>OY728133.1:258380687-260880687 GCA_963277665.1 Viscum album | reverse complement strand
GCTTAGGATAACTCTCATTTTCTTTACAAATCATTATGAAGGGTTTTTGAGTATATACTTCCTCAAAGAAAACATTTTTATGATTATGGATTATATCCATAAATAGTTCAATATATGTTAAGTGTTTTATAAGTATGGGATTATGTATTTTGATTCATAAACTGATCTAGTTTATGCCATTGTTTAGAAATGGCGCCTAGTGGAAGAAATGGAAACCGTATCAATGCATGCACTCCATGTAGGGATTGCCCTCCTGCTCAAGATAATTATAGTGGGGCTGGTGATGCAACTGGTGCTGATCAGCTAATCACCATACTGGGACAACTTACTCAGGTTATGAATAATAACCTTACCCGTATGGAGCACCCTGATCCGCAGCGTGGAGGATCAATGTTAGATCGATTCATGAGGCAACAACCACCAACATTCAATGGGAATACAAATCCCTTAGTAGCTGAGCAATGGATATTTTCCCTAGAGAAAATATTTCATGCTTTGGGGAGCAGTGAAAGGGAAAAAGTTATCATGGCAGTTTACCGCCTCACTGGAGATGCTGATCAATGGTGGTCATTGATTCAAAATACGAAGGAAGATGATGAAGTATCAAATATGGAATGGAGGGAGTTCAAAGATCTGTTTTTAGAAAAATAAATTCCTCGCGACCATCGAGCAGATATGGAAAGACAATTTATGAGTCTGAGACAAAAGGAGGATGAGAATGTCACAAAGTATGAGGCTAACTTTACAAGGTTAGCGAGGTACGCTGGTGATTATATTCGCAACCCAATAAGTAAGATTGATCGTTTCTTTGATGGGTTAAAACCATTTCTCCATCGAGCATTAGTCTCACAATCCTTTTCATCGTACGAAGACATTGTCTCATGTGCTATCAAGACCGAAAAGGAATTCTCTAAGTCTTATGACTTTAAAGCAAAGCAAGAGAAGAAGAGACCTGCTGATCAATCTGGGAATGGAAATAAGGGGAAGAAAGGAAAGGTTGAATATACATCTTGTGGTAAATGCGGGAAGAAACATCCTGGTACTTGCTTAAAGGGAATGGGAGTCTGTTACAAGTGTGGTGAAAAAGGCCACCAAGCTCATGATTGCAAGGGGAAGAAGGAAGCTACCAACGTTCAGTGCTACAATTGCAGGGAGATGGGGCATTATGCAAATGCATGTCCTAAGCGTCAGGAGAACTTACCTCAAAAAAGGCCAAGGGATCAAGGCCAGGCTTATGCTATCACTACTGCTGAGGTAGAAGCTCCGAAAGATGTGGTGGCAGGTAATTTAATGGTTTCCTCAAGTTTAGCAAATGCATTATTTGATTCTGGATCATCGCATTGTTTCATATCTTCCCAGTTTGCTAAGAAAATTAGATATTTCCAATTTGATTTAATAAGGGAGTTGTCAGTTAAAACTCCTAAGGGAAGTATCGTTGCAATAAAGTTTTGTGAATCAGTCCCCATTAGAGCACATAAATTTTCTTTATCTGCTGACCTCATCGTCATACCTATGATTGAGTTTGATATAATCCTCGGTATGGACTGGCTTTCGGACTATGATGCGAAAATTTATTGTAAGAAGAAAGAGGTTACGATTCTTGATGATAATGATAAGGAGCACCTTATTTTTAGAGCAGAATCGTCACCACCTAATTCTTATTTAGATCCACCCCCAGTAGCTCAACTTAATTCAATTATTGGGGAGGAAGAGAATGAAATAACTGTCGGTGGGGAAAGGAATGTTCAAATAGAGGATGTACCTGTTGTGAAAGAATTTGTAGATGTATTTCCGGAAGATTTACCTGGACATCCTCCAGAACGAGAAGTTGAGTTTTCTATTGATTTGATTCCTGGATCAAGGCCTATATCGAAGACCCCTTATAGAATGGCCACTGTAGAGTTAGTCGAACTAAAGAAACAACTAGAGGAATTGAGTAATAAGGGATTTATTCGCCCTAGTGTTTCTCCATGGGGAGCCCCTGTTCTTTTTGTTAAAAAGAAAGATGGATCTATGAGGTTATGTATCGACTACAGGGAGATCAATGCTATAACGATAAAGAACAAGTATCCCCTACCTCGTATTGATGATTTATTTGACCAACTGCATGGAGCTCAATACTTTTCAAAGATTGACCTTCGATCTAGATACCATCAGTTGTGTGTAAAGAAGGAAGACATTCCGAAGACAGCATTTCGAACCAGGTACGGGCATTACGAGTTTACTGTAATGCCGTTTGGATTGACTAATGCACCCTCTGTATTCATGGATCTGATGAATAGAGTTTTCAAGGAGTATCTCGATGAATTTGTGGTGGTATTTATTGATGATATCTTGGTATACTCCAAAACCTATGAAGATCATGAAAATCACTTGCGCATTATCTTGAAGACTCTGAGGAGGCATGAATTATATGAAAAGTTTAGCAAGTGTGAATTCTGGCTTCAGGAGATTTCTTTTCTTGGCCATATTGTCTCTAAAGATGGAATCTCTGTTGATCCTTCTAAGACCAAGGCAATCCAAGAATGGCCAGCACCTACGAGTATAACTGAGGTACGTAGTTTTATTGGTTTGGCAGGTTATTATCGACGTTTCGTCCAGAATTTTGCCCGATTGGCTAACCCATTAACGAAGCTCACACGTAAAGGGGTTAAATTTGTTTGGACAAAAGAGTGTGAAGAATGTTTCGAAGAATTGAAGAAAAGATTAGTCAATGCTCCTATATTGACTCTACCATCGGGGAATGATGGGTTCGTTATTTATAGTGATGCATCAAAGAAAGGACTTGGTTGTGTCCTTATGCAGAATGATAGAGTTATTGCCTATGCATCACGACAGTTGAAAATTCATGAACAAAACTATCCTACTCATGATCTTGAGTTAGCAGCTGTGATCTTTGCTTTGAAGATATGGAGGCACTACCTCTATGGTGAAAAATGTGAGATTTATACTGATCACAAGAGTTTGAAGTATATTTTCTCACAAAAAGAACTCAACATGAGGCAAAGGAGATGGCTTGAATTACTCAAGGATTATGATTGCACGATACACTACCACCCGGGGAAAGCAAACAAAGTAGCAGATGCTTTGAGCAGAAAAGACCATGGAGTTCTGAACATGATGAGAATTGAAAGGGATCCAATTTTCATGGATCTAGAGAAGATGGACATGGGAATAACCAGGGAAGGTGAAACATCAATGCTTTTTCAAATGGTTGCCAAACCATCTTTACTAGAAAGGATTAAGAGTTCCCAGACCGATGATGAAGAATTTCAGAAGAAGATTAAAGCTGTGAATGATGGGAGATTGAGAGACTTTGTGTATGAAGATGGACTTTTGAAATTCGGGAAGAGACTTTGTGTTCCCAATATACCTGATCTAAAAAGGGAATTGCTGGATGATGCTCATAGTTCCAATTTCTCTATACACCCTGGGAGCACCAAAATGTATAGAGATTTGAAGGAACATTTTTGGTGGGACAACATGAAGAGGGAGATTGCTGATTTTGTGTCAAGATGTATGGTTTGTCAACAAGTCAAAGCTGGAAGGCAACAGCCTGGAGGAGTCATGCAACCTCTTCCCATAACGGAGTGGAAATGGGACAATATTACGATGGACTTTGTCATGGGGCTACCAAAGACTCCTAGAAGGAACGATGCAATATGGGTTATTGTTGATCGTCTTACCAAGTCAGCACATTTTCTTGATATAAGAGAAGATCTACCCCTGGAACGTCTAGCAAGACTATATATTAATGAAGTTGTGAGACTTCATGGAGTACCCCTATCCATTGTTTCTGATAGTGATCCCCGTTTTACTTCAAGATTCTGGAAAAGTCTTCAGAAATCCCTGGATACTGAACTTCATTTGAGCACTGCATACCACCCTCAGACAGATGGACAGTCAGAACGGACTATTCAAACCTTAGAAGATATGTTGAGATCTTGCTCACTTGACTTTCAGGGTATGTGGGATCAATATTTACCACTGGTAGAATTTTCCTATAACAATAGCTTCCATTCGAGTATTCAGATGGCACCATATGAAGCGTTATACGGAAAGAGATGTCGTACACCAACCTGTTGGGATGACGTTGGTGAAAGAAAACTTGTAGGCCCAGAGCTGGTGGAGGAAACGGTGGAAAAGGTGAAAGTAATCCAAAATCACATCAAAGCAGCTCAAAGTAGGCAGAAGAGCTATGCCGATAATCGAAGGAAGGATTTGGAATTTCAAGTCGGTGATCATGTTTTCCTGAAGGTATCTCCATGGAAGGGAGTCATACGTTTTGGTAAGAAAGGTAAATTGAGTCCCAGGTACATCGGACCTTTCGAAATTCTAGAACGAATTGGGGCTGTAGCTTACCGATTGGCAATGCCGCCAAGTCTCTCCAAAGTTCATGATGTGTTCCACGTATCTCTGTTGAGGAAATACATGCCTGACCCAACGCATGTACTCACCTATGAAGATTTAGAACTCCAACCCGATCTATCTTATTGCGAAGATCCCATCAAGATTCTTGATACGAGAGAACAAGTGCTGAGAAACCGGACGACACGTCTGGTAAAAGTTTTGTGGAGAAATCATAAGATGGAAGAGGCAACGTGGGAACCCGAGGAACTTATGATGAAGAACCACCCGAGTCTTTTTATGCAGTAATACCCTATAAATTGCGAGGACGCAATTATTTGAAGGAGGGGAGAATGTAACACCCCAAGCTTCCACGGTACGTTTCCCTTCGAATAATGCGATAGCGTGTGTTGTACGCAACCTCGAGTTCTAACACACACCACAACTAATTAAACTAGCCGTTGTGAATAGTTATACCTACTTTTTGAAATCATATATATTTTATATTTCAAAATGTACTTCATTTTTGGATTCGTAATATCGAAATTATCCTAGGGTGAAATTTTGGTACTTTTCGGATAACTTTTATATTTTGATGAATAGTGAAAATTACTAAATTTTAATTAAAAACAACTTTTTTAATCAAAATAATTAATAGTGATAAATTATGAATTTGAGTGGTTTTAAAGTATATTTAGAATATATTTTCACCATTTAATATAATGTTGGTCATTGGACATAATTTTACAATTAAACCGAACATAAACAAGTGTCAATCTTTTGATAGTTATTATCTCTTAAAAACACGCTTTTTGTTTTGACAGCGGGAATTAATTTTAAATTAATTTCTGCCACTTCTGTGTTTTGAATTTAGAAAAATGGATTCCATATTTGGAATCAGGATGTTCAAATTGTGTAAATAGGTAACTTTTATTTTTAGACATTTTGAATAATTAATGCGGTAAATATTTTATTTACCATGGTTAAGGGTAAATCCGATAAATAAGGGTTAAAAAAATAATATTATAATAATACTAAATTACCCTAAAACGTGTCTTAACCCTATTGGTTGATACATAGTCGACCATGGGCATCTTTGGGTCTATTTTGGGACCCCATGGATCCACTTGTAAGTGATAATGACACTTTATTTTAATTAAGTCAAAATGAATACAAAAATGACACAAGCAAATATCTTTTAGGACAACAATTTTTACATAGGGTTGTACATGTTGGATTTTAGATTATAAATATTAATTAGAAAGATAAAAAGATTTCCTACATAATGATATTTTATTTATAATTTTTAGACATTAAATAAGTTATTTTATTTATGACACAATGATGATGCAGTAATTACTATAATAGTGAAAAATTAAAATAATTGATATTATAAATACCCAAATAAATATAGTATGAAACTTTTAATGAATTAAACTAATTTTCTAGGCTAATATGATATATTAGGATTGATTTAATGGACTTTTTTTGAAGTAATCAATCTGTTATGAGTTTCACAAAAATCAACTATTGAATAGTGTCAAAATTGACATAAAAGAGTTCTTAAAACAAATATTATATTATTAATTGATATTAAATTCCTAAAAATCTAAGGTTCGGCCAAGAGACTTATATTATGATAGGTTAATCATTAATGGACCACTTGGGGGTCTCTTGGATGTATATAGTAAGTTTATTAACCATAATATATAAAATACAAAGAGACATTGTAAAAGTGAAACTAATTAACTTAGAGTTAATACTTAAAGATAAGGTTAATATAAGTACCCAAACCTGTCTAAATTCTATTGGATGAGTTGTTTTTGACCTATCCCCACCTCATCCTTTGAATAGTCAACTTTGGAGCCTTTAGAAACCGAATATGAATTTATTATAAATTAATATTTCTAGCTTTTCCAAAGGTGCCCCTCACCCCTCTTATAAAAGGGCACTCCTCCTTCTCATTTCTTCACACCTTCAAAGCCTTTTGGTTCGGCCAAACTCTGCCCAAATAATCTCCCAACATCCCTCACTACAACCTAGAGGCCTTAGTTTGATCAGAAAGCCATCCTAAGGAGCCCTTTTGATCAAATCAAAAGGAAGAACCCGAAGAAGAGGTAATGATTTCACCACCCTTTTCTAAGTTCATTTCTTCTTCCACTTCTTCTTCCTTTGTTCTTACCATTCTAAAATAATAACTCCAGTATCTCACATATACTGTGATGTTATTATAAGTATGGTACAACCATATTCAGTATTCTATCCACCCTTTGAATAACATGTCACCATACGTGCGTACGTACGGCTTACCGTCTCCACGTCGTGGTGTAATTGTTATTCAATATAATATTATTTGGATGGGTATAATAATGATGTTTAACTCATGTAAATAATAAATATAACATGTTAATGATTCTTTATATATGATATACCATTCATTTATATATTATTTTAATATCAAAAGAATGATATTGTCGCTCGTGCGTACGTACGGACTACCGTCTCCACGAACGCGATGAGATTCATTCTCCATCGTATCCATTCAAGTATAATTATCATTTTATGATTTAAAAATGATGTTTAAGGACTTGATATCATTCTGGATATGAATAAGATACAACAAACATGGCTTATGTAACAAAACATATAAAATAAAATGAGTAAGTTAACACCCGAAACGATGATAATTCTAATATATTATTAATAAATCAATGTTAAAAGATCATATATGATATCATATTAATATATATGATTCTTGTATAATTTAATAACAATTATTTCACCATTATACAGGAGGTTAACCTACCCCAACCAAGGAAAAGTACAAGGTAAGGGTTATTTCACAATCTCTTCTTTATCCGAGGTTGTTTATACGTAATAATCTACTGGGATCTCGTTATCATCCACATCCATGTTTCTTCAAAATGTATTTCAAAACATTTTTACTATTTACAAGAATATGGGTTAAAGTCATTTATACCCTTGTTTTACTTTTTATAAGAGGTTTATAAAGGAATCTTTCCGTCGTTTTCAAAACAAGGTCCTTTTTAACCTTTTCGACAGAATTGAGGTAAGAATGTTTTTTTTTAACTTATACGGCGGGTGCGGTTATTTTCCGCCGTTATAAAATTGTCGAAGCTTTCCATACAAGCTTATAAGAATATTTTCAAAGAAAATGTTTTATTTTATATGGATCTTAAATGATTTCAAAATAAAAGGAGATACTTCTTTAAAAAGAATTTTGATTTCATCTATGTCAACATCCTTTGATGGATTTTAAGATTATTTGAAGTTGATTTATTATGATACAAAACTTCTATATTGTATTGAAGGTTTTGTGATATGTTTGACTGTGGATGTGCTATTTTTATACCATTCATATTTTATGGTGAAATTATTGACATTTCGTATGCTAGTTTTAATACGAATGTTTATGTTATGTTTAAACCTTTTCATATGGGAATGCATTGGACTTAATAAGTGACGGGTGGAGCCCGCTATAGCTCCTCGATGCATCGGTAGGTCTCATGAGACAAACTAGTGTCTTGGCACAAGGCCTTGACAAAATATTATTTGTAGTCTTGGCACGAGGCCTTGGCTATGTGGTTATGATAGTCTGGCATTATGCATTCCAACATTATGAAAGTGGTTATTGATATTGCATGTGATTATTCGATTAGTAGAATATCCATGTGAACAAGTAAATGGCATTATTTCATTTTACTTTTGCCATACCATGTTGAAGTTCAATTTTAAAAGGCTTTTGTTTTAGTAATTCATTGCCTTAAATGTTTATGCTTATTTTGAATGTTCTGCTATATTGTTATCCTTACTGGGCATTTGAGCTCACCCCTTTTCTATGTTTTATTTTTCCCAGGTAGTGAAGAAGTAAATTATGATTGACTTGTAGGGATATTATGAGGGGATTATAGTGTGGACGTTGGAAACATTATGTTGTTGTAGTAGTTTTTCATTTTATGATGTAATGTAAAACTTATGAATATATCTAGTGTTTCCAAGGCTACTAAACCAATCGGTCTTTCGAGATTTGATCTTTCTTGTGATCATGCCAATGTTATGTAATTAATGCACCGACTCTGGTTAGCTGGGGTCGGGGCGTTACATATTTGATCTTTGGCTTCCTCAACAAGCCGTAATGTTTTTAAAATAAAATAAATACCGTATACATTTTATTTGTATTTTGGTATTGATAATGGTTTTGGTAAAGGATTCTATTATGTCAATATATTAAAATGATATATTGTGATTGAAATGTGGAAATGCTATCATTCTTTTATGTTGGTTTTATGTGTAATAATTTTATAATGGTACTTGGACATTTTACGGGTGGTTACGTGATAAACCATATGGCAGGTGGTTCCGTGAATACCAGGATGGGTGGTTACATTATAACCTCCAATGCATTGGGTATGGAAGTCGGCCGTATGGCTATTCCATTAAGTATGTATGGAAGTTGGCCGAATGGCTATTCCATTAAGTGATATGTGTGGAAGTCGACCTTATGGTTATTCCACTTAAGTATGTTTATGTCCCAAGTTACCTTTATAACTTATGTGATCTTTATATGGGTTTTATGGTAATATTTTGGTTACAGAAGGGTATGTAATGAACCTTTATTCAGTGAAGAGTTTTTACTAATTCGAAAAGGTGAAAAGTATTACTTTGATAAAGTATACATTGTTTACTTGTTTTTTTTGAAAAACTAACAGTTTTCCTTCTTTGAGTATCCTTTACTTGGCTTTTTATGCTCATCCCAAGTTTTTGAAATGTTTTTCAGAGGACTTAACGTGGAATAGGGTCAAGGATGGGATCAAGGGAAAGTCATACTACCTAAAACATGGAACTAGACATGTTTCTTTTTAAGAGTTTTTATTATTTTATGGAAACTTAGTAGAAGTATCTACTTTGTAATCTTTTGAGATGTAATAGTTATGTCCTAATTCTCAAAATCACTAAACCTGAAAAGATCCTCAATGTAAATTATTAATTTAATTCAATATTAAGTATGGTTTAAGGTCGGGGCCTTATAGTTGGTATCAAAGTTCGTTTTAGATAAATTTAGAGGTTAGGGTATTCTTTAAGCATAAGTGACATTACCACAGCGGTTAGAATTTCAGAAAGAGTCCTAGTTTTAGATAAAGTGAATGAGTAAGTATATCTTAGTTTTTATCTTCCTCATTAGGACATGATGGTTTTTTGATATACTCACACTAACATTTCTGTTTTCAGTGAATGGATGGATCTAGCAGGCACCAAAGAGATAACAGGTTTGAAGGAAACTGTGGTGGTGCTCTGATTAACATACTAGATAAAATGGGGTATTCAATGAGGAAACTCATGGTTGTTCTAAACCAACTATCAAGGAGTCATGATCAACCACTTTAACCTTGGTATGATCTGTAATGCATCATGTACGAGATGAAAAATCGATGTGGAAGTTCAGGTGATAATTATAAAGGTAACCATTAGAGTTTATATGATCCTTACGTTTGAGGTAATTATGGGTTATTATATGTTATGATGGAAAATGAAAGGCATGAGATAAACTTGAGGTTAAAATATGTTATGATTATTTTTGAAAATTTTATCTCATTTTGGGGAATGTTTTACGAATTTTATAGTTTTGGAAAAAAGACAACATGTAGACCGTGTGAAAACCCGTCGCGTCGGACAAAGCTGAGGGAATCGAACCCACAACCAAATTGCGACTGTTATTTATCGCCTACCACTGGACTACGTGATGTCCCTGGTTAGTTTGACTGATTCTTATTAGTTATATGATATTATGAATTAAGAGTAAGTTGATTTTGGGTTATTTATGAAAATGATTAACCTATCATGGAGGAAATGTGATTAGGTTAATTACTTTTCAACACGAGACATTAAGAGTAACTGATGTTGTTTGGAGATAAATGTTACGATTTAACATGGAAGACCATGTGACTAAATCCTTAAAATATTTGGGTTTCAATCTTAGTTTGGTTTACATTAATGAATATTATGGACAAATTGATTATCGAATGGTCCTAGTTGAACTTTGGGTATTATTGGACAACTTTTGGAGATTAAGAATAGATTTTCTTTTTAGAAAGGGTAATCCTTTTCTGGATTATCTAATATTATACTAGCCTTTTTGGTTTTGGTTCTGGTCTAAAGACATGGGAATTATATAGTTCTCTTTTGAGGATAAGGTGATTCTCTAGATGTTGATTATAGTACTCTTAATGTGAACAAGTCTTCCTAAATACTCGTCTTTTGGAGAAAATATGAGTTTGTGTAAAAGTTGAAAGTCAACATGATAAGTGATTATGTTTCCTTATGAATAAATTACTCCTTAAAAAGTAACATAAAACAAAAATTTTGTCTATTAACTTTTCCTACTGGGGAGTCGAATACCATTTATCCCATCATAAGTTTGTGATTTTCTTGTGGTTAACATTCTCCTAAACATGTTTTCTATCACTCTCCATCAGAACATGACCCTTTGTTTTTTCCTCCATGTCAATATTTTCATACTTGGAATCCTAGTATGGGTTAACTCGGGTGACCTTTGTACTTATCTTTCTTTATTTTAAAGTTATTGTTTTACCAACTCTTGTTCTGATGTGGGACTTTCAAGGATGTTTCCAAGCCCAATTTTAAAATTACGAAGACGCAATTCCAAAAAGGGGGGAAGGATGTAACATCCCAGGTAAATAAAGAATATGACATCTTTATATTTATCCATACTTATGAATCAAATATTAATATTACTTTAAAGGGGATGCTATGCTCGATGGCATACCCAATACGCAACAACGAGTTTCTTGGGAATCTTATGTTGCACTCTAATAATAAGATAATATTATTTTAAATGGTAGTTAAAACCTAGCTGTTGTAATGGCGGGAATGAACAAAACTAACTACCAAATGATTATATATTTTTGTCAAATATTTTTAATTTTTATGATCAATGTTATAGGATTAAAAATGCGAATGAATCCAATTTTAAGCGTAAACATTCTAATATTCTTTAAAAGGTTGATTAACCACCTTTTGATGGAGAACCTCTTTTAAATCCACATTTTTACAATTTTATGTGTTATATTTGACAAAATAAAATTCTTCTTTAGAAACGGGACATCAAAATTCACTTTGTGTAAATTTTTGGTATTTTTCCGAAAAAGTTCAATTTTTAATGAATAGTGAGAAATGTTGTATTTTAATTCAAAACCACTTTTTAATCTAATTTATTTATATGATTAGATTATCTTTTTAATTGGTTTTAATGTGAAATTAGAATATATTTTTACCATTAAATCCAATAGTGGTCGTCGGAATTAATTTCACTTTGAAATCGGACATTAACTAGTGTCAATCTTTTGATAATTATTGTTTCATAAAAACACGCAATTTGTCATGACAGCAGGAATTAACTATTAAATTAATTAATGTGACTTATATGTTTGGAATTTTTTAAAATAGACTTCATTTTTAAATTCTGAATAACAATGATTTCTTAGGGGAAATTTTTGTATTTTTCTGAAAAACTTCAATTTTTGATGAATACTGAAACCACTAAGTGGTACTTATAAAAACTGATTTTTCTTTTAAATGAAATTTTACCACTTCTGTGTTTTGAATTTCAAAAATCAGACATACATGGTTTTCATTGAGAAGTAAAATGCGGTTCAATGGGATTAAAATAATTTTTTGGTGAATAGTAACTTATTGAGTTTTTAATCGTGATTAGAGGTAATTAGTGCAATTTAAGTCAAAAATGATGTTATAGTAAAATGAAAATACCTTGGAACATGTCCTACCCTTATTGGATGTGTCATGGAAGACCAATAAAAGCCATGGGTAAACATGGGGACCCCATGGAGCCACTTTGGTTGGGAAATGACATAAATATCTTTTTATTTAATGTTAAAGTAAAAATGACACACACATGAGGTGTTTTAATAAAACAGTTTTTACATGGGGTTATACAAGTCATATTTTTGACTATAAATATTTATTAGAAATCTAAAAAGATTTCCTACATCATAGTAATTTTTTTTATAATTTTTAGACATTAAATATATTAAATTATTTATGACATCATGATGATGCAGCGATGACCTCATTATTTTACGATTTAAATAAAATGGAAAGATAATGTAAAATCTAAGACCTAAACATGAGAAAAAACTATTTTATGGGTGGATTTCGAACCCTAATCATATTATCCTCGAATAACATCAATGTGGTGCCTCTTAAATCCAAATACAATTTTAATATAAGGTGACTTTTCTTTACCTTCCAAGAGTGCCCCTCATCTCCTCTAATAAAAGGCCCCCACCTCTACCTCTTTACCCACACTTCCAAAGACTTTGGCTCGGCCAACCCCTGCCCATTTTGTATCTCCAAATCTATCTCTAACTCCTTGAATCCTCACTTTGGGAAGAAGTCTTTCCAAGGAAGCCTTTGAGCTCAAACCAAAGGGAGTTAACCGATTTTAAGGTAATGTCTTCAATTGAGTCCTTTTGTTTTATTTTGCTTTTCCAACCCCCTAAACTCTTTTTATTTATTTCATTTTTAACAAATACAGTATATTAAATATACTAGGATGTTGTTATATGATGTATTCGAGCTACAATTACACACAAAAACATCTAATGGTTAAAGAACATACTGTTTCCATGGATGGTGAATTTCTAGCTCACGAAACGATGATTGTTCAACCCTAAAATAACACCTTAAAAGGTGACCATTAAGATGTCACTGTATTTATATATAATATATAATATGTTTATGTTTTACTTAAGCTTCTGTATTTTTCTTTTGTGGCATACCTTTACGTTTTCCATTATGGGTAAACACGATAATTTTATTTTAGGAAGTGTGGACTACCACCCCCTCAAAGTGATTTGATTCGTTAATACCATATGTGGTACGTATAAATGATATATTTAATGATATTATATATGATACCATACTGGAATTAAAATACTTTTATGTATCCTTATGTTTTAATTCCATTTAATATGAAATAGAAAAGGAAGTAGCGTTCATGTGTACGTACGGCTTACCGTCTCCATGAACGGTACATTTCATTTCGTATCTCAAAATGTTATGTACTATTATAAGTACATATATATAATAGATATATATGAAATATATTACATATAAATTATGGATATCATTCGGGAATTATAACATATATATAAATCTCTCATTTTATTAATTCCATTAATATGACAAAAAATTGAAAGTAGCGTTCATGCGTACGTACGGCCTACCGTCTCCATGAACGATGCTTTTAATTTTTATCTCCAAATCTATGGAATAGTATAAAATGAATATATACTGGATATATATGATATTTAATACATCAATAATATTCTGGATATTATGTACCTATAACTACAGGGAAAATTATTTTCCAACAAGTTCAATTTTTGACTCATGTACCAAACATCGACAAAAACGTCTGATATGAACTCATATTATTGACCAATTATTATAAAATTAAAATATGTGATATGAACTGAATAATAATCTTTATAGGAGGTCCTTAAGAAATTATAAATTGACCAAAGTTTATTATTCAGGAATATAAAGAAACGAACAAGACATGTTGGACTTGAGGTAAGGGATCCTACTCCTCTCTATCTTTTTAAGTACACTCTTTTACGTACTTCCTTTTAAAGCTCATCATGCTTGTTATTGGGATGTTCTTTTATATTAATAATACTGTAATTTTTATTGTTCATATGATGATAGACCCTATTCTCTCCCATCAATCCATTTTAGAAGTGTTGGGTGGCGTCGTTAGGCTGCCGAATTTTCATAAGAGATCTAACCCCTCTCTTTTTTTATTACTCTCCTTTTTGTCACTTCTTTTAAGATCCTCTTTGTTATGTTGGGGGATGATCTTTTATATTCATAATTATGTAAACTTTATGTTAATATTATGAGAGACCCTACTTTCTCTCATCAATCCATTTGGACATCTTAAGTGGCGCTGTTAGGATTCCTAGTTTTCGTAAGGGATTTTTCATCTCACTTGTATTCCCGTGAGAGTTATGCTACATTTGCCACAATTTCCTTTGAGTGGTGTATGTAATTCCCATTATTCTACTCTTTGTGTAATATAAATTCATTTATGAGTATTTACATTAATGATGTATTGTCCTTCTTTCATGGAGTGCATGTATCGAAAGATACCAATGTCGGTAAGGGAACCTTTCACCCTCCTCTTTTTGTAAAAGACTTATTTTGTTATGTCTTTTAATTCACATAATATTATGTTGGGATATATCCCTATATATCCTTATTGATATAAATTTTGTGTCCATGTGATGAGATACCCTTTTTATCTCTCATCAACTTTTTTTCTCAATTTTGAAGTGACGCCATTATACTGTCAAATTTTTGCAAGGGGACTTTTTAACCCAAATTTGATTCTTTGGGATAAACTTGTACTCCATGAATAGGTCGTTCTATGAATATGTTTGAATAAACTCTGATTTATTTACACTTAATATCCACTTATATTTGGTGTATTAATTTGTCACACATAATTATACAATTGATTTATCCTTAAACCAAGGATACCGTCTTTGTAAGGGTCTTCATCTCAATCTCCATTATTTGAGACATATTTCGTTTTATACAGAACCTTCTTTTATACGGTGTATAAACGCCTTTTACTTTTACATTTATTTAAAAGTAATATTTTTTATACTAAGAGTTTTACTAAATGACAAAAAGGAATGTTTATTTTTACGTACGTGGTGACAACGACCCTTTCCGCCGCCGCGAGTATTATTAGATCTTTGGATTCCTCAACAGGCCGTAATGTTTTTAAAATAAAATAAATACCATATACTATTTTTTTGTATTTTGGTATTGAAAATGGTTTTGATAAATGATTATATTAAGTCAATATATTTAAATGATATATTTGGATAGAAATGTGGAAATGTTATCATTTATTTATGTTGGCTTTATGTGTTATAATTTTATAATGGTACTTGGACATTTTACGGGTGGTTACGTGATAAACAATATGACGGGTGGTGTTGTGAATACCAGGAAGGGTGGTTACATTATAACCTCTAATGCATTGGGTATTTATGTCGGTCGTATGTCTATTCCATTAAGTATGTATGGAAGATGGCCGAATGGATATTCCATTAAGTGATATGTGTGGAAGTCGACCTTATGGTTATTCCACATAAGTATGTTTATGTCCCAAGTAACCTTTATATGTAATGTGATCTTTATATGGGTTTTATGGTAATATTTTGGTAATATTTATATGGGTTTTATGGTAAGTAATGAACTTTTATTCAGTGAAGAGTTTTTACTACTTCGAAAAGGTGAAAAGTATTACTTTGATAAAGTATACATGGTTTACTTGTTGTTTTGAAAAACTAACAGTTTTCCTTCTTTGTGTATCCTTTACTGGGCTTTTCATGCTCATCCCTATTTTTTGAAATGTTTTTTCACAGGACTTAACGTTGAATAGGGTCAAGGATGGGATCAAGGGAAAGTTATGCTACCTAAAACATGGATCTAGACATGATTCTTTTAAAGAGTTTTTTTTGTGGAAAATTAGTAAAAGTTTCTACTTTGTAATCTTTTGAGATGTAATAGTTATGTCCTAATTCT
The DNA here is from genome assembly GCA_963277665.1 of Viscum album. Lineage (NCBI taxonomy): Eukaryota > Viridiplantae > Streptophyta > Magnoliopsida > Santalales > Viscaceae > Viscum > Viscum album. The sequence goes on along the minus strand of OY728133.1, from coordinate 260,864,679 downwards.
CTAAAACTCTAAACCTGAAAAGATCCTCAATGTGAATTATTCATTTAATTCAATATTAAGTAAGGTTTAAGGCCGAAGCCTTATATAATACCCCTCAAATGTTCTTAATCCATAGGTGGTACCATTGGGGAATGGACAGCCTTTAATGAAAAGTTACTGAAGTTTCCTAATCATAGGGACAATGTTCAAAAGAAGTAGACAATGAACCTTGTCAATGTGCTATGGTAAAACCACATGTTTGAAAAAGTAACAATGAATGTAATGGAGGTGTTTAAATAGAGTAACTCTAAACTATTTTAGTGTGAGAAATTTAAATTTTGATGGTAAAATTTCATAAGGTTGGATGATTTTTTCATCCAAAATATTTCTATATAACTTTTCCCTTCTCATTTAATTAAATGTTTTATTATATAATATGGTAATAGAAAAAACATGATCAAATTATGATTTTTTATATTATATCATATTTAATATGATATTAATAATCCATACCATTAATATTATTTCCATTAATGTGTGATAACATTAATAGTATTAATATTGGGTTTTAACAAATCAAATTGACATCGATAAAGTAAGTGATGGACTTAGCCTGTAGGAAGTACCATATAATTCCAATTTATCAGACCATAAAATAGAGACAAAATTATAGATATTTTCCCTAGACCATAAAAACCAAGAGATCCAATAATTGGATCAAAAGAAGAGCGTTTTACAAGATAAGTTAAAGCTCATCATGATTACGAACCTAAACTTGTTCGTCAAACCATCCAATCAAAATACCATCGTCGTGTACCTTGCAATTAGGGAATTTTCTAGTGAGATAAATGGATGTGTATCAAGATAATATACATATGAATATTTAAATTATATTATATAAAATAATTAATATATCTTTATCCAATTATTTTAATGTTTTAAATTATTTTTATTTTGGTACAATAAAACAAAAATATTATTTTTGGAAAATATTAAAATTCAATTAAAAAATTTAATTTGATGAATTAATGTATTTCTAAAATAAATAATATTTTACTTGAATGTTTTTACTAAATATTTTTTATTAAATATAAATGGTAATAGAATTTTTTTTTGAATTCAATTATAATTCTTATATGGATTCAAAAACTATTGTCATAAAAAACACATTATTTCATAACAAATATATATTCTTATTTTAAATGTTAAAATGATAATATTTAAAAAATGAATTTTATATAATGAATGTTAGTTTTTTATTAGAAAATTAAATTTATCATTTGTGATTTATTTTTATATTTTTTGAAACAAAAAATTTTTTGGTAGAAATTGAATACAATATAAATATATAGTGGGTATTATATCAACATTATGGCCGAAAAAATAAGTATTAAATATTATAAATGGAATCCAAGACCAAATATATTTTTCTGCTTTAAAAATATGTTATTTTATGTTTATATTAATAATTTTATAAATCATTTTTGAATCCTCCAAAATCATAAATATATTTTAAGGTTTTAAAATCATTTATTAAACAGTATAGTTAACTTCTACATAAGAAAGGGTATTATTTTACAATGGTTATCCCCTAGAAATATTAAACTATTAAAACACTTCTTCTTGGTAGAAACCAGTACATAAATTATAGTATGGATTGTTTTTTTGTTATTTTATTATATAGAGTCCAAATTCAATGTCTGTGAAATGATATAGAATTCTACACTCTTTTCATATATAAAACCAACCATTGCATCATTTATAATAACTATAAATAAACTAATCACCTCTATGATAAACAGAATGATTCAGAAATGATAAAGAGAATGAAGGAATATTATCCTTCTGAGAACTGTGTAAATAATCATCAAAGGAAATGATTTAATGACACAAGATTTAATTATATGAGTATAGATAACTGTATAATGGATAATAAAAAAATGGAATAATTAAAACAATATTATTTGGGGTTTCATCTATTGGAAGACATGGAACAATACAAAAATATCCATAACCATCAAGTTAATCTTCTATAGTAGTGGTTAAGGGGTGAAATCCAGGAGTATACATTGACTATAGATGAGGTGGATTTACCCCATTATGTGTTGTTTGATACATTAATCATACCATAAAATTTAACTACTAATTTTTTTTAATCACGATCATTACACTCTTATATATCATCGAATTATTTTATCAAAATTTCATCATTCCCAATCTCGTTATGAAGAATGTTTTCAGTCAAATCACTTAGAAGAAGTTTCATCATAATAAGTATGTGTTATGTAGTCCCCATTTTTAAACCTAAATATTCTTTATTTATGGTCCATATTATCATATCTATGGTTTACATTGGTATAATACTTAGTATGGACAATATTAAAAAACATGAGTTAAAATTTTATTACATTCTAGAGTAAATAATGATTCATGACGAAGAATTATAATATATAATATTTATAGATGAGAATTCATTAAATGAGTAATTTGTATAACCACCACCAATATATCTTCTAAATAAAAATCTTATGGAAGATGGGGAAAACACTATTGATAGATATGGAAATAATCAAACTAAGGGTGTACTTATCATATAAAAATACGTTGATGTATTTCCAATGGAATTACATAGATATCCACTAGATCATGAACTAAATGTTCAATTTGTGTAATCTATGATGTTAGAGAAATATGAAAGACTACCTATTGAATGGATACTGTATAATTAGTAAAAATAAAATAACTATAGTAGTTGTGTGATAAGATATTTATTTTCCCAACAGTTTCCCCATGGGGTGACCATTTAGTATCCATTATGATGATATATGTATCTATGATCCTGGATATTGATTATTGTGAAATAATTTACAATATGATAAATAAAATGTAACTAGTTTCTCACATTGATGACTTAATCGATCAACATCACAAAGCCAACTATTTTTTAGATATTGACCTTCATTATGGTTATCATCAAATATGAGAAAATAATAAATACATTTTGATGATATCTTTATGATTTTGGGAATAGACAATATAGGTTTAAAATAATTCCATTTGGATTTACTAATTCAAACTTAATTTTTAAAGATCTTATGAATGTAGTATTAATGGAATATCCATATAATTTGATTTTAGTATTAATTAGTGACATCATTCTATCTTATAAAATATAACATGACCATCGTAATGACATTAGGATTATTCTTCAGACTCTCATAAGGTAGGAGTTTTACAAAAAAAATTATTTTTTGTGATGTTTAGATATATGATGTTTCATTTCACAGACATATTATCTCAATGGATGGAATATCATTTGACCATGCAAAGACGGTGATACCCTTAGAATTACCTATAAAAAAATTACTTAAATGAGGCACATGTTGTCATTGTTTTAGATGGTTACTATCAAAAATCCATTCAGAATATTACTTGGTTGGATAGATAGCTATATAATAATACATGTAAATCAGTTACATTTTTATTTACAATAGAATGTAAAGAATGTTTTGGTGAAATGAAGAGTAGAAAGGAAAATTATTTCATTTTTACTCTAAAATCTATATATGAAGGGTGTGTGATATATAGTGGTATATTAAAGAATGTAAATGACTATTTACTAAATTAAAATGATAATGTTATTACATATGCATTAATGAAATAAAATACTCGTGAAAATAACTATCCAACACATGATCAAGATTTGGTAGCTATAACCAACATTGGATGACATAGGTAAATAATATATAAGGTAAAATATGTTCGATTTATGGTGATCATAAAATCAAAAAATATATATTTTCACAAAGATATATCAATATGATATAAAGTTGATAGATAATGCTAATATATGATTATTATTGCTCAATATAATATTACCCATGGAAAAACCTATTGGTACTTGATGAATTCAGTAGGAAATATAAGGGTGTTTTGACCCAAATAATGATTCAGAGGGATCATATGTTCAAGTATCACGTAAATATAGATATGAGAACTGTTAATTAAGGAGATAAATAATTCATTTTTAAAATGATTATGAATCTAAAATTATTTTGAAAACTCAAATGTTCTCAATGTGATGATGAGAAATATAAGAATAAAATTATTGATGTGAATGATTCAAAATTAAGTGAATTCATTCATGAAAATGGTGTACTAAAATTGGGAATAGATTATGTGTTCTATCTAAATCTAAGATAAAATGGGAATTATATAATGATTTTCAAATCTAGAAATTCTCTCTACACCTTAGTATCGTACTAATGTATATTGATCTAAAAGAACATTTTTTTGGCATAACATAAAGCATGAAATTACTGGTTATCTGACTAGATGTATGGTTTGTTAAAAAGGTAATGGTATGGTAAGTTATCCATGATGTTTCATAAAACCAATTCCAATTCCTATTTTAAAATGAGATGATATTTTTTTTGGAATGTTTCATAGGAATACCTAATATTTCTATAAATAATTATATAATATAGATAATTGTTTACCACCAAAATAATTATTCACATTTTTCATTCATAAAAGAATATTTACCTCTTGAGTTCCTCAAAAGGATCTACATTATTTATTTTATAATACATCTTGATACACCTGTTTAAATCAAGTAAGATATTGATCCTAATTTTATAATTAAATTCTAGACGATTCCTGAGAAGTGTATTGATACTACTATATATTTAAGAAATACATACAATCCTAAATGTTATGGAATGTCTAGTAGGATTATTATATTAAATTAATACTATTGATATCATTTTCACATGGCATTCAAGGTATGAGGTATTTTTGTTTAACATTTCTTGAGTTTTCATATAGAAATAGATTCCATTCATGTATTCAAATGGAATTGTATAAAGCTTTATATGGAATGATTTTTAATATTCTAATATGTTGGGATGAAGTATCTGAAGGTAATATTTTATGCCTATAAGTAGTTGAAGACACAAAAAAAGTTAAATTAAACTCATGGTGATATTATAATTTATCAATCTAAGAAAATGAAAAAATTTAAAAATAAGAGGAAGAAATTGGAATTACATGAGGGATATCATGTTATCTAGAGAGTATTTTCACTATTATATTGATTACCACATGGAAATTAAACCATGTCTCTCAAAATTACATGTTTTTTCCTTATATCATTGTTAACTAAGTACATGTTAGACCAAACACATGTGCTCAAATATGAGAAAATAGAATTGTAACCAAATAAATCAAACAATGAAGAACCAATCCATATTATTTTTACTATTTATTAGTGTTGAGAAATTTGATGACTTAAATGGAAAAGGTACGTTAGAGAAACCACAAAATGATGGAAGAAACCTGGGAGATAGAGGATGTTATGAATACGAACCATCCTTATCAGTTTAGAATGTAATATCCATGAAATTTCAGAGATAAATGTGTTTTATCATAAATGATTATATAACATCAATTTTATATGATATATTTAATATAAATTAATTTAATCCATTCACAATATTGTGATATACACAATAATAAGTTTAAATAAAAATACTATAATAATGTTTTATTTTGAAATTCCTATTATATCAACGTAGTTAAGTTAGTGTGTATTTATTATAATAACTAAATTATGAAAATTATTTGGTTTATCCATTTATAAAATATATTAAATTGATATATATTTATTATATATAAAATAAAAATCAATAAAAATTTAAATTAATGTTTATCAAAAACAATATTTTATTCAAAGAAAACTGAGTTTTTACTTCTTACTCACTTATGAAAAAAATTATGTTTTTAATTTAAGATAATATATTTCATAAAAATTAAATCATTTATAAAATCATCACTTACAAATTATACGATGGTGATTTTTTTATTTTTCTTTCTATTTTCATTTTTCAATGATTAAGGGCCAATGATAAATTTTACTGATTTTTTCATATATATATTTTACAATGATAAAAAAATATTTTAAATTGTTATTAAAGTAATATTTTTCAAATAATATTATATTATATTAAATTTAGGTATGCATAATCAATTTTATATAGAATTTGTATTTTAGACCCATCTATACTTATGATAATTTTCTCATTAGAATACTATTATTTATCACATATATAGTTATATTTTAATAAATTTAACAAAAAATTATATATATTGAAATTGAAAAATTGGAATAAATATTTATATTCAACATACATTATATTGTCCAAAAATTTCATATTTTTTTAAAATTATGAATTGTAAAAACCGTAAAAATGAATTAAAAATAGTAAGGTATAAACCTATTTACTATGTGGTTAAAAAAATAAGGGATACAATGAAATTTTAACATAGTAAAGACATATTTTGTACCCTTATTAAGACTATATAAAATATGAGAGTAAATAATGACACATTTTGGAGTATTATTAAATGATTAAAATAATGGATTAATTGATTCTTCCATGAAATTCCATGTATGTCCTCTCCCCCTCATATAAAAGTCCACCAACAACCCCCCCCCCTTCACTCTTAAAAACCCACTATTTAGAGAAAATACTAAAAAAATTATTTCGTTATTCAAATTAAAACATTTTATATCCCTATTATTTATGATAAATTCATTCTGCTGAGTGTTATGGGTCATACTAAATGAATTTCCCTGATTATGAGGTAATGTTCTCAAATGATCATTTTAATTTATTTTATATATAAACCTCTCTAAAATTCTATTTAATAATGATAAGATAATAGATCTTATAACTACTGTTTAATAATATGTTATTATGTCAATGTAATAACCAATATCAATTTTCATTTCAATCAAATAGGAAATGAAACCACTGAGAGTTTTTACGGTAGAATACCTCCCCACAAACTGATGCAACTCATTTTCCATCAAAATCACTCATGGTTGGATATAATTATGTTTTAATGTGTTTATATAATATCCATGAAATAATTATAAATCGTTAATTATAATATCACATGTTCTTTCTCACTTACTATTCTGTTTAAAATATGATAATGTCAATTGTGGGTATGGTGGATGGAAACCCACAAGGTGATGTAAATCGTTTTTCTGATATTATTAACAAGGAAGTTAATAAGGATAAATATAATAGATATATATGAAATACAAGACATTATATAAATTATGTAAAATTAATATATCATACGACTGCTTACCCTTTTACTCATTAAGGGATTGATACCATCATTCTTGCATACATACTACCAATTATCTCTACAAAGTGATATAACTCATTTCCATGACCGAAATTAGTTTATTGTCATAATAATGTCTCTAATTGGTAAATAAGGTAATTAAAACATTATTATAACATTGTATATGATTTAATTATATAAAATATACGTGAACTAGAACTATGACGACAAAACATACCGGGGGAGAGAAGGAAATTAACGACAAAAACAATAAAAATGATGAAATAGTACTATCATAAAAGAATAAAAATATAATGAGAAGATACTATATTATATTATATTTTTTTTATTGAAAATAAAAATTTTATTGAAACCATTATATATATGTTTATAGAATGATTAACTTACAGAAAACATAAGTCAAAGAACTTTATCTCAATTTCCCTTTATTGAGGTTTATTATACAGTTGTAAACTTAATTTATTTTTTATGGAGTATCTAGTTCTATTATATGTAATATTATTTATCCCTCAGATAATATTTTTTTGACCCTAACTTCAGAACCTGGAGCCAGTTCATACATTGTTACATTAGATTGGATACTTGGTGGTAAAAGCCAAAATGACCTATAAATTTAGCAGTTTTGGAGAACTAGATACATAAGTGATACATGTAATACAAAAGGAAATAAAATTAAAATTATCATTATTGAATCATTATTCATCTATAAATTAATTTCAAGAATTATTTGTCAAATCATTGTGTAATTAAAAAAAATAAAGTATTCTCAAATTACTTGTAAGGATTATAAATAGTGTATGCTATGATGAATAAATAATGAATAATAAAAAAGGAATGCTAAATAATTGATCGCATAGAAAAAATGATTAATATATTAAATATTATTATTATATAAATAATAGTCAACATGTAATGGTAAATTATCAAACAAAATTCTATTTAATCAATAATTTTATTATAAAATGTATGCGGAAATAATATCATTACGACAATATCATTGATAATATCAATAACTAAATTCATATTGATATAAAATTCCTAGTTACAGGACACAATGACGTTAATAATTAGACGAACATCTAATCTCTTAACATTATTCAAGACATTTTAAAACTACTATGCAAAAACCTATATATTTTGGCTAACTAATTTTTCTTCAAAGACCTAACAATAAATCATCTGAAAATCAATAATCGGGTTCCTCATGTATATTAATTTAAAACCAATTATTCATATATCACACAATAGATATACATAATGAACATTATTCCTTATCCAAAAATATCTTTATTGTGTAATGAATACATATTTTTCAAAAATTACTCAATTAATTATATAATGTTCAAAGTAAACACCATAAAAATGAATGGCATATGGTTTCAAAAATATTTATATCCATTATATAAATAATATATATAACCTTTAAGTGAAATAAAAACATTGACTTACAATAATTTAATAATTTTAAACAGAAAAATATATTAATATATATATCATGTAAAAGTGAATGTTTACATATTAATAAAAACTTCTGAAAGAAATGGAAATGGAGACGAAATCACCTCACAAGAATAAAAAAATTGATGTATGAATTTAATAATAAATTTATTATGTTTATTAAATTTAAATTAACATATATAATGCTTAAATAATGTATAAGAGAATAAACTATCATCAAACAGAAAATCATATAATATCAAAGTTAAAAGAAGAAGAAATAGAACCCAATGAAATGAATTTTTGTTATAAAATTCATTACCACATTAAAAACATCATGTCAAATACCATTGGATAAAATAAAATAATATGAAAATTAATATAAAATGAGTTTTTATTCAATCATTATATAACCTATTAATAGAATATTATATAAACAATATACAATAAATTAAGAGGAAAACATTATAACATGCACCAATGAAATGAAATTGAGATGGAGTCCCTTATATCATGATTCTTTTTTGATGTAGATTATTGAAAATGAAATATAATGGTTTAAAAAATGTGATTACTTTACCATTAATCGAAATTTATATTTTTCATATCATATATGATCCTATTATAAAATTATACCACATGTTTTATAACAATATTTTATTAATTTCATTATTTCAGGTGTTAATTTACGCATCTATTCATACATGATTTCTGATAAATTCTTTTATTATTGGGTATAACGTACATAATTTTTTTTATAGATTTAAATGTTTTTTATAAATATGGTATATAATCATTATATATATATATATGTGTATTTTAGTATAATTCTTTATGGTCAAACCAAAAAAATGAATTTCACCCCATCGTTCAGATAACTGGTTGAATTTACTCACGAGAAATGATATCATTCCCTTAATGGGTTAAAGGATAAAGATATGTTGGAAATATTAATTTCAAATAATAAATATATTTCCTTATATATCACATAAAATAATTTAATTTATCTTTTTTACATTCTATGTAGCGTGTTATTGAAAAATGATTCTTATTGATTTATGAGGCAGTATTCCAACAGACACAGAAACTATGTTATCATATATAAAACCTCCTTGATTTATATGGTAAGCAAGATATTTTAATTAAATAATTATAATAATATAATAAATATAAAATAAATCTATTAATTACAGTAATATATCAATCATTGGAAGGTTGTGATGGAAAATGAATTACAACATATTGTGAGGTGGTTGTATGTCATACACATAATTGGTGAGTGTATTTCCATTTCTGATTGAAGAGGATATGGATATAGGTTTTTCAAATTATCGTCAAAAAATATAAATATATTAGATATAATTTTGTTTTTATATTATAATTATTAAATAATATTTTAGTGATTTATATGGTAAAATAAAATAAAAATTCTCATTTAAGAACGATGCCTCTTCCTTACGGTACATTATTTGGGTTTCTCGGAAATCCTTCCTAATATGGATTTATGATCAATAAAATGGATCTAATAATTTTTTAGGGGATTAATTAAGTGACTTGTGAAGGTATTGGTAGAACCAAAACGTATTGTTTATGTGAATAGGATATGATAGGGGTGGCCTTTTATAATTGGGTTCGGTGGCACACTATTAAATATTTAAAATAAAAATGTATGCATTACTGATACAATAAGATTTATGTTGAAAATATTTCTATAAAATAGTGTTCAGATATATTTAAATTCATTTTATGCCTTATCATTTTTGTTTAGCCAACATTAAACTAGTTCTTTCCATAGGCACAATATATAATTTTTACATTTTTAGTATTTCTTTGGTCAAAAAATTATTTTTTCTTATTAAATAATATAAATTATAATGATTAAAAATCTTAAATACTTATATTAACTGTCTAATGATTTAATTGGTATGACTTAATATAAAATTTCAACTGCATATGGGATGAGAAAGTAGAGTTTCTAATAGAAAATGTAATAATGTTCAAATCATTATTTTGTCAAGATTAAATATTAAATTTAATTCTATCAGTTAAAATATATTAATTGATATATTACAGAACTAAATTAAATTTAAAAACTGAAATAATTTTTTTCATGTTTTTAAATCCTTCAAAATAATGACAATTATTCATAAAAACCAATATTTTTAAATATTAATTTAATATTTAAACACTTTAAGAGATTAAAAAACATTTAAACTAAGAATAATTTAAAATAATGATTTTAAAAATTGGGAATAACATATCAGATAAATTTTCTAAAATTTAAAATAATTAATTTTAAAATAATTTTTGAAAAATGTGGAAAAACAAAATTTCTTTGAAAAATATTTTTTTCTATAAAAGTTTTTTCTATAAAATGATTATTAAATTATATATAATCAATAGATATCCATTTATTAAATTTTATGAATGATTAAACCATATAACATTCAAATTGTAGTTTTTATAATTCATTCTAACCAATTTAATCTCTAGGTTATAACAGAATTATATATTATTGTCCCTTTAGAATTTGGGGTTTCATGTAAATTGTGTTATAGAAGAGAATGATTTTTTTAAATAAAATAATATATAAAATCTTACGGTGTCACATTCTTCCCTCATAAAATCATTTCAACCTATAAAATTTGACTATATTACCTTCTAAATAAATGATTTTAGTTCTTCTTTAAAAATTACTATGGTTCCAATATTGCCTCCTCCATTTTTTATTTCTCCAAAGTTCCTTTACCATAATAATCATAATATTACCCAAGACATTCTTTTTAGTATCATGAATCTGGAGGGTCTATTCTGTGAAAAATAGTTCAGGTTATAGTTTTTCGTAAACATAGGTGATCACATGCATTGGGTCTGGAATTTACATCATTGTGAATGATATATGAAAATAATCATGTTATCTTGAGAGAAATTTTGCCATTAGAAAGTCATAATGAAATAAATTAATTATTTAATGGATTTAAAATTAAATAATGTCACCAGGGTTGAAAATTCCCATCATAACTAACCTTATAATAACCTTCCAAGGAGGCAGTATTTAGAAAACATGATCCATGACTTGGAATTCCAAATCATTCCACCGATTATCGATATAAATAATTCTCATACATTAACATGCATTAATATATGCCTAAATATCCTTTACCTTTACTATTGTTTCTTCAAACTGATTCAAGACTATAATTACATTTTTTGAAAATTTATAAACAAAAGGTAGAGAGTAAAAATGTTTCCCTTATAATACATTATTCGACACCATTTTAGTACTTAAATTTACCTAGAGTTTTAGAAAAACACAACCAATTGTAAAAATATTATCCACATACCTTGGATATCAATTGATAATTATATAAAACTATCATCAGTTTTCATAACACCCCTTATGGACTATCCATCAACTTGATGATGGTTGGAAGTGCAATAATGAATCTCCCTTTAAAGATCCTTTTTCCGAATATTCTAGAATATTAATGTTAAATGTGGATCATGGTCAAATAAGATCATTATTATTTCACAATGAAGAGATAAAACGACACTAATATGCATTATTTCATTATTCTCAAAAGGTAAAACATCTCTTATAACAAATAAATGGTCATATTTTGTAATAAAAACAATGATAACAGATATTTCATCCTTATTCCACGGACTATTTGGTATTCTTGAAACCAATTATAATGTAACATCATCAAATTCTCATATAGGAATATGAAGAGGTTGTATGAATGCTCAAGAATGTTTTCTTATAGATATAATTTTTTTTAAAAACCAGACATATTTATAAATAGTAATAAATTCACCACTTCCTTTTATCTCCCCAAAAATGTTCCCTCAATTCCCTATACAACTTTGTGGTTCATATGTGTATAGGTAAATTAATGATGTTTTCCTTATTTAATTATTAAGGATGTTCATAATAGACTCAACCCATATTCAAAAGTATAATTAAATATAATGGTACCCAAATCCATCTTACGAAGAAGAACCCATCCAGATTCTTGATAATAGAGAGCAATTCTTGAGTAATTGGAAAACTCAACTGGTAATTCTATTTTGGAGATATAAAAAAATGATTAAAACACCATGGGAATAAGTGGATGTAATAAAGAAAAACAATCCTAATATATTTAGATGGTAACATTCATGATACCATAAGGTTGATTTTATTTGAAAATACATGAATAATACCTAAAGAATTTATGAATTATTTTTATTAAAATAAATCTTATCATTTCGATAGATTTTGATACACATAATATAATTTTTAAAGATAAATTATCTATTAAAATATTAATCAATATTTCTATTATAATAAAACCATTATTTTAGTGAGAACTAATTTTAATAATTACAATTTTTATATTATATTAATTGTACATGTATAAGCTACAATAAATGGATATATATTAAGTATAAATAAAAGAAGAAAAATTTTAAGAAAAATTAATGTTCTTTGAAAAATTATTTTTTTTTCATAGACAAATATTTTGTTTGATCTTGTTAAGTTATGCTATAACAAATTCTAAAATATTATAAAATTAAATTTATTTCTGAAATAATCATATTGATATTATCGACAGTGAATTTTTTACATTTTTCTGATCAAAATTATTTTTCAATGAATTATAAAACATAATTATTTTTATTGAATACTAAATTTTTCATTAAATTATTTACAAAGTACAATTATATTGTAAATTTATATTAACCTAAAATTAATCCAATTATGTTATATTCATAATATTTAGGTCCATTTAGTCAATTTTATGTTTAATTTTGATATTAAAACCGTGTATATTTATGAGATTTTACTCGTTGTAATGCAACTTTTTCATTACATATTGAGGAATAATTTAAAATTTGGATGTAAAACTATAATGTATTTAATTTCAAAAACTATGATTTCATTAATTTTAATCATCATATTTTATATTATCTAATATATTCAATATAACTTTTTAACATTACGAATGGTAAAAGTAATAAAAATTAAATATCATGGATAAGAGAAAAACTGATTTATGGTGTGGATAAACAGTAATGATAAGGATTTGAAAGAGTTAAAAACATCTTAAAAAAATATTATATATTTATTGGGACATTATATCCTATAACATTATTTAAAGACCCATTTTTATGGATATTACATGATCAAAACAAGGGGTAATTGGTTCTTGTAAATAATTCCATGTTTGTACTCACCCCCACTTATAAAAGGCCACCCACTATCCTCCAATATTCCCACATATAAAGCCATTTTTTGGTCAATCCAAAATGAAAATCATCATTAATCCACTACCTACACCTTATATCCATTGTATTGACTAGAAATACATCATATTGATGCTTTTAGGGAAAACCTAATGATGTTCCACATTTAAGATGTAACATTATTAAATAGGAATTTTATTTTTATATATTCAACCCTAAACATAAAATATAATTAAATTATGAAAATATCAGGACAATTTTATCTACCATATAATGATATGTTATTATTTTAATTTAAATACCAATGGCAATATCTATTTCTATCAAATGGGAAATGATACTATCAATGAAGTTTATGTAGGACTACAACCTTGCGATCATATGGAACTAATTTTCCATATTGAAATCTCATGGATGGATATAATAACGTTTTCATGTTTTATATGTTGTATAAATTTCCTGATTATTTATCTTTAATTATAACATCACATATTTTTCATACATTATAATCCAAATGAAATATGATAACATAAATCGTGTGAGTGGAGGAGTACCACCACATGAAGCGATATGAATGGTTTTCCAAATATAATTTCCATGGAAGGTATTAAAGATAAAATAAATTGATATATATGATATATATGACACTATTTAAATTATTTAAAAATAATATATTATATGATTCCTTTCCCCTTTCAGCATTTAATGGATTTATATCTTCATTCATGGATATATATTGCCTGTTGTCTCTAAAAATCTAGGAAACTCATTTTCCATTATCAATTTTAAATAATGATCATGATAATGTCTCCAATGAGTGAATATTATATTTATAAAGTTATTATAATTCTAGAGATGATTAATTTATATCTAATGTTGAAGAACTAGAACGACTTCCAGACCGAACCTGTGAATAGAATGGATGGCATATAGAACCCATGAACTTATAAACTAAATAATTGTTTTTAGAAAGAACATGTGATCGTGATATAGAACATGAGAATTTACACACCGTGAAATGAAATATATTATAGTTTTAATAAAATGGTGTAATTTTTTTGTCATATGTGGGACCTTATGACTATATGATCTGGAAGGGGGATATATGCCTTGTAATTTCATTAGTGTTGGTTTTAAGCTTGAGGCTTGGCTAAAAATCATATTTCTTCTCATGCATGCTTACGTGCTCTAAACTCAGAGGATTATACTCTCCAATATTTTTTGATTCACACTTGTTCGTATTGCTACATTCATAGATTTGTGACCATTGTGGTTGGATTTCTTCCCTCAATGTATATAATCCTTATAGTTAATCTTTGGTTTTGGTTGCAGCTTTGGTTTGGAAATGGATAAGTGGTTTGATAGTTTTTTATACCATTACTTCTTAGTTTCATTGAATTCCATATATATAAATGGTTTATCTCGCAATTTTCTTGTCATTGTTGATGAAATAATATAGGTTTCTTCCTTTTTGAGGTTGGTGTTTCAATAAAATTGGTTAATTTGATTAGTTGCATGCCATTTTTGAAAACTTCTTTTGGGTTTTCATTAATTGGTAGTGATAAATTGACTCCAATGGGTACATGTAAATGAATGTGTTTTCAAAAAATTATTCTTCATTGAAAATGGGTTTTCATGATTTGGACATAGTTTTTCAAACTTAAGTGTGGAAAATACTATCATTGAAAACATTTAATGAAATTTAGATTATGGTTTTCAAAATCTATAGTATAATTGGATATTGGTAAACTTTTCGGTATCTAGATAGATACATAGGTAGCTTTCGTTTGTGTTGCACTACTATAAGGTATTTGTTTATGATTTTTACTAGATAGAATATATATCTATTCATTCCAATGTATTCTTGTTTTGGATTGTGTGTGTGTGTTACGCCATGTCCTATCTGATAAAGCCCAAAATAGTTTATTTTCCTTTTTTCATTTATAATTATTTATATTATGATTGTTTTTATCATGGATTATTCCTTACATTTTATTAATATGAGGTTTATCACATACCCTTGGACAGTAGGTTAATTGTTGGATATATATACATGTAAAATTTTTCATTCATGGTTATGTTTTCCTATTTTTATCACTTATAATTTTCATATTACTATTTTGAGAGTTCGATATCCATTAAATAAAACTAAACAGAATTTGATTTAAAAGTAGATTTATTTTATGAAAGTGATTTGTGAAACAGTTTTTTAAAACTCTTATAATTACTTTTTTCATGATATTAAACTTTATATGAATTGTTGGGGTATTATACTAGGATTTGTATCACACCATATTTGTGACATTGGGATTTTTTTATGTTTTATTTCAAGATTCATGTAAAGGAAATAGAATATTGTGTTACAATATCATACCCTGTTTATATTTCTTTTAGATCAAGTTGGTCTAGAGGTGACTTTTGGTCACATGGGTACATGAAATACGTTATGGTTAGGCCTATTTTTGTAAGGAGTATATATAATTTGTGTTATATCATTTGTTTGGACTTCATACATTGGTTTTATGTCTTATTTTACTTATATTCAAGAAAACTTTCTCTTAAAATGTTTCACTTATATGATGTGACCCACCAGTTTGGTTAGTTTTTTTGGTCAAGCTAGTTTGTTTCATTATAAATCACTATATTTTAATCCAAGATGATCTTAATCTGGATAATTTACCAATTTAACCCAATGAAATTATAATTATAATTAATTATTATTTTACCCTTATAGAATAATATTGATAAAATGTATTTTTAAAATAATTTATTTAATAAATATAATTTCTTAGTGACATCAATGTAAGGGGATGATGAAAAATAAATCATGTCTTCCTTATATGTGGTAACACTCATGAAAACTCATGTGATTTTTAAATTTTAAAATAAACATAATTAAATTACATTATATAATGACTTATCATTAATTAATGATAATTATATAAAAATATCAAATTTTATCCTTAAATAAATTAATTTAATTATCTATTTAATTTGGTGATTCGAATCTAAACATGTCAATCCTAGATTTTTTAGTCGACACACACACATAGGAAAATATTTCATTTCTTAATGAATATAAATAAAGGAATGTAAATTGTGACTTAGAATTCAAGATATATAATTTTTTAAAAAATATAATATTCATTCATAGTATATATTATTTTTATCATCCATGAATGGTATTGAT
This sequence comes from Viscum album, assembly GCA_963277665.1. Classification (NCBI taxonomy): domain Eukaryota; kingdom Viridiplantae; phylum Streptophyta; class Magnoliopsida; order Santalales; family Viscaceae; genus Viscum; species Viscum album. Next base: position 260,847,683 of record OY728133.1, on the reverse strand, counting down.
GAAAAATTAAACAAGTTACCCATATAGGTGGTAGTCCACACTTGTGCACAAGTTAATTTTACATGTTTTTAACGGTATGGAGGAAGGTAGAAAATTATTATTCCATTAACAAAATAAAATTTCATTATAATTTTTTTACTTATTTTATAATTTTTTTGAGGATAAAATATATTTATTTAAAATAGATTAAGAATGAAATGAATATAAATGGAAAAGGAGTGCTTAAATTTTTTTACATTAATGATTGGGAAATCTAAATAAATCTTCTAAATTTGGATGATGAAAAAAACATATATTAATGTTGGGAAATGTATTTCATATTGTTTTATAGAGGAATAATTTAATAAAAATAGGGATTATATGTGAGGATAAGTGTTGTAGGTATTTTCCTATTTTATAAGTTAGATGGGATGTAATTTTTGACATGCTCATTACTTTATATTAAGGAAATTTAACATTAAAAGAAAATTGGTTTCAAAATTTAAAACTAATTTATATTGGTTTACTACTTTCTCAGGAATATCTAATACAAATAAATGTTGTTTAGTATATTTTATCCTTTTCCCCCTATGATATAAATTTTTAACATAATTCAATTCTCTCCCCATAATATAATTTTTATCATTAATTATTGAATTTTAGGAATAAAAATATTTTATTACATATTATATAAACTTCATATGGTGATTCAAATAAAGGAAAAAATTATCCAACTCAATTTATATAGGTGATGAATATTACTTTTAATAAAAGTGTGTTTAACACAATTTTATATTTTATTTTGAAAAAAATCCATATTAAGTATTAATATTAATTTATAAAAAAATCAAATATAGTAATGATTATATATATATTTATTGGTTTATGATTAAATAATTTTGAATAATACTTAAAAACCAACCCAAAATTGATTGTATCATTCAAATAAATTAACTAATTAAAATTTTGAAAAAGGTTTTTTAAATAGAATAAAATGTCATATATTTTCTAAAATGTCAAAAAGAGTTGTATAAATTCAACACAATATTTTGAAATATTTCATATTCATTTTTTAATATGTATTATTTCATTACAATTGGTTAATCCATCAATTCAGTTTTTATGATGATGTAATAAATGTAATAATATTTTTGAAAACTGAATATGACATTATTTTCCCAAAAATCGTTCATTATAGAAAAATACCAAAAAAACCTAAGGTAATTATGACATTATAAATTAAAAAATTCAGTTAATTTTATAAAATAAAATTTCAAAAAATCATAAAATTATCATTGAAATGAAAAAATATATAAATTGAATTTGTTTTACAGTAAAAGTTTCTTTCAAACATTTCATGTTTATAATATTCTTTGTAATTATTAAATATTTAAATTAATTTGAAAATATCATTTTATAAATTTAATAATTTTATATTATCATAATCATCTATTAGAAGTGATATATATAATTTTTACAAAAATTATAAAAAAACCAAAAGAAAAATAATTCTCTGAAAAACATTTATTTTAACACTAAATAAAAATATTTTCTATATTTTAAATATAATTTTTTAATGTATGTTGAGATCCTTCCCATAAAAAAATACCACTTTATTGATAAAAAAACAAACTCAAGTCTGAATGTATGATGTTTACATTGATTCATCCTAAGAATAGGATGGACACCACTCGGCATATGGTCATCCCAATGATAAAAAGTATCATTAAATCCCTTAATAGTAATACCATCCACAAACGAATTTACCTCTATATAATCATGAGTAACAATGTGCTCCTTTGAAATGATAAGATCTAGACATCCTGTCCAATGATTAGTGATCTTCCATCAATGGTGCAATAAACCTATCATGATAGAATGACCAATAGTTATAAAATCGCATTCAAGATGGATCTTATGACATCCCTACCGATTGTCTTGTTCTATTACTCTAATAACACCAAGCATTTATTCTTCGAGAGTGGAGGAATTAACACATGATATATAAAGTCACACAAGAATATAACCAAGATGATACCTAAAAACCACACCAAAGCCTAATGAGACCGAATTCCCCCTTGAAGCAAAATTTGAATTAAATTTGATCTATCCTCATAATGGGTCCCTCCAAAAAACATCAGCAGAACCAAGGTTAGGGATAAAACTACCCCGTACCCCTACTCGGTTGAGTACAAAGAGATAATAAATGAAAATGGAAAAATTCATACCCCATGGGATTATCACATAATTCACAACAATGATAATTCAAGAAATGGAAGATCTAGTGAAGAAAGGATAAGAACCATGGATATCCTTGTTTCCAGAATTCCATATGAAGTGCGTGAGTTCTTGTGTAAAAGCATGAAAAGGTGTAAGGATTTCTGGAAATAGGTTTAGGTCTTCCTAGATTGAAATGTAAATATTTTCTAATAGATAAATATCATTTTATTAAATATGTGTTCATTTTTTATATTAATTTTCATAACGTTTATTATCTAATATGTTAGGAGTCATTTAATTCGGTTATCCCTGTGAGGCAAAATATTAAATATAATATTTATTTAATGGGGAGTAACATATTGTAATTTAAGGGTGTTAAATTGTCGTACATAAATCCTATCAGTCAAACTAATATCAACCATATTCCATACAAAAATCCAAAAAATATTTCGAAGATCCTGGTCTCATCATAATACCACTAATCGATGTTTTAACCCAGCATTAAAAATATTTTTTCCAATGAGTAAACTAAGAAATTCGTACTCAGTAATTTTTCATTTATAACCAATTCTTTCTTCTAATTCATCCTTTAAATATATTAAAAAATTGATATCATAATTGAATATTTTTTATTGAAATGTTACTTTTTATTAAGGAACATGAAACCTATACCATTGTTTCATCCTTTAGAAAAGAAAAATGTCCCTTGTATGTTAGTGTAGACTATTGACTCCTTGAATAACAAATTTTATTTTTCATCACCAACATGCATAATAAATTATATTAATGTGTTTAATTATGAACAATTATATTTATGGAATTATTTAGATTATATATAGATAAATTAGGAAATTAATTAATTTTTTCAATCAATAGAAATGAAAATTTCTTTCATTTGTACGTGAAGACGATCTCCCTCGTGAGTGAGATATTTTATTTTTCATTATTTCTATGAATGGATTGACCTATAATATATTTGATGAATATATATTATATTTAATAGTAATTCTTTTCATTAATGTTTCTCTAAAATTAAAAAATAAATACTACTGATCATTTTAATGTAATCCATTAATATCATTAAATTACCCAAAACATGATTTTCCTGGATCCCATTCTCAAGAATCATTCCAAATGTTTTTATTAAATTAACAAGGGGATTAAAAAATCCTTAATTTTTATAAATATATTTTATAATATTTGAATGATAAACATTAAATCAAAGAAATAATTTCTACATCTATATTATTAAACATTAATGAAATAATTGAAATTAAAAACATTAGATGATGAAATTAAATTATAACTAAAACATAGTGGTATAATGAATGATTATAATTAAATTTTATAGAAGATTATAGATTTTAAAAACATTATAATTTTTCTTATTAAATTTTTTATATTTAATATTCAATATGTTTATATGAAATTTATTAATTTGAGGTAAAAGGATATGGTTTTCTATTTGATTTTTTTTTTATTTTCTATTGATTTGAAAAAATTACCATTTTGGTAAATTTATATTATCCAACTCTATAAAACCATGTTTCATATCTTATTCAATATTTTTTCATAATCATTACATGTTATCATACCATGTCAATTCCTCTCTGGTTCGTAATTCACTTGAATTATTTCTTTTTTTAACAATATTACCACTTCATTTTGATAGGGAATTTTTTTCCAACATGCCTATAATAAATAATTTCTATTACAGATATTATTATATATAATTATAATATTTATTAATTTTTTATAAATGACCCATATTTTATATAAAAATGTCAACTTCTTGTAAATTTTTTAAAATTTTATTTTTCTAAAACCTTGATTTTCTAAAATATCTATATTGAATCAGTTTTATAAAAAATATTTCTATAAATATGATTTTTTTTTTCCATTCATCATTTTTCAATGAAATTCCCAACGTAGTTAAACATTTTTCATAGAAATTTATATTTGAGTATATTATAAAATGTTTTCACAATATATAATAAAAAATATATAATGTGACACCCCAAAATATTATGATACATTTATTTATTATAAAATTAAGTATTATTTATATCTTTTTAGGCACAAAACATTTGGGTAAAATGGAAATACACTGTTAAAATATTAATTAAACATGTCCATTATAACCTAGCATTATGTTGGTGGGTATAAATACTAATAAATAAAATATTAAAATCATATAGCTTAAAAATAAATAAATTAATCTAAATGATTATATATTTTCTATAAATATAAAAATAATACTTTTAGTAAAAAATATATGTTTTCTTGAAAACTATATTTTTTCAAAGAAAATAGTTTCATCACTTCTTGCGCACTTTTGATAAAATATATATTTGAAACTTTTTGAATTTTTTTTGATAAATTAGTATTAATTACTGAAATAATTGACTCATTATTAACTTAGGCTGAATATTATTGATTTTTTAATATGTTCCTTTTTTAATGAGTAGTGAAAAATATTGATTTTTATTGATATTTTAATTTTCATTTAATTTATTTATAGTGATTAATTATACTAAAAACTAGATTCAAAATAATTATAGATAGATTATTTAATAATAATCTATAAAGGTGTTTTTATTAACATTAAATGGAGAACTGATTTTAAATCTAATTAATTTCACATTTATATACTATATATGTCAAATTAATCTTCATATTTAAAAGATAAATTTAAAAATATTATTATGTTGAATTTTTTGTTTTTTTGTGAAATGTCATTTTTTAAGGAATAGTTGGAAATTATAAATATTAATTTAAAAATACTTTTCATCTAATTTATTTATAAGGATAAAATATATTTTTTAATGGTTTTAGAGTCTTATTATATTAAATATTTATAAATTATCCCAATTTTTTTCATATAATCATGTTAAATTTAAAATATAATATAAATACATATAAAACATATGGACATTTTTATATTTAAAACCCTCACATTGTCAACCAATTTATATGATTATATTTACATTAATTTATACCACTGTTATTATTTAAATTTTAAACTATGTATTAGATATATGGAATATGAATATATTATATTGTATAAAAGGTCAAATTAGTTTTTGAACAATAATATCAGTGAATGTGATTAAAATTAATTACAACAATTATAGTGAAATTAAACTTAATAAGGGAGTAAACAGTAATATTAATGGCCTAAATAACCTAGAAACATTTCAAAAAAATGGATGGAAATATATAGACCCTATCCTTCCTTTTATCTAGATTGGACCATTATTGGATCCACTTTCAGTGGTAAAAACAAGGGTGGAATTCATTTTCCAAAATTTATAAGTGTGTCACTCATCATCTAATATAAAAAGGCTACACATCCCCCAACTTCTACAAATCACTCATAAAACTATGGATCAACCATTATCTTGAAAAAAGTCTCTTAAAATTTCCAAACCTAATCATAGGAGCCTCAAATTTTGAACAAATCCATCCATGGAATCCCTTTCGTGAAAGCAAAAAGAGTAACACAATGAAGATGTAACATCTTTCCTTATGATCGTTAATTAAATTTCAATTATCCACAACCAAAAATACTTATAATCCATTTTTTAATAATAAAATATCCTAAATATATGGGATTTTTTGTGCTCTTTTTTCTTCCAAAATATTCACACAATTTCATCTAATGGGTAATGATCATACAGTTTATGTGTATGAGAAACTACCACCTCAGGAAAAGTTGATGGTTCATTTTTCCTTTACCACCATTCATGTAGGAAATTATGATGGAATTTTTTTTATAAAAGTTATATATGGAATTAGTTATGAATTTATTCTTATTTATTTGTTTCATAACACAAACTGTTATACATTCTATTTTTTAAATATGATAAAATCATTTGTGGAAGTGTAGACTACCACCTCTTCAAAGCGATGTGATTTGTTCACACTATACGTGGAATGTATAAAAGATGGTATTAATTAAAAATATTTTACTTAAGTGATATATATATATATATATATAATATTCATTACATAACTATATTTCTTGAATTTTAATATATCTCATTTTAATGATTATCCTTTCAAACACATAATAAGTTATAATGTCATTCATGGACGTCTGTACTACCGCCACCTCAACATGATGTGAATAATTTTACAAAAAAAAACAATTTGGTTGATAAATATATATGATTGAATAATATGGTGTATGTTATAATCATCATTATATTAATATTTTTTTTACATACTATAGAACAATAACGGTTGCTGAAAAATGGGAATGTTACCCTTGCGTTTGTATGACCTACTCATTCCATCATCGTAAAATTGGTTCATTTTTCAAAACCAACATTTGTGATTGGTTTAAATGTTATAATTAATGTAAAAATATGATAATTATGAAATGATTATTATTTTTTATTTTTTCATATAATGACCCATTTGACAATATTTGATTTACCAATGACATTTTTGACACAAAAACCAAATATGGTAAAAACGCCCATTGTAAACATAGTTGATTAAGTAGTTGTTTTTAATATCACAATAAGTGAAATAAATGTAACAGTAAAATAGAAAAATGTTCACAAAAAATTATATAATTATATTATGTTTTTTATTCATGAATATAAAGACCTGTGTGACATGTTAGACTCAAGGTATTGTATTTCATCTCAATTTACATTCCATTGTGAACTATTTATCATTATAGACAAATTAATTTTTATATATTGTATATAATTCCATTTAAAATTTCATATCAAGAATATACTAATTTTAATGTCATTATTATTTTTATGTATTGTTATTCCTTCATGGAGATTATGATTCAATTATTTGAAAGTGGTATGGGACACATTGGAATGTTTAAAAATTATTTTCCTCAATAATGTTATAATTATTTTTCTGTTGTACATACATTAATCAATGTAAAAAATCATTTTTGATACATATCCTCCACTGGAAAAAATATTGATAAATCCATATCCCTTATTCAATACAAATATTTTATGATAAGGCACACAATTTATTAATTAAATGTATTTTTCGATATACAAGGAATGCTTTGAAATTGTAGATAAACTCAGGTCCTGATTGTAAATATCCACTTGATGCATTAATAGTCTATTGATATGAATCTGTTGGTAAAATTATAATAGTTTAAACCATCATGATAATAGATGATGATGGTAAAATGGTTCATGTACTAGATAAATTATGTATAATACTAAATAATATCCTTCATATTAGTTTTCATTTTTTCTCCATGATATTTTTCATCGACGTATTATAGTTAAATTTAATTCAATATTATTTAATTAAATTGATTGTGATTAAATTTATTAACTTTCCATTTTTTTTATTCCTTATCTAGTTATTTTAATGGAATATGTTATTTTTTATTTATATTTCCATGATGATTTTTCTCATCAGTTCATTTTTTATTCTCATTGAAATACACATACTGGGTAATTGAGCTCAACTTTATTATGCTTAATTTACCCATGTTATGTAGAGGAATCCATTGAATGAGTTTTAAGGATCATTTTTATTTAATTTTTTTAGTTATCATGATTGTATTTTTTTTCAAATGTATTATTGGGGTTATGTATGTATTCTATTTTTTCAATACTGTTATAATGATCGGACCTTCATGAATTGATTCACTATAATAATGCCAAATTAATAAACTAATTTACTGGAATTGAAGTTTTCGAGTAGGGTTGTTATACATTATATGTGGTATATGAATAAATAGTTCAAAGGGAAAACATAAAACACTACAATTAAAATTTTAAACTATAGAGATATGAGGAAAATTTAAAACAAATTCCACAAGAATCAAGGAAATATTCCATAGTAGAGGAAAATGGGATAAATCCAAGAATGAATGATAAATAGAAATGATGTGGATGTACCAATTTTTTTGGTGTTGGTTAATTTAATAATATATTCATCTAATAATTTTTTTTTCTTGATCCTCATACTCTTCTGAATCATCAATTTTTTGGTGAAAATTTGATATTCCACTGTCATGTTAAGACAAAAGTTGGTAGTCAGAACTCATAGAATATGTACCACTAGGAAATGTGTGTGTCAGGTAGTTCCTAATATGACACATAATGAATCTTCATTTTCATACCATGATATCATATCATTCATTGACTTTGATTTGTTGTAGGGAATTGACTGTATTTCAAACCACAATGAAAAAAAGGGATCAATATGAGAGAGTTGTGGTCCATCAATAAACTAACCGATTATGTGAAAATAATAAGGTATTTGATGCATTGAGAAAGATAGATCATGGATTTTTGACCGAGGTGAGGATTTAGATATATATGATTTTCATGGATCAAGTAAATACATACATGATGGATATTAAGTAAGGAGAGGCACTTCTTATTTTCCAAATAAATAGTAAAAAAATATATATTAATAAAATAAATGCTATAAATTTGACGATGAGAATTATCAAATAAAAATTAATGCTATGAATGTTAGGAAAATTAGTGGACATCATTTGTGAATATTTTATTCTGAATCATGAAAAGTGAATATGTGTTCCATATATAATTGATATAAAAAGGGAATCATAGTATGATTCTTATAGCATGGAATTTTCTATACACCATAATAGAATAAATATGTATAGGGATTTGAGGGGACATTTTTGTAGGATAAAATGAAGAAGGAAATTTCTGATTATGGGTCTATATGATTGGATTTTTAACAAATGAATTAATTTATATATTTTCCCATATAATAATATAATGAATTAAATTGATCTACTAATTACCAAATGTAAATTACTCAACGCCTCTCACAATTACATAATTTTTTACTTATATCATTGTTATAGATGTACATGCGAGACCCAATATATGTTATCACCTGTGATGAAATAGAATTAGAACCTAATATATCTTACTATGATTATCCCAACGAGATTATTTGTATTTGAGTGTACGTATTGAGGAATTGAATGATTCTGCTACAAAAGGTACTTTTGAGAAATCAAAAAATGATTGAGGTAACATGGGAACTAGTGGATGTTATAAAGAATAACTAATCTCATATGTTTAAAAAGTAATATCCATGATATTTCATGGATGAAATTTTTTTGGATTCAATAGTGTAAAAAGATAGTAATTTAAAATTCAGTTCCCCTTAAATAAAGTTTATTTATTAGATAGATATTGGTATACCCAACATTGGATTTTAATGGAAATATTCAATAAAAATTTTATTTTAAAATACATATTTGAACTAGGAAATGATGTTGGTGGGTATGAATTTTAATAAAATAATTCTAATAATTATATAGTTTATAAATGTATAAGAAAAATTAAATTTAGACACATTGAATATAATTAAATTGATAATCATTTAAATGATTCAAATATTTTTTTTCAAAAAAAATCAATTAATATAATTTTTTGTTGTTGTGAACTTATAATAAAATTAATTTTTTAAAATATTTGAAAATTTATTTCATAAAATTAACTGCATTTATGAAATCATCATATCAAAATTATCTTATGGTGAATATTTTCAATTGTCTAAATAGTTCCATTTTTAGAAAAATTCTATAAAATAATGATTTTTAAGGAAAACAACATGTTCCTATAAATTATTTACAATGATCAATTGTATATTATTTTTTAAGTAATATTTTTCCATTTATGTTGTATTCAATAGAATTTTTGTCATTGTAATCATTTTTCTGTTGAATTTTTATATTAAATGCCTCTAAACTTATGAGAATTTTTCTCTTTGAGATATTGTTTTTTCATAATACCCATAAGTATAATATAAAATTTTACTATGGAACATATGTGTATTGAGTTTGAAAAAACGGATTCATTAGTTGGAATCAACATAATTTATATTATCTAATATTTTTAACATAATTTTTTTATATTTCGATCTGTAAAAGCAATAAAAATTATTTATTGTGGTTATGGTAAAAAACAATTTACTAGAGGGATAAATTAACGATAAGGGTTAAAATGACATTCCAGCTTGTTAAAAACCTATTTTATGTAATTATTGTGACCTTGATACCTATAAGGGTAGATAATGAAATTTTTTTGAGGCTTATTACCTGATAATAATGTGGGTGTAATTGATTATTTTTAAAAATTAAATATATTACCTCTCCCCCACTTATAAAAGAACGCCCAAAATCCACCCCAATTAACACTTCCATACACTTTATGATATGACTAGACCTAAAATATAACATCCCTTATCCTATAATAACATCATATATCCCTTGAATTGATCAAAAATATATCATTATAATTTTTATGGTGATAATGTAACGATGTTCCCCGATGAAGAGGTAACATTCTTATACGAGCATTCTAATTTTACTTCATCATCCACCTCAATAAAATAATATATAAGAATGATTATATAAAAAACCCAATGTCTTCCATATAATGAATTATAATTTTTTTATGTAATAACCTATATAAATCTTAATTTCCCTTAATTGGGAAATGAAACGGTTGATCATGTATATGGATGACAAGAGCCTCATGAAAAAATGTAATTAGTTTTCCATCACCACACCTCATAGATTGATATAATGATAGTTATAATGTTTCTATATAATATTAATGACATAATTATTCTTTTGGGAATTATAATATAAAATATTATTTATTAAATTAAAATTTTCTCTTTGGTGTACAATTACAATCAAGCACACACACACACACACTGCAATCAAATTAGGTAGAATTGTAGGTTACAGTCCTCCAATTGATAAACCTTCCAATAATAATCCTTGTATTATACAGATAATTTGTGGACCGAAGGCTCATTAGGCATGAAGCACATTAAATAGACCATATGACCGCCATTATGTGAGAATAATACCCACATTTTATCATGCATACTTCAATACCATATTTTATCATCTGATGGACCTTGTGGCCTATAAGTCCAAACTGGTGGCCTGAAGGCGCAAATAGATGAACATTTTTTGTTGTAATAGTACTGCTACAATATAGCTATAGTGACCCAAAAAATAATCATCCACCAAGATTTTATGCTAGGTTTCGTGAATCCTTACATATTGTTTTAACCATTAATCTACCATCCCAAATGGTCGTATCCATTTGTACATTCCATTCTATTTTAAATATGATAATATATCTCATGTGTATGGAAAATCACCACCCTGCATAGTGATTAGAATTATTTTTTAATTATGCATTACATAGATTTTAATAAGTACATATTTATTTGATATATGAAATATATATGACACAATATAATTTTTTTAAATTAATATATCATATGATCCATTACCCTTTCACTCGTTTGGGGATTGAAATTATTTTTGGTCTGTACAAACTACCATCTGAATCTAAAAATCAATACTAGTCATTTTCAATGCCAAAAAATAAATAATTTACATAATAATGTACGTAATGATAAAATTTGGTTTTATTTTATTTTTATCATTATAAATATTTTTAATTTATATATAATGTATAAGACTATAATCCTCATGAAAAAAACATAAACAAGAAAACAAGACAATTAATACCAAGAAAAAAAGAAAATAATGAAATTTTAGTAACAAAAAAGGGGTAAGCGTTTATAAGAGGAATTTATATGATATTATAAAAATTATTATAGATCTTTTATTAATTAATAACATTACTAAAACCATTATATATATGGTTTAATTATTTTCATTTAACAAAAATAATTAGTTAAAGTACTTCATCTCAATTTCCCTTCATTAGGAATATTTTCTTGATTTGAACCTAATTTATTTAGTATGGTGTACACACAATAAATTTTACATATAATATCATGTATCACCCAAAAATAATTGTAACAAACTTAACTCTAGTGACCTGGATCTTATTCATACTTTATTACATTAGCATAGATACGAGGGGGTCAAATCTCAAAGGACCAATCACTTTAAACGTTCTGTAGAATCAATACATAAATGATACACATGTTACAAAGTTAAAAAAAATAAAAATTATATTAAAGAAAAAAAAAATTAATCCTAAAATTAATTTCAAGATTTATTCTTCACATTATGGCAATGAAAATATAGTAAGGGTGAGATAAAATTATTAGTAAGGGTTATAGATAAAATATTCTCTGATTAATCAATATAGAATATTCAATTTTTTATGTTTAAAAATTGAAAAGACATTCCACTTCACAAATATATTCACTTTTATAACTGGTTAATATATAATATATATAGGCAGGTAAATAGATAAATATATATTTCATCAATAATTTTAGAAATAAATGCATCTAGTGATAATATCATTACTACAATATCGTGGATAATAATAATCATGAATTATAGATTATGTAAATTCATAGGTATTTGACTTCATGATATAAGTTATCAAGAAATCCATTGATGACATTTCCATCATTAGTTTAGTTTAAAACTACTAGGTATACACCTATATGTTCTGGCCAACTGATTTGTCTAATGAGACCTATTGATGTATCGAGGGGAAATATATAATCATACACCTCATGTATTTAAATGTATAAACAATAACACATATATAGAATAATATATTTAATTAATTAAAATATTCCATGCCAAAAAATATCTCAATTTATTAAATAACATAGAACTATCATTATATCCTCAGTCAATCAGATAACATTGAATATAAACACCTTATTAAGGATTGTTATATAGTTAAAGAAAATAATTATGTCCATAAAAAATATTATGCCAAACCATTACATGAATAATAAACCCACAATATTAAATACTTATTCATGTTAAATATATAAAAGGTTTATTATATACAACACATAAAACTGAATATTTAGATATTATCATAAATGTCTCAATGAAATGAAAATTGATAACAAATCCCTGACAAATATAATACATTGAATTATGAATTTATCAATTAATAGATTATATGGGTTAAATTTAAATCCTGATATAAATTTTTTTTAATAATATAATAACATAATTTGAATAATTTAATTTAAAATTACACCTGTTGTTGTGATAAGAAAGTATTTTTTGAATGATAAAATATTATAAAGATCAAAACATTTTTCTATCAAGATACATTATGAATTTTTTTCCAATTGCCTAAATTGGATTAATAGAAATATTAGTGAACTAATATAACATTTAAATTAATAATAAAATTATTTTATGTTTTTTAAATTCTATAAATAGAATAATATTAATAAAAAAATCACTACACATTTAAAAAATCATCTTCTCTAGAAAAAATTAAATAATTCACTTGACTATTATTTTAAAATTAAGATTTGTAAAATGAAGAGTACTTTTTGAAATAAATTTTTTCAAAGTGAAAAAACACTTATTTCAAAATAACCATAGAAAAGGGGAAATCTGTTTTTCTATGAAAAATTCAAATTTTAATAAAATATTTTCATTTTCATTCAAATAATTTATATTTTATTTATAATAAATATATATCCGTTTAATTTAATTTTAACATTTACAAAAAATATACATTTAGTGTTTACTAGTCATACACACCAATATGACATCTAAGGTATAATGGTGTACTATATTATGGTCCATCTATACTAGGGGATGCTTGTTCCTCATTCTATCATATATATACAATTTATTTGAAAGAAAATAATTCATAATGTATTGTGGTATTACATTATACCCCCATAAAAGCATTTCATAATAGTAATATTGTAGATATTACAACCTAAAATGATGGTGGGTGTAATGGATTGGACCCTCATAGTCCATTACATTACCTAATTTCTAACGTTTGAGGTGTACTAGGTCCAATCAATGACTCATGAAAGATTTATTTCAGATAATTAGTCCCACAAAATGGTTCCACCAAAATTGTGGCACTGTAATAGTCATATCATCATGGTTTCACACCAAAATGGTGGAACCTATTACAGTGTCTCACCAAATGGTTTCCCACCCTTCTCCTTTTTCTAGTTTCCTGAGTTTTCTTCCACTTCCTCCCCTGTAAAGTATCATTTGAAACAAGAATATTTCAATACCCTTTTTGAATTCATCAAAGTCTAGTAAAATATGTTTTAAACACTTAGTGTCTGGTGAATATTCCTTACCAAAACATATGGACTTTTTACTTGGTGTCACACCCTTCTCCATAATTTATATCTTCACCCATATTACATGGGTTTTCTCTGTCTAGAAGATATAATTTTACTCAGATCCGTTATCTCCACCATCTCAGATAAGAATTATTAAATAAAAATTATTCTCGACATGTGAAATTTTCCAACATTGTAGTCGAGCCACAATCCAATATAAAGTTCTTGGGAATCGTGTCCCTAATTTTATGATCAGTATTTGTCATTAGCTGAGATCCTCTCTTCATAATTATTTTCAATTCTTTAAATTATGCCCTATTGACTCACTCTAGAGACGAATTGTGCACCCTTGTTGGATCCCTTCTCACTCAGCCTTGAATCCCTTGGTGTTCATTCCCTACAAGTCATGCTTCCCCAATTTATAGAGCAAGGAGAAAACATTGATTATTGAACATACATGTAGGGTTTTCTTTAATCTATCTTTAATTTGTATCATGCAGGGTGGGTATGATAATGTTTCCCTTGGAATGTGGAAGAAACCATACCTTAAAGAAGATAATAAACAGAATCTATGGAATAGAGGGTTATGTTTGATGATTATGTTTCTATATTTCACATATCATCACTTATATTTTGTGAAATTTATGGGCTTATGACCACTGGAAATAGTGGCCCTTGGTGGTCCTTTCATGTGCACCAATAATCCTCTTTTTCTATTAATAAACTTTTGAATAAATGGATATAACATGTAAACTGGATAATCATGTAAATTTTTTTGACAAAATAGATCCCAATAAATAAGATTCATTGTGTGATCACCCTGGTTAACCAACGACAGAAAAGAACTCAAAGAATAGTTTGGGAAAATCTAGAAACTTCTTGCTCTGTTATGGTAATATATATGGTTTCATTCATTGATGCTTGTTGGTTGATGTGGATAGGGAAGTGAACTATTTTTGTTCACTTGTTGGCTTGTGGATCTATTATTATATGATGGGGCTTGGATTGGTTCAAGTACTTCAAGGGATCTCAAGGATCCCTTTTGATGTTATACCTTTACAAGAGAACCATGTGTGAATGTTTAAATTTTTTATTGGCTATTTTTTTAGTGGTATCAATGGGAATTTTTTATGCCTATTATTTTCCCCAGTAGTGAAGAATATTTAAATATAATCACATGAACATGATAACAAGAATGGGTTCAATGGGGAATTGTTTTAAAAAAATGGGTTGTTCTCTTATTGTGGTTGTTGTGAATTTTTCCATATATGAATAGTAATGATAGATTTTGTGTATGGGGTGGAATCAAAACCCATATGTTGGGATGAGTGTTTGATTAATTATATGTAAAAATTTTGTTCTTGTTTTTCTTATTCTCAGCTTACCCATATTGAGAACATCATGCCTATAAGGCCCCAGCCTTAAACCTTACTTAAACATGAGTTATTACAAGATTACACAATGAGGATCTTTTCAGGTTTAGAGTTTTAGAGAATTAGATCATGAAACTTGCATTACATTCCACATTTAAACAAGGTGGTTACATAAAAGACAATATTCATTCTTCCCATCAATGGAAACCTATTTAAAATAAAACACGGATTCTTTCTTGACACATCCTTGACACTATCATCACATCATGTACCTTTCCCTTGACCTGTGAAAAGCATTTCAAAAACTTGGGATGAGCATAAAAAGCTCAGTAAGGGTTATAAAAATATGGAAAGGAAACATGAGTTCATATATACATAAGAATGAAATCATACTTTACCCATAAAACATAGGCATATCAAATCATGAATAAATCATAGAAAACATAAGACATAAAGGTAACTTTAGGCATTCATAACATTCTTACGTAGGGAGTAACCCTCTTGGTTACGTTTGGAATACCCATCACAGTATATTCCCTAAATCTCTTCGGAGAAACCTTAACGTTTCACTCCTTCGCGTTACCCAATGCATTGGAGAGCTATAACGGGCTCACCCGCCCTTAGTTTATCACGGAACCACCCGTTCTTCATAACAATGCCCAAGGACCATAACATAATCATATCACATAAAACATGCATAAAGGAAACATAGCATTTCCACATTTCAATCACAATATAACATTTTAGTATATTGAAATAATGAATCCATTCAAAAAGAAACCATTTCAAAAACCATTTAAAACATTTAATAAAGAGATTTTTGAATCAAAGTGTCCCATACCACCTTGAAGCTAAAAACTTTAAACCATTAATATCCATATAAATAAATCCATAAAACCATTTTGAAAACATGGATATTAATAAGAACAAATAATTAAAACATTTAAAACGATATTTTGGTTAAAGTGGTTTTACCAAAATTAGAGACACTTGAATACAACAATTGAGGAATTACATTTAGTCAGAACTTTATAATATCATGAGAATAAATGGATTCATGATATAATACTCCAAAGGACAGTATATACACCATATATGAGTGAATTGGTGCATAACAACAATGAACCCTCAATAGAAATGTCAAATGTGATGAAATCCCTTATAAAGAAGGTATCCTTAAATAAAGGACAAATCAATCTCAAAAATATGTGTGACAAATATAAATAAACCCAATATAAGTGGATATTAAGTGTAAAACAATAAAAGTTCATTCACACATATTCAATGGATGACATATTCAATGACTACATGTTGAACCCAAAGAAATCGAAATTGGGTTAAAAGTTCCCTTGACAGCCTAACGGCATCACATCAAAATGAGTTGATGAGAGATAAAAATTGTATCTCATCACTTGGTCATAAAATTTACATCAATAAAGATATATGAGAACATATCCCAACATAACAATATGTAAATTAAAAGACCCAACAAAAGAAGTCTTTTTAAAAAAAGGAGGGTGAAAGGTTCCCTTACCGACTTGGGTATCTTTCAAAACATACACCCCATGAAAGAAGGACAATAGATCATTGATGTAAATACTCATAAACGAAATTATATTACACAAAGATTAGAATAATGGGCAGTACATACACCACTCAATGGAATTTGTGGCAAATGTAGCATAAATCTCACGGGAATAAAAGTGAGATGAAAAATCCCTTACGAAAACTCGGCAGCCTAACGGCGCCACATAAAACATCCGAATATGGATTGATGAGATCAAATAGAGTATCCCATCATATTCCAATAGAATTTACAGCAAGTGTAATATAAAAGAAAATCCCCCAACATTTCAAGGAGGATTTTAAAAGAAGTGACATAAAGGAGAGTACTTAAAAAGAAAGAGAGAGGGTAGATCTCTTACGAATGTTCGGCAGCCTAACGGCACCACTCAAAACTTCCAAAATGGATTGATGAGAGAGAATAGGGTCTCTCATCACATGAACATAAAAATTACAGTAAATGTAATATAAAAGAACATCTCAATCATAAGAAAGATGAGCTTAAAATAAATGACATAAAAGAGTGTACTTAAAAAGAAAGAGAGTTGTAGGATCCATTACCTCGGGTCCGACATGACTCGATCGTTCTTTAATCTCCTGAATAATAAACTTGAGTTAATTTATAATTCCTCAAGAACCTTTTTAAATTTCATTATAACTTTTATACCACTTATTACCATGTCATAAACATTATGTAATCATTTAAGTTAATAATATTTGTTTTGCCGATATTTGGTTCTTAAGTCGAAAGTGGACTTCTTACAATTACATGTTGTTCGTGTGGCCAAATTTTTATTATATCCAGAATTGTATTCATTATGTAGATATCATATATTTCATATATATCCAGTACATTCATGCACTTATAACATTACATAATCATTTAGAGGTAAGAAATGAAATGCACCGTTCATGGAGACGGTAAGCCGTACGTACGCATGAACGCTACTTTCATTTCCATTTCGTATTTTATAGAATGGAATAATAATTATATAAAGGTATATTATAATTCCAGTATAATATCATATATAATATCATATTTCCATCCTTTATATATCCCACATATGGTATTTAACGAATCAAATCACTTTGAGGGGGCGGTAGTCCGCACTTCCTTAAATTAAGATATCACGTATACCCATAATGGAATCCATAAAGGTAAGACAAAAATGAAAAATACAGAAGCATAAATAAAACATAAACATATTATATATCATATATAAAAATAGTGACATCATAATGGCCACCTTTGAAGGTGTTAAATGAGTATTGAACAATCATCGTTTCGGGAGGCAGAATTTCACCATCCACGGAAACCGTATGTTCTTTAACCATTTGATGTAGTTGTGTGAGAGTGTAGCTCGAATAAATCTTATAACAACATCCTAGTATATTCAAGATACTGTTGTTGTTACAAAAGAAGTAAATAAAAAGAGTTTAGGGGGTTGGATAAGAAAAATAAAACAAATGAACATGAGAGAATGAATTACCTTTAAAAGTGTAACTCCTTTTGATTTGAGCCTAAAGGCTTCCTTTGAAAGGATTCTGCCAAAAGGGAATACTCTAGGATGAGGAGAGGTATGTGGAGAGAGTAAATGGGCAGGGGTTGGATGAGCCAATGGATTTAGGAGTGTGTGAAATGAGGTAGAGGTGGGAGTCTTTTATAAGAGGAGAGGAGGGGCACTTTTCGAAAGTAAAGAAATATTACTTTATTTGAAAATGTGTTTCGGTTTCAAAAGGTCCCACATTGATATAAATCTTGGATAAGGTGATAAGTCTTCGAAATCCGCTCATCCAATAAGTTTTGGACATGTTTAGTTTATAGATTTTACATTATCTTTCCATTTTATTTAAATCGTCAAATAATGATGTCATCGCTGCATCATTATTATGTCATAAATAATTTAATTTATTTAATGTATAAAAATTATAAAAAAAATACTATGATGTAGGAAATCTTTTTTAGCTTTCCAATGAATATTTATAAACAAATAGATGACTTGTATAACCCCACTTAAAAATTGTTTTAGTAAAACATATCATGTTTGTGTCAATTTTACTTTTACATTAAATAAAATGTTATTTATGTCATTTCCCAACCAAAGTCTCTCCATGGGGTCCCAAAGTTGGCCCATGGCTTGACTTGGTCGGCCATGACTCACCCAATAGGTGTAGGACAAGTGTCATGGTGTTTTCATAATTACCTCTAATCGCGATTAAGAACTTAATAAGTTACTATTCACCAAAAAATTATTATAATCTCATTGAACCACATTTTACTTCTTAATGGCAACCATGTATGTCGGATTTTTGAAATTCAAAACACAATGATGGCAAAATTTCATTTAAACGGAAAATCAGCTTTTATAAGTACCACTTAGTGGTTTCACTATTCATCAAAAATTAAAGTTTTTCAGAAAATTCCCAAAAATTCACCCTGAGCTATATTTGATATTCCGAATTCAAAAATGAAGTCCGTTTTACAAAATTCAAAACATATTAGTCACATTAATTAATTTAATAATTAATTCCCGCTGTCAGAGCAAATAGCGTGTTTTTATAAAACAATAAGTATCAAAAGATTGACACTAGTTTAAGTCTGATTTCGAAGTGAAATTAATTCCAACGACCACTATTGGATTTAATGGTAAAAATATTTTCTAATTTCACTTTAAAACTAATTCAAAATATAATCTAATCATATAAATAAATTAGATTAAAAAGAGGTTTTGAATTAAAATACAACATTTTACACTATTCATAAAAAAATGAACATTATCGGAAAGATACCAAAAATTTACACAAATTAAATTTTGATGTCCCGATTCATCAGAAGAGTTTTATTTGGTCCAGTAGAATGTATAAGAGTTTAACAAACTATATTTAATGATGGTTCGCCATCAAAAGGCGATAAGTGAACCTTTAGTGAAAACTAGGGCATATACGCTTAAAATTGAATTCTTTCCGTATTTTAAGCCTCTATCCTCTATTGGATAAATGTAGAAACATTTAAAAACATATATAAACATATTTTAGTTATTTCTATCCATTCCTGCAATTACAACGGCTACATGTTAACTACCATTTAAAATAATATTATTTTATTATTAGAGTGCAACGTAAGATTCCCAAGAAACTCGTTGTTGCGTGTTGGGTACGCCATCGAGCATAGCGTCCCCTTTAAAGTCATTTAAATATTTTATTCACAAATATGGATAAATATGAAATGTCATATTCTTTATTTACCTGGGGTGTTACAATGCCGAACACTCCCATTTCATTGGGGAGGTTTTTGGTCCCAACATTCATATTACTGGCTGGATATTAGCTCCTTTTCTGATCCATCTCTTAGGTATCCCATGACTCTTCTGGCATCCTGTGATGTCTAGATTTCCATTATGTCCCATGATTCTTCGAGAAAGGTATATTATGGTCATTGGCCCAAGTGTGTGCAAGAATGTTTATTTACCAAGTTAATTTGGGATTTGGCCTAGGTGCTTCAGGCATAGAAGTAGTTGTTCATTACCAGGTGTCTGTGGGCATGTTTATGTGTGATAGTGGTGGACCATGTGTTTGTGGGTAGGATGTGTGGTTTTGGTGGCCCATAAGGTTGTCATTGGGGCAGCAGTCATAATGTTGTAAAATTGGTGGGGGACGTCTGATGTATAAGATGCCTTTAATAACCAGTGGAAATGATTTGTGAGGTACCCAAATATTTATGGGGTATTATTATTAATTTACCTACCTCTTGTTATTTGTGGAGTGTGACATGGTGAGGGTTTTTGTTATTTATTTTTTCATACGGGGAATTAGATTGTCTTCCCTCTTGTGCATGACAGCTTAAGGTCTTCCCTACTTATTATACCTGTAAACTCACCCTACGTATTTATAAACTAGTTTTCATGTCACTTAGATCAGATTAGAGATTAAGATGGTAACTACTAAATTGTGGTTTCAGGATATATTCAAGATTTGTGGTTGCTGCTATTATCATTTATTTTGGAACATTCGTATGCAATTTTCTTTTGTTTTTCTAGCACTTTATTTTGAACATGCATATAGAAAAAAGGGTTTTGGATTTACTTTTACCTTCTATGTATGGTGTTGTTCGACATTTTCCATCTTATCTCCCAATAATTTTTGGTAATAAGTGTGATTCTTTAAATATTAGATGTGTTTATGTTCCCTAGGTGATATTCGCCACCATGTGGCCTATTAAAGGTGGGACTAGGGGGTCATTCTCTGTCCTTCAATTTGATAAAGGAAGGGTCTAGTAGATTTTAGTCTCTTCCCTCATATTGGTGAAGGCAGGTCGTGACAAAATGATATCATAAATGAAGGTTTAGAGTGTGGATGGAGTTCAGGTTTTGGCATAGTGAGAATTGCATGGAATGGTAGGGAAACAATGTTTGGTAATATTGTTGTGTGAAATTGGTCAGGGAAGACGGTCTAGGACATTGGATTTTTGGGTCCCCCATGATCCTATTCAATGATTCTGGGCCTACCGAACGACCATGTGAGGCTACATTGATTGCAGGGTAGTGTCCTGAAGGAAGCTAAATGTGTAATGACGACCTGTGTTCTTATGTGACATTGGTATTCTAGGGAATTTAAAATGAGTAACAAATTTATGAAAAATTAAAAATAAATCTTATAAATTACTTGGGATTATGAATTATATTTTTCCCTTTCATCAATGGCACCCGAACGACATCCACAAGTAGTGCGGGTGATCGTGGACCAGGATGCTGATTTGGCAGAACAACGGAGGACTGATTGATGGAAGTTGGAAAACAGTGCTAGAAGATGCTTCCTAAATTTCACGATAGGACCATTAGTGAGCACAAGGGTTTCATATTAGAAGTGGAGATAGAAAAAAGGGTCAAGGAGTTGGTGATAGATTTCAGCATGATTTGGGCTCCAGGTGAGTACCGGGTTCTTCTGGCCATGAGCTAGATGTGGAGAACGAATCGTCAGTGGTTGATTATCTTCCTTTGGGAGAAGAGGGAAGCTGATTTTTCATGGACTGACTTCGAGAGGGCGTTCTGGGAAGAATTTATTTCTTCTATGATGAAGGCTGAGATGAGGTAGGAGTTACACTCCCTCCAACAGGGGAGTATGTGTAACGCCCCAACCCTAGTTACTGAGAGTTAGTTTATTATTACATAACATTACCAGGATCACAAGAGATCAAGTCTTGAATGAATTATTATATTAGTAGCCTTGAAAATACTTGATACATACATAAGTTGTACAATATATTATGAAATGAAAATTCAACAACAATTTGTCCCCTTTAAACACACTCATATCCTATTGCCTATTCTTGGAGGTTAATCTTCATACTCTTCATCACATCCTTGAAAAAAACATATGAAAAGGGAGAGCACACATGAATAGTAAGGATAACAATATAGAACAAACTATCATAAATAAGAATAAACATATAATGCATTGTGTAAAACTAAAACAAAAGCCTTTGAAACTTAAACATCAGCATAATATGGAAAATAGAAGTTAAGTAATGCCATTTACATATTCACATAGATATTCTACTTGTTGAATAATCGCATGTAATTTCAATATTGAATTTCATAATAATGTAATTAATAATGATGGACATCATAATCACATTATATAGGCCTTGTTCCAAGGCTACAAATAATATTTTTTTCAAGGCCTTATATCAAGACACTAGTTTCTCTCATGATACCAACTGATGCACCAATGAGCTATAGCGGGCTCCACCTATTCCATAATTTGTCTAATTCCTCTCTCATATTAAAATGTTCAAACATATCATAAAAATAAATTTTAAAACTAGAATATGAATTGTTAATACTTTAATTATAAACCATGACAAGTATAAAAATAACACATCAACACTCAAACATTTCACAAAACCTTCAATACAATATTGAATTTTGTAACATAATGAATCAACTTCAAACCAGTGTAATATCCATAAAAGGATGTTGACATGAAATATGATATATATATTTAAGAGAAATATCACATTCTATTTTGGAATCGATTAAAATTCAAATAATTTTAAAAAAAACATTTATTTTGAAAATATTATTATAATCATGTATGGGAAGCTTCAAAGATTTTATAACGGTGGAAAATAGCTGCACCCACTATATTAGTTAAAAAAAATATTTCCATAATTTGTTAGAATGGTCATAAAGTACCTTATTTGGGAAGAGAAGGAAAGATTAAATTAAAACCATTTATAAAAATTAATACAAGGGTATAAATGAATTTAACCCATAGTCTAGTAAATTGTAAAAATGTTTTCAAATACATTTTTATGAAACACAGATGTCGATCGTAAAGATTTCCCAGAAGATACACGTGTATAAATAATCTCGGATAATAAAGAGATTGTAAAATTAACCATTAACATGTTCCTTTCCATGGTCAAGGGTATGTTAAGCTCTTTTATAATATTAAAATAATTTTTATTAAATTATAAAACAAACCTTATACATAAATTTGATATTATATATGATCTTCTAATATTGTTTTGTTAATAATATTTCAATAGTATCATTGTTTTGGGTGATAAATGAATCAATTTCCATTATATGTTTTATTACGTAAGTCCGGTTTTTTATGGATAGGATGTTTTTAATTCATATCCAAAATGATACTAAGTTCTTAAACATAATTTTTAATCCTAAAATGAAAATTATTCTTAAATATTTACGATGGTGAATGAATCTCATCGTGTTCATGGAGATGGTAATCTATATGTACACACAAGTGACAATACCATTATATTTATGGTGAAATAATATGTAATTGGATGATATATTATATATAAATAATGATTAACTAATTATATATATTATTTACATCAATTATACTCATTATTATACCCTTAAAAATAATTAAGTGTTGAATAAATAACTACACCACGATGTGGAGATGACAAGCCATACATATACACATATGGTGAATTTCTCATTCATAGTATGGATTGAATAATGAATATAGTTGTACCCTATTCATAATAACATCAATTTTTTTAGATGGGTCTGGGGTTATTATTTTGGTATGGAAAAAACAATGAAAGTGGATGTGGAAGAAGAAATGTACTTTGACGGAGGTGATGAAATTAGTACCTCTTCTTTTTGTACTTCCGTTTGATTTGATCAAAAAATATCCTTAGGTATGCTTTTTGATCAATGTAAGGAAACCAGGTTAATTTGAGGGTATGTGGAAATATATTTGAGCCGGGGTTGGCCATGCCAAATGGATTTGGAGGTGTCATTTTGAGATAAGGGGAAGTAGCCTTTTATAAGAGAGGTGTGGGTAACGTTAGAAAAATCTTGAAATAATAATTTTTTATACAATTGTAATCGGTTAATAATGGATCTAAAAGGATATATTTAAATTCTATGGTAGGGATGGGTTGATAAAATATCAAACAATGGGTTTTACATAGGTTTATGTAACTATATTAACCATATCTTTTAGAATAAACTCTTAATTATATAGTGAAACTTTTACCATGTGTTCTTTTATTATTTTAATAAATGGTTAAAAAAACAATAAAAATCCTAGATAAATCTATGTGGTTCACTATTGACATATCTATCCTTATCTAAGTCCTTTGGATGAACGTTAGATTTTAAGGAATATTATTTCATTGAATAATATAGTATTAGTTTTAAAAACACATTTATGTCAATTTTGACACTATTTAGTATTTGATTTTTTTGAAAGTTAAAAAACATTATTACATCAAAACAATTAAATTAACTCAATACAAAAATTTCATATTAATTTATGATAATTATTGGAATGCATCAAAAGTATAAATTTACACTTATTTTGATATTTTTAATATTAATTATATTAACTTTTCATTAATAAGGTCATTACAGCAACATCATTATGTCATAAATTAATTTTATTATTTAATGTCTAATTTTTTTTAATAAAATACCATTTTTTATGATATATATTTAGAATCTTAATGAATATTTTTATTCAAATTTATCTAATGTATATCCCTATATTAAGAAAAATTAGTTATAAAATTTTGACTTTAAATATTTTAACTCTTCTTTAAATAAAATAATAATAAATATCATAATCTAATACAAGTGAATCAAAAAGGATCATATTTTATTCCTAAGATTAATTTTTGTCGAAAAACACTTATCCAATAGAATTAGGACATGTTTTAGGGTAATTATAATATCAGTTTTACCTTTCATTAAACTATTTATTTTTAACTGTGGTAAATAAAATTAAAAAGTTACTATTCACCAAAAATAATTTTCTTACTATTGAACCACATTTTACATACTGATTCCAACTGTGTCTCTCAAATTTTTGAAATTCAATTAAAAAAAGATGAAAAATAACATTTTATGAAAATATTAAAATTTTCTAGAGGGTGGGTAAAAGACACTAAATTTTCAATAAAATTTTATACATATAATTTTATTATAAAATGACTCCAGTGAATTACATTGAAGCATCACTATAAATAACAAACCTATAATTACTCAATGGTACAGTCAAGATAAGAAGATTTGTCTAATATTCTCTTCCATTCTTCAATGAATTCCTCTCACTATTTTGTCCAAACAAATTTAACCCCTTTATGTGTGATCTTGATTAATGTGTCATCCAATCATGCTAAATTCTGGATGAAAAACCAATAAAACCTACTAATCAAATATAAATTCACACCTTAGTTATACACATATATACTGGATATTCTTGAACTTCACTTTCCATTGAAGAAGAAACATAACTTCCATCCTTAATGACAATATGGATAATAAAAGAAATATCCTAAAGCCATAATTCACACCTTCTAAATTTCCCATAAAATTCATTTATTTTAAAAGTCATTTGAATAATGCTCATGTTATTTTCATGATATTCATTGCTTTGGGAGTAAACAAGGATATCATGGATAAATACCACCAAAAGTCATCATGATATTCCATGAAAACTCTATTCATTATATCTATGAATACATAGGGTGAATTTTTTAATCAAATAGGAATTACTGTAAACATGTAATTCCCATACCTGTTACGAAATGCCCTCTTGGGAATTTATTCCATATTTACACATAACAGATGATATCCACATTGAAGGTCAATTGTTGGAAAATATTGAGCTCCATAAATTTGATCAAATAAATCATCAATGTGATGTTGGGGATACTTGTTCATCATTGTTATTGCATTGATCTACCTATAGTGAACACATGGCCTAATAAATCCATCATTCTTATTAACAAAAAGAATAGGGGGTCACCCAGTGAAACACTAAGGAGGATAAGTATTTTATTGCTCAATTAATCTAGTTGTTTCTTTAGTTCCACTAATTACACATTGACCATTAGATAAGGGGTCTTCAATATGGTACTTGAAAAATGAATTAAATTAATGGAAAAATCAATTTTTCATTATAGAGTATGTAAATGTAAATCTTTTGGAAACACATCAACATATTATTTCACAATAGGTAAATCATCTATTTGAAAATTCCTTTCATCTCCTAAAGTTAATTCACACACTTCGTCACCAATAATAGAATTTATTATAGCTACTGTGGGTAGATCTAAATGAGAATTAGATGCTGACGTTTCTGCTCTAAAGATAATGTAATATTTATCATCATCCAAATTTGTAACCTCTTTCTTCTAAAAATAATTTTTTTCATCATGGCCCGAAAGACAATTCATACCGAGGATTATATCAAATTTAATCATGGGTATGATGATGAGGTCATCATATAAAGCACATATATATTACCTAATGGAAAATTATTCACAAAACATTATTGCAATGATACTTCCTTTAGGATTTTTGACTAATCACTCCCTCGTTAAATCAAATTGTAAATATCAAATTTTATTAGCAAACTGAGAAGATAGGAAACAATGAGAAGATATAGAATCTAATAATGAATTGGCTAAATTTGTGGAAAATAGTAAATTACTTTCCACCACATGATTTTTATATTCAACCCCAGTAGTAGTGATCACATAAGCATGACATTGCTTCATTGACCTTTTCTGAGGTATTTGTCCTTGGCTTTTAGGAAATTAATTTCAATAATGCCCCATTTCATTAAAAATTTTGAATTCAAAATTAACATCCTCTTTCTTTCCATTGCAATCAAAATATTGGTGGCCTTTTTTACCACACTTCTAATAGACATACATTTCTTTCATGAATGTACGGAAGTGTTTCTTCCCACATTTTACTATAGGACATAAATTAAACTTTTCCCTTCTTCCCCTTATTTCCATTTACTAAGTGTTCAGAAGATCTTGTTTTCTCTTGATTTTTTTTAAAGTCCAAAGACTTAGAGAATACTTTTTCTATCCTGATAACACCTAAGACAGTATCTTTCCTTGCCAAGAAGGATTATAAGAGTAACTCTTAATGAAGAAATTGTATTAAACAATCCATGAATCGAACAATCTTAATCACTAGGTCACGTATATAATTTGTTACATTCTTTTCTAACCTTGTAAAGTTAGCCTCATACTTTGTGACATTGTCATATTCCCTTTTCCTCTGACATAGAAATTGTCGTTCCATATCCTCTCAATGGATACAAGGAATGTCTTTTTCAAATAAAATTTCTTTATAATCCTTCCATTCAATATTTGATACTTATTTATCCTCCTTTGTGTTTTGAATTAATGGCCACTATTGATCTACCTCTCTTGTGATGTGATAAACATCCATGAAAACATTTTCCCTTTTGGTACTCCCTAAAGCATGAAATATTTTATCTAAGGAACTGATCGATTTCTCATCTACAAATGGATTTGTCTTCTCATTTAATTTTTTGTGGTTTTTGCCTCATTAATATATTTAACATTGATCATCCGTGTTGTGGATCAGGGAGCTCCATGCAGGTAAGGTTATTATTCTTAACCTGATCGAGTTGTCCTGGTGTGTTTACAAGTAGTTCAATGCCAATTTCATCACCTGATCCATTATAATCTTTTTTATTATGAGGGAAATCTAAACATGGATTATGTGCATTGATACAGTTTCCATTCCTTCTACTAGACCCCATTTATAATTAATGAAATACAGTAGATTAATTTATGAATCGAAATTCATACTTCCATAATAGTAAAATACATAACATAAATTGAATGTTTAGGTATATAATCCACAGTGATAAGAAAATGATTATTTGATAATTTATTTACTCATAATTTTATCAAAATGGTTTGTAATGAAATTTTGAATTATTCTTAGCACACCCACATGTGTGTCATAACCAAGAGTGCAGGAAGGAACATTGGTGTGTACCAGGATACCCTGGGTCAAACCTCAAACTCCATGTCATAGTTTTCACTCTTAGGTACATCTATTCTAGAGCTGCCTCTACCTGATCATATACAGACACAGATGTATTTATTGAAAAATACACAAAATCTACACATTACCAAAATTCTAGGAATTTCATATAAAATAATTCTAATATTATATCTCAGGGTAATGATATCTGATCAGGGTTTTTCTAAATCTAGCTTCCAAGGTTTGTACTAAAATTCACCTCATACCAACTGTAATGCCCCTACCCTAGTTACCCAGAGTCAGTACATTATTACAAACCATTGGCATGTTAATAATGGATCAAGTCTCGAATGACCGATTAGTTTAGTAGCCCTTGATATATTATATATATACATAAGTTTTACATTACATTATGACATGAAAAAACAACAACATTGTGTCCCCTTGTAACACACTAATATCCCATAGCATATTCGTGTTGGTTAATCATAATATAATTCTTCACATCCTGGGAAAACTAAAATAAAAAAATGGGTCAGCTCAGATGCTCATTAAGGATAACAATATAGTAGAAACTATCATAAATAATAATAAGATTTTAAGTCAATGTATACTACTAAAACAAAAGTCTTTTTAAACTCATCATTCAGTATATTATAGAAAATGTAAGTCAAATAATGAAATATTATTATTCACATGGATATTCTAATAGTCGAATAATCCCATGTAATATCAATAGCTAATTTCAAAATGATAGGATTCTTAATTTTGGACATCATAACCACATAGTCAAGGCCTCGTGCAAAGAATACAAATAATATTTTTTCAAAGCCTTGTGTCGAGACACTAGTTGGTCTCATGAGACCTACTAATGCATCGAGGAACTATAGTGGGCTCCACTCGTCACTTATTGAGTCCAATGCATTCCTCATATGAAAAAGTGGAAACATAACATAAACATTCGTATTAAAACTCGCATACGAAATGTTAATACATTTACCATAAACCATGAAAGGTATAAAAAAGAACACATCCATAGTAAAACATATCACAAAACCATCAATACAATATGGAATATTGTATCATAATAAATCAATATCGAACAAGTGTAAAATCCATAAAATGATGTTGAGATAGATGAAATAAAATCAATTTGAGAGAAATATTTCTTTCTATTTTTGAAATCATTTAAAAGTCACATAATTATAAAGGAAAAAATATATTTTGAAAATAATATTAATATATTGTAAGGATAGCTTATTAGGTTTTATAATGGCGGAAAATAGATATTCCCTACATATAAGTTAAAAAATATTCTTACATTAATTTTTCGAAAAGTTAAAAAAGTACCATATTTGGAAATGAATAGAAAAATTCATTTAAACCCATTTTACAAAAATTTGAAAAAGGGTATAAATGAATTTAGAATATATTCTAGTAAATAGTAATTTTTTTGAAATATATTTTTAAGAAACTCAAATGTGGATGATGAAGAGGTCCCAGTAGATACTCATGAATAAACAACCTTAGATAACAAAGAGGATGTAAAATCAATCATTACATTGTACTTTTTCCTGGTCAAGGGTACGTTAAACCCATGTATAATAGTTAAAAATATTTATTAAATTATACAAAGACCATATAAAAAATATGATATTTTATATGATCTTATAATATTGTTTCCTTAATAATATTTCAGTAGTATCATTGTTTTAGGTGGTAACTGATTCATTATCTTTTATATGTTTTATTACCTAAGTAATGATTGTTATGGATAGTTTGTATTTTATTAATATCTATAATAATATTTTGTTCATAAAAATTATTTTTAATCATAAAATGAAAATTATTTTTGAATGGTTACAATGGGGATTGAATCTTATCGCCTTCATGGAGACAATAAACTGTACATACGGATGCGTGACAATACCATTATATAAACAGTGAAATCATATGTAATTGGATGTTATTTCATATATACAAAATAATTAACATGTTATATTTATTATTTACACCAATTATACTCATTATTATACCCATCCAAATAATTACGTGTTGAATTAAAACTACCCCATGACATATAGACGATAAGCCGTAAGTACACACATATAATGACTTTTTCATTCATATGATGGCTAGAATAGTGAATTTCATTGTACCATATTTATAATAAAACCAATGTAATTTGAAGTAACTAAAATTATTATTTTGGTATGGATACAATAATGAAAGATGAATTGGAATAAGAAAATAAATTTTAAAGTGGTGAGGACATTATTACCTCTTCTTCAAGTGGTTTGTTTTGATTTGATCAAAATGGAAACACAGGGCGGCTTTCTGAACAAAGTATTGCCTCTAGGATGATGTGGGAGTAGTTGGGAAGATATTTTATCAGGATTTTTCTGAGCCAAATGGATTTGGATGTATGATTTTGAGAGAAGGTGATGTGCACTTTTATAAGAGTGGTGAGTGTCACTTTAGGAAAATCTTGAAATATAAATTTATTATACTATCATATTCATTTGATAATGGCTCCAAAAGGATTTATTTCCAGGATAAGGTGGGTATGGGTCGAAAAAATCTCAACCTATAGGATTTATACAGGTTTAGGTCACCATATTTACCTTATCGTTCGGATTTAACTCTTAGATAAATAGTTTAATGTTTACCATGAATTCTTGTATTTTTATAATAAATGGTTAAAAACATACTATAAATTGTCAAGAGAACCCCAAGTGGTTCATTATTGAAATATATAACCTTATCTATGTCCTTTGGCCAAACATTAGTATTTTTTGAAAATTATATCATTTAATAATATAGTATTTGTTTTAAATACTCATTTATGTCAATTTTAAAAAATTCAGTTTTTGGTTTTTGTGAAAGTAAAAAAAACATGATTACTTTGAAAAAATAAATTAAATGAATCCTAAAATTTCATATTAACCTATAAAATTATTGGAATGCATCCAATGTCTCAATTAACATTTATTTGGATATTTAGAATTTCAATTATTTTAAATTTTCATTAATAAGGTAATTATGGCATTATCATTATGACGTAAATAAATTTATTTATTTAATGTATAAAAACAATAAATAAAATTACATTATTTAGAAAATAATTTTATATTTCTAATGAATATTTATAGTCGAATTTATCATATGTATAACCCTGTATGAAAAATGATTTAGTAATGAAAATTTGAATTTAACACTTTTAACTCTTCTTAAAATAAAATAATAATAAATTTTCTAATCTAATCCATGAGGATAAAATGGGATCATATTTTATTAATAAGGTTGATTTTGGTCTAAAAACACTTATCCAATAGAAATAGGACATGTGTTATGGTAATTAAAATATCATTTTTTCCTTTAATTACCCTATTTACTTTTAACCATGGTAAATAAAATTCAAAAGTTACTATTCAACCATATTATTTTCATCCTATTGAACAATATTTTACATGTATATGTCACCTATTTCTCTCAGATTTTTGAAATTCCATTTGTAGAATTTTTTAAATTACATGTTATGCAAATTTGCAAATGTTCCTAGAAGGTGGGTAAAAGACGTTAAAATGTTCAATGAAATTTTATACATATAATTTTATTATAAAATGTCTCAAATGATTTACATAAAACGTATATAGGTCTTATGTATCTATTTTTACCTAAAATAAATTCCAATAAATTAATTAGTTTTTTAAATAAAAATTTGGTCTTAAAAAATAATGCAATTCCTTTCACTATTCATAAAAAATTGAACGTTTTTAGAAAAATATCAAAAAGATATAATAAGATAATTTTGATATTAAAAATCCAAACAAGAAGTCCATTTTGAAAAATAAAATTTATAAAATTCCAAAATGTTACTATTTCTATTCATAATGACTTGTTTTATTGGTCGTGGTGTGCTAGAACTCAAAGTTGCATACATGGAAAGCTATTGAATTATACAATGAGATATGTATTGTGCAAGAATGGGGTGTTATAGTATGTCAGTGACGTAATTGGGGATCATGTTCAAGGATCTATAACATTTTCCTTTGGGCATCATTCCAGATGAGGAGTCTGTGGCGAGAAGTTTGGAGGAGGCACTCAGACCTTCTCTTCAATATGTTGTTACTCCATTCACTCTACCGATATAATTAGAGGTTCATAAAAATGATGAAGTGGTGGAGAGGATGCACACACTGGTATGTGTTCCACGATAGGGGATTCAACTGAGTTCATCAAAGGGTAAGTCCCTTAACAGTAGGCCTTCCAATTTTTAGCCGATGGGGACGAGGCCACAACAGTTCCAGTTTTGATCTATCGGTCCTTGAATAGTCTCTATGGGACTAGGACCAATATTCTATATCTATGGAGGCCATGGGAATGTCTAGAATCAGTTCCCAATTAGAGTTCAGTATTGTGGAGGTGGGCCAGTTCAGCACCCACCTCAGCAGTAGCTATTTCTAGCCATGCCTTTTCGATATTAGTCTTAGGGGTAGTGACCTCCCACTACACTAAGGGAAAATTGTGTCAGATGAGGCCATCCCTAGGGCTCTCCTCAGGGACCTTGACCAGCTCATAGTCGGGGAGGCGGTCGACAACCAATAGGTTGTGGAGTTAGGAGTGGGCAGTTTCAGGCCATAGAAGAAACAGTTTAAGCAGGGATAGAGGTCATTCAAAGTACGATTGGTTTGTTTAGAAATATTTCCCATGCCTTATTTGATTCATGAGCTTCACAGTTTTATTTTTCACCTGGTCTATCCCATGAATTGGGTCTAGACATAAAGATACTCTCTATGCCCCTGGTAGTGAATACTCCAGTTGGAAGTATGACTAGCCATTTTGATGTTTGTAGATGATTAATACTGAAGTTGGGGCCGCATCAATCTAGTGGGGACCTCTTTCTAGTGCAAATATAGCCATACGATATCATCTTGGGAATAGAATGGTTTTTTCTGTGCACGATGGTATCAACTACTTCCGAAGAAAGGTGGTTTTCTCAATTATGGGTGGCCAGCATTCAACCTTTTTTGGCGAGCAGGGTTTCCCGGAGGGCTATCGGTGTATGGATCCCCTGCATTCCATGTTATCCGAGATTTCAATTGAGTTAGTATAATCAAGGATTATGGATGTTCTATGGACTGTCAGATAATTCCTGGATTTATTCTCGGAAGTGGTTGTGACTCTACCCCCTCAACGTGATGTTCATTTCGTAATATAATTACACCCAGGGGCCAGACCAATTTCAATGGATCAAAATCAGATAGAGCCTTCTAGGTTGTGGGAGTAAGGATTAAATATGATGAGTTGATGAAGATAGATTTTATTCAACCAAGTGCATTACCATGGGGTGTTCCTGTAATGTTCGCAACGAAGGAAGATGGTGGTATCTGGCTATGTATAGACTACCAGAGACTGAATTAACTAATGGTCAACAACAATTACCCCTTCCAAGGATCGATGAACTTTGTGATTAGTTGAAGGGGGTAGAAATGTTCTCAAAGATCAACCTGTGATTGGGATATCACCAATTGATGGAAAAGGAGTTTGGAATCTTTAAGACTTCCTTCAGGTGCAGATATGAGAACTTTGAGTTTTGAGTTATGTTGTTCGGATTTAAGTATTCACTAGTCATGTTCATGGGGATCATGAACTCCATATTCCAAGAATATCTTGACTAGTTCATAGTCATGTTTTTTGATCACATCCTGATCTACTCAAGATTATAGGAGGATCATGCTGAGTATCTGACAATAGTTTTGGAGTTCATTAGACACCACCTTCTCTACAGTATATTTTCCAATTAAATGTTATAGACACAAGAGATGCACTTCCATGGAAAAGTGGTGTCCCAACATGGAATAGAAGTGGACCTATCAAATATCGAAGTTTTTGATTCTTGGGAAGCATTAAATAATGAATAAGAGTTTCGTAGTTTCCTGGGTCTAGTAGGTTACTACCTGAAGCGCGTACCCAACTTCTCTCGAGATGAAACAACTTCAATAGCCTTGAGCCAAATTTCTAGGTTTATGTATGGAGATAGAATTTCCAGGAAAACATCAGAAATCCTAAGGGGATTCTACTCAGTGCCCCAGTGCTAAGGTTTCTAGAGGAAGGGGTAATATTTTAAGTGTTCAGTGATTATTAACACCTAGGCTAGGGGTGTGTGATGATGCAGCAGTAGGTAGTGATCTCTTGTGGGTCTTGATAGTTATTTCCTCACATAAATAACAATTCTACCATGACATAGATCTTGCAGTGGTGGAGTTCTCACTCATGTTGTGTCAACATTACCTCCTTGGGGAATGATTTGTGGACTTCACAGGTCACAATAACTTGAGATATGTCTTCTCCCAGCGAGACCTAAACTTACAACATTAGAGGTGGATGGAGTATTTTGAAAACTATTAATTTGAGATCTCCTACACCTCCTGAAAGGGAAACACGGTGGCTAATGACTTGATCAAGAAGTCACAGAAGGATGTGGTTCGACAGTCAGTAGATGCTTTGGAAGAAATGAAAGAGTTGGATTCCTTAGACCTAGATGCAAGAGTGCAAAATGGTATGGTATTCTTGATCCCTATGAAGGTGTAGTCTTTATTGGTACAATAGGTGGAGGAGTGTCAGTGGGGGAATTAGAGACTGAAGTGATGCATGATTTTGTTATTCAGGACAATGGTCTATAAGGATGGTAAGAAGATGGTCAGAATGAGATGTTTTTTCATGAAAAATCTATTTTCCCTAGTGGCAATGAGAAAGACAGTTCTCAGTGAGTTCCATAACTCACCCCTAGCTATACACCAAGGAGTTTAAAACAAGTATCGGGGCTTGAGGGGTGTGTTTTGGTTGTATGTGGTGACGTAGGTAGTGGCAATGTTTGTGGGAAGGTTCCTCATGTGTCAATAGGTAAAGGCTCAACATTGTTTTCCAAATAGTCCATTACAGCCTTTATATTTCCTGGAGTGTAAGTGGGATGAAATATTGATGGATTTCGTCATAGTAATACCAAGGGATAAAAGAGAATATGATGATATATGGGTGGTGCTAGACTAACTGATGAAATAATCTCACTTCCTAGTAATTAAGGAGTTGAGCATAATGAATGCCTTGGCGCAGAAATTAGTTGATGAAGGTATGTGGATTCATAGAGTTCCTAGAACCATAATTTATTATTGGGATATAGGATTTACCTCACAATTATTTAAGGGATTAAAATGTAATTTTGGAACCAAAAAATGCCTTATCACTGCTTTCCACCACCATACAGATAGCCAGATAGAGAAGACCATCTAGACAATGGAAGACATGTTATGGGCATGTGTGCTAGACTTCAGAGGATCATGGGGGGAGACATGGCACTGGTAATGTTTACCTACAATAATAAATATCACTCTATCATTTTCATGGCTCCATTCAAAGACTTGTATGGTAGAATGTTTCGTTAACTTGTGTTCTAGACAGATATTGGGGAAGTAAGTGCTCTTGGCCCAGAGGTGGTGTAGAGAAAGATAGATAATGTCCAACTTTTGAATCAGAGGATGAAGGTGGATCAAGACAGGAAGATGTCGTATTCCGATCATTGGAAAATACCAATGGAGTTCAAGGTTGGGGACTAGGTGTTCTTAATGGTATCCCCCGACGTGGATTGTAGAGGTTCAGCATGGGGAGTAAGCTTTCTCCCAGGTTCGTTGGACCTTTTGAGGAATTGCGGCAGGTCGGTGATGTGACTGATCATCTAGCACTACCATCTCCACTTTAGAGGGTCCAAAACATCTTCAATTCATATCATATCCATTGGAATCTACACAATGATTTCCACGTCCTCGACTCGGGAGAGTAGGATATCAAGGACAATGTGACGTTCGTGGAATGACCTGTTAGGATCGAGTACTACAAGAAGAATGTACTTTGTGGGAAGACCATTCCCTTGGTTTGTGTTTTGTGGAGGCATGGTGTCCTCGATAAAAGTACATGGGCATTTGAGGAACAAATCCATGCCCTTTACCCAAAGCAATTATGAATTTCTTTTTGTGCATGTTTTGTACATGAATTTGATGTAATGTGTGACCTTTCTTTCTATAAAATTGGATGTTTTCTTTATTTCATGAATCTGAGTGAAAATTCCATACTCTGGGGAGGTGAGGACCTAAAACATAATCTATATTCATTAAAGAGAATGAAATTAAACTTGTGAAGGTGAGTTAGTGCCACCCAAAGAAGTTATTATCTTAACATAGAGGAAGGGCCTCCCAAATCCATATGTCTCAAGGGTATGAACTTTATATTTTTGTGTGGTTAAATATGGGAGAATAGCAGTGTTGTATCCATGTTTTTTCAAAAGATAGATGAAGTGTAGTTATTCCTAGATATTTATGTTGTTATGGCTTTCGAATGATTTTAAGGCAGGTTGTCCTTGAGAGGTATCTTATAAGTGGGTTATTCAGACCCATCTTTTCTCTTTGGGTTTACTCATGGTTTCTCGAGGACTGGAATAATTTGAGAGGTATCTGATGTTATGGCTTGAACTATCATGGTCCATTACTTTTCCAAATTTCTATTGTTTGGGGTATCACGGGGCCAATCAGTGACTCACTAAAGTGTTTTTCCAAAAACACGATCCCACTAAATGGTTCCACAAAAATGGTGACTCTGTCAAAGTCACATCATCATGGTCACACACCAAAATAGTGGAAATGATTATGGTGTCTCACCATTACGGTGGAACTGTTACGATGAATCACCATTATAGTGACACCATTACTGTGTCTCACCAAATGGTGTCCCACCCATAACCATTTTCTAGTTTCCCTATTTTTTTTCCTATTCTTTCCCTGTAACATATCATCGGACGTAAATATGTTTTAATACCATATTTGAAGCCATCAACAGCTATTAAAATATGTTTTAAACCCCCAAGAGTGGAGAATCCTCCTTACCAAAACATGGGGCCTTTGTAGTTGATGCCACACCCATCATGGTACTTTCCAGATTTTCCCATGTTACATTTTTTTCTCTCTTTAGAAAATATCATTTAACTCACAACAATTAGATCCACCGTCATTGAGGAGAATTATTAAATAACAATTAACCTTGAAATGTGAAACCACCCAACCATGTAGTCAATCCATGATCTTAATTCATGTACTTGGGAATCATCTCCGAAATTTTAGGACATGGAATTTTTTTATGTCGAGATATTCTATTCATAATTCATTTCAATTCTCTAAAGTAAGACCAAGAGACTCACTCAAGGGAAAAATAATGCACCCATTCTAGATCCCATCCCGGCCAGCCTTGAAGTCATCAGTGTATTTTCCCTGCAAGGCACGCATCCCAAGTTCTTGGCGCAAGTAGAAAACATTGATCTTGGATCATCAATGTAGGGTTTTCCTTTATCCCTCTTTATTTTTATAATTTCAGAAGAGTATGATAATGTTTCGCTCAGGAAGTGGAAAAAACCAAACCTTAAGGAAGATAATAATAAGACTAAATAATAATGGTTTGTGTTTTAGGATGATGTTGTTGTATTTCACAGATTATCACTTATTTTTTGTGAACTGTATGGGCTTATGACCACTGAAAATAGTGGTTTTTGTTAGTCCTTTCATGTGCACTAATGAACCTCTATTTCCCTGTATAAATATGTTACTAAATTCTTGTAACATAGAAATTTGTAAATAACATAATTTTGGTTGATAAAATGGATTCCCAATGAATTAGAATCCTTCTATGACTACCAGAGTTAACCAACTACTTAAAAGAAAATAATGAATGGTGTGGGAAGATAAAAAAACATCCTTTCTCTCTTCTAGAAATATGCATGGTAGCATTCTTTGATGCATGTGGGGTGCTGTGGATGGGGGTGGGATCTATTGTTGTTCATTTCTTTGGCTTGTGCATCTTTTCCCAAATGTTGGGGATTGGTTTGGTTCCAGTACTTCGAGGGATCTCACAGATCCCTTTGAATGTTAAGACATTAAAAGATAACCGAACATGATAACAAAAATAGGTATGCTGGGGAATTGTTTTCCTGAAAATGGTTGTGCTCTGGTTGTGGATGTTATAAATTTTTTAATGTATGAATAGTAATGAGAGTGTTTTCTAAGGGGATTGATTTGGAACCCTTAGTTTGGGATGAGTTTCTGATTAATTATATGTATTAATTTATTACTTTTGTTTCTTATTCACACCCTACCCATGTTTCACAATTCGTGTGGAAAACCCCCATTTCACGGGGGTGGGTGTTTTTTCCAGCATTCTTATGAGTGGATGGTTATTAGCTCATTTTCTCCTCACTCTCCCAGGTATCCAAAGACTCTTCAGGAACGATGTAAAGACATGAGTTCTATTATAGACTAAGACTCTTCATGAAGGGTATACTATGGTAGTTTTTCTAGGTGTGTGTGGGCAATGATGTTTCCCATGCGTCATCGAGATGAGGCCCGAGTGACTTCAGGGTCGGCAATAGTTATTATGGCCTAGGATTCTAGGTGCATGGTTACATTTGGTTGTGTTGTACCATGTGTCCGCATGGGGGATGTTTGTTTTTCATGGCCAATAAGGATGTTGTTGCGGGGGTAGTGGGACTGTAGTGAAAATGGCAGGGGAGGTCTGATGTATAGGATGTTTCAATATCCAGTTAAAAAAGTTGTGTGGGGTACCCAAATATCAATGATTTATTACTATTACACAACATGTCTTGGGTTATTTGGGGAGTGTTCTTTGGTGAGGGTGGGTGGATAGTTTCCTTGCTATGCGTTTTGGTTATCTCTTTTTTCTCATGGGGAATTAGATTGTCTCACTACTTGTGAACTAGAGAACATAGTCTTCCCGACTATGTATACCTATATACTCACCATAAATATTTATAAATTACCCTTCATGTCACTTGGATCAGGTTTGAGATCAGGCTGGTTAATACTATCTGGGGTTTGCAGGAACTATTCAGGATTCACCGTGGCTGCTATTTTCCTTTATTTTGGTACATTCCAATAGAGTTTTCCTTTATTTTTGAAGCGCTTTTTTAAAAAATACATATGGAAGAAGGTTTTGGATTAACTTTTACATTATCTGATTGGAGTTGTTGTAGATTTACCATCTTATGTCCCGATCTTTTTCTATAAAAAAGGAAATGACTTCTATATTACGTGTGATAATATTCCCTTGGTGTTATTCTCCACTCCAAGGATTATTGAAGGTTGGACTCAAGGGTAATATCTCTCCTTCAACATGATGAAAAAAGGTTCTAGTAGTTATTTTTCCATTCCATTATCTTGGTGAAGTCTGGTCGTGATAGTGATATTTATTATTAATAAAATAATCGATTTCATACATTTATTACTCCACTTTTGTTCTCTAAATTAACTATACTACAAGATTCACCCAATTAAACATTAAACACTATCTATTGTGATGAATCTTGAGGGGTTCTTCAAAATAAGTTAGAATGCATTTCTATTCTACTACATCAAATAAGATCACATGCATTGGGTATAGAATGCACTTCCTTAACAATGATATACGAAACACATCACGAAGTCATGATATACTTTTTAGAATTTACAACATATAAGAAAAATATCAAATTATTTCATGTATTTGAAAGATTCAAGTGTTACAAGGGTTAATTTTTCTCAATTTAACATAAACTTATATCACCCACCCAAGAGATACATTTAAAAAATTATTATCTCCTAAATCGACATCCATATATTTCCTCAAATTATCAACATAAATATGTTTCATAATTTGAGATGGTTTTTTATGAGTATAAATATCCAATACCATTATTGTTTTATCATCAAATACCTCTGGGAAAAAATTTCATTTGTCCATATTTATCTCAACATGTTGAATTATGACACGTCATTTCCTATAAATCGTCATACGACACCATTTTAATTTTCCAATTATAACTATTTTTAAAAGAAAACTCTACCAAATTTCAATACTAATAAAACATACCTTTAATGTTAATTGAGAATGAAAAAACTTTTCATAAACTATATTAATTTTTCTTTTTGACTATCTATCAGTTTGAAGATGGTAGGTAGTGATAAAATGAATCTCCGTGTCAAGTTACTTATCTAGAATCCTTCAAACGTTTGATGTAAAATAGAAAACACAATAATAAATGGTCAGAATTTGTTCACCGTGAATTATTATAACTTCGTTAATATTTATTTTCATTGCACTCAATAGGAAAAATATTCTTATTCAGTGATGAAATTTAATTATTTTTTATGATATTCAATGATAACTGATATTGCATCATTCTTTCTTGGTTTATTTGGTAGTCCTCAAAAAAAATTTATAGTAGAATCATATAATTCCCACATATGAATTAAATGTTTTTCATTAATCCTCTTGGTTTATTTTTTTTTGATATCTTAAAACGTTTTCCAAGAAAAACATCTAGATGCTTAATGAATAATTTTAATCTTCATAGTATCCCATAAAAAATGTTCCCATAAATATTAATACATATTTGTGATTACATTGTATATAGAAAAATTAATTCTATGAAAGTAATATAAAAATTTCCATTTTACCAATGGTTTATATTGGAAACATACTGTCCTTAAAAATTTTGGAGAACTATCATCACAACTGATGTCTTCTAATTTTCCATCATCCAAAACATTAATTTTCTTATGAATTTTTTAACCAAAAAATTGAATTTTTTATCTTTTCTATTAATGATGGTTTTAGTCTCATTTTAAAAAAGGTGTGTTGTCTCTACTTACATGATAATTCGTTTAAAAAATATAAAAATGTAATTGATTATAGTATCTCTCTCAATCTTCAGTTTGGTTAAAATTCCATGATATTTCCAATTGATGCTCCTAAAACATTAATTGCCTTCTTTGGATGGTAATATATAGTTAATTCATAATTATGAAGTAGATATATCTATCAACATTGTATCATATTGAGCTTCTTATATGAAAAGTTTCATTTCAGGATTTATTGATTCATGTATATATCACATATTTTACCATAGAAAAAATGTCTCCATATCATCAATGACAATTTTTATCTGCATACACAAGATCCTCAGTTTTATTGTTTTATTCAAGTGTCTTCAATTTCCTTAGTGCATATGAAATATATTTATCATTTTTAATTAGAAAAAACAATTTACCTTCTTCAATGAATCAATATATTTCAAAAAACCCATCATTTATAGATGGTATATTCAAAAATATATACTTTAAGTATATCATATTTTGTTCATAATGTTTTTTTATCAAATTCAATATTCCAAACCAGATTGACCCCATTACATGTACACTTGTTTAATTGTTTATTCAATCAGGAAATATACTTAAATAATTGATGATAATGAACTTTAAAACCAATGAAATAACATATGTCATTGTATTCAATTATTTAACTTCTTATAAAATCATTATAAGAATTAACAATCATTCCTTTGATACGATAATGATAAGAAAAGATACTTATTGATGACAGAAATCATTGTTAATATGTTTCCCATATGAGTGTTTCATTCTATGATTATCCAAAATGATCCTATAGGTATTATCATGGTCCTTGTAGCTTTCAGAAAGCATTAAAATAGAATCAAATAAAACTACAAAAAGAAAAAATATATTCCTTGAATACATTGTCTATAAAACCCATAAAAAGTAATCGGTCATTAGTCAATACAAATGGCATTATTATGATATCATAATATTCATACCTCATTTTGATTCCTAGTTTTAGAACATCTTACTTCCTTATCCGTAATTGATAATACCCTTAATGATGGAAAATCTTTGAAAAATATTGGTCTTTGTGATGGTGGTCGAATAATTCATTAATGCGACATAGAGGATACTTCTTATTTATTATATTATAATTCATTTCTCTATAATAATTTCATTTTAGCATTGATCCACAATTCATAAAAATTAATATAACATTGGATTCTCATAGAAAAATACTAGGGTGAATAAAACCCTTATCAAAAAACTTCTCTATTTTTTTTGTCATCAACGTTTTCATAGTGATTATTTCAGGAGGGGTCATGGATATTTGAATTACATCAAGGATTAAACAAATAGGGAACTAAAATTCATTATCTAGGGTAGTTCAAGGTTTTTCATTATGATATACATCAGTGTATTTCTATGTTACAGTTATATCCCCAATTTTACATTTACCTTCTCTATCCCAAGATATTTTTGTCTTCATCCCCAAAAATCACCCTTAGTAGAGGTACTAGGGGTGGATCTAAAAATGTCTAAAAAGAAAATGTCTCAAACATAAATATTATAAATTTTATATTTTCATCACAAATAATAATTTCCTTCTCGTTGAAATTTATTTTCCCATCATATTTTGAAATTTAGTTCGTACAAATGATTATATCAAATTCAAATACTGGATTGAAAATAATGTTATTAAATGATGAATGTTTATCTACCATAATAAAAAATTCCGGAAACATCCTTTTGTATTGAGTCTTATACTCATATATTTCACTAAAAAATAATTTCATAATGTGGAAGTGAATATATAATTTTTAGGAGACGTTCAATATTTAAAATATTGTGAGAATTAAAAATAAAATAACGAAATACCTAAATTTGATGTTACATTTAAAGTAATTATCACCACATTATCGAGAAATTCCACCTACAAAATAGTGATAAAATAAGCACTGTCATCTCCCCTTGGAATCTTTTTTGATAGATTCCCATGATTCTTAGGAAATTCATTTGAATAGTGAGTTGTCTCCCTTTAATTGAATGAATGAATATCCGTGTTATAATTATTCAATTTTAATTTCCATGCATTATGAAATTTATCAAAAAAGAAATGAAAAAATACAAATCCCTTCTTGAATATCCCATGATGATTCATTCCCTAATTCCCACATAGTGGAAGTTACATCACTTTCCTTTTCTATTTTGACATATTACATTTGTATTGATTCTCATACAATGTGTTATTTTCATGATTTCCCTTGATCATATAGAATCCTTGAAATTTCATATCATTTTTATTTAAGATAAAAATATTTCACCATATTATGAAAATGTTTTAAAGGATAGTCTCATTTAGAGAAAACGGTTAATAACTTCAAACAAATGACAATTTTTGTACTCTGTGTTGCATATATAATCTATAACAAGAATGGATAACCTTGTGAAGGATTCCACGTACTCACCCATACTATTATTCATTTTTCTTTAAGATGTGGGAGTTTATATTCATTTTATTTATTAGTTAATTAGGTAAATGTTTTTCAATGAATGTATCATTAAAATATTTTATTTACATGAGTTATATAAACTATTCTTCTTTAGTAATCTAGATCAATCAACCTAATTTATTTGTATCCTCTTTGACACAATACACTTTATCTATAAACTTATAAATTTTCTCAAATCCCATGGAAATATTTAAATTCTTAAGAGACATAATCCATTTATCAAATCCCATTGGATTATTAGTCCCACATAATTATTGGGGCTTGTCCCTCATGAAGTGGCCTAATATAGGTGATTCCTACTGTGTAACTGTAGGTTGCATCATATAAGAAATTTTATTTGTAAAAAAATAATTATTTTATCATAATATATCAGTGATCTGATTAGTTTGAATACCAATTATATTGGCTTTCTCCTCATGAAAATATCCACATTGTGAAAAAATATCGATTCACATGTCCTTCAAGGTCCCATTTCTAAACAATGACTGATATTAGATTATATCATAAAATTATTACTTTTAAGTAATAATATCTAACTTTAAATAATTTTTTAATAATGAACATAATTTTTAAAAATTTATTTATTTCTAATCTCAAAACTATATGAATTGTTTAATTGGGTATATCATTATTGACATAGATGTATTTCTTAGAAAATTCATATAATCTCTTCTTTGAAAAAACATTTGGATGTTCTTATATACATATCCCCAATATCTATCTTAGGGTTATGTTTTCTAATATAT
Organism: Viscum album; assembly: GCA_963277665.1. Lineage (NCBI taxonomy): Eukaryota > Viridiplantae > Streptophyta > Magnoliopsida > Santalales > Viscaceae > Viscum > Viscum album. The sequence goes on along the minus strand of OY728133.1, from coordinate 260,803,201 downwards.
ATATTATAAAATATTTTACTCAATGATTCTACAGACCATCATATGAAACCAACTATAATGACCACGAACCAATAACCCAGATCATATTCTTTCTTTATTACATAGAAATATATACAAGTGGGTTAAATACAAATGGAAATTTGAGATTATGAATATTAAAAAACCATATTTCTATATAAAATCCATTTTAAATTGTGAAATAAAATACAAATCATAGTCATGGAATCATATGGTATCCTTTACCTCACTCTAATATTTATTATTCATATCATAGAAAAAGGAAAAAATTAAGGGTGCAATCAAAATCAAAATAAGGGTTACAAATAGTGGAAGCTATCATCAAAAAATAATGAAAATAAATTAAAAAGTAAATTATTGAAAAAGAATTTAACATATTCAATAACTTCACTATCATAACTGAACAAGGAATAATAAATATAGAAATGTAAATAACTAAACACACAGTCCATTTAATTTATAATCATAGATTTAAATGCATGCATTGATAATATCATTATGAAAATCACAAGGGTAATAATAATAAAAGGAATCTCATTATATAATATTGTTAATTATTTCTCAAGTATCATGGAATCATATATTATTAAAAAAATTTCCAAGATATATTAAAACTAATGGCTAATATCCGAATTAATTTATCCAGAAAATTTTTCTAACGAGTCTCTTTACAGCATTCAGGGGTATATATATCTTTTTTACACCCATATATTTATGTAAAAATAATTCCACATATAATTAATCATAATATTAAATCATGAGAATTATTCCCAATCAACTTATGTCTTCAATGAGTAAATAAGAAAAATTTAGGAATATTTCCTCCTTAATCTAATATAATTCAATATTAACATTTTATATACTATTGTCATATTTTTAAGATATATATATATCCAAGATAGAAATATATATGTAACCTTTAGTTGAAACATTATAAATCAAGATTAAATAGCTATAATTTTTCAATACATCACAGGGAGAGGAAGAAAAAAATTCCAAATTTCTAGTGTTTGTGGTATCATAGGGCCAATCAGTGACCCACTAAATTGTTTTTCCAAAAACTCGGTCCCACTAAATGGTTCCACAAAAATGGTGACTCTGTCATAGTCGCATCATCATGGTCACACACCAAAATGGTGGTAACGATTATGGTGCCTCACCATTACGGTGGAACTGTTACGATGAATCACCATTATAGTGACACCATTACAGTGTCTCCCCAAATGGCATCCCACCCATATCCTTTTTCTAGTTTCCCGATTTTTTTCCATTTCTTCCCCCGTAACATATCAATGGATGTAAATATGTTTTAATAACATTTTTGAATCCATTCACAGCTATTAAAATATGTTTTAAAACCCCAAGAGTTGGATAATATTCCTTACCAAAATATGGGGACTTTGTAGTCAATGTCACACCCATCCTGGTACTTTCCAGCTTTGCCCATATTACGTTTTTCTCTCTATTTAAAAAATATTATTTAACTCACATCCATTATATCCAACATCATTGAGGAGAATTATTAAATAACAATTAACCTTGAAATGTGAAACCACCCAACCACGTAGTCAATTCAAGTACTTGGTAATCTTCTCCCAAATTTTAGGACATGGCCTTTTCTTATGTCGAGATATTCTATTCATAATTATTTTCAATTCTCTAAAGTAAGACAAAGAGACTCACTCAAGGGAGAAATAATGCACTCATTCTAGATCCCTTCTCGGCCAGCCATGAAGTCATCAGTGTTTTTTCCCTGCAAGTCATGCATCCCAAGTTCTTGGCGCAAGTAGAAAACATTGATCGTTGATCATTAATGTAGGGTTTTCCTTCATCCCTCTTTATTTTTATCATGTTGGGAGAGTATGATAATGTTCCACTCAGGACATGGAAAAAACCAAACCATAAGGAAGATACTAATAAGACTATATATAATAATGGTTTGTGTTTTAGGATGATGTTGTTGTATTTCCCATATTATCACTTATTTTTTGTGAACTGTATGGGCTTATGCCCACTGAAAATTGTGGTTGTTATTGGTCCTTTCATGTGCACTAATGAACCTCTATTTCCCTGTATAAACATGTTAATAAATACCTATAACATGGAAATTTGTTAATCACATAATTTTGGTTGATAAAATGGATTCCCAATGAATAATAATCCTTCTATGACTACCATGGTTAACCAACTACTGAAAAAAACTTAATGAATGGTGTATGAAAATAAAAAAACATCCATTCTCTCTTCTAGAAATATTCATGGTATCTTTCTTTGATGCATGTCGGGTGATGTAAATGAAGTTGGGATCTTCTGTTGTTAATTTTTTCTCTTGTGTATCTTTTCCCAAATGTTGGTGCTTGGTTTGGTTCCATTACTTCGAGGAATCTCACAGATACCTTTTGATGTTAAGACATTAAAAGATAACTAGATATTAATGTTTTAATTTTTTCTTGGATATTTTCCATCAGTGGTTACCCGGGCTTGTGGATATTCCTATTAGTTACCTGATAGTGAAGGAATAATTAAATGGAATAACTTGAACATGATAACAAAAATAGGTATACTGGGGAATTGTTTTCCTAAAAATGGTTCTGCTCTGGTTGTGGATGTTATGAATTTTTTGATGTATGAATGTTAATGAAAGTGTTTTCTAAGGGGATAGATTTGGAACCCATAGTTTGGGATGAGTTTTTGTTTAATTATATGTATAAATTTAGTTCTTTTGTTTCTTATTCACACCCTACCCATGTTTCACAATTCTTGCCGAAAAACCCCATTTCACGGGGGAGGGTGTTTTTTCTAGCATTCCTATGAGTGGATGGTTATTAGCTCATTTTCTCCTCACTATCCCAGGTATCCCAAGACTCTTCAGGAACTATTTGAAGAATTGAGTTATATTATAGCCCAAGACTCTTCATGAAGGGTATACTATGGTAGTTGTACTATGTGTGTGTGGGCAGGGATGATTCCCATGGGTCGTCGATATATGGCCCGAGTGACTTCGGGCTTGGCTGTAGTTATTCTGGCCTAGGTTTCTATGTCCATGGTTACATTTGGTTGTGTTGTACCATGTGACCACATGCGGGATGTATGGTTTTGGTGGCCAATAAGGATGTTATTGCGGGGGTAGTGGGACTGTAGTGAAAATGGCAGGGGAGGTCTGATGGATAGGATGTTTCAATATCCAGTTGGAAAAGTTGTGTGGGGTACCCAAATATCAATGTGTTATTATAGTTACACTACATGACTTGAGTTATTTGTGGAGCGTTCCTTGGTGATAGTGGGTGGACAGTTTCCTTGCTATGTGTTTTGGTTATCTCTTTTTTCTCATGGGGAATTAGATTGTCTCCCTACTTGTGCAAAAGAGAACATATCCTTACCTACTATGTATACCTATATACTCACCAAAAATATTTATAAATTAACCTTCATGTCACTTGGATCAGGTTGGAGATCAGGTTGGTTAATACTATCTTGGGTTTGTAGGAACTGTTCAGGATTCACCGTTGCTGCTATTTTCCTTTATTTTGGAATATTCCAATAGAATTTTCTTTTATTTTTGAAGAACTTTTTTTTCAAAATACATATGGAAGAAGGTTTTGGATTTACTTTTACATTATTTTTTGGAGTTTTTTGAGATTTACCATCTTATGTCCCAAACTTTTACTATAAAAAGGGCAATGCCTTCTATATTAGGTGTGATTCTATTCCCTTGGTGCTAGTCTCCACTCCATGGCTTGTTGAAGTTGGGACTCAAGGGTCATTATCTTTCCTTGAACATGAAGAAGGAAGGTTCTAGTAGTTATTTTTCCATTCCCTTATCTTGGTGATTTTTGGTCATGAATGTGGTATTTATTATTAATAAAATAATCGATTTCCCACATTTATTCCTCCACTTTTGGTCTCTAAATTAACATTGCTATAAGATTCTTCCAATTAATCATTAGACACTACCTATTGTAATGAATCTTCATGGGTTCATCAAATTAAGTTAGAATAAAATTCTATTCTACTACATCAGATATGATCACATGCATTGGGTATAGAATGCACTTCCTTAACAATGATATGTGAAACACATCACGAAGACATGATATACATTTTCTTATTTACAATTAATAAGAAAAATATAAAATTATTTCATGTACTTGAAAGAGTAAAGTGTTACAAGGGTTAATGTTTTTCATTTTAACATATACTTATAACACCCATCTAAGAGATACATTTAAAAAATTATTATCTCCTAATTAGACATCCAGATATTTTCTCAAATTATCAACATAAATATTTTTCATACTATGAGATGGTTTTTTATGATCATATATATCCAATACAATTTTTTTTATCATCAAATACTTATGGGAAAAAATTTCATTTGTCCATATTTATCTCAACATGTTGAATTATGGAAAGTCTTTTCATATAAAATTTCATACGACACCATTTTAATTTTTCAATTACAACTATTGTTAAAAGAAAACTCTACCAAATGTCAATACTAATCAAACATACCATTAATGTTAATTGAGAATGAAAAAATATTCCATAAACTATATTAATTGTACTTTTTGACTATCTATCAGTTTGAAGATGGTAGGTAGTGATAAAATAAATCTCCGGGTAATGTTCCTTATCTAGTAGCTTTCATAATTTTGATGTAAAATAGAAAGCACAATAAAAAATGGTCAGAATTTGTTCACCGTGAATTATTATAAAATTATTAATATTTATTTCTCATTGCACTCAATAGGAAAAATAGTCTTATTCAGTGATGAAATTTAAATATTTTTTAAGGTATTCAATGATAACCAATATTGCATCATTCTTTCTTTGGTTATTTGGTAGTCCTCAAAAAAAAAGTTTATAGTAGAATCAAATAATTCCCACATATTAATAAAAAGTTTTTCATTAATCCTCTTGCTTTTTGTCTTATATCTTAAAACATTTTCCATGTAAAACATCTAGATGCCTAATCATTAATTTTAATCTTTATAGTATCCCATCAAAAATGTTCCCATAAATATTTATACATATTTGTGATTACAATGTATCTAGATAAATTAATTCTATGAAAGTAATATATAAATTTCCATTTTATCCATGGTTTATATTGGACACATACTATCCTTAAAAATGTAGGAGAATTATCTTCACAACTAATGTCTTCTAATTTTCCATCATCCAAAATATTAATTTTCTTAAGAATTTTATAACCAACAAATTGAATTTTTTTATCTTTTCTATTAAATATGGTTTCAGCCTCATTTAAGAAAGGTGTGTTTTCTCTACTTAAATGATAATTAATTTTTAAAAAAATATAATTGATTATAGGATCTCTCTCATTCTTTATTTTGGTTAAAATTCAATGATATTTCCAATTGATGCACCTGATACACTAATTTCCTTCTTTGGATGGTAATATATAGTTAATTCATAATTATAATGTAGATATATCTATCAACATTGTTTCATATTGATCTACTTATATGAAAAGATGCTTTTTAGGATTTATTAATTCACGTATATATCACAAATTTTACCACAGAGAAAATGTCTCCATATCATCAATGACAATTTTTATCTGCATACTCAAGATCCTCAGTTTGATTGTTTTATTCAAGTGTCTTCAATTGCCTTAATTCATATGAAATATATTTATCATTTTTAATTATAAAAAAACAATTTACCTTCTTCAATGCATCAATATATTTCAAAAACCCATCCTTTATAGTTGGTTGATTAAAAAATATATACTTTAATTATATCAATTGTTTTCATAATTTTTTTATCAAATTCAATTTTCCAAACCATATTGACCCCTTTACATGTACCCTTGTTATATTGGTTATTCAATCAAGAAATATACTGGATTAATTGATTATAATAACCTTTAAAAACAATGAAATAATATATGTTATTGGATAAAATTCTATAACTTCATATAAGTTCATTATATGAACTAACAATCATTCCTTCGAGACAATAAAGATAAGAACAAATACTTATTGATGACAGAAATTATTGTAAATATGTTTCCCATATGACTATTTCATTCTTAGATTATCCAAAATGATCATCTAGGTATTTTCTTGGTCCTCATAGCTTTCAGAAAGCATTAAAATAGAATAAAATAAAACTAAAAAAGAAACAATATATTCCCTGAATACATTGTTTATTAAACCCGTAAGAATTAATTGATCATTAGTCAATACAAATGAAATTGTTATGATCACATAATATACATATCTCATTTTTTAACCTAGTTTTAGAACATCTTAATTCTTTATCCACAATTGATAATACCCTTAATGATGGAAAATCTTTGAAAAATATTGGTCTTTGTGATGGTGGTCGAATAATTCATCAATGCGACATAGAGGAGACATGTTATTTATTATATTATAATTCATTTATCTATTATCATTTCATTTTATCATTGATCCATATTCAATAAAAATTAATATAACATTGGATTCTCATAGAAAAATACTGGGGTGAATAAAACCCCTATAAAAAAACTTCTCTATTTTTTTCTTTTGCATCAATGTTTTCATAGTGGTTATTCTGGGAGGCGTCATGGATATATGAATTACATCAAGGATTGAATAAATAGGGAACTAAAATTCATTATCTAGGGTAGGTCAAAGTTTTTCCTTATGAAATACATCAATGTATTTCTATGTTACAGTTATATCCCCAATTTTACATTTACCTTCTCTATCCCTAGATATTTTTGTCTTCATCCCCAAAAATCACTCATAGTAGAGGTACTAGGGGTGGATCAAAAAATGTCTACAAAGAAAATGTCTCAAACATAAATATTATAAATTTTATATTTTCATCACAAATCATAATTTCATTCACTTTGAATATATTTTCACACCATATTTTGAAATTCAGTTTGTACAAATGATTATATGAAATTCAAATATTGGATTGAAAATAATGTTATTAAATGAAGAACGTTTATCTACCATAATAAAAAATTCAGAAAACATCCTTTTGTATTGAGTATTATAATCATATATTTCACTAAAAAATAATTCCTCAATGTGGAAGTGAATATATAATTTTTTAGGAGACAATGAATATATAAAATAGTGTGAGAATCCAAAATAAAATAACGAACTTCCTAAATTTGAAGTTACATTTAAAGTAATTATCACCACATTATCGAGAAATTCCACCTAAAAAATAGTGATAAAATAAGCACGGTCATCTCCTGATGGAATATTTTGTGATAGATTCCCATGATTCTTAGGCAATTCATTTGAATAATGAGTTGTCACCCTTTAATAGAAACAATGAATATCTGTGTTATAATTATTCAATTTTCATTACCATGCATAATGAAATTTATCAAAAAACATATGAACAAATACAAATCCCTTCTTGAATTTCCCATGATGATTCATTACCTAATTCCCACATTGTGGAAGTTACTTCACTTTCCTTTTCTATTTTGACATATTAACTTTGTATTTATTCGCATACAACATGTCATTTTCATGATTTCCCTTGATCATATAGAATCCTTGGAATTTCATATCATTTTTTATTTAAAATAAAACTATTTCACCATATTATGAAAATATTTGAAATTCTAGGCTCATTTAGAGACAACGGTTAATAACTTCAAACAAATAAAAAATTTTGTACTCTATGTTGCATATGTAATCTATAACAAGGATGGATAACCTTGTGAATGATTCAACGTACTCGCCCATAATATTATTCATTTTTCTTTAAGAAGTTGGATATTATATACATTTTTTATATTAGTTTATTAGGTAAATGTTTTTCAATGAATGTATCATTAAAATATTTTATTTTCACGAGTTATATAAACTATTCCTCTTTAGTAATCTAGATAAATCAACATAATTTTTTTGTATCCTCTTTGATACAATACACTTCATCTATAAACATATAAATTTTCTCGAATCCCATGGAAATATTTATATTCTTAAGAGAAATAATCCATTTATCAGATTCCATTGGATTAGTAGTCCCACATAAATACTGGGGCTTGTCCGTCATGAAGTGGCCCAACATAGGTGATTCCTACTGTGGAATTTTAGGTTGCATCATATAAGAAATTTTATTAGTCAAAAACTAATTATGTTATTGTAAAATATCCATGATCTGATTAGTTTGAATACCAATTATAGTGTCTTTCTCATCATGAAAATATCCATATCATGAAAAAAATATCGATTCACATGTCCTTCAAGGTCCCATTTCTAAACAATGATGGATACTAGATTATATCATAAAATTATTATTTTTAAGTAATAATATCTAAATTTAAATAATTTTTTAATAATGAACATAATATTTAAAAATTTATTTATTTCTAATATCAAAACTATAAGAATTGTATAATTGGGAATATCATTATTGATAGAGATGTATTTCTTGGAAAATTCATATAATCTTCTCTTTGAAAAAACATATGGATGTTCTGATATGCATATCCCCAATGTCTATATTAGGGTTATTTTTGCTAATATATATTTTATAATATATTTTACTCAAGGATTCTACAGAAAATCATATAAAACCAACTATAATGACCACGACCCATTAACCCAGATCATATTCATTATTTATTACATAGAAATATATACAAGATGGTTAAATACAAATGGAAATTTGAGATTATGAATATTAAAAAACCATCTTTCTATATAAAATCAATTTTAAATTCTGAAATAAAATAAAAATCATAGTCAAGGAAACATATGGTATCCTTGACCTCACTCTAATATTTCTTATTCATATCATGGAGAAAGGAAAAAAATACGTGTCCCGACCCGCCTTCAACAAAAGGAGGTAAGGGATAGCAGATTGCCAGGCCCTTCCTTCTTTAAGTTGAAGGAGAGATAATGACCCCCCGAGACCCACCTTCAATAGCTCCCGGAGTGGCGACTAGCACCAAGGGTATATAAATTTCTCACAAATGGAAGGCATTACCCCTTTTCGTTTTATAAGATCGAGAGATAAGATAATGAAACTCATCAACACAAAGGTAAAAGAAAAGTAAAGCCAAAAGTGAACCATTCCCACATGCATGTTCCAAAAGTAAAGCCACAAAGTACAAACGCTGACTACAAAGGTAAGTACTAAAGGAGAAAAGTAACAACTGCAACTGCCCCAGAGGTCTGAGCTAGTATGGTCCCGCGTGATCCCCGAAGTCCTCCTGGAAACCTGAAAGTAGTTTTATATACGTATGGTGAGCATACAAGTACACTCAGTAGGGAAAACCAAAGACTCTCATGCACAAGTGGGGGAACATGCTAAAGTCTCGTGAGAAAGGAGTAAACAAAATGCCTATCAAGGTAAAATATCCACCCAAGCCTCACCAGGGCACACTCCCCAAATAATGAAAGGCATGTAATATATATAATAGGAGCACATCGATGTTTGGGTACCCCGCGCCACTTTCCCACTGGTTATTGAGACATCCGACGCATCGGAACAATCCCGCCATTCTCACCACAGTCCCACTGCCGAAATCCCACAGGCACAGACCTGGGCCAGAACTGTCACACGTAACCATTCCTGCAAACACCTAGGCCAGAACAACCACCACCACACCCAAAGACACTTGGGCTAGAAAATCCACTTCCATGCCCGAAGACAACTGGGCCTCATCCTGAAGAAATTTGGGAAACCACCTGCCGCACACACCTGGCTAACCAACATAGTACCCCGCCTGATGGTTCTTGGGCTAATAATGGTCCTCAGGCCATCAAAGCATTCCCGAAGATACTTGGGCTATCCAAGAATGTTAGCAGAAAAGGAGCTAATAACCAGCCACCAAGAATAGTGTGGGGAAAAACACCCTCCCCCATGAAATGGGGGTGTTCGGCAATAAGTGCTCAACTTGGGTAGGGCGTGAATAAGAAACACAAAACCACAAGTATATATATAGGTATCAAGCACTCACCCAAAGTCTAGGTTTTTCTAACCAGCCTACAGAACACAACTCCACTACATCCAAGTCACAAGTCACGGCTCTCACCAAAAAAACCCATTTTTCCCATTCTTGAATCATGTTTTGTAATAATGATTATGTTTAAGCACTACTGGGCAACTAGTAGGCATAGGCATAAGTCCAGGAAAGTAAATAGTCAAACATCAATTTAATCATTTTATTGTAATGTTACAACAACAAGGAAAAAGTGAGATCCCCGATGTACTAGAGCCAAGGACAACCCGGGACACTACCCTGTGACCCCTCCCAAAAGATTTTTCATCAATAGGGGATCCCACCCGAGTTTGTGATATAAACAAGTACCCACCCGGCCTTAAAACTCACAACCACTGAATCCATTCCAATAAGGGATCCCATCCCCAATTTCACACAACCACCGAGTGTATAAAGACAGGGGATCCCATCCTCTCCCACGTCTCTAGTAATTGGCCTGAAAGGAAAATAACAAACTACCACCCCCAAAACAAGTCAGGGCCATCATGGTATTTTCAGATTTAAACTGCTTAACACACTCCATGATTTCAATTTTCATTTGTTTTAACCGGGGGGGGGGGGTTATCACAGAAGGATTGATCCTGGTGCCTCAATTTATTTGGCCTGATATACGTGATTAACCAATTACTTATCACAGTAGGAGTTTACAACCACATCAAGACATTTAAAACATCAGCTGGGGTTCATTAGTGCACAGACAATGACCACCAACGACCTCGATTTCAGAATGCGTAAGCCAGCACAACACAAAAAGACGATTTTAATATAACAACATCAACGATCACAGCCCCCCTTCATTCTTTATAGGATTCGTTCATTATCTTTAATTATGTCTGTTTTATCCAATTTTATAGAATCAAAAGCACGCCCACCCCGCATGATACACAAAAGAGAGAGGCAAAGGAGAAATTCCTTACTTGTTGATAGATGATCGGCGTTTAGGCCGGGCACGGAACTTTATGGATAACGATGCGGCGCACCCGATGAACCAGAAGCTGTTTGTGAAAAGCCACGATCGAGGAAAGAGAAACCATGGCTAACTCGTAGTTTATAAGAGTCAGGAATGGTTGAGGTGAAAACACGAAACCGCATAAGGAGCGGGGGTCGTGGGTTGACCACACAGCTCCACTCGTCATTAAAGGGGGTTAGGTGGTTTAAACCAACTCATGAATAGATTAAGTATTTAATTAAAACTGTTATGTGCGTTACGGGTCTTTAAAACACACTTACACGAGTCTGGATAGGGTTTAAAACCCTATTTTTTCAAAAAGGAGTGCTACTAGAAACAACTCGACAAGGCCGGATGATGCCAATTGGTCTCACCGATCATTCACACCGATCGGTCGCGCCGATTGGTCTCACTGAGACGCCACCCCTTTAGGACCTAGATTTTGGCAAAGGGAAGGACCAAAAGAGTCTGGGTCATCACATCAGACACCGCTCAAACTATTCTCGTCCTCGATAATTTAAACAACCCAGATGGAAAGGGATGGTCCGAACAACCACCCCGAAAGATACCTATCAAATGTGAACCTCATTGTTAACTAAGAACACCTTCTTCACACAAACCAAGAAACATACCATTCCAAATTGCACGAGCATGTGGGTTGGGGAGTCTCCTCCCCCATGTCAAGATATTATCCGCTTTGGGCGGCACTAAATCGTCTGCACGGGTTTAATTGCATCCACCTTAATGTTTCTTGATTAGGGGTCAGGTTCTCTCCTTCCCCATAGCCGGGGATTTTCACACACAAACAGAGGAATGAAAACCAGTACATTTCATATCCAAAAGATAAAACGTTCTACCACAACAGGTACAACAAGGAACAAAACCCAAAACAACTCTGGGTATAGTGTACCCATCTGTGCTTCCCTCTCCCACATACTCTCCTCAAGCCCACCATGTTCCCACAACACACGAACCAAGGGATGGTTCAACCGTGAAGCACCTTCTCCTTGCTATCCTCGATCATCACTGGTCTCTCCCCAAAGGTCACGTCATCCTCGAGGTCTAGCTCACCCCAATAAAGGACGTGTGAATCATCGTGCAGATACCGACGGAGCTGGGACACATGAAAGAAATCATGTATCCTTAGTAGCAGTGGTGGTAACACTAGCTGATAAGCCACTTTGCTGACCCACCGCAACACTTCGAATGGTCTGATGAATCTGGGAGAAAGCTTACTCCCCTTGCCGAACCTCCGCTGCCCACACCGAGGGGAGACATTCAAGAAAACGTGGTCCCCGACCTTAAACTCCAAGGGCCTCCCCCTGAAATCAGTATACGACTTCTGTCGGTCCTGGTCCGCCATCATCCTTTCCCGTATGAGCAGAACCTTCTCTGTCGTATTCTGCACCACCTCTGGGCCAAGGATACATGTCTCTCCTACTTCAGTCCAACACACAGGTGAACGGCATGGCCTCCCATACAAAGCTTCAAACGGGGCCATACTGATGGTAGAGTGGTAGCTATTATTGTAGGAAAACTCTACCAGAGGCAAGTATCGTACCCATGATTCTCATGAGTCTAGAACACATGCCCGTAGCATATCCACTAAGGTCTGGATGGTGCGCTCTATTTTTTCATCTGTCTGGGGATGGAAAGTAGTGCTAAGGCGTAACTGGGTGCCAAACGCATGCTGTAATCCTCCCCAGACCCACGAGGTAAACCGTGCATTCCTATCCGAGACTATAGACCTCAGAACTCCATGCAACTGCACCACCTCATCCACGTATTTTCGTGCCAAAGCATCCACAGTACTCGACTCCCTGATTTCCAGAAAGTGAGCCGATTTTGTCAACATGTCCACTACCACCGAGATGGTGTCGTACCCTACTTGGACCTTGGGTAGTCTCGTGACGAAATCCATCGAGATTTCATCCCACTTCCACTTGGGGACATCTAGATGCCTCAGTAGTCCACCTGGAACTCAGTGTTCAGCCTTCACTTGCTGACACACTAAGCACTTGGCCACAAACTTAGCCACCGCTCGCTTAACTCCGGGCCACCAAAACTTCCTCTTCAAACCATAGTACATCTTGGAAACTCTTGGGTTTACCTCTAGGGGTGAGTTGTGGAACTCACTGAGAACCTTGCCACGCATCGCCTCCGAGACAAACTACCTTTTCTGGAATAGCATCCGGATCTGACCATCCTCTGTCCATCCTTTCGGAGCATTACCCTGGTCAACATGGTCACACATCACTTTGCACTCTAGGTCTCCCCACTAATACTCCTCCACTTGCTGAAACATGGATGACTGCACTGTCATCTGATATAGGCAGGCTCTGCCGCTATCCATATTCTCATCCAGGTGTAAGGCGGCCAACTCCTCCATTTCTTTCCAGGCATCCACCGACTCTCGGACCGCATCCTTCTGCGTCCCCCTGCTCAAGGAATTGGCCACCACATTGCCCTTGCCCTCAGTATAAGATATCTCAAAGTCATAATCCTAGAGGAACTCCACCCATATCCGATGTCGCAAGATTATGTCCCACTGGGAGAAGATATACCTCAAGATTTTTTGATCCGTGAAGACCACAATGCATTCCCCGATGAGGTAGTGACGCTATAACTTTAGCGCAAAAACGACCGCTGCAAGCTCCAGGTCGTGGGTGGAGTAATTATGCTCATGGGAACGCAGCTTCTTGGACCCATAAGAGATCACCCCTTGTCGCTGCATCAACACGCATCCCAGGCCCTGTCCTGATGCATCACAGAACGCCTCATAAGCCGCCCCTTCTTCTGGTAATCTCAGCACTGGGTCACTGACCAAATTATCCTTCAGATAAATAAAGGCTGACTGGCACTACTCACTCCATACGAAATCCTGGTCCTTCTTGGTCAGATCCGTCAAAGGGGCTGCTACTCGGGAGAAGTTGGGTACGAATCTCCGGTAGTAACCTGCCAGCCCGAGGAAACTTCAGACTTTTGCCACATTCTTGGGTGCTGCCTAAGAAACAACTGCCTCAACCTTTGATGGGTCGACCGCTACCCCCTGCTCAGACACTACGTTCTCGAGGAAGTGCACCTCTCGTGTCTAGATCTACAATTTCAACAACTTCCCATAGAGCTGGTGTTGTCGGAGGACCTCCAAAACTATCCACAGGTGCTCTGCATGGTCCTCTTCTGACCTCGAATAGATCAGAATATCATTGATGAACACAACCATGAACCGATCCAAGAACACCATGAAGATGGAGTTCATAAGCCCCATGAACACAGCCGTGGCGTTTGTAACACCGAAGGGCATGACTACGAACTCGAAGTGTCCATACCTATACCTGAATGTTGTCTTCGGGATGTCGCTCTCTTTCACCCTCAGCTGGTGGTACCCAGACCGCAGGTCAATCTTTGAGAAACATCCTTCCCCTTTCATCTGGTCGAAAAGATCATCTATTCTCGGAAGAGGGTAGTGATTCTTGATCGTTACCGGATTCAGCCTCCTGTAGTCTATGCACAATCTGAGGCCACCATATGCCTTCATTGCGAACAGGACTGGAGTGTACCAGGGTGACGCGCTCAGATGAACATAACCCCTCTTCATTAGATTGTCTATGTGTATCCGCAACTCTCGTAGCTCCGAAGGTGCCATCTGGTAAGGAGCCATCAATATTAAACGAGCGTCGGGCTGCAGGTCTATCCTGAACTAGATATCACGTCGAGGGGGTAGAGTCTTCACCTCCTCAGGAAAGATGTCCATAAACTCACGGACGATCTCGGGCACTTCCAACATTTCAGCATCTACTGATCCCACTGTCATCTCGGTCAATATGGAGAGGAGAGGTTCCTCTCTCCTATCTCCCTTTGGACTGGTCCGCTCGCCAGTGAAAGTAACACGTCGGCCGTCCAACTCTGAGAACTACACCCTTATTCAAAAATAGTCGATGAAGGAATAAAAAGAAAATAGCCAGTCTATGCCTAGGATGACATCATATGGCTGAATCTGTAACAGAAGAAGATCCCTAACCGACTGATGTGGCCCTATCATCAGTCTACATCACTGACAAATGAACAATAAGTCGGTCTGACCTACGACTGGTGTGATAAACACCAAGGGAACTGGAAGTCTCTCGGCATCTAGACCCAAGGCACGGGCTAGACTAGGTGCAACAAAGGAGTGTGAAGCTCTGGTATCGAACAAATAATAAGGAAGAGTGCCAAACAGACTGATCGTACCTCGAACAACGTCTGGCCCTGTGGGAACTATTTCCTCTGTGGCTTGTAACTTTACATGCCCTTCTCCCTTCCCCTCAACTGTCGGCCACCTCCCCAACCATGCCCTGGACGAGGTCCCTGTGGAGCACCCTGAGGTCAGCCTCCTCCTCCTACGTCTGTCCTCGGAGGAGCGGGAGCTCGCTGTCCCTCCTGCCGCTGCTGAAAAGGTCTGGCTGGAAGCTACTGCTGGGGCAGGTGATGGGGATGACTGCCACTGCTGTACTACACCTGGTTGAGGCACTGACTCCAGAGATTCCCAAGGCTCCCACAGATGAAGCACCGCGGTCCCGGGCCAGATGGGAAAGGTCGAGGGCCGGGGGATCGAAACTGAAACTGCTGCGGTCTGCTACCTGCGGGTCAGAACCTGGAGGGTCCTGATGGTGGAGGCCTAGTGCTGACGGCCTTCCCCATTTATGGTCCTAGTTGGATCCCCTCCCGTGACACTCCTCCTAGAGCATGCATCCTCTCCTCCACTTCGTCCTTCTTCTGGACCTCCATGTATGGCATAAGGGTTAAGGTGGTGACAACATACTGGAGGGAGGGTCAGAGGACCTCCTCCAAACGTCTTACCCGAGAATCCTCGTTAGGAAAGCAGTTCGAAGAAAAACGTAGGAGTTCCTTGAACTTGATCCCTAGCTCCCTCCCAGACATACTCCCCTACTGGAGGGAGAGTAGTTCCTGCCTCTTTTCTGCCTCCATCGTCGAGGAGAGGAATTACACTAGGAACTCCCTCTCGAAATCCTCCCAAGCCACCTCAGACTCTCTCCTCTCCCCCAGGTAAAGCATCCACCACTGATGTGCCACTCCCCGCATCTGGCTAACGACCAGAGGAACCCTGCACTCGGTCGGGGCCCGAATCAGGCCGAAGACTATAACTAGCTCCTCTAGCCAGCCTTCTGTCTTCATATCGGAGGTGCTTCCCTCATACTACATGAGGGAATGTCGCTGGAAGGCCCGAAGTGTCTTCTGCCACTGGTCACCCTCTTCCTCTCGATCAGCTCTCTACTGATCGGCCAAGGTAGTCTTCGGGGCCTCGATCGCCTGTACCACATGTGGTCACCTTCCAGGGGCCATAGCTGTAAGGTAAACAAGCAATTCCTAAGGCCAAGTAGTGCAGAATATCATTCTTAAAACTTCATAACATTTTAAATTTATTCTTTATTCCCATGACTGCCTAGAAACACAAGAACACAATTCATTATGATGCATGTACCTTTCCTAGGGTCTCTACCCTGCAATTAGTGTTGTCTCACTTGGCCGTTGGATATGTCCAGAGTCCTTGCATCGGATCACAGGGGGACTTAAAATCCCATGTCATAGCCGGTCTTCCCCGGCCTAATGCACGCGCCAAGGTCACCCAACACTGTTGCCTTACCATCCCATGCAATCCTCACTGTGCCTAACTCTAGACTCCATCCTATCTCTCAACCATCAGCCCTTTGATACCATTTTATCATGACCCGCCTTCACCAAAAGGAGGGAAGGGTTAGCAGATTGCCAGGCCCTTCCTTATTTAAGTTGAAGGATAGATAATGACCCCCCGAGACGCGCCTTCAATAGATCCCGGAGTTGCGACTAGTACCAAGGGTATAGAAATTTCTCACAAATGGAAGGCATTACCCCTTTTCGTTTTATAAGATCGAGAGACAAGATGATGAAACTCATCAACACCAAGGTAAAACAAAAGTAATGCCAAAAGTAAACCATTCTCACATGCATGTTCAAAATGTAAATCCACAAAGTACAAAAGGTGACTACAATGGTAAGTACTAAAGAAGAAAAGCAACAACTGCATCTGCCCCAAAGGTCCGAGCTAGTATGGTCCCGCGTGATCCCCTAAGTCCTCCTGGAAACATGAATGCAGTTTTATATACGTAGGGTGAGCATACAAGTACACTCATTAGGGAAAACCAAAGACTCTCGTGCACAATTGAGGGAACGTGCTAAAGTCCCGTGAGAAAGGCGTAAACCAAATGCCTATCAAGGTAAAATATCCACCCAAGCCTCACCAGGGAACACTCCCCAAATAACGCAAGTCAAGTAATATATATAATAGGAGCACATCGATGTTTGGGTACCCCGCGCCACTTTCCCACTGGTTATTGAGATATCCTACGCATCGGACCAATCCTGCCATTATCACCGTAGTCCCACTGCCAAAATCCCACCAGCACACACCTGGTCCACAACTGTCACACGTAATCACACCAGCAAACACCTAGGCCAGAACAACCACCACCACGCCTAAAGACACCTGGGCTAGAAAATCCCCTGCCACGCCCGAAGACACCTAGGCATCATCCTGAAGACACTTGGGAAACCACCTGCCGCACACACCTGGCCAACCACCACACTACCCCGCCCGAAGGTTCTTGGGCTAATAATGGACCTCATGCCATCACAACCTGCCTGAAGATACTTGGTCTATCCAGGAAAAGGAGCAGAAATGGAGCTAATAACCAGCCACCAAGAATAGTGTTGGGAAAAACACCCTCCCCCATGAAATGGGTTTGTTCGGCACGAAGTGCTCAATGTGGGTTGGGCACGAATAAGAAACATAAAACTACAAGTATAGATATAGGTAACAAGCACTCACCTAAATTCTAGGTTTTTCTAACCAGCCTACAGAACACAACACCACTACATCTAAGTCACAATTCACGACTCTCGCCAACAAAACCCATTTTTCCCATTCTTGTTTCATGTTCAGTAATAATGTTTATGTTTAAGAACTACTAGGCAACTAGTAGCATATGCATAAGTCCAGGAAAGTAAATAGTCAAACATCAATTTAAACATTTTCTTGTAATGTTACAACAACAAGGAAAAAGTGAGATCCCCAAAGTACTGGAGCCAAGGACAACCTGAGACTCTACCCTGTGTCCCCTCCTAAAAGATTATTCATCAAAAGAGGATCCCACCCGAGTTTGTGATATAAACAAGTACCCACCTGGTCTTAAAACTCACAGCCACCGAATCCATAACAACAAGGGATCCCATCCCCAATTTCACACAACCACCAAGGGTATAAATACAAGGGATCCCATCCCCTCTCAAGTCTCCATCAATTGGCCCAAAAGGAAAACAACAAACTACCACCCCCAACACAAGTCAGGGCCATGCATGTATTTTTAGATTTAAACTGCTTAACACACTCTATGATATGAATTTTTGTGTGTTTTAACCAGGGGTTATCACAGAAGGATTGATCTTGGTGCCTCAATTTATTTGGCTGGATATACGTGATTAACCAATTACATTACATAGAAGAAGTTTACAACCACAAAAATCCATTTAAAACATCAGCATGGGTTTATTAGTGCACAGACAACGACCACCAACAGCCTCGAGTTCCGAATGCGTAATCCAGCACAACTCAGAAAGATGATTTTAATATAACAACATCAACGATTATATCCCCCCTTCATTCTTTATAGGATTAGTTCATTA
The DNA here is from genome assembly GCA_963277665.1 of Viscum album. Lineage (NCBI taxonomy): Eukaryota > Viridiplantae > Streptophyta > Magnoliopsida > Santalales > Viscaceae > Viscum > Viscum album. The sequence goes on along the minus strand of OY728133.1, from coordinate 260,784,521 downwards.
TCTTTAATTAGGTCTGGTTTATCCAATTCTAAAGAATCAAAATCACACCCACCCCGCATGATACACAAAAGAGAGAGGCAAAGGAGAAATTCCCTACTTGTTGATAGATGATCGGCGTATAGGCCGGGCAGTGAACTTTATGGATAATGATGCGGCATGCCCGATGCAATAGAAGATGTTTGTGAAAAGCCACGATCGAGGAAAGAGAAACCACGGCTAACCAGTATTTTATAAGAGCTGGGAACGGTTGAGGTGAAAACGCGAAACCGCGTAAGGCGCGGGGGTCGTGGGTTGACCACACGGCTCCACTCGTCATTAAAGGGGGTTGGGTGGTTTAAACCGACTCATGAATTGATTAAGTATTTAATTAAAACTGTTATGCGCATTACAGGTCTTTAAAACATGTTAACACAAGTCAGAATAGGGTTTAAAACCATATTTGCGCAAAAAGGAATGCTACTAGAAACAACACGACAAGGCCGGGTGACGCCGATCGGTCTCACCGATCTGTCTCACCGAATAGTCACGCTGATCTGTCTCACCAATCGGTCTCACCGATCAGTCTCACTGATCGGTCTCACCGATCAGTCTCACCGATCGGTCTCACCGAGACGCCACCCCTTTAGGACCCGGATTTTAGAAAAGGGAAGGACCAAGAGAGTCTGGGTCATCACAATAAGGGTGCAATCAAAATCAAAATAAGGGTTTCAAATAGTGGAACCTATCATCAAAAAATAATGGAAAAAAATTAAAAAGTAAATTATTGAAAAAGAATTACACATATTCAATAACATTAATATCATAACTGAACAAGTAGTAAAAAATATAGAAATGTAAATAAGTAAACCAACAATCCATTTAATTAATAATCATATATTTAAATGCATGCACAGATAATATCATTATAAAAATCATAGGTCTAATAATAATAAATGGACTCTCATTATGTTATATTGTTAATTATTTCTCAAATATCATGGAAACCTATACTATTAAAAACATTTCCAAGATAGATTAAAACTAATGGATAATATCTGAATTAATTTAACCAGAAAATTTTTCTAACGAGTCTCTATATAGCATTCAGGGGTATCTATAACTTTTTTACACCCATATCTTCATATAAAAATAATTCCACATATAATTAATCATAAAATTGAATCATGAGAATTATTCTCAATCAACTTATGTCTTTAATGAGTAAATAAGGAAAATATAGGAATATTTCCTCTATAATCTAATATCATTCAATATTAAAATTGTATATATGATTGTCATATTTTTTATGATGTATATATATCAAATACATCGAAGGTCCAGCATGAACACCATTTAAAATTGAATAGGAGTATATTAAGACAAATATCATAATGAAATGAAAATTTAGATGAAATCCCATAAAATGATCCTTACATTTAAGTATGAATTTATCATTGAATTTATTATTTGTATCAAATAAAATTAAACAGTGACAATTTTAAAATAAATCATAAATAATAAATAATCATTATACAAATAATCTTATAATATCAAAGGAAAACAATAAAGAAATATAAACCAATGAAAAGATATTGAGTTTATAACTTCTTTAACACATTTAACATTTTTATCAAATCCCATTTGATGATATAATTAAAATTGAAAAAATAATAATTTATTATTCTGTAATCATGATATTTTCTATCTAATAGGTATTATATACACAATATAAAACAAATTTTTGTGTAATATTAAAATATTCCATAATTAAGAGATACTGAGATAGAGTCTCGTACCCCACACATCCGTTTTGTTGAATGTACATTAACCACCATTTCAAAGGTATAATGAATGTTATTAATTTATAACAAAATAGTATTTATATTTATATCTAATATATAATCCTGTTATAATATTTAACAACCCATTTTCCATTAATATCTCATTATTTTCATTGTTTCAGTTGTCATTTAACTTTTCTTCTCATGCGTGTTTTGTATTAAATGATATGATTCATAAGTATATGATATAGATACATCAAATAATGAATGATAATAATGTTAAAATTTTATACTGACCAATTATACGCATTTTTATAATCATTATTGAATCCATTCCATTGAAAATGATTCCCATAAATTTATAGAGATGGTAGGTTTTACATATTCACCCGTGACGATATCATTCATTTAAAACGTTAAATGGTAAGGATGTGTATTATTTATTAAATTATATAAAACATAAAAAGTAACATATATATATATATAATTAAAAAATAAAATTTATCCTTATTAGATTTTATGTAATGTGTAAGTTAAAAACGAATCACATCAATTCGTCAAGAAGGAGTCCACCATAAACAGAAGACACATTATTGTATTACAAACATCATGGAAATTAAAAAAATAAATGTTTTATATTATACATTAATAAGAATAAAATTATCATAAATATCATCAAAATGTTTTAAATCCATCATCATATGGAAGCTTTATATTTGGTTATGGAAAAAAAATTTATCAGTTCACCAGATAGTAGTCTGATATACAAACGAGAAAATCATTCATTTCCATTTTAATGGAAGTGGATATAGATATAAGTTAACAAATTTATATTGTAACATCTTAGTATATTTTGATAATTTTTTATATTATCATTATTAAATACCTATTGAGGTAGGTGAGAGAATTAATAAAATGAAAACTCCCTTTGATGAATGTTACCTATTCTTTCGATAACATTTATTGGTTTCCACCCAAACCCATAATAGAATGGATTTATTATAAAAATTATTTATCAAAGATATTACTAGGGGATTAATTATATAAAATGAGTAGTTGTTAGAGAACCCAATTTTTATTATATATGAATGAATTGGGAGAGGGGTTTACTTTTATATGTGAGCGGGGTGTCACGCTTTAAAATTTTTAAACGAAAAAGATGTAACAATGTTTTTTTCATTCCATAAGGAGATAAAGTGTTAATTTTGGAAAATAGAATATATGTGTTACATATAATTACAACCAATATGTTTTAAACATGTTTAAAAAAATTTAAACCCTATAATTTTATTTGAACCCCATGGTAAACTATTTTTAACATAATCGTGGTAAATAATTATTACTATTTTTATAATTCATTATAGTTTTAAATTGAATTTAAATATTTTTATATTATAAATTATTATAATACAAAATATAGAATGCATTTTAAAAAATTATTCTCATAATTTTGTTAAAATATAAATTAAAATTATACTCATAAATGTGGAAACAAATTGGGATTTTAAAGAGAAAATGTTTAAGAGATAAAAAAAATATATTAAAATTAATTATGAAATTGATTCCAATGATTTAAATTGGATTCATTATATATATATATATATATTAATATAACTAAACAAAATTTTCATTTTAAAACCATCTGAAAACAATTTTGATGTTTTCAAAATGCATTAAAACAAATAAAAATTCATAATAAAAATTAGTTTTTTTTTACTATTCATGAAAATTTTTATCTTTTGAAAATTTAAAAAATAATCTCCCCATAAAAAATTTTAATCAATTATTAAATATTGAATTATTTTTTGAAATAAATATTTTAATATTTAATGAATTAATTTAGAGAATAATTGTTCAAAATGTGACTATGTGTTATCCTGGAATGAAAAAAAATTAGATAAAAGTTATTTTTTCTTCCAAATGAATCTATTATATTTATAATAAATACAAATGAATTTATTTTTTATACACTTTTAAACTATATAATATTAATCATTTTTTATAAATATTAATACTATTACAATTATTGGCCAGAATATAATGATATTCTATATTACAGTCTATAAAGACTCAATCTCACTTGTTCCAAAAGTTATTAAAGAGATTGAATAAATTTAAAAGGAAACCATTCAAAACAACTCAAGGTGGTATATTAATGGTATTTTATGTTTCAATTTTAATAATTTCATCCATGATGAAATTTAATAGATTATTTACTTCTAGTAGGGGATTTCATATCAATTTCTATTTAATTGAGTTATATTTTTTAATATGCAACATTTTACTTTTCATGTGGTTTATATACTACCTCACTGATTTGTTTAACATCAATAACCATTTATTATTGTTTTAAATTATATTTTCATGCTTATAATTCAATGGAATATTATTTAAATTTTTAGAAGAGGGAAATTGTCGTCTAATCTCACATTCTTTTTTCATTATTTATTTTTTATTAAAACTATCAGTTTCTTTTTAAAATTTTCCTTGGAAATTATGTTTCTCAAAAATATAGATATTCTTGATTGATGTTTATTTATATTTCCTAAATTTTATATAATTATATATATAGATTTTAATTGGAAATCTTTTTTATTCACTTGGTAAATATTGATAAGTCAACATCCTTTAATCTGTAAAGATATTTAATAACAAGTCATTTTGATTAAAAAATTGAGTCAAATAGTCAATATTATTATAATTCTTTGTACATGACATTATTGGTAGGTCCCTGTTATTTATATACCTTCAATGCATCCAAAATACTCCAAATAGATATCAATTAGCCAATTGACATTCAATTTTTCTAATAGTTTTAAATTGTCTTGTGAATTGTCTTGATATTAGAGGTATCATGATACCTAAAATAATGAAATATATTAATTAATCATTTGAATAATATAAAATTTAGTTATAATTATTATATAAGATATCATAATAATGATAATATCTTAGGATTCATTACATTTTTAGTTTATTGATTAAATTCTAGGTGTTTTTAGTTTTTTCGTTTCTATATTGATTATGACTTATGAAATTAATATAGAAAAGTAAATAATTAAATGGTATGAGAGTTAATTTATTTAATGTTAAATATTTCATTATGATTTATGGAATGATGATAGATTAAATTGTATGTAGGCCTTAGTCAACATTTTTTCTTGACATTATTTTATTTTTATTATACATGATATAACGAAGAAATATTTGAATACATTTCAATGATGTTGTTCACATTCATTTATTTCATATTTTGTATTTGTATCATTCCGAATTTGAAATGTTTATAATTTATTTATATGGATATCAGAAAATAAAACATTGATGGGTGATTTGGTATTTTTCCCCTTGGATATATGAATATTTATTAAAGTATGAGCCCACTCAAGGGTACTTGAATTATTGCTGTTAAATATAAATTGTATTAAATATTCTATCTCTATGTAAATTTTAATTCAACTTTAAAATTCATTTTCACTTATATGTAAATAACCCTTTAGGTTTAATATAATTTAATGGAAATTTTTATTAAATGATACCAACAAATTGAATTATTTATATGGATTATAAATATGTATTATGTATGATTTTCATAAAAGCTGTTTCATTTAATTGGTTAATAAATTTATGATGAATTATCAATGTTTCATTTTTGGGGAGAAAAAATATATGGTTTATCATTATTTGAATTTTTTTTCATATTTTTCTTCCATTGAATTCAGTTAGGAATTATATATCCTTAGATTACCCTTCTTTGGATGGGAGTAAATATAATCCCCATTTAGAGTTTTCCCATATTTTTTTGGAAGTTGAATTAAACATGTCCCATTTGGTACTCAATCTAATATAAAATTAATGTCTTCAAAAAAGAGCCTCATCATACAAAATTAAATTAATTATTATTATATATGTTTGAAAAAAATTATAATCCATACTTTTAATACAACATGACAACTAAGTAGATAAACTTGTAGTTAAAAGTGCATTATTTTTTAAATTATCATTTTATGAACATTAATTTAAGAGTGTTAATATTATTTATTTAAGATACATAATTGATATGAAAAAAATATTCATTTAATTTAATAATATATCAACACTATTTTTATTATGAAATAATATTAAATAATAATATTTAATGGTTAATATTTTGAAAATTAATTTTTTAATAAAAACATATTTTCATTATATTTTATATTTTGTCATAAAACTAAATTTAATTATTTATATAATTTTAGTTAAAAGATAATAAAATCCTATTGGGATTTATCATATCAGTTTTATCATAAGATAATGCTATTGGATTATTCAAAAATTATTCATTTTATGTTGAATAATGGAAAATACGTTTTTTAAAAAAATATATCTATAACGAAATTATTATAATACAAGACTGAAATAATTTGTCTGAAAAAAATATTTTACTTACTATATATGTGTGAATAAATAATGATAAATAATTTAAAATTTTTATGATTAATTTAAAGAATCCATGTTTATCATTATTTTTATTTAATTAATATTCCACTTTAAAAACTATTTTAGTCACCTTTACTGAAATTTTGATTTACTTATATAAATTGAATGTCAAAAATTATTTTATAATTTAAAAAAATAATAGTATTATAATATAATGTTAATTTCATGTTTTTTTATAAAATATTGTTATAAATATAATAGTTATTGTCTATGATAATGTTAATTATGTTATTTTCTGGAATTTTATAATTAACAATTCATAATTTTTATATAATAAAATAAATATATATATTATGAATAATTGTATAATGATATTTTTTAAACAATATATAAATTGTTGTTGTCTCATTAATCAATTAATGAATACTAAATATTAATAAAAATATACCATTGTTAAAAGATATTTTCTCTACAAAAATGGTTTTTCTATAGACTAATCATTTTTATTTTAAATATTTTTTTTTCATATTTATAAATTAAATTTCATAAAATGAAGATTATATTAATGTTCAGAACATTAAAATTTGTTAATATGTGCTTCATTATATCTTTTAAATATTTAAAATTACATAGAGAAAAACTAGTTACCAAGGTAAGACAATATAGTAAAATGAATAAATATAATGAGAAAAAAATGTGTTTAGAAAGGAGTAAGATTTATTGGAAGAGGTCCAATCAATGATGTATAATCCAAAAATCCAAATTTTTTAAAACTTTCACTCATTGACAATTAATAGTGTACTGATACTACTTAAATGTATTAAGAATTCTCAAATGTAACAAATTCATCACTAATAAAAGTGGTTCACATCCATCTATTAAATTTTACTCATATAATTTGAATATACCTTGAAAATATAACCAAAATACCTTTCCTTGGAATTATAATATCATAATTAATATTCTGATATATGTAATTTTCCTTAAATACTTCATGTTTTTAGAGATATCTAGGAGAATATTGAACATCCTAAGTTAGTATTGCATACATTTTCCCACTTTAATTTTTAACATTCCTATTTCAGTCCAATTATATAACAAAAAATATAATCAAATAAGTCCAATTATTATTATTATATATTACTATATGTTTTTTATATCCATTTTTTTTCATCTCTATACACTATAGAAGATGAATGTATCGTTAGTGCATGTGGGCATACTACTACCTCCACATAGTATTGCCTTCCTTTTTTCATTATCACATCTCTGGATTTATATTAACTATTATATTAATGAATAAATATTATTTATATAATATAAATATGACATTAAACTATTAAATTATAATATACTTTAATTCCCTCTAACTCGTTAAGAAATGGAAACATTAGTCATGCCTAAATGTAGACTATCGTATGCACAAGCGATAAATTTCACTATTCATTCCAACCAAAAAGCAGTTTTTTAAAATGTATTTATATATATAATCATTATTTTAATTAAAATAATAATATTTTTATGATTATGAGACTATTATTAAACTCATATTACCACACCTGACTAACTGAAAACTTTATAGAAGAATTAAGTGAACTACCCCAAATAAACGACACAAGCGGGAATTATATTAAAAATAAATATAAAATAAATATAAATGGATATTAAAATTTTGAAAATGGATGAATAAGTATATTAGTGTATTTATTATATTTATTTAAATTATTTGTTGAGTTAATCACCAATGAAAAGCGAGTCTGACCTAATGTAAGAGATCATTAATTCAAGCCTCATTACTTTTTGGTTCAATGTATTTTTACTTTTCTCCCATTTATGAAATATTATTCTCATGATCCCATTATATCTATATATTTTTTTATTAATATTTAAATATTATTTTCATTTATGGGTTTAACCACATTCATTGTTTGTAAAAAATCACACAATAAATTAAAACCATATTAAGAGATAATTCTTATTTCTTGTATCATGTTAAGAAACACCCCTATAAAAATATTTTATTCAATGAATAGATTTTAAAAAACCTTAATATTTTTAATGAAATATCTTTATTGAATGATTTATTATTAAAGGAAATATATAATTTCCTATATTAAAAATATCCTTTATTAATTTAACAAAGTTTCACAAAAGGGATTAATTATAATTAATTCAAACATCGACCCTTATCATTAATAATATACATTGGACCTCTATGTTCACGAACCCTATCCCTTTTTTAATTATGAATTTATAAAATAATTTAACTTTCACTTGGTAATCCTTATGATTTAGAATTCTGGTATGCCTTGAAATAGAATTTTTAGACACTTATTTTACATGTGTGTGACCATGCTTATCCTTTATGTATGGTTTATTTACTTCAAGTGTAATACATAAGTATAATATTCAATAAATTATGGGTGGGTTTGAAATTATATATCTCTTTGATTGAATGCAAATTAATTTATATATCATGATAAGATATGTAACACTTTATGGTGTGAACCTTTTTCACAATGGGACAATGTACACCATAACATGATGGTATTGGGAGTGACACTGAACTTATATATATGAGGTTATGTTTTATTCCATTTACTCAATGTTTATTATTATATAATCCTATGATATCATTTCTATATTCCATTATTACATGTTTATGATCATCATATTGATTTTATTCAGTATTAATTCAACATTTTTTGTTCATGTTCTATACTTACATTCTTATAACCGAATGATTATCTTATGATCACTTATGGTCATTGATTTATGCCACTTATTTATACCATTATGAAGAATTTGATGGAATAATTTTTTTTAGGATTCCATTTACTAGTAATTTAATATAACTATAATATTTGAGAGAGAGATATATATATATAAGTGGTTCCAAAAGGGTTTGATTATAGAGAAAGTATCCAATGATTGAAAAATAATTTTCCTACATAACTGGTCCTCAAAATCAGTAAATGATAATAATAACTTTATCATGAGTGGTTATTGTGAGATGTAATGAATAGATTATAGTAATGAAAATTTTAAATATATTTTTCTCTTAGGATAATATAGATGGTATTAAATAGTGTTTTATTATTATTGTTGTTTTTTATAGATATTATTTTTGAATTATGTTTTTAGAAGTTTTTTTAATATCTTTTGGATATTTCTAAAATATAATTCTATATATCTGATGGTGCAATGACATTTTTTATTGTTAATATTTGGTTGTTTTTTTAATAATGGCATCTCAATTTAGATAATAATATTTTTTTAGGATCTAGAATAGATATTCGTAGGTTTAATAACACTAAATGAGAGAATTGGGTATTAACTCAATCATCACCTAGTTCACAGAAATGTTCCATACAATGACATGTAGTTTTAAATTCTCAGCGGTTAAAGTGGTCGATGTATATTCCCAATAAAATTTATTGTAATGTATTTGAATATTTTTTATGTAATATATATATATATATATTAAATAATCTAATAGGAAATTCCAATGGATAATATTGATATTAAAATAGAGATTATTATGTTATGTTCAACACATCATGTATGAGTTAATACTTATTGGTATATATTTGAACTATAATACATTATTAATCTAATTATTCACAACCCAATAGTCCATTATTCATGAAAATAGATATTTATATGAGGAATCAGGTTACTGAAATGTGGAATGGAAAATGTGATGTATACTCTAATGGAATAACAAAAAATAATAAGGAAGGATATGGGAACCTCATGGTAGTATTGGAAAAATTTACACCTGTTAAAAATATTAAAAATAACCAAATAAAAATCTATAGAGAGGGAATGATGTAGTTTAATCCCTTATACATAGAGACAAATAATTTTTTTTCAAAATTGTGATCTAATAATCAATGAACAATTATTTACCTCAAATGAGATGGCATTTTATTTCAAAAAAATAACTAAACACACTCTATTTACTATATTTAGGTAGAATACTACAAGAGATAGAAACTAATTAATAATACAAGTCCCTCTGATGAAAAAATTTGGATACGTTTAATTTAAGATTTTATTTACTAATAACATTTACCATTTCACCCTCCATATTAAAATATTAATTTATTTACTTCAACTCATTAAATTTAAGATGAATATATCTTTTATTATGAGGATAAAATCACAATTATCCAATGTTATTCCACTTAAATTTTCATTAATACTTAATGTAAAATTGACCACCTATTTTGTAGGATAAAGGAAACTCTTGGAAGATATTTTGGAATTTTTAAATTTTGGGGTGTATGGAGATGTTTTTTAATGTTCCATAAAATATGAGATGGAATTACATGATTCATAGTTGGATAATGGGAATGGAAATATTTAGTGATGAATTGATTTAAATTAATTGGGATAACCAGGTAAAACTTATTGATGTAACAAAAGCTAATATCCAACAAGTCGATAATTTAAAAAGAGTAATCCTAGTAAATGTATCAAGGGGACAAGTAAGTGACTGAAATTTTTAAATTTTGGACATAAAGTTAACACTATTATATATGAGATAAAAACTATAAAAAATTTTATCAATGAAAAAAATGTAACTATCTGTCCTCATTCTATTGTTTGGTAAATGTCTTTCGTCATATATTATTTCACATATTATTATATGTGGAAATAAAAAAAACTAGTTTTAGTATTAATGTATATATGATATATGAGTTTTCATCATTGATATTTGGATTATGATTCATGAATTTTCGGTCATCCTTTATTTTGATAAATTAAATTTGATTCAAGGAATTTATTTTCCTTAATAGTTATAAGGGAAAATAAATTTTGGAATAACGAAATGAAAATTTATATCCACCTATGATAATCTATAGTTGAAATGATGTATATAAAAACCCTTTAATATAAATTATATACAATGCGTCATGATAAAATAAATAGAATCGTGGACCATATAGTTAGAGTAAATAGTAATATTAGAAATAAACATATTCTCAAGAAAATTATATATTCCCAAATTTGTGATGTTGATTTGCGATTAAAAATTATATCATTAATCATGTATATATTTATACTACCATTATATGTTTTTATTAGTCTGTGATAATATAAATTTTGAGAATGAAATATAAATAAGGATGGAGAATTGAACCCCTTGAAATTTTATATTATATTCCCCTTAAAAAATATGTGTTTAGTGTCATTATTATAATTCAACATGGTAATAGTTTTTAATGATGTGAGTTTTGATTTGATACAATAAAATTATGATTACTAATATTAAAGTTAATGTCCATGATAATAGTAAAATTGTTTTCATAACATTGCACAATTTTTATCTAATAAAATAAACTATTCAATTGTTTTTTATGATTCTAAAGTAAATTTTAAACCTATATATAATAATATAAATAGTCATTAATTTTTCAATAAATAGTTTATATTATTTAGGATGCATAATTTTGATAACATGATTTTCTATTAAAAATGTGTGTTCAATATATTAAAAGATTTTATATGATAAAATGTTTATTACATCGAAATTTAAATATAATTAAGTGATATTATATTTTATATTAATAAATTAATATTTATTAATAGTGTTTACCATATTTTCTTTGATAAAATATATTTTTATTATTTTTATACTAGTAACCAATGTATAAATAAAATATAATAAAATGTAAAAATATAATGATAATTAACTAAAAACCGGTATAACATGTGTGGAAGTTATTATTTTTTGTTTTATCAAAACAAATCACCCCAAATCCATTAGTCGGATTTTCTGGGGTCATTAACCATATAATTTTGCAATGATATCATTGAAATGTATATGGTAGTAACAAAAGTTCCAATTTCTTCACTAAAGAAAGTGGATAATATCCATCGTTTCAATGATAATACAACCATAATAATTTACATTTATAATCATCCCAAAAAACTAATAAAGTTGTAATTTTCTATTCTTTAATCCCCTGATATCTAGAAGTTAGCTTATGGACTTTATTTCTAAGTATATCTCTAAAAGAAGATCGACTCTCCTATTCAAGTATTATCTATATTATTTTATTTAATTTTTAGTAATTCTATTAAAACATATCATATAGATAAAAATAAAATTATACCATTATTATTATTTTAAAAAGATGTTATATAAATGATAAACATTTATTTTTCCTCTATATTTTCATATAAAAACATATTTTTCATTGGTGAAAATTCACAGACTACCACCTCCATTAAGAGATATATTCCATTATTCATAATTATCACACAAGGATAGTTTTAGTGATGTCATTGATAAAGAAAAGTGATAAATTTAATAAAAAATTATTTCTTAAATTCAAAATATGATATTCTTTAATGACATCTTATACAATGATAAACGAATACATTAATCATGCTTATGTGCGGATGACCCCCACGATGGGGGAATGATTTCAATTTTCGTCACCACCAATACTGGATGGATAAATATATATATATATATATATATATATATATTACTATTTATATTATAATATTAATATTATAGATAAATTGGAAAACGTCTTAATGAGAAATGAGATTATGATACTATTCTACATCAATTTTGACAATATTCAAAAAATAAAAAAGTGGTGTGTATGATTTATCTAAACAAACACAAGTATCCAACCTCAGAGAAAATTTTATAAAAAATAAATAAAAAATTATTATATATGTCTTTTAAAATTTAAATATTGATGAATAATATTTTTGGATATATATTTAATAATATACATTTAATTTTTCTGGGAGTTTAGTATAGGTATAGAGAAATTCCGTACAAGAGGTATGGAATTTTCCATACTACCATCATTACATATTAGTTACAAGTTAACATTTTTCTTTATAACTACTATGAAATATTCCTCACATTTAAATATTAAATTTTTTGTACATTTTCCTCATTTATATACCTAGTTTATTATCCTATCCAACAGGAGGTATAAACATGCTTTTAGTTCCTTTTGAAATTCCCAATTTTATGTAAACCTAGATTAATGGATCTTTCCCCTTCCTTATCATATTTTAATAATAACCACCAATAATTATTTTTATAAAATTAATATATTATTCGAAGGATTATTATTTTATGAATTAAAATATATGTTCAAATATATTTATGGATACAAATAATCACATTCCATAATTGAAATTATAATTTTGTTATTTGAAATAATTTCACTAAAGTGGTTCATTTTAATTCTTTATTCTCTATTATATTCACGAATATTCTAAATTATAACTCCATTTTCTATAACTATAAACATTTTAAAATAATATATTTCCAAATAAATTTAATTCCATATTCTCTTGGGAAGCATGTTGATTTAGATTTTGGGTATTCTTTAAATCAAAATTAAGAAACCAAATTTTTATATTGGGTTTAAACTTTCTTATGATATAGGTATGGTTTCTTTTCCTTGTATAGAATGCTTAATTATGATTTTCATAATTTTATATGTTTCTATATAATAGTATATTCCTAAAAATCATTGGTTAAATATTTACATCAAATGAAAAATTATGTATGATATTAGGGATTGATCATAATCTACTATGCATGGTGCGTGATCAGTTATCCTAAGCATATATTGTTATATGACTATTGGATCCAAAATTTTATAATTATTTAATGAAATTGGTACATCATTATATAGAATTATAATCAATTTAATTTAATTGTGATTGACCTAAATCAGATGATGAAATTTTACCTATTAGTGATGATGGTTCATTAAGGGACCTTTATCTTATCTGTTTAGTGTCATGTTTTATTTTGTTTTCATATATTAAATTACTCTAGTATTTTATGTGTTAAATCAATATTCAATCTCTCAATTCATATGGTTATTATTTTTATAAGAGAATTTTATTCCTCTTAAAACTCATGTTATTACTTATTATAATGTTTATTCTTTTAATCGAATTTCTAGCTCACACATTTCATTATGTATGATCCTACGGGTATGCTATGTAGCATTATAAATCAATGTCAGTCATAATATCTCTTATTAGATTTAAATAAATATGGAAATTATATTATTTCAATAATTTATTTATGTATCTATTCATCCAAATACACAATACCTACATATCAATGTGTTTTATTTTTTGGATATCTATATGAAGAACTATGAAATTAACATTGTATAAGGCATGAATTTCTTTATAATTTATTAGAATATGTTTTTATTATTTGTAGAGATTATAATGATATATCCATAGCGATTAACCTAGTGATAATATTTAGGTATCATTCTATGTAAATTAGAACATCTGAAAAAACAGTTATATAGATATTTTGTAGTTTCCAATAAAATAACATCTTTTTCTAGAGGCGGGAATGTCGATACTATTGTGAAATATATAAACCTAGGGATAATAACCATTAAAAATATACATTGGGTAATAAATCAATCATGACATAGTTCATGATTAGTATTCCAAATTCAATACACATTACTAGACACTCTCGAGTGATATTAAATTTTTAATTGATAAACTCTTAACAAACCACCATGAAGGATTTGAACATTTTTTGTGGAACATATTTGGGATAGAAATTATCATAGGAAAAATTCCATTAAAAACGTATAATGAATCATATAGATTTATAATTTATCTCTAAACACTATGTATGATTCATTTATTCGGATTTTATTGTACACTTTGTATACATGTCTTAGTCAAAATATTTTCACCTTTAACAGTGAATTAGTTTGGAAAATATCAAGATATTTGGAAAATAATTTCAATAAAATGTGGAGTTGGTAAAATGATGTGTGACCAAATAAAATTCATAACATAATGATTTTATGAGATATGAACCTTGTTGAATTATAAGAACAATTGATTCACGTTATGAATAATAATATTAATCACATATAACACATTCTAGTTAAAATTTTATAGATGAGTCATTTTTGTTTTAGGAAAAAATATTATTGAAATCATCTTTTAAAGCATTTAATTATAAAAAATTGATTATCTCCATTTACAATATTTTATTTATCAATTATTTCACTGAGAAAAAGAAGGTAATTCTACACATTTACCACCTTTGGTGATGATATAATTATTTGTTGATACTAATAATGAATAAAAATACAACCAAAGACATATAATCTACTGAATATGATTATTTCAAGAGGTTTCATATCAAAAAATATTTCACTCACAATATCTATATTAATATACAGAGAGAGTTCCTCTTAATTAGTGAAAAAGGAAGATAATTCAATCTATCCTAAGATATTTATTTTTCTACTATAAATCCATATGATGTATCCTTATAGTATTCCTTGAATCTGAATTATAAAAACCACTTCCTTCTCATGTGATTAACAATGACAATTATTTTTGTATGATTCTTTCAAAGAAATTAATTAATTATGTTATATGATTAATGTATTTTGAATTTTTTAGTTCTGTAATTAAATGGACAAAGTAGTATATCTCATGAGAAGTTATGTAATGGATTTGGGAGAGAAACTCATCCACCATGGGACTTTATATGCTTGAAGATGATATCCTTTGGAGTGACCATTTAATTATGTTTTTTTTTGTGTTTTTTAATTCAACATGCTTCAGATTATTGAATCTTATTATATCATTAATATATGGGATGATTCTATGATTATTATTAGACAATTAAGGTTTCAGGGATTGAATTATATAATTTATGTTCACAGTTCTTATTTAAATTATCATACCCAAAATATTACCTTATATACCCTTATGATATTTTATATTTTTTATTATTATAAACTTATGAATAATTTTAAAAAACTCCTTTCCAATGTTTCCCTTATTAATGTTATGAAGAAAATAATGGTGTAGATTTATTTCTATTAGTGTTTGATTATAGATAAATGATCACAGGTATTTAAATTGGGTTTCCATTGAAACTAATCCTCATAGACGCTAGACCAAATGGTTCAACGATATGTGTAATTTTTTTGGGAGATTTATGGATTAATATAATGAAATGATGTGAAATATTGATATTTTTATCATGGTTCGTCCTAATATTGGTCATAGATTAGCTCTCCCTCCATATAGAAGGTGTAATGATATGAGGGTTCTCACTAAATCGATAAATTAATATTTTTGGAAAAAAATTGAATATAGAGTAGTTTATATTCCATTATTATAAAATTTGTATTTTTGGTACATAATTTATCCTTCATGGGTAATTTAATCACATCTGAGGGTATATATATGTATCCATTAATAAAAAAATTAATTAAAGAATGGGCTCGACCAACGACTGTGAATGTGATTTTAATATTCCTGGATTATATAGATAGTACCATTGACGTGGTTTAAATTTCACACAATTGTCCAATATTTTAACGTAATTATCATGTATGTGGTGAAAATCTCTAGAAAAATAATACAAGGAACAGACCATGGAGAATATAAAGAGATTGGTCATTATGCATATGACTAATTTATCTTCAAGTATGGAATGGTTTTTAAAATATAGTGATTCTTTATTAAATGTTTTGGGATGATCCCTATTATAAAATAACAAGGTAACATATTATTTTTTATTTTAATTAAATATTCATGATAAAATTTACCCAATACATGATCTAAATATTGCACTGTTTGTCTTAACATTGAAATTTTTTATATCATAATCTCTATGTGGAAATGATTTATATATATACTACGAATAAAATCAAAATCTATATATACACAAATATGGGGGATGATTCATTTCTTATGATGAATAATTATACATTATTGATCATAAATAATTAAAAAGTCCAAATATCAATTTATTTTTGAATGATGGTCCTTGAAATCATATGGGATGTGAAAACTATTTTATTTCCCAAAGACGAATCAACTAACCATCTATGTGAAGACCATAAAGGAAAAATGGGGATATGGAGCTATAAATAAAAGTTGGGAATATTCATCTATTTAATAAATATAATGGAAGAGTCATAATATTTTTAATTTCAATATGATACCCATATAAACTAGAATTAATAGATTTATTAGTCAATGAAGGAATTTCAACATTCTCTATTCATTTAGGAATCACGAATACTTATAGATATATTTTTAAGAATTAATTATGAAATAATATTTAAAGGGTTGTGTTGGAATATATATTGTGATTCTTGGTATGCCATAGAGTTAAGAATAAATGGAATAATTTTTGGGTGATGATGAAATTGTTACTCATATTAGTATGGAATTTGGGGAAATAATTGTGTATTTTGTATCAAGGGTCCCCATAATATCTATGGTCCATAATTCTATTTGAGTTGTAGTCACCCTCTATAAAATTTTAGCCCATTTTATTAATATCAGTTATGAATACTCACTTGACCAACAAGGAAGATACTCATAAAGGAAGTTTTATGTCTACATATTTTTCCATTAACCTTTTTACGCAATTAGGATTGGATGTTTAACCGAATTATTTAGAAAAATATTCAACACTCTTTCGATACAAAGATATGTCTCTGTACTATTTTTAAAATCCAAAGAATTATGGTCATTATAAAATTAAAATATAAAATATATTTTCTCTGATGGGGTCATTTTTGATGGATTTAGAAAGATGACATGATCAACATCATCCCTTAGAAATATTCATATAAACCATCAAGGTGAAATTATATATTAAAATCCCACTGCAAGAATTTCTCCATGGAAAATGTTATATTACTCCAAAATATTGGAATAAGTAGAGGATATTGTGCTTATGTCACTATACATTTCTCAAGAGATGATAATGAAGATCCAATCAATATAGTGGCACATTAAATCTGAAAAATGTTAGTAGAATAGTTTGATTGATAACCGTATTCAATATTTGCAGTTTGAATTCATAAATACTATATTCCTATGAAAATCACAATATAAGAAATTTATTAAATTTGTAAATAATTATAAGTTAATACCTTGATATATTTGTCTTTTTTAATCCTACCTCTTATACGGATTGTAGGTTATCATATTTTACATCCCTCAAATGTATCCCATATATATGATGAGGTCAATATATCACTTTTGAGGGAGTGCATAAAAAATCTATCACATGTATGAATCTCAGATTTCATACTGTTGGAATAAATCCTATCTTATAAGAAATAAATAGTTGAAAAAGTCATTCATATGGTTAATTTACTATGAAGTAAGAGTAATCATACGGTAAATGTTTTGTTGAGTAATCATAATTCTATTGAATCTATGATGGAATCTATGAATGTAAATAGGAAAGTTATTCTTAACTATTTTTATTAGATTAATATAGTATCATGTAAAAAAATCTTTTAATGGTGTAGAACGTAATATCCATACATTTGGCAGTATATATAAATTAAAATATTTTATTTAATAACTTAATTAATAGTAAAAACCAAACAAAAATGAGTATGTAATTTTTTAATAAAAACTTATATTTTTAAATTATTAACACTATAAATTACATATTGAATATGATATTGTAAATATCACTAATATTATTCTTAAATATCTTTAGAACAAAAAACTATATTTTAATACTAATGAATTGATAAAATTTCTTTAGTCCTTCTAAATAAATAATAATATCATTTCATTTTTATAAATGAAATTTTTATATAAAAACAATTTATCCACTATTTTTTTATTTTAGGAAAACACTTTTTTTATGAAAAAATATATTTCTCATATGATTCATATATATATACTAAATTAATTAAAAACATAAATAAAATTATATGAGAAAAAATGAATAATTTGGATATGAATTTTCAAATATCAACTTAATTTTCCTTATATAATATAGTTTGATTTTATATTTAAATTACTAAAAAATATAATTTAAAATTTTCTAGACTATAATTTTTTTGTGATTTATCGTTAAAATATTTGATTAAGATAATATTTTTTGATTTTTCTAGAATGATTGATTTTTAGGTGAATAATATAAAATATTGGTTTTAGAAGTACTGGGAACATGATGGGATCATATGTATGTATGCATGACATATTATTCTAGGAAGCCTTTTGATAATATGAAATAAATATCTAATACATAAAATCTTTTATTTTGAAAATATTAATTTGAAATTAGTGACTGATGTGTTACATTTTTGATACTAGGATATATTTTTTTTCTAAAAATATTGTTATCTGATAGAAACTTATTATATTAAATAAATTTTTATCTAATATAAACAATAAGTACTATAGACTGTATTTAATATTTTATTAAATAATTTACTAATTATAGAATAATGAAAATTTTATATTTTTCTCACAGATATATGTTACTAATGATAATAATGAGCTATTGTGGTCAAAGTAAATCATATGAAATTAATGGTAATTTTCCAGAAATATATAAAATAGTATTCATTTTATTGTGTATGAGGGACAGATTAAACAAGACATAATCCAACTAATTTATTTTATAATATTAGAGCTACAATGCTTTAGTAGTGTGTATCTTTTTACAAAAATGAAACTCCTATTAAATATATAAGGATCCCTTCGCCCTCACATTTTTCCTCACACATCAAGACACATGGTTCAAAAAAAATCCTCAAACATGAATCCAAACCCCTTATATACAAATATTATTGGGGGTTTCTCATAAAATTACCGCCATTAAATGACATAAACAAATATGAAATAGAGTTTATCCTGTGTAATTAAAATATTCCTAATCACTCATTTTTAACTTTTTCATTTATATTCATCAACGCCCTCTAAAAATATTAAAACTATTCGAAAATATTTAAATTATTATAAAAATTGTTATCTAATTTTACTATGTTTGTGGAAAACCCATCATCTACTTTCTTTCCATCCAATATAAAATGAAAATGTCATTTTTGCACACATATGGACTACCGTTCTATACATGAACAATTTCAATTCATCATCACTAATTTACTTGGGTTGTTATATGAACATAGTTAATGAATAAATAAAATATCTATGTGTTAAATAATCGTGTTTAAAGTTAAATTTTACATTTTTTTAAAAAATAACTTTCATTTAAAAATTAAAAAAACACCAGGGTGTTTTTAAGGACTATCGCCTCCTAGAAAGGCATATTTAATTTTTCAATGCCACCATACAAAGATGGATCTAAAATATATTTTACTAATATATATAATATTTAGTCGTAATAAATTTCCTTAATAAATTTTTTAATATATGGTACAATAAATTAATGATCAATATATTGAAATACATTGATATATTTATATTATCTAAAACATGATCATCATAGATCGATTTCTCTCTAATAATGACCATAGAATCCATAAAATTTACATAGTGATAGGTAAATCATGGAAAAAATTATTTAAATATATTTTATCTTCTAGGAATGAAAAATTTTGTATTAATGAATAAGATTTGATATTATCACTATAAAAAAATTGTAAAACAATAGAAATTTCTATCGAATTATCACAAAAAAATGATAAATAACAGATGAATGTATAATTAATAATTCTAAATTAAGAGTATAAATTTTTATTCATATAAATTCTTTTTTGAAATATGTTATTATTATGGTGTCTTATCAAATATGAGGTTATGTATAAATCCTGGATGTCGCAAGAAAAAAAGTTTGGGTTTTTATTTCCCATTACATTTTCGATTTGATATTTATATTATTAAATTATGTTATAGGGAAATTATGTGATAATTTCATCCAACTAAACATTAATTTTTACCTTATATGGGTTTCAGGAGGATGACTTGTTATCATACCATTATTCTTCACTTTTGCATTATAATTCCAAAGAAATATTTCTTTTTAAGAGTTACTATCCATACCATTTAATTTAAGTCACAAAATTTTTCCCACAATTTCTATATTATTTAATTATGTAAAAAAAATTTATATATATTTATGTGATTAATGAAGATAATATTCAATAAAATATACATATTTTATAAAAATAGATTCCTTTATAATTTTAATCACATTCATTTTCCACATTTGTTTTGAAAAATGAACAAGGAATACTAATTTTTAAAATAATTCCAATCTATTGTATTTTCCCACCACCATTTATGTGTCTTTAACGACAATCCCCATGGTGTTTTCAATTTTTTTAAGTTATATATATATTGATTTTGTAATAATTTTGTTTCGTATTAGATATCAGAAAAACACAATGAGTATATGTTATTATTTCACTATGTAAATTTTAATGCTCTAATAAATTTAATATTTGCATTTATTTCAATTTTTAATAGGGTCAGTATGGTCAAACAAGGAATTTTATCTAATAGTACAATATAATTTCATTCCCCGTATGGATTATGTTTAATTATTATCTTTTAATTTTTGTAAAATTTAATATCATTTCATGGGCTAAAAAATGAATTATGAATTATAAATGATAAATTTTTTGAATTTCTTATAGAAAACCTTTTTATTTATAAGAAGTATTTGTTAGATGGGGCCTATATAGATCTACAATACAATAGGTAAAGCCCTATGTTTTGAGTTACTAATGTTTTGGTAATGGGAATGAACCCAATAATAAAATAAAAAATTATCCTATATGCTTCTGATAATAATACTGTTTCAAATACCGTATTGGAATCTATATGATATTCAATGAATATCACAGCACCTAACATAAAAATTGGAAATGTTTTTTGAAGACTATGTGTTTTTTAAAATCTTTTTCATCATCCTGATCCCATGCAATGTTTTCATTTTCTTGGATATCCACTCATATTCTCATAAAAATTCATACAACAGTTTTATTCTATAATAAAAGGATTATTCCTAAAATTATGATTTGTGATACAATATTTAGTATTAATGATTATCTCAAATCATTCTGTGCATTTCTTTATTTTGACATACCATTATTCTCATTTTATTCTCACTAATGATCTTCAAGTGAAGAATCCAATGATTACCCTTACTATTAATTTGATTTTTCCGATTATTAATATTTCATTCCACAAGTTATAAAAGAATTTTTATATTTTAGGTGTAATATAAGATATCTAGTGATAATTTATTTTTTATGATATGTTTAAAATTTTCTAAAATATGTTTTTATGAATACAACCTCCAAAAACACATACCATTATGGTCATTGTTTTTATATAGTGTGTGGTGAAATAAATATTCCAAAAATGATGTATTATATAGGAATTAAATGTTTTAGATTCCTCACTATTAGTTAATATTGTTTTAATTTTACAAGTATGAGATGTACAAGGATCAATCAACGTTCTTATCACTTCAGTAACTACTTCATGAAAATATTCACAAAACATGTGTGCATAAATACCTCAACTGAAATAATATAAATAACTACCCTTAAATACAAAAAAATATCCATATATGGTGTGTTATTATCATCTATATTTCTTCTACATATTGATATACTAATTATGAATAAATCATGACTAGGGAGGTTATTTTCTTCTCTTATATGAGTCTTCTTCAACAACATTACAATCATTAAATAGGATCCATATTATTATAATTACCTATCATAAATGTTGAAATTCAATATTATCCATATTCTTACTTTTATAATTATTTAAATGTGAGAATGTATTTTAACTAATTCACATTATTTTTATATTTAACTGTTTTATGAAAAAAAAATTACGTATAAATATATATAAATTTTAACACTTTAAAAAACATGAATGGATAGAATCTTCCAAGTCATCTACAGATTCTCTAAGAATTCAAAATATTCCCTTTATAAAATATTTTAAAATAATTATAAAATATATTTAATAAATAAATTTAATAATTTCCACATAAAAATATATATTTTAATCAAGTGGCCCCTACTTCATCTAACTATCCAACCATGTTAAATTTTTTTCAAAAATCTATATCTATAATGTTAAAAATGTATTAGATTAATTATATTTATTGTTAAATTTGATATGATAAATTCTATTTTATTGCATCATGAAACTTCAACCCCATGGTTAGCTCTAATAAATAATACACTTCCATATTTATATAATAAATAAATTATTTTATTTTTAAACTATCCTTCATAAAAATATTATATTCATTATCCTTATAAATAATTTGATGAATATAATTTAGAATAATTGAATATTAAAATTGTTATTATTCAAGGAAACTAACTGAACAATTTATTTTAAATTTGTAATGGGAACAGTTTTTTTATAGATTTCATTTTATTAATTTATTTGAACATATTAACATTTTTTATTAAATTATCTACAACCATATATATATACTTTATCATAAGGTTATTTCATTTTGAAATATTCATTTTTAAAAAAATTGGACTTCTTATTCTCCACTCAATAATTCTTTTTCACACTATGACATAGGTAACATGAATCATTGTGTAATTATTATTCTCTCTTAAACAAATGAAATAGATTATATCAACTTGATAATTAGATCAAATATTAAATAAATTCTTCAATCCATGTATTTTTTATAGTAGAGATAAATCATATTTACAATTATCATCTTAGTTATCGGTTGACTAATTTTTGACCACTCTAAAAACCCTCATACTGATATAGATTATACCTAAAAATAGTATAAGATTATTGAAAATACCATACATCATTTTTCTATCGTAACAAATTACTGAAGTTACGTTTCATATTGATCCTTCTTTTTACAATTATTTCCAATTGTTTGTAAAAAATACAATACAAACAAAACCATTTTTTATAAATATTTACCTTTGATATTTTCGTGTAAACTAAATCAATAATTAATTGTCAAAATATATTTATCTTTTATTAGTAAATTTTATCTATCACAACTTTAGGTTTTATTATCTTCTACCTTGTTAAAACATTATATCTTCAACCATTATATATTTTTTTACCAAGTTATACTTTAAAACCAATACCATTTACACAACATCAAACAATTAAAATCCATAAAGAAAAAATAATTAATATTAGAATAAATCATAAAATATAATCTTATGTGATTCATGTAAATTATGTAAAAAATGATATTTTTGAAATAAATTATTTTATTAACTTTCATATTTTATATTCTAATTTAATTTACTCCCATATTATCTTATGAATTCCACTTTATATTATTACCGATGTGGAAAAAATAATCAATTAGATACCACTTTAATTTATTGATGTTTCATAATAAACTAAATTAATTACATATTTTAATAATGACATTTAATATATTTTAACCTCAAAGAGTACAATATAGATGTAAGATATGGTATAACCCAATAGAGAATATGGTATAATGTTAGAATTATATACTTATTCAAATATGGATGATTGTTAATTATTTTTCTAATATAAATAAATTTTATGTTATTGATTCTTACAATGGAAACAATTTATGAATCTTGGAGGAAAAAAGATTGAATTTTAATTTATAATGGAAGAAGAAAATAATTTTTAGACTAGACAAATCATATCATTGAAGTACATGTTTTAGATGGTGTGATTATTCTACGGGACGATTAGAGAGAATTATGTATATTTTTTGGAATTTATTAATTTGTAATATTGTTCCCTATTCAGTGAAACCACACCATTTTTTGATGTAACATGATATTCTTTTTTTGTTAATGAGGAAAATTTTCAAACCATATCACACATTATAATAAAATTCAATGGGTATTTGAAGAAATATGTGAGTAGATTTTTTTAATGTTTTTAACAACCCATTAATATATATGAAATGACGACAAAAATAAATATGATTTTTATAAATAACATGATAATGATTCTAGAATATTGAATCATGAATAGTAAATATTTTTGGAAAACACAATAATAAGAAACCAATGATATTAAAAAGAGAGAGTAAATAATGTCAAGATGGGTTTTTTATAATACAAATCAATAAAAAAAATGTTAAATTTCATAGAAAGAAAAAAAATATAAACATGATGTTTATATTATCATTGATCTTGAGAGAAAAAATATTCCCATTTTGATTTGTTTGTTTTCATTAGTATTTATATTATAATAACGTACATTCATTTTCTCGTTGTGAAAATTTTTACAAAATTTTTTTCAATGGAGATATAATTGTATGTAGTTATTATCATTACTAAAAGACCAAGAATAAACATAAAAATCCATTGTAGGATAATAGTTACTCATTTGTTTAATGACCTATCTCTATGTATGTTATATTTAATCTCATCACATCATAAAAAAATTATTCGATGGTCATCACAAATTAAATTTCAATAGATGGTTAATATAATTATTGGAGTGAATGAAATATTCAGTTTCCCTCTTATTATGCGAAAAAGAATATATTAAACCCATTCAAAAAAAAATTACACAGTAATTCACACCTACTCTCATGTTGTTCAAGAAATTATTTATAAAAATTATTCTTATAATCAAAATAAAATTTATTAATTAATTTAATCATAGTTATTTCATTCAATATAGAACATGGTGGATAAAAATAAATACTTATATTTGATGGAATATATTTTTAGATTAAAAATAACGAAATATAAAAAAAAGTCATTTATTTAATTTGACATTTAATAAGTGGTGATTCATAGAATCTAACTCGGTAATATGATCAATATTTCATTGATTTATTTTTATAAGATGTTATATAAAATTTAAAATCTCATAATTCACTATCTATAGCACATCCATATCTTATCAATATGATGGTAATGAGTTGTACATCCACTAATTTAAAATTGAATAAATCGTGAAATATAAATAATGGTGATAAAAATTGGAAGGAGGCCAAAATTAATATTTTATAATGAAAAGATAAATTATATTAATATATATAAAATGGGATCATTTATTTTGTATCTTAATAATTTATGTAGTTGTTTTAAAACAACAATATCAATAAAACAAATTAAATTAAAGGTTAATATAAAGAATTTCTTGAGAATACATCCACTATTGTAAATTGTAATGGATTTTGGGATTATGAAACCTTGTTGTAAAAAAATATCACTTGATGAGTTTTAGAGTTACACATTATAATATGATATTAAAAAAATTAATATGTAAATCAGTGTATGTCATATAGATAATTATTTTTAAGTTCATGGGTTAAAAATGATATGTAATTAATGGTTTTGATTCAATATAACTAATGTTAATTTTATCCATTATTTTTCCTAATTATAATGATTATTTTATTTATTTAGTATATTAATTTTATAAATTTACATTACTGTTAACATACTAATTTTTGGGTTTTAGTTTGATAAATAATAATATAATAATATTAATTATTTTATTATATTGAATTGAATTATATGATGTGGCAGGGGTAGA
Organism: Viscum album; assembly: GCA_963277665.1. Lineage (NCBI taxonomy): Eukaryota > Viridiplantae > Streptophyta > Magnoliopsida > Santalales > Viscaceae > Viscum > Viscum album. Next base: position 260,758,044 of record OY728133.1, on the reverse strand, counting down.
AATAAAATTCTCCTATTTTATAATGTTGAATTTAAAAGGTGGTTAGAAGGAATTACATAGTACTGAGGCTATTGGTGATTCATATTCGTGGTTGATATATATAAGGAAAAACCATAGTTTTTAATAATAGAATGTATTATATAAGTGACGTAGATAATAAAACTAAGGTGAAACCCCCTGATATGATGATATTATAACATGATGATAGTGGTCGGTAAAATGGAATGATATAATACAATGATATAGTTTAAAACGATTATGTAGATGTTTTTTAGAAATAAGATACAGAATTGAAAACTGTGTTTGAAATACATATGAATTTCGATAAAGGTGACCCTATTGTAAAAATAAAGAGAAATAAAAATACTAATATTGTGTTTTAAATCTATAATGGGGTTCTGTAGACAACATCATTGTTTTCTTAGAACATAAATTGTAATTTGAGAAATATGAAGAATCATTATTTGGATTTCATGGATGATTTGGATGCTTAAAAATGATCATTATAATTTTTATTATCCATGGATGAACATAGGAAACAATTTTATATATTTTTAGGGTATTTGAATGAAATTTTTGTGATTTTGGAAATATACAAAATTGTCATAAAAATAATTAATTTGGTTTGTGGGTGTGTTTTGATCCTATATAATAATATAATAAACATATCACCATGCGAGAAACAAACATGTGGTTTAATGTTGTCGTATAAAAAATGATATTGTTTGAAAAACCAAAACCTGAATATCGAATGTTATATAGGATTTTTATATACATTTATTTTGGAAAATTTAAAATATATTTATAAATATATATGATGCATTTATATCAAATTTCATGTACAATTTTAAAAAGATGTTACCCTCTTTTAAAGTGTAGAATAAAATAGATGTTTTATTTCTGATAAAAATGATGTAATATTAATACAAATAGAATATTATAGCATGTGAATTAATAATGAAATAGGGAATAAAAGTATCAATTTTAATGGAAGTTGTTTAGGAATTTTGGAGTTAGAGATCGTTATAAACAAATTTATGATGAATTTTTTATCTTCTTTTCAAATCATGAATATAAGATTGTATTTTTGAGAAAAAATGTACGGGTAAACAAAAAATTGATCATAATTTGAAGGGAAAGGTTATTGAAGGATTAAATTTTTTTTATATTGATGCTGTCTCTATTAGTATTATGAAATAACACCTTCAAATAAAATTATTTCTAATTTAAAAATCATGGAAATCATTTGGTACTTGAAGGATTTATATTCAATTCTTGAACTAAAATTATTTTCATTTATTTTGAAACATGGAATTATATTAAATTGTATATGTTCAAAACATTTCTTAATAAACAATGTATACAATAAATCAAATTAATTAATTCTAGGAAAATAGAAATTAAATTATTTGAGAGTAAATAATAGAAAATAATAATAATATTTTTTAATTAAAATAATATTAGGTAACTTATTAAAATTATTCATATAAAAAATTATTCATGGCCATATATTTATAATTAATAATAAAATTTTATTATAAGAGTTTATCTAAATAATTATCTATTATAACCTAGTGAAGGTGGATGTTTTGTAACATTGTTATAGACTAAAAGAGACCATATTACACAATATCAGTCAATTTATTTTTCATTATATACCTAATACATACATGACCATATATTCAATTTTAAAACATAGAATACACAACTACATATACAATGAAACTTTATTATTCATCATAAAGAAACCCTGGATGATTTATTGTATATATCCGGTTTTCTGGGAAAGATTGAAATAAAATATTATATCATCATAGATGTTATGTTATGGGTAGATTATAGTTAATGATAAATTGAAATAAATAGTTTATAAAAAATATATAAGTAATTTAAAAACATAAATTTTCAAATATCTAATAACACGAGAATTATATATCCTAATGATATTTAATTGTAGTAATGTATTTGAAAATTCGATAATATTAGTGAAAACTTTGGGGGAAGGAATCAGTTATTTTAAATTCATATTTTATTATTCTTCTTGAAAAAATATTCATTACATATTAAGATATTTTAGTCTGACCATTTCCTCACACACACTCACTCACACACCAAACTGAATAAACAATTTTCAATGATCACCTTTTAGAGAAAAAATGACAATTCATGGAATAAACAGCATATAACTGATACAATATTTCCTAGTATTATCAACACATTATCCAAACATTTTATGGAATATATATTTTGCGATGTTATGAAATTTCTCTTCTCTGTGATTAAGTTCTTCCTAAGTATAATCTATATTATTAAATATTTCGATCAACTAAACTTTATATGACTTTATGGGATTACTAATTGCTATAAATTATCTATTATTCATTATATTATACATTTCATTACAATTTCACAAGAACACTTTTCTTGTATTAAATAAGGTACTCCCAAAACCCCCACAATGATCTTTTTTTAAATAAAAGAAAAATTTTATATATATATGAACAATAATGACTTCTTCTTCAACCTTAATTATTTTTCTCTAACAATTTCCAGATCCAATAAACTTTTCATAACTATGAAAAAATATTTTTTTTTCTGATGATAATAACATTCATGATTTAACTTGAATTTTAAATTCCAAATATAGAAAAATAAATATTTTTAAATTTTACAAACATATCATTTTTTTATTTTTAATCCTATTCGGATCCACATTGAATTATTTTCTAGCTCATCATAATATATAAATACTTATTGTACCATGATTGAGAAATTATTCTATAAATATTATACTACTCTTCATAGAAACAATCATCATTATGATATGAATACTTTTATCCAATTTAGAAAAAAAATAATCCCATTTCCTGAATCATAAGACACGATTAAACCCTTCAATAATATTTGGAATAATAAATTAATTATAATATTATTTATGTATATTCTTTATTTTTCCATCAAAAAAATTAATTTTCTAAAAATGAGTTTACACTTATGGAACCCAAAATCACTTATATCCAAATATAAAGGACAAATATTGTGGTTCATTATCGCATGAATGACCCATAAACAGATATATGAAACCATATAAATATAATTAATGAATCATACATTGTTAAAGACGATACATACACAAATAAAAATTAATCCTACACATGGTTAACATTATTTATATATGTAAATAATTCCTATTAAATGTAACATAAAAAGTTATGACATTTTCAATTTAAAAAAAAACAAATAATTAAATGTATTAATGAATTATACATATGAAATTTCCTTGTCTAGATAAACCTCCAATTCTATTATTTGTTAATTTACCGTTTGATCCATTTTAAACCTGATTCGTATATATCTAAACATCTCAATGAATATACTTTAAAATGGAAAAAGATTACATTATATTTTCTTTCATATGATATATGAATTGAAAAAAATGAAAATGAAAATAACATATCCACTTTATTTCTTCCATCCTCACACCTTCTTCTACATGATATTCATGAATTCCAAAACAAATACCTATTAGACTCAATAATCCCCCAACATTTTTATTTTTTCTGAAATTAAGGTTCTAAAATCACTTTTAGACATAAAGTTTTTTAATAAATAATAATTCAATAATTCCAATACACATTAATAATACATTGATTAAGGAATAAATAAATTTAACAATAATATCATGTTGTGAAATAATAGTTACTTACATTCAACACAACACAATATTTGATCGAACAGAATATCATGATCAATTAAATTTTTAAAAATGTTGGTTACTCTTATAAATTAATATTTTCTCAATGTCCTTGATAAAACATGAATTAAAATAATTTATTGCACATGGGAATAATTGAAAAATATTTTTTCCTCTAAAAATATATCTTCATTTGAACTTATATGAAAATGGTTTTTGTATCCAAACTCTAAAAACAATTATAAGAATAGATCCTAAATCACACACATGTAATCCATCATATATTTTTATATTTAGTATCTCTCTATAAATACATTATTACATTTAATAATAGGTCACTCTCTCTATCATAAAAACACATATCAATGTATAATATAAAAATATTTTGTCCACCATTTTAATGTTATTTCTGAAATTCATTATTTTATAAAAAATATGAGATTTATATTATAATTAATCCCCCTTCTGAAATGAATATCCAATGAAACAGATGGTAGAGGATTAAATCAATGTACATTTTCCTTGAGAAGAATGAGTATGAACTCCCATAATTGACTTAAAATGTTAATATACCTCTTATATAAATGGTAATTTGGGAATATTTTAAACTTTCTCCATTGTTAAATGAAATTAAACATTCAGTACACTGATTCCAAAATCTCTATTGATGAAATAAACATTAATTAGAAAAATTATTATATTTTCATTATGGATTGGGATTTATAAAAATATTTATAACACAATGATTACCAAAACAAAATCATACTAGTATAATCATGTTTATGTTGTGATAATCCAACCAAATTATCATAAACTTCAAATAGCTTGTAGTATGAATGGTATCCACATACATTGTTTTAGTATTTCCAAATTTCGTTTTTTATCTCAGGGTTCCAGTTTAAATACCTATCTCCTAGAAAAATTAATCATCCCTATTTAGTCCTTTTACCATAAAATTACATTCCCAAATGAATCTATAAAACCAAATAGGTCATATTATCCCTTATTTCCAAATTTCTGTCGAAAATATTTTATTCCTCTAATATAAAATATAGATATCATTCCATCAATAAAATGAAAATATTTTTGCAATCATTTATACCTTAAAAAATTCATTACAATATATATATTATAAAGGGTTTAAGATATAGGGTAAAAACAAACAATAATATTATTGAATACATATTGACCTATTTAATTTAATTAAATAGCATTATAAAATATAGTTTCAATGAATGTTTTTCAAAAAATTGGTTTTGAATCATATATATATAAATTATATTACTTTTTTTAAGTATACATATCTTGAAAAAAATTATTCTATTTTCCGTTGGAGTGATTAAAAAACCAAAAAAATATCTTATATCACCACACATGGATATTTAAAATAATTTATTCAAATCTAATTAATATTATTCATATAAACTTTATTCAATTTATGTAAATATATTATCATCTAAATATGTAATAAAAATTCGATATACCAGTTTCTAAAATTTCATTTAGAAATTATTATTCACTCCTCATATCATTAATTTGACCTTTTATCAGGAATCCATCTATCTAGGAATAATAAGATCTCTTAGAATATTCCAACCCCCATATGTCCTTCTATAACCTCAGACATAATTCTATTCATCCCTATGAAATAATGTATTGTTTTTAATATAACCCACTTCTTCCGTCTAACCATTGAGGATGAAAAACATTATATATATTAGAAATAACTTGTTCTTATTTTGAGCTACAACGACATGAAGAATCATAACAGTTTATAGCCTCTCTAATAGTTAAATGTAGTTAATAAAATCAATTCCTTATACATAAAAATACACTGTATACACTAGTTATTAATTATTTTTTACAAATTAACCATTTTCCTTAAATGTGGTTCAAAATAACTATATAGTTATATTAAAATTGTTTCCCATTATGAGGTACTATCTAAACTATTTCATTATTCTTAATATGATTAAATTATTCATACAATGAATCAATCAACTATTAATTATCCAGATTTTCTTGCACATATCTTGGTCCAACATGAGAAAAAAATGAGTTATGTGTTTTTATCATCTGAGTTTTTCAAGTTTGACCATAATTCCCCCAATAGTTAATGATGTTTTGGGCCAATAATAGTTTTCTAAACTACAGTGATGTGAATATTTTTTTTCCACCACACATAAATTGGTTGAATCTTCAAAATAATCATTAATGATATCAAAATTATGAAAAAAGATTAATAATCAACCATTTTTTTAACAAAAACAATAATTATCTACATAAATTTTGTTTCCTTTTTCCGGAAGGAACAATTCAATCATTATTTTCTCTATCACATTCACATAAAAAATAAATCATATTCCTCATTATTTTATTGCAATGGTTAAATCTCTTCCATTAAACATTTATACTTGGAAGATATCATCAATACATAATCATTCAATATTTCCATGAGTTTGACATTTAACTGTGTTATTGTTGGGGATTGACCATCCTTTTAGTTATTGAATATAATGATATTTTTTGTAACACATATCAATTGTGGATATATATTAATTAATCATGTGTTAGAAGTTATTTTAGAAATAAAACACTACACTAATATATTATATCCATAAATACTGATATGTTTTATTCTCTCTCAACATAGTCTTATCCCTCTCCACAAAAATTGTTTTTCCATTGAAAAATCAATTATGATTTAGTGAAAATAGAGAACATAGTTCATATTGAATACCATACTTCTCAAGATAAGTGTTACAAATATTACTTTTATATCAATCACAATTATCTTTTGGAATATTATTCAAGGGGAAACAATAATTCTTATATGAACAAATTTTAATTTTTGTAACATTTATAGATACTCTTAGTACAGTTTCGAGTACATAATATAATAAATCCAATAACTTCAACATTTATGAAAATAAAATACATATACTTATCTATTGATTATTTCATCATTCACCCATAAGTGTCTGATTTTTTAATCTCCAACGGATTAGATGATTTTATATCAACTTTCATACGTAAAGACATAATAATATTTATGTTTTGATATGTTGATCAAATCCAATTACACTATCTTTTGAGATAATGTTAAACATTAACATTTACTCTGAAGGAAATATTACTCATATTAAATTTTCAAGATGAATAATCCTTTAATTCCATATTTTATTATTTTATTTAATATAAAAAGAAAAAGTATTTCCTTAATAAACCACCTAAAAAAATTCCTCTAAATAATTTAATTTTGTAAAAATGCACCAATTTTATAATATTTTATGCCAACAAATCATATTTTTAAAAATATTAATAATTTTTCTTTATCAAATTATTGAGACACACTATGGAAATTTGTTTCATCCATTTAACTAATTTTTTTTATTATTTCAATTAATTATTCACAAGCACATCACGATCAAATAAATTTTATTTTGAATGGCCTATCACTTCCAAGGGTCATGGATAATTTCGTACACTTTTATATTCCTTTTAGAATATTTTAAAAATTCATTTGTGGGGTAATAACATCCAATATAATGAATCCATGTATATTCTATCCTTGAATCATTATATATAACATCGAAAAAATGACTTATCATTTTATTTATATATCATATTCCAAAAGATACGAGAATTGAAACTCCAGATAAATGGGTACAGTATGTTGGAGATAAAATAATTAAGTATGTGACCCTTCTAATAAATTTTAATATGGTCTTATACAATTATTTGTTGATATTTTCATAATTTTTTCATAAAATTTCATTCGGCTAGAGATAGTTTCTCATTTGAGACTAATGAAATTTAAAAAAACTCTACTGCCCAAATATCATATGACCTATTATATTAGAAATTTCACCATGAATATTTTTTTCAATTTTTTTATGACTTTATTGTTCCTACCATAACCCTAGAAATAATTTATTCATTCAAAGATGACATTTATATAAGTTGATACCATCCATTATTTATGATGTATGTTAAATTTTTTTTCCATTACTGAACCAAAATTATTTTAGATTCAAAATAGATTATTCTTAAATGAAATAATTTTTTATCCCATTTGAATTCAATATTTGCATCATTCTTGGTATTCATGTTACATTTGCAATAATTTCTCAATTTTTTAGACTCATATAATTTATCCACAAAAATACTATTATTCAATTGATTAATTTTATCTAGCACTAAACCTACATTTTTATGATATTTAAAACCCAATGTAGGTTATATTTATTTGTAATATTTTTGTTATATCTATTTGATACATTCTCAAACACTTTTTCTTAAGATAATTCTCCATCTAATGGTGTATAATATTTTATATTAAATTGGAAATTATTAACTTTTTTTAGCCACTAAAAACATTTATTCAAATAATTCATGATATTTATCCTTATGGTACATTAAATTTCTTAACATTATTTTTGAGGTTATATACTTTTTATGAATTCACTTAGAATAATTTGTTTATTAAAACTATTTTGAATTTTCTTCTACACATAAAAATTCATTACTATAATATAATTTATTTTCTGTCATTATATTTTTTTTCCATCCCTATATATTATATCATTGAGAGGAACTCATTAATTTTTATTTTAAAGATGAATTATAATTTATTTTATTTGTTACATTCAATATCACGACATAAATCACTACTTAAATCTTCTTTATTCTCATTAATAAAAGGAATATATTGATCAGTATCGCTAGAAGTATAAAATTACTCATCATAACTAAATCTTTATATATCTTCACACATGAAAAATATGATTATATATTGTTATATATAGAAATTGTTTATATTTTTTTTTAAATAAAACATCAACTTACTAGTCTCTGATATTTTTTTAAAAAAATTTATTGGTTATTTAGCATGATCTTCACTAGCATTATGTTCATTCAATAATGCATTGTTTATATAAAAAATTCTTATTCATTCACATGTAAAAAATTTGTTTGATTCATTACCATAAATTTCCCCTTTCTTTTTCTCACACTTCTACATATTCGAGAAAAATTCAGACCAAACCTTTCCCTAATATCTTCTTCAAAACATGAAACATTAGGATTTTCATTATCCAATCCTATCTTATTATTCCCTTAAATAGTGGGATAATAATAACATATATAATTAAACAGTATCCTTATATTTTAAAATAATTCAGTTTTTTAGTATAAAATACATTTGTATATATTTTAAGAATTTCAAATATAGTGTACTGAGACTCTAGTCATCACAGTTTGATACTTTTTCATCAATCCATTCTCATAAAATGCATATAATATTCTAAAAACTATCTTTTCCTAAAATTTTTCTCAAATACCCTATCTATACCCACTATTTCATTTACCATATTGAAAAATTCATATAGAGTTTCTTATTATATAATTTTGAGGTCTTCTTACTTCAATATCCAAACCAATTGGTTTGATTTCTTCAATGTAAAATTGAATTCATATATATTCTCATGGATATCTCATCACCTCTTTTGTTTCATAATAAATTTTTTTTGTGGAATTACATAATTGATAATTATGACTGAACATAATATTTGGAATTGCCACCGTCATCAAGATTCTACTTATTAAACACTGACATAAAATATCTCTCAACAAATGATGTTATTATAAAAGTTAACAAATATAATGTAACACCCTGACACTAGTCAACCAGAGTTGGTGTATTATTATATAATATTGGAATTATCACAAGGGGAAAAATCCCAAATGACTGATCAGTTTAGTATCCTTGGAAGTAATAGATACATTCATACGTTTTATATTATATTATAAAATGAAAAAAACAACAACATTGTCACCATTGACAACATTAATATCCCTTATACTATCCATGTGGGTCAGTCAAAATATAATTCTTCCCATCCTAGAAAAAATAAACAGAGAAAGGGGTGATCTTATATGATCAGTAAGGGTAACAATATAGTGAAAACATTTATAAATAACCATAAACATTGAAGTCAATGTATAAGACTAAAACAAAAGACTTTTAGACATAAAATTCATCATAATTTGGAAAATATAAATCAAATAATTCAATTTACATATTAAATTGGGTATTCCACTTGTCAGATAATCAAATTTAATATCAATATCCAAATTCATAATGATGGAATGCATAATTCCAGACTATATAACAATGTCAGGGCATTGTTCCAAGAATACAAGTAAGATTTTTTCATGGCCTTGTGCCCAAACACTAGTTTGTCTCATGAGACCTACCGATGCATATAGGAGATATAAAAGGCTCCACCTGTTATATACTAATTCAATTTCATTCCTCATATGAAATGGTTTAAACATAACATAATCATTCATTTCGGGTGTTAACTGATCTATTTTCCATTATATGCTTGGTTATGTAAGCCATGTTTTTTTCAGAAATGATGTATTCGAGCCATATAGAGAATTATATTATGTTTATAAACATAATTTTATTCATAAAATTAAAATTATTCTTGATTGATTACGGTGGGGAATGAATCTCATCACATTCAAGGAGATGGTAATCTCTACGTACGCACGAGCGACAATATCCTAATATTGATGTTGAAATCATATGTAATTGGATGTTATATTATATATACATAATTATTAACATGTTATATTTATTATTTTCAATAGTTATACTCAATACTATACCCATCCAAATAATTATGTTTTGGAATAAAAAACTACACCACGCCTTGGAGACGGTAAGCCGTACATATGCACGTATGTTGACTTGTCATTTATAGGATAGATAGAATAATGAATATGGTTGTACAATATTTATATTTACATTATTGTATGTATAAGGTACTAGACTTATTATTTTGGTATGGAAACAAAAAATAAAGAGGAAGTGGAAGAAGAAAAGAACCTGAAATAGGGTGGTGAAATTATTACCTCTTCTTCGGGTGTTTCCGTTTGAATTGATAAAAAGGGATAAAATGGTTGGATTTATGATTAAATGACTCTAGGATTAAGTGAGGGATGTTGGGAAGGTATATGGGTAGGGTTTGGCCAAGAAAAATGGCTTTGTAGGTGTGAAATTTAGAGAATGGGATGTACCAGCTTATAAGAGAGGTGTGGGTCACTTTATGAAGATCGTGAAATATTATTTTATAATAAAATCTTATTAGGTTTATAATGGATTCAAAGTGATTTATTTCAAGGATAATCTGTTAAGGATTTGAAAAACTCTCAACCAATAGGTTTTATATAGGTTTAGGTCACCATATTGACCTTAAATTTTTATATTTTAGTCTTATTTAAATTGTTTGACTTTTACCATGTCTCTTTGAATTTTTATATTATATGTTTAAATAACATATTAAAAACTATGAATAAAACCCCAAGTAGATAATTATTGATATATATAACTTTTTAGAAGTCCTTTTTCTGAACCTTAGATTTTTAAAAATATTTTATCAATTAATAATATAGTATTTGTGATAATAACTCACTTATATCAATTTGGACACTATTTAGTATTTGATTTTTCTGAAATTCAAAAAAACTATATAACTTTGAATAAAACTTATTTAGTCAACCATAACATGTTATATTAACCTATTAAATTAGTGGAATTAATACGAAGTATCAATATTCATTTATTTGGATATTTATAATATCAATTATGTTAACCTTTTTTTAATAAGGTAATTACTACATCATTATTGTGTCATAAATAAATTAAATTATTTAATGTATAAAAATAATAAATAATATACCATAATGTAGGAAATATTTATAGCTTTCTAATTAATATTTATAGTCTGATTTATATTATGTGTATCCATATATTAAAAATGGTTTAGTTATTAAACTTTGTATTTAACTCTTTTAACTCTTCTTTAAATATAACAATGCTAAATGTCCTATTCAAATCCAAGTGGACAAAGAGGATAATATTTTATTCCTAAGTTTTTTTTGTTCAAATTACACATATCCAATATAATTTGGACATGTTTTAGGGTAATTATAATATCATTTTTACCCATAATTACCCTTTTTACTTTTAACCATGGTAAATGAAAGTGAAATGTTACTATTCACCAAAAATTGTTTTCGTCTTATTGAACCGAATATTTCTCATTGATGTAAAGCTTGTCTCTCATATTTTTGAAATTAAACTCATAGAAGCAGTAAAATTAAGTTTAATGAAAATTTTTAAATGCTCATTGAAGGTGGGTAATGGACGGTAAAAAGTTCAATAAGATTTTATATATCTAAACTTATTGAAAAATAACTCCAATGAATTACATTGAACATGTATAGGTATTATGTATTTATTTTAAAATAAAATATATTAATATAAAATAACTAATTATTTAAACAAAATGTCGTTTTTAAACCATAACGAAGTGTTTTTCACTATTCCTCAAAAATTGAATGTTTTTAGAAAAATACCAAAATACCCTCTAAACTAATTTTTATATTCCATTTCCAAAAAATAAGTCCAATTTGAAAAATAAAATTTATAAAATTTCAAAAAGTTTTTATTACTATTCATAACGGCTAGTTTGATTTGGTCGTGGTGTGTTAAAACTCCATGTTTTGTACAACGGATTCTACTGCATTATTCAAAGAGAAATTTACTGTGGACGCTTGGAATGTGACATTATCCTCTCCATAAAATAATTTCGTCCTCATTATTTCTATAATATTACTACAAAAAAAGATTCAGGTGGTTCTTCATCATAAGGTTATCAGTTTCCCAAGTTGCATCTTCCATCTTATGATTTCTTTATATAACGTTAACCTGACGAGTTGTTCGGTTTCTCAACACATGTTCTCCGGTATCAAGAATTCTGATAGGCTCTTCACAATAAGCCGGATCTAGTTCAGTTCTAATTCTTCATAGGTGAGTACATGCATTGATTCTGGCATGTATTTTCTTAATAGTGATAAGTGGAACACATAATGAACATTGGTGATACATGGAGGCATTTACAAATGATAAGCTACAAATCCAATTTTTTCTAGAATTTCAAAAAGTCCGATGTACCTGGGACTCAATTTACCCTTCTTACCGAAACGTATAACTCCCTTCCATAGAGATACGTTTAATAAAACATAGTCTTTTACATGAAACTCCAAATCCTTCATATGGTTATGAATATAGATCATTTTCCTACTTTGGGTTGCTTTGATGTGGGTTTCAATAATCATCACCTTTCCCATTGTTTCCTCAACATGTTATAGACCTACAAGTTTTCATTCACCAACATCATCCCAAAAAGTTAGTGTGCATCATTTCTATCCATATAATGCTTCATATGGTGCTATCTAAATACTTGAATGGAAGCTATTGATATAGGAAAACTCTACCAGAGGTAAATATTCATCCCTAAAACCTTGACAGTTATTTGAGCTATATCTCAACATGTCTTCTAAGGTTTGAATAGTCTGTTCTGATTGTCCTTCAGTTTGAGGGAGGTAGGCTATGCTCAAATGATGTTTAGTATCCACGGCCTTCTGAAATTTTTTCCAGAATATTGATGTAAAACAGGGATCCAAGTCATAAACAATAGATATGGGTAATCCATGAAGTCTTACAACTTCATTAATATATATTATTGTTATACGTTGAAGTGGTAAATCTTCTATTATAACATGAAATTGTGCTCACATGGTAAGACGATCAACTATGACCCTTATTATATCCTTACTTATTGGTGTATTTGGTAGTCCTGTGACAATGTCCACTATAATATCATCCCATTTCCACTCATTTATATGAAGAGAATTTATGAATCCTCTAGGATGTTTTCTTCTGGCATTCACTTGTTGAAAACTCATACATCATGACACATAATCAGCAATCTCTCCCTTCAATTTTTCCCACCAAAAAAATTCTTTCACATCATTATACATCTCAGTGCTCCCATGGTGTATAGAGAAATTAGAGCATAAGAATCATCCCATAATTCCCTTTTTATATGAAGTATATCGGTAACACGAAGTCTCTTCCCAAATTTCAAAATTCCATCTTCATATACGAAGTCCCTCAATCTCCAATCATTCACAACTTTAATCTTCTTTTGAATCTTCTCATCATCAGTCCGAGAACTTTTTATGATTTATAGTAAAGATGGTTTGGCAACCATTTGAAAAAGAATCGATGTTTCACCTTCCACGGTTATTACCATATTCATCTTTACAAGATCCATGAATATATGATCCCTTTAAACTCTCATTTTGTTTAATACTCCATGATCATTTCTGCTCAAAGCATCTTCCACCTTATTTTCCTTCCTCGAGTGGTAGTGTGTTGTGAAATCATTATCCTTGAGTAGTTCTACTAATCAACATTTCCTCAAGTTGAGTTTTTTATTTTGAGAAAATATACTTCAAACTCGTATGATCATTATAAATATCACAATTTTCACTATAGAGATAGTGTCTCCATATCATCAGATCAAATATAACAGCTTCTAACTCATGATCTTGAGTGGGATAGTTTTTATCATTAATTTTTAGCAGTTGTGATGCATAAGAAATAACTCTGTCATTCTATATAAGGACACAAAAATTCTTTTCTTTGAATTATCAGTACGAATAAAAAACCCATCATTCTCTTATGGAAGAGTCATGATATGATAATTGACTAATATTCTCTTCAGTTCATCAAAACATTTTTCACGCTCTTTGGTCCAGAAAAATTTAACCCCTTTACTTGTGTGTTGGATTTAATGGGTTAGCCACCCGGGTAAAATTCTGGATGAAATGTCAATAATAACCTACTAAACAAATAAAACTTCATACCTTAGATATACATGTCAGTGCTGGACATTCCTAGATTTCCTTGGTCTTCAAACGATCAACCTAGATTCCATCCTTAGAGACAATATGGCCAAGAAAAGAAATCTCCTGATTCCATAATTCAAACTTGAAAAAATTGCCATATAATTTATTTTTTATGAGAGTTTTCAGAATAGTGTGCAATTGATTTTCATTTTCTTCATCTATTTTGGAGTATACCAAGATATAATCAATAAATACCACTACAAATTCATCATGATATTCCTTGAGAACACTTTTCATTAGATCCATGAAGATAGAGGGTGCATTAGTCAATCCAAAAGGCATTACTGTAAACTTGTAATTCCCACACCTAGTTTGAAATGTTGTTTTTAGAATGTATTCCTTATTCACACAGAAATGATGATATCAGATCAAAGCTCAATATTTGAGAAATATTGAGCTCCATGATTTTTTTCGAATAAATCATCAATTCAAGGTAAGGTATACTTGTTCTTTATTTTTATAGCATTGATATCCCTGTTGTCAATGCAGAACCTCATAGACCCATATATCTTCTTTATAAAATGGAATGGGGATCCCAATGGAGAAACAATAGGGTGACTATATACCATATTACTCAATTTCTCTAGTTTTTTCATTAGTTCCACTAATTCCATAGTAGCCATTTTATAAGGGGTCGGTGATATGGGCCTTGAACCAGGAATTAAATCAAGGGAAAACTCAAATTTCTCAATCTAGAGGATGTCCAGGTAAATCCTCTGGAAACACATCAACATATTCTTGCACAATAGGTATGTAATCTATTTGAAAATTCTTTTCCTTGCCTATAATTATATCATTCTCTTCCTCCCCAATAATTAAATTTAGTATATGTTGGGAAAAAAATTTCTCAATGCATCATTAATGTATTTTTGATGTGATTCTGTTTATTGACATAGTGTACATCTGTGTTGTGACTATTGAAAAATCAAACCATGACATACAAATTTGTTGACAATGGGGATTTCATGGTGGCATGTAGAGTTCAAAAGCTATGTTTAACGATCAATGTTTGATTCAATAACTTCGACAAAAGAATGTATGACCTGGAGGTGGTACAAAAAGTGCATATACAAGGTTCCACAGTTTTCCAGTTTTTGCCAAATTTTAAGGCCGGAAAATCGACCAATGGAGAAAAGTGGTTTTGGAAAAGGGACTTGCGCGTTGTGTATATGAAGGAGAGGAAACTTTCACTTGATTGCGCGTGTTATTTGCGTGGAAGATAGTTGTGCGCAGAAACTTGCGTATTATGATGAGACTTGTGCTCCATCAGGTAGGGTGTACACATGCCTATAACTAGATGACTACACCTCCTCATTTAGTCTAATGTTCAATACATAGAAAAATAAGATCTCCCGTCGCGCATGTGTGGTGATCGCGCAAGTTGTGTGTGGTCGTGCAAGTAGAAGTTGTGCGCCAGGTGATAGTTTCATGACTAATTTCGTTTGGGAGAGAAAGGAAGTGAGTTGTGCATGTTTTGAGTTGAATAAGGATGTGTCATGCAAGTGGTTGAGGTAGAATTTCACACTAGATTTTAAAGATCTGAAAAAGTTGTTTTTTGCCTGCCTAAATTGGTTTGGGCATAAAAGGGTGTGTGTCATGCAAGTTTGGAGTTGCGGAAGCTTGTGTCGCAGAAGTGGTTGAGGTAGACTTTCATGAATGTTTTTACTTGCGCTCTGAGACTTTCATGCCGGAATAGAGAAGGGTGCCAGATAAGGATGAAGTATGGCAGTGATTCAGGGTATTGTGGAAGATGGAAGATTACCTGATACCTTCGTTGCAAAGTGAGATTCATCTATGGGTGAAAGTTGGATTTCAACAGGGCATCCACATACAATAGAGGATGTATTCATTAGTGATAATGAAGAGACCTACATGTCTAAAAACTGTTAGTGGATTCTTTCCAGAGCAGTGAGAAAAGGAAGTGGAAGAAGGTGATCCTCTCCACATGCAGTGAGCCAGAGAGAGAGAAACAGGGAGTGACCCTTGGGAAAGCAGGGAGCTAACCCTAAACCTTGTAAAGGGTGTGAGCCTGGGAATAGAATTGATTTATACCAAACCTTGTAAACATAAGTTTGCTTATTGTGTCTTTGGTAAATCGGAACATTGTCGGTGTATGATCCTTGGATGTAGCCTAGTAACGGTGAACCAAGTAAAAATTGATGTGTCTTGTACATGCTTAACTTTCTGTTTATATTTTTCAATGGGAATGAGGGAGAAGAGTGTTTTTCTTAACATTGAAACATGATTAGAACAGGTTTTAATTTTAAATTAGTCATACCCTGATTCACCACCCCCCCCCCTCAGGGTATTTATCCTTGTAGACCTAATAGAAGAGCAACAGGGGGGATCTAGATATAAACCTGATGGGGGCATTTCTGCTCTAAATAAAAGTTACTCTTAATCATTATTTAAAATTGTAACCTCTATTTTCTTACAATAATCATTTTCATCATGTTCTAAAATCCAATACATCCCATGGATTATATCAAATTCATTCATGGGTATGATGATGAGATCAGAAAATAAAGAGCATTTATGTGCCCTAGTGGGAACTGATTTATAAAACGTTGTTGCGATGATACTTCCTTTAGGAGTTTTTATTGACAAATCACTTGTTATGTCAAATTAAAAATATATAATTTTCATAGCAAACGAGGAAGATATTATACATTTTAATGATCTAGAATCAAATAAACCATTGGATAAACATGAGGAAACAATTAAATTATCTTCCACGATGTCTTTCAGAGCTTCAACCTCAGCAGTAGTGATCGCATAAGCAAGTCCATTCTCCCTTGTCTTTTTATGAGGTAAGTTTTCTTGGTGCTTAGGGAATTCATTTTCATAATGTCCCTTTTTTCTATAATTGTTGAATTCAACATTGAGAGCCTCTTTATTTTCTGTGCAATCCCGAGTATGGGGGCCTTTTTCAAAACACATTGAATAGAATCTCATTCCCATAAGGCAAGTAACAGAGTGTGTCTTCACACATTAACCATAGGATGAATATTCAACTTGTCCCTAATTCTCCATATTTTCATTTTCAGAGGGTTCAGAATACCTCTTATTATCATTCTTTTCTTTAAAGTTGTAAGACTTAGAGAATTCCATTTCTATCTTGATAGTGAATGAGATAATATCTTCTTACGATGGGAAGGATTGGGAGAAAAATGATCGTTGGAGAAATGGTTTTAACCCATCAAGGAATCGATTTATCTTTCTCCTTGGGATATGTATATAATAAGCTGCATGCCTTGAAATCCTTGTAATGTTTTCCCCTTACTTTGTGAAATTAGCATCCTCCATTTGCCTTAGACTCAAAAATTGTCATTCCATATCCGCTCGATGGTCACGAGGAAGTATTTTTCAAAGAAAATATGGTTATACTACCTTAATTTAATACTTGATACTTCTTCATCCACCTTTGTGTTTTAAATTAATGACCACCATTTATTTACATCTCTCATGAGGTGATAAACTGCCGTGATAACTTCTTCCCTTTCGCTACTCCCCAAAGCATGAAATGTTTTCTCTAATGATATTATCCATTGATCAGCTAAAAATTTATTTTTAGTCCTATTGAATGATGTTGGTTGTTGCCTAATGAATCGGTCTAACAATGATCCTCCACATTGTGGATCAGGGCGATCCCTAAGGGTAAGGTCATTATTCATAACCTAAGTGAGTTATCATGGTATGGTGGTGAGCAGATCAACACTAGTGGCATCATAAGCTCCACTATAATTATCATAAATAGGAGGGAAATCACTACATGGATTAGGTGTGTTGATACGGTTTACATTCCTTCCAATATGATCCATTTCTAAACAATGGAATAAAATATTCTAGCTTATGAGTCATAATACAAAATTCCAAACTTTTAAAACACTTAACATAAATTGAACAGTTTATGGGTATAATCCGTAATCGAAAAAAAATTCACTATGGTGGTTTATAATCATAAATCATTCATAATGGATTATAATGAAAAATGTAAATTTTCCTATGCATATATCCCAAGAGTGTCATAACCAATAGTGCAGTAAATCCCGTTATCGTGTACTAGGATACCTCGGGTCAAGCCCCAAACTCTTTGTTAGAGTTTTACTTATTAAGTACTTTTGTGCCAGGGCCACCTATACCTTTTGGTATGTAGATAGGGATGTATTTCAGGGAAAATACAAAAAATCTCTACATTACCAAAATTCTAAGAAGTTATTCTATACCAATCCCCAAAATCTATCTTAGTGTAATGTGATCTTATCAGAGTTTATATAAATCTAGTTTCCAATGTTAACACTAAAATTCCTCTAATACCATCTATAACGCTCTGACCACAGTAACCTAGAGTAGATGCATTATTCCATTAAATTGGCATGATTCCAAGGGATCAAATCCTGAATGACATATCATTTTAGTATCCTTGGAAGTACTAGATACATTCATAAGTTTTACATTACATTATAAAATGAAAAACAACAACAAAATTGTCTCCACTGACAACATTCATATCCCTTAAACCATCCCTACAGGTCAGTCATAATATACTTCTTTACATCCTGGGAAAAATAATACATGGAAATTTGTGAGCTCAGATGCTCATTATGGATAAAAATATAGCAGAAAAATTCATAAATATGCATAAACATTTAAGGAAACGTTTAAGACTGAAACAGAAGCCTTTTAAAATTTAACGTAATCATAATATGGAAAATAAAAATCAATCAATATCCTTTACTTATTCACATGGATATTATACTAGTTAAATAATCACATGTAATATCAATAGCCAATTTCATAATGATGGAATTTTTAATGCCTGACTTAATAACCACATAGTTAAGGTCTTGTTCCAATACTACAAATATCATTTTTTCCATGGCCTTGTTCCAAGACACTAGTTTATCTCATGATCCCTACCGATTCATAAAAGAGCTATACCGGGCTCCACCCACCACTTACTAAGTCCTATGCGTTCCTCTTATAAAAAGGTCTAAACATAACGTAAACATTCGTATTAAAACAAGCATATGAAATGTCAATTCTTTATCCATAAACCATGAACGGTGTAAAAATAATACATCCACAGTCAAACATATCACAAAACTTTAAAAACAATATAGATTATTTGTATAATGATAAATCAACTTTAAAAAAGTTTAATATCAATCAGTGGATGTTGACATAGATGGATGTAATTTTTATTAGGGAAGTATATATTTTTATTTTGAATCATTTAAAAGTCATATAATTATAAAAGAAATAATTTATTTTAAAAATATTCTTGTAAGCTTTTATGAGAAGTTTCGACGATGTTATAATGGTGTAAAATACCCCTCCCCCACCGTATAAGTTAAAAAAATTCATTCTAACCTTAATTTTGTCGAAAAAGTTATAAAGTACCTTGTTTGGAAAACGACTGAAAGATTCCTCTCAAAACTTATATTTAAAAATAAGGGTGTAAATGAATTTAACCCATAGTATAGTAAATATTAAAAATGTTTTGAATTACATTTTTAAGGAAACATGGATGTGGATGATAAATAGGTCCCATTTGATTATTATGTGTTAACAACCTCATATTAGTAAAGAGATTGTTTAATTAACCATTAATTTGAACATTTCCTTATTCAATGGTATTTCAACCTTATGTATAATAGTTAAAACATTTTTATTAAATTATACATGATATATGTATATAAATATGATATCATATATGATCTTCTAATATTGATTTGTTAATAATAATTCAGTAGTATAATCATTTAGGGTATTAACTGAATCATTTTCCTTTATATGCTTGGTTACATAACCCCTGATTATTATGGAGAGAATGTATTTGATTCATATAAAGAATTATATTATGTTCATAGTCATTATTTTTAATCAAAAAATGAAATATATTCTTTACTGACTACTATGGGGAACTAATCTCTTCGCATTCATGGAGATAATAATCTGTACGTAGGCACGAGCAACAATATCATTATATCGATGGTGATATCGTATGTCATTGGATTTTATATCCTATATAAAGAATGATTAACATGTTATGTTTTTTATTTAAAACATTTATACTCAGTATTATACCCATCCAAATAATTAAGTGTTTTAATAACAAAGTACACCACGACGTGGAGACAGTAAGCCGTACGTATGCACGTATGGTGACATTGTCATTTATAGGATGAATAGAATAACTAATATGGTTGTACCATATTTATAATAGCATCATAGTATGTAAAAGGTAAATAATTTATTATTTTGATTTGGAAATAACAAATAAATAGGAAGTGGAAGAAGAAAAGAACTGGGAAGAGGGTGGGGAAATAATTACTTCTTCTTCGTGTGTTTTAATTTGAGATGAGCAAAAGGGAACCATAGGTTGGATTTATGATCAAATTAAGGAATCTAGGTTGATGTGAGGGAACTTTTGAAGGTATTTGGTTAGGGTTTGGCTGAGACAAATTGCTTTGTAGGTGTGAAATTATGAGAAGGGGATACACCCTTTTATTAGGGAGGTGAGGGTCAATTTAAGAAATTCTTGAAATATTAATTTATAATAAAATCTTTTTCAGTTTATAATTGCTCCTAAATTATATATTTCGATGATATGGAGGGTATGGGTCAGAAACCATTCAACAAACAAGTTTTATATAGGTTTAGGCCACCAAAATAACCTTATCATTTACATTTAACTCATAGTTAAACCATTTGACATTTTCCATGTCTCTTTGTATTTTTATATAACATGGTTAATAAACATAGTATAAACTACCATGTGAACCCCAAGTGTTTAATTATTGACATATCTAATTTTATATAAGTTATTTGGCTGATACTTATATTTTTAGGAATATTATATCACTTAATAATGTAGTATTTTTTTTAAAAACTCAATTATGTCCATTTTGACACTATTTAGTATATGATTTTTATGAAAGCCATAAAAACAAAATCACATAGAATAAAATTTATTTTATAAATCCTAACATGTCATATTGACATATAAGACTATTTTAATTCATCATAAGTCTCAATTTACATAAATTTGGATATATATAATATCAATTATTTTAATATTTCATTAATAAGGTAATTATTGCATCATTATTGTGTCATAAATAAATTAAATTATTTAATGCAAAAAAATTAAAAATAATAAAAAAATTATTATATATTTTTATATTTTAAATGAATATTTATAGTACATTTTTTATTATGTGTAACCTTATATTAAAAATGTTTTAGTTATTAACCTTTGAATTTAACTCTTTTAACCTTTATTTAAATAAAATAATAATAAATTTCCTAATCTAATACAAGTGGATCAAAAGGATCATAATTTATTCCTATGGGTTTTTTGGTCGAATTACACTTATCTAATAGAATTAGTACTTCTGTTAGGGTAATTATAATATAATTTTTACCCTTCATTACCCAATTTACTTTTAACAGTGCTAAATAAAAGTAAAAACTTACTATTCACCAAAAATTATTTTCATGTAATTGAACCACATTTTACATACTAATGTCAACTGTGTCTCTTAGATTTTTAAAATTCAACTCACAAAATCAGTAAAAGTATGTTTTAATGCAAATTTGTAAATGCTCATAGAAGGTGGGTTAAAGACGTTAAAAAGTTCAATAAAATTTTATATATCTAAACTTATTATAAAATGACTCCAATTAATTACATTGAACATACACAGACATTAAGTATCTATTTTTAACTCAAATAAATTAAAATAAAATAACTAATTATTTAAATAAAATGTTGGGTTTTGACAATAACGTAGTGTCTTTCACTATTCATAAAAAATTGAATGTGTTCTGAAAAATACCCAAAATTCACATTAAGCTTATTTTGATATTCCTAATCCAAAAAATTAAGTCCATTTCTAAAAAATAAAATATATAAAATTTCAAAATGTGGTTAATATTATTCGTAATGGCTAGTTTGATTGGTTGTGGTGTATTAGAACTTCAGGTTGCGTACAACACAAGCTACAACATTATTCAAAGGGAAACATACCGTGGATGCTTGGGGTGTCACATCTAATAAATTTTTTGACATGGATAAAAGGTATGTAGGTATCCAAACTTTACAAAAATAATAATTATCCCCACAAAAGTTGAAACCCCTTTATTTTACAGATAATTTAGATTTATCATTATAAAAAATTAATTTTAAATGTTCAAAACTACAACTGGAGAGAGTATATAATTATTTAAACTCCAAACAACAATAAGCAAATAAAATGATCAAGGTTTTGTTACAACATGAAAAAACATCATGATCATAGAAATCATGAGGTATTGGGGATGAATAATTTATTATAGATTATTGTTTATTCTTAATCATTATACACATCTTCCATCTGTGAAGATTTTTTAATTTAATCGATTTCATAGACACACTCATGAACTCAAAGAATAAAATTTTGTATAAAAATGTTCACCTCTAAATATATGAAGGATAATCTATGGAAGGATACATATTTACCCAAGACCATACTACTAACTAGTATCAATATGTATGTTAAACCTAGTAGTTAATATATAGGTACTCATGTTAAAAAAAACCAATTATACTATGTTAATTTTATTGATTCCTAGAATAAATAATATGAAATAAATTTTACTACTAAAGAGCAATCGAGAAGAATATGATTCCTTCACAATTTTACTATGATGTTATTCATTCATTTTATTCCACTTTCATTATTTGAATATACTTATTTTTTATAAACATGACTTCAAAAATCCTTCCAATGCTATAATTGTTTTAAATATGAATAATATATATATATATATGTATAGTCATCAATGTATTTTTCCTAATTAGATATATTTTTTATCTTTCTTCCTTGATAATATATATTTTTAATTTCACTATAAAATTATTTTCTTCCATAAAAAACTGATATCCATTATTTAATTTGAATTTAAATTTAGAAATAAAATTAAAATATATACATATATAACTACTTATGAGTTTTTTTCATTAGTTTCTCGTTATATTTTTTTTAAAATTCCACTATAGGTCTCCATAATGAATGAATCATATACTATTTATTTATATATTAGTTATACTATAATTTTTACCCCTTTATTAACATCAACTATCATTTTTAGGATGTGAACATTATCCTTCATTTTCATAAATCAAAAATTCGGTTTTTTATGTATAATATATAATCAAAAAATACTAGAATCATCAAAAATAATATTTTATTTATAATATAAATTCTTGAAATTATATTTTCATCCATTATTAACATTTCATATTAATAAAGGATATAACACATAGGGGACACCAACTAACTGATTCTATGAAACATATGATTCTTTTCAACTTTCCATGAATCAATAATTACTCATACAAAGATGATAGAAATGATACATACATAGACAAAAAGTGACTCTAACATTGATTAGGACAACAAATACATAGATCTAAATAAACCATATGTTGTGTTGTAATGACTGATACACATTATGGTTTTCCTCTAAAAGGACTCGTATGGAATCATACAATTATAAAATTTACTATATTTGAATCATTTTTCTTCTCATTGATTCATATAATGGCATCATTCCTTAGCCATATTCATCCCAACCTCTTGATCCAGAATTCGTTATATTCAAATGTGAACCTCTTCAAATCTAATTCATACCACACCACAAATCTATAAAATTCACCCATGAAGTTAAATCATATGTCATGTGTGGTTCAATATGATTTCATTGTTGATAAAAAATTAAACATAATACATATATTCACTTAATTTTTTATCCAATATACACTATCCACCATATTATATTCATCGTTCTCCCTAAATTATCTGCCGGGATTAACAAAAAAATTTATTGGATAATTATAAATTACTTCAAACGTATAGAAAGATTATTGATATAAATCATCAATACAACAATGAGGCCTCAAAAAATATATAACATTATTACCGTTAAGTAATTTTTCCATGTTATCATTCATAATAAGTTATACATACACCAAAAAGACATATTGGTATTGATCATGAATCATATAAATGCATAAATGGTTTTTATAATTAATGGTTCCTCCCATCAAATATTTTTTAAACTAATTGATCATAATAAGTATTTTTCCTAAAAAACATATAACAATATTAAACCCTCACTCTTGTATATAGTGATTAAATAATAAACATTACATTTTAGGATTTCTTAACAATACAAGTCACCAAATTGTTTCCATGAAATACATAAAATATAATAATTAAATATTGGATCAATAATATTTTGAAATAAATTTTAGGATTAGAGTTATAGAATTATGAAAAACTCTTTGATAAACAGTGACCATGAATTTAATAGAGTATGTTTCCCAATAAACCATTTTTTTCAAATTATATATTATTTCCTAAAAACATTCATATAAAACCATTTTATACTTTTTTTTCAGTGATCACACCTGATAAAATGGGGAAAATAAATAATATATCGGAGTTGTCAAATTCTTAGTAATAGAAAACATAATCATTAATAATTAAATTTTCTCATTGTGTATATGAAATTAAAAAGGATATGATGACATAATAAATTTTCATGGCCATAATAAAAAATATATCCATTTACATTAATGTTTGTATCATAAAATATGAAAATATGGAATAGGAATATGATAATCAAAAGTGTAATCATAATCAATAAAAATAAATAAATTTATATTAATATTTATAATTAGAACTATTTTAATATTATGTAAGGCATAGATAAAATGTATTGGTGTCTTAGAACATTATTTTCTTATCACATCAAATAAATTAATTTATCAATATGGATGAATTCAAAATATACAGTACCCAATTCAATGGAGGCATATAACATGCCCACCCATCTCAATTAAATGACTCAACCAACTAAACCTTGTTTTTGGAATAACAAACCATCCATGGTTTATAACATAACATCCCTTACATGGTTTATAATGTAACCACCCTTTCTGGTATATAGTGGGACTACCCAACCTATTTAGCCAAATACCACTTTTCATTATAATAATTTTCCAAAAACCATAAATTAAATAATCTCCATTTAGAATTAATTTCATTATAATCTCATTGAAACAATCATTATTTTTTTCATAACATGATTAAAAAATAGAAATTAATTTATTACAATTATAATATCAATGATTAATTACTAAATAATTGAAATGAAATGGGATCCATAACAATATCTTCAAAACATGAATTCCTGTGGAAAATAAATAGGTTAAATATTAATTTATTTATATAAGTATTAATCAATCCTATAAATTAATGACTGTTATGCCATTAAAAATATACACATTGTAACATTATTAACTATAATGTTTGTTGACATTTCTGATTTAACGTACCATTAAAATATATTAAAAATCATTTTTGAGGAACATAATATTTTCATTTTGAAAGTAAATTATAATAACCAAAAAATTAAAAAAATGGGAAATTATATTTATTATAAAATAAAACCTAAACATATAAATAATATTTATTGTAAATAATCAAAATGATGGTGGGAATATCTATTAATTTCACAAATATATAAACTAATCATTACTCTTAGAACTCTTTGAAAATGGAAGTCAAAGTGACCCATTTGGAAAAAATTATGAAATTTCCTTTTAATAAATTTTGATACGAGGAAAAATTTAATGTAAAATATTTTTTTCAATAATTTATTTTCATAATGAACATTTTTTAATAAAATTTAGAAAACATTGATATCGTTGAAAAAAATACTCTATTTAAAAAAAATAAATGATTGGTATCACTTACTAATGACTTTCATGATGTTAATTTATTTAATATAGGAATGACTGGAAATTAGTCTTGTGAAAAACATTTATGAATAAAAGATAATAAAATATATATGTTCTATGAAAATAATAACAAATTTTTTCAAACAAAAGAAACATAAATAAATCTAAAAAGAGAAAGTATATTATAACATAAATATTTGACCACTTTGGTAACTATTTAATCATAACACTCAAGATAGAATAATGTTAGATGATTCATTATATATCAAGAACAAAATAAATTTCATGATAAAACATGTTAAATGAAATTATATGAACCTCCATATTTATTATATGTGAATATCATAGACATATGTCTCAAATAATGAGAATTTGTGATGAATAAGCCTTATAAGAAACACACCATTTTATTTGAAAAGTAATAAATGAATATATTTTGTGTTTCAAATAAAGAAAGAAATAAATGTTTTTGAAATAAAAATGTAATATAATCATAAGTCATTACACTCATAATCTTATAATATCCAAGAAAATGAATAAATAATATAATTTAATTAAAATGAATTTATTTATGAAATTCCTTACAAATTATTAACATTCAAAAAAAACCCTTGGATAAATTAATACAAATTATAACCAAAAGCATGATTATGCATAAATTAATAATTATATTGATAATGTCTCATAATTCCATTTAAATTTTTTTATTAACAAAATGGGAATATTTCGAGACTAGACTCTGAGATGACACGTGATTCCGAGGCCTGGTGTGGATGTAACAAATTTTTGAATTATTTTTAAAGATCATTAAATAAATGTGTGCGTGGCTTTTTCTTACTTTCCAACTGGTGTCTAGATATAAAATATGAGTTGACTATTTAACTCAGAGTGCTAGGATTTTTGAAGGATTGTCCTAACATTGACATGTATGGGTCTAATGAGAAATATAGATTTCAATATTTTTGAATGAAAATAAAATAACATAAAAATAATATTTTAGTGTATTTTCTTCTTCATTGTTTGGAAAATCATCAGCGCTAGGATTCATCGACGAGAAAACAATGATTCCCCTTAATGAACATCATCAATGGAGTTAGGTGGTGATGATTCAATGCACACACATCTTCCTTCTTTAATTAAATATGGAATAGAAGGTTAACAAACAACCCTGGAATTCATCTGATGAATGAAAAATGAAACCTCTCCAACGATGAAGGCCACCGAATTGGTTGATTCCAATGACACCCTTTGAGAGGGAATTTAAGACAGAACATCGACATAAAATGAATAATGATAATACATGAGAAATCAACTTTCTAGGTATGGGTTTTATGATTTTTTGTGTGAATTGTTTTTCCTCATTCGTTCTTTGAAATGATGAACATGGGTTAATGCACGAACAAGTTAACCTGAAGATCAATCGTTCATGCGAGATGGTTAATGATGTGGGATAAATCTGAAAATTATCTTAGTGATTATTTTGACTTTTTTTGTTATTCATGACCCTGCTAACAAGATCACATTAACGTCAACACGAACAATGGCATAGATCATTCTTTGCATGTTCTTATGTGTGACTCCTTCCACTTTCCTCTTCCTGGGTTATTACTATTCTTTGTGGTAAAGTGAATTTTGTAGTGACAATATGCATAGTACAAAAGGGACTAAAATATAGAATTAGTACATCGGCCCACAACATCAGTTGAGAGGCTGCAATAGCTATAAAAGATGGCAGCAGCAGGCCGTAGTGACAATAGAAGTTTCGGCACTAATGTCGAATGAAAGTGGGAGGCAGCATGCTCTGGTGAAGCACGGAGGCGGCAAAGTCTATGTATGACCTGGCCATATTGGAGTATGGTGGTAGTGCCAACCAGTGCCGCATCAGCACGGTTATCCCATGGGTTGACTCCAGTGCTGATCTGGACATGTGGTCTATGGATCACAAAGGACAATGGAAAAAGGTTAGCCTTAGAGGGACTCTTATAGAACTAGCAGGATGCCAAAGTGATTCCAAGTTGGTGGAGAAAATGACCACGCCATTGTGGGTTGAGACGGTGGATTGAACTGGGCTATTTGGTAGTACCTGTCCAAATGAGTCATACCAGGCATGAGAATGCAGACCAGGTCGTTGGGCGACTCGTTAGGCGAGATCCACGATTGAATCGGGCCGAGTCCAGCAAGGCCCCATGGGCCAAGTCGGACTAGATCTTCCCAAACCCAATTAGGTCAGCCTAGTCCAAATCAGGTCAAGTCTAGTCACCCGAACTTGGTCGGGATAGGTAGGACCCTAAGATCGGGTTGGTCGGGAGAGTCTGACCAAGTTGGACCATGCCCAGTCCCAACCGACGAATGATTACTATTCGAACCACGTTGTGTATAAGTTTGTATTTGTTGTCAATAATTTTCAATGAAGATCAAATTGAAGGAGATCAAGAATTACTCCGATGAAGTGGAGGATTAATAATTCAGACAATATTTGTACTGATCATAAGTTCAAAGAATATGTGTCAATGGTGATACATTGTTTACAACAATGATGAATGTGAGGTGTAATCCATCTGAGGAAGATTAACGAAGAATTGGTTTTTTGGATGAAGACCATGCAATTCCTCCTTATTTCATGAGAACCATGTGTTTTGATGAAGACCATGCAATTCCTCATTATTGCATGAGACCCATGGGTTTTTGATGAAGACTATGCAATTACTCATAATTGCATGAGAACCATGCAAGAGGCTTCTTGATGAAATAAATCATTTGGTTTTCATGAATTCGATCATGACAGTTGATGAAGAAGAAAATCTGAAAATGATTGGAATTCCGAGTTAGCCATGCACATCACATTGTCAAAGAAGATGATGATACCAAAGATATTCCTTCAAAGAGTGCATATCACAATAGTGGAGTTTGTGATTAAAGTAGAAGAGTTGTTGAAGGATACAGATCACCAACAAGAAGTGTTGTTAAGGTGATCATGCTTGTTGAAAAAGAAAACAGTCGATAAACAAATTTTTTGACAAAGGAGATTTCGTGGTGGAATGTCGAGTTCAAGGACTGTGGATAATGATCCATGTTTTATTCAAGGAACATTGACAAAAGTAATGGATGATCTGGAGGTGGTACAAAAGAATAGATACAAGGTGGCACCATTTTCCATTGTTTGCCAAACTTTTGGGCCTGAAAATCGACAATTAGAGAAAAGTGTTTTTTGGCCAAGTGACTTGCACTCCGTGTACTGAATGAAGAGGAATATTTCACGCCATATGTTTTCCAAGATCAGCTCATCAAAATATGGAAAAGGGATAAGTTTTGCACAAGTTTTTGTGAGGTCGCGCAGGTGACTTGCGCGCCGTGAAAGATACTTGCACGTTGATGCCTTTGAATATTCATTACATGCACGGCTATGGTTTTTCCAGATCAGAAGATCGAAATTTGGCAAAGGAAAGAGGTTCGCGCAAGTTTGGAAGTTGGTCGTGCAAGTGAATAGTAGGGGAAGAGACCTGTGCGTCGAGACTTGAACACCGAGGGTTTACTTGCGCGCCATCGCGTAGGGTGGTCAAATATCCTATAAATACTGGACCACCCCTCCTCATTTCATATGGAGCTCAAGACATAGATATTTTTTGATCTCTCGTCGCGTAGGTGATTAAGCCGCGCTAGTGGTAGTTGGGTCTCGCAAGTAGAGGTTGTGCGACGGTAGTTGGCTACATGCCCAAGGCAGTTTGGGAGAGAAAGGAAGTGGGTTGTGCAAGTTTGTAGTTGGGGAAGGACGAGTCGCACAGGTGCTTTGGTGAACCTTGCACGCCAGTTTGGACTTGCACGCAGAAGACTTGCGTGCCATATTGGGACTTGCGTGCCGGTATTAGAAAAGAGCGTCAGGTGCTATTGGAGTAGGCCCGTCTTTTTAGAGTTGCATGAAAGCTGAAAGATTGCTCTATACCTTCAGTGCAACAGATGATGTATTCGTTTTCAAAGATGGAAGGACAATGAACAATCTGGTTTTATGAATAGAAGTGGTTCCTCGCACACATGACTGATGTTTAACATCCTCATTGTGCTTTGCGAACAGAAGAAGAACGGTTCATGCAACTAAACTCTGATCTGCACAGAAATTGGGGAATATATCAATACACTAAGGTGTTAGTATTGAGAATCAAAGGAAGAGAAGAAGAAGATATAGTGCATTTAGTTATTGTTCTAAAGTAGAAGGTTGAATACAAAAGAGCATCAACTCAGGAATCTAATGCAAGCAAAGTCTCATGCTGAACATGAGACAAATACTTAAATGAAAATCTATTGAAGAGACCTTCACGTCTATAAACTGAGTGGGACATCACCAACGGCAGTGAGCCAGGGGGAGTCAACAGGAGTGACCGGAGGGACGCTGTGAGCTATCCCTGAACAATTGTAAAGGTAGTGAGCCTAGGATAGAGTTACTGTGCTCGAACCATTGTAATCCACAACTAGTGAAGATTATTGGAATTTGGTATGAACGGAAATTTTTCGGCGTATGCTCCTTGGAAGTAGCCCTTAGTGGTGAACCAAGTAAAAATAGTTGGGTCATCTCTTTGCATGTGAATATTTCATTGCTGATCATATCCATCATACAGGTTTTACTAGTTCCCACCAACGTGGAAACAAGATCCACAACTTTAAGAAGAAAAAGTTGACACCCCGATTCACCCCTCCCCTCTCAGGGTGTCCTGGGGTCCTGCAAGTGGAATCAGAGGGAGGTTGAAGTATGTTGGATATTCTCCAGTAATTCTATTCAGACGAGTATTTGAGTTTCTTTCCTAAAGTCAACAATGAAGAGCAGTCTTGATGAAGATTCAGTTATTTCTGAGCAGAAGTCTACATCTAGCAGGACCATGACAAACACGAAAAAGAAAGAGAAGAAGCAGATAAAGAAGTCCCTCATGACCAAAGAAGATATTGTGTCTTGTTCTCCATGCCATTCCAATAATGAAGAATCATCAGGCTTGGAATGTATCGAGCAGGTGGATCCGAATTATTCCAGAGGAAAGGATGTCACCCCTATTTCAAGCTTTCAGGAAAAATTCAAAACATATCTGCATGATATTCCTGAAAAAAGGGTTGCTATTATTTGTAGCCTATTCCAATCTATGCAGGTTGAGATCAATCGATTAGAAAGGGCATCAGAAAATATGGAAAAGGGGCTGGAAAGAAAAGTTATGGAATGTACGAAGCTTTCCAAACAGGTGAAAGTATTTGAAGAAAAAGAGGAAGTCAATAAGACTCTAAAAGAAACGATCCATGCACTTGAAGCTGAGCTAATGAAGAGAAATGAAGTCAAGAGTTTTTGTTTAGAAGAAATTTCCATGAAATTTAAGGAACATGACTCTTTGTTACAAAACAATGTAAAGATTCATAAAGATGAGGTTGAAAGATTGAAGAATACTTGTGAAGAGAATATGATCATGATTGAAGATCAGAAGATCACCCTCAATATTGAGGGTCAAAAATTGGAAGCCCAGTTGACCAAGATTGAGAATACACATATTGAGACTTCACAAAAGAAAGAAATGAGTGATTCTTGTACTCAATGTTCGTTGGAGGAATCTAAAGCTAAAATACCTCCAACATGTGATAA
This sequence comes from Viscum album, assembly GCA_963277665.1. NCBI lineage: Eukaryota > Viridiplantae > Streptophyta > Magnoliopsida > Santalales > Viscaceae > Viscum > Viscum album. The sequence continues at coordinate 260,726,115 of OY728133.1, read as the reverse complement.
GAATAATATGAAAACTCTTGATTAACCACATCAAGAATTAGTTGCTGCTGGTATTCAATGCTCATTGGAGGATTCTATTGTCGAATTAACTCCAACATGTGATAAGAAGATCATGACTTCACTTATTGATTTATCACAAGCAACTATGAAAGTGAAGGTACCATCCAAACCATCTTGTACTCATGCTTCTAAATGCGTTCCTACAATCAGTGCAGGTTGGAAGAAAAGTTCTAAACAAGTATGGATGAGGAAAGGAGAGAAGAAGAAACCTAACACCATGTCTAGGGTGGATGGGAAGAAAATGGAGGGAGTTGGTTCCTCAAATAGAGGTCAAAAAATTAATAAAAAGGCCCAACTACCTTTTACAGAAGATAGAAAGAAGGTTAGTTTTGTGGGTCAATGTTGGTGTTGCAACAGATTTGAGAACTGTACACTGGATTGTTTTTATAATTCCTAACATGGAAAAGCAAAGGGAATGCCTATATCAAAGGGAAGGAAGATAGACAAGTAGAAGAAACATCTGCAGGTCTAGAAGCATCTATTTACAGCAAACAGATTTGGAATTCTTGATAACATCTGTGATGTATTCAATGGCAGTGGTCACATGAATGGTGCATTCCTATGTCAACAGATATCCAGAGCTGATAGGAAAATAATTCCACACAATCCAGCTAAGAAGGAAGAATATTCCTTGGGAAGAAATCAGAAGAATAGTTCGAACACCTATTTCACCAAGAAGATTTCATGTAGTGAATCTGAGAAGACCCTGGATTTTAGATCCCTGAAATTGAAGGGTTATTTATCCAAAAGAAACACTAAGTGGGATGAAAATCAGATTAATCCATGTGGAAGACCCAAACCAGCTACAATAGTTCCAAATGACATATTGGTCATCTGGCCAGAACATTTGAAAAGAATGAGGAAACATGAAGATGAAAAGTCCAAGGCTAGTGCTAAAGGAAGAGTGAAACTTTCACGTGATGAAGACAGAGTGCAGGAGAGATTGAAAACCAGTAGAATCCCACCTGTCAAAGAAGTTTTGTGTGAGAGATGCAAGAAATCTGGTCACATTGAAAAAGGTTGCCTAATCTTAATACCAGAGCAAGAAGCATTCCTTAAGAGGAGTAAGAATGTATCATTCGTGATGGCTGTTAAGCAGAACAATTCCCCACACAAAGTAGAAGAGAATGTGAAGAAAGCCATGTCACACCAACAGATGCCAGAATATATGTTCAAATGTGAAGGCATGAATACTGGAGTGAGAAAAGGAACATGGTTAAGAAAAGAACCTCAACCATTCAGGTCTTGTTGATGAAGCAAGGAGGAACCACCTTATTCCCTTATTCATGGGTGTATTGTATTTGTGCTAATAATGCAGGGAATTGAAGGTGAAACATGCTCTCAGGGGGAGAACTTGAAAAGTTGCCAATGCTGTCAACTCGTGATAGCCAAGCTAAATAATTTTCCATCCTTAGTAGATTCTTCAATTGATATTCAATGATTATGATGATGAAGGATCGCTCTTGATGAAGATGATGAGAAGTGTTTCCCTTGAGGGGGAGAAAAATGAAGAAGCTTCCAAAATCACTATTTCAATCAATATCAACTCCAGCTGTTATAAAATTCCATTACTTTGAAAATTTATTGAAGAACACGTCATTGGAGAGGGTATGTAATTTCATAATCTCTCATCCTTGGTTACTCAGATCATTCTAAAATGGGGGAGTAACTGAATTGATCAGTGACATAAAAATAATGGAAGTGCCCCAAGGCCAGTTATCCTGCTGATTGAACTAGAATGTTTTTGATCTGTTTTCTTATGTGAGTGCTAGAGTTTTAGTTTTATTATTCCCTATCACATTTGATTTTCTTCTCCTTGAAATTAATGTGGTATTCCCTTGAAGACAAAATATATGAGTTCTCATCTCATGTTGGTATCATGATCTGTGAATAATGGACAACCATGTTGACATAATCAAATCCTTTTGTTTTCTATATTGGGCATTGTTCAAGTAGACTTAGAGTGAAATGATTAATGAAACATTTCTTAAGTTTGGATTGATACCCTCCCTACCACGCACTTTGTATTTCTTGTCAATAAGGGGGATAGAAAGTGAAATGAACATCTGAAAAGAAAAGTTTATTGAAGAGAAGATTCTCATTTTGAAAATTGACGAATTCATTTCAGAATATGTATAAGGTATTGATAACAAAATACAAAGGGGGATACTGTTGGAACCACATTGTGTATAAGGTTGTATTTTTTTCAATAATTGTCAATGAAGATCAAAATGAAGGAGATCAAGAAGTATTCCGATGAAGTGGAGGAATGATAATTCAGACGATTGTTGTACTGATCATAAGTTTAAAGAACATGTGTCAAAGGTGATACATTGTTTACAACAATGAAGAATGTGAGGTGTAATCCATCTTAGTATGATTAACGAATAATGGGTTTCTTGGATGAAGACAATGCAATTCTTCCTTATTTCATGAGAACCATGGGTTTTGATGAAGACCATGCAATTCCTCATTATTGCATGAGACCCATGGGGTTTTGATGAAGACTATGAAATTACTCATGATTGCATGAGAACCATGCAAGAGACTTCTTGACGAATTAAATCATATGGTTTGCATGAAGTCGATCATGATAGTTGATGAAGTAGACAATGTGAAAATGATTGTAATTCTGAGATAGCCATGCACATCACATTTTCATAGAAGATTATGATGCCAAATATATTCCTTCAAAGAGTACATATCACAATAGTGGAGTTTGTGATAAAAGTAGAAGAGTTTCTGATGGATACAGATCACCAACAAGAAGTGTTGTTGAGGTGATCGTGCTTGTTGAAAAAGCAATCAATCGACATATAAATTTGTTGACAGAGGAGAATCCCTGGTGGGATGTTGAGTTCAAGGACTATGGATAATGATCCATGTTTTATTCAAGGAACATCGATAAAATTAATTGATGATCTGGAGGCGGTAGAAAAGAACATATACAAGGTGGGGCCATTTCCTAGTGTTTGCCAAATTTTTGGGCCTGAAAATCGACAATTGGAGAAATGTGTTTTTTGGTAATGTGACTTGCGCGTCGTGTACTGAATGAGGAGGAAACTTGCACGCCATATGTTTTTCAAGATCAGCTCATCAAAATATGGCAAAGGGATAAGGTTCGCGCAAGTTTTTGTGAGGTCGCGTAGGTGACTTGCGCGCCATGAATGATACTTGCACGTCGATGCCTTGGAAGCTTCATAACTAGCGCACCTATGGTTTTTCCAGATCAGAAGATCGAAATTTGGAAAAGGAAAGAGGTTCGCACAAGTTTGGATGTTGGTTGCGCAAGTGAATAGCAGGGGAAGAGACCTGCGCGTCGAGACTTGCGCGCCGAGGGTTGACTTGTGCACCATCACATATGGTGGTCAAATTTCATATAAATACTGGACCACCCCTCCTCATTTCTCACAGAGTTCAAGACTTAGAGATTGTTCGATCTCTCATTGTGCAGGTGATTAAGCCACGCTAGTGGTAGTTGGGTCGCGCAAGTAGAGGTTGCGCGCCGGTTGTTGGTTGCATGCCCAAGGAAGTTTGGGAGAGAAAGTAAGTGGGCCGCACAAGTTTGTAGTTGGGAAAGGAAGAGTCGCGCAGGTGCTTTGGTGACACTTGCACACCAGTTTGGACTTATGCGCAGAAGACTTGCACGCCGTATTGGTACTTTCCCGACTGGCTTGGAAAAGAGCGCCAGGTGCTATTGGAGTAGGCCCGTCTTTTTAGAGCTTCACAAAAGCTGAAAGATTGATCTATACCTTCACTGCAACAGATGATGTATTTTTTTACAATGACGGAAGAACAATGAACAATCTGGTTTTATGAATAGAAGTGGCTCCACACACACATGACTGATGTTTAACATCCTCATTGTGATTTGCGAAGAGAAGAAGAACGGTTCGTGCAACTAAACTCAGATCTGCACAGAAAGAGGGGAATATATCAATACACTCAGGTATTAGTATTGAGAATCAAAGGAAGAGAAGAAGAAGATACAGTGCATTCAGTTATTGCACTAAAGTATAGGATTGAATACAAAAGAGCATCAACTCCGGACTCTGATGCAAGAAATGTCTCATGCTGAATAGGAGACAAATACTTCATTGAAAATTTATTGAAGAGACCTTCACATCTATAAACTGAGTGGGACTTCACCAATGGAAGTGAGCCAGGGGGAGTCAACGGGAGTGACCTGAGGTACGCAGTGATCTATCCCTGAAAAATTGTAAAGGCAGTGAGCCTGGGACAGAGTGACTATGCCCGAACCATTGTAATCCAAAACCAGTGAAGATTAGTGGAATTTGGTACGACCGGAAAGTTGTCTGTGTATTCTCCTTGGACGTAGCCCTTAGTGGTGAACCATGTAAAAATAGTTATGTCATCTCTTTGAATGTGAATGTTTCATTGATGATCATATCCATCATACAAGTTTTACTAGTTCCTACCAATATGGGAACAAGATCCACAACTTTAAGAAGAAAAATTTGACACCCTGATTTACCCCTCCCCTCTCAGGGTGTCCTGGGGTCCTACATTTACTATAACACCAATATCATTAATAAGTAGATTTATTATACATCAATTTTTCAACATATAAGTGGAACTTAGTGGTAAAATAGATGATCCAAACTTAGTGTTCCTGTAGAAAAGCGTACCTCAATGGCCATGCAGAGGGGCAGACCTTAGTTTTCTAGTAGACAAGTGGACATTAGTGGTAAAAATGATTAACAGACCTCATTGTTTGAGTAGATGAGCGGACCTCAGTGGTCCAAAAGATGAATGGACCTCGATGGTCTAGCAGGTGAGTTGACCTCAAATTTCTATTAGCCGAGTAGACCTTAATGGCTAATCAAGGATGAGCCCTTCAATAGTACAATATTATTCTACTTTATTTTTGAAAATTGTACTTTATATGCATAGATTTATAAATGGTGTGATCTGGATTTGTGGTTTGGGATCCCTACTGAGTATTTTGTTAATCACCCAAAGCGATCTTCACATGCACGTGTTGTGTCTCGTGCAAGTGATTAACACTTTGATAGAGACATTGGTGATCAGATACCAGTTGGTTCTCAGTGATACGAGATGGATGGTCATAATATTATGACTACTAGAAGATACCCGTCATGTGGGGTCTCGAGCAGACAGACTGTGGATGTTGTGCATTCCATTAAGTTTTTGGGCTTGTATTTTGGCCCCCTTTTACATTCAGTTTGTATTAAACTATTTGTATTTTTCTTAGTGAATGATGTGGTTTACCTCGTGTGTACATTCCACAATTTTGGATTTTTTTTATAGTTTTAAAGGATATTTACTTCTATTTTTAGTATATTCATATTCGGTACTAGTCGTCAACCCCTGGCCTATAAAAGGTGGGCTCAAGGTAGTCACGACAGATGCCGTGGGGGATCAGTCATGAAAATTGGGTATCAGAGGAGGTCAGTTCTACTAGAAGAACTAAGTGTCTATAAATTTTAATAGGGGAAACAATGTTACGAGTTTCGAGTTCAGCTTTTAGGATTGGAATCCAATGTATGTGTGGTGACTGACATATCCATACATCGGGATCTTCAATTCAGTTTTCCAACCCAATATATGAAAAAACTTGTTACATTAATCTTTGATTGTTTTCCCATGATCCTTTTGAGTCAGATTCAGCTCACCAGGTATAAAAAATTGACTATGGTTCTTCTTGATCTCTTTCAACATACATCTAGGTGGACATCCAGCCATGATTATACTGCGTGACCATGAGGATGGTTCATAGAGTGATGTGTCTTTGGTATAGAAACTATTTCCCAAGATGTCCCCTTTGGGTAGTGTCCCAGTGATACCACTACCCGTTGGTCAGCAGTTACTACTTGTGCTACCGTTAGAGGACGAATGTAGTCCTGATGCCTTATATGAGTTCCAGTGAAAAATACCTCCCTGGTTAAATGGAGAGATATGTAATTTAGTAGGTGATGAGTAGATCAAGGTAGTGATGCAAGTCTTCTGCTTAAAGAGGATGAAACATTAACAGATGGCTATTCTAGAAGGGAATCTTTTGTAGGGCTTGCTAGAGAGATAGTGGAGTTTGACCATTTAGAATCATGTTGATGCAACCCTCAAGTAGTTTTACTTTGAGTAACATTCCTAGGAGGAGTTCTTCGAATGACATTATACACAGTCTACATAACGGAGCTACTTCACTTATAGCATGATAGCCTGTTAGTGGTTGAGTACTCGTGAGGTTCACAGACCTAGGCTATTACTCTACATATATGGTACGCGACCCTTTCATAGGGGCCATAACATTTTCGAAGGGACTCTGAAGATAAATCAAAGCATTGGGGATTTTCCTCATCATCCAAAAACAAGATGGGGTGCTAGAGTGGTATATTTTAATGTATATCATTCTCGAAGAGTTGGTATCAATGGTGGGAGACACCATCGGGTTACAGAGGGTCATGTATTCAGTGGAAGGTGGCCGACAGATGACGGAGAGGCACAAACAGGTCTAACTATTCAGTGGATAACCTTATGACTTAAGGTTTATAGTATGTGGCTCTCAGGGCATAGGGAGTCATCAGAATAGAAGACAATGCTATGCATGCAGTGGGGGGGGGGGGGGGGTCACATTTCTCAGGATTGAATGACTCGTCATGTAGAGGACTCACAGAGAGTCATGAGAAAGCCGGCGTAGTGGCAGAGAAAGGAACATGGTGGTCTTCCATAATGCGGATGAGGAAGTGAAATGGGATGAGAAATATGAGGTGGTGGTAGGTATGAGGTACTATCACCACCACCCTTAGGTTGTCTACCTAGGTCTCTATGAGCAGTTTGACATGGGTGATCTTAGCATCAGTCCATCAAGGCCTATGGTCCTAACATCCTAGATATGATGCAAGGTATGATCTAGGTCTTTTCAATTGTAGTTGTAATTCTTATAGATAGAGGTTCTAGTCACTCCATTATTACCTCATACCTTTTTGGGAGCTTGTAGATTCTGATCGAGTTGTTGGCATGGTATTTACGATTAGTGATTCATATGTTAAGGGATTCCAAAATCACATACATGCTTCGATAATATGAGATTACTTTTGGAGACGAGAGATTCATCAGATTTCTCCTAGTAGTGGTGTTGGGGCATTAAGACATCAACATGGGTATGGACTGGTTACCCATAAATCATGATCAGATCATGTTTTTTATGAACATAATGTAGTGTGTCAATGGTTATGGGACTTGATTTTATTTCATCAAAGAGAAGGGAGCTCATGATGTTCGTGATGGACTCTCACATATGAGGGTGTAGTTTTTCAATAAGCATTTAGATATCATCACCCTCAGTGTAGCTTATGAAATGAGTCCATAGTTTTCGTTAGTGGTTGATGATTATGGGTATGTTTTTCATGAAGATGTTCTAGGACTTCCTCCTCACTGAGAGGTAGAATTACACATTGATCTATACCCTAATATGACATAGATATCTAAACCTTCTTATCAGATGGCTCCCAGAGAGCTCTGGGAGTTGATGGTATAGTTGGAGGACTTGTAGAGGAAGGTGTTCGTAAGGCCGACCATTTCACTGTTGGTATCCCCAGTGTTGTTTTTCATGAAGGTAGAAGGAATCTTGAGGTTATGCGTAGAATTTTGATGCCTAAACCGGGTGATAGTGATGAAAAAGTATTATCTTTTAAGGATTGATGAAGTATTTGATCAGTTGAATAAAACGAGGTGGTTCTCAAATATAGACCTCAGATTAGGCTCTTAGTAGTTTCAAGTAAGAGATGAGGACATCTAATAGACAGCCTTCAGATGTCACTATGTCCACAACGAGTACTTAGTGATTTTGTTTGGCTTGATGAACAAACTAGGGTTTTCATGGGACTCCAGAACAGGATCCTTTAATCATACATAGAATGGTTTTATTAGTCTTCATTGATGACATCTTAGTTTATTCAGCATTCGAATAGGAGAACATCATATAACTGAGGATGGTTCTGGAATCACTCTGAGAGCTCTATATTTATGGAAAACTCACAAAAGGTTAGTTCTAGAAATTAAATGTTCATTTTCTTAGACTTATCATCTCAATGGATGGAGTTGAAATTGATCCTGTGAAGATCAAGGAAGTTCTTTCTTGGGGGATACCAAAGATTGTTACTAAGGTTCATAGTTTCCTTAGGATATAAGGGTACTATCTGAGGTTGGTACCCAACTTTTCTAGAGTGGCAGCACCCTTGACAGTGCTGATGAAGAAGGAAAAACCGTTCATGAGGAAAGAAGGATCCTAGTATAGCATTCTGCAAGATGAGAATGACCATGAAGAGTGATCTTATCTTGAGGAATCTGGGGGAGGGCACCGAATATATGGTGTTTTGTGATAAAATAGGAATGGAGCATGGTTGTGTCATGATAATGGGGAAGGTAGTGGTTTCTTATGGCCCATGAAAGTTGAGACTGCATGAGAAAAACTATGAAACTCTGGACGTTGAGTGGGAATCAGTATTCTACACACTGAAGATGTGGATACATTAGCTTATGGGAAAACAATTCATTGTCTACTATGACCAAAAGAGTATCAATTATATATTTTCTCAGATGGATGTGAATATGAGATAACAATGTTTTCATTAGTTTCTCTAGGACTATGACATCTATATAGTCTATAATCCTTGGAAGGGGATTTTGATGGAATATTCTCTAAATAGAAGTTCATGTTCATAACTACTGAATGAGGCCTTAGAGAAGTAGTCCTAGAATCAGATGTTCTTTTTTGGATATAGATGAGGAAGTTTTTATTCAGTCTGTGGTAGTTTCCCCTCAACTCTTATAGATAGTCAGGGAGGAGAAACATGGAGATACCAACTATGAGACCACATGTGACCAGATGGCGAGAGGGCATTCCCCAGATGGATACTCGAAATGTGGGGAGAAGTTCTTCTTTTTCATAGGACGGGCCATCTTAACAGTGGCACTGTTGGAGGAAGTGATGAGGGAGATTCATATATCCCCTTTGGCAGTACATCTAGGTGTGGATAAGATGTACATGTTCCTCCTATGTCAATACTCTTGGACAGGGATGAAGAAGGAAGTGTATGATTTTCTCTTGACATGCCTCACTTCTCAGCAAGTGAAGGCTGAGAACCAGGATCCACTAGCTTTGACAAAACCACTCGAGTTACTTGAGTTGAAGTGGGATGGGATATCGATGGTCTTCATGACAGGATTACTACAAACATCCAGGGGGAAAATACCTGTTAGGAGATCATTAACCAACTCACTGTGTCAACCCACTTCATACCCATTCGAAAATAAAGTTTAGTAGAGAGATTGGGACGTCTCTAAGTGCAGTATATAGTCCAACTACATGGAATACCATCTACTATAGTCTCAAATCATGATGCATTCTTTACATTCCCGATTGTGTAAGTGATTACTGAAGTATTTTAGGACTCAGTTGTGTCGGAGCACTGCATTTCACCCACATATGGATAGTATGACAAAGCGGGTCATACAGACCTTAGAAGAAATGCTTCATGCTTATATTTTTTATTTTAGTCCCAATTGATAGGACCACCTACCACTATCAGTGTTTGTGCACAAAAATATAAAAAACTCCACCATCAGTACAGAACCATTTTCGGAACTGTATGGACAACCATGCACGTCACCATTATGCTGGATAGACCCAAGGGAGTTCGTACTCATGGGACAAGAGATGGTGCATGCTACCACTGAGAAGGTGATGATATTATCTGAGTTTTTTAAGGCTTTACATATCCGATAGAAGTCATATGATGATTGGCGACAAATACCATTAGAGTTTTTGGCGGGGGTATGTATTCCTACCAGTCTCTTATCAGTGAGGGATACACAAATTTGTCTCGGGTAGAAAGTCATATTTATGTTTCATTGAACATTTTATGATACTATGTAGAGTGGGAGATGTGTCATATTACTTGGCTCTACCACTATTGTTATAGAGGGTGAAAAATTCATTCCACGTATCCCATATATTAAGATACCTTCACAACACTTCTCATGTCATTGACTACAAAGAGCTGGAGATTAATGAAGGGGAGACATCTGGGTATTAAACGTTAGAGATAGAGGATAGATATGAGAGGATATTTGTGTACGGTCGATTCCTCTTTTGTGTTTTTTATGGAAGAAAAAGATTCTCTAAGGGGATCATGTGGGAGTGGTAGGCTCATATTCACGCTCAGCACCCCCATTTGTTTGATTATGCATTTTTTGGAATATAAGGAAGTAAATCCCTAAAGGTGGGAGTAATGTAATGTTCAATAATTCCATGTAATTCTTTTTTTAATTAAATTGGTTAATTTTGAGACCAGGCTCTGGGATGGCTTGTGATTCCAAGTCCTGGAGTGGTAAGAACCTATTTTCGAACTGTTTTTAATGTTCATTAAATAAACAATTGAGTGGGTTTTTATAACATTAACATCTGTTCCTGTATCAAAAATTTTAGGGAACTATTGAACATAGACCATTGGGATTCAACTAGAAAAAATATAATATCAATCGGCGTGTGTATACCTATAAAGATAGTTTTCATAATTTTGAGAAGGAAAATAAAATAAATGAAAATGTTATTTTATTACATTTTTGTCTTTATTACGCAGTGACTCGTTAGCGCTGTGGTGCAGTGATGAGGTGAAATTGAATCCCATTAATGAACATCATTAATGGAGTAGGGTGGTGTTGCTGCAATTCACACGCATATTCCTTGAATAATTAAAAATTGAATTCTTGTTGAAGAATAATAATGGAATTCCTATGAAAAATGAAAAAGGAAGCCACTCTATCAATGAACGTCGGTGAATCAGACGATGGCGACGACACCCTTGGAGGGCGGATTTGGGACCATAGATCGATGGATGGTGAAAAATAATCATCCTCGAGCAATATTTTTTCCCACACAGGGGTTTGATTATTTTATGTGTGAATTAATTTTCCTCATTCTTTCTTTTAAAAGAAGAACATGGGTAAACTCACGAACATGTTAACCTATAAATTGATCATTCGTACAGATGGTTAATGATGTGAGATAATGTGTATTTTTATCTTAATGATTATTTTTCCCTTTTTTGTTCTTCGTGATAGTACTAATAAGAATGAATTATAGTTATCACAGTAAATGTATCAGATCATTTTTTTGGTGTTATTATGTTAGACACATTATCCTCTCCAATGTTTTCATTCTTCCCATTCTTCATGGCAAAATGAATCTGGAGGTGATAATATTTTCCATCTAGAAGGGGCCACAATAGAGCATCGGCCCATGGAATGAAGTTTTGAGAGATGGCGGCATCAGGTGGGGAAGGTCAAAGACAGGTTGGCCATGGTGGTGTCACAAGAACTTGGTATGACACCACATGAGATTATGACATCAAGAGGGAAAGGTTGCATCTAGGTGGACCAAGGAATCTGCAAAAGGCTGCATCACAAAGCTATGACACCTGGTCGTGGCGGTGGCATAAGGCTGTGGCACTATGCTACATCGGTTAAACCAATCCACGATACTGAGGTCGCGGCAGCAGCCAAAGAGACTGGCCACGTACGGAATGTACAAGAATCCAGTGGGCGTTCGAGCTGGTTGAGAGAATAGGTCTGTCATTATGAGTTGGTCCCGGAAAAAAATCGGTGCTCTAGGTAGACCAATAGGGTAGTATCACTCCAACCGATTCGATTCGGGATTGGTTGTGTGGACTGAGATGCTGGGTGACCCAACAGGCAAGACCTAGAGCCAAATAGGGCTAGGTCCATCAGGGCCCAATGGGCCTGGCCAGTGGTTCAGCTTGGACAGAGTCTGTCCAAACCCAAGGATTTCTAGTGGGGTCAGCTGAACTAGGTCAGGTCATGTAGGACACTCGGACTAGGTTTTCGGGTTAGTCTGACCAAGTCAGACTAGGCCCGGAACCAGCTCGCATCTGTTTACTAAAATTCCAATTTGGTTCATACTGAGTAACTGATTTACATACTGTCTACAATGTTGGAACCATTGCAACTGGATGGTCTATTTGGTATACTCTAAGTGAGTTTTCATGATAGTTAAGATATGACTGATGTCTTGATGAGTAGATTCTCTTAAAATAAACATAATTAGGCCTAGGGGATCCTCCATCATGTTTTTACATGAGGAATATGATGAGTAGGACCTCAGTGGCCCGGTAGATGAGTGATCCTCATTTTTCTAGTAGATGACTAGAACTCAGTTTTCCATCAAATGAGCAAGTAGGACATAGTGTTCAATCATAAGAGAAGACCTAAGTTGTACAGAGTGGCCCAATAGATGAGTAGACCTTAGTTGTATATAAAATTAGTTGACCCTAGAGGTCCCACAGACAAGAAGACCTTATTAGTCTAGAACACGAGTTGACATTAGTGGTCTTCCAGACGAGTAGACCTCCGTTGTCTAGTAGCCGAGTGGAACTTAGTGGTTTTTTAGCCGAGAAGACCTCAGTGGATCATCATGGATGAGGCCATCAGCAGTACAAAATGATTCACTATTACAACTGGAAATCATACTTAATTTTATTTGATTTATACCTAGTGTGAACTATATTTTATCTATATTCTATGTTGTCTAGTCTTGTAGTGTGGTTTTGATTTGTGGTCATTACATAGGGGTTTGGGTTCCCTTCTATGTAATTGGTTAAACACTCCTACACAGTCTTCACCTTTACATGTCATGTCTCGTGTAGTTCACTGATTATTTGATAGATACCATGGTGGTATGAGACTAGGTGGTTATAATTAAGACCATATTGATGGGTGAACAATTGTGACTATAGGTAGCTACCCTTCACCTACCCATTAGGATGAGTCTTGACGGGATGGACTGTGGAAGTTGTTCTTTCTGTTGTGGTTTTGGGGTTCCATTCTGGCCCCTTTTTTACTTTCATTAGGAATTATACACTTTGTTGTTTCCATTAATTAAATTTTTAGTTTACCTAGGGTTTACATTCCATAGATTGAGCTTTGTGCATGTGAAGAGGTTTAAAGGCCAATGCCTTCCGTTTTTGTGATATGCCTATTTAGTGCTGGTTGCCAACCCATATCCTAAGTAAGGTAGGATGAGGGTAGTCACAACAAGGGACTTGGGGGTTGGGTTGTGACAATATTACATGTCATATTTGAATTAAATAAAACACAAAATTGAAACATGGGATGAATATAGAATATGTCTCACAAAAATAAAATGTTAGATGAGAAACCGCTTATTACATTTCAGATTATCACTTCATTCCCTTTAGATCTTTTAAAATAAGATTGTATCAAATATTTTGTTTTTTAATATCATTTTCCATTTTTTAAATATTAATCTTAAATCCATTATTTCATTTTTATAATGACATATTTTATTGTTTATGAAAATTTCACGGTTTTTGAGGACGTTCAGTTCAATGATTAATGGTGGATATGATGTGGTAATCATGGTTAATGTGTTCCTTATTTAAACATATCTATATTAATAATCCCAAAATATTTAATATATTTATTTTTTAATTATAAATATAAAACCAGTTCTGAATATTGGTTATGAAAAATGATCTATTTCATGATCATGGAGATGGTAGGTCAATCATACCCATGAGTATGGTTTCAATTTTTCAATGATAATTATCGAATGAATTTATGTATTATTTTATCAATATACAATTATAATAATAATATTATTATTATTATTATTATCCTAAAATACAAATTACTTATGAAAATATAATTTTTTATATCATTATTTTGTTTATATGATGAAAAAATAATCATATCACTTCATGGAGGCATTAGTCCACACGTTCATTAGGGACATAATCATCATTGAGTGAAACAATAAACTATATGTTATAATTTAATAACTATAGACATGTAATTAATATAATTAATATTTCAATAATATCTTAAATACTAAATAAAATCATCATTATTAACTTCTATTTTATGTGTTAGTGAAAAAGGAATCACATCACTTTGTGAGGAGGTAGTACGGCGTACATAGAAGAAATGTTATCAAACACTAATGAAAATAAATATATAAATGAATATGTGATATCATGAATCATTATGTTTAATTATTTTTAAAAATTTATTATATGTTCTTTAAATTCCTAATGACAATAGTCCATGAGATATTGTGATGGAAAATGAATAATATTGGTTCTCACGGTAGTTGATCATCTTACACACGAATGATGATTTCATAACCCATTTGGTGGAGGTGGTGGAAGATTTATAATATTAAATTAATATAATAACATTTATATATATATATATTATATTTTTGTGTAATCATGTTACCATATTTGAATGAAATTATTTGCTAGTAAAAGATGAAATAAAACAAAAAATCATAGTATAGAATTTTACTTCTTATCAGAAAACTTCTTTAGGATTATACCTAATGTATTCCAAGAATGGATTTGTAACCAATAAATTGATTATATTATTATGGGTATGATATTTGTTTTTGATTTTTTAAGGTATTGTGAAATTAAAATGGGTTTGAACATGTGAATAAGAGGGGGGATGAGGTCGAATTTTAAAAGTGAGGTGAGTTGAACCCAAGATTTTTTTTAAATGAAAATGGTGTAAACAAATTTTGACATAAATAAATTACACAAATAGTGTAATACAATGAATAAAATATTTTAATGTATAAAAATGTACACACAATAGTTTTTAGATAATTTTTATTTCCATTTTGACAGTTATATTTTTATTTACCCCCCCCCCCCCACCACGATAATTTTTTTTTCACCTCAACCATGTAAATTTATTTTTACTATTTTAACAATTCATTATGTTCAAAAATATTGATTAACATATATGATAATATAAATTATTACGATTCAAAATATTCATTAAATTTTACCAAATTCAAATAACTGAAGTCCACATTTTTAATTTAAAATTCATCTTGTATGTGTGCTGAAAAAGTTGTTTTGTTAGTAGTTTATTTTAAAGGGAAATTTATCATATATTAATTATTTTTATAATATTATTTGTTTAATAAATTAAATTTATTAATTATTGATTTATAATATATATATTTCATTTCCAAAAATCCTTATTATGTATTATCATACTTAATAATAAGGTATAAACATTATTCATTTTAAATCATTTTTCAGAAAAATACAGTTTTCAAACACAGTTACAATATTTTAGTAATATATAATATGAAAATGATAAAAAAAAGTAGTTTTATTAAATATAAATAAAAAATAATATTTAAATTTAATTCATAAGATGATTATAATGGTATAATTTTTTTCCATAATTTATTGAAAGAAATTTAAATTTTTAAGAAATCTGCATTTTTCACTTTTCAATAAAAATAAATATTTTCATAAAAACATCAAAAGAGAACGCATATATATTTTTATTATGATGATTTAAAAAATAAAAATAAAAATTATTAACTAAAATTTTGAAATTTTAAAAAAAATCATTACATTATTTTTTATGAAATCAATTTAAATAATTTTTGAAGAAAACATAATTCTAAGGAATATATTTTCTTTACAAAAAAATTTATTAATTAATCACTAAAAATTAATAAGTATTATATATTTATTAGGAAATATATATAATTATATTTAAATTTATTACATTATTTAATACTATTCATAATAGCTAATTTAACAGTTTTTTTATAATGGATATATATATGGTAGGACGTATATTCACTGTCGCATGTCGAGTATGCTATCAAAAAATGTTTTCTTTTATATAATCCCAAGGTTTTATATCATACACTCTTTAATAAATTTAATCCACATGATTTTAAATTTATATTAATAACTAGAGGTTTGAAATTTGATAAAATGTTTTTCGGAAATCCACACTGTAAAAGAGTTTAATAAATCAAACTCTTGATAGGAGAAAAGGCGGAGTATTTTAACACCTTGAAATTGTAATAACATTGTTTTTAATTGAGTGTGAAATAAAAAATCATGAAAATTAATAAATATAACATCTTGTGACATTATAATATATTTTATATTTCAAATAAACTTATTAAATACCTTGTATTTCATGAAAACCTGAGTTATCTTATGTTATATGAAATACCTACTTTTTCTGATAGTTTTAACTCCACACAGGACCACATATTACTGAAAAATATATTATTAAAATATAAGTATTAAATATAATGTGATATAACCTAGTATTTAAATAGGATTTTCTGAATATGATTAACTTAGTTATAAAAATATATGGTTGAATTAAATTTTTACCAATTAGTTTAAAATGAATATAGAACCCAATTAAATATAAAGTAAATGTTTTTTATAAAAAACTATTTTTATATCTAGATGGTGTTTATAATGATAAAGTAAATGGTATTACCATGAGAGAATAATTTTAAAGAAATGAATATATTATATATTGAATATAATATTTTTTACATTAAACTATTCTATTCCATAGACATACGATAAGAATAAACCCAATAGTTCACGTAAAAGGAATTATTTTTATAATGGTTTATTTTCCCATTTTTAATGATTCAAAAATTTTAAATCTAAATTCTAAAACTTTTATAAATTTTATATTTCAAAATAAACTTAATTTTTGAGATAGTGATGTCAAAAAAAGTTTAGGGTAAATATTTTTTTTTTCTGAGAAGATTCATTTTTGATGAATAGTAATATATAATAAATTTTAATTGAAACCTACATTTTTTTAGTTTATTTATATAGTTAAATTTTTTTTATAGTGCCCTTAATTTCAATTAAGTAACCAATTCAATATTTTTTTTATTTATATAATGTGATTGGGTGATTTTTGGGATGGTTTGGATGAATTTTCGAATAGTTGTGGGGCTTTTCCACTCATGAATAGTTTGAAAACAAAATGTGGAAACCATTAAACTCCAGTATGAAAATGTTCATAATGAGACATGGAATATGGGTAAGGCACATGGTTAGGAACATGGTTTTCCAAATTGTGCAGCTACCCAGATGAAACCATATAAATGGGAGCTCAAGCTTCTGCATTGTTGGTGCCTGGTTTGTCTAACCATCCAGTCCAAACAAGAAAGGCCCCCCTTTAGGGACATACTAGTACATGGTTAGCATATTGTATTTTTTAATCATTATTCTTAACATGCATGGAGGTAAAAAAGATCCCAAAAATTTGAAATGTGTTGGGATTATGTTTAAAAAACATATTCTTTCACCAAGTCAACCAAAACAAAATATTTCATCCTTCCAAAGGCTATTTAATCCTTCTCCATTAGTCCAAAGGTGATATGAAGTCTTTTTCGCGCTTTAATGTCAAATTACCATTGTATGCCTCTATTTATTTTAGATCTTTTTTTAATAAGATATAATTTTTTCCCACTATCAATTTCTTAGATTTAGCTTTAAACATATATTTATTGTTTTTTCATTCCATTCCTGGTTACATTTTACTATATTAATATTGTAGTAAGTTATATAAGTTTTATTTAAGAGATTCAACCTAGTTTTGTGGGTGTTCTCATTGCATTCTCCATTTCCACTATAATCCCCAATGTATGTGTCTTCACTCATGACTCATCTAATTATAAATTTAAGGATTTATTGAAAATTGATTTTATTTGGTCATATTGGTTTTAAAATTGTTGGAAAAATCATACTAGAACCCTACATAGTGATGGTTGGTTGTTTTTTTGCGAAATTTTAGAGTTTTGGAAATACTTTTTGAAATGTACTTTGTTTTTTTTTTAAATGAGGATTTTAAAATATAGTTTTCTTTGATTTAATAAAATGGGTTTTTAAAAATAATTTCCAATGAAATATTGTTTTTATTGAAATGGTTAAGATGATTATTTTGGCATTGGGAGATGGAATAAAATGTTGGTGTGTGTTCATGTGTAATCATGGCATATAAGTGTATGATGTTTCCCAAAAAATTTGTGTTATGGATAACTGTATGAACATTAACTCATCAAAATGGTCCTTTTAGAGACAAATTAGTGGACTGATGACTCATCGCTTGTGAGTATAGAGAGGTTCATGGTTTCATGCATGGTTTTAAATTTGTATATATGGAGTCTAATAGATTATTCCAAACAAAAAATTTTAAATTCTATTCATGTTATATCTTTTTTTCTAATGATGGAATATATTTTACTATAGAAAACAATTTTTAAATTAATTTACATGGATTTGATAAAAAATCAAATTGATTATAAAATTTTTTTTCAATAAATTTTCTAAAATGTTCAGTCCTAGTGGTATGAGTAGAGAAGTCATTCAGGGAAAATCTATAGTGTTTCATTACTCACCCTTACTTTGGAACATTGGTTCATTTGTGAAAAGTTTTCATCATGACTCTAGAAAAGATAATGTATAAAAAATTAATGTCATGTAATGTTTCTTGGGTGGATTTGAAGAGTTATATCATTGAACAAGTTTGTTTCTTTAGAGTTTTGTATTTTGATTATATGGGTTTTGACGGTTTTTTCATCAGTTGTGTAAATTTCTGTTTTATAGTCTTCTACTATTGTACTCTGTTATGATTTAGTATTTTTTATCAATGGTTTTATTATATATATTTTTTTGCATCATCATGCATCATTTAATAGTAAATTATTATGTAATTATTGGTTTGGTGGTTTAATTATCATAGAAAAATCATCCCCAAATTGTGTTCAAGCACTTGGAATTTATCGCCACTCATTGGTAGCATGGGGATTTAACATGAAGACACATAGCAATTCCACCTCAAATCAACAAAATGATGATGTGGACGATGTTAAAAGTGTTATCATCTTCTTTGATCCTTCACTAAAATTGGGTCATCAGTTCTATCAATCATAGAATTGAAAATCATTCCAGTCTATTCCTTATGTTTACATGGTTGAAATAAGTTTTATAATTGGGATATGAATTATAGAGCCTAAAATTAAGTAACTAACGTTTTAATACTATACTCCGTTTTAAATTGGAATGGTTACATTTGTGCTTTGAAGTCATATATAAGATTGGGAATATTTTCTTCACAGGCTTATCAAATTAGACATTCATGAAATGTATTTTAGAAATGAAATCTTTCTTGGAGTTCATGTTACATTTTGAGTAATGATTTTTAATTGTGGGATAAAATGTTGACATTTGAAAAGAAATAAAAAAAATTGTAATTCAATATTTTGAAAAGAGAATAACTGTGGTAATATGAAAATAGTCAGATTTTCAAAAGAAAGATAAAATGTAATGAAATGTTTGAATGTGGAAAATTATGAATTTGGAAATAAATATTATGACATATGATGTGGTAGAATTTAAAATTAGTAATCCTTTCATTGAAACAAAATGATACTTATTGTGTATATTTTCTTTCTCAAAAAATTTACCAAGTAAGCATCGTAGAACCCATCCAGAATAAGTAACTGAGAATGTTGTTTCACCTGAGCCACATGTGAACAGATAGCTTGTTTAAATTATAGTCCATGATGTTAATTCTCTAGACTGAGGGAACAAGATAGATAAAACAAAAAAAGTAGAACATTCTATATAGTTCCAAAGGTAGAATCCTTCCATATTTTGTGGTGATTTGAAACTAGATAAGTTAGGGTTTGTGTCGAACTAGATGAATTGAATCTTTGATATCCTTCTCACACCATCATAAATGAATTCCAAGCTAAATACATTTATGTTGGTATATCATGCATGCCAAGGGTGGGATTTAATATATCAGGATAAATTATATGAATGAATTATTAGGGAGTATTTTGAAAAAAATTTCAACAAAAAATTATATCATCATACATTAAGAAATTTAAGAGGGACTGAATTAATCATCATGACAAATGATAGTCTTGTAGTGACATATAATACTGATGATTTTTCCAATTTAGTCTCCTTTGTACAAGAATTTTATACAAGTTAATCCTTGAAGGAACACATCATTGAATTGGAGAAAATATATAGGTTCTTATCAAATATTTTTGTTCTTTATATAATTCATTATACATTGATTTTTAATACATAGATATTATAAGAATGGAAAATCATAGTATCTTTGTTTAGAGGGAGAATATTGATTCCTATTAGAAATGGTGGAAAATATAATGTGTGACGAAAGAGGAAGAGGGGAAATTAATTCAACAATAGTCAAAAGAATGAGAATAAAACAACTATATCATTGAATATTACTCAAAAATCCATTATCCATCATAGATGCCTTCAATGTGGTGAATACAACCATGTGATGTGAGAGTGTACAACACCACCTAGAGTATGCCCCAATTGTAGTCATATGGGAATCATCAGTTATATTTCCATAGTTCTCTATGGTCAAGTGTTCTAGAGACCTCTCATGTGTTGAAACCATCACATGCTTAGATGAGACTAGGGCATAAGAATACCTCTCGTTAGTACAATTGAGCTAGACATAGAGATTTCAGGAATACCATGACTCTTTAGTAAGACCAATCTCGAAGAGGCAATAATGATCAATGTGTAGTGAGTAATCTATTATGTGAACCTAAGAAAGCTATTCTGGATGACCAATCTGGATGATCGATAGAGAGAGGTGTGATTATTTTTAATTCTACCATTATGGAATATTTTTTTGATAAAATAGAATACCATTATATTATTTCTTCTCATGATGTTTATTTTCTATATTAAAAGTTTATATGATTACTTCATTATTGAAACTGCAAACACCTCTTGGTCTATGAGTGTGTTAGGACATTATGTGTACAATATGTTCTATATATAATGATGGAGCTGGTCTAATGGTGTGATTTTCTATGATTCTTATGGATTTCTATGATATAATCCTATGTATGGATTATTGTAAAATGATCAGGTCTTACATAGACTGTTATACTAGTACGGTTCATTTCAAGAGTGACGATGGTGTTAAGAATGTTATTAATGGAGGTTGGAAAGTAAATTTTGTGAAATGTGCTTGTTGGAATAAATAGTTGTTATGATCTCATACTAGTTGGAAAAATTTAATTTTGAATTGATGGAAGAGATTGATAATATTTTATTTCCCCTGGTTGTTGATCATTTTCTATATTTATTTCATGGAGATATCTCTAGGTATCTACCCATAAGATAATTTTAGTTTTCTATTGTTCTCCTCCCAAGACTAGTATTATTCCCCTTCCATTTTATTGGATTTAACCTATAGAATTAATGGAGTTAAATGTACAACTTAAATATATAGAAGTCAATGGTTTCATTCATTCTATGATGACTTTGTGGGCATCACCAATATTGTTTGTCCAAAAGGATGATTGAGCTCATCAGTTTTGGGTGGATAATCATAAGAATGACCAAGTTATGATAAATAATAGGTATCCAACTTCATGAATTGATAATATTTTTAATCAATTAGTGGGATCTATGGGATTCACTAATATTTACATGAAACCTGGATATCAGCAATTTTAGGTTCTTATGAAGGATACACCAATGACAAAATTCATGAGTAGATATGAACATTAGGATTATTTAGTAATTCATTTCATTATTTTGAATGAACACCACTTTTTAAGGAAATGACTAATTCTATACTTAATTTATACTTGTATTCATTAGTAGTGGTGTTTTTGGATAACATATTCGTGGATTCAACGATAAGGATAGAACCTGAAAAACACTTGGAATTGATGTTTGGAATATTTTGAGATCATCATATTTATTGAAAATTATCAAAGATTTATTTTTTGATAAAAGAGGTATATTTCCATAGATATTAAATATCTACAAAGGTCTTTCAATGGATCTAAACAGGTATAATATATTATATCATGGAAACCATGATATATGTATTCAAGATATGAATTTTTTTGGGTAAATATAGTTATTATAGATTCTTTGTTCATGTTTTTTACGACCAAACTAACATAAGACATATTTGATACAGAATAATGTTCCATTATAATGGGATAATTATTTCCATAAAAATATTAAAAGGCTAAATGGTCACTTTAATTCAAGATCAATATTATGTTTTCTAGAATCAATACAAGGATTTGTGGTTTATTATTATTCTTCAAGATCTGGGTAGGGATATGTTCTCAAGTAGTGAGACCATAATATTTATTATGGCTTAAGGAAGTTATGGTTTCATTATTGGTAATACGCAACACATTGTTTAGAGTAAGCTGTTATAGTACATTCATTGAATACTTAGTTTCGTTACTTCCTTGGTGAGAAATTTACGGTGTTTATAGGTCATTAGATCTTGAAAAATATATTCTCACAAAGGGATTTGGACCCAAGACAGATGATATGGATAGAGTTTTACAAAATGACTCAATTTGAATTCATGTAAAAATTGGGTAAAGAAAATATATTGGAAGATGAATTAAGAAGAAATTCAAATGCCCAGTTGGAAAAGGAGGCTTCAGATTATTGGTAGTTGAAGTCAGTAATAGCATACATGCACTTGGAATGTGAACATTTAGGTGATGTTTTAGTTTGATATAATGTTTCATTAATTATTAATTTGATGAAGATGGTTAATTAAGTGTAGTAGTTCAAGTATATATGTTTTTCTATGAGGTCAAAACTCAAAGATGGGGAGACCATTTAGGGATATATACTGGATGGGATTTCAATATTGCAGTATAAAAATATGATGGTTGTATCTATGTATTTTATGGAATATATTCTTTATTCTTACCACCATCAAATATGGGATTCTCATCCAATAATATTGATTATTTATAAGGCATTGAAAGCATAGTTTTAGTGGGTTGGAATGAAAAGGAAGTAGAATGAGATTATTTTGAGATGGTTAACCTGTTATCAAAGTATTATATCTAATTTCTATAAATAATTAAATAGATACCTTGTAACACAATTGACTATTAGTATAATGTATCAACTTGATATATATGGACAATTATAATGGATTATAAAAACACTAGTAGACATTGTGCAAGCTTGTGTAATAGATTTTGGTGGCTCATGGGGAGAAAACATATTATTAGTGGAGTTCTTATATATATATTTTCAATTCGTCATAGAAATAAATCCTTTGAAGTATTGTATTGGTTTCCTTGTTTTTATCCACTTTTTTGGTGGAAATAGGTGAGACTTCTTTGTTTGGGTCGATCCATTTCTAGGAAACAATATATATGATTCTGTTGTTCATTTTATATAAGGAGATGGCTCATAGTCATTACAAATCATATGTGAATCATCTTATATGACCATTGTTGTTTGAGGCTAGCGATCGTGTGATTTTAGTATCTCTCCTTGGAATGGAAATCATTATTTCAGGAATCAGGTAACCTTATATCCTCAATACATAGTCCCTTTAGAAATTATTGAATAGGTTGCTGGAGTTGCATATCGGTGGGAATTTCCCTAATGGTTCAGTGGTGTGCATAATGTGTTTCATGTATCTTAGTTGAAATATTGTTATCATGCTCTTGAATATGTGATTTAATGGGATCCTATTGACATAGATCCAAATGATTCCTTGGTGCATATTCTAGTGTAGATTTTGGAAAGTCAAGACAATGACTTTTATAGGAAAACATAGATCTAGTTTGGATTCATATACAACATGATAGTAATCTAAAATAGATATTCGAATTTGAAAATGAAATGAAAGAGTAATGTCCAAATATCATTCAGATAAATGTTGGTTTTTTACATTATGGGTATGGAAAATCTATTGGTGGGGAGAATGTATCACTCATGTTTCAAGTAACTAACTATTTATTTATGATTTAATTTATGTGAAGTGTTTATGTGAATTTTGGAAGGGTTATAAAGAATATTGGAATGTTTTTAGGTTATTTTCAATAGGATCAAAATTTGATAATGGTCTATGGAATCCATACACAATGAAATAAGGGTAAGGTTAATACACACAACTTGATGTATTTCTGGTCCAAACTATGCAGCCACCAATAAAAAAAACTTGAATGGTGGTATAGTGCGGATTTTAATGGTTGAGGTAAGCTTTTCCTATTATTGTGGGATAACCATATGAGTTCAAACATAAGGTAGATCCTGGACCATAGTAAGAAGATTGTTTTCCCAAAATAACACGACTAACCAAGAACGGTTTAGAAACAATATCCTAAAAATGTGGATCTAGGATAGAAGTATATTTATGCCTATTGATTTTTTCAAAACAACCCATACTGATCATTTAATCCTCCTTAAGGTATTTTAAGTATTTCACATTGATCTAGATGAGATCCAAAGGAATTTTATGTTGTGTTGAAGCAAGATTTACTTGGTAAGAATCCTTTGTGGTAGTTTTTGGTGGTTTTTCATAGAAGTACATTCGTATCTATATCAGTTTTGTAGATCCTGTACATTGTGGATAAATATAATGATTTTTATGAAAATGATTGTAATTTTTGGCCTCGATTATGTTAGGGTATGATATATACTATGTGTTTTTAGAGATTCAAACCAGTTTTTTGGGTATTTTTGTTTCAATATTTTTTTCTCACAAATTAATAGTGTTTCTGGATTCACTCATGAATACCCTACATAGACCATGAAGATATGTTTTGAATTTTATTATTTTTATTTCAATTATTTTGTTAAATTATTGTGAAAATCCCAGTAGAAACCCTCCTTAGTTATGGATTGTGGATTTTTGATGAAATTATGGAATTGTGGAAAGTGATTGTGAAATGTTATTTGTGTTCATGATTTTAAATTATTGATTTTAATATCTGTATTTTTTGGATTTATGAATATGGAGAGGAAAAAAATGTTTTCAATAATGAAATTATTCATCAAATAGTTGAAATTGTTATTTTGGAATTGTGTTTTGTCATAAATTATTGGTACGTGTTCATATTCACTTGGGAATGATAAATGTACGATGCTTCCCCCATCATTTGTTATATGGAAATGGGTATGAACATTCCAGCATCCAAATTGATCCTTAATAGATTTTTTAGTGAAATAATGACTCAAAAATAACAATTATAGTATGTTCTATGGTCTAAACTATGGTAATAATTTTATATATATTGAATGAAATGGAAAATGAAAAAATGAAATTTGTAAAAGTGTTTTAAATAATTTCTTGGATTTTTCATGGAAACTGATTTAGTATGGAAAACGATTCTGATATTAATGTTAATAAAAATTTTATAAACTTCAATAAATTATTTTAGATTTTTTTTCGTCATCATACTAACTTGTTTGATCTTAATGGAATGAGTATGGATGTCATTTTGGGAAAACATAATGTGTTTCATTACACACCCCTACTTTGGTACTTTTAGGATTTTGTAGATATTGTTCATCATGATAATGGAAAAAAAATAGCCTATATATTTACTAGAATTTCATGATGTTTGAGATGTTTTTTTGAGTTATGAAAAGGGTCATTTTTTATTTTTGGGGTTTTTTATTTAGAGTATTGGCGTTTGGTTATTTTTTTCTACCACTACATTCTTTTTTGTTTTTTAGTCTTCAACTATGGTACCCTACTATGATTTTTTATATCAATGGTATTGAATTGAGTTGTTTTATAGTGTTATCATGCATCATTTAGTAGTCTTTAATTTTTTAATGTTTTATTTTGTTGTAATATTTCTCGGATGGAAAATCACCCCCACATTTATTGATGCCCTTTTCATTGAATTCCATAATTTAGCGCTTTGTGGATGTCACTTAATCCAAGTAGAAATTCCACTATAATTTGATCCAATTAAGAGGAGTATGATGATACAATTTTCATTTGGTTTTAATGTATAATTTGATTAATTTTATACCAGTTAAATAAGTTCAAGTCATTGTAATAAATTTCCTATTGAAAATGGGTGTACAAATATAGTAAAAATTGAACATTTTCATGTTAAAAACTCGCTTCTTCATCTCGTCTGTAAGATTAATTTTATATTAATTTCTGCCACTTATAGAATAGGAATTTTAAAAAAACTGTATTCAGTATTTAGAATAAAAATATTTTTTTTGTTATAATAATTCTATCATAGTTCTTTACCAAATATATTAGTGAATGTAATCAAAATTAATTACAAGAAATAATCGAAAAATTACTATAATAAGGGAATACACATTAATATTAATGGAAATAATGACTTCAAAACTTGTCCAAAAGAAATTCTATGGTCCTATTTATACCATATGGACCATTTTATCGAATTTGGTTCATTATTGGATACACATGACATGGGAAAAACATGACCAGAATTCCCTCTTCATAGATTTTATAGGATTTCCAATCCTCATACACTATAAAAAGAAACTCATGCCTCCCATTTATTCACCCAATTAAAAGAATTATTCTGCACATTAAGCATCCCAAATATTCTCCCAAAATACCTCCACTAATATTATAAGCATAACTATGGGTAGAAATTTATCAAAGGAAGTCTTTTGTTATAAACAAAAAATATTAACACAAAAAGTGTTATCATTTTTTAATCATCAAATTTGTTTCATATACATATCCACCACGTGAAGTCTTTTTATATCATGATTATATAATAACCTCACTATATTAAATATATTTATCTATTTGTGATAATATTTTTAAAAACAATTTGAAACACATCCATCAAATGGGTTATACAATCATTATTCATGTGTACGGTATGATATCGCATTGCGAGTCAATGTTTTTTTCTTCCATTACCACATTTCACATTTGATGTAATGATAGATTTATAGTTTATATATATCAAATATATGATATTAATTACGTATTTATTATTTTAAATTTTTTATCTATCACATAACTTAATTTTTTATAAAGTGTGGGAATATGATAATAACTTTATGTATGTTTGGACTACTGCAACCTTAAAGTAATGTGATTTGTTCACGACATACATGGAATGTATTAAAATTGATTTTAATTATAATATTTATATTTAGAAAATAAATATTATATTTTAATTTTAATACAGATATATATCTTAACTTTTTAATATCTTGATATGAAAAAGAATTGGAATTCATGATCATGATTACATATAACCTACTATCTCCATGAACGTTTCACTCCAATTTTTATCTACTAATTTTATGCATTATTATAAATAAGTATATAATGAATAAAAAATTTATAATATGATATATAAATCAACATTTAAATTTTATATATAATTATATGATGTTCTATTTATTTTAAAATCTAGTAAGAAGTCAAAACATAATAAAAACATGAGGCAATTAAAACCTAGGATAGTGAAAATAATAAACGATGATTAAGTGAAGGGTAAAAAGATGTTATCATAATTTAATATATGATATTCCAAATATTATTATGGTTATATTATATGATGATATATTTATTAAAACCCTTATACATGATGTTAGAATATATTCTCCCAAAAGGAACTCTAAGGTAAAGGATTTCATCTAAATTTTCACTCTACTAATACTTATATTTTGTTATGAATAAATTCACATTAATTTGATTTATATAATACCCATTTCTACTAAATATCCATTTTAAAACATACATAATGTTATAATTAGATTAAATTTTAATTATCCCTCTCGAGGGGTTTAGGATGAAAAGTACTAAGTGGTAAAAGTTTTCATTGCAATGTCACTTTCATTTGTGATTATTTATTTTATATTGATAAAATTACTTTATTGTAATCAGTTTTAATTGGAAATTTTCTTAAATATAAACAATATTTTCTTATTGGTATTCTTATTAAATTATCCTTATACCATTTTTATATATGGTGTACACATCGAATGTTATTCGATTACGTATAAAAAAATTAATAATCAGTATTCTTTATTTAATATGGATATTTGATAAGGAATAAATGTTATTAATTTAGTAAATTAATGAATATAGGAAATTATTTTGAATGGATGTGATGGGTGGGTAACATACATTATTTATTCCCTCAATGCATCTACGTGTTCTCAATAGAAAAATCTATTGGGAAAATTAAAATGGATTCAACCAGTTGTTCTAAACCGTATTGTGATAGGTATAGATAGTATAGGATTACATGTGCCTCAGAACTAATCATTTAGATCAGTGACGTTTCAGTTATATTTATTTTCATCCATGATATTTTCATTTGATAAAATCTATGTTTTCATTTTATTCATAGTTAATTGATTAAATGACATGTGTTTCAATTATTTACATTTCCATATTGATTATTCCATATCTAATTATTTGAATTGCATGTTTTATCAGTTATTTACCTTTACATGTTGATTTATTTTCATTGATCCATTATTTGATCCACTATACATACCCTTACTAATCATTTTTGATCATCTTTGTTTTGTTTCTATTCCCCATGCCATGAAGAAAATATATTTTATTGAGTTTTCAAGGGTATATTTTATTATATTTTATTAGATAATAAGGTTTATTTTATATTTACAAATATAAAATGGGTAATAAATATGTAATCTAGTTTTCCAAAACTAATATTTATTCAATAGTTTGGGATTTTTTTTCCTTGTAATTATACCAGCATACTAAATTAATGCTCAAGGATTCTATGGTCAGGTAATTATAGTTAGTATTCGAAGAAATTTAGTATAAACTATAGAAACTATATTTAAGCAATCATATATTAGGGAACAATACCCTAAGGTTGGAATTACTATATTTTCAGAAGAACATCCTCATCATTTAGTATGGTAGAGATTATGTGGGTATTCATAGTAATACACCCCTATATGGATAATATAAGTGGAGGTGGTTCTAGAAGATATGTACGTAGGGGTAATAACTCCAATAAGGGATGTTATTCCTAACTTATTCATAACTTGGTACATGAAAACAAGCCTCACTTTTCACCTGGTTTGACACTTTTGGGGGATATGATATTAATAATTCACATTTTCATTACAAACCATTATGTCTTATGTGGTGGTAAAAAATATCACCAAATAAATGTTTATTATCATTACGAAATTATATTTACCTAATCAATTCAATTTATTTTATGTATTTCACTAGTTTTGAGGTTAAACATTATGTTACATAATGTTATCATCTAATCAAGTATATTTCATTTTTTATAAATTTCACCTATAAAGATGAATTACCATAACACTAGGGGGAAATGTAGAGGATTCTCTATTGATAATGTCTATATAACTGGAATTAGAATTGATAATGTTATTGATATATTATGGAGTGTTAATCATCTTATGACATACACCATTTACCATATGAATAATCCTCATCCAAAATGATATTCTACAATGCTAGATCATGTTATATGATAGAGGCCCCCATCATTCAGTGAGAATAAAGAACTAACAGTTGGTGAGAAATGGATAAAATAATTAGAGAATATATTCATGGTAGTTTGATTATGTGAAAAGGAAAAGGATAAATATGATGTTTAGTTTCTCAATTGCGTTGATGATTAATGTTTTTCAGTGATGTATAATACAAGAAATATATAAGAGATATATCTTATGGAATGGAATGTTTTTATGAATACATTCTCTGAAAAATATCTCCCTCATGAGAAACAAAATGAGATAAAGGTAAAGTTCCTTACATTAAACAAAATGGATGAAGAATGTGTCATGGAGTAATAAACCACCTTTACATGGCTGTCTTCGTATACTAAGGATTTCATACACCACACATATATCAATATTGAAAACTTTTTTTAGGTAATAAGAAAAATATTATAAGTGTGCTAATTTCACATAACTATTCGTCAATCAAAGATGTAGTTTTGGTGCTATCTAGACATAGTAAAAATTATCCACATCTTATGGTTTCAAAGGGAAAAAAGAGTATAAGAGAATGGAATATAAAATAATATATAAAGGTAAGAAGGTAATGAATTATTATCCCATATGTAATAACTGTTGGAAGAAATTCACTTATAATTTCCTAAAAGGGTAGGGAGTTTGTTATATGTGTGGAGAATAATGTCTCTAGGAAAAACAATGAAATGTAATGAAGGAAAAATTCTATAAAATGATTAAAATATAATGATATTGTTAACAATGAAGACTATTTCCCTTAGAATCAATGTAATTTATGTCAAAAGAAGCTATGGGATCAAGGACAAGCATATGTTACTGAAACAATCGAAGTGGAATGATTAATGTGATTATGTATTTGGATTTGTGAAATATGTTGTAAAAGTATATATTTTATTTTTTCTCATTATATAAACTATTAAGTATATAATTATCATACTACATGACTTCTTCATTAATGATACGAGATCATATGTTGAATAA
This sequence comes from Viscum album, assembly GCA_963277665.1. Lineage (NCBI taxonomy): Eukaryota > Viridiplantae > Streptophyta > Magnoliopsida > Santalales > Viscaceae > Viscum > Viscum album. The sequence continues at coordinate 260,695,888 of OY728133.1, read as the reverse complement.
TACTAAGAAAAGTTATTCTGTAGAATGTGATTTATTTGGAAAACCCATCGTTGTGGGAATAATAAACCATAATATGTTCTAGATGTTGTGAAAATGATGTTTGGAAAAAGATATTATTTATATGGATAAAGTAAATTTTATACCACTGACTACATTGTAATAAATTCTAATATTTTGGATCATAGTACATGGAAGTGTCATAATGTTGACCATTTGTCAAATTTTTTATGTTAAACATTGGACAATGTTTTAGTGATTTTTGTATAAAATACCCATATGATGGAACCTATGCTAAAAATATTAGTATAAATAGTTCATGTAATGACCAAAGAATATTATTATACTAATTTAAATGTATCATGTAATTTTATTTAAATATATTCTTAGAGAATGAAAGAATTACTTAAATCTTGAAATAGTTGTGTTAAAAAAGAAATGTTTTCCTCTTATCATTATTTTTTTTATATTAATGAAAATTATTCACACCACTAGTGTATGGTTTTTAAGACATAATAATTCATTTGAATATATAGACTATCACTCCCCATAAGAACCTAATAGTATATTTATCTTCCATTTCCATGTTTTACTAATTTCATCTTATTTAAAAGCCTAGTTTTGTGGTGACCTTCACATTTCCTTTTCCCTCTTATTAAGAAGATTTGTTATTAAAACTTTTTATGATTTGTGTTTTCAAAAAAAAATTAATTTTAAATTTTAATCCCTTGATTTTCAATATCAGTTTTATATTGGCAGGGCACCATTTAATTAAACTGTGCAGAATGCAATGTCCAAAAATAATAATGTAAGAACATTGTATTGAAAACCTTGTATGAAAAAAAACTACAAGAATATAAATGAATATAAATTAACAATACTTTATGATATATTTAATATATTACATAAACATATAATATAACTTGTATGGAACACCACCTTGATTTATATTTTGTTACTTACGTGAACGACAATGTTTGATAGTTTGTGTTATATGCAAGACAATGTTTTTTTGAACAGTAATAAATTAAAAATATATTGTTATTTAATATTATAACATATAACCAAGCCATTAAATTTGAGGTTATGAATAACATTAACAAACATATAATAATATATGTTTAAACTCATGTTTTACTAAATTTTTATAAACGAATATAACAACCAATTTAAGATGAAGTAAATATTTTCATAAAAATATTATTATGTGGAGATGAAATATTATGTTATTAAAGTAAAATAAATTATTATTATTCAATGGTTATATTTAAATTTATATATTATATATTCAATCAATTATTTTTTATATTCATCAAATTTATTTTATAGACATAACATAAAAACCAACCCAATATTATATAAAAAATGTAATATTTTTATAAAGTCAATTTTACTTATTTTTAGTAAGAACATATTTTAAATATAAAGATTTAAAAATTTAAAAAATTTATATATCTAAATAAACATAATTTTTTAAATATTAATTTAAAAATTAGGTTAGGGGGAATTTATGGTATTTATCTAAAAAGATTCAATTGTTTCTGAACAGTGAAAAATACTTGATTTTATTTGAAAACTAAATTTTCAACTAGTTTATTTATATAGTTAAATTATATTTTTATTTGATTTTAAAGTATAATTGCATCAATATTATATCATTTAATATAATTTAGTTCATTTTAAAAAATACCACATTGAAATTGGCTATAAAACAAACAATACATTTAATATTTGGACATTAATAACCCGCTTGGTCTTCCCATTAGGGGGATTATTTTTTAATTACTTTTTTCTAACTTTTTAGTTTGAAATTAATAATAATTTTTTAAATATTTAAAATATTTATAATTTATTATTTAAAATTATTTCAACTTAGTTTTTTTCAAAAAATAAATTGAATGCAATTAAGATTATTGACTTCAATGAATAGAAAAATTTTCAAAATAGTGACTAAACATTAAACATATAAAATGAATGACATAGAAAATTGACCAGAATCCATTAAATGGAATTATTTAGAACATATAACATAATTTATATAATAATTTTTTAAATGAGTTACATGAATTGGGAAAAATGTCAGTGGAATTCCCACATTCAATGATTTATAGGAATTCCACTCGTCATCCATTATGAAAAGGCACTCACCCATCCCATTCATTTACACCTATAATGATATTTTTCTAATTTAAACTCTTCCCAAATAGTCTGAACCATCTCAAACCTCCTCTCTGAGTCATTACATTGTAAATAAATCATTCAATTAAATTATTTTTTATAAACAAAAATAAAGATACCTGAAAAGAGGTACCATTTTTCATGATCACAATTTTTTCATTTACATATCCAACCGTTAAATTATTTATATATAATTCATACATAATAACCTAATTGTAACCAATATAATTTTTTTTATTCTAATATATCTATGTACACTTTCACACACATCCATCAAATGGGATATAAAATCATCATTTGTGTGTACGATGAACAACCACTTCAACAACTGATGTGAATCATTCTTCTATTACAACCTTTATAGAATGTAAAAATTATAGATTTATAGTTAATATAATATATATTCAATATTTATTATTTATTTATTTGTGTAAAACATTTATAAAACATATATCTTTATTGTATCCATTTTTTGGGAATACGATAACATAGTTTGTGGATGTGTGGAGTGTCGCGTCATCAAAGTGATTTTATTTGTTCATGATATACATCGAATGTATAAAATATGATTTTAGTAATAATATTTTTAATTTATCAAATATATTTTATATTTTAATTTGTATATACAAAAATATCATTTACATTTCATTCTTATAATATGAAAAAATGATGTTTTCTTCATGCTTACATACGGCCTACCATCTCCATGAATGGTGCATTTAATATCATTTCTCCAAATATTATGGATTATGATAAATAATTATTTTCTGAATATATATGTGATATTTAAATCATGGTTTAAATTATTAAATTTTAAAAATAATGACCTAATTAATAGTAAAAATATGTATTATCCCAAAACATTCTTGAAGACTATGTAATTAACACATGATATAGTAGAAATATTGAATGATTGTTAACAAACAGGTAATAATATATTATATGATTTTAATATATGATATTATAAATAATATTATAGTTATGTTATAGGTTAATAACATTCTTAAAACAATTATACAATATTTTAAATGGTGACTGACCCAAAATAAATGCAAGGATACATATTTCATCTCAATTTACATTCCATTGAGGTTTATTTATTGTTATGAAGAAATTCAAATTAATGTGTTGCATATACAACCACTATTACATTGAATAACGTGATTCACCCAGACATAATGGTATTCTTTTTTTTTTTACTTTTAAATTTCTAACCCATGTTGATTAGTTTTAAAATCACTATGTGGTAAAACGTTTCTTGAAATATCACTTTATTTTATGATTGTTCACATTCTATTGAATCAATCTGTTTATTGTAATAATTTATCATTGTTAAATTATTTAAATATAAAAATTCTTGGTTGATATAAATTATTACTCTCTAGAATGTATTCCATTTTTACATATAGTTTATACTTTGATAGTTATTTGATTATCTGGGGAAATATTGAAACATCAATATTCTTTATTCAATGAGGATATTTAATGAGGATTATTATTTATTACTTAAATAAATTATTCAATATATTGAATTAGATGGACTATAATAGATTTTAGAGGCTTAAAAATTATATATCCCATTGATGCATCGAACTGTTATCTTTATAAAATAGTTTTGACCAAATTTTATTGGTTCTTACTAGTAGTTTTTTATTGTCTTGTGAAAGTTATTGGTGGTAAAGGTTTTCATGTTCCGCATAAATGACTTCTGTTAGTTAAAATATTCATTTATATATATTTTAGTTATTAATATTATTTTTCATGAGATTGTCATATGAATAAGTATATGGATTCTTTCATTGTCTTAATACTGATTGAATGGCATTTGTTTCAGTTATTTGTGTTTCCATATTGATTATTCTGTATCCAGTTATTTCCATAACATGTGTTCATAGTTATTTACCTTTCCCTATGGATATAAAATTATTTAGTTAATATTTCATCTATATTACTTACACAAACTGATAATTTTATGTCACCCTTTTTTGGTTTCCCCTCCCCATGTTATGTAGAAATGATCTTCCAATTAGTTTTTTAGGATGTTGTTTTTTATATTTTTTTTGTATTTTGTTTCATTTTATATTTCCCAAGGTAAAAAGGGTATCATGTGTGTAAAAGCTCCTTCTAAAATTTCAAAACTAACAATATTCTTGGATTTGGTTACTTGTAATCAGACTAATGTAATAATGTAATTATATATTCTTCTAGGTTAGGGTGTCACATAGATAATGGTTACCAGGAATAAAACACACATGTTTTTCGAATATATTAATATAGGTTAGAAATTAATATTTCGACATCAATGGAAATCATAATAACAAAATAATGAAATTGAGTGTAAAAGAACACTATTCATAATAAATTTAATGATAAATAGATTTTTAAAACCCATAATACCATGAATTAATGTGGTGATAAAATGATTATTGAGTGTATTGGAAATGAAGGTAATTTGGAAATGTTTTTAAAAACCTTTTACAATTGTTTAGAAATTCAATTCCCATCAATACTAAGATCGTAATTAAATATACATATATCATGAGTAACATTTCAAAAGTTTGTTAATTTATACACCATTATCACCATTTTCAAAAAATAATGAGTAATCAAGATGATTATCCCATGTATAATGAAATAAAATAAACGTTTTAAGTCCATATACAAAAAAAGGGATGAAAATATATTTAAACATTATTTATAAATTAACAGAAACTATAATGGTTACAACATGGTAAGATATTTCAGATTATTACTAATAAATCATTGGATACATTAATATTTAAAATTAAATAGTAATACCCAATGATTAAACATGGTAATAAAATAATCTTATACATTAAATGACCTAAATATCATAAAAATTATATAGGTTTTTTAAAATAAATGTTTGAATCATTCCATTTAGAATATATAAAAAATAATTTGAGTCTCTATTTGAAATATTATTAATCACATATCCACCAAATCACGTTTAATCCCAAATTTATCTATTTTTTAAAACACATGTTCCCATTATTATCTTAATATAAATGATCATATAAACCCAAATGGTTATCAATTACTCAAATCTAATTTATGTAAATTTTAAAGCAATATGTCACATTTAATCGAATCATTACATACTACTTTTCAAAATAAAACATCTACTAAAGTGTAATAAATAATGTTATGATATCATCTATTAAAACATAACAGGAATTTCAAAGATTTTCACCTAAAACATAATCCTTAAACTTGTGGAACTATTATTGTATCCATAAATCTTATGATAAACTTTCATAAATAAATCTTAATCTCTACTATTATTTAATCATTTCCTTTGGTATAAAAAATAATATTCATAATTTGTTTCCAGGTGAATATTCTTGATTCTCATAAAGATACCCAATGGGAGGCTACACCAACTCTGTGTTTAATACTATAGTAACAACAATTCAATATTATGATATATTTCACTTTAAATAATTTTAGTTCTTTCATTTCTTTCATTTCATGGAACAATGAGTTTAAAATAATTTAATAACACTGGTAAAATATTACATGTTGGATATTTCCTAACCATTAAACTAAGAGGTTTGAATAAAAATATATAAATGTAAAAAAATGTGAAATATATAAATTTTGAAAATAAATTAATGAATATAATTAAAATAAAACATTATCTTAAAATAAATGTGATATTTTTCTGAAAAGAATTCTTTTATGTATGCAATAAATTTTATTTAAATTTATTAAATTAATATACATTTTTCAATGAATTATAAATAAATTCATATAATTAACATGCTCAAACGTTATATATATTTACAAAATACGTTTCTATGAATTGGTTAAATGTAAATACAGGTTTATATTCAGATATGTATTTTTTCATAAAAAGTAGTTTTTCAGATTTTCCATAATTACAATAAAATTATTTACATCAATTTATTATTATTGTTTAGATAAAATTAATTATATATTTAGAATTGGTAGGTTAAAATATTGAAATTAATTCTTATTTAGCTTTTTTTAATATGATTTGTAACCATTGGTAAATATATCACAACTTTAAAGGGTATATGAGGTTAATCTTGATTAAAAATATATTATATGGCCATAATTATTCATCTTAATTATTATTAGATGAAATTAATATTTCCCTTAACACATTTGTTTAAAAATTTATATTTTAATGGACACATTTAAAAGAAAATTATTTAAAAAATCATTAAACAAAAGGAAAGGAAAAAATTTCAACCACTAAGTTTTTAATATCATATAGATGTTCACGTGGGGAAATAATTAGTTATGAATTGATCATAATAATAATTTTTTTCCTAATTAAATTATATTAATGATGATAATTTATATATATATATAATTATATATCTGTCATAAATACTTACGTAGTTATAATTTATTAATTATTCAGTTAATTGAAAAACTAAATAAATGATATTTAAAATATTTAACTTATTACAATTTGAGATAATTACGGTTATCCAATAATTTTATATATTTCGATGACATGTTTGGAAAGTTTAAGAATTATTTTATTTAATTTTATAAACATTATTGATGTTAGTAAATACAATGTAATGATAATGTCAAAATAATCAATAAAATTATTTTCAAAAAACAATATATTATGAAATTATATAAAATTAATACATATAAAAAATATGAACTAAGGGATATAATATTTTATAAGATTAAATACTACTTATGTTAATGGTGACCTTCCATGTGAAATATTATACTTTTATGAGTGAAAAATATGTTACTATGGTTAATGTTAAAATTGGCCAATTGAGGGATAAAACCAAAAGATAAGGTATAAAATATCACAAAAAAAAGTTCAAATCTAATTTATTTATGATATTTCAATCATATAAAACGCTAAAATATAAATAAATAATTTTGTTTTATATTTTTTAAAATAATCTCCATTCTAATATCCATAGACACATTCTTATGGCCAAATAAAATAGCAACCCATGATCCCATTAGTGGATATCTATTGGAGTCACCTCAAAAAAGAGTTAATCATTATAAATAGTAACTTTATTTTTCTTATATTATTTAACTCATATTAATATAAGATATTTATCAAAAAAATTAAATTTTTTTATCATCAATATTCTGAAATAATATTATAAATATTTAAAAAATTATATACACCATCTTTCCCATTTGACAATGCATGAAGGTATTGCTCATGCGTGCGAACGCCTTACCATCTCCACATAGTGATATAATTCATTATCCATCAACATATTTTGAGGATGAATATAATTATGAGTTTTGTGAATATATATGATATTTATAGAATATTTATAAATTTTTAATTATAATATTCAGTCTACCTTATTACCATATAATCTTTTGGGAAAAGATAATATCGCTCATGCATAAGTTTGGATTACCATATGTGTGATGTGCTTTGATATTATTTCATTTATATATCAATGTATGGTTAAAAGATGTATTTAATGAATATATATGATATAATTATGATTTTTAATGGTTAATTATTATTTAATTTTATTTTGTGATAACTAACAAAAAATTGAAGCAATGTTCTAGAATATATATTACATACCATCTCAAATAAACATCGTAATTAATTTCTCAATATCAAAATTTAATGAATTATTATAAAATATAAATAATGGATATATATGATAATAGTAACTTGATTAAAATTTTGGAAATTATTGGAACATGATCAATGTATAGGAACCCTAACAGTCGAATCATAACATGCTTTGAAAACGAATCAATTACCACCCAGAACATCGATGTAAGAACAAAATTGTTAAAAAACAGTAGATAATTAGTTTTAAATATTACATGAATGGAATGATATATATATATATATGGATATGTAATAATTTTATAAAAAATAGATATTTATTATGAAGGATATTTGAATGCTATAACGTAATTGTGAGGCTTGAGGAAAGTATTTATTTCACAATCTCATCATTATTCGAGATTATTTATTATTATGTATCTACTAGGGAATATTTCTCTTAAACATCAATGTTTCAAAAAAAATATCCCAAAAATTATTTTAACATTCTCATTCATTTATTTAAAATCATTTTACCCATGTTTTAAATAATAATATTTTTTTAAAAGGTTTTTTTATTAATTTTTAAACATTGTTATTTGGGACCTTTCTATAAAAATATATGTAAAGGTTGAAATTTTTAAATTATATGGGATAATGGGTGTTTTATTTCATCATTATACCAACATTTTTTTAATCTTATATTACAATTTACTTTTTTTAATTTTGGAAGAAATGTTATTCATTAAAAATTAAGAATTTTTTATAATGAGAAGTTATTTTAAATATAAAATTTATTTTCGTCCAGAATTATTATAATAGATCATTAATAATAATTTTTAATATAATATTTCATCCTTCTATGTTATTTATACATTACAGGGGATATTATTCAAGTATACACTATTTTTTTCTCAGGATGTTTTAGGTTTCTGATAAAAATATTAATTTTTTATGAAACACATTTCATACCATGTTTTCTGATATGATAAATATTCTATGTCTCTAAGCCATGATTACGTCTGAAATTTATTGTGTGATAGGAGGGCCTATATAATCCTCCAATTTCTTGGTTATATAATTCTATTTCATGAGATATTATTAGGAAGAAAGTTGATGTTCTTGATTTGTTATTATAAATAAGTTGATATGCTCTATCCACTATGGAAAAATGGATTTATTGCCTGATCTAATATTGATAGTAGTTATCCATTCCATATGATGTTCTACATATACATATGATAGAGCCACAAAAATTTATGACATGAACTTATAGTTCATGGTTTATTTATAATGAATTCTCATTCTTATGATTAATATATTTTTAAATGAAACTGTTTGACTCCATAACACATGTTTGTGATATTCGTATGATTGGTTACGAAAATTGTATGTTGTGTTCATGGTATACTTACCTTATTTTTATCTTATGATTTAATAGGATTTTAAATTTATATCTCTCATGATTACCCATACAATTCTTACGATGTCAACCTTTTTATATGTTTCATATCCCTAGGTTGTAAATAATGTTTTTAGTTGGGTATTTGTATGATGTGTACTATGTTGGATGATCTTTATGGGATATTTTGATGATATTTCATAAAATAAGTATATACTATATCTAATACCCAAAAAATCAAAGGATTTATAGTCTAGGTCTTGTTTTTATTATTTTGAATTGAATAATATTATATAAAGTATTACTATTGTTTTTAAATGAATTGGTCATTATACTATATATTAGAGTAGGGTCATTCAATATTTGGTTATTAGGGTTATAATAATTTCATGAAAATTATATGTATTATTCAATGTAATGGAAAAAATACTAATTTTATCATAATTTTAATAAACTACCTAGCATAACCCTATGGTGTCATAGAATAATGTGTCACAATTTTGACATTCTATTAAATAAATTTAGAGTTATGTTGTATTCAAGTATGATTATTTTTTCTAACAATATTTCATTTATTTTTAATGAATGGTTAGATCCCTAATCAATACTCTTAATAATTAATGTGATGGGAAATGCAATGATTGATCACATGAGAAGCAACATGTTTTTTTGGATGAAATGCTTGATCTTCCTTGTATGCTAACACAAAATTATCAGTCTATTGATCATGTTAATATTACAAATGATCAAAGGAGGTAACAGTGTACTATTGAATATTTCAGGAGGCAACATCCACTAATTTTTTGTGTAAATTAAGATCATTTAGTGGTTGAATAATGGAGAAACAACATTGAAATTTTTTTCTATTCCCAAATTCTGTTTATATGAAAATTTTATCCTAACTATTTATCATCTGGATGGTGAATCATATCAATGATGGAATGTTATCATGAATACAAGGTAAGAATAAGAAATTGAATCCCTGGAATGGGATGATTCTGATAAGATATAGTCTGTATGTACATCACTCATATTCTATATTAATATTTGTAGAATGGATTTCTTGTTTTGAAAGAAAAGGATAATGAATGCATTGGTACATATGAGGTAATATTTAAAAGGAATTTAAAGAAATCATGTGGCATAAATATCATCCCTGAATAAAAAATTTATCATTAATTTGGTGGCCTAAAACCAAGTTTGAAACAAATATATATTAATGTAATTATAGTTTTTATGATAAAATTGTTTGATATGAACTCAATATTAATAGAAAAATGTGGTTTCTATATTGAAATGGGTTTTATTGAAAATAATGATAAAATATCTTGAAATATTGAATAAATGACATGGTTGAATGAAATTAAAACCATGTACATGCTAAAAATAATGGATGAAACTTTAAGGTAATCATTTTAATGTTATTTAGAGGTTATTTAATAGTGTAAAGTTGAGTCATAAGGCTCAAGAATTTCAAAAGGCAATGATTAGGCTGATTAATCCAATTGAGGAAAATAATATGCCAACAATTTCACCACCCATTCTCTAATGCTTCAAATTTTCAACAGTTTGTTAATTATTTTAAATAGTACATGAACGTGAAGGATTTTTTTGATCAACATGAATATTAAATTGAACTAAAGATAAAATATAAATCTTATGTGGTCAACGTAACGACCCAGATATTTATAGAATATGACATTTTTCCTATTTATTAATATTTTTGAATTAATTATTATTTTTACTTTAATGGGGATGCTATGTTCGATGTCATACATGAAACACATCAATGGGTTTCTAACAAATATCTTTTTTCACACAAGGATGATTCATACTGAATAATAATAATATAATATTATTTTAAATGGTAGATATTTCCTATACATTATATCAATGGGAATGAACATAACTAAAAAAAATATGATTATACATGTATTTTAATGTCTTAAAATTTTTCCATTTAATTTAAGAGATTAAAAATATGAATGGATCTATTTTATGAATTAAATAATCTAATATTCTCTAAAATTTCAATTTACAGACATTTGATGGAGAACCCTTTTTAAATATTATTTTTGGCACTTTTATATATTCCATTTGACAAAATAAAATTCTTCTTTAGAATAGTGACATCAATATTTACTTTTGGTAAATTTTTGGTATTTTTCTGGTAAAGTTAATATTTTTAATGAAAAGTGAAAAATACTGCATTTTAATTCAAAATAGTTTAATAATATTATTTATTTATACGGTCAGATTATATTTTTAATTGGTTTTAAAGTGTAATTGGATTATGTTTTTACCATTAAATACATTGCTTTCATAAGAAGTAATTTCACATTGAAATTGGACATATACAAATGAAAATATTTTGATATTTATTATTTCTTAAAAATAAGCTTTCTGTTTTGACAATGGGAATTAATTGTAAATTAATTTCTACAACTTCTACATTTTCAATATCGAGAAATGGATTCCATATTTTGAATAAGGAGTTCCAAATTGTGTAAATAAGCAAATTTTATTTTCAGACATTTTGAATTGAAACTTTATTAGATATTTTATTTACCATTGTTAATGGGTATATTTGGTAAATAATTGTAAAATATAATATTATAATAATATTAAATTACCATAACACATGTCCTAATCCTATTGGATGATACATGTCTGACCATGGGAATCCTTGTCTTAATTTTTTGGAACCCATTGATCAATTTCTAAATGAAAATGACACAAATTGAAAATTAATTTAAAGATAAGGAAAATGTTACATACACATATATCTCTTAGTAAAACAATCATTATAATGGGTTATATAAGTGATACTTTAGACTATAAGTATTCATTATAAAGATAAAAAAAATTATATGTAGGGGTATTTTATTTATAATTTTAATACCTTAAATAAATACATTTAATTATGACACAATCGTAATGAAGTAATTGCATCATTAATAACAGATTCAAATAAATGATGTTATAAATATTTTAAAAAAATTATATTGAAACATTTTTTTCCATTCAAGAATATTAGGGATAATAATGACTTTTTATCAATGGATTAATTAATGTTTTTAGAAATAATAAATTTGATATAGAATTTTTAAATGTCTTGATATGAATAGTTTATAAACTGATATAAATGAGTCTTTGAAACAATTAAAAAAATTAAACTGATAAAATAATCCTAAAACTCTATGATTCAGCCAACTGAAATATATGAGGTTAAAAATTCCATTAATGATCCATTTTGCGTCAGTTGTAATTATATTGTAAATATATTAACCTTATAGTATGAATATATAAGAGGATATGGTAAAAGTTAAATTAGTTAACTAAATGATTAAGACAAAAGATAAAGCTAATTTTTTTCCCTAAACATGTCTAAAACCCATTGTCGTATATTATTTCTAAAAATAATTACCTTATTATCGAAATAATGATTTTTATACAATTTTAAATCGAAATTTAGTTTATAATAAAATAATATTTTCAAACATTTCTATTGAGCCCCTCCTCCCCTTATAAAAGGACATTATTAGTAACCCTTACCCATACCCCTAATCCCCATTTAATTATTGATACTTGGCCCATATAAGCACCCAAAATCACTATATTACACTAAGAATCCTTAACATAGGCATAATGCACTTCCATAAATCCTTTTGGATCAAACCAAAGGGATTTACCCAATTTATAGGTAATATCTTCTATCAAGTTATATTCATTCATATTCATTCTCTAGCCCCCTAAAATCTCCTTATTCAATTATTCTATATAAGAAATGTACTAGTATGTTGTTATGATATGGAATATAACTACACTTCCACACACCTCCATATAATAGATACAAACATATTGTTTCTGTGGATGACAAACTACTGCCTCATTAAATGAGGATTGTTCAATTATCTCCAACCACCTCTTTTGGTGGCCATTATGATGGAAATGTAATTATATGTGATATATATTTTATTTATATTGTATATATGCTTCTATAATTTTAATTAATAACGTACCTTTATGGTATCCATAGTGTATAAATACAATAATTTCGTTTGAGGAAGTCGGGACCACTACCCCCACAAAGTGATATGACTCATTCATGCTATACTTGGAACATATAAATGATAGAGTTAATGAAAATTTATATTATATTATATGTGAATTATTATATGCATATGCATTATTATTTTTTCATTCCATTAAATATGACATAGAAATGAATGTAGTGTTCAAGCATACATACGACTTACCGTATCCATGAATGATGTATTTTATTTCTGTCTTTAAATATAATGTACTATTATAAATACACATATATATGTGTAATATATATGATATATATGATATCTAAATAATTAATATAATTGTGGATATAATTGAATTTTGACCATGTGGACATCTATTGATTATAAGAAATCATTTTTGACTCAAGTATCATATATCGAAAAAACAACCATTATTAACTTAAATGATTCTGTAATGTTTACAACATTGTAATAAGTGATATACATAGAATAAGAAAATTGAAAAAGGATCTAAATAGAGTAAAAATTAGATTTAGTTTTTTATTTAGGAGATTATTGAACTAATGAGTCATGTTGGACATGAGGTAAGAGAACTTCTTAACAGAGTTTTCATTCTTTAGTTTAAACTTATTCTTCATGATTATTGAATTATGTGATTATGTGAGATATAAAAATAGATATTATATCTTTTATGTATACTTTATTTTTGTGTATTTATAGTGATTATACATTATTGATCTATTTTACACATTCTTATATCGAAATTTATTCTTCAATATCCATATTGTTGTAAACATTATGTTCAACTTATGATAGACACTTTTCCCTCCCATAATCAATTTTTTTAAATTTTAATGTGACTCTATTAGGCTACTAATTTTTTTTAAAGATCTTATTCTCAATATCCTTTCACTAAGGCATTTTATGATTTATAAAAAACATTCATTTATACAGTGTATAAAAACATTGACTTTTGATTTCATTCAAATGGAATATTTCTCTATGAAGCATTTCAAAAAATGACAAAAGAAATGATTATTTTTAACGTATGCAGTGAAAATTACTATTCTACTACTTCGAGAAATATTTGATATTTGGCATCCTATACAAGCCTTAGTGTTTTGAAATGTAAAATAAATATCATATACTATTTTTATGTATTATTTATTTAAATTGGTTTTAATAATTGATTTATTAGGTCAATATATTGAAATATTATTGCAATGTGGAAATTTTATCATTACTTTATACTAGTTCATGTGTTATTATTATGTTATAGTTATTGGGATTTGTTTATGAATACAGGTGGTTTTGTGATAAACCTTGGCTCGGTGATCTAGATATAGCTCCCTAATGAATTGGGTAACATAACAGAGGTAAACATTCATGTTTCTACAATGATATTTTGGGAATATACTATGATAGGGATTCTAAACGTAACTCCCTAGGTATCTATGAATGCTACAATTTAAGTATGTTATTGATGCAACACATTAACTTTATGATTTATGATTTCTATGTGTTATTCATAATTATTGTGATTTCATGAGGTAAGTTAAAGAGCATAGTTTTTGTATGTATTGAAAGAATAATGTTTTATTTCATTATTTTATAACCCTTACTGAGCTTCTTACGCTAATCACATGTTTTTGAAATGTTTTTCACAGGGTGTAAGGAATGGTAAGAGAACATAATAATTGGAGAAGAATTATATCATGAAAAGAACTTGTTTTTTATTTATGGAGTTTTATTATTGTGAAATTTTTGGTAGCATATAACTGTCTACTTTTTTATTTTTTAGATTTTATGTAATTGTTATGAATTAACCCTCTAAAACTCTAATCCCGAAAATATCCTCAATGTTTATTATTAATTTAACTCAAGCTTATGTATTGTTTAAGGATAATGCCTTATAGTTGGTATTAGAGGTTGGATTAGAAAACATTATGGACTAGCACTTTTTGTTAGACACATGGTTAGACTCTATGTCTACTCATTAAGTTAAATACTTATTTTTTATTTTTTCATATCATTGAAATTTTGGTAAAAATGGAAGGGGGAGGATCTTAAACGACATTACTATATCACCCAAATGGCTCGACTACAATATTTATTACAAAGTCATTTCTAGACAAATCTGAAACATTTTTTTAACATACAGATCACATTCAAGCATTTTTTTTTGAGATATCAAACACATCCATTATACCTCAATACCATTATGGATCAGGATTTATATTTAATCAAAAACAATTTTTCAATATTCTCATTTTTTCAAGAATGGTAAATATTATCAGGTTATTTTCATATATTTTAACTTATCTCTTGATTTTGAAGAATATTATGATTTTAAAAAAGGTACCGAAGAAGGAGACCCTTGCGAAACAAATTTATATTTTCCTTTAAATTATATTCTCTCAGTGCATAATTATTATATTTTAAAAGGTCCATTGACTTAATGTTTCAACTAAATATCAATCATACTATTTTATAAAAAAAGTATCAAATGTTTTGAAATTATATGTCATAAATGATTATTTTCTGAAACTCTTTTTCCTTGAGAACCCATATCACCCAATTTGTACGCAGTGTATTTGGATAAATAAAGTAGATGATTTTGAAGGATCAATAAATCATTTTTTCAATGTATGGACCATCTATTTACGTTAATAATATAATGATGAAACTATATTGACACAATGAACAAGGTACGTTGTTATTTCTTTGCGAATAGTGTTATTTAATGTAGGTAAAAAAATTCAATATATATAAGACTTCATGAATTAATATATTGAGTTCATTATGAGTTCAGAT
Organism: Viscum album; assembly: GCA_963277665.1. Classification (NCBI taxonomy): domain Eukaryota; kingdom Viridiplantae; phylum Streptophyta; class Magnoliopsida; order Santalales; family Viscaceae; genus Viscum; species Viscum album. Next base: position 260,679,906 of record OY728133.1, on the reverse strand, counting down.
GAAAATCATAGGTATAAGACAACCATTGAGATTAAATAATGTTGGGGTTATTTTTTTCTTTTATAAAATGGGGAACATGCAATATGGGTGACAACCCATCACGTCCAGTAAGGTCTTGTGAATAGAACCCACAGTCGAAGGGCGATAAGGGTGCATCGCCTACCACTAGCCTACGTGAATTCCTAGGTTAGTATGACTTATTATTTTTCGTTAAATAACTTTATGGATCAAGAATATGTTAACAAGGGATCTTATGTTATATCAAATGGATATCATTAATATAAGAAAATGATTTGTTTATTAAATGGTAAATGTTATTTTTGAAGACGTTTTCTCTTTTGGGAACACTATATGCCATAGGAAAATAGAATAATTTCATATACAAATTGAGGAGTAATGGTTTTTATTTTGGAAGAATCTAGGTTTTTATTGTGTGCATATAGAGATTAATTTTATTAGTGGAAATGATTAACCCATCATGAAAAATATGTGATTAGGTTATTTACTTTTCAGTAATATACATTAAGAGTAGTAGATTTTATATAGAGAAAAATGTTATGATTCATGTAATAAAATCATTCTAAATATTAGGTTTCCATCATTGTTTAGATTACATTAAAAAAATTTAAGTAAATTTTTGTATTGAATGGAATTTTTAGAGATTTTGGTATTTTTTTCAATTTTGGAGATTAAGAGTAGTATTTATTTTTTATATAAGATTATACTTTTGGGATTATTTGATCTTGTATGAAAATTTTTGGTTTTTGTAAATTTATAAAGACATGGTAAATATATGGATTATATTTTTTTGGATCATTTTATTCCCTATAAGTTGATTCTATTGCTTCAGGTGTGACCAAGTCATCTTGACTACTCATCGTTTGGATAAAAAAATGTGTTTTTGGTAGACACATATTAAATGAAGAAACACTACTTGAAATGTAAGAATATTTCCATATGTTTTTAGTCTACATAATAAATAAATTTTCCAACTTTAGGATAGGGAAACTAAAAAAATGTTGTATGATTACTTTTCCTACTGGGAAACCAATGACTATTTAGCCCATCACTATTTTATGATATTCTTGTTGTTAAATTTCTCATGTTCATGTTTTCTATCACCATCCATCAGATCATGGTACTTAGTTTCTCTTCCATATCTATGTTTTTTATAGGATATCCTAGTATTTGTTATCGTGGGTGATCTTTGTACATCTGTTTCTTTATTTTAGTGTGATAGTTTTAATGACTTGTTTTCCAATGATAGACTTTCAATGATGTTTCCAAGCCCCATTTTAAAATTGCGGGGACATAATTTCCCAAAGGGGGAAATATTTAATGACCTAGGTATTTCTAAAATTTTAAATTCTAATATTTATTAATATTTTTGAATTAAATATTCATTTTACTATAAAGGGGATGCGATGTTCGATGGAATACCCAACATATAACAATGGGATTCTCTGAAATCTTTTGATGCAGACAAGGCTGAGTAATACTGAAAAATAATAATATAATATTATATTAAATGACATTTAATGCATAGTCGTTGTATCAATGATAATGAACATAACTAAAAAAATATTATTCTAAATGTTTTGTAAATGTATTTACATTTATCCAATTCTTTTTTGGAGTTTAAAATAAGAATGGATTCAATTTTAAGCATGAAATACACTAATATTCTTAAAAATGTAGATTTACCACCTTTTTATGGAAAACAATTTTCAAATATAGTTTTTGTCGCTTTTATATGTTCGATTTGACAAAATATACATATTCTTCCGAATCAGGACATAAAAATTTATTTTGGGTAAATTTTTTGTATTTTTTTTTTAGAAAATTCATTTTTAATGAATATTGAAAAATACTGCATTTTCATTCAAAATAAACTATTAATATAATATATTTAAATGTTTATATTATATTTTAAATTATTTTTTAAAGAGTAATTAGATAATGTTTTTTCTATTTAATGTAATTCTTTCCATTTGAAGTAATTTCACTTTGAAATTGGACATAAGAAAATGTCAATATTTTGATAGTTATTATTTCTTCAAAAAATCATTTTTGTTTTGAGAATGAGAATTAATTTTAAATTAATTTCTACAAATTTTTTTTATCGAATTTGGAAAAATTGAAATCAGATTTGGGAATAGGAGTTCCAAATTGAGAAAATATATAACTTTTATTTTTAGACATTATGAAATGTTACATCAGTATATATTTTATTTACCATGGTTAAATAGTAAATATGTTAATTAATTGTAAAAAATAATATTATAATAATATAAAATTACTATAACACATATCCTAATACTATTGGATGATACATTTCAGTCCATTGGCATCCTTGGATCGATTTTTGAGACCCCATGGAGTAACTTGTAAGTGAAAACGACACTTTATAAAAATTAATTTAACGTCACAGAAAATGTAACATAAATATATATCTCTTTGTAAAACAATTTTTAAAATTTGTTATATGAGTGATATTTTTGAATATAAGTAGTCATTATAAATATATAAAAAAATTATATCACTGTATTTTATTTATAAATTTTAGGCATTAAATATATAATCTTAATTATGACACAATGTTGATGAAGTAATTGCTTCATTAATAAATGATTAAAATAAATGATATAATAAATATTAAAAAATTTAATTTTTAGACTTTTACTGACATTCACTAATTTTAGGGATAATAATTACATTTTATATTTGAATTTATAAAGGTTTTTTGAATGAATCGAGTTGTTATAGGTTTTTTAAAAGTCGTGAAATGAATAGTTTATAAATTGACATAAATGAATTGTTAAAACAATTAATATTTTTTAAGTGATAAAATAATCCTAAAAATATTAGATTTTCAAAAATAACATATATTATGTTAAAAATGTCATTAGTGATCCATTTGGGGTCTCTTGGAATTTTATTGTAAATAAATAAAAAATATAGTGTGAATATACAAGAGGACATGGTAATAGTTAAATTAGTTAACTAATGGTTAAAGATAAAATATAAGGTTAATTTTATGCCATAAACTTTTCTAAAACCCATTGGATGGAAGGATTTCAAACAATAAAAACCCTAAATTTGATTTAAATTAGGTGGGGACCTTTTGAAACTGAAATTCAGTTTATAATATATTCATATTTTAAAACATTGCAAAAGAGCTCCTCCTCCCCGTTATTAAAGGACATCACCTCTAACCCTTACTCAAACCTCTCAACCCCCTTGGATAATCCAATATATACCCAAATAAGCTACCCTAATCCCTCTATTCCACCTATAATCCTTAGGTAGACACCAATTCAAGAAATAATTTTTATTCTAACCAATGAGAGTTACCCAATTTAAAGTTAATGTCTTCTTTCATGATATTTTCTTTCATTTTCCATATCTAACTCCTTAAACATTAATTATTAATTCATTATATCAATAATTTTGTATCCTAATTATACTATCATATTTTAATGATAATGATTATAACTAAACATCCACACACCTCAATCTAGTGAATAAGAACATACTGTTTCTGTGTACTGTGAACTACTGCCTCACGAAATGGTGATTGTTCAATTATCTCAAAACACCACATATGGTGACCATTATGAAAGAAATGTACTTTTATGTGATATATATTATATTTATATTGTCTATATGATTCTGTATTTTTCATTTATATCATACCTTTATGGTTTACATAATGGATAAATAAGATAATTTCATTTGAGGAAGTGCAGACTACAGCCCCCTCAAAGTGATATGACTCATTCATGCCCAAAATTGAATGTATGAAAGATGAATTTAATGAAATTATATAATATATTATATTGGAATCATAATATACGAATTTATAATTAAAATTTCATCCAATTTAAAATGAAATATAAATGAAAGTAGCATTAATACGTACGTAGGACTTACTGAATCCGTGAATGATGCATTTCATTTCTTATCCCCAAATGTTAAGTAATATTATAAATACATATTTTTATATTGGATATATATTATTTATTTGATATCTAAATTTATAATATCATTCTAGAGATAATGTAATTTAGGCCACAAGGAAAACTTGAAATTATAAGAAGTTCATTTCTGAAGCAAGTAACAAATTTCGACAGAACGAACTTTATTAACATAAATTATTACGTAATGTTTATTATGTGGTAATAAGTGATATAAATGGAATAATAAACTGGAAAAAGGTTCTAATGTAAATGTAACATAACTTTAGTTTTGTATTCAAGAGATTATAGAACGAACGAGTCATGTCAGAATGTGGTTTGGGATCTTCTTAACCAAATTTCCATTTGTCGGGTTAAAATTATACTTATTGATTATGACATGTTATGATTATGTGAGATATTTATTCCAATATCAAATCAATATTAATAATTTATTTTTTTTACTTATAGGGAATACACATTAGAGATCTATTTTATTTACAAAATCTTCTTTGTATAGAAATCTTTCATCCTCCTCTTTTAGTCATATAATTCATTATGTTAAGTCTTTTAATTTACACATTTGTATGTCGGGATATATTATTGTATTACCTTGTTTCTATAAACAATATTTCCAAGTGATGATAGACCCTTTTCCCTCCAATATTCTCATTTTATAATTTTTAATGTGATGTCGTTAGTCTGTTGAATTTTCATAAAGGGCTTCGTATCAATCTCCTTTCATTGAGGCATATTTTGATTTAAACATGACATTATTTAATACGGTGTATACATCAACATTGACTTTTGATTTCATTAAAATACAATCTATTTCTATGAATTGTTTTACTAAATGACAATAGGAATGTTTCTTTTTTAACGTATGTGGTGATAATGAACATTTCGCCAACATGAACATTATTTGATATATGTATTCCTCTAAAATTCATAGTGTTTTTAAAAAGAAAATAAATACCATATACTTTTTTATGTAAGATGGTATTGAAAATGGTTTTAAGAAGGGATTGATTATGTCAATATATTGAAATTTTATTTCAATGTGGAAATGTTATGTTTTCTTTATGTTTGTTCATGTGTTATAATTGTGTTATGGTTCTTGGTCATTATTTATATATACGGGTGGTTCCATGATATACCTAGGGAAGATGATCCTAATATATCTCTCATATTCATTGGGTAATGTGATGAATGTTAACGTTAATTTTCTATAAATAGATTTAGGGAATATACTCTGATAGGTATTCCAAACGTAACTCCCTATGTAGCTATGAAAGCTACAATGTAAGTATGCTATTGATGACACATGTTACCTTTATGATTTAGGATTTCTATGTGTTATTTATAAATATTATGATTTTAGGAAGTATATTAAAGAGCTTATTATTTGTATGTATTGATGGACTAATGTTTATTTCTTTTTTTATAACCCTTAATGAGATTTTTATGCTCATCACAAGTATTTGAAATTTTTTTCACAGGGTATAAGGAAGGTTAATAGAAATGAAAAATTCAAGAAGAATTATATAAAGAAAATAAATATTGTATTATTTACGGAGTTTTATAATTGTGAAAAAATTGGATAGATTAGAAGTGTATAATTTTTTATTTTTGATATTTAATGTAATATTTATGACCTAATTATCTAAAAACTAAACATGAAATGATATTTACTGTTAATTCTTGATCTAACTGAAGATTATCTAATGTTTAAGGTTGGGGCCTAATAGTCAGGACACGTCAAAGAGGGTTATCGGAATTGTGTGGCGAAATGTAGATTCGTCATCCAATTTAGAACAAATTGGGCCTTATTGGATTATATATGAACCCACTCCTTTATTTCTAAATTTTTTTATACGAGAATCATGGTATCTCTTCAAATATTAGATGTTGAGTTAGATAATTTTTGTAATGGATCAATGGTCATATATCATGATTATAGTTCTTATTTTATTGATGTTCATATGAATGTTCATTGTGATAATCTTATGGCTCTCTCATTAGTTACAATCAATGTGATTAATGGAATGGATCATATTTAAATTTCTGTGCCCCATATTAATTTATATAATAGGGATGTCACATTTCGTCGTTTTATTGTACATATAATAATTTATAAGGATGAATATGAAATAAAAATTAAAATTTATTCCATAATTTTTTCTTTAATTCATATTCAAAGAGGCTATTTTTCTGATATGGTTCGGGGAGATCAACAATATGGATACAACTACAATATGTTATTTTGTTGATGTATTTCTTTATTAATTTACAATTCTTCCACCAAATCGTAAAGTTTATTTTTCAATAGACCAATCTCCTGGTTCTAAGCCTATTTCAAATCATCTAATTTGATCACTACACTTGGAATTATAATTAGTCATAAATCCTCATTAATTTATTCAATTTATTAAGATCTATCATTGGTTTGAGATTGCAGAAAATAAATAAAGGGTATTTTTTATTTCAATTCAATTGTAATTAATGATTGGTATCACATTTATGTTTTTTGAAACAAAAAATGGTGTATAAATTTATATTTCAATGGTTTCATCTCATGTTATCATATGTTTATATTACAAATCATTATACAAGGGATTTCCATTATGGGGATGCTAAATTAATGTTAAAAATTCCGAAAAATATCTTATAATGTGTGTGTATTTTGTTATTCGATATCTATGATTTTGGATGTGGTTTATAACTAAACCAATATTATTTATAATAGTTCCCTTATTGGGGGGATATACTTGAATCCCACTACTTTTAATTGGAATCATTTGACATTACACTGATATTCACTTATTGTCCCCATTAAATTATTATTTTCGGATTTCTTCATAATTTTTTTGGGAGATTTATATTTTGCAAAATTTTCGTGCAATCATGCATTCAAAAAAAAATTCCCCGAAATAGATATGTAAAATTTATACATAAAAAAATAAATTTAATTACATAGAACATAAATTCATCTCTATAATAAAATTTCAGGAATAAAAAAAATCATGATATTCTATATGGGACACTAAACAAACATGATAAATAATAACAACAATAATATATAATATTACATAGGGGTATTTTAGGAATTTAAAACCAAACACAAGAGTCACATTAATAAAATATTCTAATAAATTTTAAACTAAAATTATTACCATAAAAGATGATTATAAAATGAAATATGACACATTTGTTGTAAAAAAATAAGAATTGAAATTAATCAAATAAAAAAATTTATACTCAACAAAAATATGTACCCATGAAATATAATTATGTAATGTGGATTTAATTGTTAATTTACTAGTCAAAGAAGAAATTTTACTTATAAAATTAAATGATTTATTATTTTAGAAAAATACAACCATAAATTGAAAATTTACCTTAATAAACCTATTTAGTGTATGAATATTATCCAAATATAATAAAATATAGGTTCAAACATGTATAAATATTTAACAACAAAAAATTTCTAAAACATAATATATATATACGTATTTCACCAATAAACCTGTAATCAAATTTAGTTGAAGGAAATAAATCTCAAGAGTAAAAAATTGAAATACCCTGATGAAATAGTTTTAAAATTTATTTTCTGATATAGTATCTCTAAAATTGAAAATCCGATGTGTCCCAAACAATTAAATGGTGTCAATGAGAATCAATTTTACTTTTTTATTAACATGGTTTAAATTGAATAATTTGACGAAAAATTAAACACACTTCAATTTTCATATAAATAGGATGTTCCAAACACCTCTTTACATCCATGTGAATAAACAAAAAATGTAATGTAATTATAAATTAAAAAAAATGAATTTTTTAGGATAATAATTAAAAATTATGATTATTTTATCCATCATGTGGGGTAAATAAATGTACAAAAATGATTATTCAGGATTTTGATTTTCATTTCATTTCCTGTTTGGATTAATTGCATATGAGTTTAAATTAAAAAAAATGAAAATAAAAACTATATGAAATAATTTAATTATTTTACACAAATTAAATATATTCACAAGTGGAATAATATTATGTTATAATTTAATCCATAGAGATATATAGGTTACCCACTTAAAAGAATAATAATAACCATAAATCATAATGAAAATATCGTCATGTAAAAATTTAGAATAATATCATTGAAAAAATAAATTCAATAAAATTTATGGTGTTTTTTTCCATCAATAAACAAATATCATCATATTTTAAACACCTACCTCTCACGTTTAGCACTAAATTTAACGGAATTTGGATATATTTAATGGTGATAAAAATAAATTGATTTCAATTAATGTTCAAATAAGTTTTCAATGGATTTATTCAAAATTATTTTCATGGGTTATAATAATATTAACATGACATACTACCATAATTTAAAAATATTTATTGTCATTAAAATAAAAAATGTACATGAATTGAATTATTGTTTCATAAACCCATTAATTTTAAATTTAGATATGAATAAAAAATATTGGATATTGTCTCCTGTTAACCCATCATAGTGAAATACCCAAAATATTTTTAGGCCTTTTATATAGTTTTAATGCATTACAAATAGATTTTTGGCCTGTTTCAAATGTATTTACAATTATAATGAAATAATAAACATGAAAAACACATTAATTAAAGCACATGTTAAATAGGATTTATTTTTTAACAATAGAGAAAATCCCCCTACCCTCAATTTCATATTTTGAGCGGATTTTTAAAAAAATAACAATATCAAGGGAGTATTCAAGATGCTTTTTAATGATAATATTTCAATTCATAATGAAAAATAAGACTCCCATGATAGTGAATAATTGATAATATTAGTTCATTAAAATATAACCCAATTGTTATTTGACTAAATTATATTTCTGAATAAGTAAATGTTTATATGAAATGAAAAGATAAAACTATGATTATAGAACTTAGTTATTATGAAAGATAATAAACAAAGATAATGTTCATAGAAATTTAATCATGAAGACTATATCAATAAACTTATGTTTTTTAATGATAAATATTATAAGTTCAATCCATTTTTTAGAGTTCTTAGCAAGAGATAATTTTAAAAAAATATCATTTTTTAACTACATTGGAATGGAAAGAAGAGAAAACTAGGATGATACATTAGAAAATTATTTGTATCCAATATGATAGAAAAATTATGATTTTCAAATATATAAAACTAAATTTATATTCATTATCTAGACATAATTAATTATCATCCATTAGTGGTAAAGATTGGGACTACGATGTTTGTATCCCCCTGAACATAATGATTAATTATTTTATCATTCACTCTGAAAGGTTTGTTATCATATCTTACAAACTAGGATTCTCCATTTATTATCATTATATAGATGGTGAATGGTCTATATTATTTGGATTTATAGTTCATAAGAAAAATTATATGTCTAGAATCAAAGTCAAGATCCATTTTTATTGGATTAGAATATATGTATCGGATGATTTAATGATGAAAATATTTCGTAATCAACCTATAAATAAAATAATTTTCAAATGAATGTATCGTAATATTATTAAGATATTTAAAATCAAGAAATATCATTTATATTGAACTTTTGAAATCAAAATTGAAGACCATAATTCCCCAAAATACTTATGTGGTAGCTCTATATGTAAATGAAATGGTTTCCAAAAAACTATTATATTGTATGAAATTACTATTAGAGTTTTAAAGGCACTTAGGAGGGCACACAATACCTCATAAAATTTCAAGGACCATTATTTCCTTGAACTAGACATATTTTTCTCTAAAAAATGCTCAATATATGATAAATCCTTTTTTATTACATTATTAATGGAAAATAATTCTACGTTTTGGATACATCCATATTTTTGATCCTTGATTTGAATGTATAACTTTTAGAGTGTATTTAATTTTCTATGGTATAATAATTTTCAACCCCAATTATGGTAATGATAATCTTATAAATGTAAATGATTACAAAATTAGATTTATTATTTGAATGTATCACATATTCATACCATACTAAGATATATTCAATAACCTCCATGATATATAAATTCACATATGATGATTGAAGTGGTAAAACAATATCTAATACCCAAACAATAAAATTATAACCTCTATAACCATTTATAATATACAACATTATTTTGCCATAAATTCCCTTTCTATTAGAAATTATCACCACCAACTACCAATCATCTCCTATATTTATCAATTGCCGTCCTATTTAAGGCATCTAGCATTTTTTTAGAAGACCTATTTCTTACACAATTTCCACCCAATGGTGTTGAATGACACCTTTTGAAAATGGGAATAATATCTTTCTCAATAACACTCCTTTAATACATATAATTATTAAAAATTATAATTTGAAAATTTTCAAATGAAAGTAAATATTTTAAATTAGAAAAAAATAATTTTAAATAAAATACATGGGTAAGATTACAGTACCCAAAAAAAATTTAAAATCTAAAAAAATACTATTTGAATACCACTATATTTTTGGAATGGCGATTAAAAAATTACCAATATATTTTTATAATGGAATAGTAAGTAATCTCGCACTGATTATCAGTAATTGTAATATATAACTCCAAATAATTATTAACCAAAACATTTTGTGCCACATGTATACTGTTGATCTCTAAATTTAATTCAAATAAAAATGTATCAATCTAATTAATATAGGCATGTCCTCTTTCTATGATAATAGTAATTTGAATACATAAAATGTTGTGGAAACTTTTAATTTAGACCATATCTTGTACTTCCCACACTTGTCTTGAGAAAAAAATATCCACTTACTCATGCTTTGTATTCGTGTATTTTTTTAGGTATTATCATGAATTATACTACCATAGTATCCCATTTTCAACCTCTTATCATCTATATTTCCTAAAACTCCTCCTTAAACCACATCAATATTATTACACAATTTTTCTAAGGGATGTTTCTAATTTTATACTATGTTAATGGGTGATGATGTGAGTTTATAATTTAATTTTTTTGGTATTTAAATAGTAATCATTAAAAAATATTGGTTTATGTTTCTCCAATAGTGAATATATAATTTTAGTAATTTTATAAAAAAAAAATTATTAATCTTGGGTAAAGACCATAATGGACTAAAAATTTTAAACATCGTCTTCTTTTAAAAGAGGTGGAATTTTTTTAAAAACTTAATTAGTAGCATTATAAACCACTAAAACCATTTTTTAAATCCTATGAACAATATCAATTCATTTAGTACCAATTAATTTACTCTTTCTTCATCTTAAAAAAATATTATTCTTAATGAATCTCTCTAAAACATGTTCTATATTTTATATATGATCGACAATTTATTCCCATCCATGTAGATGTCAGACAATAATTATTTTAAAAAAATATAATCATATCAAAATATATTTTTATTATAAACCATTTAAAGGGTGTTGGCGTAACACACATTCCAATCATAATTCACTAGTAGTAAAAAAAAATCCAAAAATGGATTTTGAATGTTGTATCCTCCGAGTGTTCGTGGGATACAATAATATTGTAATACCTAGATTATCCAACCAAAAAATCAATTATTTTTTTATAGATAACCTCTCAAGAACCTTTTCTATGAATTGAATTATAAATTTACCATTACTAGTAGTATAATTTATTGTTTCATTATCTCTATAGAATCTCTACATAGTTTCATTTCTAACATGAATTTTTTAATTTTTACAATTTGTTACTATATTGAAAAATACCTTTTTCAAAAAAAATTAGAATAGATTAAACCATAAACTATATTAATTGGGATAAATGATCCTACTATCAAGTAATTTGATTAACTCTTCTCTCAAAACATCATTCATGTTTGTATTAATCATTTTTTTCCCATATCCCCCATTTTATTAAGTTGTTTCATAGGAATCATATACATAAATAAGAAATCTATAGTCTATTTATTGTATGTAATACTTCATCTGATGGTATCTTTATACTCTATCAAAAGATATAAATAATTTCCCTCATGGTTTTTGTCATGATTAGTAGTGAGGATGATATACTGATATAGTTTCTCACCCAAAAATGAGTAATTTTTGTGTGAAAGAATTGTATAAAACTAATTTTGTTGAACTTTTTACTATAATGGTTGAATCTTGGAGTTAAGAAGACTTTTTTGATATTTTTTATAATGTTAGGAATATAATTTGAAAAATTCATGATTCAGAGTCTAAAAACACACTTTTCACAATTAATGTCTAAATTAGACATGTTATTACATTTGATGTCCATATTTGATTTCATAATATTTTTCATAGAAATTTTATCATATTCTTACAGTAAATATCCCCTAAAGGTATAAAAATGATCCTTAATTTGTTTAATGTTGGAATGTTTGGCTGAAGATCTAATTGTGAAAATTTTGTTTATGTTTAGACACATGATTAAAAAATAATAATTTTTTATAAGGGCAAGTGATCTAATGAGTCCTTGCCCTCTAGAATTCAACTCTAGAATAGTTCCATCAATGTGTATGATCTTTTTCGTATTTAGACAAATGATACTGTTTATCTTTCTCATCAACTAGAATAATCAGATATCTTTCTCCAATATTGATAATATATCTTTTTATGGACATGACGTGTCTACTAAGAATTTCATGTACCTCTTGGTCAAAAATAATCTTAAAAATAACAAAACTAGAAGGTTAAAACAACTTACCATATCCTTTTATCTGGCATTCAAATATTCCTAAAGGATGATACAAATAATATTCATCTAATTTTATGATCCATGTGGTGGTCATAATTCTCTTCAAAAAAATGGTTGAGAATGGTGATACTGGAATAAAATATATTATAACACCAATTTCCTAAAAACGTTTTAGCTGCCACAACTAGTTATAGTGTTTGAGTGAAAAAACTATGCATGTATTAATTTTTTATGTGATATTTTCTTGAATAATAGAGAGGTCATATTTTGAGAGCCTATAAAAAGAAAACTCTTCTTTTTTTTATTTGTATATTATTAGATATTTCTAATATGATGTAATTTGAAATAACTCTCATATGAAATGGATTTTTTACTTGGATCTGGGTTTATAGTTTAAGGAATTGAATTATTTTTTGTTTATTATATTTGGGTTTCAACATTATTGGTAATGGGAAAGGTTCAAAAAATTTCTTAAAAAGATATTATGTTTACCCAGTTTATTCTACATGATTTTATTTCCCTTTACTATTTTTAATTTGAGATAATTTTTCATCTTTTTCTCTTTTGCAATAGCTATATTTACTTCCATGTGAATAGTTTTTCCATTATTTCATATTCACTATTTCCCTGATTTTGATACAGATTCATCCATATTATCATTTTGGAAATTCTGAGGGAAATATCTAATATCCTCTAGAGTATATTAAGCTAGTATAGTGACCAAAACCATTATATTACGAATATGATTCATTTTAGTGATTGTATATTGTTTAACATAATCCCTTGATTTTTTCTCCATATCTAAATGACCCATTTTCAACTATATATTATGAAGAAATTTTACTCTTCAATTATAATTTTGTGACATTTTTAAAGTAAAATATTCCCATAAATTGTGTAAAATTACCAAAACATTCTCTTGATGTTATATATCTAAAACTTAAATTTGAAATTTTTGTTATAAATTACATTGAGAAATATGGGCATTATGTTCCCTAGTAATTAATTTTTAGTTCTTGGAAAAACAATGATGATTTCAATTGAAGCGGTCACATTTGTTTGAAAATAGATTATCTCTAGTTTTCTTAATAAAACTGTATCCATTAATATTGGAATATTTTAATGGTTGGAAAAATGTTTCATCATTTAGAAGACATTTTCTTTAGTTTCTAACCATATAACAAAATTGATGACGATCTTTAATATTTTGTCTAATGATTTTGGATTCCCTCCTGATTGGATTTTTATATGTAATTTTAATCCCAATGGGATTTTAGTTTGTCTTTATCTTATATAGTTTAATTTTATACCCTTGAACAATGGATATATTCCAATCCATTAAATATTATTCCCATTTAATCATTATACTTTTAATTAAGAAAAAAATTGTCAAAAAGTTATATATTCTCTTAATCGATTTTATCAGTGCAATTCCGTCGAGTATATTAGTCAATATATTTCAATCCATATGGTTAAAACACATTATTTAATGCATCTATAAGGTGATGGGAATTTTATTAGTAATGAGGAAATTACCTAATTATGTCCCTAAACAAATCCCAGACCACATTAATTTCATCTACATCCTCTAGATTAAAATATATGATCTTATTTTTTTCTCCATTTAATTGTTTTGGATAAATTTTATTTTAATATATTCATTCACTTATTACTATGTTTTAAAAATATTTCCATCAAAGGCCAAAAATATTCACACATATTTCATTACAAAAAATAAAAAAACTAATCTTTAGTTTTTTCCAACTATACCTTATAATTTATGTATCAACACTATATTGTGAAAATCCATAATTAAGGCTAGAATGTTCTCTTTATTAAATCAATTTAATTATGGTATTAGAGATATGTGAGTTTGTTTGAACTGATAATTTCATATTGCATGGATAATCTTGATGGAAAAAATGGTTATGGGACACATGGGATAGTAGATATATCCTTACCATTTGTTGTTTAATATTTTATTTAATCATTTGTTGTTGGTAGTTTTATTTATCATATTACTCAAATCTCACTATCAATATATTATATTTTATTTTTCAAAAGTTTCATTTTCACAAGATCACGTAATTGTATTTGGATTTATATGATAGGTGTTTCTTAATTTGTATACTGGAATTTACTAGAAATATTCAAACAACACACAATAATTTTCGACTGTTTTAAATTGTTTTTTTATTTAGAAATATAATTTATTATTTTATAAAATGTTTTTATATTAATATGTATTTTCATAGACACATAAAACCTTCCATATAAATTACACCAAAAATATATCTTTTTTATAATTTATAAACTATAAGATATTAATGATAAAGGGATGATACCAATATGGAAGGTAAATTTTCAAAACCTAGAAACAAAACTAAATTAAAAAAATAGAACAATAGATAAATCATTCATATACAAAAAAATAGGGATTAGTTCATTTCAGAACAAAAGATGATAAGAAGATGATAATATAAATCATATAAATGGAAAATACAATATAAAATAGCAATGTAGAATCATCAATGATGAAACAAATGGGTAATTCAGATTCATTAGTTAAATGTATGTGTATATTTATGAGAACATAATAAAATAAACAATCTAAACA
Organism: Viscum album; assembly: GCA_963277665.1. Classification (NCBI taxonomy): domain Eukaryota; kingdom Viridiplantae; phylum Streptophyta; class Magnoliopsida; order Santalales; family Viscaceae; genus Viscum; species Viscum album. The sequence continues at coordinate 260,664,638 of OY728133.1, read as the reverse complement.
AGTAGTGCAAAACACTGTCAAGAGTATTTACTATAAATACATTAAATTTTTATTTTATCACAAAAAAATTAATTCAATTATTATTAATAAGATGTTGATAAAATTTTAAATAATGATTTATTGAATAAATATTATTCCCTAAAATAATTTTAAAAATAAACAATTTTATGATTTAAAAACAAGTATTATAAAACATGAATAAAAAATTAAAAAAATAATAATAGCAGGATTTATCCCTTCATCATCCATGTCAGAATAAGTTATATCCCTTCCAATTATTTATACATTATCATCATTGTTTCTATTAAATGGAAATATATAGAAAACTAGTATGTTCGTAATGAATTAATTCTTCTTAGTGTGACCATGAAGCTTATTTTACTTTATTTCTCTAGCTCATGTAATGGATTCCCCCACATCAGTTTCGTCACAATATAATGAACAATATAAGGACTTAGGATTAATTCTATAATAAAATTATTATAGAATAAATATTAAAACAATGTATTCCACATTTATAGTCTCGCTAATTAAAGCAGAAATTATCCACATCTGTATTAAATAATCATACGATATCATTCCAAGAAAAAAATAAAATCCCAACTCTGGTAATAGTTTTTCATCAATTATGATATAGATGCACCTTCAATATGATTCATGTATGTGATGTATTATTACCAAAAAAAACTAATGTACCACCTAAGAACTCAAAAACTAATCCTTATCAAGAATTAGAACAAAGAAAAAATCAGATCATCATTTACCACAACCTATAAAATATCTCATTCCCAATCCACCTAATAAAATTGTTCAAAAATATTTTATAGTCCATCTATAAAATTCATGAAACAAATATGTACTTACATAGCCTAAATTTCATGGTCACTCATTCTAGGTCCGGAAATTTGATCTAATGGTGTTTTATTTCTTATACCCATTAATAATAAAAAATCTTCATTAGATACTTACATAGAAAAACCTATATGCATGACTAATATTTGATGAAGCATATGTTTTTGAAAAAATTGGAGGCCCTATATATCTATTCAATTAATCCTACAAATAGAACTCAACCAATGATAATATTACCAAATTAAATTCATACTCAAATATATGAATGTTTTTACACATCAAAAAGCTAAAAATATTACCCATAAAATTTTAAATTGTGTCTTATTTAACAGAAAATATAATGATTCCATTATGATTTATTATAGGTAACATTTTAATAAACAATACAACATTAATTAAATTTATTTGGGTTCTGGGGATGTTTTAAAGATCAAAGGTTGTGATTCTTCATCTCAGTCACCACTGATTCGATCATGACTACAAACCTCATCATTTTCAAATAATGTTAAATTTTGTTGATATTATTTCAATGAGGTCCAGATTTCATCATAAATATAAATCCGACTTCATGTCCTGAACATCAATCACATTCATCTCTATAAACCCTATTAGTATACCTTTGATATATTATTTAAATTTTCATGAAGAATTAGGAAGTTTTTCATCATTTTTATACCAAAACCATCATGTTTGGATACTATTCTCTACCATTGATTTCACTATACTTCATCAACCTATAAATAAACATGAAATACTATTACATTGTTTTGAGTATAAAACATTTATATATCAAGACATTAGTTCCAATTATTATTTTATAAAAAAATGTTCCCCCGTTTAAAAAACATTATTTTTGAAAATAGTGAAGTTGTTTTTTAATGATGAATCCTCGTGAAATTATTATAGGAATATATTATAGAAAAGTGTTTAATTTATTTCTATTTCAAGGATTATAAAATAAATTTTTACATATCACAAATTTTCTTATGCTATGTGCATATTCTCTTATATAGCTAATATGATCCTTGATGTTGTTTACGGTCAAAAATCCTAATTTATTTTTTACTATATTTTCTTATGGGGGCAGTTTCAATCCACTACTAAAAATATAAATTCACATAAAATTCCATCAAAAAATTACCTTCGTTGTTTCATCATGAAATAAATTTATGGATTTTTCTATATATATAATTTTCATAATCTTGAAACATCTAACAGAATTAATTTTATCCTATACCATGAAGTGATTTTTCTATACCAAAATAAGTCTATTAATCTGTTGAAAAATATATACATCTCTAAAAAACTTATCAATATTAAATAAAGTAATCTATTTTTATATTGATCACTCAATAAAAATGATACAAATGATCCCAAAAAATATTTAAAATCATTCAATGGGTTTTCAAGAACATATAATCCGACTACAAAGTCAAATCAAGATTAAATTAAAATTAAAATTTAACCTAATTTTATTTTAAAATGGATAGTATACAAAAAATTAAACGTAATACATTATGTGTTAAAATTGAAAACCCCAAAGTAAATAAATTATAATTATAAGAGATTAAACAAAAAAATATTTTACAAAAAAATATAATAACATTAAGTGAATAATAATTGAAAATTAAGAACTAAAAACAAATATTTTAATGAGAAAAAAAATTATTTATAATTTCATGAAAGAATAAATAAATAATCATCAACCTTTATAATGTCCTTTATTAAAATAATATTTTCAAAATACAAGAAAAATTATGACAAAATGGGAAATAAATATGTCTAAATATATAGACATAAAAATATAACGTAGATTAATACAGCTTGAAGGTGTAGAATACCCCTAGTGAGTAGACCATATCTTCCAACTAGTAGAATGTTTTTTATTTAATTTATATCCATTAATGGAAATAGAGATGACGAGTAGAATCTCTAGAACATTTCCCCTCAATTTGGATGGATGACGAGAACCTCAGAGAAATATGTGGAAGAGATGTTTCATTTATTCAATTAGAAATTATAATAATGCCCATTTTTCTATTAAAATATATTGTAATTTGGGTTTGACATAAGATTAAGGTATATAAAATTATAGTTCTTATAAATATATAACTTTCTCTCTCTCTAAATAATTATAAGATTATAGATTATATAATGGTATGCTTTTCATTAATTTTAGTATAATTATGTTCTCTTTGGATATATAAATGTTCAACAAGGGTATTACGGGACTCAGTGATGTTTCAGGGTTTTGGATTATGAATGGAAAGAAAATGAGGCCAAACTGTTCAAGGTTTACAATTAGCGCATTGTCAAGTAAATCATATTGACTTCATAGGTGAACCATGCCACCTTGTATAATTTCATAACATAGGATTTTTCCATGGTTTTCCAAAAAGTGAAACAAAACTAGGTGACTGTATAACCAAACAATGTTTGGACAATGGCTCACACATGTTTTGTGCTTTGTTTGGGAAACCATATGGGTATATTGGGAAACCCAATATTGTTGGGAAAATTTCAAAATTTCTACCTTGATGTTTTATGTTCTAGCTTAGGATTGACCTCTATTTTACCTCTTAAAATCCTATGGATGAACCCTAGAAACCCAAGCATCCAAGTGGTGATTCTTATTCGATCCTTAGTTGTTTGTAGTTATATTGTTTGCATTTTAAATATTTGGTTGATTCTAGTCCCTCTCCTACATCTATTTTTGTTTTAGGGTTTGTATCACCCTCTTATCTAAATTTGAAGCTCTAAACGCCTATTTTTCTAATAATATCTAGGTTGAGGTTTCAAAGGGTGATTGAATAGGGATTTAATGATATTATTAATAGTGAGATCATTATTATATTTGAGGTAGGTGGACTTTAAGTTATTTCCCATAGATTTATTTTATATTTGTGCATGTTTGGTTTGTTTCTAGTCACATATTGTTATGATTTTGATTATTTTGGTGATACTTGGTAGATAGGGTGTCCCAATGATGCTTATAAACCCTAATGATCCCTATGAGACACATAAATGATGATTTGACCAATTTTGGGCCACCCATGGGGTGCATGAGAAATATCGGGTCTAGAAATTTGTTAAGTAAGTGTGTTATCATAGTGCGATAATGTAGATCCCTTTTTGTGTATTTTTATATGATTAATTGAAGTGAAAATGGAATATTAGTAATTTTTATAGTATTGTTATTATCTTAAAGGGTTTTTTAATAGGGAATATAAATGGATTAATTTGGTTAATCAAGATCGTTGAATATGGATTATAAACTATATTTTAAATGCCTAATAGTATTGGTGCATAACAAATGAGGAATATGTTCATTGGTAATGTTATATGAAATGAAAATGTGTAAAATGGTTATTCATAAAGGAATGGAGGAAGATATAAAATGGGGTCATAAAAGGGAGTTATTGAGTGTTCATATTGAGATAGACATGGCAATGGGAATTGGGTTATTAGGGATAAGTATTTAAAATGACAATCATGTTAAGGGGTTATGGGAAAATTTTAATTCACATGTTGATTAGTACAGATAATGATTATTTCGTGTATTTTTTATTTTAGGTTGTGATATGGTATATTTATGATGACTGGATGAATAAGAATGTGCACATAGATTGAGGTGTGGGAAATGGACTAAGGAGTCTCTCACAGGTTAAGTTAGACTGATGATATAACTCCACAAAAAATGAACAGGTTAGGGAAGGAGATGGATCTCTATTACCCTAATGATTGAACTCTATCTTGACTAAGACATAGAGGTGAGGAAATTGTGATGTTGCTTGGTATTATCCCAAGTGATATAGGGACATGAATTACTCCCCTATTCAGAATTTGAACATAATGATCCAGCACTATGATTTGTAACAGTTATATAAAGATGGTTTATTTGTGGCCCCTGAATAGTAATTTATTTTCTATTCCTTTATTTCATATGTTAATGCACTATCTTTGGAGACTAGATATTTTTTAGACACCATTGGTGGTGGACAATTGAGTTTTATTCATACCCCAATCCAGCTACCATTGGGTACTTGAGAAGATTTATTTCTTGTAGGTCAGAAAAGGGGAAGGGGAATTATGCTTGATTGTTGCGTCATAAATTAGAGTTAAATATATGAAAATCCAAAATTGGAGTGAGGACCATTTTGTGGCATCAATTGTTTCACTTTATTCTGGGATTTTTTTTCACTTGGCAATGTGGTATGAGATGATATATTTTCTGTTGGTTGTGGTTAGTGTCGAATTTTTAGAGATGGTTATTTATGAATTTCGATTAGTTATTATATATTTTTTCCAATATTGTATTTGTTTTTTGATTTTTATTACTCTTTTATTAAGTGAATAGTCTCCCCACCTAACTCTTAGACACTCACTGCTAGTCAGAAACCTCTAGTCTATCGGGAGGCATACTCAATTTCATGTGATGAACTTACTTGGGAACTAGTTTAGTGGATCCCTAGTTGGGGGGATTAAGATGTTTTGTTATAGGAGTAATTTTCTATGATTTACTATTTTGGGAAGTAAACATGATGTTAGGAAGGTGTTGGTCCTTGGAAATGAGCTCGTTATTGGGAGTAGCTAACCGATATATAAGGGAGAACCCATGTGACCCTGGGTGGGAATTATTTTTCTTATTGTGTGTTGTTATAGTTGATGACATTTCAACATATGCTGAAATGTTTTTGGTTGATGAAATAGTGTTATGATATTTTCTCAGGGCTAGAATGCAATGAGGTTGGGAATTCATGCATCCTTCTAGGGACCATAATATATAAGTGACATGCTTCATGTTTGGAAAGTATGTGGGATGGGTGAGTATGACATAAAGGGTATGATTCCTTTGATTTTCATGAAATTCATTAAAATGGTGTCTAATGAAATAATTATAATAGTATAAATGTATATAAGATGTCAAGGGATTGTAAGTGAATTAAAATGTTGTTGAAGAATGTTATGATATGGGAATAGTTACAGAATGTCATAGAAGGTAAGGATTGTAACCATGTGGATCAGTTACCCTTTGTTATCATAGTCCTTGGTAGGTACGGTCAAGGGAATCATTTCAGGTATGATAGGGAAATTCTAAAAAAAAATTACGACTTGATTCATTAATGGTTGGTGGTGATCCTTCCTTTATATTTTGTGTAAAATTTATAGTTAATGTTTTGGGTCTTTTGTTTGGGATTGTAGTGAAATATCTCTACAAAGACATTTGGTGGTTAGATTATAAGAGGACATTACCGAGACTTCTCCCATAGTATTGGAGAAAGATGATCAATTGGATAATGATGATAGGGAAGATTAGTTATATGAAAAGTTCCCCCATTTTATAAAAACGATGAAATATGACCCAAGGATGGCTTCACCATGTTTGTTCATGATGAACAGGGAGTTTCAGCTATAGAACCCTTTTAAAATTAATGGAGTATGTGGTATAGAGGAAGTTGAGTTATGGATATAGTCAATATAGACTAATCACCATCATATAGAGACTCCTTGTGAGTCGTGAGTCAAGTTAAGATCCTATTTGTTACGGGGCCAGAAGATTGCTAGCATGACATTATGGTTCAGGCAGAGTTGGAAGAAGAAATGGTATGAAATTATATTCAGTAAATGTATCTTGTACACTACTACGTAGAGACCGTTGTGCTATAGAATGATTTACCGTTTATGATCTTGACCAAGGGGGTTGCGCCAAATATGGATTTTCATGTTGATTCACTAATATGAACATCTTCATTCAGATGATGGAAGGGGGAAAGGAGATTATGGGGAAACTCTTCTATGAAGTTATTAGGAACAATATTAGGTCATGGCATAATATATTCTTTCAAAAGGGGTTTGTAGAGGTAGTTTTTTTCCCTTTATCCTAGAAGGGATCCTGAACATAGATTTTGGAGGAGGAATTTTGGTGCAAGATGGGAAGACATGTTGTGGAGCTTTAGATGGTCAGAAACATCATATTGGGAATTTCCAAATGTGTAAAAGAGTGAAGAGTTGTTAGAATATAAGACCAGTTTCTCAAATGGTGATCAGATATTGTATTACAACTATGTTATGTCAGGGAACATTCATGTTCAATTTCTAGGACAGTAAGTTAATTTTTTTAAAATGTTGAATTTTGGTTTACATATAAAGGTTATTTAATAACACACAACCATCAGGAATTGTTGTATGTCAGATAAAGATGTCCAGTGTGGAAAGGCGATTAGTAACCTCGTATCAGGCTTGACGTTCTTGCTCCATGTGTTGTAATGATAAGGGTGGTGGACATGGAACCCTAAGTTGAGACCATATATAAGAGTAGGGCATTGTAGTCTAGGGTACTCAGGATGGAAAAATGTATAGTGGGGAAGGTCATATCCAAATAGTTCATTCTATAATGGAGGTGGAAGGGCAGGAACATCAACCATTCGATGAATGATTCATTTATCATTCTTGCTCTCTAGTACTTTATTTGAAATAGGTTCCCCATATTATATTATTTTGACACATTTTTTTAATTATGTTGGCCCTAACCGTGTTATGATCAAGTGGGCTTATGTAAATTAATATTCAATTAGGGGCACAAGTTGAGAATATCATATAGTGTAAGGTTTTTTCTATAGAGGTTTGTGTATATAATTTTTTGTCGGGAATTTTTTTTCTTTGGGATGTGATGTTTTGACATGATTATGTGTACAGATTGGGTGGTGTTGTATCAAGACTATATCGATTGTTACCAACATCCTGTAATGTTTACATCACTCGATGGAGACACTTACATCTATCGTGGTGAGTGGGATATTCAAATAGGATGTGCTAGTCCAAATGGATAGTAGTTGGGAGAACTCATGACACAAGTTGTTTTTGTGGTAGTGGATGAAGGAGGAAGGGAGAAATAGACTTTACCTCTATTTGTGGATCAATTATAGGAAGTATTTCATGAGTAATTGTTGGGTCTACCACCCAAGAGGGATGTGGAGTTTATGATAGATTTTTCTCTAGGGGAAAAACTAGAATCTATTTCTCTATATAGAATGGTTCCATTAGAACTCTAGGAGCTTAAGGATCATCTAGAAGAGGTAGAGTAAATGAGATCCATCTTCTATAGTACATCTCCATGGTGGTCATCCACATTATTTTCAATGAATTCATTCTGATCGTTGAGGTTATGTGATGACAATAGGATGTTAAACCAGATGGTGGCTAAGAACTAATACCCACATCCCATAATTGTTAACATGTCCAAATAATTGAGGGGTTATTTGGTGTTCTCCCATATTAATTTTAGATTATTATACCATGATTTGATAATAATACTGTTTGACATACCACATACAACTTATAGGAGAAGGTACTTGTTGTCTGAGTTTTTGGGGATGTCATTTGTGTTGACCAATGCACCAGATGTGTTCATGGATTTGATGAACTGAATATTTAACCCATACCTAGATCATTACTTCATTTACATTATTGATGAAATCTTGGTGCATCATGAGCTCTTTACGATCAAGGCACAAATTTTTACATCATCCTGATTACTCTAAGAGAGAAAAGTATTTACTCAAAGCGATCAAAATGACAGTTCTTGATTTAAAAAGTACATTTATTCGGACACAAAATTTTTGAGCCATATGTTTTAGTGGATCTAGATAATGTGAATAATTTGGTGTCTTAGATGCTACCAAATATTGTTTCTAATGTTAATTTTTTTCTTGGGATTCGCCTATTATTACCGAAGGATTAATAAGAATTTATCCCATATAGAATGATCAATATTATTCATATCCATGATTGGAGTTATGTATTATTGTTCATAGGAATGTGATAATTATTTTCATGAAATGATGATGTGGATGAATACCACACTAATTCTGATCTTACCTGAACTGGGGAAGAGGTACACATTGTTTTTTGATTCATATAGTTTTGGAATTGGAATAGTTTTGATACATAATGACCATGTTATAGGGAATGGGTTACAAAAATTGACTCCTCATTAAATAAATTACCATATGCATGATCTTGAGTTACATGTTTTTGTTTATTCCTTAATGTTTTGGAGTCATTACTTGCTGGGAGAGAGGTTCCTAGTGTTTACTAATACTAAAAGTCTTATGTACGTATTCAGTCAGTGGTATTTACATCATTGATAGTGAATGAGTGTTGATTACCTAAAATACATTAATTTTGAGTGGGAATATACACCAAAAAAAGGGATTGGTGTCCTGGATTCTCGAATCTAGAAGAATTAGAATCAATTGGTTCAGGAATCCTAATCGTAGTAGAGAATGATTGATTTATTTGATGAGATTCACATGGAGGCACTAAACGGGCATGGTAAAATTACCCTTGAATCTATAATAGTTGAGTATGTGTTCTTGAGTCAGGTCAAGGAGAGTTAGCTGTAAGGTTCATAGTCCCTAAATATGAGGGATATTCTTAAATGTGGGAAGTCACCATCTACATGGGATATTGAGGATGAGGGAGTTTCATGTGTTAGTGGTTGTTTGGTTATGCCAGTGCGTATGTAAGAAGAGTCGATCCATGAGTTCCATGCATCGAAGTGGGCGGTGCATCCCCATTTGACTAAAATGTATCAAGATATTTATAGTTATTATTAGTTGTTTGGAATAAACAAAGAGGCTATGTGTATTATAACATGATTATTTATCAATCTACAAGTAATGGCGGATCATCATCACCAAGGCGGTTTGTTGCAATAATTTCTCATTCCATAGTGGAAGTGGAATGATGTAATGATGGACTTCATAGTGGGTCATTTTAGGATACCTTGGAATAATAACATGGTTTGGGAGATTGGATAAGTTATATATAGTGGCCCATTTGTTACCAATTCAGGAGAGATACATAGTCGATGAGTTGGGTGAGTTATATGTATATGAAATAGTGTGGTTCCATTGTGTGCTGAGAACCATAGTTTAGGATCATGATAATCATTTTAGATCACCTTTCTATCATGGGTTTTAGAAATCACCTGTTACATAGTTTTTTTTGAGTATGATATATGACATGCATATGGATAGTCAATCTAAATGTATGATTTATGCATTAAATGATATGTTGAGAGCTTTTGTTTTGGTTTTTGGTGGTTCATGTGAGAATAATGTTTCACTTATTGAGTTTAAATACAAAACAAATCATTTTCCATGCTATAATTCAGATGTGGTCTTTTGAGGAACATTTTGGGAGACAATGTATATCATTGTTGTGTTGGTTAGAGGCTAGGGAGTTTGATCTGTTTGGACTGAGTCTCATGTAGGAGATATTAAAAACCATATATTGATTCAGAACCACATTATGATGTATTTTATTAGTCATGAGTAATATAGAGATTTGTGTTAATGAAAACTTTAGTTAATTGTGGGAGTTAGTGTGTTTCTTTCGGTGTCTATATGGTTGTGTCAGTGTCAAATTTAGAAAGAGGGAATGTTAGATCCCATGTATGTGGAGTAGTTTGAGTTCATAGATAGGATTAGAATGGTATCATACTGATTTTTTACTCCACATTAGTATAAAGAAATGTGAAATATTTTTCATTTATCACATCTCCAAGAGTTTCACAATGATCCATATCATTAGATTAATGCTTAAAATGTGGATCTTGAGTCTGATGTGTCCTTTAATGTGCATCAATTTTTTATTTTGGATTGAAGTGATATGTTCTTGTTGGATAAGACTATGCCAGACAGTTCCAACAAGAAACAAAGAGTGAGAGTTAGAAGTACAAGCATAGTGGCCCAATTTAATTTCTTTATAAAATCAATAATTATTGGATGGGGAAATTGAGAATGATCCGTTATAAGTTAAGGATGTTGTAAGATCCCTAATTATTTTGAATAATTTTTTTTATGTTTTGGTTAAAGTGACCTATATTTGGATAAATAAATTTATTCCAGGTGTATAAAGGGAATCTGGGGTGTTCTGGGGGGTTAGTACAAGAATGGAATGAATACTAGGACAAACTATGAAAGTTGAATGGTTGGTGCATGATTATGTAAATAGTGCAGACATCCTTGGTAAACCATGCAACCTTGGACCATTTCTTAACCCTTGGTAGGAGTACATTTTTTTCAAACTGTGTGACCTTCCATGGTAACCATGTGACCCAAATTACCTTGGTTGGTGTATCGTTCATGGATTTCTCACTATTTGGAAAATATTATAGGTAATCCACATGGCCCAATAATGTTGGAAAAAATTACACAATTTTCAAGTCAGGGTTTTAAGTTATAACTCAATGTTATCCTCTATTTAACCTCATGTATCACCAATGATCAACCCTAGTGATCCATGCTTCAAAGTGCTGACATTCCTTCAATCCTAATATATTTGGATCTCCTTTCGTTGTATATGAATACTATTATTTATTCTAGTCCCTCTCATTACTATTATTTGGTTTATGGTTTGTATCTCCCTCTTATCTTCATCTAAATCTCTGAAACCCTCTTTTCCAAGTGATATATATGTTGAGTATTAAAAGATTTTTTGAGTTGGGATCGAAGGATACAATTTAGAGCTGTTTTTAAATGAATATGAGGTAGGTGGTAATTATGTTATGTTCCATAGATTCATTATATATTGGTGCATGTTTGGTTTTTTCTTGTTCACCTCTTGTTATGATTTTTATGAATTTCTTATGATGTAGTATAATCGGTGTCCAACAAATGATTGGAAACCCTCATGGTCCCCCTAAGATGAATCAAGGATGATTTAACCAATTTATGGTCATCTTTGGGGTGCACTGACAATCCAAGGTCACGAAATGGGTTAAGTAAGAGCATGGTCATTATGTGATAATGTAAATACATTTTCTAGTATGTTAATATGTTTAATAGAAGGTAAAATGGAATGATGGTAATGTTTCTAGTGTTGGTATTAGCCTAAATGGTTGTTTGGAATGGAATGGATATATTTTAATTTTGTTAAGGATTATTGTGACATATTTCTTATAAACTACATTAGAAATTAATATGAGAGTTTGTGCATATGAAATGGTGAATATGTTCCTTGTTAATCTTATTGGAAATCATAATGTATTAAATGTATTTTCATAAGGTATTGAATGAATATGTGAAATTGGATTATAAAAGGGAGTTATTGAATGAACATAGTGGGATAGTCAAGATAATGGGAATTGGGAGAAATTAGATATGTAATGTAAATGACAATTATGTTAACATGTTTGGGAATGATATTAATTCCCATATTGATTATTGTGGATTATGAGTGTTTCATGTAATGTTTTAGATTGGTTGTGATATGGTTTATGTTTTTTTAATGGATGAATAAGCATGTATTCATGGGATGAGGTATGTGACCAAGGACTAAGGCTCCTCCCATGGGTCTAGTTGGAATGATTCTCTAACTCCACCTACAATTCAGGGTTTAGGGAAGGGGATAAAGCTATATTCCAATAAAAATTTCATTCCCCCCGTATTGAGACTTCTAGGTGAGTAAATTTAGATTTTATTAAGTATTAATCCTTGTGATATGGGGACATGAACTATTCTCCTATGTAGAATGATAAATTCAATGAGCCTTATGTGAATGATCTAAATTCATAACCAATTTATTACATGTTATTGATGAACAATGTGATTAAAAAAATGAACATATTGAATTAGTACTATGATTAGGAATAGTTATGTAAAGATTGTTAACTAGTGTCATGTACAGTCATTTATTTACTTGTCCTATATCTCATACATGCATGCACTATCATGTTTTTACAGGATGTTTTGTAGAGAAAATTTATAGTGTCTTACTGAGTTTTCCTCAAACACTTCTCTGACCACAATTATGTTCCCGAGCATATATCATACTTGTAGGTCAAGAAAAGGGTCATGGGACATGTGATTTTGAGTTGAGTCACACTGAAGAGTAACATAGATAGGGTTATGGACCTGAATTTAGGACTATTTTTGGGATTCCACATTTTTCATTATTTTTGGATTTGTTTTACTTGCCAATATGGTATGAAATAAAATATTTATTATTGGTAGTGCTTTTAGCCTAGTTTTGGGTTGTGGTTATTTATATACGTTCATTGGTTATTATATATTTATTTGATATTATATTTGTGATTGGTTGTGGATTACTTCGGAAAAGAGGGTATAGTATCCTAACAAGACTCTTAGACCCTTACTGGTAGTCAAAAACCCCTAGCATATGAGGATGTGTGCTTGGGGTCATGTGATGGCGTGGCATGGGAAACTGGTTTCATGGATCTCGAGTCAAGGATATTTGAAGATGATTTTATGTGACCCCAACATATTAAAATAGTATGAAAATATATATATATCATAGACTTCATCCCATAGATAAAGGGCTTGATGTAACAATTATATATTAAAATTCATAAGAGAGGCTATTAAGAATATTCCTTGAGAATTTCTTAGATGATACAGATTGAATTCCTTTTTCTGTAAATTATAAATGATGATTCATATATTTTATTAATATTGTATAGAATCGATAGGAGGAAATTATGTGGAAAAGGGAAATATCCCATCTCCCACCTCCCTTGATGGAATATGTTGATGAAAATAGACAACCATAATGCCTTCTATAGAACCACTACCAGTATTGTTTTTGGTGGTATCACAGAAAAAGAAATCAAAAAGTTGAGGTTTAAATATGGAATAAAGAAAATCGATTTTGCATGGGATATGCAACAACACCCTATAGGGGTCAATAGAGTAAGGTTTTATCCACTAGGGATCAGCATGTTCCAGTATTCATCATATATGTTATTGAAGAGATCATCTATTACATTCTATAAATTATGATGCATAAAAGAATATGTTTAAAAACCAACAACACATTTTCCCCTACAATAATATACTTGGACATATAATCCATGAATATCTCATCCTCAATGACTAGAACCTAAAATTGGTAGATCATGGTAAAATTATCAGGACCAAAACTATCACATCATGTTCAAAAAAACATTCTGTATATACTAGGTTTTAAAAAAGATGATATAATCCATTCGAACATACATTACCTTACATATTATCTTAATATTAAAAAAATGCATGGCACAAATAATCACTAAAATAATAAAACTCAATATTTTAGTGTATTTTTATATTAATCATATGAAAATATTATTTCACATCATTTTGTTAGCATCTATTATATTATATATATGTAATACTTATTTATAAACATAATAATTCCTGTAATTTTGTGGGGATGGTTATAGTTAATATTTTATAAGATCCAATTATTCTAAATTTGAAGTAACATATATGATACCTAAAAAGATAAATTATATGAATATGGGAAAGTATGATCTTGTGAGAAATATCTTAAATAACATACAATAATATGATTTCTCCATGTTCCATGAACAATGAATATGTAATCTCAAATGATCAAACTTATGTCATGAAAAAATATTTTAAAATCTGAAGAAATGAGATTCACATTTAATTGAAAAATAAAGTATTAGAAGAATGAGGCAAAAAATTATTCATGAAAAATATAACATAGTTGAGTAATATTCAATACATATTTCTAATAATATAGTGGAACACACATCACAACCCGATTATCAAAACATTGTAGTGTAAGAATCACTTGGGAATTACAATAGTAGGGTGAGCATGAATGACCATTTAATATAATTATCTCCTAAGAAATAAATTTTTATTAAATGAATTTGACATTAATATAGTTACCCACCCTTAAAAATATAACCATCCTCACATATTCAGGCCATATGAAATCGATCATTCATCTAATCATAACTAACCTATAAAATTAAAATGGGATTTATAAGATTTATAAATGGTATCACCTAAAAAATCATTAGTAATTTGATTAAATGATACCAAAATTCCAATGAAATAAAATTTTTGTTTGATCAAAACATTTAAATGGTTAATCATGAATCATAACTCAATTGTAAATAAATATTTTGTATTACGTGTTGAAAAATTTAAAAAATTTAAAAACAAGTTTAAAAAACAGTACTTATTATTATATTGAATATAAAAAGATATGAATTTGTATAATAAGTTGAACTAAATTAGTTTACATAAATACCCTTTTAAAACATTATTTATAAATGGATTCCAATAATTTGATATTAAAAGAAATTAGATCAAATTCAATAAAGGTAGTTAAAAAGATAAAATATTTTTTAATAGAATTTGTAAAAACAAATAACAATATTTCATTTCAAATGGAGGTAATCAAAAATATAAATAACACAATCTGTGAAACATATTTTTATTTTAAAATAATAATGTAATTTTTTTTGAAATAACTAATTTCGATAGTGATTGTAAAAATTCATTAAATATTGCGATATTTATTCTAGAAATTATTATATGATGAGGATGAAATTCATCAATGGAAAAACACAGAAATTATAAATTTCAGTGTCCCCATATAGAGAACTCATATTATTATATAAAATTGAAAATTGAAATTTTTTAGGGAACATTAAATCCCGAACCACATGATGAAATATTAAAACTCAAAGAAATAAAATTTAGTTAGCAAAACCCTTATGTATTTGGAGGCATTTAAATTAAAATCCATTGAAAAGAGAACATGATATAGTTTTTTAAACAAATTTTATTAATTAATTTTATTATAAAATTTATATATAAGGTAGTATATATATCATAAAAAATTGAAAAGTTATTAATATGAAATATGACACAATGAAGTAAAATTAAGATGTGTAACACTTTAGTTTACTCTTAAATTACATGAATGTTATTTAACCCCATGAATAATAAAAATAACCATATATATAAATTATTCATAACTACATTAATATATATTAATATTTTTCTCATTAATTATAATCATTCGCTATACAATTATCGGTTATTTATAGTTTAGTATCATCATTAGATGTTTCTAATTTAATTATTTCATAGTTGCATTATAGTGTTGATACTGATCCCCATATACTGATACCAATGTAATAATTACTATATTATTTGTGGATCTATAATTAATTTTCCCAAAATTGTATAGAAATTTGTATTTACTTATCATGGAAATTTTAGTTATTATTAGCGAAGATGAAATCTGCGATAAAAATATTTCATTTATTTTTAAATGAATAGGGGTTACTTTATTAAAAAAAGTAAAAATATGTAATTCAACTATATAAAATATAAATAATTTCATAAATAAAATTTTTATTTTTTAAATATATTTATTTAATAATCAATTTATGTAAGTGATGATAAATTAAAAATGTCGTTCATTAATGTTGTAATATACACAATAGATGTGATGATTCCATCTACCAGTGGATGTGAGGGGGTTTATAATAATTGTTACATAAATTAAAAAAATTATGTATAATGATTATACTAATGTAGATATATTATTATATATATAATAGTTTTATAGGAGTTTGGATGAGAAACACAGTGATAAAAATCTTAGGGAATGGAAAATTCTCATGATGACGACTTGAATCTCCTCTTAAAAGGCCTATTGGAAATGGAGGACTATTGATATATTATTAAAATAATTTAATTCCAAATTTTTAAATATATTATAATATATCAATTAATTTATATTTCTTTTAGGATAACTCTAATGATATGTTCGGCTAAATGCGCGTGGATGTGAGATCATTTTATAGGTGAAACAGAGGGGTTTTTCTTTTAAAACTATTGTTAGATGATGTTTAAATATGGAATCACATTGTAGTTGGGTAGTTTTGTGAAGAATTATTGGAAATTCATATTTTTATTAAGATCCATCCTAAATAATTTATTGACAATAACAATTGATCCATTAAAGAATACTTCTATTTCACCCTTAAACTTTTAGTAAATATTCATTATAGTACATATCATTAAAAAAATATTACACCGTACATTTTACTAAATATTCATATGTTTAATAAATATATTGAACTAATTTAAATTAATTAATATTTTTAAAATGAGACATTTATATTTTAAATTAAAATATAAGTAATATATTTAACTACTTTGTACAAAAATTCCTTTTATGTATTACTTGTTTTAGATTAATACTTCCTATAAATTAATTATTATACAGGTGGTAATATAACCATTTATATGATTACTGGTCATATTATAGTTATTAAAAATAGATAAATATAATTATAGATTAAATTCTATTAAAATCAATTATTTGAAAAATAATTTTGTTACCTTGGTAAAAAATATTTACTTTCGTAAATTTTATTTTTTGTTAAAAATTAAAATTAAAATTTTACCAAATATTCATACTATAATTAATAAAATAAAATAAATTAAAATTTCCTTCAAGAAATGTTAAAAAATAATTTCATAATTACTGTTCATGATTCGTAGAAAATATTTTTTGAAAAAATATATTGTTTGTACATAATATGTAATTATTATATCTATACTACACACAATAACTAATAAATTGATTTTAAATTATTTTTATAAATTTATATTATAAATAAAATTAAACAAAATAAATCCATAGTACATATTAGTTATAAAACACGACACTTTTTAAAATCACGTTCTCATCAAAATATCACTTTTATGTTAAATAATAATCACAAATTAAAATTAATAATTAATAATTTATATTTTAAAATTTAATATAATAAATGAATTTATTTTTTAATATATAGTATTATTTTAATTATTAATCAAAGCGAAATTTAAATATAATAATATATAAGGAATAAATATTTTGGTAAATATTTATTATAATTAAATATCATAATTTGTTTTTATTCATTACTATTTTTTAAATTATATTAATTTAAATTTGTTATTATCATTAAAAACATTCATTATACCCATCGGATACATGTATATCTAATGACACTAATTCCATTTTGCAAATTTCTAATAACTATATTTAACTTTATAATTGTTATATTACCACTATTACTTTATAAATTCATTCAATTTTTACCTCATAAATGATACTAATCATGCCATTAATTTTTATAAAATATATCACTACATACATAATCCTTTGATATTATTATTTTTTAATCTTGGTTTAGTTATTAAAATTTATATCACCATTGGTGAATGGTATCTGGTGGTTTATTAGTATTAAAAATAATTTTTTTCCTTCTATTTGTGGTCTGATTTTAACTTATATACATTTATTGGATTTTATTATACATTGTATTTAACCATAAATGTAATATTATACAAATTTTCATGTACTATTATTATAATGTTCCATTATGATTGAATAAAAACAATTTATTTATCATATCATATATATCTCATTTTTTACTCATTTAATTTTTATCAAGAATCTAATCTTTTAAACTTAACATGTCTATTTGAATTAAACAAAATATTTTATAAAACAAATGTTTTAGATTCACCCACCTTCAAAAAATTCCAGCACCACAACATAAATATCTCTCAGTAATTAAAGTATCCAAGGGTTTTATTTATTTACTTGTGAATTGTGATTTAAACAATTCATTACAATGATGTTCTATGAAACAAATATTTTCCTACATAATATACAAGCCCAAAATGTTTAATTTATTGAAATTCATAAATTTTTATCATAGATATTTCATCTTATTTGATGAATATTAATTTCATTTCATAATCATCAACTCCCAGAGCATATTGGTAAAGTACCTCGGGAAACATGGATAACGAACACAATTATTTCATATGTGACCTACATTATATACCAATAGGTTTTTTCACAACCAAATAATTATTAGAAATAACCTACATAATATATTTCTTCATAAACTATAGAAAAGTAATCATAAGAAAGGGTGAGCACAAATGCCTAGTAATAATAAATGATATACATATCAATGATAATATAAGCATAACATTAAAACAAGGGTATGTAGATGTGATCATACCCTTTGAAATCCATACCTTTCACATTATATATCATAATATAGTGTTTTGAAAAAAAAATATGTAGTTCATACAACATGAATCATAAGTGAATCCCAGAAAATGGTCTACTAGAGCATAATAATCGTATAAAACATAAATTATTGGCATGAATAGAACTACAGAAAACCACTTCTATAGTAGTGAAATATATCAAGAATTACTACCATAGTGGGTTGGGTTTATTATCTTACTAATATTTGTTCACTACCCATTCTTGTCCAATAAATCTCATGGTATATCATTCATTACCCAATGCACTGCAAGGTTACATAATTAAAATAAAACTTATCTCATAATCAAAATCATAAATATGTTTTTTATATGTTTACAATAAATTTATCATATAATTACCCTCGAGAATGTAATTTGTTATCTAAAAATTTAATCCAATCAATACCCATTGAAATGGAATGGGTTTAATAAATATATAATCAATTAATTATATAATAACCCATCGAAAATTAATGATTTAAATAAAAATAGTGTCACCAAAATCATAAACAATCAATATAAATAAGTATGATGGATTTATTAGATTGAATCGTCAATAAATCATAATTATAATTAAAGGATTTCATCTTCGACAGAAATGTATATATATTTTTTCTATGAATATATATTAAGGAAAAAATAAATTTCATTATTAAATTAATTCATTAAAATCTATAAAATTAAAATAATATATTATTGAATTTAATCTCATGGAATAAAACCTTGGGAACCTATAATCCAATCTTCATAGAATTTGGTAGTTATGGTTCATGGGTATTCTATATTTATTTATATGTTAAAATAAATATATCTCTCACATTTTTGAAAAAAAAACCAAAGGTACATCATTATAAAAATGAATAGAATAATAATTTTAATGGTTTTTATAATCATTTAAAAAAAATAATAATAATGAATTCCCAAAATCATTAAAAAAATTTAAAAAATTATCCAAAACATTTTTTCAAAACATACATATTGAATAGAATATATTTTTGACTGAAGGGTGAATTAATGATCATTTTCATAGAAAATATTATTTTAGTTTATTGAGTTTATAAAGAGAGAAAATGAAAATAAAACATATAATTTAAAAAAATAACTAAATTATAATAAAATTTATTTGTTTCATGAGTGGTTGTTCATAATATTTAATCATTATAAACATAATAGTATGTAATCTTGATAAACAATGAGATTGTATCATAAAACCCATACCTAATGTTCTAATTTCAATGAAATTTATATTACCTCATATATAAAAAAATTTCATTTATTAAAATTCTATCAAATAATAATTTATATAATTCCAATATAATAAATTATCCAATTACTATATTTTATCACAAACCTTTTAACTATTCTTTACCAAAATCATTATTTTTATGTGTTAAATATACCATTTTTAAAAAAGTTTAGTTTAGTAGTTATATTCATTTTTCATCATGGTTCCATTATATACATAGTTTTAATAATGTTATAAATTTCATACATAATTATTATATATATAGATTCATCTATAAATGAAATATATTGAAAAATATATTACACAAATTATGGTGATAACAAATAGTTTTCTTGCATGAATGTTTTTTTAAATTTTTTATAGGTGGAATGAAATTAATTTTAATTTTAATTTCAGTTTATAGAATAATTATTATATCAAATTTATAATATATATTAATTATATCTATCATACATATTATCTATGAAAAGTGGAATTGAAACACTGATCACACCACTTCATGGAGGATGTATTCTACACCTACACACGGGAATAATTTTCATTTTCCATAAAAATGGAAGGCTAAAATGTAGTTATGATATTATAATTGAACCATTATAATTTTGAAATAAACATCACGTATACACTATAAATCATTCATTATATCTTTTACAGATTTTCTGTGATATTGGATGAATTACATCGGTTTGAGTGGCGGTAGTCTGCCATTGAAAATAATGATTTTTTTTGTTTCGCATTTGATTGAATATGTGATGGATATAGGTTTTACTTCAATAATAATGTAATATATGTTAAAAATATAATCGTGACACTATTTCATCATGAATAAATTATATTTAAAGGAGGATAATGAAATAAAAAAATGAAAATGGATAGTTAACTGAAATACATATACATTAGAAAACCTATCTAAGATTATACCTAATTCCATACTGTGATAGTTTTATAGTAAAAATGTGGAAAATCATTCATTTGGAGGGATGTATGGTATATTGTATGTTATTTTCCAAACCAAAAGGTTCTTGATGTGTGAAGAGACAAAGATATGGGGTGTCAATTTATATGTGGGCGTGAGGAGACACCTGAAATTTTTTAAATGAATATAATATATTAATATCTTATTCACACCAAAATAAACTAAAATTGACCATTAATTAATAATATATTTTATATGGGGAAACTATACCCAAAATAAATAATTTAGAGACTTTTTAGGCTATTTTAACTTTTATATTTTTAGTTTAACATATTGGTGAAATTCGTTTCACATTCACTATTCTAACTAATTTGTTATGTTTAAACTATTAATTATGATAGAAACTAATATATAAATTATTAACAATAATAAATTATTCTGATTCAAAATATGCAAAACATTTTCTGTAATGGAATTCATATATGTTGCAGAATTTTAATAAAGATTAATCACATATATTATATGATATAGATAAATGTTTTTTCTTGATTTTAAAAACATTAAAAACATTCAGAAATAATTTTGGAACTAAGAACATATATGACACGAGATTATGAGTCACGTTGACCCAAGAATAAATTTTATAAATATATTAAATATATATTATTTCATTTTTGAGTTGTTTTTAGAAAATAATGGATTATCTCTTGAATATAGTGTCGAATATAAAATATGTTACCACTGTTGAATATGAAGGGTGAGTTTTACCCTAGGTATGACCTAATGTTGTAAGGTGATGTATGTTCTGATCATAAAGTTAATGGTGGGTACATTAAGTGTATTTATTAAGTATTTTATTCATTTAATTCCTTTAATAACCAAATTCTAATTCATAAATTAAATTTACTATTACAGAAAGTCTCAAGGTATATCCACAAAAAATATGAATTTTTGAGAGGAGGATTCCTCATTATTCATTTGAATATTGATATCAAACAATGAGAGGGAATCATATCAATGTGCATTAATAGAAACTCAATGTAACAGATTATCCTCTTCATCAGAGAACATTTTCTTCACCAATTACCAATCCACAATTATTGTCTTTGTCAAAAAACATTAGTTTTATCCAAATATTAATATATTTATCATGTTCATATCTTATATTCATTTATATTAATTAATTTATAATACCCAAGTGTCTGTTTATTAAATTAATTTAATTTTTTATCTTGTCATTAGTATTCCATGATTCTTAGACCATAAATAATTATTTTTCAATAAAAATTTCACAATAATAGATTCACCACTATACTTTTGAATTTTCCCCATATATTCTCCATGTTCTTTTATGTTGGGATATGGGGCCAATGTTTTACTTTTCTGAGAAGCTCCAATAGTGATCAAACCCCCATATTCGTGGTGGATGTATTCAGAAATAACTATATTAGTGATTTATGAATATATGATGATGGAAGGTGGGAAACAATTTATGCTTATAGGATCCTTACTGGTTATGGTTTGTGGTAGGAAAAGCGGATTGAATGTTAGATCATTAATCATTTATCTAGTTTCCGAAATATGGTCACCAAATGGATAGAAATGACTAATATTTATGACTTACAGCGATATTAGGTGGTCAAAAAAATTAATTTAATTTATAGAACAATATCTAAGGAACTAATTAAAGAATGTATCTTTTGTTGAAAAACCAGACGGAGTGGGATGTAGTTGTGTAAAATGAATGTCCCACTGCACAATAGATATAATTGCTTGGTTTTTTGGGTAGATATTAATATAACACTACATGTCGGACTACCACAAACCATGTTAAATTGTTCTTATAGCCTATTATGGTCTCTAAGAGTACATGGTAATGGACATGGAATGACACATTTACATGTTAAATTACACGAGAATGTAAAAGTACCCAGGAATTGGCTGCTACACAACATGACCATACAGACATAGTCATGGATAAAAGAATGTATATGGGACCTAGTTGATGAGAAATGTCATGAATTCACCATACACACCATGTAGATTGGTATGTCTAGTTATCCCTATTTGTTAAATACATATCTATGTGTTGTGGCTAGGAAGAACACTTTGTGGAACTGCATACATGTAGTGTAAATCCCTTTACAACATCATTCTATTGTATAACCTTTAATTGGACACATATTTTGTCCCACTAGTAGTCTATACATAATTTTTTTATGAATATAATATGATATTCTACTTAATAGTCTATTTTTTATATGATTATAAATTTTCTAAGCCAGAATATTATATAGATGATTTTCAAAAAGAGAAATGATCAGACATGATCATCTGATAGATTCAAGGTAGAGACGGTACACTATAGCCAATGTAGGGTGTAGATCCTCTCTCTTTCGAGATGGCACTGCCATGTTTCACCGTGGATAGGGTACTATATACATTATATTAAGAAATGGAGATAGTTATCATCTATATGGGTTTGATTAAACAATCCATAGAGATAGTACACCCCTATCACAAAAGGGTGTCTGTCCACCGTAATTGTTTTACAAAAAATTAAATATTGCACTTTTTCATAAGTGAGTGGAACCTCAATACAAGGTTCTGGTACTAACCTATACAAATAGGGTGTGGGATCTCTGTAGTCGTTATCATATGTGGAGGTAGTACTCCCCAGTCACACTAGAGTGTGGGTCTTCTATCCATATAGATGGTAGTGATAACATGGGAACGTGCACTCTAAACTCATTATTCTTGATATAGAGATTGTAAACCCCCATAGAGTAAAGGGTAACCAATCTATGGGGATGGTAATCCCATATCACAAAGGGTGTGGGTCCCCATATTGTATTTATCACTATAGATTTTTTACTCACCTACATGGGTGTGGGTCCTCTATCTACATAGTGGCATATCTCTGTTGTTCTGGGGTGTGTACCCTCTTCTAATTGATTTTTATGCTCCATAAATATGTAGACTTATAGAAAGGTGAATATCAACCTTCTGAATTCATCAAATAGATACACCATATGATGCAAATCAATGATATACCTTGGAAGATGTATCAGAACTCATCCTCTTAGGTTGTCTTGTGATATAGACATCACCATTCTCTATCTTAGTTGTTCATTATATATGAATATAGGTATCTATTTTTTGGGATTTCATTACCATTTATTGGGGTTAATTTAACTACTTATATTGTGTCTTGTATTTGAATTTTTTTAGTTTTACATCATCATATGGGGTATGTATATACTTACCCAAGCATGTGATTTTCTCATATGTTTTGTGTTCTTTACAAGTGAAGGTTAAGTCAACGGTGGAAATAGAAGATCATGGAGATATATAGGATTATTTGACTACATATGGTTGTCGAGGCATGGAGATTTTGAGATAATATCTATATTCTTTCTTTCTATCTAATAAATGTCAGGTTGGGGCAAAAATTCTAGTTACATGTGTACAATTCCATTTTTTTCTGATTATGATTTCACACTCTTTATATTCATTGTATGTTATTAAATTCATGATTTATTCTCTAGATATTACTATAGTTAATTATTATTCCTCTTAAATTATACATTGAAATTGTTGGTTATATGCATAGATGTAGGTAGTTAAAAAATGAATCATATTTTAGTTATTATTTATCGATGCTTATTGCTAGCCCTTGGCCTTTGGACGTAGGTTGGGGGTTGTGAGGCCCTATCATCTATATGCCTTGTGGAACTTAGTGGGTTAGTTCATCAAATATTTTTATCATACGTGGATTCACCTTATGATATATTTTTTATTTTTTCCACTTATATGGTCTGGTTGGGAATTTTGGAAATTGTATTATAGTGGTAGGAGTGCATCTTCCTTTCCAAAAGACACAGTGTTGGGGTGGAGGTAGATATATCCATTCCTCAATACCATGACTACCTTCTAGAAAACATGGAATACCAATAATTTTATCCAATGGAAATTGGTAGAAATAACATATAGGATTGATTCCTTTTATGTTCCTTCTTTATTCATCTCCCCATATATTTATTCTCATCCAAACATGGTAGCTCTTGGTTATATTTAGGATTCTTTTACAAAAAAAACAATCCAAGTTAATAATTGCATATTATAAAAATTATACGATCAGTGATGAGGACTAAATCTATATTCCATATCATCATATATTTCATAAATGAATGTAAAGTGTATTAGCACCACTTGTAGTGCATTAGACTATACCAGAATATCAATATGAGAATGAAGGTATACTTAGTTAACTTGATGATTTCCAGTTGAATAGGCCACTAATGTTCCACAATTATATTGATTCCTAAAATATAAAGGATTGGATGGTGGTGTGGACTATGGTTTTAATATTATGTAGGCCTTGACTGATCAGATGGTTGTTCTAGAAGCTAGTATCATCAATATTGTAGATGAGCTCTGGTGGAGCTTAGTCACACATGACAAAGAAAAAACTCAAATGGTGTAGATTCCAGGATCTATTTAATGAGGAATAATACCCATCATGTTTGTGTAAAACTACAATATAGTGTCTTTTGGAGCTATTTCATGTTGGGATGATAGTTTCGAACCATACTATGAGTTAAACAAACTTTACTTGGTACTCCCTTGACATGATTCTAAATGGTTACTTTTATAGATGGATGTTCTAGAAGGTTCATCATAGATTCATTTGGGAAAGTGTGGCACCCCTATAAATTCACAAATATGATGGTGTTCTTGAAAGGGAACTAGTTATTATGAAAGTCGTATATATGTGATGATATGCAAATATTACTCTCAATAGGCATACCATGGATTGATTATTTGTAGCAGATTATTGAAAATAAGATTTGAGGAACAAGAGGTGTACCCATGATCAGACTCAAGAACATTTTAATGCTTCATAGAGACAATTTAGTGGATCATGAAATCCTAGATATGGGAGATTCTATTCATGTGATAGGCTATGTTACATGTAATGTGATTTTCTAACCCAACATGTTGTGGTTGGAAGGTATACAGTGCCTCGACTACTATTAAATAGTACCCACAATGATCAAGGTTCTCCAATATAAGAATGGGGAGGTCCCCAACGAGGCTAAGCTAACATAGGTGTAATTGACAAATTGAATAGAGGAGCTGGTGTTAGTGGACACTATTATAAACATTTACCACCACCCCCACAAGGAGTCCCATGACAGGCATAGGGAGTTTGTGGTTAGGGTCATGTAATGTTGTATTCATTGAAGGATTTTGACATTGAATATGATGAGATGATTAGTATTACGTTATGTGTTTATTATGTTTTCTATTAACTATTAACTGTCTTCAGTGTGAGTCATTCCTTCTTCTCTTTTCTCATGGACTGAGTTCAAGAGCTCCCATTTGAGTCATTATCACAACATCTTTCCCTTGAGGTTCTTTATGGGGATCACATATTTGTTATTAAATATATATTTATAGAGTGATCCCATCACATGGTGGATAGTTTTTATTGTGGGAGATTTTTTATTCATAGTGAGATCTAATGATGTCATCATGTGTATGGAATTTTTTTCAGGGATCAAGCCTGGGAAAAATATCAACCTTTAAATGTATGATGCCTTTAGACAGATGGGTAGAGATTCTCCTTTATCGACAATAAGAATCTAATTGAATTTTGATTCAGTCTTAGCAGTAGGAAGCTATAAACCATTAACTGATAGGTTATGAGATTATTCATTATTGCAAGAGCACTTTAGGAATATAGGTTCCATCATGGAGGATTTTATGGATGTATTCCCCTCGGAAGTTTACGGACTACCCTAGAAGAGGGAGAGTGATATTTTCCTATAATTTGACCACAACTCTCCTATGATATCTTCTAGGTCATATTGGATGTCTACTACAATGCTCAATGAGAATGGGGTTTTATTATAGGACCACTGATAGATTGGTTTTATTAGACCAATAATTTCCCATAAGAATCTCATGCTTTTTTTGATGAAAAAATGTAGAAAAGATAATGATGATTTCTTATTGATTATCATTGATTATATTTAAAAATAATAAAGAAAAATTACCCATTAACGATAATTTATGACCTATTTGATCAATTTTGAGGTCAAATGTTGTTCTCAAATATGATATCAGGTTCGACTTCCACCAATTCAGGGTTCGTGATTCGAATCAACAGAAACATGAAATCTAATGTTTATATGAAATCTATGAGTTCCATTTGATTCCATTTAGTATGGAAAATTCCAATACTATATTTGGGGTAATTATGAACCATATATTCTATCCATATTTGTATATATTAAATTTTTTCTTCGACGATGGCATACTTTTTTATTGTGCATCAGAGGATGAGAATGTGGTGAAGTTGAGGATACTCCTAGAAATGCTCTGGGAGACTAGAATAATGTTAATCTCTTGAATTTACAACTCACAATCCATAAGGATAAAATGACAAGGAATTCATTTCTGATCATTGATTCCCTTTAGATATGGTGGATATTGATGTCGTTCTTTCTTTTGAGCCATGCAAGATCATGTCCAAGTTTAGGAGCATTCACATATTGGATAGGTAAAACAAAAGATTTTTTGAAATATATTTTAGGATTAGAACAAAATTCAATACCGTGATGTGGAAATGGAATTTTTATACTAGTATTGATTAGTGTTAGAGAAAATTTCTGTAGTATATGATAAGGCTAACAAGTACTCGTGTTTGGAAACAACTAGATAATGTTTAGAAGTATTTATTTTATTACTATTCCATTGGATTTTTTCTTAAATTGTTGTTGATGTAGAAGTTAGATGTTATCACATATGGGTTGAGGTATAGGACCCACCCCCTAATAAGAACAGAATTACTTAATAATTTTTCCTGGAACTGGTAGACTTCACTCTAATGATATAAAAAAAATATCCTCTTCCATAGAGATTTATCTTTTAATCAAACCATCAGGGTCAGAAGTATAACTTCAAAAATAGATATTAAAACATGATATAGTGGAACGGGTTGGTGTTCATGTGAGAATAATCTGTTTATAAAGTCTATACTCCTTGGAAGGGAAACACAGTGGCATATTCCATTTTTAGATAGTGCAGTTATCATCTGGTGTATGAGGAAACATTATAGTTGGTTTCCCTATATCAAATAATAATGCTAAAAGGGGTAGGTTTCTTTCTATTGATGTGTTGAATATTCTTCTTCATTATCATGTGATGAGGGATCCGTTAGGAGACATTGTCCATGAGGTCCTATATTACCAGAAATCCAAAACATATTCACTAGATTGATTACTTGAAGGATGGAATTACATCATCAACTACTACACATGTACGATTGATTTAGTTATGGTTTGATTGTATGGGATGATTGAGTTTCACACTTGTCAATTGGTTATATATCATAGTGTATATGTGAGGTAATGCTTACCTAAATAGTATTTTTGGTGGGCTATCATGAGGTGTAGTTTTTTCAATTTTATCTCTTTATTTCTCACATGTTTAAATGTTATTATTGAGAACCATGTTGGACTATGTTTTTTATATCTCTTGAGATCCTGGACTAATAATGGTATAACATATCCATGGATTTTTTGATAAGGAATCCCAAGTAAACAAGAGGTCATTATGCCATATGAGTGATTGTTGGTCAATATACGATGTTAGTGCACTTACTCTATATCATGTAGATGAGTTCAATGGATATGATTAGGCAGTTTTACATGTGGGATATCATCAACCAAAAAATGGGATCCATAAATTAATTTTATTAACTATGAGTCACGGTTCACATCATAGTTGTGGATAATCTGTGAGGAGGCATTCATGACCCAGTTAATGATGAGTTTAACATTTCACCCATAGACGGATAGACAATCTGAACACACTCTATACTTGTTAGAGTATATAATGAGGGCATACATTGTAGACTTATTCTATATTGGTTAGGATCAATTATATTTGGAATAGTTTAATTATAATAATATTTATCAATGTTATATAAGTATGGAAACATTCATGGCCATATACAGGAGTCCATTCAGATCACCTTAATAGAGTGGGATCAGAGAGGAATATCTTGTTGGACCATATATAAGGAAATTTATGATGGAGAACTTCTAGGATCACCTCAATAAAATAACAATAACATATATCTAATAAAAAATTTCTGATTATCAATGTCATATAACCTTGTAGTTCAATAAGGGGTCCATATTCTCATAAGAGTCTCCAACCAAATGGGATTTTATAGATTCAGGTAGGGAGACAAGCTAGACTTGAGGTTGATTAGGACATTCATTTTATTACATTTGTTTTGGGGAGGCTGTTTACCTACTTGCTTTTCACCCAATGTTACATTAGGCTCATGATGTCGTTGATGAGTCATAGTTGAAGATATACACACATGATTCCTTGCATGTAACTGATTGAGTGAATCTGGTCATTGATGGTGGATCCACCTTTAATGATCTCATGGTGGAGATCAATGATTGGTAAGAGAGTATGAAACATTAACATACCATTCCCTAGGTTCTTGTATCTTTCAAGCATTATATCATGCAGGAGAGTTCCTAGGAGATGGAGATCTAGATGGGGTATCAGTATCCCTATTGTTTTGAGCGATTTTTCCTTTTGGGGTTTAAAATCATTTAAGTGTGGAATAATTTATAAGAACATATTAATCCTTATAAGTCCATTATATATATATTGAAATATTTTTAAAGGTTGGAAGTAATATTGGGAGAGATTCCAAGGCCATTTGAGGTTGGGTATAAGTCTATAAAAAATATTTAATATATTTTAAATCATTCTCAAATACTTTTACTAATGTGATGGAATATCTCGTGAATAAAGTCTTGGATAAAAAATATGATACCATGGTTGAATGAGAAGCATGAGGATTACAACATGTGTGACCTTGAGTTGGCCAGTTCTTCATGTTCAAATGAGTCTTCAACTAGCTGGTATGTGAAGTGAACTAATTAATTAATTAATTAAGTAATATTTTTATTTAATACCCAATTCAGATTTCACTATTTAAATATAATATTGTTGAAAATCTCTATGGTTTTGTAATGGCACAATCTCTCTAAATGGAAATTCCCGTCTTATAAGTATGTCATAAAATCCAATGGAAACACAACATAATAAACCACAAAGTGCGAAGTGACATTTTTTAAAAACAATTTCTAATGACCTTTAAACAATCATCTATCACTTTTGTTTTTTGAATTTTGAAAATTTGACAAACTAGGTTGTTATAATTAAGTTATTTGGAGTCCGATATGAAAAACATATTTTTGGGTGAATGGTCACATACCCTGATGAATAGTAATATACACTTATGAATATTGATATACCATAATGAATAGCTACTTTACCTATGATAGTGTTAAAATAATATTCAAGTGAAATTATGATGTACCTTTATTTAAGAATAAGTAAATGAATGTTTTAAAACTAAGTTATAATAATAGATTATGATTTAAATTGAATATTAAATTAATCATATTTAGATAATTATTTCTGAAAAATAGAATTCATTATTGGATTATATACATCAATAAATTGATAGGGTGAATTTTGGGGATTTTTCTGAAATACTTGAATTTTTTATAAATAGTAAAATCTGATAATTCACAATAACTGCTAAATAATGGATAAATTGTGTCATTTATTTTGATCTAATGATGTAAGACCAATTGGTTCAAAGTCACATGCATTTATTACTTTTCTTGTTCATGTAATACTTTCTATTCATTGTCTTGTGATGAAATAATAAACTAATGACTAAAAAATTATGAAAACCCTCACCCCTCCACTATAAATACCACACATTCTTACCTTTTCTCTTCACTTCTCTAAAACCTTTTTCCTTGCAAATAATCAGCCCAAAACTCTCCCCAAGCTCCTCCCCCACGTCCAAAATTCCCTATACTTTTTAAAATACAAAAACCTCTCCCCTTAAAAAGTTATCATTGGAGGAAATTTCAAGATTTAAATTCCTCTTTCTAATTCCTTCTTTTCTATTATATTATTTTTGATTCATTCCTCACCTCCCTTCACCCAAATAGCATGATAACTCCAGTAACATACATGCACAAGAATATTTTTTCTTCTAATGGGTTATTTCATTATCTTCTCTCCTTTCCCCACCATTTGTTTGAATGAAATTAAAGCACCATTTGAGATGTGCTAATTTAGCACATTCAAGGACAACATTTTATCAATTTCTTTTATAATATTTAATTCTGTCCATGAAAACATTTGTGTTTTAGTCAAACTATATTATAATATATTTAATATATCATAATTTTAGTTTGGTAATCCTCTTGTACAAATGGTAATTATTTATAATGAAAAACATGTTCTTTGTTATGAAACCCACTGATTAACAAAATTGGTTATAACTATGGTTTTATATAATAGTTTGATTTCAATCAAAGTAACCAAATTAAATTTAACAACCATATAATCTCTTGGATTCTCAGTAATATCATATAAAATCATTTCATGACATCCAATTCCATCTTTCTTGTTTATCCGAACATGAATATATGTGAACTGATCTTTTAAAACCAAGTAATAAAATGAGCCCAAAGAATGGAATTGAACTGTATAACTAATCAAAATGACCATGAATGTAAAAAAATAGTTACAATAAATCAATTAAATATAGAACAGTTTCTATAATTAGGAATTAAAAATCCTAATTTGTTTATTCAAGTGTTTAACAAAAATTGGAGAACACCAATAGATTTAAGGTAAGAAATCCTCCACATTTCACTTTTATTTCAAGATTGTCCTCCATGTTATACGATTTTATGTGTGATAACTAGTGAAGGAGTATTATTTTTCACCTTCTCCATACATCCCTCATGATTTATAAGTTATTAGAAATTCTATTATCTCTCAACATATCCTTTTTTGTACACCTGATACCATGCCAATAATCCTTAATGAATTCAACCTGAACCTCCTTTACTCCTTTGGGTTTTTTTCTTCCTTTTAAACAAATGAAATTTGCCAATTCTTTTTATTTAAAACTTATATATACTATTTATATACTCCAAAATCATGTTTCATGATCCATCCCTCATACTCTTTTGGGGATATACAGGTTTTTTAGTGATTCCCATCTAGATACCCCCCGATAAACAATCATATTTTAAGGGAACATCACGAATTCATACCCAATTTCAAGTGCACTATATCTTCTATTTTGAGCCACAATTTTATTTATAAAATCATTTTTTTTATTACGAAAACCTTCTTGGTTCAGTTCTGGTTTTATATAATAGATTTTTCCCTTTTCTATTTTAAATGACCTATTATATTTTCCTTAAAACCGCATAAAATGTTTTGATGCTAAAATTTCCCAAATACATTACTGAAAAGTTGTCACTCCTTTTTGAAATTATGTAACATGGTAAATTCCTATTGAATATCCATTTATAATTCCTTTATTTCATGGAAATTATCATAATACCCCCAAATGTTATGATTTATGTCATGGTTGTGGTACCTAATTCATTCCATGGGTACCCTTATGATTATGTATAGTTGATTATATATGATTATTGGTGTGGAAAGATTATTTATGTAGAAATAATATGCATGAAAATTATGAGATAGGTTCGCCATGATAGAGTTCCAATTCATTGGGTAATATTATGTCTCATGTGATGCAATGGGAGACATGATTGGTGGTTAGCCTTGACCCGTACTAAAATGGGAAACGAGATTTGTGGTTATCCTTGACCCATACTAATTAATTGTCTTATGATTCTTCCACATTTTTATGATTCCATGTTTATATGATCCCATGCTTATATTATATGATTTCATATGTTCCAAGCATTGTTATAATTATGTCATGCCTCCTAACTCATGTGCTTAAGATGTATCCTTATGTCCATTCCCTTACGGGGCTTTTTAGCTCATCCCTTTGTTCATGTGTTCCCTAGGATATTCTAGGTAGATGTTAGGGCTCAAAGGAAGTGAATATATCTTTATAGGGATTGAATAATGAAATTTTTTTATCTCCATGTTTTATGTTTTATGTACCTAGTCTTCCAAGACACTTGACTTAATGATCCTTGGCTTGGTATCTACTATATAATTATGCTTAAAATCATGTAATATTATATATAAATGGCTATGGTCACTATAGTTGGTATCAGAGGTGGTACCCAGTCGTGGTTGAGATGTAAGGCCCACAACACAGATGTTATGCTCTTGGGGGGGGGGGGGTGATTGTACACCCACGAATGATAAATAGTTAAATGACTAAATGATATGACTCATATTAAGATGGTTTGCCATACTTTTCAGAAGATTATCTGATTAGAAATTCACAATTAACCATGCTTGGCTTGGAGTAGTGATCAGGATGGGTGACCTTCTGGGAAGTCTCCGAGGGTGTGTGTGAGTGAGGACAATGCACACTAGAAAGGACATGTGTTGTCATGTGGGGACTGTCATTAGTCAGATGTCCCTTTTGGGCACATCGTTGGGCTCCAGGGTGGGGACCATGTGTCTCTAAGGAAACTAGTGATACATGGCAGGCCAAGACCCAACAACCATGTTATAGCGGGGTGTTTGTGCATTCACAGGGACCCAGTTGTTACATTTGGTATCAGAGAATGGTCTAGTCATTTTTTAAAGATTAGGTGTAGATAACCTTAGTGAGGACCTTAAGTATGAGACAATGTATAATAAAATATCCCTTAATTTTGGTAAGTATAGAGTATGATTTTTATCATGAAAATACATCCTTGTCTGGATACGAGCAGGTAGAGGCTGTTCTGGCATAGATATACCTAGGAGTGAAAACTCTGATAATGAATTTCGGGCTAAACTTGAGGTATCCTGGTATACGACAATGGGGCTTACTGCACTCTTGGGTACGACACTCCCAGGGGATATGCTTGGGTCGATTCATGAGGTTAGTACCAACCATTATTAATGGACAAATAACCCCCTATGAATATAAGTCAATAAATAAATCGAGGATAACCTAGATTTAAACCTACGGAATCACAAGTTAGGATGTAAATTTTATTTATAAGTTCATCCTTTTATGTTCAAAGATTCCTTTTTTGGTAAATATCTAAGTATTCAAGACCTCTAATTATACTATTTTCCATAGTTAATGGAGGTAACTAGAAGGACAATATCCAATAACAAATGGTATAGGCAATACGACGATTTCCTTAATGATATGCCTGATATGACGGGAGTAGGTGATCAAAACATCTAGACAGTACTTTCTCAGCTGGCTCGAGTTATGAACAATTACATGTACAATGCATAATAACCTCCTCATTCAAGGAAAGATAAATTTATTGTAGAATCCTTCATTCAGAAAATGCCTCCTATGTTTGGAAGATATTTTGATCCCCTCCTCAATGAACAATGGATTAACTCCAATGAAAAAATATTCTTCATAATCCAGTTCTTGGAAGAATATAAGGTTGTACTGCTTGTCTATCATTTTGAGGGGGAAGCTGATCAGTGGTGGAAACTGATCTAGAATACAAATACCCATGTGGAAATTGATTCCATGGATTTGGTGGAATTCCAGAGAATATGTTTTCAAAAAATATTTTCCTCAATCCCTTCGTCTCAAGAAGGAATGATAAGTCCTCAGACTCAAGAAGAAGGATGATGAGTCCATCAAGTTATATGAAGAAAACATTACAAGGATTTAAAGGTATGCCTATTTCTTTGTTAGGAACATCGAAAGAATAGAGGATCGCTTCTTTAGAAGATTAAAGTTGAGTCTATGAAAAGAGTTGGTGATTTGAGACATCGAAGGTTATGAGGATATTTTCTATTTTTCCCTGAAGGATGATATGGAGATTGGAGAATCTCAGTGGTCTCATGGGCCCAGTGAAAATAAGATGAAAATGTAGAACAACATGGGTGGTTCGTAAAAAAACCCATGATGGAAATAATCTTGACTTTTCCCCTTGAAAAGATTATGGGAAGAAGAATCTTGGTAACTATCTGAAGGGAACCAAGAATTTCATAAAATGTGAAAAGTATGGTCATATATCCAAGAACTGCCAAACAGATATGAAAAATCCCACTAATGTTGAAGAATAATAGAAGGTTTAGATCGACACTCAGCCAGCAGTACAGTGTTACAACTATAAGAAGCAGGAGCATTATATGAACAATTTCCCTAAGTTGAGGGTTGTCAAAGGCAATAAACAACATCCTCCATGGAAACAAGGAAAGGATTATGCTATCACTACTTCTGATGTGGATCTGGACAATGATGTGGTGACAGGTATGCTAGTTATTCATTCATGAATAGAGAATGTACGATTTGATTCTAGTTTTATGAATTAATTCATATCATGAAAGATTAATAGAACTATTAAAACACAACCTTTAAATTTGGAGGAAATGTTATCTATGAGTATCGAGAATGGGGAAATCGTTGCGTCCATGGTATATAACTCCTCCAAAGTTAATGTTTGAAGACTTAACCTCTTAGAAAATCTCATCATACTTCCTTTAGTGGAGTTTTACGCTATCTTGGGCATGGATTGGCTATTCTTATACAAATCTTCCATCAACTGTCAGGAAATGGAGATCACTTTTCACATCCCAAAGCATCGTCCAATTCATTACAAGTGTAAGGAGGAAGATGAATCTCTTTTAGAATCTTCATCATAAGTGTGGATATTATTGCCTTATGAGAAAGCATATCTAGCTCAAATGATTGAGATAAAAGAGAGAATCATGCTTGATGACATGCCCATCAGGAGGGATTACACTGACTTATTCCCTGAAGAGTTTCCAGGAATTCCTATGGAATGAGAGGTTGAGTTCTCAATTGAACTTATCCCTGGATGTCTACATATCTCATGGACACCATAGAGAATGGACAGTGTAAAAATTATAGAGATGAAGAAGTTGTTATAAGAGAATATGGAGAAGGGTTTCATACGCCCAAGTGCTACACCATGGGGTGCACCAATCCTCTTAACCAATAAGAAGGATGGATCAATGCACCTCTGCGTTGATTATCGTGATATCAATAAAATCATGATAAAGAACAATTATCACATTCCACGAATAGATGTCTTGTTTTATGTGCTTAGTGGGGCCAGTTATTTCACTAAGGTGGATTTGCAGTCCGGATATCACCAATTAATGGTGAGGAAGGTGAATATTCCCAAGACTTACTTTCAAATGATGAATAGACACTGTGTGTTCAATGTGATTCCCTTCAGACTCACTAATTCTCTATCAGTTTTCATGGATTTTTTAAATACAGTCTTTAGAGATTACAACAACTAATTTGTGGTAGTATTGATTGAGGATATTCGGATATACTCTAAGAGAAAGGAAGAACATGAGGATAATTTGAATATTATGTTAATGAATTTATGAAGGTAGAAATTGTATGAAATGTATAGTAAATGTGAGTTCTGGATGGAGGAAGTATCATTTTTTGGGCATGATATCGCCGGAAAAGGGATATCTATGGACCCCTCCAAGCCAAAGGCAATTGATGATTGTCCCAGGACAACTTCTGTAACAGAGATCCACAGCTTTTTGGGTCTAGATATGTGTTATGGATGATTTGTGAAGATGTTTTCATGATTGTCCAATCCAATGAACAAGATTAATTAGAAGGGAGTAATGTTTTTCTAGACACGGGAATTTGAAGACTGTTTCAAGAAGTTGAAAAATATGCTTATCTCTGCACCCGTACACACAGTCCCTACTAGTGGAGAAATCTTTGTGTGGTATAGTGATGCTTAAAATAAGGGATTAGGTTGTGTAAGGATGAAAAATGATAAATTGATAGCCTATTCCTCAAGGCAGCTAAAATCTCTGAGAAAAACTATCCCACACATGATATGGAGTTAGCAGTTGTGATCTTTGCATTGAAAATCTTGTGGCATTATCTCTATGGGGAGAAATGTGAGATATATACTGACCACAAGAGTCTCTAATATATATCCACACATAAATATCTTAATATGTGATAGTATAGATGGATAGAGCTCATCAAAGATTATGACTGCTCAATCCACTACCATCCCGGTAAGGCAAACAAGGTAGCATAGGCTCTATATAGAAAGGATCCTACATCATTAATAATTATGAGAATTGAAAAGGATCTGATCTTCATAGATTTGAAAAGGATGGACATCAGAATAATTAAGGGAGGAACATCAACAATCCTTTCACAAATGATTTCTCAAACATCCCACTTGGAGAAAATAATTTGTGCTCAATGAAAATGTGCGAAAATTTAGAAAATAGTGGAAGCTGTTAAAAATAAGAAATCCTCCAATTTCAAAATTGATGAAGAAGGAGTTGTAAGATTTTGAAAAAGATAATGTGTACCATGTAATCCAGAGATAAAGAAGGAGCTATTTAATTATGCACATTACTTGACCTTCTCAATCCACCCAGGGAGCACAAATATGTATCGAGATCTCCAGAAAACTTTTGGTTGGACAATATGAAAAGGGAGATTGTTGAATATACATCAAAGTGCCTTGTATGTCAGCAAGTGAAGGCTAAGAGGAAAACGTTTTAGGGAATGATGAAACCACTACCCATTCCAGTATTGATGTGGGATTACATTACCCTGGACATTGTCACTAGACTTCCTAGGATATCCAGAGGAAACAATGCTGTATGGGTCGTTATGGATCATCATACAAAGACTGCTCACATAATTGCGGTTTGAGAGGACTTCTCATTGGATCAACTTGCACAGATTTACATCAATGACGCGGTAACGCTGCATTGAGTACCACTGTCTATTGTATCCAATCATGATCCAAGATTCACCTCAATGATCTGGAAAAGTCTCCAACATGCTCTAAGCACTGAATTAAACTTTAGTACGGCCTATCATCCTCAAACTGATGGCCAATTTGAGAGGACTATTCAAACACTGGTCGACATGTTGAGTGTGTTTTCTTTTAAATTCAATGGAGGATGGGACCAACATCTTCCACTGGTTGAATTCTCCTACAACAACATTTTCCACTCGAGCATCTGAATGGAACCATATGAATTCCTTTATGGGAAAAGGTGCAGAACACCGACTTGTTGGGATGAATTCGGGGAGAGTAAGCTGTTAGGACCTGAAATGGCCAATGAAATGGTGGAGAAGGTGAAAACCATTCAGCAGCATAGCAAGGCAGCACAAAGTTGACAAAAGAGTTATGCAGATAACCATGGATGAGACCTTGACATCAAAGATGGTGACATGGTATTTTTACGCATATCTCCATGGAAAAAAGTCATGAGGTTAGGAATGAAAGGGAATTTATTCCTAGGTACATAGGCCCCATCGAGATCCTTGATCGAGTTAGAGCTATGGCCTATCGACTGGCACTACCACCTACCATGTCGAAAGTACATGATGAATTTCATGTATCCCTCTTAAGTAAATACATACCAGACCCATCACATGTATTCTCTTCGGAGGAGGTACAGTTGGAGGAAGATCTCTCTTACGAATAGCAGCTATTTAAGATCATGGATCATACCGAAAAATTTCTACAGAATAGGACTACTCATTTGGTCAATGTACTATAGAAAAACTTTAAGTCAAAGAGGCAAAATGGGAACTGGAGGAAGAAATGAAGGAAAATAACTCACATAGTTTTTTTACATACAATGTAAATTGAAATTTTATGGGAAAAAATTCATAAGGGTGGGGAAAATGTAACGAACCAATGTTTTTAAATGAAAATTACCTTCTAATAATTATGTCATAAAATCCATTGAAAACAAAAAATAATGAACCACTCTATGTTATGTGACCTTTGAAGATGGGTTTTTCACTTTGGTATTTGGAATTTCAAAAATCGGACATACACGGTTGTGATCAGTAAGTTATTTGGAGTCCGATAAGAAAAAAATAATTTTTGGTGAATAGTAACCTACCCTTATGAATAATAACATACCCTTATGAATAGTGATATAGAATAATGGATAGTAACCATACCTATGATAGTATTAATATAATATTCAAGTGAAATTATGATGTACCTATATTTTCGAATAAATAAATGAATGTTTTAAAACTTGGTTTTAATAATAAATTATGATTTTAATTAAATACTAAATTAATCATATTTAAGAAATTATTTTTGAAAAATGTACTTCATTTCTTGGAATATGCATGTTGAAAAATGGTTACGGTTAATTTTTTAGATTTATATAAAATACTAGAATTTCGCATGAATAGTAAAATCCGAAAATTCACAATAAATGCTCAATAATGGATTAATTGAGTCATTGATGATGATCTACAGATGTAAGCCCAATTGGATACAAGTAACATGCATTTATTACTATTATAGGTCATGTAGTGCTTATTATTCATTGTCTTGTGATGAAATAGTAAACTAATAATTAAAAAATTATGAAAACCCTCGTCCCTTCCACAATAAATACCACCCATTCTTACCTCTTATCTTCACTCCTCTCAAGCCTTGTGCCTTTCCAATATTCTACCCAAATATCTCCCCAAGATCCTCCCCCATGAATAAAATCCCCCATCTTCCTCAAAATACCAAAAACCCTCCCCTTAAGGTGTTCTCAAAGGATGATGTATGAAGAGGGAAATTCCTTTTTCCGATTCTGTCTTTTCTTTTATGTTCTTTTTTTTCTATCCTCATATCACTTCACTCACAAGGTATGATAACTCCAGTAACATAAATATAATGGTATGTTTTTATGATAATGGGATATTTCATTATCATATATCTTTTCCCAACCATTTATTGGAAAGAAATGAAAGCACTGTTTGAGATGTGCTAAATTAGGAAATTCAAGGACAACAATTTATCAATTTCTATTATAAGATTTAATTCTAGTCAGGAAACAATTTGTGTTATAGTGGAACCAGATTATTTTATATGTAATATAACATATTTTTATTTCATTAGTAATTTTTTAAAAATGGTATTATGTTATAATGAAAAACATTTTCTTAGTAAACAAAGCAACTGATTAAGAAAAATTGTTTGTCACTATGGTTTTATATAATATTTCAATTTTAGTCTATGAAACCAAATAAAATATAAAAACCATATAATCACCTGTATTTTCTCTAATATCATATAATTTCCATTCTTGGAAACCACTTCCATCTTTCATGTTTATACAAACATCAATACAAGTGAACCGATCTTTTAAAACCAAGTAAACAAACAAGACCGAACAATACAATTGATCAATATAAGTATTCAAAAAGAACATGAATGAAATAAAAGGAGTTATAATATATAAATTAAATATAGAATAGGTTATATTCTTATTAATTAATAAGACTAATATTTTTATTCATGTTTTTAATAACAAGTTGATACCACAAACTGATTTAATGTAAGGGATCCTCCCCATTTCAATTTTATTTTAAGATTTTCCTTTATGTCATTCCATTTTATGTGTGATCCCTAGTGATTGGGTATTATTTCAATCCTTCCCCAAGAATCCCTCATCATTTATATGTTATTAGTAACCCCATTCTCTATCAAAAAATTCCATTTAGGTACACCTAATAACATGCCAATAATTTGTAATGAATTCTTCCCAAAAATCCATTACTCTATCATGTTTCTCTATCTTTATTTTTACCCAATAGAATGTGTCATTTAATTTTATGTTTAACTTATAAATACTCTTTATATGATCCAAAATCATGATCCAATATCAATCATTGATATTCTTTTGGCGATATACATGTTTATTAGTGATTCCCACCTTGATTCCCCGGATAAAAAATCATGTTTTTACGGAAATTCTCAAATTCATAACCGATTTCAAGTGAACACTATCTTCTGTTTTAATCCACCATTTTCGTTATAAAATATGTATTTTTATTATGAAAAAATTCTTGATTTACTTATGTTCTTATAAATTAGACTATTCTATATTCTATTTTAAAATCTCTATAGTATTTTTCTTAAAACCGCACAAAATGTTTTAATGCTTAAATTTCCCAAATACATTTCTTATAATTTGTAAATACTTTTTGATATCATGTACCATGATATATACCAATTGAATTTCCATGTATAATTCCATTATTTAAGGTAAAATTTCATGATATGCTCATTGGTTATGATTTATGTCATGGTTGTGGTATTTAATTCTTTCCATGGGTACCCTTATGTTTAGGTATGGTTGATTATGTATGATTATTGGTGTGGAAGAATTATTTATGGGGAAATAATATTCATGAAAATGTTGAGATGGGTGTTCCCAGATAATGCTCAAACAAATTGGGTAATGTTAAGTCTCTTGAGATGCAATGTGAAACAGGATTGGTCATTAGCCTTGACCCGTACTCAAATGGGAAATGGGAATGGCCGTTAGCCTTTACCCATAGTAATGAAAAGTCTTATCATTCTACCATATTTATATGATTTCATGTTAATATGATCCCATGATTATATAATATGATTTATTAGGTTTCATGCTTTGTTATCATTATGTCATTCCTTCTAACTCATGT
The DNA here is from genome assembly GCA_963277665.1 of Viscum album. Lineage (NCBI taxonomy): Eukaryota > Viridiplantae > Streptophyta > Magnoliopsida > Santalales > Viscaceae > Viscum > Viscum album. Next base: position 260,623,215 of record OY728133.1, on the reverse strand, counting down.
CCTTAAGATGTATCCTTATGTTCATTCCATTATGGGGCTTTTTAGCTCAACCCATTGTTCATGAATTTCCAAGGGTACCCTATGAAAATGTAAGGGGTCAACAAAAGTTTGGATTTTTTTATGGATATTAAATAAAGAAATAATTTTTAGCCCTACGTTTTATTTTTTATGTACTTATTCTTCCAAGACACTAGACTTAACGATCCTTGGCTTGTACTCTGATGTATAATTATGCATAAAATCATTTAATGATATATATAAATGTCTTGGGTCACTATAGATGGTATCAAAGGGGGTACCCATCATTATGTGTGGTGCACTGCCAAGGTTGATATGTTGGGACCACAATGAGGATATTGTGCTCTAATGGGGGGATGATGGTACACCCTCGAATGATAAATGATTAAATGACTAAATTATATGATTCATGTTAATAAGTTAAATCTTCCTATTTGGGAGAAAATTGGATTAGGATTTCAAAGTTATTCCTGCTGGGCTTGGAGTAGTGATCAGGATAGGTGACCTTATGGGAAGTTTACCAAGGTGTGTGTGAGGGAGGAAAATGCACTCTGGAAGAGACATGTGTAGGTCTATGGGGACAATAATTAGTCAGATGACTCATTTGGCCATGTGGGTGGGCCCTAGTGTGGGGACCACATGTCTTCTGAGAAACTGGTGATACTAGGCATTCCAGGACCTGACATCCATGTTAAGGTGGGGTTTCTGTGCTGTTACCAGGACCCCGATGTCATAGGTTATCCTCATAACCAAATGATTTTTAGGGGATGTTTTATCATTCTTCATTTACAGACTGAGATCAAATAACAATCGGTGACAAATCATGGTGGATCAATAGACAACAGATACTGAGGATCATCCTCATTGGTATAAAACATTATATTAAAAAAAATTGGTCAACAATATATTTTGGTGTCATCCATTTTGGTTTCCCACCATTATTAAATGATTTACCATATTCATATATTTTTTCATTAATATGCAATTAATTAATACTTTATAGGAGCACATTTAACAAATTAAAATGTTTATTTAGTTTTTTTAAAATTCCATATTTCTCACTCATAATATCTATGATATATGATCTTTTTCATATAATTAATGGGAAATAAATGATAGACTATTTTTTATACCTTTCTACAATATGTTCTTCATGTCTTTCACGTTTTGGCTATATGGAAATGTTTTAACATAGATGAGTGGGTATGAGCATGATCTTACCCCAATATTTGGGGTGAATGTGCAAAGAAAAAACATATTAGTGAGTTGAATATTTATTAGGATGGAATGTGGGTAATATTTCATGGTTCTGAGATCTGGAGCTACAATGGAAGGCAAGGGAATATTTAAACACATGATAGATCATGTTGTGTTTAGCGAGTTCCAATTTTCAGCCACTAGAGGACAAAAATATACTAACAGACGTGATATACATTGATATAAGGAAGAATCAATGAATTATTCATGGGGTTGAAACTAGATCTTGTGAACACATGTATTTAAATATCATTCTATAAAAACTCTGAGTACAATACATGTGTTTTAGATGGATAGACTTCATGTAATACCTATTTTTGTGGATTGAGTTTCTAGGTAGATAAAAGTATCACAAGATGTGTGGGAACACCACATATCATTTGAACAAATGATGAAATCTTAGTGGGTAATACACGAATACATGGATATGACTACAACTTGACACACCGGCATGACCAAGTACATGGGGATGTATCGGTACCCGGGAATGGCCAAGTACATAGCTAGGTATTTGACATGGACTAATAGATATATGCATGAACAAAAGAAAACTAGAAGGGCTTCTCTGACTGAGATATATTGTGTTGTTCCTTTAATCATAATTTATAGTGATATATCCTACGATTTTTATTCATATGAGACACAAACGAGAAACAAGGTGGGGTCACATTCCATGTAGACCCCTATACATTCAACATACTACCCCTAAAACATATTTATATCATATATTCTTTTTTTACTCGACGTTTTCCCCATAAGGATCCTATATCGAGGGAGTTTCCATATAAAATGTGATTGGTAGTAATTATTGTGTATTTTCATATAGGATGTGAGATTTTTTTTATCTGAAACACCATAAGGATACACTCGATAATGACAATGATCTTAAAATTTAATCTAAAATATTATAGGTAGAGAATATAATACCATATAACTCTAGGATTTGGGTAAACTATAATTATCTAAGGTAGTACCATATAAAAACTAGATGATTCTACTTATATTTCTGTCCAGAAATATCAACCGTACTCCCCTGCATGGGTTCAATTCCTATATCCATGGATATTGTACATGTAAAAATATAGAATTTTATCTATGAATTTCATTTATTATAATTATTTTATATAGTATAAGACACATAATTCACATAGATAACTCAATAAAAACATTCTTCTCCAAAATTTATAATTAAATAATTTTTTTCAAAATTAAGGTAATTATATTAATCGAATAGTAATATGACCATTGGAAAAGCAATATGACCATTAATCATAGTAACCTAGAAAATAATATAGTATCCTCACCTAATATGGTATAAATATTTATTAGGAATCTTATGAATAAAAATATGGAATATTTGTATCATAGTGTAAGTAAATAAATGTTTTATGAATTATAAGCTAGGTGTTTGTTTTTTTGAAACTTAAATGATTATTTACATTTTTACAATTAATATGATAGAAAAAAAAGAAAAACTTATTTTCATAAAATAAAATTATAAATTTATATTTTGTTGATTTATTATTATAATATAATTTTATATAAACATAATTAAATTTTGAAAGTGTTATAAAATATTTAATCATATTAAAATCTATACATTTTGAATAAATTGTGATTTCAAAAAAAATTAAATTTACCACAATTAGATAATAATTTTTATAAAACGGAGTCTACTTTTGAAATATACTTGTCAAATAATTAATAGGTTTAATTTTTGTAGTTTTTCAACAATAGTTTATTTTTTTGTGAAGAGTGAAATATATTAATTTATGATATTTAATATTCTAAGACAAATTCATGAATTTTTTAGCAATGTATGATGTAAGAACCCATAATTTTTAAATCACATGAACCATTTAATGTAATTACTAACCAGAATAAATATTATTGATTGTATCACGCCAACATAATAAACAATTGAATAAAATAATCAAAACACCCCTCTCTTCCACCTATAATTACCACACCTCATCACCCCTTCTCCTCGGGAAACCTAAACCTTGATGTTTGTCTAAATTATTAAAAATTCCTCTCAGAAGCCTCTCCATCCTTTCCTAGTCTTGATGGTCTCACAATAATGAAATTTCCTTTTTTCTTGAATATGATTTAAAGGTCATAATATTGAAGACGTAACTCCACCCCCCTTCCATTTTATTTTTTTCCTACCTTATCCATTCCTCCACTTGTGACATGAAAATACAGTATAAATATATTCATTAATTTTATTATATTTATTGGATATATGTAATCAAATTTTATATCAAAATTTTTATCTTAAAAATGAAAATATCATACATGATGTGTCGATTTACCACCTTCAGGAAAAACTATATTCTAATTTCTATTACTGCCTTTATATATGGTAATAATATCATTGTTATGGGAAAAAAATATTATAATATGTTTATTGCAATTTTTTTATGATCTATAACCATTACATAAACATAATATTAAATAAAATGAAACATGTTCGTGATGTTCCGAAAAAACGTACCAAAATAAACAAGTCATTTTTCATTAACATTTAATCTAATGAATCATCCTCATGGAAAAAATAAAAATTATATATGGGACCATTTAATTTTTTGGATGTGAATTAAGAACATATAATTTAACATCTGGGTAATTATTTGAGTTTCATATGTTTTTCCATAATTATACTCAAGCAAACCGACCTTGAAACAATGAAATGAATGCCCACAAAATGAAAAAATTAAACTCTATAACTAATTGAAGTAGCATAATTGAACATAACAAAATTATAATAAATAAAATATATATATATATAATAAGTTCTTAAATAATTAATTAATGTATCAAATTTTATTATCTAGTACATTAAGTTGATGTGGATAATAATTTCTGTCATAAGTTAACGGATTCTCTCTAAACATCAATTTTTCATTTGAGTCATGATTTATATCTGTTTAAATAAATTAATTAACAATTCTTCATTTTTTTATCCACCAAAATTATATTTTATTCTTGAAAAATACATACATATCTTAATTATTTATTTCTTTTTTGGTATAAATTTATGTTTTTAAAGGTTACCTTTTTAATTCATCTTGATAAAGAAGCGCGATTAAGGAGAACATACCTATTAGTTACCCCTATTCAAGTTTAATTCATAATATAAATTAAACCACCATAATTTTTCTAAAATCACTCATTTATTGATGGAAATCCTTCCTTGATCATTTTTATTCAATCAATTATTCCTTTTCTACTTTAAAGTCATTTTAATTATGTTCATGTAAGTAAAACTAATGTGGATCATTTATATTTTTTCTTAAATACTTGTTTTACATGTATTCACAATAGTTGGAAATAATATATTATGATATTATCTTATTTACCATTATTAATCATCAATAATTATTTAAATTTATTCTTTCAGGTATATGATTATATTATTCCTTTTGGTTAGGTCTGGTTCCATGATTATGATGCCCATTTCTTTGTGACGATATATGATATGTGTATTACCTATGTCTAATTCATTATGAGACCCAAATATGAATTTAAATTTTATAATGGTTACCCATATAGAGTTACAATGCATTTTATAATGTTTAGTCTCATTCAATGTCATATTGGAATATGGATTAAACCTAAATTATTAATGGATCTTCATCCAACATGTTATATTGTCATACCAGTTAGCATTGAATCTTGTGTATAACCTGCTATATATTATTACTATAATCCTATGTAAACATGATTACATGATTTCATGTTCTATATATTACGAATCATATTTTTATTCATGTTCCATGACTTCTGATGGAATCATGTTTTGTCTTCTACCTTATGTGTTATGATTTATTTCTATGTTCATTTTCATATTTTGTTTTTTAATAATTTTTCCATGTATTCCTAAAGATATATTTTTTGATGTAATATGAAAAATTATTTTAGGATTTTATTAAAGAGTATAAATAAAAAATATCTTTAATTTGGTATCAATCATTCTTATTATGTACCAAATACTCCATATACATAAGACTTTACAATATATGGATTGAATTTGATCGTTAATTGTTCCTCAAATCATGTAATAATATGTTTAAAAGGATACATTAATTGTTTTCAGTATGAGATCAAATTTTATTTCTTTCAAGATGTTAGGAATATATAACTAGACTAAGAATTATATGGATAATTATATCACCATGGATAATCTATACTGAAAAATTAGGAATCATTAGATAATATATACATTTATTTTAAACGTTTATGCATAAATGTTCAAGGTTTACATTATATTATTATTTGATAACTAATATATCAACGATATTTGAATTTTTATTGTCATTATTTAATGTATGGAAATTAGATAACTAATTGAAATAATAAATATGATAGAAAATGTGAAAATATCCTTAAAAATCACCATATCTTATAGGAAAAGGAGCTTAGAATATCATGATAGTAATAAACTATCTCATGTTATGAATAATAACATGAACTATCAGAAATTACATCCTTATAAAATTAAATGGAATTTTGTAGTTCAATCTTTTATAAAACAAATGAATATTATATTTAGTGGATCTTCTGATTCCCCCAATGAAAAATAATTGGTTTACACCCGTGAGAATATATTCTTGGTCTTCCAATGCTCAGAAGAAGATAGTATTTTGTTATAAGTGCTTCATTTTGATGTGTAAAACGATCAGTGTAAGACACTAATCAATAACATAAACACTAAAGAGTAAATTGATTCCATTTAATGGATAAAATTATAGAAATTATTTTTTAATTAATATTTTCACTAAACACTCCATATTATGTTGGAAAGGGTGTTCCTCTGACAGAACAAAAATGACGATGGTAATATAAAAGAGTAAGAAGAAGAAATTACATGAAATATTTAATTTTCCACACTCTTCATCATGAAAAATGAAACTATGGTGGATTTTTTCTTTATATGACTAAATATAATTTTTTTAAAAGGATTATAGAATCATGATAATGATAGATATGCAGAGATTTTCTATAGTGCCTTTATGGTTTAAATGGAGAAATGATACACTCAGTTTTATTCAAGGGCCCTGAGATAAAAGGGTTAAAATTTCATTTAATATGAGAGTAACAATAGATAAATCCCATGAAATAATGAAAGCCCAAAATACCATGTGTGAAATTTTTTGGAAGAAGTATCCTAGAAACAGTCTAATGGGAACAATGGGATTCTTTAAATGTAGAAGATAGGGTCATCGGGATAATTTTTTAATAAATGATTTATATAAGACCACTAATTTTGGAGAATAAAGAATGTTTTAGACCAAAATTCAGCCAATGGGGAAGTATTTCATCTGTATGTAAGATGGTCAGTATGTGATCCAATTCCTTAAGCCAAGAGTTATCTACATTAATCAGTTACAACCTAAATTGAAAAAAGGAGGAAATATGAAATCAATACTACTATGGAAGAGCCAAAAATTCATTTTCTGATAGATAAAATATTTATTCTTTCAATAATTGTGACTATAAAATTTTATTTTGTATCTATTCATTCTTTTTATATTTCATGTTTTGGTTGAAATATTCAAACCCCCCAAAAAATATGGAGGTAGAGTTATCGTTAAGAACAAAAAATAGAGAAATGATTGGATTAAATATAAATAAATCATCCCCATTTAATTTTTGTCAAATTAAAATCTCGTAAAATAATATCATACTTATTTTGGTGGATTATTATTTTATATTGGTAATGGATTTACTATCATTATACACCGCCAACATCAACTTTCAAGAAATTGGTATCACTCGTCAAATCATAAGGAATCCTCTAATAATATAAATGTATAAGAATGTGGATGAATATATTTCAAAATCATCATCCAAATTATGGATATTATTTTGTTATAAGAAACCATATCTAGATTAAATGATTGAGAAAATGGATAAAATAATTCTCTAAGATATTCTCATTAGGAAGGACAACACTATTTTTTTCCTTGAATAATTTCATTATCTTCCTCCTGAAAACGTTTTTGAGTTCAGGATTTAACATATACAAAGATATATTCCTATTTTAAAGAATACTTGTTTAACACCTTCAATTGAGATGGAATAACTGAAGAATCAGTTACAAGAATATTTGGAAAATGATTTTATATGCCTGATTTCTTATCCATGGGGTGTACCTCTCCTCTTCATTACGTATAAGTATGGATAAATTGGCCTCTACATTGTTAATAATGTGGTCCAAATAAATCATGATAAAAAACAAGTATCCCCTACCATTGATAGATAACATGTTCAATTATCTATATGAGTCCATGTGTTTCTCAAAGGGGGACCTTCGGTTGGGATATAACCAATTAAAGTGTAATAATAATGATATTTCCAAGACTACCTTCTGAAAGAGGTATGGTCACATTGATTTCATAGAGATTCCCTTATGACACACTAATTTTCTATAAATTTTCATGGATTAAAGAATAATTCCATTATATATTACCTTGATAAATTTTCTATATTCTTTCTCATTGACATTCTGATATACTCTAAGATCAAGGAGGATAATGAGTTGAATTTGAAAATTGTATTGATGAATTTTTTAATGGAGAATCTACATTAATGGTATAATAAATATGATTTCGAGATGGAGTAAGTATCATTATTGGGGTAAGTTATCATCATCAAAGGGGTATCTATGGACCCTTATAAAAAAAATACAAATTAAAAGTGTCCCAAAGCAATATCTATAATGGAGATTCATAGTTATCATGGCATAGTTAGGTAGTAACTACTAATCTTGAACATTTTCTCATGGTTTCCTAACACTTTATCTCTGTTATTATAGAAAGTGTTATTGATTTTTTTGGTAGCAAGAATGTGTTGAAATATTTAATGATCTCAAGAAGAGACTAATCACTATACCTTTTCCAATACTACCAACAAGTAGAAATGTTTTTTGATTTACAGTTATTCTTCATAAAATGGATTTGGTTTTGTACTCAGGTAGAATGATAATGTCATATCCTATGCCTCAGAAAAGTTGAAAATCCATTAGAAGAACAACCCGATGCATGATATGGAGCAAGTGACTACGATTTTTTCCTTGAAAATCATGCATCACTACCTCTATGGTGAGAATATTGAAAAATATAATGATCATAAGATCCTAAAGTATATATTCACACAAAATAATGTCAATATTCATCAAACTAGATGTTTAGATACAATCAATAACTAAGATTTATCTATTCACTATCATTCATAAATGGAAAATAAAGTTAGTGATGATCTTAGTAGAAAATAACATGCTACCTTATCCATGATGGGGATTGAGAAACACCCTATATTCTGTTAAATTAAATGGATGGTTTTTTAATTCATAAAATTATGAAATTTTTCAATAATATCCAAAATAAATTCACACCATTTATCCATGAGAATACCAAGGAGGCAAAAAGGGGTGATCTATAGCTACAAATGTATGAAAAATCAGTAAAGGAAGGGAAGCTACATGAGTACCAAAGAGATGAATATGGTTTGATTATGTTTTGAAATAGTATTTATGTTCCTTAGTCACATGATATATTGAAATATTTTATGGATAATGAAGAGATATCATCATTTTTAATTCATCTTGGAAGTAGTACGACATACAATGATATTTGAAAGACCTTGAGTTTCATGGAGATAAGACTTTGCTTAAATGTTCATTGAAATACCATAGAATTTATTAGTTCAATGTTCACACCGTTTATGTGGGGCTTCAAAGGGTTATGGGGGTTCATCAATGAAATTATGGGAAACTAATGAACCATGTGTGAGGCCCATGGTTGGAATATGGTCAAGTAAATTGTGTGGCCTTTCTATAAAAACTTTGTAACCTTAAAAGTGGAATTATTCATGGTTAGCACATGATTTTTCATAAGAGGGTTTTCAGCATGTTAATATTCTTTTTTTATTTGGAAATGAAATAATTATAGTTGTTACTAGTACTGTTAATGGAATAAGGTGTTGTTTGGCATGGCATGAAAATTGGATAATTGGTTAAATTTAAAATTGTTCAAATTTTTTATGAATTATATTGAAATGATTAAATGGATTAGTGTATATGAAATGATGAACATGTTAAATTTAAATTAATAGGCTAATTTGAGAATGTGAAAATGGGATTCATAATAGAATTGATGAATATGTTGATTGAGTTAATACATTGGAATTATGTGATATACCTAATGGGATGAATGAAATTTAGTTGTTGTTCTATCATAATTATGAATTGTAAATGAAATGAAAAAGTGGGTAGATTATTTTGAATTGGTAAATGTTATAAATGTGATAATTTGTGGTAATTTACAAATATTGGATAATGAATTGAAATTGTTTAAAATACTTTCTGGGTTATGTAATGAGAAATAGAACTGGGTTTAATCAGCAATGTAATATAAATGATAAGCGTGTTCATGGTTTTTTGAATAAAATTAATTTCAATGTAGTTTGATATGAATTGTATTTATAATTAGCATTTTTATACATGGTGGGATATATGTCATCTGTGGTGAATAAATATATAAATATATATATAATGTGAACATGGTATGGTTGTGTGTGGTATTGACTGTGTTTCTACACCAATAGATCCAGTTAGTACGAGCCTCTAAAATCCACCACAAAATGCCTGGGTTAGGGAAGGGGATGAAGCTCTATTAAAAAAATGATTTCATTCCACCTAGATTGAGGATTTGTGGTGAGGATAGTGTTTTTTTGTGATGTTATTTTCCCTAGTGATATAGGGACTTGACCAATTACATAATTCATAGTGATGAATTCTTTAAAGCCATGTGTGGATGATGTAAATTCCTAACCATTGGAACCTATGTTGATTATGAATTATGTAATGTAGATGATAAAATGATGAAAATGGTATTATGTTTACAAATTATTAAAATAAAAAATTGTTAACTAGTGGAACCAAAGTAGACTTTTGTTTATTTTTTACATTTTATTATTTCCATGAAAATATGTTTAGATGGGATATTTTGTAGAAATCATTAGTGGTGGCCTACTATGTTGTACTCACACCCATCATGGGCGCCATGGAGTACCCAAGAATACTTCATACATTACGACTTAGGAAAAGGGAAAAGGCCCAAATCTATGGTATTGATTCTAGATTTAGATATGTATGGATTGGGTCCCAAACATGGATCTAATATAATTTTGGGGATGTAACTATTATTCATTATTTTTCATTTTCTTTTATGTATGGTACTATTTTCATGATAGGGAATATTAATTTTATGTTTTATGGTTTATTCCTAGTTTTGAATGTTGCTTAATTATGCATGTTAATTGATTATTTCAGATTTTCCCACTATTTAATTTTTTTCTAATGTAGATTACTTTGGTAATGAGGGTATAGTCTCCCAAAGTGACTTATTAGCCCCTCGCTACAGGTCATAAAAATTTGAAGTATAAGGTTTCATGCCTTATGTCATCTGATGAGTCATCTTGGGTAACTAGTAAGTAGTTATCAGCTTTGGGACATTATAAACTGGTATCATATAATGGTTATTTTATGTGGTCTTTTTATTTAGGATGGTAAACAAAAGGTTAGGAGGTGTTGGGACCCAGAAATAAAATTTTTGTACGAGTATCTAGCCCATATACGAGGGAAAATCTATGTACCATGGGTGTGAGTTTTTGTTCATGATATGTGTTGTTACATTTGAATGATTATTTCATTATTGGGTGACAAACATATATGAAGGGAATATTTTATGATATTCTTCTAATGCATGTAATTAGATGATGTTGTACATTCATGCATCATTACAGGCACCAAGGTCTTTAGGTGGCCTACATCATGGTAGGCATACACAAGATGGGTGTGTTGGCCATGAAAGTGTATGATTCATTCTATATCTTTTATAATTTCATAAAAATGCTGTCAAATAAAGTTGATATATATGGGTGGATGATAATAATGTAAATTATCGTATAGAAGATTAGTATATGTAAAGAAAAATTATAAAGGAGTTAAAATTTTTGGTTGTGATAAATCATAAAGATTTCATGGTTAATAAAAGAGAATTATTCACATCCTAATGGTAAAAATTGTTAATGAATTTTTCCTAATGATTTTTCTGAATGGGTTAAAATATTGGATATAATATGATGAAAAATGGGATAAGATCCCAAAGGTGAATGATTTTCCTTGGGAAAGTGGAAATTGTTTTGAAAGAAGGTTTCTAATTAAATATTTGTACCTACGTTATTTGGATTACCTCATGTTTTTTATGACCCACATTAGGGATGTATGAGGATAGTGTTGATGATATGATCACATCTGTTATGATAATGAATGTGGAGTGGGTTGTTTAAGGATGGTAGTGTAATTTACATTGTTTTTTACACTATTCAGAATCCCCTTGGGATTTTTTTCTAATGACTATGTTCTGGAAAATGATTCCAAATATTGATAGAATTTCATAATGTTTGGGAAATATAATGATCTAATATGGGATCCTTGGAATTTCATAGTGGTGATGATAACTATAAAATAACATTTAATGATGGAACGTTTTGTAAAGAATGATATTGATTATTCCTTGTGTTTCTTATCTGATAATTTGAATGTGTGGTTTGGGTAGCGAGTGTTACCAAGGGTGAGACCTTGAATATATGTTTGGGGACCATAATAAGTAATGATGAGAAAATAAATAGTTGATCCATATTTTTTTCAACACATTTGAAGACTTCAGTTTTTCAGACAATGTCTAACAAGGTGATGGTGGTGATATTTTTGGGATTCAAGTGTATGTGTTTTACATTATACATAACAATGAGTTCGATGATTATGGAATCATTATTTATGGGTTTTTAATTAACTGTTTGATGACCCATGTGAGTTCGGATCTTGCAAGTTGTGTTTTATACCCTATAGTGGGGGGTTGCTCATAGTTCATAGGTATGTGTGTTAGTTTGTTTTGTTCGCATGGCCTAGAGAGAGGGAGTGGTACTAGTTTCTTGTTCCCCTTACCCTAGTTTAGATGTTGTTATCATTCATACCTAAAGAGAAACTTGTGAGGATGGTTGACAATTTTTCAGTGCTCTTGGGTGGGTGAGGCTTGAAAAGATGTTTTGGATTTGGAATGGTTTAGACGTGACTAGAGGGCCTAGAGGGAAGGTCAGTGTTTCTCAGGGACATTAATTGATCTGTTTTGATGAGTTGGAAATCTTGGAAAAATGAAGGGTGACCTTTTGGGAGGTTATCCTAGTGTTTTTACTGCCTAAATATATGAAACAAGGTAGATGATTTAAAGGTAGATTCGATGAAAATTGGTGCCATTAAATATCCATAGATGGTATGGTAATTCTCTAGATAAATTAAAAATGATCATTATTGCTTGTGATTGGTGTATGGTTGGATTAAAATGATTTTATAATTTGGATGTCTGGCCTATCTGTGGGGATTACAATTTATGGAAGTCTTCATGTTGATTTCGGGTGGATGAGAAATTGGTGATTGAAGTGTGGTTAGATTCCTCATTATGATCGTGTGTCTTAAGGTGAGCGTGTTCATTTTTTTCATTTTTCTTATACATATAGTATGGTTATTGGGTGAAATGATGAAGATTCTTTGAGGCTAATGGGGAATACATGATAGGAGGCAGGGTTGGATGAGTAACTGAGCACTAGGCTAGGATTTGAGATGTTTCCTTCGATGATATAATGATTGTTTATGCATGTGGTTCTAGAAAGGTGTGAGACATTTAGGGATGTAATGATGTTTATATGTAGAGACCCAATGGTAAGGAATGAGTCCATTTATGATGGAAAATATGTGACTTTGGATAAGTGTATGTCTTCATCTTTAAAACCATAGAGAGGAGCATGGATATGCATGAGAATGTTGGTTTTGTATACTGTAGTGGACAATTTTGTTCCAGTTGATAACTTCTAGGGCCATTTTATTGTAATAAAGTTGTGTGGTTGAAGTATTTCAATGGGAAATGGTGGGTCATAGTTGTTTGGAAGAAGATTGTGGATTAGTGGTGAGTCTTGGTTGGGAGCCATGCCTGAGCAGTGGTGGGTAAGTGATGATGAATTTTGTGATGATAGGGAAGAATAAAACACTTATAATGTCATGGTGTCACATAGTGGTAGGTGAAATCAGTTTTATCATGTTTTTCATAGTTTTTTGTGACAACTTCATTGCATACAATTATCTAATGATGATGTTTCTCAACATATTGATATCATCTTGGACACGCTGAGAATGCTATGGATTTATGCCATGTTACTCGAATGTATGTGGGCCACCCAAGAGCTTGAACTCACGGATTGTTATATGTGTAGATATATGGTGGGATGTACACCAATTAATGCTTTCAGGTGAGGTTATCGGGATGGACAATGTGCTAGAAAAACCCGTAAGTGTCGTTCTTGGAAGATAAGAACATGTATCAGGTGATGTTGTTTATACTGTATAGGGAAAATCAGTACATCGACAACAATATATTGGTGTCCAAATTATAAATCAATCATGAACTTGGATGGTTTTAAATTACATTAGGGATGAAATGGTAATGACACACCTAAGGTGGTAAGTGAAGAGTTAGTCTTGACTTTGTGGAGTAGAGTATAGATTTGGTATGGTGGCATCAGGATGTGAATGAAAAACATATGAGGTGCAGATTGGGATCCTAGGAAGAGGGGAAGGTGGGATATTTATGGGTGGTTTGGTTGATTCATGTGTTTTCTTTATGCTCAATAATTATCTAAGAATAATAATAAATGTATGTGATAGAATCGTTGAAGAAGTGAAAATGAAGTTAATTGTTAAAACCAAAATAGTGGATTAGAATGGAATATGTTTGTTGTGGTTGAGTGACTATAGAGTTTATTTATGTGTGAAAGAATATTGATCATGTGAGTTAATGAAATTCCCCTAGTGAAGATGAACATTTCCAGGATGAATTGGTCGGGGTCATCTTTACTCAATTATGAAAAATTAACAATAGTTGTCACTAGTAAAACACATTAAATAGATGTTTTTGCATGGGAGGTGCATTCTAATTTTGGAAATAGGTTTTTAATGAGAACATAATAATAAATTTTAAATATATGGGTAGTTAATGTGATTTTTTATGGAATTTTTATCGGTGTAGTGGGGCACGCTGATGGTTTGGAGGTTTGTGGATTCTGTGATAGTGGGGTTCAACTAGAATTCAAGAAATAACCCCCAATAGATGTTTTGGATGATATTGATAAAACTAAAGTTAGTAAGTTTCTTGGGAATGTGAAATAAGGTGTATAATTTCAATAGTGGAAGATTTATTCTCTGGGAAAATTCAATCAGGTTTGGTTTGACTTGATATGGTAATAGGACTGGATGTGTTATGTTTGGGTACAATCTTGATTTGTTGTTTATAGTCGAATTCACTTTCAAAAAATGAAGCCACACATTATTATGGTCATGTTTTTCTTAGTCTATGAATGGAGAGTGTAGGAATGTCCTACCGAGTGGTTTTAATGGTGAGTATAAATGCTAATATATGGACAAGTCTTTACTAATGTTATGGCATGGTGAGTTTGGAATGCTTCAGGAAGGGTGTAAATTTGAGGTGTGGTGATGGGGGTCCTTCTTGATAGTGGGGGTTCCAATCACCAAAAGATGGTAGGGGTGAGTTAATGTGTATATCAGAGAGAAAAAATTTAGAAATTGGTTGGATGATTTTGATATCATTGTTTTGGGTTGGATGGACACAAGTGATTATCATTCAAGGGAATTTGATTGCATAGCAAGCATTGACTCAAGATTGACTTATATAGTTCTTTGAGATTGGTGGTATTATTATATGTTCCATTATATAATGGAACTATTTTCCCTTGATTTGTGGATTTATGTATGTAAAAAATGTTGTTGTAAGGATCATATTTTTCCTTTTAGGGATGCCATGTTTTTGTCACCATTATAGATTTCAAAATAAAGTAAAATGGAACCAAATGATGTGGTTCATGAGTTGTGAAGAGGATAAGACAAATGGGGTATCGATTGGGTGTTACATGGATGTATTATTTTGTGTGAAAATTAGAATATTTGTATTCTGACATAAGTTTTCTCCATCATTCCATACATATTTATTGTGGTAATTGTGTGCTTTCATGTAGATATATCATTGAAGACCATCTAGGTCATCTTGTGGATCGCATTGAGATGGTTTTATGTGGTAAGGTTGTACTCTTGATCCATTTCTATGGGGGTTTATTAATGGTTAGAATCAAACTTGGGGAAATGGAATTAGGTTCTAATGATTAGTGACCTAGTCTATTTTACCTTGAAAGATCAGTGATGCTCGGGGAGAGTGGATCGATAATGACCAATTATATAGTGGGGAGGTTGTAAGAACCATATATTCCTAGAGGTAATTCCTTGTTTAAATATTTTTTTTAAATACAGTATAATTCATTAATTAAATATTCACCATCTGTGTGAGGGGCCTATAAGGTGTTCTAGGGGTTTGGAATTGAATGGAATGAAAACCTAGAAATATTATGCAAGGCGCACGGTTGGCTCACAGTTATGTATATCGTCTAGCCTTCCGAAAAAAACAATGAAACCAGAGACAGTGGAATTACATCCAGTTTTCAGAGGGTTTTTTTAAGCATGTCGTGATTTTTGGGAATAGTTTTACCCAACATAAATTTTCCCATTCCTTGACCATAGTTATCACATGATTTGGAAAACCATTTCAATCATTAAAAGTTAGAAAATTTACAGTGTTTCCGTTATGATATTTTCAGATCCCAAGCTAATTTCTCCCATATTTCTTCCCCTGTCAGACCTAGGGATGAAAAAAAATTACCCAATCCTTTATAGTGTGGTTATACTTCAATCCATGGATGTTTGGATCATTTTTGGTTTAATATTGATGCTCTGGGTAAGTCTAATGCTCATCCTTTTTCCTTTTTAGGGAATTAGATTTGTAGTTCGACGTATATTATTCTAAAACCCAAAAATCTCATTTTCATGTTTAATATGGGTTGTAGAATCAAATATTATTTGAACATGGATATAAGGATATTATTAATAGTGATTTAATCATTTGATTATAGGTAGGTAGTCTATAAGTTATATTTCACAGTCATTGTGTTGATTTGTGCAATTTTGGTAGCATTATTGGTTATCTCTTATGGTTATTTTGATTACCTTTGAAAGATTTGTTAAAATGAGCATCCAAAAGATGTATTTAACCCATGATTATCCCAATGGGATTAATAGGGGTTGATTTGACTAGTTTTGGGCCACCATGGGGTGCGTCAACATTCTCATACCATGAAATTAGAAATCATAACTATAGAGTTGAAGTGTGATATCACAGATCCAATGAAGAGCATGCTAATGTGGTTAGTTGAGTTTGAAATGGAATAATGATAATTTTACCTCGGTTTTTTACTAGTATAAGTGGTTGTTTGTAATGACTAATGAACTGGTTAATTATGTTAATTGAGATTTTTTAAAATGGTTTATGAAATATTATGAAATGCTTAAAAGTATTAGTGTCTATGAAATGGTGAACAAGTGAAATTGTAATTGCCTTATTAATTGAAGAATGTTTAAATAGGATTCTTAATTTAAAATATTAAAATTTTTATTGAGTTGATACATGTGAATTATGGGATATACATAATAGGATGAATGGAATATAGTGCTTTTCTTATGTAGCCTATGAATTGTAATTGAAATGCATAAGTGGATTAATGATTTTGAATTAAAAAAATGTGCTAAATGGGATACTGTATATTAATTTCTGGATATTGGATAATATATGGGAATTTTTTAATATAGTTAATCAGTTATATAATGATAATGGGAAAGGGGTTAAATTGGTTCCACAATATAAACGGTAAGAATGATAATGGGTTATGGAATAATATTAATTTCTTTGTTGTCTGTTTTCAATTGTTTTTGTTATGATTATTGTTGACTCTGTTTGGTGATATGGTATGTATAGTTAATGGATATATATATATATATATAATCATTCTAGCATGTCTTGGTCATGTGGGGTATTTATTGAGTTTTTATAATCACGGTTCAGGTTCTATTGAGGCTCTAAACTCCATCCCCCAATGTATGGGTTAAAGAAGGGGATAGATCCCTATTATACTCAAGGGTTCCTTCCACTTAGAACGAGGATTCATGGTGAGGATAATGTTTTTTCTAGTAATGTTGTTATCTCTTGTAATATAAGGACTTGACTTTTACCATAATGCATAATGATGAATTACTTATATGCTTGTGTGATAGATGTAAATTCCAACCCATAGAACTTATGTCGATAATTAATTAAGTAATGAAGACTATGAATATGATGAAAATGGTAATAATTATAAAAATAGTAAATTTAATTATTTTTAACTATTACTACCCAACTAGTATGTTTTTATTATCATTTTTTTAGTATTTTCACTCAATATCTCTTTGGACCAAATATTTTGTAGACAATATTTCTGGGGGTTAATAAGTTGTACTCATATCTTTCTTAGGAACCATTGAGTTACACGGTAGATTTCATAATTTTAGGTCTAGAAAATTTAAAAACCATATACTGGGATGTCGTGTCAGGGTTGTGATGTGCATGGATGGGGTACCAGACATGGTGGGAGGACTGTTTTGGGGATCGAGTTGTTGGCCTTTATTTTGGGTTTTCCTGCACTTTTGGTAATGATTTCATGACATGGAATATATATTGTTTGGTTTTTTGTTTGTGCTTAATTTTTGGGATGTTTAATTATTCATGTTAATAGGTTATTCCATATCTTATCTGATATCAAATTTTTTATCATATATTGATTACTCTGGTAATGTGGGTATAATATTCACTACCACTTATAAGACCCTTACTATTAGGTGGAAAACTATGGAATTTGAGGATGCACACTTAGGGGAATGTTCTGACTCAGCTCAGAGCATTGGTTAGTGGATCTCAAGTCGAGATTTTCATATTCCTAAAAAACATTTCTAGTGGAAAACACTAAAATATGATATTTTGGAGTATATATCAAGGTGTGTTGTATGTTAGGAATTTGAAGAAGAATGATAGAAGCCTAAAGGGATGATATGACAACTTTCTAAATCCATTTATAAGTGGAAGAATTTCACTATGTATTTTTCTATTGGGCTAGCAAAAAAACCAATTAAATCAATTTGATATGGTTTGTGGTTCATTTACTCACCATGACTACCCACATCATTTCTGTTCAGGAATATTTCTCACTTGAACAACATTCCATGTCATATGTGAATGAAGTGGTGAGTATAGATGGGGTTCCACTTTTGATCATAAATGATCAAGATCCAAGGATAAAATGTAAATTATGGATAAGTATTAAATATTACATGAGTACTAGATTTAATTTCAGTATGGTATATCACCCCCAAACTGATGGAAAATATGAAAGGACTATTCATGTGCTTAATTAAATGATGAGATCATGTGGAGTGGAATTTAATTGTGGATTAGAACTGCATCCCCCACTGGTTGATTTCTCATTCAATAATGGGTTACAATCAATTATTCTGGGGGATCTATATGAAGCTCTATATGGGAGGCGATTTATAACATTAACCTATTGGGATGATGTTATAAAACCCAAGTTACTTGGACTTGATCTTGGGAAAGAGATGACTGAGAAGGTTCAAACCATACATTAACATATCAAATATACTCAAAGATATAAAAATATATATGATGATATGATTTTATGATATTATGATTTCGATGATAAAGGTAATATATTCTTTTGAATATCACTATTGAAGATAGTCATTGGGTTTAAAAAGAATATAAAGCTTATCCCAAGGTAAATTAGCACCTTTGAGATCCTTTATCACATATGATAAGTGGCCTATCATCCTTAATATACATAAAATATGGATAATGTTCATGACATCATCCTTGTATGTCTCTTGAAGACGTAAACACATTTCCCCTCACATGTACTAAATCCGGAGGTGGTGCAAATGGAGATTGGCCTAACGTATAAATTAGTCGGGGAATATATTGGACCGTAGATACAACTTCAAAAACAATAAGAAAACTCATCTTGTCAATGTGTTATGGAGGAATAATAAATATGAAGAAAAAAATTGAGAAATATGGTAATTAATGAAGGATATGTACCCTTACTTTTTTAAAAAATATAATGTAAAATGAAACTTCAATGTTGAAATTTAATATGGGAGTAAAATGTAACAAATCATAATTTTTTCAATAAAATTTACCTTCTTATAATAATTTTATATAGTATAAAATATGTACTCCACATTTATAATCTAATAATGATAGTATTCTCATAAATGAATAATGAAATAAGTAGTATTTATAGAAATTAAGGAACCTATGACGATGGAATAATACCCTAACAATAAGAGTAGTAATATTATAATCATGAATAGTAAGTCTGATGACAGAATAATAAAATCACATAGTAAATAATTTATCAAATTAATCCTACTTGTAAATTAAAAAATGACATATTTATATCATAATGTATATGTAAATAAATTATTTGAATATTAAAAAATTATTTTCCGGTATTTTTTGAAACATAAATTACTATATGATATTTTATTGTTATTATAATGACTTAAAAATATTATATTCGTAAAATATATTAAAAAATAATATTTTTATGTTGTATTATTATATGATAATTTTATGAGGCTAGTAATTAATTTTTCCAAGTGTCACAAAATCGGTTATAATATTAAAATCAATATTTTTCGAATAAATGATGTTTTTAATTAAAAATTATGTTTTTCATATAAAAAATATATTTTCATAACATGGGGCCCATTTTCGATTTATACATATCAATAAATGGTTTGGGTGATTTTTGTAGGTAATTTTCTAGTATATTAGAATTTTTGGGGAATAGTGAATAACGGTAATTTACAGTATTTTACATTTAAAACCAAATAAAAGAACTTTGGGGTAATTGATGATATAATCTCACATTATTTCCAAAAAAAAATGAAAATTTTTCTTTATATAGTAATAATATTCGAAAATAATGGTTGTCTTTTGGAAGATGAATCATTAAATGGATAATATAATAAAAAACAACCCCCCCACAAATACAACCACTCACCACCCCATATCCTTACACCAAAAAAATTATGATTGTCTAAAATCAACCCAATTACTCTCTAGAGACTCTTACCCACGTAATAGACATTATTATCTCACCAATAGACCATTTTGAATGCCATATAGAGGTTATAAAGTGTACTATATTCCGGAGGTAAAATCCGCCACCCTTCCCTTGAAAATTCTTTTTTTTCTACCTCATCATTTCCTAAACTATAAAATTTTACATGATAAATAGGGTGTCATAAATTTTCTGAAATTTTAATATTTAAATGGGATAGAAATCATCAAATATCTTCTATTCACATTTTATCTTATAAAAAAACATCTTTTGTGATATGTTGATTCACCACCTTCATGGATGATGATTTTTTCTTTTCAATTATTGCCCTGAAGGCTCATAATAAAACAAATATTAAAGTCAAAAATGATTGTAATATGTTTATTAAAACTTCTTTAATGTTCATGAACCCTTATATAGTCATAATACTACATAAACTGATACTACTTCATAATAGTTTTTAAAAAAATTCTAAAATTAGCTGATCATTTTTCTTTAATGTTTTATCTAAGGAATCAACCTCATGTAAAAAAACAAAATGACATATAGGACCATATAAATTTATGTATGCGAAATAAAAACATATAATTTCACCAATGAATAACTATTCAAATTTTTCATGATCTTCCATAATTATACAGATGTGAACTGACCCTTAAACCATGAAATAAACCCTCTCAAAACAACAAAATTAAAGTCTACAACTCATCAAAATACCAATTAATAAACATAATAAAATTATAATCAATAAAATATATGTTCAAATGGTTTTCATATTGTAAATAAATTTATCTAATTTAGTTATCAATGAAATTAAGGCCATCTATAGAATGATTTCATACATATGGTAATGGATTCCCTATAAACCTCCATTTTTTCCTTTGGGTCATGCTTTATCACTTTTACCGCCTATGTAATTCTTAATTATTAATTTATAAATTTATCAAATTATATGTGAATGATTAAAAATATTAAATATGATAAAATATTCATTAATTTATTGGTAAATACATGTGTTAAAAGGTTCCATTTTCAATTCCTCATGATAAATAGGCCCAATTAAATAGAACATCCCAATTATTTATCACTTTTCATGTACTATCCATAATTTATTTTAAACCACCATTATTTTTATAATATTAATCTTTTCTCAATGAATATATTTCCTAGTTCATTTATTTTTTATTCAAACAGTTATTCATATTTATAACTTTAATGACCCTTTAATTTTTTTCCCTTAAACAACACTAATGTGGAATATTTACAAATTTTCATAAATAAATTTTTCCATGCCTTAAATTTTGATGTAAATAAATTTCATGATATATTATTATCATCATTTATTAATTTTCAGATATTATTTAAATCTATTATTTCATGGATACCCTTTTTATACACCTTTGGGTTATGCCTAGTGACATGCTTACTAGACCCATTTCTTTCCATGGGCCACTCATATGTTTATTTCGTATGTTTGAATATTTATGTGGGAGAAATATTCATGATCAATAGATGAAGTTTCCTCATATATTGTTCTCTAATTCATGTTGTAATAATTAGTTTCATGATATGTCATGTTGGGATAGGGAGAAAACCTAATTCATTTATGGGACTTTTTCCACCAAGTGATATAGTATTTGTAGTTTTCCTTGAATCGTTATTATTTCATGATATATTCTGCATCTACATTCATATGTTTCCATGATTACATGTTCTGATGTTCCATATATAATGATTCAATATTTTTATTCATGTTCCTTTCCTTTTTATGTCATCATGTTATGTCTTCGAACACATGTTTTTTAATTTATTTCAATAATTATTCTCATACTGTGATTTTTAACTCATCATATTATTAATGTATTCCAATGGCTATCCTATGATGATGTAAGATATTAATGGATTTTAGTATCACATTATAGACATTAAATAAAATGTTTTTTTATTTTGGATTCATAATTTCTAATTATGAACCTAATCATCAAAAGCCACTTTATTTTCCAATCATTGGAATTTATTTTACTGTTAATTATTCTAAGAATCATGTAATAATATTTTTAAAATGATAGGGTAACTATAGTACTCCACCATCACACAAGGGTGTGGGTCCTATATCCATGGAGATGGAACTCCCCTGACACACTAAGTTGTGGTTCCTCCATATTAATCATCTCCGAAAGAGGCAATACTACCCCTATCACACTAGGGTATGTCTCCTATATTTATGTTGATGGTAATATCCTACATGGTAACAAGTCCTCCATACTAATTATTACATATATAGAGACAATACTACTCTAGATGGGTTAGTTCCCCTATTTAAGGGGATATTAAACTCCAATCACACCATAGATTTGTTCCCTTTTTCTGTACACAAATATTGAAATGGTATTCCCCTTCATGGGAATAGTTCATCTATCTACTTAGTTTCATCACCCAATTGTTCCATGGAATTGTAACACCCTAGGATGGGGTTCCACTCAATGGTTCCTAGAACCTAGTTGGTTCCATAACCTCAAGCTCAATTCCAAAAATACCAAGGGTTACTGACTTGTAGTGACGGCCAAGGTGTGATAATGGGGAAACCATTTCTTCATTGGCAGAGTATACATAGTAAAAACCAAATAATATACAATAACAGAGGAATTAATACCATACAATAGAACTAAATAGTGCAAGACTAGAAGTAATAAAACCACTAGAGATTATATTTAAATTATTAATGTCACTAGTTTATAGGAATGCATCCAACCAAGTCACAATGATTGAAATACAACAAAGAAACCAAAGTACCAAAAATAAAGTAATCACCAACAACATCGTAGGCCCCAGCCTGGTCTCATGCTCCCCATCTCCAAAGTAGTCAAGTATGTGTTGAAGAAGAGGGATTTCCCCAATCTATACCTACAACCATGTAATCTATTTGTTTCAAAAAAAAATTACCCAAACAGGGTGTGAGATGAATTCTAATACGAAACCAAAAAATATATTTTGCCGAACTATCAATGAATATATATATATATATATAGTAGGTAATATACTGAAATAAAGAAATGAACAAAGAAGTACTAAAAAGTAAAAAATCGTAAAATTTTAAATTACATTCATTTAAATTTAGTATTCATTCTCTAAATTAATAAATCTCAGGTATAGCCTATGATCGATATCCCCCGGTGTAGTAGTAACAAAATAGATGTCTTAGAAGACCATTTAGTAATCAAGTAAAATTGTGTCCAAACATGTTATTGGGCTTGAAATACTCATCACAAGCATTACCACCAAAGATATATATTTTATTTCATAAGAAAAGGATAGGAAAGGAAAAAAATAAAAATAGAATAAAGAAGACATAAAAAAGAGAGGGACCATGGGGGTCTATAATGATGAAGACCTAGTGCATCCCCAATGAAAAAAACCATGTAGTCTTGAGGAAGGGATCCGAGACTAGAATAGCCCGAGAGCCTATCACTGGGGCCGACCATGGAGGCAAAAAAATCAGCAACTCTTTTTCCCTTCCTCCATGTATGGAGAACATCCATATAGGAGTTAATGAGGTTGCAACACAAACGAATTGAATATTTTATGTACCATAGTGTAGTACCATAGCCTTGAACAGCACACTGAATAACTGTGGAATCGGTTTCAATGTCCTGGAGGGTAATATGCTTCTCACTATAGAGAGTAAGACTAGTGATCATAGCTTTCACATATGCTTGGAGAGAGGTTTCACTGCTAACAAAAGATGAAAAAACCATAATTGCAGAACCAGAATGGTTCCTGATGATACCTCCACTGTGTATGAAACTCATTCCATAGAAGTCATCTGTGATGAGTTTGAAGCCTAAGCTTGGTGGTATCCAACACACCCAATATCCATGAAGGTCTCTAGATAGGGGAGCTCTGTTCATCAGAATTCCTTTAAGGGAGGTTTCCCCATCTCCGTTATTTGAGAAGACGAGCAAGGTCAACGATCATGGACCTCATTCTTAAGATTAGTGTTGTCTACAATGTGATGATCCCCTCATTCCTTGCATGATTTCGGGCTTTCCAAATCATCCAGAACCTACCAATAAGAATATATACCCGAGCCTTTTTTCGATGAAGGTATCAACTCCCTAAAACCATGCCTACAAGAAATCGATGCTGCTACACACAGGAAAAGCACACTCGTTAAAAGCACCCCTGACCTCCCAGACCGATTGATCCCATGCAATTTCAAAAAACTGGTGATCCACTGATTTTTCCAGAAAAATAGAGTAGCAAATACATCTAGACACCAGGGAGATGCCTCTGCATTTAATGTTGTCTTTATTGGTAAGATCTTGGTTCCTTACATTCCTGAGGAGGAAATTAATCGTAGACAGATTTTCGATCCACCAAAGTAGATCACCTCATAAACCAAAGGAAGAAGTGCTCCCCAAGATTTAATGATACCCCATACTATAGAAAACAATCGCTGAAGAGGTATAAAAAAACAACTGTCCGGATGAATGTTCAGAACAATGGAGTAAAATAAGTCACGCTTCGTGTCATCTAGAATATCTTTGATAAACTGAGGATAAGCGTTGGCTGGCCTAAAAGTGATATCGGGAGCTGGGAAACCTAGGATGTCCTGGTTGGATCCATCCCAAATTTGATACCATAAACTGATGTATCCCCTCCCAATAATCCATCAATTTTTTTCCTGGAGTGTAGCGACATGCGCTTGAACAGTACGATAGAGAGGTGATGAGGTCACCGTAATAGAATCCATAGTCCTACCATATTTTTTTATGTGAATTGTCCCCAAATTTTATCCCTCCAATGGCCTTCCATCATGTTTCCCATGAAAGTATTTCATGGTGATGAAAATATCTTTCATATTGTTACCTCCCTCTTGGGTAGGTCTTGCCAGCCTCCAGCAGGACTCCCAGTGGAGTCTCCCTTCCATGTTTTCATCCCAAATGAAAGAGTTAAGGATATTTTCAATAATTTTCAGGACCTATTTTGTGACCATACGGGTAGATAGGATATGAATGGGAATATAAGAGAGAATTTGGTTAAATAGAGTGATCCTGCCACCGAAAGATAGGAATCTGTTTTTCCAGTTAGTAATCCAACTGGAGATTTTGGAAACCATTTTGTCATAATGTTGAATATTAAGGCTCCAAGGAGATATAAGAGCACCAAGATAGCCAAAAGGGAAATATTTTCTAATAATACATAGGATTTTCTCAACTTTCCCCTCGTTCCTGCCAAAAAAATTTCTAGAAATAATTAGGCTGCTCTTCTCTGTCTTAACAAGAGTCCCACTTCATTGCCCATATGACTCCAGAACTATGTATATGCCCAAAATGGACCTCGTGCAAGCATTGATAAAGAAGATAGTGTCATCGGCAAAAATTAGGTGCGAGATCCCATTGGAGGCTGGCCTGCAATGATAAGGAAGAATAACTCCATCACTTATGCTCTTATTGATAAGACGAGTTAGAGAATATTGGGAAATAATAATGTTACTCGGCGATAGAGGGTCACCTTGTCTTAGTCCATGACATGACTTTAATAATCCACAATTAATTCCAATGAATGAAATAGAAAACCACTTTGAGCTGAAGCATTTGAACTGTACATAGAGGGACCACGAAGATAGTCCCATGCAGCGCAACCATTTGATGATGGAATTACACTTGAGAATATCATAGGATTTCTCCATATCAATTTTACGAAACATTTTTCAACCACTCACTTTGACATTGAGATCAGGAACCATCTTCAGAGCCAACCTAATCACTCCATGAATAGTTCTTCCTCGGACGAAGTCATGTTGTTCCAAGGAAATCCATTGGGGAAGATAATGTCCCAGCGGTCTATTGTGCACCGTATCCAACAATTTATAAGAAAGATTTGACATACTAATATTCATAATGTGAATAAGATAGGATGGGTTTCTAACATTGGGAATTAGGAACAGTGTGGTAACACTAGCCACACGTGGGAGGTGGCCACCCCGAATCATTTATTGAATGGAATTGTACTGGTCTTCCTTAATCATGTCTCACGAGGAGATGTAATAGGATCCATGGATCATGTTCGGGACTAGAGCTCTCTCCAGGATGAGGGATTTGACAACTTCAAGAAATTCATTATCATTCAGACTACCGGAGATCATAGAATTGACGTGATTCAAGGCCTGATAAGGAATAACATCTAATTGGTCTCCATGACCCCAATGGTACCCATTCTTCATGTTCGGGTTGGGGCCAGCAAGAAAAGAAGAGAAGTGAGACATAGACATGGCTCCATTCACAGTAGGGTCATTAGTGAATTAACCATCTTACATCACAATATTCAGATGAAACTGCCTCTTCTATATTTAAAACAAGCAAGAAAAAATGCAGTATTTTGATCACCCTCTTGTTAACATTTGACCCTAGACTTTTCTCGAGAAAGACATTCCGGCAAGAGAAGCATATATGCCAACATGTCATTCTTTTGATTAAGAACCCCAAACATCGACTCATCCCCAACATTCTACAGAGACAGATCTAGTTGGTTGACATCCTCTTTAATTTCATCTATGTCCACCAGCCAGGAGGAATGGGTATTTATCCAATTTGTGAGGTCACCTCTTAGCTGACTAATTTTTTTATGAATCATGGTCCAATACCCACCACAAGTGAGCTTCCCCCAAGAGGATTGGAATTACTGGAGGAAGCCACAGAAGCCGGAACATGACAGATGATATAAGAAAAGATCTTCACGTATTATGCTAGGTCTCTGAGAGACCAAAATGGGAGAGTGTTTTGATATAGCTCAGACCAAATGAGATATCCTGACATCTGGGAAGGTCGATATCGTATTGTAGTTAGCCAGGCAGCGATCGTGATGACACCATGTGTCCCTGCTTCCCTTCTAGTTGTTACACCAATTTAATTGGTCCCATGTTTAACCCATGTCCATGAGACCTGCATATGACAAAAAAGACATGAACTCTATGCTAGCTCTCCGAGGGAATTTTCCTCTTCCTTTCTTCTCATCCGAGTCCAGGATACAATTGAAATCACCACTAACAAGACAAATCGTGTCTCTTGGGTCAAAGGCAATGAGATCAACCCATAAGCTTCATCTATCCTAAAATTAACATTTATCATAGATAAATGATATTAAATGAGTGATTGATCCATAGGTAATGATAACAGTAACATAATGATCGGAAGCTACAACAGGATCCACACAAACATCATGCCACTAGAAGATCCAGATGTGGTGGTTAAGAGGTTCAACATGCATATAATTGTGTACTTTAATTTTTCTTGCACATTACTTGATTTTAGATGCAGGTAGCTTGAGGTCAAGAACTGAGATGATAGAAGCATAAGACTTAAGGAATTATGATGAAATAAAATCTGTTTTTGTACAGGCACCTAGGCAGCGTGCATTCAATACTATGAAGGAGATCGTTGGACATTGTGAAGCATGGATTTGGCCCTAGGGTTTTTTAAACCAGCTGTATTAGAGGAGGAACTATGAGAAAACATTCTGGATTTCGAATGGGTAACCACCCCCATGGTGGTGGGAGATTCTGTAACTATAAGGAATGTATAATCATCCCACTCCTGTGATAGGGCAGTGAAAGAGTTTTTTAGGAAAAGGGCGGTACTGGCGGGGGGACAATGCGCTAGAGTCGGGCCTATTAAATCTAGACATTAGGGGTATTTTAGAGTGAAAAGATTTGTGGGCCATCTGTCCACAAACCCAAACATCCCCGGATAATCATAGGGAATCAGGGCCATGCAGGAGTCCAAGTAGGACTCCTGACGAATGGGAACAATTGCCTGTAGAGAATGTTGTAAATAAGGGGAGGAGTATGGGGGAGCAACAACAATGAATCCTAATGTACCATCATAGAATCTAGGGGTCCCAACACTGTGGAAGTCTAATAGAGGCTCCCGAACCTAGAGGAGGGACCAAGCTCCACGCATTGAACCAGTGGAGGAGTTTCAAGAGGTTGGTGAATCATCCTGCAAACTGAAGGGGAATGACCATGTAGGCAACAGTCCCTGGAGATGTTCCCATGCCCCAAATAAAAAAATATTCAGCCACCATGAAAAGTATCCCCCACCTGCAGGAAAATAGGGACAAGTTGAGGCTTCAAAAGGTCTAATTCAATGCATATCTTTGCTGAGGAGGAGTCCAGATGGTGAGATGTATTGATATTTGTGCACAAAAAAGACCTGAGGGTATCTCTAATTCCCCGCAAAAACCCTAGGTTGAAGAAAAGTAAAGGAAGTCCAGCTATAAAGATCTAGGTAGCCGCATGGGGGGAGTCGAGGCTCTGATGAACCTCTAAGGACCATATGAAAAGTTGAAATCTCCATAGTCCCATAGAATGGACCCGCCTCAATCACGCCCATAAAATTTCATCCCTAGAGCCAAGCAAAATGCAGAAGGGTTTCCTAGAGAGCTCCATAACCCGAGCCACATCAGCGAGTCCCCATGATTGCATAAATTTCTTGAATATTCCAATTGGAGGTTTTTCCCCACCAAAACGAGCCCCCAAAGACCAGCGATGGAGGTCAACCGCGGCCATGAAGGACGCATCTGAGAAAGAGACCTCCAGAAAAACTCCTTCCTTACCCGACCGAGCGCCACCAGTATAGACCTATGGGAAACCAGAAACAAGCGCGGGGGGGGGGGGGGGGGGGGTCGGCGGAGGCCATAAAAGGACCACCTTATGAGAGGTACCAAGAGCTGATGACAATCCAACAGGAAAAACCGAGGGCGAGGCTAAAACTGGGGTTGTCGACACGCCGATAGAGAGATCCAGGGGAGGGGCTGGAGCACCACATGGCGAGGCAATGAAAAATGTTGGCTTCTTTGGCGAGGATAATACCATCGGGGAAGGAGTTGATGCCATCCGAGAAACGGGTAGAATCTTTTGAAAAAGGGGTGGAATATTCTATGCGTACTCTAAGCTGAGAGAAACATTGGAATGAGGGTTACAGTTTCTAACAACCCATCAAATCAAGGAACATTATAATCGACCTCATCACAATAATTCAATCCTTCATAAAAAACCCTCTTGAAATACTCCCACTGTTTAACCGATTTGGATTACCATAGCACAAATTCATTAAAATAATGAATCTATGGGAAGCTCTCATAGTCTTACTCATTTGGTCTAACATATCACTAATCATTTACAAGCGACCTCCTGGACATGTCTCATAGTCAATACCCATTGGAGAACATTGAATTAATAAATTATACATTACCACTGGGGAGGCAGTCAAAGTCATAACCCCTCGGGTCGATGATTACTTGGAAGCTATCACAGTCAATACCCATGGGTAAACATAACAGTTAAAGCATTCATAAATGACCCTACTTTAGGAAGCTCTCATAGTAAAATTCCCCTTGGTCAGTCATCCATAATTCATATCCTAGGCATCTCATATAATCAGTAACACCATCATAACAATACAATACATGGAAATGAGGGCACTCTAGACCAACACAAACATATACAAGAAATCAAGGGAAACACATCCATAGGGAATCCCATAAACAAGGTATCCAACCTTATGCATATGAAGCTACCCTTTATCAAACAACTAAACCAGAACAGGCAGTTAATTGGGTTTTATTCAAAAACACGCAATAACCCAATCTAGGGTATGTGGGGCAGTTAGCATATATAATCCATGTATAATTAATGAAAGTCACAAGCCACCTACCTCTATGTCTCGTGATCGACATCCTTGAACGTCAGCCCCTGAATTAGTATAGACCAGTGTAGATATAAACAAAGTGCAAGTTAATTAACCTTGAATAACTCATGAGAGAGGAAGAATCAAGAATATAGGGTCTAGGGGTTTTTCTAACTCACCGATGGGATTCCAACACACCAACATTGTCTCAATTAGAGCTCAGATAGAGAATCGAGAGGGTTAAAATTTTTCCCTCCCTTCAATCTCTCTCATGTACGAAACATGGGAAGAAGAATTCGGTTCTAGACATATGATGTGACCCCACCTAAATATATCAATAAAAAAGAAAATTACATAGCATATTCATTAAAACTATACGCCGTGTATTCGCCACAAATGGCCCTTTCCATAAGCAGTATGTCAGGTCACCACATGGCCATGTACTCAGCTATTACACATCCAGTATATTGTTGTACACAGAAAAAGGGTACATGATTGGTACACAAAAGTACATGGTTTGTACATAGAAAAACCCAATTTCCTCTACTTTCCTAAATAACCTGAAATCATGATCCATACCTATAATGAAGATCTGGGTTCTTACAAACTTCCTCCCCTTAAAGCAATTCGCCTCTGAATATACCTTCCAGGGGTTGTGAAGAAGAAACCTCAAATAGATCTGGCCATTGTCGTTGTACTTCAGCCTTTTCCCCCTATGTCTCATCATGTACTCCCATGTACTGCCATAACACCCATAGTAGTGGAATAGTATGTCAATAGAGAATCTTCTTGTAGAGATTCACAAAAAAGGGTGCTATTTGAAGGATGTATCCACCTCCAACTCAACCTCCTTGAGTTAAAAAACATGAGAAGGGTCTGAAAAGTATCCTCATAGTTGAGAATGATGAAAGACGTTGTGCATGGCTGAGTACCTCTAAGGTAAGTGCAACCGATAGGCAACCGACCCGACTCTCTCCAAAACCACAAAGGGTCGATGTATCTCAGTAAAATATTTCCATGTATCCTAAACATCATGTGTCCCAACCTCGGTGTGACACATATGAAAACCTAATCTCTATCATCAAACTCCATAGGTCATTTCGGTCAATCCTCATAATATTATTATTGAGACTGTGTAGTAGCCATCCTATCTTGAATCAACACCACCTTCTCATTGGTCTCATGAACAAGATGAGGTCCCAACAAATTTTTCTCTCCTGCCACTATCCATCATAGGGGTGATCGGCATGTCCAATTATACATGGCCTCAAAAGGTTCCATCAGAGTCATTTCCTAAAATCATTTGTTGTAGTAAAAATCCACAAGGGGTATGTGTCTCTCCCAAAATCCCCCAAAATTCTGGATGCATACTCAAAGCATGTACTCCAAATCCTAAACCGTGTGCTGAGACTAGACATCTATCTAGGGATGGTAAGATGTACTCAAAAGTACCTGTGTACCCAAAGCACTTTGTAGTCCCTACCAGACATGAGAAGTAAACCAGGCATCACTATCTGAAATGATAGAGTGCGGGACCCCATGAAAGCGTACAATCTCTCAGATGTTCAACGTCCCATGATCATCAACACTGAATGATTTTTATTGGAATTATGTGTGAAAACTTCATGAGTCTATCAACAAAAACACACACCACATCATTTCCTCTAGGATACCTTGGTAAACCCATCATGAAATCCAATGCAACATCATTCCACTTCTACATGGTAATGAGTAACTATTTTAATAGCCATGTCGGTCACTGATTCTCATCCTTCGGCTACTGACAAGTGAAACATCTCAAATTAGAACCATCTACATCCCTCTACATACCTATCCACCAATACTAACAATGTATATTTAAATACAACTTGGCGACACAAGGATGAACTACCTATACTTGGGAATGAAAATCACACGACAGCTCCTCACGTATGTTTCCCAACACCCATACACACCCATGAAAACCAACAAACTCATCCTTGTCTATGGTCCACTGACAAGTAGGGTCCACGCCTGACACACTCTCTTATAGGTCTAGGACATATGAATTAGATAGCT
Organism: Viscum album; assembly: GCA_963277665.1. NCBI lineage: Eukaryota > Viridiplantae > Streptophyta > Magnoliopsida > Santalales > Viscaceae > Viscum > Viscum album. Next base: position 260,590,999 of record OY728133.1, on the reverse strand, counting down.
ACCACATCTTCACTCGATTTAGTAGAGTCGAGGTAAAAGCTATAAAAGATAAAAATGTCTGCCCCAATTTTTTTTCACCTACAAATGAATCTCGAAGAACATATCCATAATCTACCACCCAATACTGCCCACCTGAATTTATTGTATCTAAGTCCTTCTACTCAATACATCATCCCAAAATTTTTATTTTACTAGGCTTGTAGGAAAGATCAATGTCAAAAGACTGAAGGTACACAACCAACCTTCACTATCTCAAATTAATATCATGCTAATTAAAGATGTACTCGATTCTTTTTTTCTCAGTGTGCACCACAAAACGCTCCCCCAGAATTTAATTCCACAAACATAGTAAACCGTGAACAACTACAACTATCTCGAATTCATGCATTGGATAATTACTCTCATGAGGCCTCAACTACTGAGACCTGAACACATTGACTCTTTCCCCCTACATTGTGAACTACTCCCATACCGATACCTGATGAATCATAATACATAGTGTAACACATTCTGTGCTCAAGAAAAACCATTATTTTTACTGAAGGAAAACTCCTCCATAGCTCCTGAAAGTCTCAGTCATAGGAATATGTCCATAAGTATATCACTCCCTTCATAGTTTGTCCTGTCTGGGGAGTTGATAAGTTCTAGAAGTCATTAATAAAGCATCTGTATTGACCATTCATCCCCAAATATCTCCATACCTCAAAGACTATCTTCGTCTACTCACAGGAATGTACTGCACTCACTATCTCTAGGTCGATTGATACTCTTGTCTCTATGAAGACATGACCCAAGAAGTGAATCTTGCTCATCCAAAAGTGGCACTTTATGATCTAATCATATAATTGATTCCCTATCAGTGTACACAAAATGATCTATAAAAGGGTTGAATGGTCATGTCTCTTGTGAGAGTACACAAAGATATCATCCACAAATACTACCACAAAATAATCCAAGTAAGGATGGAACACTTTGTTCATTAGTTCCCTGAAAATTGCATGAGGGTTCATGAGACAGAACGGCATAACCAAATCCTCATATAGACCGTACCTGCTATGAAATGTTGTAATAGGTATATATTTATTTTCTCACATGAAATTTATGATAAATGGATCTGAAGTCAATATTTGAGAACACCTGGACTCCTAGAATAATATCTATGTGATCAACAATCCATTGGAAGGGAAATTGGTTCTTTTCCATCAACTTGTTCTTCATATGATAATACAAAAAATGTTTGAGGGTATTGACTGTCTTCTTTGTAAAAAGTAAAGGCGCACCCTAAAGAGAAGTACATGGTTGAATAAAACCCTTTACTGACAACTTGTCTGACTACTTTTTGAGCTCCTTTAACTCTAGTGTATCAATCATATAAGGATGAATGTAAACATATGTCGCTCCTATAACAATATTAATATATAAATATCCCTCTCTATAGATGTAAACCTAAAAAATCTTCTGGAATGAAATCACTTAAATGATCCACCCATAGAGGAAAGTCAATTTGTGAAGTTCCTTAGTCATCTAGATTTAAACTAATAATCTGGGTTGTAACTCCTTACAACCCATGATTCTCGTGTCTAACACTACTTTCATGGACATCCCATTATCCCTTATGTTGGAAAGATCAGTTCACTAATGACATGAAACTCACTATATGGTGATATTAGTCGATAAAGGCCTAAAAATAGACTAACCAATAAATTCGTTGAATGAAATTGAAGCATGCAATTTCTAAGAAATAGAGGTCACACATGAAGTTCCACCCAACATCCTCAAGTGGTAACTCTTTTTAATGGAATAAAATAGTCCACATAATCCCCAATAGAGTGTCTAGAGTCATAACATCATTATAAGTAATGATACAAAACCCAAATCTCTCCACAATGACAACAGATATCAAACTACATGAAGCCCATGTATCGAAATGAGAATAATATAGAACTAAGGAATCTAGAACCATAACCCATACATTAGAGGATCTGAGATCCTACTCATGTTGGTTATGTACCATCACACATTTTTGACATTTACCGCAACCCTATAACTCTGCCTAGCTACCCTGAGCTGATCCACCCTATTGTTGCAGAAAACCTGTCATCTGGATATTGGGATTGCGACCACCTCTTCATCCTAAAAAACCACAAATCCCTGACTGATGAAAAACTATTGGTCCTACTATAGAATGTTGTGTCATAATTGATCCACAATCACTCTTTTTTTTGTGATAATTTCATACAAAAATAGTAAATATGACCCGTCTTTCTGCCAGAACAGCACTCGACAACGCTCTTTGGGAATGTGGTCTTGTATGCTCACTCTTCCTTCATTGGTCACACACCACATGGATACCTGATGAAATACCTTGTAAGATATCCTTGCAGTGCTTGGTAATCAGAACCTAGTTTTCTACAAAGTCATCAAAGTCAACTAGAAAACATTCAACTAAAATCAGATAGCATACCTAAGACCATCCTCAAATTTCCTAATGAGTGATAGTTCATCAGCACGCAGAACAGGTGTGAAGCACTGAATCTCATTAAAATGAGATGAATAATCTTTCACTGAAATATATCCTTCCTCCAAATGCATGAAATTATAGTCTTGTTCGGCCCTCAATGTCTTAGGGTAGAAGTTATCGTATAATGTCCTCTAAAACTATTCCCAAGCCATATACCGAGGACGTCTTGCCTATGATATAACATCCCAACATCTCTTGGTGAAATCATGTAACAATTACATCATGATATTCCCCCTCCTCTCAGGAGGCTTCTCTAGATGCTCGACAATAGAAACCATGGCCTCCTACCATCAGTATATATCCAGTAGTCCCCAATCCCATGAAAAAGTTGGAGGAAGCTACTACTGGAACACCCATTCCAACTCTTCCATAGTCATTGTATGATGTGATTATAGTGACCCAGTCATTTTATATATAACATTTCATGATTTTAAGCATAATAAATCATCAAAGTACAAGCCAAGGATTTGTTAAGACTAGTGTTTTCGAAGACTAGGTACATGAAAAATAAAACAAGGGGATAAAAAACACTTCTTTATTTAATCTCCACTAAGAGATCCTAACATCCTTTGTACCCTTACATCTTTATATAGTACCCTGTGGAACACATGAACAAAGGGATGAGTGGAAAATCCCAGTAAAAGAATGAATATTAGGATACATATTAAGTACATGAGTTAGGAGGCTTGACATAATTATATCTAAAGCATGGAAAATATGAAATCATATAATATAATAATGGGATCATATAAACAATGAGTCATAAATATGAGGAAAAATCATAAAACATTTATTTAGTATGGGTCAAGGATAATTTCCAATCATGATTCCCATTTCAGTATGGGTTAAGGCTTACAACCAATCCCATTTCACATCGCATCTCATGAGACCTAACAATTCCCAATTCATTGGACGACTATCTGGGCGCACCCATCTCAAAATTTTCATGAATATTCTTTCCACATAAATATTCTTACCACATAAATAATCATACATAATCAAACATACCTAAACATAAGTGTACCCATGGAATGAATTGGGTACCACAATCATGACATAAATCAAAACCAATGGGCGTATCATGAATGTTTCCATGAAAGAAATTGATTAGAACATACATGGACGTTTATAAGGTAAAATTGGCATACAAAATGGTAAGTGGTGTCAAATAGAAGGAATAACATATATGAAATGTATTTGAGTAACATTACCATTAAAACATTTTTGTGTGGTTTTAAGGAAAATCATATTGAGCATTTAAAATAGAATAGAGGACAATATATTATATATAACCAAAATTTAACCAAGAAGGGTTCCATAATAAAAAGACTGATTTTATAAATATAATTATGGATTAAAATATAGGATTGAGTTTCCTTAAAATTGGGTAAAAATTTGAGAAGTTAACTTAAAAACTATTTTCTTATAAGAATGTTCTGAGGAGGGAATCTTTTAAAAACATGTATATCCCCGGATGTGAGTGATGAAAGGGTCTTAATAAATGAATTTTTTTGAAACTAAATATCATTAATAATATGTACATAAATAGATAATATATCTCCATTTTTATATAAATAAGCATAGGGAAATCCAACTGAACAAAGATGGTTTGGGTAGAATTCATTATGGTTTATCGTCTTGGAGTCTGGTGTAACTAAGATGGCTTGATGAGAGAGAAATAAGGTTTACCATCACATTGAAATCATGAGCGTACTATGGGTGATGTTTGAAAACATAACCTATCATTTTGGATTACACATAAAAATACATATCATAGAGGACAACATGATTAAGAGTGAAATGGAGGGATCCCTTATATTAAATCATGTTGTGTTCTCCAATTGTTATTAATGACTATAATAAAAAAATTAGGTATATTAATTAATAATTCCATAACATCCCCTATATTCATGTTTTGATAAACAAGTAAGATGAAATTGGTTGCCCAAAATTGATGTTCTATTCTATTAGTGCACATCCAAAAGATTACATGGTTTCAAATTTATTTATTTTACTTAGAGTGAAGTTGAATGGTTATATAAAAACATTGTGACAACCGTTTTTGTTAATCGGTGGATTTGATTAAAAAGAACATGTTTTTCTTTACACCATTTGTACAAAAGGGTCATTGAACCAAAATATGATATATTACATATATAATAATATGGTTCAACCATAACCCAAATGGTTTCATGACCAGAATTAATGATAATAATAGAAATTCATAAACTGTTGTCCTTGAATGGTCTAAATTAGTACATCTCAAATGGTGCTTTCATTTTATTCAAATAAATGGTGGGGAAAGGAGAAAAGATAATGAAATATCCCAATAGCCAGAAAACATTTTAGTTCATGTATGTTAATGGAGTTATCATAGTATTTCGGTAAAGGGAGGTGATGAGAGAAACAAAAAAGAAAAGAACTTGAATTAAATGGTGGAATTGAAATGAGTAATTTACCTATTCAGACTTCCTCATTTGACAACCTCTTGAAGGGAGAGGTTTTGGTATTTTGAAGAGGCTGCAAGCTTTTGGACGTGGGGGAGGATCTTGGGGATATATTTGGGCTGAATATTGGAAATCCATAAGGCTTGAGAGGAATGAAGAGATGGGGGGTGAGGGGGGGGGGGTTAAGTTGGGGAGAAGAGGATTTTTAAAAAAAGTTTAATCAATAGTTTATTATTTCTTCATAAGAGAAGGAATAATAAGTATTCAATGACCAATAAAAGTAATAAATTCATTTGAGTTATATATTAGGGTTCTTACATCACTTGTGATGCCAGGAATAGTGGATTTTAATTATAATGTATTTATAAGGTAAATTATTGTATTTCATGATTCATTAAAAATTTATGTATTTTATAAAAATCCAAAAAATTCACCCTAACCATTTTTCAAAGTATAGAAAACAAAAATGAGATCCATTTTTCAAAAATAATTTTCTAAATATGACTATTTTAATATTTAATTAAAATCATAATTTATTATCAAAAACTAGTTTTGAAACATTCATTTACAGATTATAAAATATAGGTATATCATACATTCAACATCAATATTATTTTTATATTTTCATATGTATGGTTACTATTCATTAGGGTATATCAATATTCATATGGGTATGTTACTATTCTTAATTGTAGGATACTATTCACCAAGAATTATGTTTTCATTATCGGACTCCAAATAACATACTGACTTCCACCATCTATGTCATATTTTTTAAATTCCAAACACATAAGTGAAAAGATTATGTTTAAATGTCACTGAGCACTTAGTAGATCATTATGATGTGTTTTCTTGAGATTTAATGACATGATTAAAAGAAAGGAATTTCATTTTTTAAAACATTGGGTCATTGCATTCTTCCCCCTTTAAGAAATTTCACCCTCTAAATTTCATTTTACATTCTTTGACAAAAACAGGTGTGGGTAATTTTCCTTCATTTCTTCCTCCAGTTCCCATGTTGCCTCTTCATACTTATAGTTTCTCCATAGTACCTTGACCATATAAGTAGTCTTGTTGCAGAGAACTTTGTCTCTATGATCCGTGATCTTCACTGGATTCTCCTCATAAGAGAGAGCATCCTCCAACTGTACCACCTTTGAAGAGAGTACATATGAAGGGTTTGGTATGTCCTTCTTTAAGAGGGTTACATGAAAATAGCATGTAGTTTTGATAGGGCATGTGGAAGTTCCAGTATACAAGCCACAGCTCCGAATCAATCAAGGATCTCGAAGGGGTCGATGTACCTGGGTCATAACTTTCCTTTCTTCCCAAACCTCATGATCTTCATCCATGGTGATATGTGTAAAAATACCATGAATCCAAATTCGATCTCAAGGTCTCGTCAACTGTTATCTACATAAATATTTTGTAGACTCTGGACAGTCTTGATATGATGCATAATGGTTTTCAAATTATTCTCCATTTCATAGACCATTTCAGGTCTTAGTATCTTACACTCACCGACATCATTCCAACATGCTGGTGTTATGCACCTTTTCCAATAAAGAGCTTCATATGATGACATTCAGAAGCTCGATTGAAAACTGGTGTTGTATGAGAATTCTAGCAGTGGAAGATGTTAGTCCCATCCTCCTTTGAATTCCTTAGAACATGCTCTCAACATGTCTTCTAGTGTCTAATTTTTTTTCTAAAAAAATCCATCAATTTGAGGATGAAAGGCCATAATGAAGTTCAGTTCAGTTCTCAGAGCATGCTGGAGGTTTTTCTAGAACATTGAGGTTAATATCGGATCACAATCAGATATAATAGATAGTGTTAATCCAACCATCCTTACCAATTCATTGATATAAATCCAAGATATTTAATCCAATGATAATTCCTCTCAAACCATAATAAAGTGAGTTTTCTTTGTATGATGATCGACAATAACCCATATAGCATTTTTTCTTATGGATGTCCTTGGAATTCTACTGACAAAGTCCATGCTAATGTTCCCCCACTTCCATGATGGTATGGATTGTGGTTGCATCATCCCCTTAAACATTTGACTCCCATCCTTCACATGGTGACATTCCAGGTAAGTTGATGTATATTTAGCAATATCCATTTTCATATTGTCCAACCTAATGTTTTCCTCGATATCTCAAAAAATCATTGTACTCCTTGGGTGGATAGAAAAGGTCGATCTATGTGCATCATTCAATAGATCAATCTTTATCTCTAGAACAGATAGTACACATAATCGTTTCCCAAATCTTACAACTTCTTTTTCATCAATTTGCAAATTGAAGGATTTCCCATTTTTAACAGCTTCCACCCTTATCTGAATTTCCACATCTTTTCATTGAGAGTCATTTATTCTCTCTAGGAGGGATTGTTGAGAAAGAATTTTTGAAAGGATTTATGATGTTCCTCCCCTAATTAATCTTATGTCCATACTTTACAAATCTAAGATGATTAGATTAATTTTATTTCACATCATTAATAATGATACAATATCCTTTCAAATTAGAGAATCTTCTACCCTGTTTACCTTAATGGGATGTTAGTGGATTGAGCTGTCATAATCCTTGATGAGCTCTATCCATCATCACAGGTGCATATTAATCTCTTTTTGTGTGAATATATATTTTAGACTCTTGTGGTTAGTATATATCTTACACATCTCCCGGTAGAGATATTGGTGCCAGATTTTCAACAGAATGACCACCACCGCTAACTCCAGATCATGCATGGGATAGTTTTGATCAATGACTTTAATCTACCTTAAGGCAACAGATATCGCATTATCATTTTACACCGGATAATATCCAAACACTTCATAAAATCATCACTATACACCACAAAGAGTTCTCCACTTCTAGGGAGTGTGAGTACTGGTGCAATGTATGCATATTTTTCAACTTTTTGAAAATGTCTTTGAGTTATTGTGTCTAGACAATCTTTACTCCCTTCTGTGTCAGCTTGGTCATTGGTTTTGAAAACCAATAAAAAAATTCACCAATCATTGATAATACCAAGCTAGACCTAAAAATACGCAGATCTTCATTAATGATGTTGGGGTAGGCCACTCTTCAATTGCCATTATCTTAGAAGGGTCCACAGATATCCCTTTGATGGTGATAACATGTAGTAGGAATGATACTTCTTCTATCAAGAACTCTCATTTACTATAATTTTCATACAAATTCTCCATTTGTAATGTCTTTAACAATGATTCAAAATATCCTCATGTTCCTCCTTGCTCTTGGATTATATGAGAATATAGTCTGTAAAGACTACCACAAATTTCTCAAGGTAATGTCTAAAAACTCTATTCCTTAAATCCATGAAAATTGATGGATAATTAGTGATTATGAAGGGCATCACTATGAACTCAAAGTGTCCAGACCTCGTTCAAAAGGAAGTCTTGGGATTATATTCCTTCCTCACCTTTAGTTGGTGATATCCTAACCGAAGGTCCACCTTAGAGAAAAACTAACCCCACGAAGCTGATCGAAAAAGTCATCTAACCGTGGTCGGGGATACTTTTCCTTTATCTTGATTTTACTGAGATCACCATAATCAATACAGAGGCGCATTGATCTTTCCTTCTTCATGATGAAGAGGACGGGCACACCCCATGGTGAAGCACTCAGGTGTATAGACCCCTTCTCAGTATTCTCTTGTAATTGCTTCTTCAGATCTTCCTGCTCTACGGTGGCCATTCTATAAGGTGTGATTGATATTGGAAGAGATCTAGGGATAAGATCAATTGAGAACACGATGTATCAGTCAATATGAAGACTAGGAAAATATTCTAGGAATACAACAGTGCAATCCATCATGATGATCAGGTCTTCAAGCTTGACTCTATCCTTTGTCACAATCATTTGATCAAGATAAGCTTTATCACACGGAAAAAATATCCACACTTGAGAAGAAGATTATATACGAGATTCAACTTCCTCCCTACTCTTGTAAAGAATCAGAGCATGCTACGAGATGTGAAGAGTGATATCCCTTCTAGAGAGTTGTTGTTGTCTTTGTATAACGATAGCTAATCCATTCCCATGATTGCATCTAAATCCACTAAAGGAAGTGTGACGAGATTCTCTGGGAGGTTCAGTCCAAAAACTTTACCAGGGTGGAGTTATAAACCATGAATGCAATTATTTTCCCATTCACTATTCTCAATGATAACTTTTCTTCCAAATTTTGAGGTGATGTTGGAATAATTCTACTAAAAATTCAAGTAATGAAAGAATGCATATAACCAGATTCAAATAGTACGTTCACTATAATTGAATGAATATCTAGCATACTTGTCACCACATCGTTTTCTAGCTCCACCTAAGTATTAGTGATAGGATAATCCATTCCTTGTTTCCTTATAGGTTGTTGTTGATTTCCCCCCACAACCCTCAGCATAGGGAAATTTTTCGCATAATTCCCTTGATACTTGTAGTTGTAACACTGCACTTCCAGCTGAGTGTTGATCAGAACATTCCTTTCTTCATCACCATTAGTAGGATTTTTCATATCCCTTCAATAGTTCTTGGCCAGATGACCAAACTTTCCACATTTGATGCAATTGTTGGTGCCCATCATATAGTTAATAGGATGATTTTTCCCACAATTTTTGCAAGGGGAAAAGTACAGCTTCTGTCCATCATGGGATTTGTTTGATGAACCACCCACATTGTTCTCCATTTTATGCTTCTTGTCACTTGGCCCAAGAGATCACTGAGAGTATCAAATCTCCATTTCAAACTATTAGGAAAAACAGACAATATCCTCATAACTATTAGAGTCCCGAATCACCAATGATTTTCATAGACTCGACTTTAGTCCACTAATGAAGAAATCCACCTTTCTTTCGGTGTTCATATCAAACCCAAAGGTGTACCTTGACAACCTGGTAATGTTTTCTTTATATGATCTGATGGACACATCTTCCTTCTTTGTGATCCTAAGGAACTCTCTTCAAATCTTGGGATGGAGGTCTTGAGGAAAATATTTGTTGAAAAACATCATCTTGAATTCCTCTCAATCAGTTGAATAAATTTCCTCTTAGAACCTAGTATTCTTGATTATTTTCCACCACTGGTCAACTTCTCCATAAAATCAATAGACTACCAATACCACTTTCTCTTCTTCCTAGTACTGGACGACGGAGAATATATTTTCAATTGAGTTAATCCATTCTTTCGTGAGGAGGGAATCAAAAGATCCACTAAACATGGGAGTCCTTTGTAGCATGATGGATTCCAAAGTAACTTTATCCATCCATGGAAGAGGAGGGAGTTCCGCCTGATTCAAGTTATTAGTCATAACTCGAGCCATATGAGAAGGTATTGTCATGATGATTTAAGCCCCCTCTCATGTCATATCAGGCAGATCATTAGTTTCATCTATACATTTCCTATCATATTGGTTTTTGGAAAGTGTTTTTCTATTTCCCACCATTAACCAAAAAAATAACGTATAATTATAGGTATTGAATACATAACTGTTTATCATAAAAAGGTAACATCGAACATAAAATGATAAAATTATAAAGAGAAATTTTATCCTAAAATTTGATTCCATAGGTTTATATCTATGTTATCCTCAGTATATTTCTTAACTTATATTCTTATGGGATTTTTTGTCCCATAATAATAGTTTGTATGAATCTTGTGAATCTACCAAAGCATACCCCCCCTGAGTGTCATATCCAGGAGTGCAGCAAGGCTCGTTTTCATGTAGCAGGATACATTGGATCAAGCCCAAAACTACTTGCTAATGTTTTCACTCCTAGGTACATCTGTTCCAGAGCCGCCTCTTCCTGCTCGTATCTAGACATGGATTTATTTTCTAGATATACCACTTACTCAATACTCACCAAAAGGTAGGAATGTTTTCATATACTGAGTCTCAATCTTATGGTTCTCACTAAGGAGCTCTATTCCTAATCTTCAAAAAATAATTAGTCCATCCTTTGATACCAACTATAGTGAACAAATCCTTTTACATATAAAATTTCATGATTTTTAGCATAATTATTCATCAGAGTACAAACCAAGGATTGTTAATTATAGTGTGTTCAAAGAATACGTACATGAAACATAAATCAAGGGGATAAAAACACTTCATTATTTAATCTCCATAAAGATATCCTATCGTCCTTTTATCCCTTTTATTAGCATAGGGTACCCTGGGGAAAACATAAATAATGCGATGAGATGAAAAGATTAGTATGTGAATGAAAATAAGGATACCTCTTGAACACATGGGTTAGGAGGCTTGACCTAATGATCTCGAAAGCATAAAAAATAAGAGATCAAATATTATAAGCATGGGATAATATAAAAATGGAATCGTAACTATGTGGAATAATCATAAAACATTTCTTTAGTATGGGTTAAGGCTAATATCCAATCTAGTGTCCCATTTTAGTATGGGTCAATAATAACCGTCAATCCAGTTTCAAATCGCATATCATGAGACCAAACTTCACCCAATGAATTGGAGTGCTATCTGGGCCAACCAATCTCTACATTTTCATGAATATTATTTGCACATAAATATTTTTACCACATAAATAATCATACATAATCAACCATACGTAAACATAAGGGTACCCATGTAATTAATTAGGTGTCACAATCATGACATAAATCATAACTAATGGGTGTGTCATGAATGTTTCCATGAAAAAAAGGATTATAACATATATGGACGTTCATAGGGTAAAATAGGCATATATCATGGTATGTGGTGTCAAATAGAAGGGACAAGATATATGAAATGTATTTGAGTAACATTATCATTAAAACATTTATTAGCGGCTTTAAGCAAAATGATTTGGAGATTTTAAAATAGAATAGAGGAACATCTATTATATAAAACCATAATTGAACCATGATTGTTTCCATAATAAAAATAATGATTTATAACGATAATTTTAGCTTAATATAGAGGATTTATTCCACTTGAAATTGGGTAAAATTTTGGGGTGTTCTCATAAAAGAGGTTTTCTTATCGGAAAGTTATAAGGAGGGAATATTTTAAAAACATGTAAATCCATGGAAGTGGGTGATGAAAGGGTATTGATAATTTTTTTTTAAAACTAAATAGATTTTATAATATATACATAATTAGATAATACCACTCCATTTTTATATAAATATAAATGGGAAACCCAAAAGAACAATGAGGGCTCATGTAGAATTCGTTATGGTTTATTGGTATGGTTTCAGGTGTAAATATGAGGGATTCATGAGAGAAAAAAGGGGTTCTCTTAACATAGACATCATGATGTATTTATGGGTGAGGTGTAGAAACATTCCCCAACATTTGGGATTACACATAAAAATTTATTGCATAGAGGACATCATGATTAGGAGTGAAATTAAGAGATCCCTTAACTTAAATCTAGTGGTGTTTTCAACTTTTTATTAATGAACTAAATAAAAAAATTAGTTTACTTAATTAATAATTCCAGGACTTTTTATATATTTAATTGGTTTAGTGTAATAATTTTATCATCATTTATAACCATTTTGATTGTTTATGAATTTCAATTTCATTTTATGGGCTCATTAGTTTACTTGGTTTTAATGAACGGTTCAATTATATTCATGTTTGGATAAACATGTAAGAAGAAAGTGGTTATCCAAAACTGAATTTGTATTCTATTATTTCACATCCAGGAGATTAAAAGGTTTTAAATTTATTTTGTTTACTTAAATTGAAGTAAAATTATTATAGAAAAACATAGTGATAGCTGTTTTTGTTAATCAGTGGGTTTGATTACAGAGAAAATGTTTTTGTTAATACCATTTGTAAAAAATGATTATAAAACCAAAAGAGGATATATTACATATATAATAATATGGTTCAACCATAAAACAAATGGTTTCATTATCATAATTAAATATAATTATATAAATTGATAAATTGTTGTCCTTGAATGGGATAAATTAGCACATCTCAAATAGTTCATTCTTTTCATTTAAATAAAAGGTAGATAAAGGAGATAAGAGTATAAAATATCCCATTGGAATGAAAAAATTGCACTATATGTATGTTACTAGAGTTTTCATAATATTTGGGTGATGGTAGTTGAGTAATGAAATAAAAAGAAAAGAACTTACATGAAATGAAGGAATTGGAAAGTGGAATTTAATGCTTGAGACTTCCTCCATTGAGAACCTCTTAAGGGTTGAGGTTTTGGTATTTTGAAGATGATGGAAGATTTTAGACCAGGGGGGATATTGGGAGATACATAGGCAGAATATTGGCAAGGAATAAGCTTGGAGAGGGGTGAAGAGAAGGGGGAGTGGGGGGGGGGGGGTTATAGTGTCCAAGTGGAGGGTTTTCCTAATCTTTTAAACATTAGTTTAGTAGTTCTTCATAATCCAAAGAATATATATTATTCCATGACCAAGAATAGTATTAATTTCATGTGGGTTCTATATTTGGGTGCATATATCACTTGTGATGTCAAGAATTGTGGATTTCAATTATAATGTATTTATAAGGTAAATTAATTTTTTTCACTATTTGCTAAAAATTTGAGTATTTTAGAGAAATCCCAAAAATTGACCCTAACCATTTTTCGACGTGTAAATCCAAAAAACAAATCCATTTTTCAATAATAAATTTATAAATATGATTATTTTAATATTTAACTAATATTATAATTTATTATCAAAAACCATTTTAAAACATTCAAATACATATTATAAAATATAGGTATATTGTACATTCAACATGAATATTATTTATATATCATCATAGTTTAGTTTAGTATCCATTAGGGTATATCAATATTCATAAGGGTGTGTTACTATTCATAAGGGTAGGTTACTATTCACCAAAAATTATGTTTTCCTTATCAGACTCCAAATAACTTACTGACTGCAACCGTGTATGTCATATTTTTTAAATTCCAAACACAGAAGTGATAAACTTATGTTTAAAGGTCACTTAGCACATAGTAGTACATTATGTTGTGTTTTTATGTTATATTATGAAATATCAATAAGAAATTAATTTCTATTTATAAACATTGGTTTTTTATAGTGATGCTCATGGAAAAGTCAGTATCATCCTCATAAGGCCTTAATGGTACTATAAATCAGCACATGCGTCCGGTATAATAGCTGCTGCAAAAATGGGCATGATGGGTGGATATACTAGTAGTCCATGATCTACACTTTCTATTGTCTGATCATCTCACTATACCTGGGGTATGACCGAAGGAAATCATGGTACAAGGACTCTATATGTTGAACCACACACATCAGTACAATATTAACAATGAATGCATCGTAGGAGTGTAGGAACAAAGCCTGAGAAGTAAAACGTTCATATTTTAAGAAGGACAGTTACACATCATGTATAACCACTAGGAAACATTCTCCCTTGATTATTTTACATGGGTGTGTACCTCATCCAACCTGGTTGTGTAACGCCCCATACAAATGGCATGTTCCTCGTGAGACACGACATGTAGTTGAACATTCCCTCCTACCCATGAAATTATACATGGATAGAACTACATGATTCTATTCTAGGAAAACACTATACAACATGCACACTATAGACATGGTGTTTTAAACTAATGTTCAAACAACCAATTTTGCCAGTCATATGACTAGATACACAGTCAATTCAGCATAACATGTACTCCCAGTACATGGAGTATTATACCAAAAGTTTATCAATTGTGTGTCTCTTCTCACACAGTTAGTCATACTGTCAAAAACTAACCAGTGGGTACATATGGTATATGACATGTACTTTAGAAAACCCATTCCATCTAGAGTTGAAGAACACATGGCATGTGTTCATAACATCACATGATGTGTTTTCTAGGTTTTCAAGACAATAAACCTCTAAAACATCTCTAGAACCCCCAAAATCATATAATTTGGCCAAGGCAGGCCATGTTCCAATCCGTCAGAGGACATTCTCCCCACGAATAAATGTATAGAATTCGTATTCTTGTCTTATCTTAACATATTTCAATTACATTTCAAACATGATCCAATAGTTTTCGATCCAAGATTGCCAGTATAACCTATGGGGCCAAAACATGGAATCCCTCTAAATGAAACATTAAATATTCCAATACCCTTTCCAAATATCAGGTATTTATATAACAGAATCTATTAGAATAGAATGCATATCTGGCACAACATCTATCACAATAACATGCAATAAGTAATTCACCATAAATGGCATGACAAGAATGCTGACATTTTACCTAAAAAAAGTGCATATATGATTCATGAGATGGAATTACCTCATCATATTAGGTTGAAAATTAAATAGAACCACAATGATATCAATCATAACAACACAAAATAAGTGAATCAACCAATGGTGAAACCAAATCAACTATAATGATTGAAAAACTAGAAACACTGCAATATTCGAGGTGACATGGATTTTCCCTGCACACGGGGTAGCTACTCCTATGAATAACTTATTACCAACTACCTATTACTTCCAAACCCAATTTATTAGCTTCAAATAGTACAAAAAACATGAATGAAAATCCACAGTTAGCACTTTGTAATGCCCCGGGTTGGGATGCCTCCCAAAGGTTCCCCAAACCCAATTGGTCACATAACCTCAAGCACATTTCCCCAAACACCATAGGATGCTGACTAGAAGCGAGGGAAAACGTGTGATAATGGGGAAAATATTCAATCATTGGAAGAGTATAAACAATAGAAATAAAATAGAAAAAATAGTAGAAGAAGTAATATGATTAAATTGAAGTAAACAGTAGAATACTGATAGTAATAAAACAACGGGTGCATATGTATAAATAATGCACGTCACATGTGTCTAAGAAAGAATCCAATAAATTCACACTATTGGAAAAACAAATTTGAAACCAAATTATAGAAACTAATGTAAATTCCAATAGCATTTCAAGCCTCAACATCGTATGATTATCTCCAACTCCACATCAATCAAGTACCTAATGAAGAAGGGTGATTTAGTCTTTCTATACCTGTAACCATATAATCTGTTTGGGTGTATAACATGACCCAAATAGGGTTTTGGATGAATCCTTGTAGGAAACCACCAACGATCTATGCCTAACTGTCAGTGAATATATGTATAAGGTAATATAATGAAATTAAGCAATAAACTAGGAGGTACACAAATGTAAAAAATCCTATAGTTTTTAATTACATTAATTAACATTTATTATTCATCCTCCGAGTTATGTAATCTCTAGGTCCAACCTATGATCTATTTCTCCCAGTGTAATAGTAATAAAACAGATGTCTCAGAATACCATCTATGTAATCAAGTAAGACAGAGGTCAAGCTTGTTCTTTGTCTTCGCAGACTGTCACAATCATTCAATAATTCATAAACAACTTTTTGGGAAATCTATCATAGCCTAACACCAATTTTTAACATAAGACCAATTCATTATAATAATGAATATACATGAAGCTCTCACGGACTAACCCCTTTAGTCTACCACTGCACTAATCATTTTAAAATGTCCTCCTTGGAAGCTCTCTTAGTCAAAACCCCTTTGTCATCATAGCATCAATAAATTATAAAAGACGACATGGGATGCTCACATAGTCTAAACCCACTGGTCGATGACCACCTGGTAGCTCTAACAGTCAATACCCCTGGGTCAACATAATTATTAAAACATATAAAAATGACCCTTCTTCGTGAATCCCTCACAACCAAATTCTCCATGTTCCAAATTCCACAATGCATATCCCAACAATATCATATATTCAAAAAATCCATCCTAACAAAATAAAGCCTGAAAAAGGTCCCTCTATACAAATCATTCATAAATAATCAATCAAGGGAAACACACCCACGGGGCATCCCATAAACTGGGAATCTAACCTCACACATATGCAACATCACTTTATCAGACAACCAACCATAATACCTAATTAATATGACTAAATTCCAAAACACACAATACCCCAATCATGTGTATGGAAAAAAATTGGAATATATAATCCAAGGATTAACAATGAAAGGCATAGACCAACTATGTCAATGTCTCATGATCGATATCATTTAACATCAGTCCTTGAATCAGCCTAGATTGGCATTGATCTACAAAATGGTGAAAACATGTAACAATAAATAAATCATGAGAGAATATGAATTAGGAATAAAGGCTCTACTGGTTTTGAGAACTCCCGGGTGGGATTCCAACACACCAGAAATCGTCCTAATCAAAGCTCACAAGGAGAATCAGGAATTGTTAAAAGTTTTTCGGCCCTTTTATCGCTCTCCTGTATGAAACACAGGGAGAAGAAGTCAGTTCTAGACATGAAATGTGACCCCGCTTCAATATATGAATTATAAAGAAATATATATATATCATGTTCATTAAAACTACACACCATGTATTAGTTTCAGCTAGCCCCTGACTTAAGTGGTCTTTCAGGTAACCACACGACCTTGTACATGGCTGTTACACGGCCAGTATGTGGCTATACGCAACAAATAGTTACACATAGTGTACAAAGAAGTACACGACATGTAAATAGAAAACCCCCATTTCCCCTATTTTCTAAAAAAACAACTTGAATCAAGATCTATACATGAAATTAAGATTCGGATTCTTACATGAATGGTCCTCATGGATTCAGATATTATGATCCCTCATGATATGGATAAGAGGTGAGTTTTGTTACCCCATCATGACTTATTCATATGGATATATGAGATAGTTGGAATCAATCGTGGCCTTTCATGTTACAGGAAGACTCATAATTATGGGTTGGCAAGTGATATGGAGATCAATATTCAATCTAATTTTTTATATGAGAATACATACATATATATATATATTTTTGGGTTTCCTTTACACCATTCATTGAGTTTATCTAACTACCTCTTACATGTCTTCTATTTCTTCCTCTATAGTTTTCAGATAATCATATTGGTTATATTATTACTCACTAGTAAATGAGATTTTTCCAAATGTTATGCATCTTAAATAGTTTAAATACATGTTAGCAGTGTCATTAGAAGAAGAATTGGGATATATTGGTATATTTGACTGTGTATAGCGGTTGGGGATTAGAGATTATCATCCACAATCTATCTAATTACAGTCATTCCATTAATTTTTAGGTTTGGACAACATTTCTAATTACTTATGTTTTTTTACATTTTCTTGTCAGATAAAACTATTATGATCTTTATATTCCCAAGAGGTTATTATATCTTTTTTTAATCTAATCATTACTATATTTTATTATTATTCATCTACACTTCTATATATATATATATATGTTTAGATGTGTCTCTGTACCAGAACATTAGCAAAATTACTCTAATTTTACTAATACCTTTTTAGATTATCTCTCCAACTCCAATCTTTTGGGGGTGGGATTATGGTTGTGGCTACCCAATCATCTACCGACCATGTGTGCCTTGGTGGGTATAGTCATTATGGATGAAATTCATTTTCTAATGAAAAATTATTCTTATGTATAAATTTAGTTACAAAAATTCTACATAAAATTAATTCTATAGACTTAACTTTGGTTAATAATCAAAAAACTTATTTAAAATTTTAATCTATTTTAATAAAAAGATAACATCGGAAATAGTTTAAGTTAAAGGATAATTTAAAATAAAAATATTTTCTCTCCATTAATGAAATAATTAATCCTTTTAGAGTATTCAAAAAACATTACTGTACATTAATTTTGAATATATAATTTCAAAATATAAGATAATTTTTTGAAAATGCTTTTCTAAAATTTATCGAATATAATGAATTTTTTTTAGAATGATTCCATAAAAAATGATACAAGAGAATATATTTTTGAATAATTTTATAAAAAATATGTAATTATTTATTAATATATTTAAATTATATAAAACCAAAATAAATAGTTTTAAAAATATATTTATTGATATTCATACCACCGATTTAACAAGGTGGATATAATGGTATACTATATTATTAATCATTTTTACAAGTGTTTCAGTTTTTTTTGGTTATCAATGTGATAAATTTTATTTAAAAAATACAACTATATCAAAAAGATATTATCTTACATTTTATACCCGTAAAATGAAATATTCCATAAAAATTTCATAACTATAATACTAAAAATTAAGGATTTGTCTATTTCATCAAATCATATTGTTCCCATATGTTTCATTAAATATTCTAATTGTTCAATAGAACATTAAATCGATGAGTATTCTAGTTTTTAAGAACATAATCTATACGATCCAATATTTCTACTAATTTTTTATAACAAATATAATGCTGTAGTGGAATGTTATATATTTTCAGAAAATATAAAGGACTAGGTATGTACTACCTTAAGGGAGACAAATAGAACATGTCATAAACATGACATATGTTTAGTAGAAAGACCAAATGATATGATATATTCCCTATATGAAAAAGAATCTTGAATGTCCCAATATACATAGTTTTGAACATTACTTTTGTTGAAATATCATAACCTCATTCCATTGAGATATTCATAGAAGCACCTTCTCAAATAATATGAATTCTATATTTCACTAATGACTATTTTCTTCACTTATATATTGATTCTGAGCTGCATTGATTCCATAATAAATATATCTAAAATTCATAACCATTTCCTCAACTATCTCAAGTCCAAATAACTTTATTTCTCCAATATCATCACAACACATTGGAGTTCTACAATTAATTCAATCGATGTATACAAAAAGAACCATATGTCTACTTTAGTGACAAATAATTTTTACGAATACATATAGGAGAAATGTATTAATCACCATCACATTTAAAATCCATATAACAAGCTATAAACATATCTTCAGGGGTTTAAATGGTTCTATGAAATTTACTATTGATTTGAGGATGATACACCATAAAAAAATCACATCTTTATTTAGAGCCGACTTATAATATAACTAGAAGAATAAGATAAGCCTCACATCTTGATAAGATATAATGGAATGTAGTAGTCCATGAAATTATACGAATTCAATAATGTATATTCTTGAATATTAGTAAATAGTAAAATATTTTTTTATGTAAATGAATTGTGAAAACCTAGTTATTTGGTCATCTAAAACCCAAATGGAATTGTCTTCTTTGGTCAGATTGGGTAGTTCGATGAAAAAATCTATTGTTATTTTTCCCAAATTCAATATATTATGGGTAATTGTTTTAGCATTCCCTAAAAATCTAGTGTCATACAATTAATCTTTCATAATACTAATAACTATGATATATACATAAAAATATCTCACTCCATGTTGTTCGTTCAAAAAAACACTTTCATATCTCTATAATTATTCATAATTCTAGGAATAATCTGGAATGAAGTCCTATGAGAATCATCTAATATATCCTTTTTTATGGTTGGTATTTAAGGGGAATGAACTTTATTCTTTATCTTTATCTATCCATAATAATCAAGGTTAAAAATTGTAACATTTTCCACCATCATAGATTATTCTATGACCTCCTTTTATACCCCTTCAATCAGTACATGGATTGATGGATGAACACTCATTTTACAAGGAATAGATATTCTATATTATTTTATTATTTCAATATACATCCTTTAAAAATACAATAAAATGTGATCCATTGTGATCCATATCGTAGATAAGCTAACATGATTCATTCAAATCAAAGAATCATCTTCCTTGTTCACATTTCCATTATGGTAATGTATTCAGAAGACTAAAACATTAATCAAATTTCAACCATAATTTTTTAGAGAACATTGATATATTTATTTGTGAAAATATACGTATAATTAATATGTTATGTATATATATATATCAATACATTATCTATTATTAATATTCCTCAACATATTTAATGAAATAGTTGTAATAACTAACTATAATTCATGAGTTCTATAATTTATCTCAGGAAACATCAATTATCATGAGACCTATTTTATAACATTATCATTATACATGACATGGAATCATAGTTCATTATTTGATACATCATAATATATTTCATTCTCTTTTGTACAGTCGGGTAATGTTAGAATAAGTGTTCTAATCAACCTTCCATTTAGTTCCTTGATATTTTCAATATACATATCTATTAAAAAGAATATGGATCCCTTATAAATCCCCATTGTTATTGTATTAGAAATACTGTGAAATTAATCACAATGAATCAACAATTTCCATCAACACTAATAAAATTATAAATCTCAATCACTATGGTTTTTTTCATCCAATTTTCAACAACATCAGTCATTGATGGATCCCGAGATATACAATATGTTAAATTATAATACCCAAAAAGTGAAACCATTTTTTTCTAAAATTCACACTTTATAATTTTTTCTTACATCTTATAATTCCTTAGGGTCTTATGTATAATCTACGTGTGGTGTTAATTATATTATTTACATCATGAATATATAATAATATCATTAATTATGAATATCAAAAATTGTTCAATTTAATATGCAATGATGATATTCATTATATCCATGATCATAGTAAGGGAATGGGTAAGATAGAAATTGAATCACTATATTTTCCTAGTTTATATTCCTTGTAATGACTAAAGTATTGTTTACAACCTCCTTGCTGACCATCAATTTATGATACCATGGCAATGATTAATATTACAGAATAATTGAGCAATGAACATTTTGTTAATGAAGTCCTCAAGATGAGGAAGAGGATACTAATTATTTACTATGATCTTATTATGTTCATGATAATCAGAATATAGTCTAATTAATCCATCATTATTATTAATAAAAAACAATTTCCCCCAAATGTGATATACTTAGATAAATAATCCCCTTTTCATGAAACTCTTTGAGTTTCTTCTTTAATTCATGAAACTGAATGTGGTTCATTATATATTGAATATTTGAAATATTTTTTTCCTTAGGTATTATTTTTATTGAGATCATAGTTTCCTAATTCAGTTGAAGATTATATATATTATATTTAATTACATCAAATACACACAATAAATCATTATATGGTTAATTTTGAGTTTATAAATAACCATCTTAGATAAAAACCAATTTTAAATTGGAATAATAACCCATAGAATGGGTGTGATTTCAATTAGAAGATCACACTTATTATAATGATAATAAAGAATAACAGGTATGTTCAAAATGCAAAATGTGACTAATCTTCCATGGAAACTGATTCAGGATTTCTATAGTGAATGTTAATACAAGCCTAACATAAAATCTAATTTATCCAAAGGGTGAATAAGATTATTTTTGTGGAATAAAAATCCCAAAAACATTAATATTATAATAATCATAGTATTTTGATGATATCATCTTACCATTAGTGGTTTAAACTCTTAATTAAACATCTAATTATTACGGTGGAACTATGATACCCATGGAAAATTCAAAAAAATTTACTGAGTGGGGGATCTATAATCTAAAAATGAAATTTTAGTTCTTCAGTGGGATGTATTTATACCTTCCACCACTTCATTATCTGCATTATAAGTAGTGATCACATGATATTTCTATTTATATCATGGACTAAGATATTTTTATCAATGATAATCCATAGCAACCGTAATATTTTAGAACTTGTTAGAATAATTCTCAAACCATTTTTATATGTACCACTAGAGTGTGTGAGGTGCATTATACAGATATTTATCTCAACTATCATCATCAACTAACATCTTCTCATCACAAAAGTATTTAAAAACACAAACACCTTTCTTTGTAGACATAAAACATTTACAAGTATGTAAAGAAAATTTCCACTATGATTCCTTCGATAGGTCATGTATGAATTAAATATAAACTTATTCCCTCTAGGGTTTTTAGAATTTTATTTTAATTCCATAATTATTTTCTTATAAAAATAATGGATTTAATGGGTTAATATAATATATATTTCCACCATGATATAAAAAATTCATTTCATTATTGTTACTAAAATACCTTAGATATATGACCCTTAATATACCTATTTTCTCCCATTAAATCAATAATCAACCTTACAATAAATTTGGATAATAATAATAATTGCATTGTACCTTGAAAGCCTCATAAAAGTTGACTCATATGTTCTTATATATTAACCATATTTCAACTTTAGCTTTAGTGGATCCTTCTTCACTATCGTATGATGAATGAGATGGATGTAATTCTAGAAAATTAATCTCTTAAATTCATTCTACATTAATGTTTCAATTTCTACTTATTTCTTCATGTTATTGATAATCACACACTATTGATCGGATTCTCCTTAGAAATGATTGAAATGCCAAATCACATTTTCATGATCTAAACTCTAAATAAAGCATAACAAAATTTCTCTATAACATATGAATTTTTCAAAAACTAGTGGATCAATTAACCCACTAAAGGAAGGAAATTAGTGGCTTATATATGAAAAAAATTATTCCCATAACATCTCAATTGGAAAATCAAAATGATTCATATATTGTGAAAAACTTTAATCATAACAATGATATTTTATATTACTTATCCCATAAAATATTGTATCTCATGTAGATTGTTATTTAATTTTAGGTTTCATTTTTCATTAACATGTTTTCTTTAGGTTCCATAGAAAAAATGAAAACACAAAAAATTCTAATAAATAGTTATTATATTGGAAAACCACATAATAAATAATCAGCATTTATTATATGAAACTCATTTTTTAATCTATGAAACCTTATTTTTTACCGAGTCCATTCATTTTCATCATTTATTTAAAAATTAAATATTGTTTTACAAGGGGATGTGAATTGACCAATGACTATCACTCAGGAGTGTCAAACTATCTCAACAATAAGGGAATATTAACCATGAAATAGATTTATGACCGTGATATACTTGAACGATATTTTTTTGTTATTACAGCTAGATGCATCTATTCAAAAACCATTCCACATCTAGTTTCAATACATGTATATTTTTATAGGGGAAATACAATCCTTTCATTACCATAACATATGATGTTTTCTTTTAAATAGGATTACCATAAGGGTTCTGAATAATTTTTTTATTCATTATAGTTTCCAAATATTACTAAACCATTTTACATTGATAACTATAATGAACCAAAATGTTTATACATTCGAATAACATCTAAACAGAAGAATATTACTTAAATAACGTAACAACCAATTCCATAATAATATAGGTCAACTGCCATTGAAAATATGGATACATACCCAAATAACTCATAATTTCATCAGATCATCTTCGAATAACGTCTCATAACTAATACCCTTATTATAATTAATATACATAATTCATTTTTTCATAACCATAGAAAACAAAAACATGAGAAAGATTATGATTAGATTCAAGAAAAGGTTTGACAAGGGATATATCAGTGATAACGTAAATATAACATGATCATAAGGGTATTTGAACATGATCATAAAAAATGAAAATCCTAATATATGCATCATAAATAATTATATAGAGTCACGAAAAAATCCCTGGTTATTTATGTGAAATGAATCATAATGAAGTTATTCAATACGTTCCATGAGATAATAACACTAGAATAATACGTATGTTTGTAGAGAACACATAAGCATAGATGATTGTTTCATTAGTAGTCAATGATAAATTAAAACACTATTATTTTGGATTGAGATCACTCACCAAACCATCATATTAGTCAGGGTTCAGTCCCAAGACTATCATAATGGATAATTCCCATTGTTGAACTTGATTCATTCCCTATTCTTGACATGCTAATCTCATGAGATATCCATTTATTGTTAATATAATGGAGAGATAAATAATTATAGTAAAACCTCCATCACAATTGAAATAATTCATAAGGGTTCCCCAAGATCATAAAAAACTTATTATATCAAAACGTATGAAAGGAAAATAGGTTTTATAAACATTTATTCATAGAATGACATGTGAATGTGAAATCGGATTGATATAAAATTCATCAATTAACCATAGAATAACCTAGAGAAAAGGAATTGGATTCATAAATATACATTCATAAACATCATAAACTATTGAAATAAATAGTAATTATTTTATCATTGGATTATTTATCAAATAAAAAATAAGTAATATTTATGGTTTTTATATTAGATTAAATTGACTTTAAAAGGTTACATAGAATATTTATTGAGGGAAATACCCTTATAACTCTGAAATAAAATCATTGATATCATAAAAATTTCAAAATATTAATAAAATCATTTGAATTGAATTTCGAATAGGAAACATAAAAAGTTAGAATTAAAGTATTGAACATGCATGATGCTGGTAAATTACATTTATACAGTATATGTTAAAAAGTATTACATTCATAGTTTTGGTAAAAGGAAAAAAGAATGTCATTCATAAAAATAGGTTTTATTTAACAACATTTATTACTATATAAATCATTGTTAAAAAAAATTTAAATAATTATTAGATACTATTCCAAATGAAATGGAATATATTTTTAGAATATTATGACATGTAAGAGAAGATTTTCGACCAAAGAGAGAAAAGTGTTGTGTTTTCTTAAAAAATGATGTTGGTATTTTGGGTTATAAAAGGGATGATAATGAAAAGAAAACATGTATGTAAAAAATTAGATGATATTAAAATTAATTATTTTAGATATCGGTACTTCTTAATATCTCATCATCTAAAACATAATCATAAAAAATCTATATAAACTATGACATTATAAATGAAATCCTTACATTATATTTTAATTACATCAATAGAAGGGTATAATCTTGTATAAAAAATTAAATTTGAAATATATATATATTTATTTAATTTAAATACTTTTACTCTCATATATTATCAAAAAATTATATTTTAATACCCACTTGTTGAAAATTATATATTATAAAAAATGTTTCTCGGGTTTAAATATTTAATTTTGCACAAGAGTTTCAATTTCTTTGTTTGGGTTATTATATTTTCATAGTGTTTCCATTGTCATATTAATTTTAATAATGATATAAATATCATTAAAATTTTATAAATATATATATATAGTATTCCATATGTTATAGAGATAAAAAAATGAATTACATCATTTATAGAAATAGTAAATCATACATATGCATAAACACTATTTTCACATTTCAATATATATAAGGAAATAATGGGAAATATTAATTTAAATATATATAATCATTATTATATAATACATATAATATATGTGGATTATAAATATAAATATTACTATCCATTTAATGTCAAATAAAAAAATGATTCATATCACTTTATAGAGGTTTTAGTCCACACCTACACATGAGTGACATAATCAATTTCCAATGGATTGAAGGTATGAAATTAGTAGTGATATTATAATAAAATAATTAGAATCATTCCATATATATCATATATATACATACTTGAAATCCAACATTATATCCTTCTCTGGGAGGTGATGTTGGAAGACATATCTCATCGAATCTCGATGCAGTAGGCCACCATAAACAAGAATGAAAATTTAATTTTACATTTGATTGAAGAGGAGATTGAAAAAGATAAATAAATTAAAATAAATAAAATATAAATATATTCAATAATATTTTGGTAATATTTAAACATGGTTTAATAATATTTTATGAAGTTATCATAATAAATTAATTTAAAATTGATGGTTAATAAGTATTCCTCCATTTCAGAAAACCACTTCAGATTTACAACAAAATAATTCATAGTCTTAGATTTTAACAAGACAATAAACTCTAGGTAATGGGGATGAATGAATGAATGTTATTTGGGTAGTTATTTTTTTATCATTAATGGACTTTATGTGTGAATATGGGAGGAGAGGGAGATTTCTCTTAAAATATATAGAGAGAAAAAACTTGTTTTGTTTGAAAACAATAATATATATTAATGTATTCTTCCAAAAAATGTGATTCAAGTAAATTTAATTCTTGTAATATATTGGGTATAAATATTTCCATAAAAAATAATTTACCCATTTTTATGGTTATTTTAAACTTTTTATTTATAATTTTTCCCATGGTAACACCTTTTAAAATTATGCGTGGTTACAAATTTTTATAGGTTTTTTAAAATTCATTATGACCAAAAACATAGTTGACCATATTATGTAATACTAATTATTATTATTCAATATATGGGATATGTTCTATAAAATTATATTCATATAGGAGTAATAATCTAATTTAAAATTAACCTTATAAAAGTGATGAATGTTGCATTCTAAAGAAATATTTTTTGAAGTAGAAAAATGACTTTATTTTAAAATTATCCATAAAATAGATTAAAATAACCTAAAGTGGATTAATAATAATTGAATTAAAAAATCTAACATTAAAATGCATTTTAATAAAAATGGATATTTATAAATCCCATGAAAAAATGGTAATTTAAAATAAAAATTATTATTTTTCAGTATTCATCAATAAATTACTAATTTTAGAATATTCTCAGAATATCAATCTATGATAATTTTTTCATATTGATTTAAAATGTAAGGTTTATTTTTCAAAATAAATATTATAAAATTTTCAAATATTAATTTTAAAATTTGATAAAGAAATATCCATAAAATCTGTTCTTATGATAATTAAATTTTGATGCCTTTACAACAAAATTAAATTTGATATATCAATATATCTTTATAATCGAAAACCTATAAATATAATTTAAAAAATAATGATATTACAATTTATAAAAGAAATATACTAGTTTTGTTATAATGATATAATAATTAATGTCTCATTTATAATCATTTTATCATGTATCATAAGAAATTAATGTGATTAAATTTTATTTGTAAAAATAAATCTATCAAATAATCATAAGGTCTTGGATATTTTATATTTGATAATTTGAGCTAAAAATATTCATTGTTGAGTAACAAAAACTATATAATGAAATTAATTTTCCACAAATGTTCATAATAATTCATTGAACTAATTTTTTCTCATAAAATGATTAGGAAAATGGAATATTATTTCAATATTTATGTGCCAAAATAGAGTCTATGTTGAGATATTAATTTCAATTCCAAAATTACATCTAGTTAATAAAAAGTAATAAAACTAAGATTTTTATAGAAAACATATCTATAGATATTAGATTATTATTAACTAATCATAAAAATAGATGATTTTTCTAAAAATTAAACATAATATATTTGTGGAGAAGATTTTATGATCGTATAAAAAAGTTTATACATGCTAGATTAGAAACAATTAAATCCATTAAGACATATATATTTATATTTGGGTGGATTAATGTTATTAAATTATTGTTATCCACTTCAATGGTATTCATATCATGGGAAAATATGTGTTCTCTTGATCATGATGTTTGATGAGGCCTATTATCCTCAGTATCTATCGTATATTGTAATTTGTTTTCATAATGTACAAACACCATACATTTGAAGAATTATATGGGATAATAACATCATCCTCCTGATTATTTTACCAGTTCATCCTTATTCTAAAACTATTACTTTTATGAACAACCTTCTCACACCCAAATACTATCCAATTAATTTTGAAAAATTCCATGGGTACTTAAATACTTATTTTAAATATATAGAACATTGAATCCCCAATTCTCCAAGCTCTTCGTCACATAATGTTCTTGTAAAATCCATTTTTTTTTTATTTTATTTGTTTATAAATTCAACTATGATCACTCTGTTAATTTTATCTAGTGGTTTATAGTTTATAATAACCGTAAATTTTTTACTCATTCTCAAATCCATTAAGGTTAATCATTTAGAAAATATCAACATTTTTTATTACACCCATTGTAAAATTGGTTTTATCAAAATCAATATATTAATTTATATAACATAATTTTTATGTATGGGACGGAAAATTTTAATTAATATATGAAATGAAACAATAAATATAAAATAAATAATTGATAAATGTTTTTTATAAAATTACATTTGAAAGTTAATGTTTCTATCTAGGTTATATGTATTCATTTTTCAACTAGGCCCCCTACCCTAACTAGTTCTATGTTACAACATAAATTCCCATTATTTAATTTATAATGGTCTATATATATTATGTAAATAAATCCAAACATATCATTATTGATTGTAAAATAAGATATACGGTCTTTCTCACTTGTTGTTTATTATGTGAAGATTGAGTTAATATTCAAAAAAACATTTTCTAGGTTATTTCCTCAATATAAATCATCTCAGGAAAATGAATAATTTTTTTACCATATTTTTATTCTATTACTAGCAATTTATAACAAAAATTGTTTACCAAACATCTAATATGTTATATTCTATTTATTCTTATCCTTAGAATATTTCACTAACTTTTTCTTATATGAGTCCCAAATATTAACATTTTCATGCTCTAAAACCACTGAATGTACCCATTAACATTATTTCTACCCTGATTTTTTTTATTTTTAATTATAAAATATATTTCAATAATTGGAAGAGCCTATTACACAGACAACACTCATCCTATAAAAATCATGATATATTTTATTAATAAAAAAGTATAAGAATTAAAGGTTACCATTAAATTATATAAATTATGTTTTTAAGTATAAATATAGGTAACCCTTTTTCGAAATATATTATGAGAGAAAATTAAAAATAATTTTATATTTATACATTTTAAATGTTTAATTAATAGATCAAATCATTTTCTGATTTAAAATGATTTTAATTTAATGTATTTTTTCTACCTAACTATTTATTTTATAAAAAAAATATATTGTGATTTTATAAAATATAAATATAAATTCTAATGTAAATAATTTATTAAAACAAATTTAATTATATTTTTTTTAGATAAGAATAAAAACTGTTAATGATGTGAAAAATCATTTTATGATACAAGTAGTTTTAATTATTTGAAAAGATTTTATTGAAACGTTAAAATGTAAAATTATATAGTTTATTTTTTTACAAATAAATATCTATTTTAGATGCAACAAAATCAGATTTTATGATAATGAATATTGTGTGTTAAAATTAAATAATAACTTTTTTAGAGAATAGTGAAAAATATTTATTTATCTATTATAATATTTTTATGACTATATAATGTGGTTTGAATGAAATAAAAACTTAGAAAAAATTCTTCTTGGAAAAAAATATATTTATGCATTAAAATTATTCATTTAAATATAAAATATTTAGTATAAAAACTCAGGTTTTAAATTTTGATAACAGAAGTAATATTTTATCCAAATAAAACATGAAAATAGTCTTATTGAATTTAATTATGTTTTTATAAGATATAATTTCACTTTGGAATTATCCCAATGAAACAAAACTATTATATTTATTGTAATAACTAAATTATTGTTTTGAAAATTAAAAAATTAAAATTTTATACTAAAACTAATTAATATATATATATATAAATTTTCACGTTATTTGTACTATTATTAATAATTATGTTTTGTAAAATATAGAAATAAAATTAGATAAATTGGATCAAAAATTTTAAATTATAGATAAAAAATATTTGATGAGGGTATTTAATTGTATTGATTCCTTACACCCTCACTCCATAATCTGTTTCCATAGACAAAAACATTACATATTTTCTTCAATACTAATTATAGATTACGAAACATTTTTACCCTATAATTACATTACCTAAAGAAAAATATTCATTAAATAAATTCATAATACATTTTTTTATATGGGTTATGACTAAAAAGTATCTAAAAAATCCCATGTCTGCTGTAACAAATATAAAATTTTGCACTATATATGAAAATATATAATTTCTAATAAGTCTTCAACATCTCCCAAACATATGTTATCATTTTATAATCTTACTCTTTCTCTATATTCTTCATTACCAGGGTAATAAAAACATAATAATGGTTCATATCATATTCTCAGTAATGGTAACATACAATTGAAGCAATCAAAAACATAAAATTGTTATACATAATGAGTACAAATTATATAATTTGTATAATTTAATATTTAACTAAATGTAAGAGAATCCAATAATAATGAAAATAAGAGAAAAAAATTATAAATATAATTAGTAATCTTATACTAATGGAATTCAAAATACATGACATCAATAACGTGATGTATTGGAATTTTATATATAAATTATACATATATGGTATGGTTTTTACACCAAAAAACATTTTTTCCCATCATGAGACCTATCAATGCAAAGAAAGACAATATAATTTCAAACCCACCCTATTAGTAGTTTATATCCAAACATTAACCATAGGACACACCATTATATTTAATTCCATTCCCTATGGATCCCCTCACTAAATAAAATAGTCTCTCACCATAAAATTAAAAAAAATGCAATGTTAATACATAATCAACCTGTGTCTATAGTCAGTAATCATTGTTAATTTCTATAATATTCCCCATGTCAATAAATGTGGAAAATAATCACAAACCATCCTGAGGAAAAAATTTGATTGACAAAAAATACATAGTAAATTTATAATGAACATTATTATTGGAATAACAAAATTAAAAATATCATAACATTTACCCTGAACCATAGATGTAATTTTTTGTGAACATCATCTAATCAGAAATATATAAAATCTTATATTCACACATTTTTTAAAAAACATTCTATAGTTATTTTAATATTGATATAAAACTACCATAATCAATTTAGAGAAAAAAAATTTATTTTTAAAAAATAACATAACCCTTGTGAAATAAAGGAAACATCAAATACTGTTAAAATTTTTAAAAATACCCACATAAAAATATCATCTTGAGTAGTGTCAAAAAAATAACGAATCACGAACTCAATTTATTGATACCCTAAGTACAATAAAATAAATTATAACATATGAATATATATATTATTATTAATATATTATATTATAAATTATAACATATAAACCTTATCTGGGTAAATCCATTTTTAAATCATAAGGGAAATGTTAGGGAAACATAACATATATGTTAGAAATCATTATTAATGATGATGTATAATAAAAATGTACATTTCTCTATCAAGGGTAAATTTTAATATATGAAATCATTGATTTTAAAACAATTAGTTTTTAATAATTAATATGCAATAATGTATCACTGAAATGATGTTATGTTTATCTAGGATAAATTATTAGACAATGAAAAAAGAGTATGACTACAAAAAGAAAGTACTTTTTTAATATTTTAAATACAACACTGTTGAAAAATCATGATGTAAAGAGGATAAAAAATCATTATTATTATTTTAATATTTCTTACTTTATTTGTATGTAAATTTTTATATATTTAAATATTTGTGTAGGAGAACTCAGGAATCTATGAATGAAGTTAATAATGATACTATATAACTCATCAAAACGATACATGAGTTCTCAATATTCCTTATGAGAAACATACTTTTGGAAGTGATAAATATAATAAAATGGTGAATTATGTTATAGAAATTTTATATCCATAGGGAAAATTAAATTACACATCCTATAATTAATTGGTTTAATGTACTCAAATTTTATGTCAAAGTGGATGATCAGACCTAGTTAAATAAAATTGTGTCACCAATGTATTACAATAGGTGTATTAATTAAGTAAAAGAAATATGATGAAAATTTATTTATGTGGATTACTATTTCCCATGAATAAAAAAATATGCAAAAGATACATACATAGGTATTTAACACAAAAATAAATGGAAAATGGTAAATAAAATAAACATACCTCATGGAATTATAGTTTGTGACAAATCTCCTATAAGACATGGGTAATATTTTAATAAAAAGGCCATGAAAAGGAGGGTATGAAATAGAACTTAAAATACAATGATGAAAATATAATTCATGATATGATACTTAAAATATGATGTATATACAAAACAAAAAACACAATTTTGTGCAAAATTCCAAACATGTCTCATATTGAAAAATTTGGGATGAAACTATTACCTGGATCCTAATTTATTTTGTAGCTGAAAAAAATGCCATTATTAATAAAATTTTCTTCCAAAAATATTTATTCTAAAATATTATTGATAAATATAACCATGGTTAATCTTTATTTATAGTCAACTAATAAATATTTTTTAGTTTTTTTAACATAAAATCAATAACTGGTGTAATAAATCACTATCTCTTGGTACACAATTTATAAAAGAGGTATTGGTATATACTTCTTTTCTAACATTACTCACCATTTTAAAAATTATGTTATAGTTATATTTGTGTGAGGAGAGTTTAAGATACTATAATCTAGTTTCATGGTAATTTTTGTTATGATCCTTGAGTTTCAAATCAACTATGAGATAGTCTCACCCATTTATAATGACAAGAATGTTAATTCTTAATTAATGAGTTAAATACTAATAAAACCTATAAAAACAATTATACAAATTTATCATATTATACCAATAAATAAGTCTGTCAACTTATCCATGATATAAATTAATTTTATTTTTCATATAGGTGAATAAGCCGACCCAAAACAACACCTACCATGACTAATGAAAGATTATGCTATGGTTTATTATTAATATATTTATATGAGAAGCATATTAATATTATATAATTTTCTATTAGATTAATATCTTTTAATTTTTTATCATTTTAATGATAATATAACTTATAATAGTTCATTACATAGAATTAAAAACCCATTATCCTTTTAATTAGATTGTTTCAAACAATTTACTAAATGATATTTATATATTAATAAAATATTTAATATTCAATCAATTATTTCATGAAAACCCGTATTTGTATCTTAGAAATAATTTTTATCACCTAACCCCATCCTCGTAAACAATTATTTACGGTAGGGACTAAATGAACAAAATAAAATTAATCATTTCATAGAGGTGAAAGACTACAAGTACACTTGGTTGATGATTTCATTTTCAATAATAGGTGATAAAAAATTTATATATGTTATTGTTTTTGAATCAAAATAGATATATATATATATATATCATAATTATTTATTAAATTCAACTTCTATAACAGCCTTGTAAGTTGGTAGTGGAAAAGAAAACATGATTCATCGGGGAAGTGGTACATATCAAAAAACACAAATAATGGTTTTGTTTATCTTTATATAATGATAAATGGTTATTCATAATTAATACCATAAAATAATATAATTTATTATATTAATAATTATTATTTTATCTTAAATTTAATTGAAAATTATAATTAGAAGATAAATAATATACATGAATGAATAAAATTAAAAAAAGACGACTCATATTGAGATCCTATATATTAAATTTAATGATAAGTTATAAACTGATGGAATTATATAATATACTAGGAATATAATCTATATATTTTGAAATATAATTTCAGAGTAATGAATAAAGGAAATTATTTTAGGAGGAAACAAAAAAAATTAGTTCCTTCATAGGGTTTGTTGGTGCCCCATTTAAAAGTTGTTATAATGATTTTGTAAAAAATATTTCAACACAATACGATGGCAGAACATGTTAAACATGTAAAGTGTCTAAAAAAAGTAGGAAAAAATAGATCGAACTAGGGGAAAATTCATGAAAAAAGATGAACTAAATTCTAGTCACTTTTTCTCATCGATCATCAAATTTATTAGTTGAATTACTTCTTTTCTATTTTATATTTTACTAAAGTAACTGGCTATTAACTAAGGTAACATTTATTTATGGCCAAATAAAAAATTTAACCTTTTTAGATATTCTGTATAAAATGATTATAAATATAAATTATATTTCACTTTATTCAAATTATATAAATGAAAAAATTAATTTTTTTTATAAAAATATATAATGTCATAGAAATATTTTTTTAAAAAATATTACCTTTGATCTAAAACATCAAATATTGGTTTTGAAAGTACGTTTTTTACAAGTCATAATATATCATTTAAAATTATTATTTTTTATGGAAAGTGTTTTATTATTTTCTAAATATTATTCGATAATAATAATTTCATACCATTCACGGTATTTATGAGATGGATATTTTTTACTGTGCTCCTACATATCAATATTTTTATAAAAAACTCTCAAAAGAAAATTAAATTATTATAATTAATCAAAAAATGACTTTTATTTTCAAAAATTAATTTTCAATAATTCTTTAATTCAATATCTATACAAAATCATTAAAAATATTGGAATAAAATAAAAAATTACTAAATAACCTTTTTAAAATTTATATATTTTTATTAATATTTTTATCAAATAATTATTATTTTATCCATAATATAATATTTTTATTAATAGTAAATTTTATTGTTCTATTATCATAATAGACTTTATTTCAAGAAATAAAACACCAATTTTGTAAAAAAAATTAACATAAAATTTATTTCATTATTTTTTCAACACTATTTAAATTTAATTCATAAATTAAAATGTAAAAAATTTTAGTCTAAAAATAAATCATTATGTTTTCACACATATTCATTATCTATAATTTTTTGGATAAATTATTCAGATCATCTTTAATATTTATGATTTCTTTTAAATCCATCATAGTTCCATTTTACATCGATTTTACATATAGAGAACGTTATTGAACGAATTTGAAGCATTTAATAATAGATGTATATTAAAATATTTTTGTGTTACATTATCCCAATGTTATGTAAATTTTATCTTCAGGCAATGAGTCATAACACAATACTAATATTGATTAGAAACTAATAATTAACAATACACGTCTAGATAATCACATGATTATTTATAAAATGTAATTAGAATTATATATACAAATTTTTTTATAGGAACTTTTTTAATGGATCTAAACCATTCAAATATTAAAATTGAAATGTACTATGAGAATAATATTTTGATTCATATGGAAAAACGAACCTCAAACCTTGAAAATGATTTATATACTAATGATACCCCTATATAAGTTTTTATTTATAACTCATTTTTCAGTAGTTAGTGAAAACCTACATGAAAGAGGAATGTCGAATATCTATAGTAGAAACTCACTAACTATTGTATTAGAGATAGATTCAATGGATTATATTTAATCTCAAACATATTTGTGTCAATTTCCCTAATCATCCCTTATTAATTAGGATATTAGGTCCTAAATTCCCAACTATTTTAGAATTGATAAAATGGTTTATTAGTTTCCTTATTTACCTTACACAAGAAAAACTACTAACCTTTCTCTCCGCATTATTAAAATTTACCTACCCCATTAGGAAAACATTCCCCATGCTTATTCTAACTTTTTTTATATAAGAATATGGATCATCACTCCTTAATCATCTATATTAGATGTTGTTTCATGTGAATTCAATTTTTACTTCTTTATTGTGTTTTAAACATTAACTATGATAAAATTTTAAATTTTATTTTATTTTATTTTAATCAATTTGGAATAATCTTATTGTCTCTCACTCCATATCTCATTTAGATGGGTTGTTCGATGAAATAAGCCTAGCAGTGTCTCTGTGAAAAAAAAATTATGTTGGTTCCTTCTATCATTAACCATTACTAAAATCAAAATAGAAAATTTGATATAAAATTACAAAAAATTCATTTTCATAAATAACAACATGAAATTATAAACTCAATAAATTTCACGTTATAAAAATATTATGTTATCTAACTGTTAACATAAATCGAAATGTATCAAACTTAGGTCATCCTATATCACCCTAAGTTGAACTTATATCATTCTTGGTAGCCATTGGTTACTTTTAGTTGAGTAGTCTTGTATCTATTAAGATATTACTCTAAAATGTGATCCTAAATGACCATTAAGTGTCATAAATTATTCTAATCCAATGAATTATTTAAATATATACACCCAAAATCAAACTTATTTTTTATCATGGAAAGACCATATCCATTAATATATACAATAGCTTATGAATATTTATATTTAAACTTATGATTTCTTGGGTCATGTTACTATTAAATATCTAACCTAAAGAAAATTCTAATACATATTAATGGATCATAAAGAGAATTTGATTCAATGAATTAATATCACCATGGTTTGTTAAATTAGGTTTACAATTATGTAACATTCTTGTGCACTAAGTGACAATGGATTTAAAACCCAATCCTCCATCTTTTCGGTTATTACCCCTATGTACATGTGTTCTATATCATTCATCCACATTTTGTATCCATATGGTGAGGTAATTTGTTAGACAACAACACAATATATACGTTACGAATAAATAAGGTTGTTATCCTATACATAAATATCTCACATAGACTAATCCCCAAGTATTTTACTATTGTTTTCTTACCCCAATACCTAGATAAAATGTGCATTTTTAACATAATGTTAAATATTATACTATCCAAAAGAGGTATAGGTAATATTAAAAATATAAACAACCTTATCTTATAAACCATTAAATTATCCACTTCAATCATCCCAATATATAATGTTATCTAAACCATTCTGTAAATTAAATTTTGATTCAAGAGACCCTCCCACCAAGATCCAGTTCTATAAACATATTCTTGACATACTACCTTTGATATTAACTATATATTCATAGAAACAATTATATAATAGTTACATGAAATATTGAAAATAATGTGTTATACACATTTCTATGACCTTTTAGTTATAATTATCGCGATAATTTAGAAAAGAAATTATTTAACAAAGTCCATGTTATTTGAATTAAATAGACAATTTCATAACTATATATGAAACTAAAAAATTCTTGATGAGAAAATGATACTTCCCTCAAACATTTTATCCTATTGAGAATTATCACAACTAATAAATTTCTTCATAACATATGGAATAAAAATATATGAAATGGGCTAGCTCAAACACTATTTAAAGGAAAATATAAACCAAATCTATGAAAACAATAAGCAATGTATACATATTATAATAGGCATAGATAATATAAATATTAACATAATCAACTGAAATATATAGAAATATATATCTTGAAATGAATTATAAAATAGAGATAAAAATAATTACAAGTCACATTTTTGAGAAATACATAATTTAAAAAATAGAAAAATTTTATTAAAGTATTTATAAAAAAGAAATATACTTCTAAGAGGGGGTTTATAAACAAAAACCAAAATACTTTTTTCTGATTACACTCATTGATGCTTCATGGGGTTATAAAATAATAGGCACCACTTGTCACCTATTTAAGTTCGATTAAATCACCATAAGAGTCAAAAATACATTTCATAACTTTCTCTAAGTAAACTCTATCAAAATATATACATTGATATCTTTATAATTATAATATTTGATATTAAATAAATAATAAACCAATGTTTTTTTTCAAATATTATCATGAGTGTTGATACTACTATGGATATTAATAAAACTAAAAACATAATCATACTTGATCTAAACAACGCTACTACAATACTTGCCTTTAACAGTGCTAGAAATGGCATTTATCAGTGCTAGAAAATCACTGATAGTGTGAGTTATGGTAATGGCCAATGGGTTTTATCAACATTAAAAAAGTGTTGATAACGGGGATATTTATCACTATAAAAAAGTGATGATAAATGGTACCTTTATAAGCATTTTTAATAGAGGTTATGAGGGTCCCATTTATCAACACTTTTTTATCACTGCTAAAGGAATACTTCATTGGTGCTTTTATAAGCACGAATAACGGAATTTTTATCAGTACTATAGAAGCATTGGTAATGAATACCTTTATCACTACTTTAAGAAGAACTGATAAAAGTGTACTTGATAAGTGATTTCAACGGGGCTAATAAATGTAATCATTATCAGTGCTTTTAAAAGTACTGATAAAGGGCCATACTGTTGGGTGCTAGAATAACACGCTAAAGCACTAGAAGAACAAAAAGAAACAAAAAACATACCAAAAAAAACATATAAAAAAACAATTCCTAATATAGAATTTAAAAGAAGTGAAATTTTCCACACAAATACCTAAAAACACTATATTATATACCTTTCAATCATTGATTTATACAATTACATAAATACATATCATTACATATATTTAAAAACAATCCTAAAATTCAATGCTACCATGATTTCCTTTAACATTGTTTGTCGAACTACCAAACCTAGATGAGTAGCTTCAAACAAACCACATAATCAAAAAAAAGATTACACCTATATAATAAAACAATTATTTTGAGTAATACTAAAAATAAATAAATTAAAAACAGATATGAAATAATACATTAATTATAGGGAAAATTATTTTACTCTGATAATATCAAGATTAAATTTGTAATTGATTAGAGAAAGTAGTGTTTATCATCCTACAAAGGTAATAGAGAGAAATTGAATGAATGTGATAAATTCAAAACAACATGGGTGAAATGATTTTGATGGAGGATAAGAATGGATGTCGGATAGATCACCCCTACTCGAAAAAATAATTTACATGTATAAGAAAACAATTGGTGTGTGAGTAATACTAAATAAATAAAATAAACATAAATATGAGATAATGAATTGGTTATATGGGAAATTATTTTATTATCAAAACATTATTATTACCTCTTTGTTTTAGCAAAGGCAATATCATTTTTTTCCTGTAAAGGCATGTCACATGGAAATATGTCTTTTATAATAAATGTACTCTATAAGTAATAATCAAAATTAAATAAAAGTTTCATTACATAATTTTTTTTTAAAATAGAAAAAGTATATCATTAGATTACCATTACATCATTCCAAAGGTTTTCTTTTGTCTAGATATAAGATAATAACAAAACAAAGGATTCCATGCACACACAAATACAATTTTTTAACTACCTCTTATCATTGATTTTGAGATAAAAATCCTTCCTTGTTTATGCCCTCATACCAAACACTCTCATCACCATCTCTATCATATAACCATTATACGTTCACTTTTCCTTCTCTTATTGTTACCATTTATAACCTGTAAATATGCATGATCATATATTTGTATGAATATAGAAAATTGGTGTAGGAAGTGAAGGAAGAGTTAATGTTTAATGGTGATATGATACAGATGGTGGTGAGAACATTAGGTTATTAGAGCATTATATGGATGTCAATTGGGATTTTAGGTTCGGATGCTATTCTAACTTGTATTTAACCAATAATAGTGAGGCGCATAGAGAATCCTTAGTTTTGTTATTAAATTTGTGAGTGATGCACATCCAATCCATGTTTTGAATTAATTGATCAATGGAGACAAATAGACACCAATATTTATCAAAAACACTACATCAATATAAAAAGTACTAGAAATGATCAAAATATAGAATATAAATGAACCCAAACACAAGTTACAAAATAAGATTTCCAAAAAATAGACATATCCCAACAAGCACAACAGAAAAAGGGGAATTAATTCATGAATATATTTCCTTTTAATGGTTCACAATAAATATAAACCAATTTGAAATATGAAGGGATAATATCCCTAGAATTTTACAATGAATGATAAACTGAAAACAGCTACAAAAAATGAGGAAACTCTGAATATATTAAACCAAGCATGGGAGACACAAATATAGCCAATGTATTTATGCTACCTTCAAAAAAACACGTCCAAAAAAACATTCTTCCAACAACATCTCGAATTTGATAAGCTTAGAGTAGAGGACTCTCTCCGTGATCTTTGGATGAATACTTCCATCGAAAAGAGAAGCTTTTAACAAATCCTATGAAATTACCAATAGAAAAAATGAAATAAATAGTTTGAATTGATCAATATAAGCCTTCACCATCTACTGACCTTGATGGATAGTCATGAGCTCTTCCCTTCTCTCTGTCTTCACATCCTCTGGTATAAACCATCGGACAAAGAGGGAGTTAAAATCATCCCACACCATCCAATATTGAATCATTTCTAGAAAAATAAACTCCCATTCTTCCAAATATGTTCCCCCAATAATACCTAGAGTAGTAAGAAATATAATAGGTTGTGGAGTTCAAAAGACTCTTAAGCCATTCTCAACTTCCTTAAGAAAGGTCACAACCCTCTAATAATCCATGATTACCAATAATGATGGGCGTCAAATGAGGATAACGATAATCAGGGCCATACCCAATTGAAATTTCATGAACCATTCATTGAAACAAATTCTATATAAAATAAAAAAATAATAGAATCTTGTTCACAATCAATCTTTAGAACAATCTAATGGAACATCTCGGCCTAAAAGAAATGGATGAAATGACAAATTTCATTACAAAACAAGAATTATTTCTTCGAAAACAACTGTTTCATTTTCAATTTCATACATGCTTCATCTAAGGGTACTTTTTATAAAATAATAACATATATTTTAATGAATATACATTTTAAAAATCAATTTTCACATTTCAAAAAACCATACTGGAAAACAAAGACTAGATGATTCACAAAAAAGAGCTTGTAGATTTTCAACAATGGATGTGTAATGAGTAAAAAATCACACTAATAAAATATTTCGTATGAATTACTTTAAATAGTTGTCATTAATAATCTCTCATCATTCTTCCATGATGTTAAACAGCAAAAATTTATCCTATAACTAATATTTTATACTACATACTGTCTCTCGTCCAATTTACAAGATGTTAAACAACAAAAAATGATACTATCAGCAAGGCATTAAATGTAACACTATATATCATCCACATTATAGGACAATAAACTAAAGAAATTCATTCTAGCTGAAAGACATTAAACAACACAACATCTATCATCTTAGTTGCATGACATTAAACAACACAAATTCATCTTGGTATTATGAAGGCAAATTACATTGTGTCTCTCATTCTAGTTTCATGACGTCAAACTACAGCTATTCGTCATGTTGACAAGCCATTAAAATGCACAGAGGAGTCTCATTGGCAGCAGAAAAGACATGAGATGTTGAGTTCATTAAGGTTAAGAACAGCACAAAACCACAAAACACATAACCCAAAAGATCAAAAAATGGTATAAGAAACCTAAAAAATAACATACATTGGATTCTATAAATGATTCATCTTATGGATCATATTGGATTCACACCACCAGTATAAGATTTCTGCATGAGATTCAGAATCCCAATGAGTGATTACTGATTAGGTTTCATTTAAATAGAGAAGGAACACTTAAAACAGATCATTTATAAAAGATATGATAAATATTCATTTTGTCAGCATTAAACTGATAAGCTCTTATAAAAGAAATCTTTATCAACACTATCATATAACTGATAAAAAAATATTTATCAGCACTAATATTTTAGTGCTCATAAAAAATCATTTTTACAGCCCTATTGTTTTAGTACAGATAAAGGATCTATTTAAATAAATTTAATATAATTTTTTATTTATAATATATATATGTAATACTTATTTTAAAAATAATTATTATTTATTTATAATAAATAAAATTTGTGAATTTATAATTATAATAAATATAAAATTATAGATATATTTATTTATAAATATTTATTTACAATAATATTTTTAACAAAATTAGTAGATATATAATCTTAAAGACATCCATTTAAAAAATTAGTGAAATTTAATAACTCAAAATGAATGCGCATTAAAAATATTGAAAAATGTATATGTTTTATTAATTAAATATAAATCATTAAAAAAGGATATATATATATATATATATATATTGAATTAAATATGAATACATATAGAATATACTAAAACTCAATAATTATATTAATATATAAATAAATAAAAAAAATTGATCATATTCAAAAATAAAATAAAAAATATTGAAGTATTAAAATGAATTTCCTAAATGTAGAAATATGAATAGAAAATAGATAAAATTATCAATTAGAAACATAATATATTAAATTTTTCATGATAAAAATGAAATTATAAAATATATAGAAATTTAAATAAATTACATAAATTTTTGGTGTATGGGTTTCTATATATTGTGTGAATATATTTGAGTGAGTGTTTTCATATAAACTGCATTAATTATGTATATATATGTACATGAAATAAATGTAAGACATTATGTTTGTTATGTGTTAAATTGGAAAATCAAACAATAATAAAAATGAAGAATATGTTACTGTGTTTTTAATTAACATCTTATTCATTATATATATATAATAAATATTTTTTATTACTATCTTATTTATATATATTACTGACTTATTTTTATTAATAAAATTTTCATTAATAAATTTTTAAATAAAATTTTAATTAATTTCTTTTAATATTTTTTGTTTATATATTCATTTATATATCTACATTTAATATATATTATTTATTAATATTTAATATATATATATTAAATTATTTCATTTTAATCAATAATTATATAATTAATAAATTCGTAAATATTTTTCTTAATTTACCCATTTTTTTAACTATTTTATTTTATTCATTTTAAATATCTATATACTAAATATATACCATTTATGAATTTTTAAAATTTATATATATCTTTATTCATTTTTATTAATATTTTTTTAATTTATGATATTGTTAAAAAAATTAAATTTTATTTTCTAAACCTCTATCGTCGTTAATAAAGTTCTTCTAAAGGATAGAATTTATCATCACTTTATTGTAATTTCTCAAAAAAGAAACTATTTATTATTTCTAAAATAAAAGCACTCATAAAGAGTAACCATTATCAGCACTAAAATAATGATCTGATTAAGGTTATCCTTTTTTAACACTAAAGCATATGTACTGATAAGGGGTGCATTTTGTCTGTGTTTTTAACTATTGATGAATGCTCCCCTTTATTAGCTCCTAGTTTACCGCAGATAAATATGGACTTTATCAATGCATTTTTACAGTGCTGATAAATACCAGTGCTATTAAATTATAGTTTTGTAGTATATGAAATAGTGTATATGTATAAATAATACACAGTAAAATTTACACTAATATTTTGAATTTTAATTTACCATATATGACACCAATAGTCTTCCCCATGTAAATATAATAACATTTTTTTTAATTGAACAACATTTAATAGGAATTTTTCAAATTGTGATATTCACACTGTCGCCAACAGTGGTCCAGAAGCTGGAAAGAAATAGGTGAAGGGGGTGCCAGGACATAGTCCTAGTTTTGCAGTTCTAGGATCTTTGAGTCATGTTCTAGTCCAAAATCCAAACCTGAGTGTTGAAAAGGTGTTTCATAGACTAAATAATGATCTGGGGGTGTGCATTACAGGAGAAATGGAGGAAAAAATCTCTATATAGGACATGAGTGCTGGAAAGGATGTATCACATAATAATGCAGTTCTAGGTTATAGTGGAGAGGCAGCGAAAGACTTGACCACATTTCTGGAAGGTGGCTCACTTGGTGGTAGTGGTCACTGAGTGGAGGAGTTCCTTCAAGTGGATATGGGAATCCAGATGGCTTCAGAAAATGCAGCCATGCTTACCGAGGTGATTGAAATAGTCTGCGAGGACCAAGACACTTGTGGGGTCTCTCAGTGTTTTTCTCTGAAGAATACCTCAATCCAGTTTTAGTTAATGGGACGAGGCTTCCATCAGACAGGAGTCTCTGAGCTACCAAGTCAGGCCCTGCATGTGACCCCTTCTTATGCTGAGAAGGTTATAGTTGGGGGAACAAATATGATGTACCAAAACTGGTTTGCACTGTTGGGACAGGATTATCACCAAGCCAGTGTAGAATGAGATGGGATGGAGGGAATCCATAGAGAAAGGGAGGGACCATTTAGGGGATGAGGGAGCTTCCCATGAAGAGAATAAAGATCCTTTGGATTTCCCTTTTGAATCTAAGGAAATGGACATTGCGGAGAAATATCTCAGATCCTCTACAAGGAAAGGCAAGTACACTACTATTGATTCAGATGTCCTTACTAAGAAAAACCAGAGGTCATGTCGCAAGAAATAGTATTCCAAAAAACCCAGTCCTCATACTACAAGATCTACAAGTAAAGGCAAGTTGTCCCCTAAGGATCACATATATGTGAGCAACCTAGATACAGTGGAAGAAACATCATGTGACATGGTGGATGCAGGTGGTGATGCTTTTTTCCAGGCCAACCAACCGAGTGGTAGAGAGACGAGGGATCCTAGACAGCGACATGATTCAAGATCCACTAGAGACCCGCAATGACATATATGCTTAGT
Source organism: Viscum album (assembly GCA_963277665.1). NCBI lineage: Eukaryota > Viridiplantae > Streptophyta > Magnoliopsida > Santalales > Viscaceae > Viscum > Viscum album. The sequence continues at coordinate 260,546,083 of OY728133.1, read as the reverse complement.
GCTGGAATGCATAGACCTACTTATGAACTCAGATGAAGAAATGGATTAAGAACCAATTGAATTTAATGCTCTAAAGAAGATGGTAAGAATTTTTTGTGTGACCACCTCTATGGAGGTCGGTGAGTGGATTGATAAGTAAGCCCGTATTCTGCTGAGAGGATTCAATATGGGGAATATCACATGGAGGAACTTGCGAAATCATAGGTCAACTTGGCGAATCTGTATGAAGGAATCCTGAAAAGGTCCCTGACTCAGAGGTAAATTCAATCCCCTATATTTTGTTTAGGGAGAGGTATTTCAATTGGATCACACTTTTTTTCAACATAAATGTAATAGCTTTTGGGTTTTAATCATGTGAGGGTTCTCACTTCCCCCATTAAAAGTGTTTTGAAAATAAAAAAAGTAACGATGGATGATGTTCATACTGTATCCAAAAATTCGTTTATGACTAAGTTAATTCTGGAAAAACATTATCATAATCCATCCTTGGGGAGAAGGTGGATGAAAAAAAAAGAACATAACAATTTGGAATCAAGTGAAATAGGGATGCTTGATAACATAAATGAAAAACCTCATAAAAATAATGTCTTGATCATTGTCAAAAAAATAATAAATGGTGAAGAATTAATGTTTTTGGTATAGTAAGTTCAATTCCCTACATTATAATATTCAAACACACATACACATGTATATATATATATATATTAAAGGAAAAAAACATTGAGCATAATCCCCATTAAGTAAAATCCTTTTGAAAACAATAACGTAAATTAATACAAAAACATAACAGATCATTTAGAAGTCAATTATTACAATAATGTATAATAAAAATTTACAAGTAACTTTGAAAGGTAATGTTTGTAGAGGTGACATGAAATATTTTGAAAAGCATTCCATTATATAATGAAACCCATATAATGGATCCTGAACATGAATATAATTTAACTTTTATAAATGAATATTGGGTCATAAAAACATATGAACATGAAATGAGAACCCCTTATTGTTGTTTTCAAAACACAATTATTTAAAAAAATATAATCAAACAAGTAAAATAATTTTTCTTGATTCACTTGATATTTTTTCCACTATGGTTGATAAATTACCAAAGAATAAAATATTTTTTTGATGGAGACTGAAATTAACATAGTAATCAGTTCATAATTAAACAATGTAACTCAATGAAAGGAAACATCTGTTATTCGTATTCCCTAAGAATAATGATGTTCTCGTAAAGGGATCTAAGTGAATGGGTTTCCCCTCGGCATTGGCTACATCATATAGGGTTCACATGGTGACTCTTCCCTAAACGACGGTGAATCTGTGGTGACATACCCCTACTGTTGTGTCGTCGATGTCTTCGTTATCCACCGTATTGACCATTTGCACCACTATTGGTCATTCATTTCCGAACACATTCCTTGTTTGATAGGGTCATTCAAGGTAGTGTGGTTCCAGTTCACGGTCATGTTCCCGCTTCAGTGGCCTGAGGGTGCTAATTCGTTTTTGACATATGCGACAGGTGGTTCGTCAAGGTCTATCAATGATAATAGAAAGGCAGTAATGGGGTTTGGCTTATTGTAGGTATTTCTTCATCCGAGATGGATATTTTTTTCTACATTTATTTTTTTTCATTCTTGGAGTGTTTTATTATACATTATTTTAAAATAAAATTTACAGAAAATGGTTAGGGTGATTTTTATCAAAATATGCCTTAAAGGTGGTATTGCAGATGTCGCCTTTGCATTTTGGGTTGAAGGCGTCATCTCAGATGATGCCTTTGCCCTGCCGGTGTGGATCACTGATGTGGAAAAGGTGGCACCTGTGGTGCCCCTTTTCTGGATAATGTCATCTGAAAGGCAGAACCACGGGTGCTACCTTTCGCCTGACAACATTGCGAAAGGAATCACTTGTTGTGCCGCATTTGCCTTCATGCCCTATAAAAGGGCACCGCCCCCTCCCCTTATCCTCACTTCGAAACACTCATGTTCCTCTCATTTTATATCTTTTACAGTGAAGGTTGCGGTATAAAATTTTTGGAAGGATTTTAGAGTTATGGTTTTTAATTTAATTTTTTTTATTTTGTAGAATTGTTATTAGTTTAATAATTTTTAAAATTTAATGTTTTTTATTTAGTTGAATTGATTATAGTAAAAAAATTTAATTCTATATTAGTTTTGTTAGTTTAAATTTTTTTTGTTTATTAGATTGTTTAATTAGTTATATATATTTAGGAATTATAATTATCATTGAAATAAATTAATTTTGGATTCATTTAATGAAATTTTGGTACCATAAATACTATTTTATCTAAGCAATAAAATCCTTGTCTGGATACAAACATGTGAATATGGCTCTGGAACAGATGTACCTAGGTGTAAAACCCAAAAAAAACCGATTTTAGCTAGACTCGAATAGGAACTGGTGCACGACAACGGGCCTTTCTGCATTCTCGTTTGACACTCCTGGAGGATATGCTTAGGATATGCATATTTTTGTCTAAACTACTAAAATATCTAATAAAAGAATGATAAATTGAAAATTTAGTTATGGTGTTGATAGTTATTGTTAGGAATGATTAATTATAAATTAAGTAATAAATAAAATAGATTTTAAAATAAAACTACAGTTCAAATGATATTCAATAACATGGTGTTATAAAATATCATGGAGTTAAAAAATGACAAAGTTAAAAAACAACATCGAGTCATAGTGAAATAAAAAATAACATGGAGTTAAAAAAATAATAACATGGAGTTAAAATATAAATAACATGGAGTTAAAATATAAATAACATGGAGTTAAAATATAAATAACATGGAGTTAAAATATAAATAACATGGAGTTAAAATATAAATAACATGGAGTTAAAATATAAATAACATGGTGTTGAAAAATAAATAACCTAGCGTTAAAATATTAATGACATAGAGTTAATAAATACATAACATAATATTTAGAGCCTCTATCCTTTCTTGAAGTGAATTCAATATCAAAATTTCTGAAACCCCGTGTGACAATGGGTTTTCTGAAATTTTGATATCCAATTCACTCCAAGAAAGGATATAAGATCGAAACCCAGTGTTATTTTTTTTGAACTCTATGTTATTTATTTTTTAACTCTACTATGTTATTGAATAACTAATTAATATTTTATTAAGGAATAACTAATGATTGAAGAATGATTAACTAATTAAAATGTGTACTAAGAAATATCCTGTTTTAGGACAAAAGATCGTTTAAAATGTAAGTATCAAAACATTGAATACTAAAGAAGTAATAGTTATTATTTGAAAGTGAGTTAAAATCCAAATTATTTTTAATATGTAGTTTAATTACATCTTCAAAGTATAAAATCCACCTTATATTGGTAACCATCATTCTGAATGTCACTTACATTATCAAAATCGTGATCAGAAAACATTATTTACGTAGAGCATAATGTTTGCCTGTGTGTACTACTATGGGGATGTTTTTCAAACTGAGCAAGAATATTCTTACAGTACACAAACAATAACAGTGGTTAATACAAATGATTGTGTATCCCTAAGTGACCATCAAGACAGAATTCCTGGCTCATTAAATCTATGACCCGATCAAAAGATCAAGTCAACGAGTTATAGACATTTGCAGTTCCGGTCAACAGTGTGGAATCTAGCATGTCCATTGGTTGATTACGTGCAATGGATCGAAACAATTAATTTGTTTTCTCAACGGTCTGATGGTACCATGATGTAGTTATATGTTGATGTTTCTAATGTACAAAAAAACAACCAATTGTACAAAGGCGTAGACCTACAAGAGTCGTTGAAGATAGTCTGCCCCATAAAGGTGAGACTATTCCAAATGATTCAGAAGATGACATCCTACTTTATCTCCCATATATATGTTAACCCAAGATCTAATGAGGAGTTTCATAATAACTAAATAGATGGTGATAGTAGTTCTGATGAGTAAGGAACAACTAATGTTTTGAGAAATTCATTAGTTGTACAGCATGATCGATCTACAATAAATCATCCACCGCTATTTGCATTTTGTTCAGAAGAAATGACATGTGTGCCTGAATTTGAAGATAATGTTATCACACAAGAAACTGAGTTTCTCGGAGTTATACGAGATAGGTTTAGTTAAATGGACAAAACATTATATGTTGGAAGGAATTTTCAATGTAAATATACTTTAAGAAGTATGTTAAATAAAATTCACATTGAGAGGCAATGTAGCAATGTAGTTTACGAATCATAATGTAGAAAATATGGCATACAATGTGTGAAGTATGGGGATGATTGTAGATTTCGATTGAGGGAGATTCCGTACATTTCATTTCGAGGTTGGAAGAATTCCTATAATAAGGCATGGAAGGCGAAACCGAAGAAAATTTTGAATGTATATGGTGATTGGGATGACTCATATCAGGTGTTTCCACAATTGCTAGCCATAATGAGGCATCATAACCATGATTTCTTCCATCTGGATAAAAAGGAACATGTGTCTCACAATAACCGACTTCATCGTTCTCATGTTCAATTTCATCAGTTGTTCTAGGCATTCATTCCATGTATCTCCGCCTATCGTTTCTGGAAACAGTTTATTTAGATTGATGGAACATTTATGTATGGAAAATACAAGGGCGTATTATTGATTGAGGCTACCCAAGATGGAAACCATTCACCTCTTCCTCTTGCATTTTCCATTGTAGGGAAAGAAAACTATGAATCATGGAGTTGGTTTTTGGCATGTATGAACACCAATTTCCCCAACATTTGGGATGTTTGTTTGATATCTGATCGGAATCGGGTAATTAATGAGGAAATCAATGCGGATCTTGATACATGGATTTACCCAAATTCACCTCATCAGTTCTGCATTGGACACATTACTAGAAACTTTCATAAAAAATTCCACAACGAAACGATAAAGAAGGCAATCACTAGACATGGTACGCATTGTATTTGTTATTTTTTTGAATATCAAAAAAAAGATAAATTCAAAATATGTAAAATATAATATACGTTTTGTAGCATATGAGTCTGATCAGCGACAGTTTGATGAAATTTTTGAAAAAATCCTCCAGGTTAATGAAAGTGTTTATGATTATATGATATGAATTCCAAAAAAATGTACATTTCCATATGATGGGGGAAATTGGTACAGACACATGACCACCAACATTGTAGAGTGCATCAATGGTGTCTTGGAATGGATTCGAAAGCTACATATATCTGCCCTAGTTTATGAGACATCATATCATTGCGTGAAGTACTTTTTTTCTAGAAAAAACTAGTGTAGGATGGAATAAATCAGGGGCTAACGTATGTAAGACATTTTTAATGAGAGACTGAAAAGAATATTGATGAACCTTATTGTTATCATGTATGCCTATTTCGATGAGAAGACTCTCAATTTTATGTTCAAGAGAAGACGAACCTCGTCACAAATAGCATTGGTGAAAAATATTGGAAATACTAGATACGAGGAAATGTCAATGTGGAAACTTTTAGGCCTTACAGTTTCCATGCCCACACGCCATCACATCATTTGCCTCTGTTAACATATCAAGGGAATCATATGTTGATCCAGTGTGCTGGATGAACACCATTGATAACTGTTATGCTACACCATGGAAACCTATTGGCGAGTTTCGTTATTTCCCAATGCCCGAAGGTCAACCGATAGAGGTACATGATATGAATCTATTGCATCCCCATGGGAGACTGAAGGCCAGTAGGATTCGAATTAAGATGGACTGGCCTCAATAACAAAGACAGAGTTTGAGATGCACCACATGTCATCAATAAGTTCATAATCATTAACAACACCCTATCATTGTTGAGTCGAGTTCACACTCTGAGCCACAATGACGAATTTTCGTTATTGGAAAATTCTCATATTGTAAATTTTATGTTGTTATCTCTTCCTTTTACCTCATTTTTCAAAAACATTATGTGATTGAGAAAATAATCAGGAAACATATGACTAGGTTATCTAGTACAATCATACATCAATATGACTAATGTGACCTACAGATCCCTATAACCCATGCATAATGTTCTAGAGAATAGAGGATAACCCTAGAAATTGAACCCTACTACATTGTAAATAAAGTAATTGAATCAAATTAATATTGATATACTAATAGAATAACACCCTAAAATGTGAACTCTCTTACAATATCAAAATATGATCCCTAGTAATACACCTTCCACCTGTATACTTGTATGTGATTGTTTGGAATGGATAGATCAAGGAGGTCCAACAGTGGCCTTTTGATGATGAAAAATGATAAATATTTGGTGATGAAGTGTTCAATGGGCTATGTAGAATCGTTGTTGTTTTTATCTGATCAACTGGGCCTGGGGAAATGGGGTGAAAATTGTGGAAGAAATTATAATGGTTGGATGCATGGTGTTGTTGAAGGGGTTGTTATTTGCAGGAATTAGAACCAATGAGAATTTCATGTCGCATTTCATTCAACATACCCTTATGCAGCCATATTTTGATATGGATATAGAAATGGCGGGTGGAAGAATTGATTTTGTTGTCCCATGAAAGGAGATATATCTTTTTTTCATGCATCAATGATTAGATATGTATGTGATACTAGCGACACCGTGAATCCTACTGATGCGGGGTTAAATCTTATATGTTTAATGAATGTTTAATATTTCATTTATATTGGTCTTATGGATTATATTTTATATTCCTTCAAAGTCACATACATGAAACATTTTTATGTTTCAAGTAGGTGGTTTTGAATGCTTATAAATTATTTTTCATGAACAATTTTAATGAAATGATTTGTGTTTTCAACAATCGCTTATATGTTTAATTAATGTTTAATGTTTCCTTTATATTCGTTTTATTGTTTATATTTTATAGTCTTTCAATGTCAAGTATTTGAAACATTTCTAAGTTTCAATTAGGTGGTTTTGAAATCTTATAAATTATTTTTCATGAACAATATTTATTAAATTGTATGTGTTTTCATCATTTTCTTATATGTTTAATGAATCATTAATGTTTCCTTTATATTAGTATTATGGTTTATAGTTTATAGTCTATCAATGTCACATACTTGAAACATTGTTATGTTTCAAGTAGGCGGTTTTGAATACATATAAATTATTTTTCATGAACAATTATTATGAAATTATTTGTGTCTTCAACCATTTCTTATATGTTTAATGAATGTTTAGTGTTTTGTTTATATTGGTCTTATGGTGAATATTTTATAGTCTTCCAAAGTCACGTACTTGAAACATTTATAAGTTTCAAGTAGGCAGTTTTGAAAGCTTATATGTTATTTTTCATGAAATTTTTTTATTAAATTATTTTTTTTCAACATTTTATTATATCTTTAATGAATTTTTAAAGTTTTGTTTATATTGGTCTTATGGTTTATATTTTAAAGTCCTTCAATGTCACGCACTTGAATAATATTTATTTTTCAAGTAGGCAGTTTTGAAATATTATAAGTTATTTTTCATGAACATTTCTTATGAAATTATTTTTTTTTTCAACAATTTTTATATGTTTAATGAATTTTTTAAGTTTGATTTATATTGGTCTTATGGTTTATATTTTATAGTGATTCAATGTCAGATACTTGAATCATTTTTATGTTGCAAGTAGGTGGTTTTGAAAGCTTATAAAATATTCTTCATTAACAATTTTTATGAAATGATTTGTGTTTTCAACAATTTCTTATATGTTTAATGAATTTTTAATGATTCCCGTATATTGGTCTTTGGGTTTATATTTTATAGTCTGTCAAATTCACATACGTGAAACATTTCTATGTTTCAAGTAGTCAGTTTTGAAAGCTTATGAATTATTTATCATGAATTTTTTTTATGAATTATATATGTAAATAAATATATAAACAAAAAAAAAATTTAAAAAATGATAAATTCTATAATTTTATGAATTATATTTATAAATAAAAATATGAACAAAACAAAAGTAAAATTCAAAACAAAATTTTGAAAAATAATAATTTTTTTTGTTAGGTGAAAGGAGGCATCATCCTGAATTTTTTTTATGAATTATATATATAAATAAATATATAATGAGACAAAAAAATTGTTATGGGAAATGCGGCATCACGGGTGCCAAATTTTAGCCCCAATGAAATGGTGGCATTCGTGATGGCGCCTTTAAGGTGCATTTTGAAAAAAATTCACCCAAACCATTTTCTGAAATAAAAAATTTTAAAAATAATTTATAAAAAAACACTCCAATATTGGATTGGTGTGGGGATTTGTTTGTTAGATGACGTGATTTTAGTGTTCATGATTTGGATGAAGTTCTATCAAGGGTTTTTTGAATGTGGATTCAGTTCGGATTTCTTCTGATTAATGTTACGTTTTGGATTTTTCTGAATGGAATTTCGATGTCAGACTTATGGTGAGCATGTGATGGTGAATCAATGAATTTTTTGATGATGTTAAATTTGGTTATATTGTGTATTGTGTTTCTTTCATTGATGTGGTGGTAGAATTCATGAATTTTCTAGGCGTTCCGGTTTTTCACTATGAATATTGCTCACTTGCGACCTTTGAGTTTAAGGTTATTAATTTTAGATTATCATTATAGACTTTTCCAGATGAGGTAGAGCTACATGTTTTCCCCAAACTTATGTGATTTTGTTTTGGAGTATTGAAGGGGTATATCCTTGGCCACTATGGTTGTACCGGACAACTTGTCTTACTTCGTTGGAGTAGTGAAAACTGAACATAATGTTTTGTATGATTCGAAGGGGCTATCTTTGTTGTTTGAACAATTTTTTTGGAATTTGGACCATTGTTTCATGGTTTGATGTTTTTAGTCATTGAAATAATGTGTCTTGGTTTTTAACTTTTTCATTATAATTGTTTCTTAAAAAAAATTAAATTTTAGTTAGTCTTCCATAACTGATATGTACTCCATGATGTAAGGAATATATCAAAAATTAGAATCTATTTTATAAACATACATTAATAGGAAAAAAATAAAAAATAACATATTAAATTAGTATTGTGAAACTAACATTTATGTTCTATAGGTTTATCATAACTGAATGAATAAAAATTGGGTCCTCAAAATATTTATTATAAGGGTGATAATAGAGTATAATAAATTTGATTAAAAGGTTAAAATTTTAATTCTAATTTTATATAATTAATGTAAATACATGATAATAATATAGTCATGGGTATTGAATACACCATTCAAATTAAAACATTTTTTCATAATTATAAAATGTCTTAAATAATTATGGTTTGAGATTAATAACCCATGTAACTTGAGTAACATTTGAATTAAAACCTATTGAAAGAGACGTATATTAAATAAATGTAAAATTACATGATTAAAATATAATTCATGATATTATATAAAAAGTCATTTTTTATACAACACATAAAATAAATTCGGTTCATAATAAAAATCATTAAAAAAAGTATGGATTTTGAGACAAAAAATCTCACCTTAGTCATGATTTATTCTGTAGTTTGGAAAAATGTAATTAATAATAAAATTAATTACATTAAATACAATAAATTAATTTATCGATTTATAGTTATATACTGAGAATTTAGGCGAAATATATGTTTTATGGAATAGACAACATGCACCACTAAAACAAAATGATACATAAATTATTATTTTTAATATATGACTATCATAACGTAAAAATTAATTTGGGTGTATGAATATAATTAACTACTTTTTTAAATATATAAACATTACAATATATAATATTTTATTCATTAACACTTATGAAAAAATTAATCATTTTTTATTAACGTTATTATGTGCTTTGAAAATATGTTTTCTTAAAAAAATCATTTCATCAAAAATTATTATCATATATTTATAGTATATTTAATTCCCAATGGATGTTTAGGAATTATAATGGGATTCATCCCACATGTCCTATGTTCCACGTAGTGAATGAATAAGTATTGATGGGAGGGATATCCCCTAGGAGGGGCTATGGCATGCCTTTCTGGTCATTGTGTTAATGTGTGTGTGGCTATTTGAATGTAATTTTACACAAAAACACAATATATTTATATTTACCATTATTATCTAATATTTTAACATGCTTCAATTTTCCATTCAGAAATATTTCTTAACTTTATAAAATTTTAGTTAATATAAATATAAAAATGTAACATTCTAATTTTTAATAAATATAATATTTTTAATTTGAGGTATATATGTTATATGTTCAGTTTTGAAAACTATGTTAAATAATAAATAGAAATTTAATAATTTTAATTTATTTTTTAGTATTAGTAAGAAAATAGTTACCATAAAATCATACACAACATTGATATAATAATTATTCAATTAACAATAAATTAAAAAATATGATATTTAAAATATTTAATTTAATATAATTTCAAATAATTACTTTGGTAAAAAAACTTTTTAGATAAATATAAAATTTTTACGATGTTTCAATTTAATATTTTGTAATTCCTTTTTTTTCTTGATCATATTAATGTAAATGTAAATTAATTTTTTTTTAAATTGATATTAATGATATTTCACAAAAAATTATATTTTTTAAATTATTTAAAATTATACAAAATATTTTCTTCCTCCAATACACTATTATAAGGTATAAAATATCAAACATGGTTTATTTAATGACCAATTATCCTTATATTGTAACTATCATGATCCTTAAAGAGTAAAAAACATATTATCTTACTGAGTGTGAAAATGCTTAATAGGTCATTAAAACTGAAAAAGGTACAAAGATAGACTAAAGTTGTCCAAATTTTATTAGAAGGTATTTTTTAGAAATTTAATGAATTTATGTTTTACTATTTACAATTTTAAGAAATTTTAGAAAAAATTAATTAATGTTGATTTAATATTTTAAAGAATATTAAGTGTACCCTTTCTGGACATTATAAAAGGGACCCTATTATTCTTTAATATTAAAAAATTTAAAGTCAATTTTTTCAGATATAATTAACCCAAATTTCAATATTACAACTCTATACACGTTATAAAGGCCTTGGTTTGATAACAAATCCATCCTTGGAATTCATTTTGGTGTAAATCATTCGATGTTGTCCAAATAAGAGGTATCATTCTTAATAATGTGTTTTTTATTACTTCTTCTACCTCATAAAAATAATCCATAACCATTGTTATATAAAAACATATGTATATCTCAGATACGTAGATCTTAGGGAGAAAATTTTATAACCTATATCCATCTTATCCCTCCATAAAATTGGAAAAGAATCAATCATTCATATATACAGTGGACTACTGCCTTACTGTCCAATGTAATTTGTTTCCATAACCAACTCTCATGATTCAATACAATTATGGATTTTATTTATATATATGCTATTAATTAAATTTTTATCTTTATAAAAAAATATTATATATAGTATATTTTTTATATAAATTCACATAAAAATTTTAATATCATTCTATTATATGTGTGGACTACCAACTCCACGAAGAGATGTTTTTTATTTTTCATTACTATATAACATGAATTATATATATAATTATATTTAAATAAATTATATTTTATTGAATATATTCTTATCAACATAGTAATACAATCTTATACATATATTCTCTTTATATGGATCATTGCTAAATGAAAAGTTTACCTCTGCATATGTAAAAACCTACCATCTCTCTGATTATATAATGGTTAATTTTCTATAACCACCAATTCTAATTGGTTTTAAATTTATAGTTTAATTATGAAAATTTAATTATTCTATTAATATTGTTGTAGAGATGATATAATAATTAATCCTTTTTGTATATGCAACTGACCAAATTAATTCTTGATATATGTGTCGAATATTTTCAAAACATTCAAAGGGAACAAAACCAATCGATAAATTTTATATAAAATTGTAATAATTTAAATTAAAGGAATAATAAATTTGGGAAAATTTAGGGATAATTATTTTAATTAACATAATTGTATTAATATGTAATATAAGGAAACAGATGATGATTTAGACAGAAGAATATATGATTTATTTTAAGAAACTTATTTTAACGTTCCCCTTCCATATCTAATTTCATCCATGTATATATTTTTAAAAATTATTTTAAGATATTTATTATAAGTAAATAAAATAATTATAAGTTAATTTATATATATTTTCTTCATTATTTAATGGATTTTAAAAATGAATAAATTTATTTATATTATACCTCACTTTTTTGACATTCAATATACCAGACACAATGAATTTTTATATCATATATCAAGAAAATTACATTTCCTACAACCATAATTGTTATTTGATATTTCAATTTCATTATAATATTCCTTATTTACTTCAATGTAAAACCTTTCGCAACATTTTTGGGTTATTTTCAATAAGGATTTAAAAAAAAGAATCAATATTTCAATATCTGGAAGTGATTTCTTATGGGTTGAATGAATATTTTTTTGAGTGTAATGATGAATATGAAAAACTTCCTTGTTTTATTATTTTTTCATGGTTCATAAGATTTTTTCTGATGAAGATAGGATCTGTTATAAAACAGGGATTAAATTTATGATATTAACCTAGGATGGGTGGTATCATTTTTATCCAAGGATGGGAGTTTTGTTTATAATCCATGAATGAGAAGGATTGTGGTAACCCTCTAATACAATAGGAATAAAAGTCTATTGTATGGTTATTACATTTTTAAGATTGATTTAAAAATGATGTCCAACTAAAATTAATGATTTTTCTTTTCTTTCAAGAAATTTTTATTATAATATTATGATTTCTCAGGGTAATAGAATCTTATTATGTTTAAATGAATTTATATGCTACATCTTAATGGTGAATTAAATAAATCCATGAAAAATATTTTTTATCTTTTAATGAATAAAAAAATAACGAGTTCCATTTTTTCATTAATATTTCACATTAAATATTTGATGAAAATATATTAGTAGAGAATTTCGGTCATGGTCATAAGATGATTATTTTTAACCGCAATGGTTATTTTGAGAAGTCAAAATTTTAAAATAGTCATGGTATAATGAGTTTCTTTATTTGTTAAATTATATCCCCTCTACTATTTTTTTTTCTCAATGCATATTTTGAATTTTTTTCATAGGGTTTATAGAATGGTGAGGGAAAATAAGAATTAATATTGAAATATGTTTTCCTTTTTCAGGAAGGTAAAAATTGTATTACTTTTATAATGTTATATAATACAAAAAATGGAAACTAATTGAAAGATTCCATTTTGTAATATGTTTTTTTTATTAAATCAGTTATGTGTAAAATCACTAAAACCATATACCTGAAATCATCCATGAATTGATACGATTGAATTATTATCATATAACTCATTACTATATAAAGTCATGGTATGGTTCATAGAGTTAGAATATGGGGATGGTTTAAATAGTTATTGTGATTATGTTTTTATGTCAGATTATATTCATAGTTTTAAATTCTATTATGGGTGTATAAAAATAAGGTTGATCATATCCTCATAGTCATAAACCCTCATTTTGGGGTTCATTTAATGGAATTTTTACATGAGTAATGATATTTTTGGAGTCTTTTTATTATATTTAGGTATATGTAACCCTTAAATTCAACATGATGTACTATGTGGAAGGAATTATATTATAATTTTGGGGATATAAACTATAAATTATGTGCTAAAATATGATGATAAAACATTCTTTAATGTTAAGGCAGTTAAGGTTGTGTGGGAAATAATGTAATTAACTTTACTATTATCAATCACTTTCCTATCATCAATGACCTTTTCCACTCTGTATAATTATTTGAAAAATAAAATTTTATTCTATGTAAACATTTTCACTCCCAACTAATTATAACCAATTCGGAAACCATATATTTGTTTTATCAGATGACATTTGTACTTTTATTTCTCTCTTTTCAAGTGAATGTTTTATTAATACATTTCATGATGTTATAATTCAACAAAATAATTTTCAAATTTTAACCAATTCATTATTGATTATGATATAAAAATGACGGGACACAATTTTTTAACGGGTTGAAGAATAAAATATATCATGATTTTAAAATAAAATTACTATCTATAGAATATTTGACACACAACATCAAGATGAAAAAAACGGTGAAATTATATAATTTATATATTACCATTATAACATAGATGTTAAATTGGTGAATTTCAATATTATGAAATTTTTTGTTAATTATATTTAAAATTTTTATTAATTATAAATATATATTTATAATTTTTTATAAATAAGAACTCATTTTTTTATATGGTCATTTCATTAATCAAAAATGAATTTTCCTTGAAAAACGTTTTATTATTTTTGAAAAGAAAACATTAAAAATAATTTCTAGAAATTTTAGACATTTTTATTGGTAAATATGATATTATAATTTATATGATAATATGTAAATTTTATTTTGATGAAATTTTATAATTTTAATGAAAAAAATATTTTTCAACGAGTAGATAATATAAGGATATTTATTTAAAATATTTTTTTAATTTAATGTAAAATTATATTCTTGATTATTTTTAAAATTAAATTTTTTCAAATTTAATGTATATAATAAAATTATTATTTTTAGCAGAATCATATTATTTATTTTATTGTAAAAACAATTGACACTAAATAAGCAATGTTTCAATAAAATAATTTCCCATCATGGTTTTTCTTTTTAACATTAAAATAAATTATGGTAATTAGGGATTTTGAATATTTAAAATGTGATTCCATATTTGGAATCAGTTCTATAATATATTATAAATTTTATCCTTTTTTTGACATTATTATTAAAATTTGTAATATTTATTACCACTATAAAGGGTAAATTAAGTAATTAAGGAAAAAAATAAAATATTAGAGACTAAAAAATTTCAGTAACACATAAGTAAATTTTATTGGATAAAATTACCTCATTTGTAATCATCCAAAAGTCAAATATAATGTATTTTATCCATTTTAGATTTATTTTAATGTTTAAAATATTTTTGTGATTATATTGAGAAAAAATGTCACATTGATTTTTAATATATTATAATTTATTTTCGGTTAAATAAAGGATATATTTGGTAATAAATATTATTTTTAAATATTAATGATATATTTATCTATGTATAATAAATTTTAATTATTAGTTAGTAATAATTTCCATTAAAGCTTACACAACGCTGACATAACAATTATTAAATTAATATAACATAAAATAAAAAGTTATTTAAAATATTAAAAATAATATAATTTTACATAATTATGTATATCCATAATTTTTTTGGATAAATATAAAATTTTATGGATATATAAATATATTATATTCATATTAAATTGTTGTGCTTATGTTTCTAATGTAATTGTTAATGATTAATACAAAAGTTGAAACAAAATGATATTTTATAAAAATTTATAAATTTTAAAATGATTAAAATAATTAAAAATACAATATTTGGTGATGCGAATTATATAACATTGAAAATATAATCCATTTTTCATATGAGTTCTATATTTCATTTATAATAAAAATATTTTTCCATAATGATTAAAAAACCATATTAACTCTGTAATTGTGAAATGGTTTATCATGGGGTCAAAAAAAAATGAAAATGGTAAAGACATTGTACAAAGCTATAAAATTTAATTATATGTTATTATTTCAACATACCCTCATATTTCGATTTAATATTATCAATTTTTAGATATATTTATTTGAAATTAATTTACATTAATTTCATGTTTTATCAAATTTTAATAATGCCCCATAACTCTTTTATAAAAATGGACTTATTATTCCCTTCGATTTATTCTTTTGAATTCTTTTTTAATACCCACAAAAATTTTTCCATTTCAACCCCACTCAATATCCTAGAGGTATTTTTTTAATCATAAAAACATCATTTTAATTCTTATAGTGTTTAACTAAAGTGGGTTTCTTAAGAAGAGGTATCATTCTTAACCGGCTGTTTTTGTTTTATTTCTTCTCCCCCCATGAATTGTCACTTGAATCGGATCATTTAATAACATTTGTATATTAAATTTACTAGTTTGATATCATTTTAAAGTAATAAACATTATCAATTTCCAACCACTATTAAATATGAATTCAATCCATCTTTCACCTGTACAATGAACTACCGACTCACGGACCGATGCAATTTTGTTTCCATCCGCACCACCCATATAATGATATAATGTTCTATTTAATATATAGATATTATATTAATGAAATATTTAACATTATAAAACTAAGATAAATAATATATTATCTTATCATTATATTCATTAAAAAATGACAACATAGTTTTTGTGTATGTGTGAACTATGATCTCCACAAAGAGATGTGATTCGTTTATCATCACTACATCACATGGAATATATATAAATATAATTTAATTAATAGTAATGTATTTATGATATTATTATCATTTTATAAATATAATAATAGTAAAATTATTTCTAAAATGTTCATTGTAAAATAGAAACGTTACACATGAGTTTATACAGCCTACCATCTCCATGATTATAACAAAGTTAATTTTTCATAACCAAATATTATGAATGGTTTCAAAATAATATTTCATATAGAAATTAAATATATTCAATAATATTTATCATCAATATTATTTAATAATTACCCCTTTGACCATAGTCAATATACAAAAATTCATTGTGGACATATTTGTGGAATATCATTAAAATTCACAACATGATCTAAATTGATTATGAATTCACATATAACAGGGAAATGAGAAAAATAAAATGAATAATAAACCTGAAAATGGTTCCCAAAAAAGTAAATTAATATCAAAATATTATTATTATAAAATATTTGGAACACAAGTGATGATTCATGGAAAATGTAAAGGGCTTTCTTTTAAAAATAAACTTTTATAATTTCCCTTCCAACAATTTTCTCTTACATGTCCATATTTTTAAATATTATTTAATGAATTTTTTTATATAAAAATTAAATAATTATTAAATAAATTTTAGTGTTCATTTATATTATATGAATTATTTGTAATATTATTTTTTGTTCATATGTTATATGGACTATTTTATATTTCATTTGAAATGAAATTAATGAAATTTATATTTTAAAATTTATGGAAATAATAAATTTCCATCTCAAATAACAAGTATATGTTTTTTGAAATAATGTGTAAGCCTCAATATTTACTTTATAGGAATAAAATAATTCTGTATTTTATTTTTAGTTTTATAAGTATTTTTAATATAGAAAAAAAATCAATATCTGAAAATGTTCTTTTATGGGATTGATGAAGACTTTTATGTGTTTAACGATAAAAATAAAATATTAATTTTTTAAGGAATTTTTTTATTCTAGCTAACTTATTATTATGATATATGGTTCTATTATAAACTAAAGATATGTGGCCATGATATTAAAAATTTATAGATGGTTATATTATTAACAAATGAAGGGTGGTTCTGCTGTTAACTAAAAATGGGTGGGTCCACGATAGTCTCCCAAGGCAGTCAGTTTGAAAGTTGAATGTATGGTAATTTCATCTATTGGAGTGATATCAGAAATTATATCCCAATTAAAAAAAAGTTTTATATAATATTGATATGGGGTTTCTAGTAAATATAATTATTCCTCATGGTAATATTATGATATTATGTTTAAATTTAATTATTTTATACTTTTAACGGTGAGAAGTATGACTTTATGAAAAAAAATTATGATTTTTTCATTACAAAAAAATATATTAATAGTTGTCTGGTTTATTATTTCATAAAAAGTATTTTTAAAAATTAATGGGAATCAATGTTTATTTCATGGATAAGAGACATTTATTTTTTAAACCATAATTTAATATTGAAATGTTATTTATTTGTATATATTCATGGAATATCTTGTTTATTTATTTATTTATTTATATTTCGATTTTAGAGCATTTGTGTTTGACCAATGTTTTTCAATATTTTGATACGGTTAAAGGGAATTTATTGGATATTAATAAGTTTTGTTGAAAGATGTTAGGACTTTTAATGAAAAAAAATCATGAATTAATTTTAGAAATTTATATTCTGGGAAATATAAATACTAAGTAGATGTTTCTATATTATAATAAATGGGTTTTCTATGCATTAGTTATGACATAATTCTCTAAACCTATAAACCTAATATGATCCTCAAATAGAAGACATTTAATTCTTAACATAAAACTGAATATTATTTATTGTGTAAGGATGGTTTATAAATTTATACTCCTACATTTTATTCATTCAATAAGTAAATATATATATATATATATATATATATTTACATCATTTCGACATTGGGTGTGTGTAATATTAATAATGTTAAACTAGTCTCGTCAAAGACGAGTTAATATATATTATTATACAAAATTTAATAACAATTAGGTTAAATAAGTTACTAAAATACATATTACAAAATAGTTTATAAATAAATAATCACATTTCGTGGTTGTTTTTGTTATTATACATGCAGATGAATTCAGTTAAAAGAATGTTTCAGTTATTTATAATGAATGAAGGGTGATTTATTAGTTAATGAGTTAAATATTCATATTGCCATATTAGAAAAAACATATTTACATTTGTATATCTTATTATTCCAATAGATAAATTTTAATAGAAATATGTGATATGAATTCATAATATTGTTCAAATAGGATGTCATGTAGACCCAGACATGTACCAACCGATATTAATAAATTATTATGAAATTGTTCAGTTATAATAAAATGTATTATAAGAGTAATTTTATAATTTATTATTTATTTATATTATATATAATAAGTTTAAATAAGTATAAAGATAATATAATTTAAATTATTTCAATGTATAGTGAATGAGATAATTTTCCTTGTAGTTCTGTTTTTTTAAATCATTAAATTAAATATAAACATTTGCTGATAAAATATTTATTATGTTCTTTAATATTTCCTTTCAATAAAATGATGGTATTTAATAATTAAAATTTACCATTTTATCCCACTCCTATCACGACCCGTCCACTGGGGCCCATGCCGTGACTACCCCAATACTGCCTTCCATATGCCAGGGGCTGGTGACTAGCACCAAAGGCATAATTCCTTAAAACTAGGAAGGCGTTTCCTTTATAACCTGTTAACACGCACACAAGCTAGCACACAAATGGATATTAATCACCAAGTAAACCTTATAACATAAGAGTTCTGAAAGTAAAAGGGGCCAAAATACAATCCCAACTGGAAAGTACAAGTACAACAGAAGAAAAGGGAAAATCATCTGATAGGTCATCCTCTGAGGTTCCAACCTAAAGGGTAGGTACACGTGGCCTCCTCAGCACTCCTTGTTCGTCTGTATCCTCCATGCACTGACTGGTCGTAAGATCCACCTCCAGGTACCGTCCAGTCCTGGTACTCTCGACCTTAGTCAGCGTTGTCCACCGTCTATATCCAACACAACATGGTGCGGGCATATCCCATGGTGGGGTGAGTATAAAGATACTCAATACGGAACCCAATACCCTCTAGGTCTCACAAAATCTAATAAGGATAAAAAACAAGGTATGAAATCAACAAATATCCTTACATAGTTATATGCCCATAAATATACCTAATTTATCTAGTAATCAATCTCAATCATGTGGAAAACACAGAGGTTCTGACTCATCTTACTCCAGGATTTATTCTAGGGGTACTATCAAGTACCATTCTGAACACAACATCGAACACCTCAGGTGTAGGAGAACCCATCCTCAATCAAGTACAGTGGGCCTTCCGCATCACACAGTGGCGATTCCCACTTACTTTAGACTTCTGAGTTACTCCTCTTGTCGAGTATCGTGGGCCTGCCACATCACCAAGGCGCTCCCCCCTGTGCGTTTGTCATGTAACCAAGGTGCTCCCCATCGTGGCCTGTTGAGGTAATCCTCCTATCAAGTACTATGGTGTCTGCTGCGTCACCATGGCGCTCCCCACCATGGGTCTACCGAGTCACCAAGGCACTCCCCACTGGGCTTGTCGAGTCACTCTAAGTCGAAACAGTCAGCAGTCATCAAGTCTCAACCAGCCAATAAGTCTCATCACTATGCTCATTCATCTCTGAAAGGATCTTCTCCAAAAGCTACATTTTTATACTCCAACTGCCATGAAATCCCATTAATAAGTATCTCAAAGGTCTACCATGTCATATAAGTCTCAACATAACAGATGACGCGTCAATCGGATGACCAGTCTGTGATATTTTGCCTTTTTGTCTTAGGGGACCCATTGGATTCGTGCTCGATCTAACCGAAATATACCCTATATCAATCCAAAACATAGTGGGGTATCATCAAAGGGACCGTCTCACTCTAATATTTCTAGCGCCGTTGACGGTTCTTCAAAAGGACATCTGGTGCCAATGTTATTGCCAAATGTATGTAAATGGGTAGTAATAGGCCCGGGTCCGATTTGAGCTGGCTTGGGATAACCCGGTTCGGGTGACCCAGCCCAAACTCTTGGGTATGGTTGGCCAGCAATGCGGCCTGACCAGTTAGGTTCAGCCCGACTTGCTGGTTCCTGCCCGACAGGTCGCGAGGGCCCGCAGAGAGTGCCGCGTGGGCCGCTCTGGCCAGGGGTATCGCGAGGGCCTGGGGCCGCTCGTCTTGGCCAGGGTTGGCTCGACCGAGGACGTCACAAGAACGTGGGGCGTCAGTCCAACCAGGGGAAGGCAGTCCGATCGCGGGGAGGCAGACCGTCCGTGGGGCTGCGGTCTGACCGCGCAAGGGGCGGTTGTACGGCCACGAGACGACGGTCCGGTCATGGGCTGGTAGTCCGGCTCGGTGGACGACAGCGGCGTGACAACTTGGAAAGAAAGATGGTGGCGGCATGATGGTTCCACACGGTGGCAGCGCGATGAGGTGTTTAGGCCCGGGGCGGTGCGACCGCTCAGTCCAGCTTCGGGTGGCTCATCTGGGCGCTTGGCCGGCTCGGCCGGGAGGGTGAAGCGCCATGGGGCGGTGCGGGTCGTAGAGGCTGTAGGTGGAGGCATCGTTGACTTTGTCTCCTTAGTCTCATTAATCCTTTTCAAATAACACATCAATGAAGAATGTCAGAGGGGTTGGGCCGTGTTTGTTTGGCCCACACCATCTGCGTTTAGAGTGGTAGAAAGTGGTTCACAAAGAAAAAATCTTGACCAGGTAAGGATGATATTTTAAAACATCATTTTCCACAACCAACATCAATCTATATTCCCAATCCCTCAAAATAATAAAAAGGGAAGAAAATGGAAAGTGATAATCAAATAGAAATAAACCTCTACCTCGTTCTCTTGATGATGTTGGCCTAAAAAGGTAGCACGGTCGTCGATTCTTTGTATATTAAGACTTCCAACATCAGAAGAAGTCCCGAGGAAGATGGTCAAAGGAGATCAGAGTTCTTCATTGGCAAAGCATTCTTTGTTAGAGAGATTTCTCCCATGTTCTCCCAATCCCCCTTTGTCAATACTTTTCCAACAGATGAATTGCCAACCAAATAGAATATGATTATCTATTTAATTTGTTGGAAATTAATGTTGGATTAATTAAATAGAAACAATAAATGGGTTGTGTTGGAATAATAATTTAAATTGGAGGATTAGAATGGTTGGAACAATTAATTAAGAAGGGTTGTCACATTTAATGAGGAAGAAGCTCAAGAGGATCCTTCACATTAATTAGGGAGTTGAAGAGGTTTAGACCTTGGGTGGCCCCCACCACTATAACCTCTCATGGTAGGTTAGGTTTGGGTGGTCCCAAAAACCATAACCTCTGATGGGAGGTTATGTTTTTGTGGTCCCCACTACCTACTTCCACATGGAGGGTGGTTACAACAAAATAAAATAAAACATGTGTTTATTTTATTTTATTATTTTCACGAAAAAACCCTAAATCGAACTTTCACCCTCAACCAACTGTCGTCGAGGTGAAAGTTTCCTTAAGAAAATACTAGCACTGCGTGTTAAACAGTGCCCTCAGGTTTCAATTCTGAGAACCGGTTTAAAGGTTATAAAAACTTGCTCACACGTTTAATGAATTTACCCGAAAAAATGTTCAGAAATTCATTCCTGGCACTTCGGGCCTCAGAATCATGCACCGTCAATTTTCGTGGACTCGTAAAATTACAATTTATTTTTAAAAAATATTACATGGAAATTATGAGTCTTTAAATTCTCCCCACCTTAGGGATATACTCCCCCATAATCCATAACATAAACTAGTTAAACAAGTGGGGTTACTGAGCACGCATCGGAGCCTCTTGCTCCCATATTCCCTCCTGGAGGTTCACGTGATGCCAGAAAACACACACGAGAGGTATCGACCGTCCAAAAAAGACCTTATCTTGTCGATCCTCAATCTCTACTGGAACCTCCCTAAATGTGGCTCATTTGACGAGGTCCAGCTCTCCATGGTCGATGGTGTGAGAAAGGTCATGCATGTATCTCCTCAGTTGGGGTATGTGGAAGACTTCATGAAACCAGTGCAACTAAGGTGGAAGAGCTAAGTGGTATGACACCTCACCAACTCTGTTGAGTACCTCAAAAGGTCTGATGAAACTTGGAGGTAACTTGCTGCCTCAGACAATTCTCAATAGTCCTCTTTGAGGTGAGAACCTTAGAATGGCGTAGTTGCCATCCTCTAACTCTAGAGGTCTCCATCTCCTGTCATCATACGACTTCTACCTGCTCAGTGCAGCCTTCATCCGCTCCTGGATAACCTGAACCTTCTCTTTGGTAGCCCATCCCATCTCTGGTCCCAATAGTGATGACTCTCATGGGTTAGTCCTGCACAAAGGTGATCTACAATGGCACTCGTACAACGCCTCGAAAGGTGGAATCCCAATGGCAGAGTGTTAACTATTGTTTCATGAAAACTCCACCAATGGTATGTGATCCTCCCAGCTGTGACCAAAGTTGAGGACAAAAGCGTGGAGCATGTTATCAGGGGTTTGAATAGTCTGCTCAGTCTGACCATCCATCTACGGATGGAAGGCGATTCTCAAACGAATTTGTGCCCCGAAAGCCTTCTCCAACCCCTTCCATAGCCGGGAATTAAAACACGTTTTACGATTTAAGAAAATTGTCAGAGGTACTCTATGTATCCGCATACTCTCTTGCATATAGAGGTGTCCCAAGCTCTGTACTGAACCCTGCTCTCTGATCGGTAGGAAGTGGGCTGACTTGGTGATCCAGTTGATGATCACCCAAATCAAGTCATGTCCACTTGATGTACGTGAAAGTCATATCACAAAGTCTAGGGATACCCCATCCCACTTCCACTATGGGAACTCTAAAGGCTGAACCAAGCCTACTGGTACCTAATGCTCCACCTTCACATGTTGTCAAGTGAGGCAACGAGAGACAAACTCTATTACTGCTTTCTTCATTCCCGACCACCAGTGCTATTGTGAGAGATCATGGTACATCTTCACCACTCCTGGATTTCTGTTAGAGGGTATGTGTGAAACTCCCTTAATACTTCCTCCTGAAGTGCCAATGGTACCATGGTACATCCTTTGAAGAGGATTACGTGCTCCCCACCTTTAGAAAATCCATCAGGTGCATGCCCTATGGAAATCTGAGCACATTGAGCCTCGCATTCAGCATCCCCATGATGCGCCTCCCTGACTCGCTGAAGAAGTGGGGAAGTGACTATAAGTGACTGAAGGAAAGATGCTCCATCACGTTCCATGAATGATATCTGCAAGGAAGCCAACTGCTATGTCGCCTCGCCTAGTAGTTGTATACCCTACATCATACTGAGTGAATTTTCTACAAAGTTCCCCTTCCTATTTGTACAGACTATCTAGACGTCATAGTCCTGAAGGATCTCAATCCAACGTCGATGTCTTAGGTTCTTGTCCTTCTAATAGAAGATATACCTGAGAATCTTGTGATCATAGTACACTAAAAAATTCTCTCCCATCTAGAAATTTCTCCACATCTACAAGGTGATGACCACTATTACTAACTCCATTTCATGGGTAGCACAGTTCTTCTCATGTTGTCTTAGCTGTCAAGAACCATATATGATCACCACTCTCATCTGTATCAGCACAAATTTAATCCTGGTCCCTGATGCGTAGCATTAAACTACGTACCCTATGCCCTCCTCTAGAAGCATTAAGATTGGGGGGGGGGGCACTAGTCATCCTCTACCTCAGCTCCGAAAAACTCCCCTACAATTTCTCCGACCACAAGAAGGGTTTCCCCTTTTTCATCAATGATGAGAGTGGTGATAAAACTTTGGAGAAGTTTGGAACAAAACTCAAGTAATATCCAGCCAAACACAGGAAACACTTTTCCTCCATCACACTCTTGGGTGGCTCACAAGAAAGTACCACCTCAATCTTCACTGGATATTTTACAACTCCAGCCTCTGATATGACATGTCCGAGAAAGTGAACCTCTCGGATCCATAACTGACATTTTGATACCATACAATAAAGCTGGTGCTCTTGGAGTGTGTCTAGTACTTCCTGCAAATGATTGGCATACTCCTCCTCAGTGGTCGAGTTTATCATAATGTCATCGATAAAGACCACTAAAAAGTGATCATGGTATGAATGAAATGTCCTATTTATGATTCCCATGAACACTGCTAGAGCATTGGTCACACCGAATTGCATAAACAAGAACTTGTAGTGGTCGTACTGACACCAAGAGGTTGTCTTCTGCACATCCTCATCTGGTACTCTAAGCTAGTGATAGCCTGATCTGAGGTCTATCATTGAGAACCACCATTCACCCTTTAGTTGATCAAAGAGGTCATCAATCCTCGAGAGTGGGTACTTGTTCTTCACGGTTACCTGGTTCAAGTGCCGATAGTCAACACAAAGCCTCATGTACTCATAAGCCTTCTTGGCCAATATAATCGGGGTTTCCCATGGAGAAACATGGGGCCAGATGAATCCCTTCCCCTAAAAGTCCTCTAGTTGTACCCACAGATCACGAAGCTCCGTGGGAGCCATATGATACACTGGTGTTGATATCATTTTCGTCCCGGTGTACAAGTAAATGTAAAAGTCCACATCTCTATGAGGATCTAGACCTAGAACATCATTAGGGAAAACATCCGTGTACTGGTCCACCACTACAGGATAGCATTGACTCTCCACATCAACAGCTCTGAGGGTAATGCAAGCCAAATGATGTGTAATCGGAAAAACCTTCCTTCAGGTAATTCAATCATGTGCTTCCTAGGCTCCCTTCTCACCTGTGAAGGTAATCCTAGACCCATCTGTGCGAACACACCGCACTTTGTGCCTAATACAGTCTATCTGAGAATGGACTATAGATAAACCTTTCCTTCCCATGATGACGTCGTAAGGCCCCGAAACCACTACTAGGAGAACCCATCAGAAGATCTCGCCTCCTAGAGTAACCTCGCACTAACAGCACCAGTGGGTAATCATCAAATCGTTTCATGTAAGAGTCTCTACCTTTAAGGGTTGAGCCAACGGCTCCATCGGAATCCCTGAGCTCCGATCGAGGGAAATGGAAATGAAAAAAATGACAGACACCTGTGTCTATAAGTACTGTATCTAAGGTTGAGTAGACACAGAATGTTCCTCATATCATATCAGGAGCACCAAGATTGTATGCCTCAATTTCCTGGAGCTGAAGTCTCCCTTTTCCACCTGCTCCATGTGGTAGGGGTGGACCTCCTGGTGGTGGTAGTAATAATATCTCAAGTCTTCGCCACCACCAGATGCATGCTCTGCTCCCCTGCCACGTCCAACTGCTCCCTGCATACCTCATCAGTCGAACCTTTGCCTCTAACTGGGTGGTACATTGATCGTCTGCTGATCATCTGAATGAATAGTCAGATAGTCACGAGCCATGTGACCCTACCCACCTCGTGAGAAACATTTACCGCTCTTGGCATGAATGGATCCATTTCAGGTTCCCCACACAACCGATCATGCATCATGCAATAGTCCTCCTATAGTTCTAGTCCTCTTCCACCTATGTGACATATGTCTCCAGCCAACTGCAGAAGACTCCGCTATGTGTCGATTGGTGAAGGGTCTTGCTGCTGCTGACTGATCATCATGGAAATTCCCCACTTAGAGGGCTCTCTCTAACACCCTATCCTACATCAGAATGCTAGGTGAGATCATCAAAGCCCTGATCTCCCTCCTATGTCCCTGCAAGAAGGTCTGGTCCTTGAAGAATGGGTTCCATAGCATATCTGTGGAGTAGCATAAGAGGTCAGTAAACCTCGATGTGTACTGACCTATTACAATGATTCCCTTCTATAGACGAATGTATCTCCTGAATGTGCACTGTGTGAAGAGTTGCTAGGATAAACTCTGCCTGAAACAGGCTCTCAAAATCTGCCCAAATAAATGTCACCTCATCGTGAACCTAGAGCATCAAGATCAACCATCTTCCCACTGCTTCCTATAGAAGGCTATTGGAAAGGATCACCATGAGGTATACTGGTGTCCCTACAAGTCTAAAAACATATACTACAACCTCCATCAAATCCTCATCCGCCTTAGGGTCCGTCTCTCCCCGAATCATGGGTGTCCTTTCACGATGGACCTCATGAAACATGCTCAAGTGGTGTGCACCATCTGCTTCTGGGGCTGGTGGCATCGGTGGCCCAATGGGTAGTGGTACTGTTGGTGCCTTCACTGGTTCCTCTATTGGATAAGCGCCATATACCGAGGCCTCGTCGCTCGGTGGGATATCAGTGCATTCAACCCTCAAAACCCTAGCTGGCTATCTTCGTGGAGGCATCCCGAAATGAAATAGCTCCACCATGGTTAATATGTTATACCTGGTGAGATAAAATTTATACCTAGAGAGGTAACTCAAAAGATCAAAAAGAAAACATTTGAAAACACAAACACAATAAGTTTTTTCGTGCACTAAGTCGAAAATCAGAATTCAGGGTCCTAGTATATGGATACGTCGACCGCCACACCAACATTGGACTCCCTAAACTGAAACTGCACTCATTACCCTTAACACTATTTCTTCATAGAAATGAATGATTAGAGTCCTATGTTATGCTGTATAACTGACTCCTCTGATACTAATTTTTCATGAACCACCACGAGGGCTCGTCCCTGACTACCCCAAGCCCACCTTCCATAAGACAGGTTCTCGCCACATGCACCAAAAGAATAATTCCCTAGAACCGGGAAAGGCATTTACTTTATAAAATGTAAACAAACACCCAATAAAGAACACAGATGGATACAAAACACCAAGAATAATATATAACAAAATAGTGCTGAATGTAAAAGGGGCCAGAATACAAGCCCGACTGGAAAGGACAATTAAAAATAATGAAAAGGGAAAGTCAGCTACTAGGTCATCCTCTGAGGTTCCTACCTGAAGGGTAGGTACAGATCACATCCTCAGCACTCCTCATTTGTTTATCTCCTCTGTGTACCGACTCATCATATGGTCCACCTCCAGGTACTATCCAACCCTGGTACTCTCGGCCTCTTTCAGTGATTTCCATTGGCTGCATCCAACACAACATGGTGTGGGCATAGCCCATGCACGGGTGAGTATAAAAATACTCAGTAGGGAGCCTGAGACCCTATAGGTCTCACAAAATCTAACAAGGTTATAACACAAGGCATGAAATCAATAGATATCCTCACATAGGTATATTCCCATACATATACCTTCATTATTAAGTAATAAATCTCAATAATAAGGAAAACACAGAGGATCTGACTCAACTCACACCAGGATTAATTCTAGGGGTAGTATCAAGCAACATTCTATCAACAACATAAATCACCTCAACTGCTAGAGAAATCCTCCTCTATAAATTACAGTGGGCCTGCCGCATCACACAGAGGCACTTCCCACTAACCTTGGACTGATGAGGTACTCCTCCTATCAAGTACTGTGGGTCTCCCATGTCACCAAGGCACTCCCCACCGTGGGTCTTCCACGTCAACAATGTGCTACCCCTTGTGGTCTGCTGAGATACTCCTCCTGTCAAGTACCGTCGGTCTACCGCGTCACCAAGGCACACCCCACCGTGGGTCTGCCGCGTCACCATGGTGCTCCCTACTAGGAATGTCTAGTCACTCTGAATCGAAATGGACAGGAGTCGTCAAGTCTCAGCCAACCATTGGGTCTCCACACTATGCTCAATCGTCTTCAGTAGGATCCACTTAACAAGCTACTGGTCAATACTCCAACTGCCACGAAGTCCCATGAAGATGTATCTCAAATTCCCGCCACATCATAGGGGTTTCAACATAACAAATGGTGCGTCAATCGGACACCCAAAATGTCAATTATTAGCCTTTTTGTCATGGGGGCCTGGTTGGATTCATGCTCGATCCGACCTGACCGTACCCCATCTCAATCCAAAACATAGTGGGGTATCATCAAAGGGACTGTCTCGCTTAAAGATTTCCAGTGCCTCTGATGGTTCGTAAAATAGACATCTGGTGCCAATGTTATAGCCAAAAGTATGTAAATTGGTCATACTAGACTCGTGTCCGGTCTGACCTGGCCTGGGCTATCCCAGTTCGGGTCGACCCAACCCTACCCATTAGTTCTGGCCTGACCCACAGAGCCAACCGAAATGTTAGGTTTGGCCCTGTCTGCTGGGTCTGGCCCGACAGGCCACGAGGGCCCGCAAAGTGTTCCGTGAGGGCGGCTTGTCCGAGGGGTACCGCGACGGCGTGGGGCGGCATGGCTCAGCTCGGGGTGGCTCGGCTCGGCCTGGGGTGGCTCGGTCACGGATGAAGTGAGAACAAAAGTCAGTGTCTCGATTGCAAGGTGGCGGTCCAGCTGCGGGGAGGTGAACCTGACATGGGGCGGTCGTCAGGTCGCGCGAGGGGTGGCAGTCCAGCCGCGGGACGACGGTCCGGCCTTGGGCTGATGGTCCACCGCGGTGGACGGTGGTAGTGCGGCAGCTCGGCACGGAGGACGATGGGGGAATGACATTGAAACATGGTAGTGGTTTGGTGAGGGGGTTCAGCCCAGTGCGGCGTGGCGGCGCGGTCCTACTATGGGTGGATCGGCCGGGCGCGGGGCCTGTTCTTCCGGGAGGGTGCAGAATCGCGGGGCAACGTAGGTTGTAGAAGCCGTGGGTGATGTCTCCATTATAGAGACCCAGGGCTAGAAGTACATGGACATTACATTACTTTTGTGGAATAATTAATATATAAAAAAACACACACAAGGACTGTAATAGTTTAGTGTCTTTGGAAACTCGGATCATAATCTTCTAATCATTGAAAAAGATCTTCAATATCTCCCAAAAAGATCATCCCCTATTGTTTTCTTACCTAAAACCTTTCTTTATATCTTGGGGAAAAGAAAACATAAAAATGGCGAGCTCAAATGCTCGGTATGGGTAAACATAGGGAACATAAAACAATCCATAAACATTTGAATGAAAAATATAAACATAAAATCTAAATAACAAAATCATGAGCAATGACATAAATATTAGAAGTACGTAAGGCATATATCATAAAGGAAAATCAATAATGAAAAAATATCATGGGAATAAAACATGTAAATGTGGAAAACATTAAGAACATGATATTATTTTCATAGATGCCAACGCATTGCTTCCAAAACCATCTTAGTGGACAAAGTACTTTTTTGAATTGAGATCAATCCTCGTTTCAGTCCTGTAACACTAAATCAGATTAACTTACCCTTCCAGCCATGTCTATCTCATGAGATATAAATCTTTACCCAATGCATTGGAGGGAGATATAGGTCCAGCCCATCTCATAATGAAATCATTCGTACATGTGCCACAACATAAACATTAATCACTCATCATAACCCAAATAATAAAATGGGTTTCATAAACATCATCCCATCATAAAATATTCCATATAAAACAAATGGATATCATTTCATAATAAGAGAATTCAAACCATGTAAATCCTAGAGACATTATACTTGAAACATACAATATGAAATAATGTCATCTTAGGTGGAAAATGATCTTGATAAAACACTCAAAATACATTCTTGAGGAAAATATCATTTCATATTCACAATCATTTTCTTCTCAAAAAATGCCATGAAATTTTAAAAGAAAAATATTTTGTTTAAAATAGTAAATAAATCTTGTAGAGAATGCTTAATTAAAATAAATCATTATAAAACTGTAAAAATCTGTTTATGCAATATAAGTTAAAAAATAACATTCTTCTCGTACTTTTGTCAGAAAAGTCAAAAAGTACCTCGTATGGTTAAGAAAACAAATATTCCTTACATACCATGTAGTAAAAGACAAAAAATGTGTAAAAATGACTTTAAAAATAATGGAATTTTTTTAGAAAACATGGGCATGGATGATAACAGAAACCCAAGTAAATACTTACGAATAACATTCTCGGATTAGAATGAGATTGGAATAGTTATCCCTTAACTTAGGTCTGATATGCTTAGTACGTATCCGAACCTACTGTATAATGATTTAAATAATGTCATTGACTTATTAAAGAATCATATTCATTATTATTATATCATATATCATTCAATTATGAATTTATATTACCCGTTCCTTTTTAAATTCCATGCTAAAGCAGCGTTTTTGGTAAAATCGAATCATTAATCATACGTGTTTCGACTTTTTGTTCTTGATATTATTACATATATACTGATTTAATTAATTCTAGAATGTAAAACAGTATTTATATAAATAATATATATTCAGCATATACATATATATATATATATGATAGATCCATAAATGAAATGAAATACACCGTTCATGGAGACGGTAGGTCGTACGTACGGATGAACGCTGTTTTCGTTTCCTTATTGGATTGAATGGAATTAAGTAGATGACATACATATATATATATACATAAATCCAGTATCATTATTATGTCATATATTTCATTATATTTCATTATATATACTTTATAATCATTCATGAATAGTTAACATAGAGAATGAATCTCATCACGTCGTGGAGACGGTAGTCCGTACGTACGCACGAGCGATGATAACATTCCCATGATCGTGGAATTGTATTTAAGTGTTTTTATAATATTTAAGAATCAATATCACTTTACAATAATCATATATAGTTATTTATTTACACCATTATACCCATCCATGTAAGGTGTTGGTCGAAAACAGATTACACCACGGCATGGAGACGGTATTCCGTACGTACGCACGCTCGGTGATTTCGTTTTCCATAGGATATATATAAGATTAAATAAGGTTGTTACATATTTATAATAACATATAAGTATATAATTAATACTTATGTTATTACTTTATAATGAAGCAACTAAAGAATATGAAGTATAAGAAGAAAGAAACTTGAAAGAGTCGGTAGAAGATATTACCTCTTCCTTGATGCACCTCCTTTAAACTTGTTCTTAGGGCACTAGATTTGGACTTTTGAAAAGACCAGAACCTCTATGATATAACTAGAGAGGTTGAGAAGAGTAATTGGCAGGGTTTTTTCGAGCTTCAAGGCATAATGGGGTGTGAAGAGAAAAGGGAAGGGGTGCCCTTTTTATAAGGGAGGTGAAGGGCACCTTAGAAAAACTTAAAATATTATTTAATAATAAAGTCATATTTGGTTTTTAATAGCTAAAAATTTATTTATATCAAAGCTAAGGTGGGTATGGGTCAACATCCTCTCAACCAATAGTTTTTAGACAAGTTTAGGTTATTATTTTATCCTTATCATTTGGATTTAACTCTAAGTTAAATAATTTATCTTTTATCATGTCTTTTAGTTTTCTTACAATATATGGTTAATAAACATACTATAATAAGCCAAAAGAACCCCATGTGTTTCATTATTAATATATATATCTTTATCTAATTCATTTTTCAAAACCTTAGATTTTTAGGAATAAAATAACAATTAATAATATAATATTTGTTTTAAAAACTATTTTATGTCAATTTTGACACTATTTTGTCCTTGATTTTTTTGAAACTCATGACAGCATGATTAGTTCGAAAAAAGTTAATTAAATAAATACTAACATTCCATATTAACCTATAAGATTATTTAAATTCACAAAAAGTCTAAAATTACATTTATTTGGGTATTTATAACAATCATTATGTTAATATTTCATTAATATGGTAATTACTATATCATCATTGTGTCATAAATAAATTAAATTATTTAATGTCTAAAAATTATAAATAAAATACCATTATGTAGGAAACCATTTTATCTTTCTAATTAATATTTATATTTGAAGTTAGCTTATGTATAACCCTATATTGAAAATGTTTTAGTTATTAAACTTGATTTTAACTATTTTAACTCTTTTTTAAATAAAATAATAATAAATGTCCTAATCTATTCCAAGTGGACCTAAAAGATAATATTATCTTCCTAAGTTTGTTTTTGGTCAAATTATACTTATCCAACATAATTATAATATGTGTTAGGGTAATAATAATATAATTTTTACACTTAATTACCCTATGTACATTTAATGGTGGTAAATAAATGTAAAAAGTTACTATTTACCAAAAATTATTTTTATCTTATTGAAAAACATTTTACTCCTCGATATTAACCATGCCTCTCGGATTTTTGAAATTACACTCACAGACACGGTAAAATTATGTTTTATGTAAATTTTCAAACTCTCCTCGGAGGTGGGTAAAAGAGGGTGAAAAGTTCAATAAAATTTTTATATGTCTAAATTTTTTATAAAATGACTCCAATGAATTACATTGAAATTATATAGGTACTATGTATCTTTTTTGACCTAAAATAAATTTAAATAAAATAACTAATTATTCAAATAAAAAGTCGGTTTTTAAATAGTAACCTACTGTTTTCACTATTCATCAAAAATTTAAAGTTTTGAGAAAAATACCAAAAATTCACCCTATGCTAATTTCGATATTATGAATCCAAAAATGATGTTCATTTCGAATAATGTAATTTCAAAATTTTCAAAAAGTGGGTATTACTATTCATAACGGCTAGTTCATAATAATATTATAATTATATAGTGTTTAGTGAAACTCGGTATTGCGTACTACACACGCTATCGAGGAAGCTCTTGATTGTGTATAATGCAAGCCAAGTCAAGGATGAGTGTACTGAAAGCTCCGTTTTGTGTTGTGTATAACATAATCAAATCATATTTCATTTACACATTAAAAAAAATCTATACATAATGTTGCATAAAGGAATTTCCATAAAACAAACTTGAAATTGTGTGTAACACGAGCCAAGAATAGTGTTGCGTATACTGCTAGCAAATACGGTGTTGCGTATAGTGCAACCTAATTTTTTTGTAGCATAAAACACAAGACGTTAATGAAATTTAAAAGAATAATTTTCCTAAAGTCTCAGGTTGTTACATTCTACCCCCCTTAAAATTAATTTCTCCCTTGAAATTCGTCCGAGTTATAAATGTTTTCCTACTTAAAATTTTCTTTCATAGAAACCCACATCGTAAAAATGAATACCAAAACTGAACTTTAAAAACTAAATTATGAAATGTAACAGTTACCCAAATTAACTAATCACTGGGTTTCCACATAGGAGAACATAGGAGAAAATATGGATATGGAAGAAAAATCTAACCATCATATTCTGATGAAGAGTGGTAGAGGTCATGGCTATAAAAAAGCCAAGAATCAGAAATCCAAAATTTTTTGATGATCTAAGGTACCATCTGATTCATCGTATATAAGGGCACTAGGACAAAATTTTTGGTTTTCAAGATGATTTACCTATAGTTTTTGATTTCGAATTAGAATAAATACTTACATTATTTCGGTATAATCATAGCATTGTTCGTGTCTTGAACAATTTCCACTTCATCACTTCAAGAAATGAAGTTGAATTTTTCATTCGTGAATTGTTCATAGATCATATGATAGAATTATGGGTCATTTCATACGTCTCAAACAAAAGGTTTGAAAACGTTATCAAATATACATAAGTCCAACTATGGTGAGGTTAATTGTATATGATTCCAAAAATGGACTTATACTCCATCTAACATACTACTTAATAAATCTAGTTTCTACTTACCAGGGACTACCTGTAGGCCAGTGGTAGGAAATAAAGGTCTGTCACACTTGGGTTGTGGGTTCGATTCCCACAGCCATGTCTGACGCGACGGGTTGTCACCCATTCTACATGTTGTCCCTTTTCTTAAACTACACTATTATAAAATTCTATCAATAATATCGGCAAAATTTCTATCCTTAAGCAATACTAAATTATGTTCAACATAATCCATTCCAATCATTAGGCTTATCCAAAATACTTCTTTCCAAACTCATTTTATGAATAGAACGATTACTAAAAAGGGCATATAATAAGCATGTGAATACCATCATTTATCCCTCATATATCTTGTTGGTCACATTCCAATCATGTGAATACATTAATCATGTATTCTCTTGAAAAATGAAATCCCATTAAACCATAGTGAAAACCTGAATGCTGTCAAAAGTTAACTCTTTCGACATACCAAAATCCAAAATTTCTATATACTGAAACCATGATATATCCTTGTACATTATATCAGTCATGAGCTCATGAATTCTATCAAACATTTAATTTTCTCCTGATCCCATCATTATGCACATATCATCTTCTTTCCAAAATATTTGAATAACTTTTCATGGTTACCAGTACCATATAATTATCCAAATCCAAGATAAACCATTACATAGATATTCTAATGTTCGACAATACTATAAATGAGATTCCAAAACATTATTTTGGAATCCCTTTAGATAAACACATTATCATTCCACCACATCATTGACATACTCAACATTGCAAATTGTGATCGCATGTGACTTCCATTTGTCCTTTACATTAATAGGTTGTTGATGTCGATCATCATTAACCCTTGGATTAGGGAATTGATTTGAATAATACCCCATTTCCTTTCACTTTAAGCATTAAAGTGTTGGTTGTGAATTCTCTGTAGTCTTTTCTACATTAACATCATTAGCATCCCTTTTTCCATTACTTCAACACTCAGCTGCTCTATTTCCTTCATTTCCAAACGTAAAACATTTTCTAGTCCCTTTAAGACAAATTACACCATTATTCATTCCACAATTTGATCATAAAGAAACAGTTATCTTCTTTTCACACTTCTTTTGAGATTTCTCCACGAACTCCATCTTTCATTTGTTGCCAAAACCATGAGATGGATATGTAACACCAACTTCCATTTCTACCTTGATAGCACAACACACAATTTCTTCAAAGCTACTAATGTCACTTATAACTAATTCCCTTCTAAGACTTGGTTTTATGCCACTGAAGAATCGATCAACATTACTTTCATGATGAATGATAAAGCCATATGCATACCTTGCAATCCTTGTAAAAATCGCTTCGTATATACCAACAGATTCATCATCCTTTTTCTTAAGATCAATGAAATCCTTTTCCAACTTTTTTTTGAAGAATACGAGGGAATTACTTTTTGAAAAATAATTTCTTGAACTCATCCCATTCCATGGATACAATTTCATCTCGGGGCCTTGTATTCATAATTAGAGTCCACCATTGATCTGCTTCACCTTATAAATGGTAAATAGCTATAATGACTTTTTCTAGTTCCGAACAACGATTTATGGAAAATATCTTTTCAATGGTACTGATCTATTTTTTAGAAACAACTAGATCAGAATCCCCACTCAAGGAAGGTGGACGTTGCCTCAGGAAGTAATCAATAGAATATTGTTCCCTTCTCTGCTCATTTGGAAGTCCAGAATGATTCATAGCTTGTGTAAGTATAGAAATAATATTTTTCACTCCATCTCCCATCACATTTTTTTGTTCGGGAGGACAATCATTTCATTTTCCATTACATTGATCAACACGGTTCCTTCAGGTTCCAGCCATCGTCTATAACCCAAAAAGAATAGTGTGAGAGGCAAAAATCATGCTAGGGAAAACAACATAATAAAGGGGGAGTACCTTCGAAATTTAACATATTAGTTTTAATTCTAAGATCATTACAGTAATTCCATTACTATATACTATACTTATACTTAACCATACGGGCAACCCTAGACATACCTTAGAAATATCTCTAGGGATCTCACTAAATTTCTCGCATCCTAGTTTCCAAAAGTTGACTAAACCGAACCTCTAATACCAACTGTAGAAACCAAATTCATGATATACATGGAAATTATATTAATTTTTTAGAATACATAATACATAACAAAAACAAACAAAAAAGACTGTAATTGTTTAGTGTCTTTGGAAACTCGGATCATAATCTTCTAATCATAGTGATCGATCTTGAACGTCTCACATAAAGATCTTCCCCTTTTATTTCTTACCTAAACCCATTCTTTATATTCTAGGGAAAAGAAAACATAAAAAGGTTGAGCTCAAATTCTCAGTAAGGGTAAACATAGGGAACTTAAAACAATCCATAAACATTTGAATGAAAAAACATGAATATAAAATATAAACATCAAAATCTTGAGCAATGACATAAATCATGGAAGTAAGAAAGGAAAATATCATAAATGGAAATCAATCATGATAAAATAGCATGGGAATAAAACATAAAATTTGGAAACCATTAACCACATAATATGATTTCCATAGTAGCCAAGGCATTGCTGCCAAGGCCGTCTTAGTGGACAAAGTCCCATTCTGAATTGAGTTCACTAATCGTTCAAGTCCTGTAACATTGAACCGGATTAACATATCGTTCCATCCATGGCTATATCATTAGATATAAATCATTACCCAATGCATTTTAGGGATTATAGGTCCCACCCATCTCATAATGAAATCATTCTTACATGTTCCATAACATAACCATAAATCATTCATCATAACCCAATGAATAAAATGGGTTTTATAAACATCATCCCATCATAACATAATCCATACAAAACAAATGGATATAATTTCATCATAAGAGAAGTGAAAAAATTTAAATCATAGTGACATTATATATGAAACATAAACATATAAAATAATGTCATCTTATATGGAAAATGGTTTTGATAAAACACATGAAATAAATTCTTGAGGAAAATATCCTATATTATTCAAAATAATTTTCATTTCACAAAATTCCATTCAATTTTAAAAGAAAATGATTTTGTTGAAAATAGTCAATAAATCTTGTAGAGAAATATTCATGAAAATAAAGCGTTATAAAACCGTAAAATCCATTCATGCTGTATAAGTTAAAAAAATAACATTTTTCTTGTACTTTTGTCCGAAAAGTCATAAAGTACCTCGTATGGTTAAGAAAAGAAAGATTCCTTACATACCATATATTAAAATTAAAAAAATGGGTAAAAAGGAGATTAAAAATTCAAGAATTTTTTTTAAAAACATGGGCATGGATGATAACAATAACCCTAGTAAATACTTACGAATAACAATCTCAGATAAGAATTTGATTGGAATAGTTATCCCATACCTTTGGTCTGATATGCTTTGTACGTATCCGAACCTCATGTATAATGATTTAAATAATTTCATTTACTTATTAAAGAATCATATTCATTGTAATGATATCATATATGGTTCACTTGTGACTTTACATTACCTGTTCTTTTGTAAATTCCACGCTAAAGTAGTGTTTTGGGTAAAATCGTTTCATTAATCATACACGTTTCGACTTTTTGTTCATGATATTATTACTTATATCCTGATTTACTTAATTCCAGAATGTAAAACATGATTTATATATATAATATATATTTCGCATATACATATATATATTATAGATCGATAAATGGAATGAAATACACCGTTCATGGAGACGGTTGGCCGTATATACGAATGATCGCGATTTTCGTCTCATTATTGGATTAAATGAAATTAAGTAGATGACATAAATATATATATATATATATATATATATATATATATCCAGTATCATTATTATTTCATATATTTCATTATTATTCATTATATATACTTTATAATCATTCATGAATGGTTTACATAGAGAATGAATCTCATCGCATTGTGGAGATGGTAGTCCGTACGCACGCATGAGCGATGATATCATTCCCATGATCATGGAATTGTGTTTAAGTGTATGTATAATATTTCAGAATCAATATCACTTTACAATAATCATATATAGTTATTTATTTACACCATTATACCCATCCAAGTAAGGTGTTGGTCGAAAACAGATTACACCACGGCGTGGAGACGGTATTCTGTACGTACGCACACGCGGTGATTTCATTATCAATAGGATGGAAAGAAGGTGAAATAGGGTTGTTTCATATATATAATAAAATATATGTATATATTTATTACTGATGTTATTACATTATAATTAAACAAATAAAGAAGAGTAAGTAGAAGAAGAATGAAACTTGAAAGAGTCGGTAGAAGAGATTACCTCTTCCTTGATGAACCTCCTTTAAACATCTTCTTAGGTCACTAGAGTTGGTCTTTTTAGAAGACCAGAACCTCAATGATATAACTAGAGAGAATGAGAAGAGTAATTTTCTGGGTTTGGCCAAGCTTCAGTGCTTAAAAGGGTGTGAAGTGGAGAGGGAAGGGGTGCCCTTTTTATACGGGAGGATAGGGGCACCTAAAGAAATACTTAAAATATTATTTAATAATAAAGTCATATTCAGTTTTTCATAGCTCCAAATTCATTTATTTTGAAGCTAAGGTAGGCAAGGGTCTAAATACTATCAACCAATATGTTTTATAGAAGTTTATGTTAATATTTTTTCCATACCATTTAGATTTAACTCTAAGTTAAATAATTTAACTTTTATCATGTCTTTTTGTTTTCTTACCAAATATGGTTAATAAAATGACTATAACAAGACAAAAGAATCCCAAGTGGTTCATTATTAATATATATATCCTTATCTAAGTCATTTTACCGAACCTAATATTTTTTTGGAATAAAATAACAAATAATAATATAATATTTGTTTTAAAAACTATTTTATGTCAATTTTGACTCTATTTGGTCCTTGTTTTTTGTGAAAATTATAAAAGAATTATTAGTTCAAAAAAAGTGACTTATATCACTAATAACATGTCATATTAACCTATAAAATTTTTTAATTCAAAAAAAGTCTAAAATTACATTTATTTGGGTATTTATAACATCAATTATGTTAATATTTTATTAATAAGGTAATTATAGTATCATCATTGTGTCATAAATAAATTAGATTATTTAACGTCTAAAAATTATAAATAAAATACCATTATGTAGGAAATCGTTTTAGCTTTCTAATGAATATTTATAGTTGAATTTGTCTTATGTATAACCCTATATTGAAAATTTTTTAGTTATTAATATTTGATTTTAACTATTTTAACTCTTGTTTATATAAAATAATAATAAATGCCCTAATCTAATCCAAGTGGACCTAATGGTAATATTATATTCCTATGGTTGTTTTTGGTGGAATTATACTTATCCAATTGAAATATATCATGTGTTAGGGTAATAATAATATCATTTTTACCCTCAATTACCCTATTTACTTTTAACCGTGGTAAATAAAAGTAATAAGTTGATATTCACCAAAAATATTTTTATTTATTGAACCACATTTTACTCCTTGATATTAACCGTGTCTCTCAGACATTTGAAATTCCACTCACAGAAGTGTTAAAATTATGTTTTATGTAAATTTTCAAACTCTCCTATGAGGTGGGTAAATTACGGTAAAAAGTTCAATAAAATTTTTATATGTCTAAAATTATTATAAAATGACTCCAATGAATTACATTGAACTTATATATGTATTATGTATCTTTTTTGACCTAAAATAAATTTAAATAAAATAAATAGTTATTTAAATAAAAAGTCGATTTTTAAATAGAAGTCTAGGGTTGTCACTATTCATCAAAAATTGAATGTTTTCAGAAAAATACCAAAAATTCACCCTAGGCTAATTTCGATATTCTGAATCCAAAAATTATGTCCATTTTGAAAAATAAAATATCTAAAATTTCAAAAAGTGTGTATTACTATTCATAATGGCTAGTTCATAATAATATTATAATAATATAGAATTTAGTGAAACTCAGTATTGCGTACTACACACGCTTTCGAGGAAGGCCATGATTGCGTGTAATGCAAGTCAAGTCAGGGATGCGTGTAGTGAAAGCTCCATTTAGTGTTGCGTATAAAATAATCAAAACATATTTCATTTATACATAAAAAATCTATACTTAATGTTGCATAAAATAATTTCCACATAACAAACATGAAATTGTGTGTAACTCGCACCAAGAATAGTGTTGCATATACTGCAAGCTAATACGGTGTTTCGTATAGTGCAACCTAATTTTGTTGTAGCGTAAAACATATTACATCAATGAAATTAATAAGAATAATTCTCATAAAATCTCGGGTTGTTACAGTCATTGCCTTCACCACCTTCATTGCCTTCCTCCATTTAGAAGAACACATAAAATAAGAACAATGGAGGAGTCGGGCCATGTTTGTTTGGCTTGAACCCTCTCCGTTTAGAGTGATAAGAAGTGGTTCATAATTAATGAAGCATGAAGGTGTAAGGAAGATGTTTTAAAACAAAATTTTACACAATCCATGTTAATCTCTATTCCCAATCCCGCAAAATAATTAAAAGGGTAGAACAAGGTATGCAATAATCAAATAGAAATAAACCCCTACCTCGTTCAATTGATGACGTTGGCGCAAGAAGGTAGTACGGCAGTTGATTCACCATATATGAAGACATCCCACGTCGGAATAAGTCTCGATGAAGAAGGTTGAAGGAGATAAGAGTTCATCATTTGAGATCATTATCCCAAGTTCTCCCAATCCTCCATTTCCAATACTTTTCCAACAAATGAATAGCCAACCCAATAGAGTATGTCTATCTATTTAATTTTTTTCAATCGAAGTTGTATTAATTAATTATCAATAATAAATGTGTTGTGTTGGCATAAAAATTCATATTGGAGTATACCAAGGGTTGGTACAATTAATTTATAAGGGTTGGCACAATTAATGTGGAGGAAGCTCAAGAGGCTCCACCACATTAATGAAGGAGTTGAAGAGGTTTAGACCTCGGGTGGTCCCCACCACCATAACCTCTTATTGGAGGGTAGGGTTGGGTGGTCCCCACCACCATAACCCCTCATGGGACTTTAATGCTTGGTGGTCCCCACTACCAACATCTACATGGATGGTGGTTACAACAAAATAAAATAAAACACGTGTTTATTTTATTGAATTATTTCCACAAAAAACCCAAAAACAAACTTCCACCCTCAACCAAATGTCGTCGAGGTGAAAGTCTCCTTAAGTGAATAACGGCATTGCGAGTTCAAAGGTGCCCTCAGATTTCAATTCTAAGAAATGGTTTAAAATTTATACAAACCCACTCGCACGTTTACTGAACGTACTCGAACAAAACTTCAGAAATTCATTCCGGGCACTCTGGGCCTCGGAAACACAAGCCGTAAATTTTCACGGACTCGTACAGTTCCGATTTATTTTGAAAAAATATTTACTAGGAAATTACGGGACTTTAAAATCCCCATTACCTATCATATATGGTGTTCATGAAAACAAAATTGAAAATCAATCTTTCTATGGAGGTTGTACTCCATTCATATGTAAGGATAGAGATATAATTTTCCATAGAATAGGAGAAAAAATTAAAGGTTTTTTTAATATTTTGAAAAATTATATAAATATCATTACTATTTATAAAATCCACCGTTCAAAACACACTTTTAATTTGGTATATGAGAAAATAAACATGTTACCTATTGGAGGTGCCAGTCTGCACAACCCATGTCTGGTAGATTCTTTTTTTAATTAAAAATAGAAAAGGTAATTAATATATGTAACCATATCATAACATAATTAATTATGTAACCAATAATTATGTAATTACATGCAGATTTTTTAATTAAATTCTAAAATGAAAAAATAGAATATAAACAACATAGGTGAAAAAGATTCCTCACGTTGAGAAATTTGGATCTTCCTTGTAGGTTTCCATATAAAAGAATAGAATATTCTAAAATTAGTATAATATATACAAAATTAAGTGAAATTTAATTATTAGGGAATTATAAAAGGAAGATATTTAGTTGGAATACAATTTTTTTGGTTTTATATGAAGGTATGCATATATTCCCTTTTATAACTAGTGAGAATGATATTTTTTAAATAATTTAACTTTATATAAAGGGAGAATGATATATACATGTCATGTAGAAACAATATTTATAAATAATATATTGTGGATATGATAATTCAATTTAATAACTAAAAAATAATGTTTATAAGTTTTTAATAATGTTTCACGCCCTTTAACTATTAAATTATTAAAGCGAACATTTTAGGATTTAATGTAGTATCTTATTTTTACCTAAGGTAACTATTCCATTATAATGATAATATTGAAAACTTTTTTTATAATTCGTACCCTTATATTGTCATTTACAAATCAATTTAATTTTAATTATTTAGAAAAATGAAAAAAAATTAAAATAAAAATGTATAAAATATTAAAATTTATAGAAAATATTACTTATATCATAGAATATAAAATATGTGTTTGTAAATTTACAAATTAAAATATAATATAAATATTTGGTCTTATAAAAATATTTTATTAAATTAAAATTCATTATTTTATTCAAACAATTTCTTAAATATAATGTTATTTGTAAAAATGGTATTTTGGACTATTTACATAAAATTAACATTTTATAAAAAATAAAAATATTTCATTTAAATAAATAAATAATATTACTAATAGAAAGTTTTATTTTCACCTTTTTAAATTTTATTTCTCTAATTTTATAACATAATTTTTAAAGGAAATCCTATAAAATAGAGGAAATCTTTTCACTTGGGAAATATATTTTTCAATTTTTAATTATTAAATATAATTATTTTATGACTAATAATAATTACATAATTCGTAATATATTGTTCATAATTTTAATATATATTATAGTTTACAAGTCATAATATACATAGTTTCTTGGCATAAACTACCAATTCTGGAAAAAAATTTAAAATTTAAAATATTTTCTTAATTAGTAAAACTATACTAATTGAATTTATTTAATATTAAAAGTATCCACTATGAACCCATGCCTTCTTTGTAGGTATGTGTTATTTATTTTCAAGTGTTTTATTATAATAAGTGGAGAATCTAGAAATTTACAGAGTACACGTTGTGTACTTTTGAGTACACGCTGTGTATTCAGTTAACATGGGTTACCGTGTAATGGTTGTGTAAGGGCAGAGTACATGGCCATGTGGGGTAACCTAGAGACCACATAAATTAGGGCTCAGTAAAGGCATATAGACACAGTGTACATTTAAAATACACGCCATGTACTTTTCTTTTTTATTTGTTATATCAGACCAGAGGTACATCTCATTCACAGAAACCCCTTCTTCTAATGACGTCTCATCCAAGGGTGATCGAGGAGTGAAATTCTTCCCTGATACCTTGATCAATCATTTGTTCTCCGAATCGACTGCCTTCTATTGTGTTGGAAACACCAATGTATGTTCTTCTTTCTTCTAGAGCCTTATCTCTTAATTTCTCCTCTATTGTGAGAAATCCTTGGTGGACCATTTTGGACTTTTTTATAGTTATATGATGTTCTATGTCAATTAAAAGGTTGAGGATCATCTAAATAGATCGTATAAAAAAGAGGTAGGTGGTTAGTTCCCTTCTGTAGCTAGTATTTGAAATTTTTGTGATAAAGTTCCCAATACCCTAGATTGGGGTATTGTGTGTTTTAGTATTTTAGCCCAATTAATTTCTGATATTCCTTGGGTGCCTGAGTAGAGGTTTTTTTTATTTTGAATAAGGTTATTTACCATGAAATGGATGTTTTTACAATGTTTTTTGTGATATTTACCATCTGGTCTAGATTTTCCGGTTAGGCTGCTTGTTTTCCATGCCTAGTGTTTTTAGGTTGGTGTGATATTATCTAATGTTGTTATATTCTTGTAGATATTTAGAAAAGAATTTCTTAAAATATGTTATCCAAGTAGTTCTTATGGTTTAATTTGGTTATTGAACATCATAGTGATCAAATGACACACACAGGGTTGTGGGAACCAGGTGTTGTAGACCATAGGGAGAATAGACACGGAGGGCTTCTCTAGAGTGTCTGTTTACATTTAAGTTGTGTGACCATAGGGGGGATGTAAATTGTGCTCCCTAATAGTGTTTTTAGTTCTACATTTCAAGACTGAAAGGGGATTTGTACGTTGAGTGATTCTGCATAGTGTTTATAGATATCGATACGAGAACACAAGGGGAATTCACAATGACTACTTCCTCAGAGAGTCTTTGATAAAGCTGAACTAGAGGGGTATTACTCTGAGTACTTCCCAGAGAGTTTCTCGTGTTTGATTGGTTGAACCAGTGGGGAAAGGTTTTGAGTACTTCCTAGAGATTTATTCATTTTTTAGCCTCATACTTTATATATGGTAATGAATGAAATTGAAACTATTGGATTGTTTACTTTTGACTGTGTTGTTATATTCTGCATCATTTTTATTATTGCTTTCCATATATATTCACTTATTATTAGGCACATATATTTTGGTGGTGGCCTAATGGGATTCGTCTCTCACTAAATTTGGGTCATTCATTTGGGACCAAACAAATTATATTTATCCAGGTGTAGATAAGGAAATGTGCCCTTCTATGTCAGGTACTTGACTGTTGTGGAGCTAGAGATCATGGGTCAAGCTGAGTCTCGAAAAACTGTTAAATATTTTTTGTTTTTTGTACTTTGTTTTAGTACTGTATTCTAGCATTGTGAATTGTTTGGATAATTTCGTAGAAATGCCTATCATGAATCATTTATATACATTCTCCAGTTTTTTATTACTTTTAGTCTTCTTCTATTTACGTATTCCATGTTTTTATGTCTTCTATTATTGTTATCTGTTTATTTTCGCTGCATTACTCTACCAATGAGGGAATATTTTCCCCACTATCACACCCAATGCCCTCACTACTAGTCGGAAGCCTCTGACAT
Source organism: Viscum album (assembly GCA_963277665.1). Classification (NCBI taxonomy): domain Eukaryota; kingdom Viridiplantae; phylum Streptophyta; class Magnoliopsida; order Santalales; family Viscaceae; genus Viscum; species Viscum album. The sequence continues at coordinate 260,501,129 of OY728133.1, read as the reverse complement.
TTGGGGAAATGCAATTGAGGCCATATAACCAACTATGTATAGGGCACCTCTGGGTGGCACCCAGAACTAGGACATTTCAAAGTGCTAACATAGGCCGTGTCTTTCTGATATTCTAGTGAGGACGCTTGGCACTTCTGTGGGGTGGATTATGGATATCCCACATCTATGGAGGAGGATCATGAAGAACCCCTTTATAATTTGGTGTGGATACCTCTCCCATAACAAGGCCTTTCCTTGGGATGCTTTAAGGTCAGAGCCTAGGAAAGGAAAACCATGCGGGTTAGGCCAAAAGCGGAGAATATCATGATCGTGGGTTGGAGTGGGCCGTTACAAATTATGTCTATCCAACATCTATCCTGGAGGATCATGGATCACCTCATTATAAGGTGGTGTGAATACCTCTCCCATCTTGAGAACGTTCCTGGGGATGCTTAAGGGTCAGAGCCCAGGTAAAGCAAAACGGTTCGGGCTAGACATAAAGAGGTCTATATCAGGATCAAGGATAGACTAGGCCGTTACAAATGGTATCATATACTATTTCAATTTGATGTGCTAGCGAGGATGTTGGGCCCTTCTAGGGGGTGGATTATGGGTATCCCACTTCGAAGGAGGAGGATCACGAAGCACCCCTTTATATGGTGGTGTGGATACCTATCCCATCATGAGGCCTTTCCTAGAGATGCCTGAGGTTCAAAGCCCATGGAAAGAAAAACTATGCATAAAAGGACCAAAGAAGACAATATCATGATCATGGGATTGATAAAAGTAGGGCCACTAGTTTCTCATTAGTCTGGGAACTAGAGTTCTTCCGACCATCCAGGTTATGGTGGAGGTCATGGCCGTGGTAGCCAGTTGGTAGGATTTTAGTTACAACAGGGTGGATCAACTTAGGGTGGTCAGGTAGGGTCATAAGGCCACATTACAGGCTATACATATAGAGTGGAGCATACCTAGTGAGGGAAGGATCTCATACCCTCTATAGTTCGAGGTTCGATTCTAGTTTCCCCAGTTCTAGCTTCTGTACTTTTCGATATAGGGGATTCTCATTGTTTTTTATGTGTTGCTATTTTGGAGAACCTTAGGTACTGTATATTCACTTCTTCAGATATGTTGATTCTATACACATTGTTGGGGACTAGAATGGAAAGTGTATGTTAGTGCAAGGAGTTCCCTCTTGAGGTCGGTAGATGTCACTTCTTATGGGACCTCGATGTCATAGTGGTGAAATACTATGAATTCATTCTCAGAATAGACTGTTTGGTTCCCTTCTAGGATTTTTTGACTACTATCATCATAGGGTGAGTTTCACATCAATATAGGGAGGTTTATTTCATCATAAGGGATAATGGGATGTCCAGGCGAGCAGAGCGGGACCCGTGCATCATGGGTTAGGAGGTGTTACATCCCCGATTGTAATTCTATATCTAGATGATAATGGGACTTCACAATTTTACGTTCCTTCAATTTTGGATAATTTTATGGTTTTATTTCTAGTATAAATTTTATTTTTTCTTTCATAATGATTGTTGGAATTGTATATTGAGCTTGTTCTAGGAGCGTCACCTGCATCTATTCCTCCTTATAGTATTGTTACACAAGAGTTACAAGAGCTCAAGAAGTAGTTAGAGGAGTTATAGGCGAAGGGTTTCATCCAACCCAATACTTCATCTTGGGTTTTCCCTATTCAATTTATGTCGAAGGTACACAGTACCCTCTGAAATTGTGTGGATTATCAGAAGACTAACCAGTTGATGGTCAAGACCCGGTATCCCGTGCCGAGGAACGAAGAACCATTTGATCAGCTTCATGGAGCCCGGTTGTTCTCAAAGACTGACTGAAGATCTGGTTATCATCATTTGTGCATTAGAACATTTGATATACCTCAGATATTCTTTCAGAGCAAGTATTTTCTATACGAGTATGTGGTTATACCATTCGGTCTCACAAACGCGCCCGCAGCTTTCATGTCACCGATGATCCAAGTGTTCCATCCATAAGTGGATTACTTCGTGGTAGTTTTCGTGGAAGATATCATGGTGTACTATCACACTCTATACGACCTTAATACCCATATTGAGATCATTTTTAATACACTATAAGAGCATTAAATATATGCTAATATCTCAAAATGGCACTTTTTGATGGATCAAATTCACATATTGCATCATGTTTTCACAGAGACAGGAGTATCTGTAGGCCTATAGAAAGTGATGGAAGTAGATTAGTTGGAGAAGCCTAAGAACATATTTGAGATACAGAGTTTTCTAGGACTGGCTGGTTACTACATAAGTTTCATACATGAATTCTCACGCTTAACAGTGCCACTAATAGGCGTGACTAAGAAGGGTGTGCAGTACTTGTGGTAAGATTCTGGTGAGTCAACCTTTTAGGAGCTAAAATGGAGGTTGAATTTAGCACCGATGCTAGTATTTCCAGAGCCTAGAATGATTTATACTGTATACTATGATGTATCAGGGATCAGGCTATAAGAAGTCCTCATACAGGGGGATGGAGTCATTGTGTACAGGTCTCGGATGTTGAGGCCACATGAGTGGAATTACCTTACACATGATCTCGAGTTGGCTGTAGTTGTTCATGCCTTATTCTATTGGAGACATTATCTATTTGATGTTCATTTTGTGGTTTTAACAAACCAAAAAAGTTGTATGTACATCTTTACTCGGCACAGTCTAAATCTGAGATAGCGAAGGTGGGTTGAATAACTTTTTTCCTTTGACTATGAGCATGCCTGCATGCCTAGGAAAGGCAACACTGCAGCTGATGCCTTGAGTTGGAGGACATAGAAACTAGAAGTTCAAGTGTCCAGTAGTTACTGTATTCTTATGGATCTATTCTCTATGATTCATTTGGAGGTGCACGTCAGAAAAGGATAGACATTTTTTTCTTCTATAGTTGTTACCTCTACTCTACTTGATCTAGTGCAAATGAGGAAGCTAATAGATTCTAAAGGCCTATTCATACATGAGATTATGTCAGGGGAGTACCATATTCCTAGATGGAACTTATGCGAGAATGAGATCTTATGCTTTCATCGGTGCGTATGGGTGTTAGCAGCCATACACGTAGAGCTGATGTGGTATTTTCATTCCTCTGTTTGGGAAGTTCATCCTAGCATCCCCAAGATGTATTATGATCTAAACTATCATTATTAGTGTCCATGGATGAGGAGGGATGTTGTTGGTATTGTGATGAGGTGTTCCACTTGTTAGCAATTGAAGGCGAAGAATCCATGTTCAGTTGGGATTTTTTAGTAGTTACCCATTCCCGAGTAAAAGTGAAATAATGTCGTGATGGAATTCGTGACAGGCTTACGGAGGTCACCTCTAGGGAATGATGTAGTTTGGGTTGTTATTTATAGACTCAGAAAGGTTTCACACGTTTTGAAGATCAATGAGACTTTTAGTGTTCAAAATTGTAATCACTTGAGAGATGGTCTGAGTGGAGGCACTCCCTCCTCTCGCAGATCTTGGGTTTTCAGTCGTTGTCAATCTAGAGCAGGAGGCTCAATCACTATATTCAGTGTTGAACCAAAGGGATTCTCCATCGTGGTCTCCCCCTCCTCCTTCATTTGGAATGTCCCAGTGTGTCCTAGCGTGGTCTATTGTCACTTCAGCTTCTCAATACTATGTGAAGGATTTCGTTCTGCTGTCACCTCTACAAGAAGATTTCCGAATTGTGTTCCGCATTCATGGTCTCCTATGCCAACTGTGATCTGTGATTTTAGTAGTGAGGTGATGTAGCATCATTTTAAAACGAGGGCTTTGGACAAAGCTTCTTTAATAGCATAGGTTGTCAGTATCAATGATTCTATGAAAAAATTTGAGCCGCTTCGATTTGGAGATATGAAGGTGCGGCTTACTTGGTGTTCGCCTTCTGGGGTGACTTTTTTGGTCCAGCCGAAGCTTGATGCAATTGAAGGATATGGCTGATTTAACCCTACCATGATCTCGAATTCCACCACTCTTATCTATGTCAGATTTGGAGCGGTTGTAAGACAGGGGTATTGGGTTAAGGGGTTTGGTGGTCTTCTTTTCTCCAGGAGCCTCTGTTTCGGCTCGACATTGCTTTGTGGTTCTGGTTTTATGCCCACTGAGTTTCCTCCGTTTGGAGACCTAAGACGCTCTTATCCCTACCCTGACCATCAAGGACCCTTTTACTCTCTCTGAGTTGGATATGAAGCGATGGTCCCTCAACGGTTTTGGGAGGTGGGTTTCGGCGGACGACGATGCCCCTTGAGTGGAATGCTTCGTTTCTCAGTGTTGATATGTTTGAGTCATTTTCTTTGGCGGTCGGTCTTCTCGAGACCAGACCGATGAAGGTTCTGTTGGTTTTTTTTATGGATTTTCTTTGTCTTGGTTATGGTGGAAGCCTTCTGTTGTTCATCTCACTCATACTCTGTTCTGCTGTCATGGTCCAATGCTCCTTAACAAGTTTGCAGCTGTGGTGGTCTTCATGGATGGTTTGGGATGTGTTCTTCGAGCGGATATTGGTCATAGGGAGGTGCATCCAGCATTATACAATGGTGAATATGGGGCTCGAACGGCGATGATGGTGGTTTTTTATTTTATGTATATGATGGTGGTGTCTCTTGAATTTTTAGGATTGTGGGATTTTCTCCGGTGGAGTGACGGGTCCAGCCAGTGTTCGTTCTGGACAGTGAAGGGAACTATGTAGATTGGTATTGATGATGGTGATGTTGATGACATCAACGTTGGTGGAGTGATGATGGTTCCGGTGATGTGTGTAATGTGACCCTAATTTCAGTGTTTTGGTGGTTCTGGAATCGAGGAGGCGCGGTGTGGTAAGGTTATCAAAGCACAGACATTCGGTTTAAGTGTTTTGAATATCAAAATTGTTTTACTTTGGCATGTAGTTATGTTTTTTTTATTTTGGGTTCTCTACAGGTGAATTGTGATGTGTTCTAATTTTTTGAAGTTTCTCACTTTATCTTAAAAGTGTCTTCGAAAAAAAAATGGATTTGGAGGAAGGAGATATTTAGTGTTGATGAGCGGGGACAATTGTACTTCTGGGAGATTTTACATTTAAATAGAGTTATGAAATCCATTGTTTCAGACAGGGATACTCGTTTTACTTCTTAGTTCTGGCAGGAACTATAGAGGGATTTGTATACAAAAGTACTACTGAGTATAGCTTACAATCCCTTGACAGATGGCCAGTCCGAGAGTATTATATAGGATAAGGAGGACACACATCGAGCATGAATCCTAGATTTCAACTGTTCTTGGGGGAATCACATACCATTTGTGGATTTTTCCTATAATAATAGTTTTCAACCAACTATTTAGGTGGAACCTTTTGCGGCTTTGTATGGTAGGCCATACCGATCACCCTTATGATTGTTGGAGGTAGGAGAGGAATCTATGTTGGGACCTCATCTTCTTCAGGAGACCACAAAGCAGGTGGAGTGCATTTGGAAGAGGATGGCTGCTGTAGAGTCATGACAGAAGTCTTATGATGATCAATGGAGACGACCTCTAGAGTTCAAGGTTGGAGAACGGGTTTTCCTATGTGTCACACTGAGTTTGAGACAGAGGAGTATTAGGATAAATAGAAAGGTTTCACTGAGATATGTTGTACTGTTTGAGGTTTTGGAGAGAGTCGGTTTCGTTGCCTATCAGTTGTAGTTACCTCCAAGGTACCAGGCTATACATGAAGTCTTCCAATTTTATCAGCTACGACATTACTTCTTAGACATGTCTCGTGTTTTCTAACTCGAGGAGGATGAGATATAGGTGGACACCTCATTCTAAGAACATTTTATCTGTACTATTGATCACAATAAAAATGTTCTCTATTGGTGTTCTGTTCCTCTGGTATGAGTTTTATGGCAGCATGGGTAATAGGATGAGACTTGGGAGGGGGATACCGATGTGTGATCGCAGTTGCAGAAGCTCTTTGAGGATTTTTATTCTATACAGCCTTGCAATGGAATTTCAGGGATTAATTTCATTAAGGGGGAAGTTGGTAAGAACCCGGACCTTCTTTGTAGGTATGAGTTTTCCTTTTCTAGTGTTATTGAGAAAAAGAGGAGAATATGGGAATATAAGGAGTACACTCCATGTACATTAGAGCAAACACCATGTATCTAGTTTCAATGGGTGACCATGTATAGGCAGTGTAACAGCTGAGTGAATGGTCATATCGGGTGACCTGGAAGCCACATAAAGCAGGGGCCGATTAATGCATATACACGCTATGTTTTTTAAAAGACACATAGTGTTATTTTCTTTTTATTTTTTATATCAGATAGGGGTTGTTTATAATTCACAAAAACTTCTTCTTATAATGACGTCTCAGCGAGGAGCGACCGAGGAGCGTGATTTTTTCTTTGAGCCCCCAATCGATCATTAATTTTCAGAATCTACATCATTCAATTGAGCTAGAATCGCCACAGTGATTTATTCCATCTTCTAGAGCCTCATCTCTTGATTTCTCTTCTCTCGCGATATATCATTGGTTGAACATTTTGGACGTTTTTGTAGACCTATGGTGTTATAGGTTGATTTAAAGGCCGGTGATTATCTTTATAAATCATACAATGCCGAGTTAGGTGGATTGTCCCCTTCCATAGTTTTTCCTTCAACTTTATGTGAAGAAATTCCCAATACACTAGATTGGGGTATTGCGTGTTTAGGTATTTTAGACTGGTTCATGCCTGTTATTCCTTGTCTTCTAGAGTAGAGGTTGATTGATTATAAATAGGGTTATTTTCCATGTTATGGAATTGTTTCCCATGTTTTTATTGATATTGACCATTTGGTTTAGATTTTCTAGTTAGGATGCTTGTTTTCCCTACGTAGTATTCTTTGGATGGAGTGATATTATCTAATGTTGTTATATGCATGTAACTGTTTATCTAAGAAGTTATTAAAATCTATTAGCCAAGTAGTTCTTAATGTTTACTTTGGATATTGAACATCATTGTGCATTAATGACTTAAACAGGTTTGTGGGAACCTGGTGTAGTAGAGAATATGTGGAATGGATGCTGAGGGCTTCGACATAGTGTCTATTTACTTTTACGTTTCAAGACCATGGTGTGGATGGTCTTTGTGCTCCCTCAAAGTAGTTATAGTTCCATGGTACAAGGGCATGAGGGAAATTGAATTTTTAGTGCTTCCCCAGAGTGTCTATATTTACTAATACAAGACCACAAGGTGAATTAACAGTGAGTTTTTCCTCAGAGAGTCTTTGCTAAAGTTGAACCAGAGGGGTCATACTGTGAGTACTTCCCCGAGGGTTGATTAAGTTTGATTGGTTAAAGAAGATGGGTTAGGATATGATTAATTCACAGCGGGTTAGTTGTGTTTGATTATCTTCTTACATGATATATCCAAATGAATGAAATTGAAACTATAGGATTGTTTACTTTTGAAGGCTTCATTGTTTACTGCATCATTTTGCTTATTGACTGCCATATATATTCTCTAACGGTTAGGAACAAATCTTTGGGTAGTTGCCTACTAGGATTCTTCTCACACCCTATTTGGGACATGCTTTTGGGCCCAAATATATTATATTACTGTAGGTATAGATAAGGGTAATCACCCTTTTTGTCCGATACTTGGCTGTTGTTGAGCTAGAGAGCATTAGAGAAAGTTGGGACTTACGATACTGGTGAAGTTTATTTGTATTTTTGTACTTTGGTTCGGTAATGTATTCCCACATTTTGACTTTTTTGGATTAATTACTAGACATATGTATTGTTCATCATTTATATCTGTCCTCTATTTGTTTATTACTTTCAGTCTTCTACTATTAACTTATTTCATGGTGTTTCTGCTTGTGCTATTGCCATCTATTTTTTTCATTGCATTAGTATGCCAATGAAGGCATAGTTTCCCCACTATCACTCCCAAATACCTTTCTACTAGTTAGAATACTCTAGCATTTAGGGAATTTCATTTTAGGCCATGATTCCAATGAGGTATAAGTCACCTCTCGGAAACATCCAAAATTGGGACGTTACATATCCATTATATTATTTTTAAAATTATTTCCCAAATTAATAACATATATTCATTCAAACAAATTTTATGATCATTTTATAATTCTCATACATAATATATAATTTTTTTACTAAAATATATCATGTTTCAATTTATTTCTATATTGTGCATGGAAATGAATTTAAATACATTTGACTCATTTAATAAAGTTATATATTAAAATAATGAGATTTTAAATATGTATTCATAAAAATTAGATACAAATATTTAATTTTTGTTTGACTCTATTTTCATTTTACTTCCTACATAATACTATTACACATACCTAAGCTTCCTTCAACATTATATATTCTTATTTTCTCTATTTGTAACAAGTTCTTCAATACAAAGTTCGAATACTCCAAATATTTACCAATCACTCTCTAATATTTATCTTAATATACATTCTACATAAACTATATAATAACCATGAAAACTTGATTACATGATAATTATTTATATAAAATTTTCTTGATATGGTTATACAGTAATAACTTTCCTCATTTTTCATTTTTCATAAGAAAAATAAAAAAAAATTGTGTGTATAGGAGGACAACCTTTTCAATGAAGTGGCATGTTTTCTTTCCTTAACCTCCTTAAATATCTTAATAAAAGGTGTATTAAATGAAATAATTTAATTTTTATTACATTATAAATAATATGGAAATATTAATCTATTTATACCCATAATAAATGTTTTGGAAAAAAATTGGGCATGTTTATATATGGAATACGTTCTCCACGGGTGACATGTTATATTTCTCATCACTGGTAGACATATTTGGTTGTAAAATATATTTTATGAATATATAACAATCATGGAATCGTATATATAAATAATAGGATCTAATGGTATGAAATAAATAATAATTACTTTTATCAATAAATATGTTGTTATCGATATATTACCTTAAGAAAGCTCATCATGGTTTCTATTCTCTTAAAAAAGGCCATAAATCCTACCATATTGAAATGTAAAGGATTAAAAAATTTAACTATAATGTTTTAAATATATTTTATCCCATATAATATATTATGATTCAATTAATTAATGGGGTTTGATGTCTCTATAAAAAACATAGGCGAAAAAATATCAATTAAGACATTTGATAAAGAAAATAAGTGAAAAATCACTAATGAATGTATATAAAGTAAATATAACACGATATTATAAATTGCAATAAAATTGAATATTTTTTAAATGAGCAATTATTATAGTTATTTTTATATATATGAGGCTGGTTTCATGTATGATAAGAACAAATGTAAGGGGTTTTCCAACTACAATTTCAATTTGGGGAGTTGTAAAGATTATCCTGGAACAAAATTATTATAGGATTATTTATTTTATCTTATGATTGTATAAATTATATTTCGGAATTATTTTTTGTGGATTTAAAAATTTCTTCTCATGGTATCCCTTTTAATGTATTATTAAATAAAAGATTATGATATTTATAAATGTTCTCTACACAATTCGTCTCTATTGAGAAATGTTATCATATTATACACATAATATTCATTTATGTGGTGAAAATAATCCCCCAATAGATAATATTATTTAAATTAATGCATATTCTGTGGTATGTGAAGTTATTATTTGAAATACATAAATTAAATAATTTAAATTCTTTTAATTCCAAATATTTAGGGGTTTCTCATCTAAACATTCATTCATTAAAACATATTCTATATTAACCTATTGTATTATTTTATGTGATTTTAACATTAACATTTACATGTTTTAACAATGATATAAATTAAATAAAATTTATTTACATACCAATTACATTTTTTTATTTCGAAGATTTTTATTCATGTGCTACAAAATACATAAGGGTTTTTGATCGACCTGGTTCCCTTTTGTTGGATAAAAATCTATCATCATTACCAATACTCATTTAAGAATCATATTTTCATTAATTATCTATTGTAAATTTTATTTACAATTTTAATCTAGGGATGTTACAGGTTTATATTAATGTATTCTTCTTTGATTTATTTTATTTTCTGGAATTTTTGACTTTCTTAAGAACATTTCACATCCATTCAAATTGATTTTTTCCTACATATACATATTTTAATATCACACTAATGTTTTACTTTAATAAATAGAAGGATAGATATATGCTCTCTCTTATTATATTCTTACATAACTTTATGTATAAAAAAGGAATCTTATTATCCTTTTTTATTAGGTTTTCAAAAACATCATTTTCAAATTATTAAAATGGATTTTTCGATATCCTTATTATTTATATATTACTATTATAATATTTGTTGGAAATAAATTATGTCAAATTCATAGTTCTATTATTAGTATTCTTTTTAAAATATTTTTCAATCGGTTTCTCTTTTTATCTCCCTTAAAATTTCATTCAATGTGAATTGTAACATCCTCTGATTTATATATTCTTAAAAACTCAATTTATAAACACTTTTAGGATTTCAATACAATTTTACTCATTATATTGAACGAGTTACAAATACCTATGAATTATTCCTAATGGATTACATGAAAAACCCACTCATACTATTTTTATTTCGGGTATTAAACTCATTTTATCAGATGATATAAAACATGATCATTTCATATGTTATACCATTATGAATGTTATTCTTATAATCAATTATTTAAAGTACATGAACATTCATAAAAGTATATATATTTATATGGGGATATTCTCCAACAATACCATCTAGTTTCTTTATATAGGTGGATTCTGATCGTATTGTTTAACATAATGACTTTAGAAAATATTTACATCCCATAAAAATGTTTTCCTTGATTCATATAATTATTGAATCTCTAAATAGTATTGTTATTAATGGGTGTAATTAATAATTTATTTATTTACATAATGATAAAACAAATGGTATAGACCTATAATATGAAATATTATGATTATATCATTCCTTCAATCTAGAATTATGTCTAAAACATTAATCGTCAACCAACTCCATGATTCACCAAATATGTGTGGTATGATATTTCCCTAATGATGAAGTGTTAAAGACCATAGTGGGAAGAATAAAATGTGGAATTATCATGAAATAACAATAATTTATTTTTTATAAGGGGTTTACCATGTAAAAAATCTGATTAGGAAACATGAAGTATTCATTACACACAAGCGAGGAAATTGACATTCATTTTATGATACCACTACCAATTTAATGTTGTAAGTGAAATGTGTTTGGAATGTATATAAAAATTACTATAATAAAATAGATAAAGTAAAATCTTATATAAACACATGTTTATAGGTGGATATTGATATTTAAAAAAAATTATACGGCGGTGATTTTTTATGGCTTATGAGATATTTATTCTAGAAAAATTGACACGCCAATTTTTTTTCTAATTGAATCAAAATCAATACCTCAATGATTATCCTTAGATAAATGTAGAAAATATCATTTTTTTATTACTCAATCCCAATTTTAATGTTTATAAATATTTCCCATATAAAACATCTTCCACTTATTTTATATGAGGTAAATGTAATTTTGAAATTGTATTAGATATCTCAAAATATACAATAAATAAATTGAAAAAAATAAAGACATAACATTTCTTAAACTAAATCTACGTATGATTTTCTATGAACATATGATTAACATGGAGATCTATATAAATATCAACTCCATTATACGAGTCTTAATACCCAATAATGATATGTCTTACCGAGTCTTACCAAAGTCAGTAAGGTTGATATCTCACTTAAATTATATCTTCATTAAAATCTATACTTTTGGTACCCTTAGATATTTTCATTAGTCAGTGATAATAAAAACAATTAAGATGATATTTACTTAATTGGTAGGTAATTATGTAACAACATGGTATTTATATATATTATTCCCTCATTAAAATTATTATTTTTAATATCTTGATTTACAAGCATCACAAAACCTAATGGAACTAAGATAAATTTTATTAATAAAAATTTATAAGTTTTAAAAATAACTATCATAATATATATGTTAAACTAGAGATTATAAATTGATTTAAAAAAATATTAAATACATATCAAAATAAAAATAAACCCCAATATTAATACTAAATAATGGATTAAATTCAAAATATATAACTTATAAACTAATCCGATCATTTAATAAAAAAAATACTTTTATAACCATTTCCTTTTTAAGTTTGATGAATATTTATTAAAAAAAGAAAACTTATTATTATTAGAACATGAAAAAAAAATTCATGGTATTAAAAATATATTAATAATAATTTAATTAGTAATTTATAAAAATAATAATGATAATAATTAATATTCTTAAATGAATTATTCCTATTAGAACTGGATTTCATTATCTTTTATGATTTTATTTAAATATTTTATTAATAAATTTTAAACATTAAATTTTGAAAAAGTATCATCATTTATGGATTAAAAATAATGTCATTATAATAATATTTATAGTTTTATAATAAATATTTATTATGATTGAATACTCAAAATAATATTTTTACTAACACCAAAACATTAATAAATATATCATGACGTAAGTCTAGCTAATTAATATTTAAAATATTATTCATGGAATAGATATTTATAGTGTTCAATTATGTATTTAAATAATTACATTGAATTTAGATAAATAATGATTTACATTTCTAAAATATATGTAATATTTTATCCTAAAAAAACATCTATAGTAATCTTGTCACTATGTTTTCTCAATATTTAATATAGTTTTTAAAAGATTTTAATGCCACATAAATATTTTATTTTTTATAACAACTAAATTACAATCAAGGAAATATAAGTAATTTGTTATGATAACCTAATAATATATTTAATGAGAAAAAAATAACTTTTTATATAAACAAGTTCTAACAATTACCAATACTAATATAAAAATTAATAATTTTCACCATTAGAAATATTAATTAATAAAATGTTTTTTCAAATTTGATTACATAATTTCTGAATTATTTAATATGGTTATTAAAAAATTTATCTTAAAGATTTATTACAGTGGATAAAATTATAGATACCACATTAAAGGTAAATTAGGTAAAAACAGTTTATCCTTATGTAAAAGAGATAAAAAATTATAGAATAATATATTTAAATGACTTAACTATGTATGAATTAACCAAAACATTTCTCTCCTGAATTTTCCCTTTGTATTTCTCTTTCTATGAGAGACACGTGTTTCTTTATTATTAACATGTTGTATTTATATAATATTTATTCCTTCCACTTATAAAATTGGCTTTCCACCGCTGATTACAATCCACTCTAAAAATTATAACTCCAAATGAATATATTCCCTTTTAATTTCAGCTATATTTAACTTCCATGTCTTTTAGACCATGTTAAAAATATGTTTGTTCTTTTCCTACCTTTCTATGAAGCACATCAAGGGAATGATCAAATTACCAACATATTTACTATTCAAATTCCAATAATTTTCCATTATCAATATTTCTCCGGAATATATATTATTTTGATAATTATATGTTTTTATCCTTATGGAATAAAAATAATCCTTTTTTTCCTTCCATTAGAAAAATGAAAACATAATCTACGCATACGTGTATACATCAACCACTATAGGGTGATGTGTTTTTTCCATCACCAACCTACATAGATAGATAAAAAGTAAATATCTTGGAAGAATATATTATTTGTGTAATAAATAATAATTTTAATATATAAATAAATTTTTACCCTCCTAATATACGGGAAACGAAAGCACAACCCCTAAATACTAGAGAATTACTTCTTACCTAAGCGACATGTTCTATTTTTTCATCAGTGCCTTATTGGACATGTCCTATGATATATATTATGAATATATGATATAATAAAGGCATATCTCATAGGAATAAATTTTTTAATGAATGAAAGATAAAAATTATAATTATTGTGAAATAATTCATTATTTTCTTTAGATTACCCTAAAAAAGGATTTCTAGGATCTCATTCTCTTGAACCAAAAAAATAACACCCATAAAATGAAGTGGGATATGAAAATGTAATTTAAGGTGTAATATTTATATATATATTGCAAATTTATATGTATTAACATAGTATCAATGAATGTGATTCAATGTTTCCAATATAGAACAAGAATGAATCAATTCGAATTATATCACCTCATAAGGGATATAATAAACCAATATGTATAAAAATTATAATTAATGTTTATAAAATGATCATAAAAATATTTATAGATGTTAATAATCTTATTAAATTGGGTATTAAGATGGCTATAAATATTATATGAAATTTTAATGTATTTTCATTGAAGCTGGTAATTAGTATAATGGTTTTTCATAACTCAATTATATGTCATTCGATTATAATGATTATTATCGAACCTCATACCTCTAGAATTTATTTATATTATCCTAGAATATTTTAATACGTATTTATAATTTAATTTCAATATATTTATTATTTTTCACATGAAAACCCTTCTAAATGATTTTAACATCAATGATTTGGATAATCCAAAGTGTTTTCCTCTCAACTCCCCATAATTATGGAAGTTTTTTTATAAGGCACATACTCATCCTTTATATGGTTCAACTAATGCACAAATTTCTTATATAAATTATATTTATGTATATTTTTAATGGAATATACACATATATTCAGTAATCCCTCACCATTCATTTAATTTATTAATTAACAAATTTGTAATGGGTTTTAAGTCTCATGTTTTGTTCTTTGAGGCTTTTCCAATAATGAACACATATTTTTTTCACTATATACTATTACATTTGTGTAATTTTGTCAAATTATATATATAAATGGTTGGATATTTAGGTCAATTTAAAATTATTATTTTCATTTATTATAGAAACAATGGTTTCCAAACACTTAGGGGTGTTGGTGAACCATATTTCTTTTAATTGAGTTAAAAACATTCCTCTTAAAAAATAATCATTTAGGATTCCTATATTCCATAATTTCTCTTTTATATATTGTATTTAATATTTTTCTAAGATGAAATTACATAAATAAATCAAAATATTATTCTTTATTCTATTTTTGTCTCGTTAAAATTTGACATATATAGGAATAATTCCATTATTTTAATGTATGTTTTCCATGAACATATTTTTCATTCCCTCCAATAATACCCTTTCATAATTGGAATCCCATATATGTTTTATCAATTGGGAAATTCAATATTCTATTTTCTTATTTTAAATATAATGTTTTTTATCCTTTTATGATTTATGTATCAAGAAATTTATTTTCAATATAATAAAAAAATCATTACATGTTAGTATTTTTATCTCACATTTTTCATTTCCTATGAAAAACATTTACATCTTTTTCTGTGATATATTATTAGGATTAATATTAATGTAATTGTTTTAAATAAATCATGTTACCTTTTGGAAATTGGTTTTTTTAAAGTGAATCGTAACTTCTTTATACTTCAACATTATTAACATTGTAATATAAAAACAAATCCATGATATTTTATCCATTTTAGTAATTATTTCAAAATTATTTTCCCTTCGTTGGAGTTATGATTCATGGACTACTTTCTAAATCCGATAACACTATTTTATTTTTTTATTGAAATAATGGTATTAAATAATCGAATTTGTGATCCATTCTTATGTGATACCAATCAAAGTGTTTTTATATGGATTTTTTCCTTATATTTCAACAATATTCATAGTTCTTATGTATCTTTAGGGATATTATTTAATCATAAAATCCACTTCATTTAAAAAAAATGGATTATGATCATTTTTTTATTACATACTATTGAAAATATTAATATAATGTATGTTATTTTCCAATAAGAATGTTTATTATTTAAATTTTTTGATTATTTTTTGTATTTCTTATTCAATATTTTCATGTTATGAATTAATTGTACTTATTAAATAATAGGTGTGGCCCAATATTAGATACCCACTTGATGCATTGGTAGGTATCACAAGAAATCAATTCTTGGTATTTTTTTATTCCTCCTGAATAATATATGATTTCTATATATGATTTCATAGTGGAATATTTATGATATCATGGAACAAATCCATGATGATAATATATTTGATGTTTGAAATTATTAATTCCTTCATCATGAAATAAATTATTTTTATACATGTGATTGTTTATATAATTATACATATAAATAGTCTAAGATATTATGTTTAGTAATATGAAACTATTTTATCATCATTTATTAATTTCATAATATCTAAATGCTATATATTCTATAGATTTGGTGAATTTATTCTTTC
This sequence comes from Viscum album, assembly GCA_963277665.1. Lineage (NCBI taxonomy): Eukaryota > Viridiplantae > Streptophyta > Magnoliopsida > Santalales > Viscaceae > Viscum > Viscum album. The sequence goes on along the minus strand of OY728133.1, from coordinate 260,484,861 downwards.
TATTACTATGATATTGAGATCACCATTATATTTTTTATGTTATAAAGAACCATATTAAGATAGATATATCTAAATTGGAATATTGTGGGATAATTTATGGGAGGTGTTAAAAATCTTTTTCACTTTTTTTGTTTCATAAATCATTGTAAAATGATAAATTTATGTGAAATTGATGGGATTTACTAGTTAATGGGTTATTTTAATTCTCTATAATCATAGACATAAATTTTATGTGGTGTATAATTACCTGAATATTAAATTTTTATATTAAAATAAAGAATAGTTATGTTTGGATCATTTGAATTTTTTCAATGATTATATGTAATATATGTGTTTATTCATTGTGGATTTTGATTGATTTGGTATTGGATGTTCACAAGAACTCAATGAAATAGAGCTAAAATACATTATATAAAAATTACATTTGATAAAAACAGATATTAACTGAGATTAAATTAAGAGATTTACATATCAACTCACTGTTTAAATAATTTTTATTATAAAAAACACACAAATACCATAACAGAAAGCTTTAGTGAATTTTAATATTAATTAAGAAATATTTAATTTTATATACTTAATTCAACGTATATAAATATATATATACAAAATATAACCTTTAAATCATTATCAAGTATACAATTTATTTTGGGTAATGATATACATAAGAAATAGTGAGTTGAAATGATCTATAAGGTAAAATCATATCAGTGAATTATAATGGATTAGATAATAATATTATAGAAAATCATAATCACGATAGTAATATATAATATTAAATAATAAGGAAAATATAATTTATCCATATGTCATGATATAATAAAATGAAATATGATTTGAAAAAACATATATAATAGAATAATAATTTATAGTCATGATATAGTGACCGTGTACAGTGAATCATACCATTTCCATATAACATAAAAATGTGATAAACAATATAAATGTAACAAAACATAAAAATAATTTGCATTAACAGAATATTGTCCACAAATAATCATATTAAAACATACCATTTTAAAAAATGTGTCAATTATTTTTTACTAAAAAAAATAAAGATGAAATTACTACATGTGCAAAGTATTGTGCCTTCCTGATCTATTAATTTTCATGTTTAGCTATTAGAAGGTCATGGAGGATTCTCAGAGAGAGTTTGGAGAAGATTAGTTGTTAAAAACTGGATACGAGGAAGTTACACATCATGTTACATGATTTCCGAATGAGAAGTTTGGATTCTTGGTATGTCCTATAAAGTATCATGATGTGAAGATATTTACACAGTGTGAGGGAGGGATTCATGGTGTGTAATATTTCAAGGTTTAAAAATGTAATAAATTCAAGAGGTGATGCATTTTTTTGAAGAAAATGAACCCCAAGAATTATACAATGTGAAAGAGTATTACAATTCGAGTAATACCTGACTCAGTTCTACTTTAGAAATTATTCTAAGTAAAAAATTCATTCACTCATTCATTTTCTATACCACCTATCAATACCTCCAAACCTCATGTACACTAATGTGTTCTAGAAATCCTCTTCATCATTCTTTAATCCAGTGAACTTGGTGATCGTTCCCTGGCGAACTGTGGTGGTCTATAGTATGTTCTCCCTTTATTTTCTAGTAGTCTAACTCAGTTTAGTAATCTTTCTATTCTACATATCCATGACGTTCCATGGAATGTCCTTATCCATGATTCTTAATGAGGTATTATTTATTAATGTTAGTTTAGTGGTGCCAATACATCCTTGTATGGATGAAGATATTGTGGGATAGGTGATTAGAGGACTGTTAAGCAATCTGATCTCATGAGAAGAACATTGGAACCCCTTTGTGGTAGGGATTCTCTTGTATCTATTTATATGAACATCATTTTGGAAGAGTTTTTATTATGTTAACCATGTATTATGGTGGTATAAGATTAAAAAATGATAATGAACTGTATAGTTTAATTTAATGTTATATTGGTTTATTGCATTATTTTCACAGCTTTGCTTATTGTTTGTGATATTATGGAAATAAGGGATGAACTCCCAAATTAAAATGGTGGTCATTGGTGATTTTTTTCACTGGTTATATCTATTGTGTGTGCTTAATTAGATGCGGTTTTTGTGGTATCACCCTAAATAGAAATAGATAAATCACGTACACATGGAAACAAAATAGATGCCCTGGGATTACCAAGTTCTAGGAAAACCCCTAAATTAAAAAGTAGAATTTCATAAGGGATGAACCATTAAATCCGAAAGTGTGTTAGGATTTGGTATGGTGGGGTGATTTTTTTTTGGATAGTGTGGTTTTCTATCTTGGGAAGTTGGATTGTGAAGTGGTTATATTGTGATGTATGGATACACTATATTTTGTTTTTCGGTGTGTTGGTGAAGGGTAGGTGCCTGATGAGGGTTGGTTTGGGAAGTGGGGAGGATGAACTAATAGACGATACATCATCCTGACCATGTAATGGAATATCAAGTTGATCTTTTTATTAATTTTCAAATGGATGATCAATGATATTTATTACGCAATAATTAAGTTGTGCTTTGTTTATGTTACTATATGTAGATGATAATAGGGGACTTTTTTGGTTGGTATGGGTAATTCTCTAGGGGTTTCTCGATGTTTTTCCTTTCTTTCCTTTCTTTTTATATTCTATTCTTGGATGTTTCTTCGATTAATATGGAATATATGAATAAATAATTGATTAATATTGTTTTGGACTAGCTTGGGTTGGTTTGGTAATTGAAATTCATAAATGAATTTTGAATGAAGAATGATAATTTGTTAAAAAAATTAGACTAAGGAATGATTTGGGTTTTGAGATTATTTTGTGTTGTTGGGAATTTTAGAGGTAGTAGTAAAGTTGACAGTTTTTTGACATGGTTTATTAGTTTGAAAACTCATTGGTTGGTTATGAGTTTTTGGTATTTGATCTATATATTCATTTATTTTCATTTTCATTTCCATATAAACCCTACCCTAGTTGATCACTACATGAAGAACACCCCCTGTCGTCACATTTGAGGTTGTCTTTCATAAACATTCAATTGGGGGGATAGATGGACAACCACCCACTCTACAATACTATTTCGAGACCATGGTATCCAGAGATTCTTTATATAGGTTGGGGTTTGTGGGGCCTAGTTGTGTGCAGGGGAGTTCTGTTTTCCTACATATCTTTAGGATGATATGTGTTGTGTTTTCAAAGGTGACTTCGAGACGATATTTGTTGTGTTTTCCCAGGTGTCATTAGGATGAGATGTGTTGTGCTTTCCTAGGTGTTTTTGGGATGTGATATGGTATGTGGCCAAGGAATCTATTGGTGGTATGTGATGTGGAATGGGGAGATGGTGTCTATGGGTGAGATGTGATGTGGTTCTAGGCCACAGTGATGGGATGAGATGTGGTTGTATGGACAAGGTTTGTGTAGGCGGGTTGTGATTTGGTGTGTTTAGAAGATGTGGGAGCTCCATGAAGTTATTCACAATGATGTGAGATAAAATTAGTGGGAATTTTGTGTGTAGTATCATACCATCAATGTGATTAAGATATTACTTTACTTGACTTCCTTTATTAGGTGAGCATGCCATGGTGAGATTGGAGTTGTTAATATTCCTTCTTAGGTGAATGTTTGGTTCTGCAATTTTATCACAATGGAATTAGTATTATTCATTAACATGTGCATGAGAGACATTGGACATCCTACTGAGTATACATGTATAGTCACCCTATGTATATAAAACTGTTTTTAGGTTTCTAGGCTGACTTTCTGATCCATGATAGACATTACTAGATTAGATCTTGATAGTTGTTGAATCACTACATTATCATTATTTTGGTACATAAATGGGATATTTTTTCTATGAAATATTTTTATTTTAAACATGCATGTGGGATGTATTATGATTTCATATATATATATATATATTGTATTAGTTTTTGGATGATCCATCTCATCTCCTATTCTTGTTTATTTAAATAGGGAAAAGGCTCCAATTTTGTGAGATTTTTAAACCCTTGGTGTTCATCAACACCCTAGGGCCGTCAGGAGGTGGGAAACTTTGTACATTATATCTCTTCCTTCATTTCCAACATTGGAGGGGAATTTTGGAGGGGGGGGGGTCATGACAGAATTGTATCTTATGTGATGGTTGAGAGATAGGATAGGGATTGGAGTTAGGTATAGGGAGGATTTAATGGTTTGGTAGGTAATCATTGTAAAGTGATCTTGGTTCATGACATAGGGAAAAGAATACTGGTTAGTACATGGAATTTTAGGACCCCCAGTGATCTGATGCAAGGAATATGAGCATACCAAACGACCAAGTGAGACTAAACCATTTTCATTGTAGTGACCTAGGAAAGTTACATGTATCATAGTGACTCATGTTATTGACTTATTTTTTTTGTTTTTAAAAGTATCAAAGGGATATGATGAAAAGAATTATGTAAAATAAATATTAAATAAAATTGCATACTACTCGGGAATATGAATTCTTTGTTTACCATTCAGAATTTAAACCCGGTCGTTGACTATGTGCGGCTCGGGAGGTTGAGAATTAGTAGGTCTATCTAGTTGATCTATGGATGGATGATCTAGTGGAACATGACAACATGTGGAAGATAATGTTACATTATTTCTTGTATAATGCCTTGGGAATGTATGGTGTAAGTGTTTAAAACAATGATATGTAGAGTTATCGTGAGGAGAATGAGATCACCCATAGTTTAATTCAGGCTCCAACAAAGTTCTAGGGACCTATGGAAGTGGTTTAAATGTGGGGAGTTATGCATTATTGGTGGAAAAATTACCTAGGAGAGAAGAAAGAGGTAGGCATGTTGTGGGACAAATTTCTAAAGGAATTCCATATGAAGTTCCTTTAATCAACCATAATGGCTGATAAGTGGTAGGATCATCTCTCCCTTCTATAGTGGAGTATGTCAATGAGGGGACATGGTTTCAGGATCATGGATCTCATTTTTTTAACCCCATATATCATTATGGATGAAGAGTCTCATGCAAGATGGATTTAGGTGGTCCACCACCCTTAAAACTAATATAATGATACTTCTTTTACGTTTCCAGCTTATTTGTAGGTCTAGAAGAAGGTGGAGAAAATTTAGAGGATAAAATCATGATGAGATTTACCACATGGAGGGAACCATCAGAGTTCTTAAAGGGGTAGGGTTTTCAGCAACATGTTCATGGTGCTATGAAATTGGAGGTTTCGATTAGTAGGAAGTCTACCTTAGCGGTATCAATTCTTTTCATATAGTGTGAGTGGTTCTAGTGCCCTTTTTGTGGGATTGAGGATGAGGACATTATTTATTGGGGTCCATGACCATCTCTAGAGTTAGTTCCTAGGGGAATATAAAGGTCATTTTTTGGTGGAGGAAAATATAGTCAATTCTATCCTCAACAGTAGTTTCCAGCTAGGTCATTTCCCCAGTAGGGACCACAAGATTTTTCCCCACCGAGTGGAGATGGAGTAGGAAGGGGATAACCTCATGGTGTTCATCATGAACATTTATATGGGAGTGGTCATAGAGGTGGTTGTTAGAAGAGGGGTAGTAAAGATTTGTGTGGTCAGTTTCATGTAGTAAAGGTAGCAGTTATGGCATGACCAGAGAACATTAGAGGTACGATCCTCTTGTTTATTACCCTTGATTGCACATTGTTTTATTCCGGAGATCCACACCCCTTTGTTAAATACCATGGATATCCCCTATTGTATGTTTACTTAAATCGTGAGGGATTTTTTTGTTGGGTTACCTAGGGATCAGGGAGGCTAAAATGATATATATGTAGTAGGGGATCTGTTGATGAAATCAGCACATTACGTAGTGAATATGGACTTGGATAAAATGGATCCTACATCGATGAGGTATGTAGATGAAGTGGTTCGGATTCATGGTGTTGCAAGTTCCATTGTGTTAGACCACGACACATGGTTTACATCACGAGTCTATAGAGGATTAAAAAATGATTTTGGCACCCTGTTATGCATCATATTTTCTTTGGACCCTCAAATAGATGGGAATAATGAGATGACTATCCAAATGTTAGAGAATATGTAGTGGTCTTGCTTATTATACGTTGGTGGATCATGGGTACAAAACTGAACCATATAAGAGTTCTGTTATAATAATATCTATCACTATTCCAATGGAATGGTTGAATTTTAGGTATTGTACTAGATATTGTTTCATTCTCCATTGTCCTCAATGGAGGTAGGGGGTGATTGATGTTCTTCTTATTGATGTGGTGAAAAGTATGACGAAGAAAGTTCATCTTGTTCATGAGATTATTAAAGTGGTGAAAGTCTAAAATAAATCATATTCCAATTGTGGGAGGAGGGCCTTAGATTTCGATGTAGGGGACAAAGTGTTCTTAAAGGTTTTCCCTCAACATGAACTATAGAGGTTTCACAGAGGAAGAAGGAATTCTTCTTGGTTTTTTGGACCCTTTGAGGTATTCGAATGAGTTGGTTAAGTGGCGTACCAGTTGGAATTTCCACCATAGATGTAGAGGATATATGATGACTTCCACATCTCCCAACATCATTGTTATCTTCATGTTGACTATCACGACCCATTCCCTAGGGGTCGTGATGTGATTACCCCAAGCCCGCCTTCCATTGTCCAGGAGCTGGTGACTAGCACCGAAACGTGCATTCCCTAAAACAGGGAAGGAACTGCCTTTATAACCTGTAAACACACGCAACCAAGCACACAAAGAGATACAAACACAAGTAAGTTGCAGAGTAAAAAGAGTGTGTATAGTAAGAAAATGGGTTTGGAATACAAGACCAATAGTAATGGTACAAGTACAACTGAAATACAATACAACTGAAAAAAAGATAAAGACAGCTACTAGGTCTTCCTCCAATGTTCCTACCTAAATGGAAGGTACAGATCATCTCCTCAGTACTCCACATCCACCCATCACCTCTGCAAACGGACATGTCGTATGGTCCACCTCTGAGCACCATCCAGTCTTGGTAACCCCGTCCTCATTCAGCGATGTCCGTCTTCTGTACCAATGACTACAAGGTGTAGGCATATCCCGGGTAGGGGTGAGTATAACGATTCTCATTAGGGACACCGAGACCCTCATGGTCTCAAAAAATCCACAAAGGATATACCACAAATCATGAAATCAACTAACAACCCTACATAGTTATATTCCCATACATATACATATGTTATCAAATATTCCCATCTCAATCATAAGGAAACACAGAGTCCAACTCAAAAGCCAAATCTCAAATGTTCCCCAAAAGGATTACCACGATGGTAAGTAACACACAGGTACGCCAGATAGAATAATACCACCAAGGTATAAACACAATGGAACGTATCATATAGTTATGGAATCAGATCACACCAGGTATATCTTAGGAACAGTAGTAAAGATGATTAGATGTAACTATTGAACCATCTTACTCTGTTAAGAGGTAGAACCAAGAAGGATCCTAAATAATCATTAGAACCACAGAGGATCGTAGTATATACTCATACACACATAGGCTCCTAGTACCCTATCAGACCCAAAAATGATCCCAGTACATCAGAAGACCCACAGAAGATCCTAGTACATCGTCAGACACACACATGATCCCAGTACATCATCAGTACATTGTCAGGCTCACACAGGATCCTAGTACATGGTCAGTACTCTGTCAGACCCACATAGGATCATATTACATTGTCAGTACATCATCCAACCCAAACAGGATCCTAGTACATCATCAGTACGTCATGAGACCCACACAGGAACCCAGTACATCATCAGTACGTCGTCATACCCATACAAGATCCTAGTTGATTGTTATTATGTTTTCATACCCACACATGATCCTAGTACATCTTTAGTAAATCATCATATCCACACATGATCCTAGTACACCGTGAGTACGTTATCAAACCCACACATGATTCTAGTACATCGTCAGTACATCGTCAGACCCACACAACATCCTAGAACATCATCAGTACATTGTCAGACCCACACATGATCATAGTACATCGTCACATCCAGCTACAATGATTCTGCACTAAGATCGGTTGTCTCTAGTAGGTTCTGATCCTCAAGCCACTGGTCGATACTCCAACTACCAAGATGTCCCATGAAGAAGTATCCCAAATGACCTCCAACTCATAGAGGTATCAATGCAATAGACAGTGTATCAAACAAATGAACGGTCTATATGTTATTAGCCTTTTATTTTCATGGGCCCTGTTAAATTAATTCTTGATCCAACCCGACTGTAAGCCAACATTATCAAAATCTTAAATGGGGTATACCAATGGGACTTCTCACTCCATGGTTTCCAGCGCCACAGATGGTTCGTCAAACGGACACCTGGTGCCAATGATATGGAAAAAGAGCTAAAATGGGTCGAAGCTGGTCCGAGTCCGGGATGACCCATCCCGATTGGTCCAGCCTGGCCTGCGCTGGGTGGCCCGTCCCGTACTGGGTAGCCCGACCTGGTGGGGGTGCGGCGATGGGGCCGTCGGGCGGTACGGGGGCCTTGGGGGGGTGCACGGGCCCCGGGGCGGCACGAGGGCAGAGGGACGGTGCGAGATTCGCGAGGCGGCGTATGGGCCACATGGCAGCATGGGGGACACATGGCTGCGCATGACCACGTGGCAGAGCACAGGTGGAAGGGCGGCCACAGTGCAGATGGGAGGCCGCAGTTGCAGCGTCACTTTTATAGCGGCCTACGGTGTGGTGGACGCCATATCCGAGTCCCACAAATGCCATTCACTGGCACTGGTCACCACCTTCTTCTATTTCAAGGAACACAAAAAAACTCAAGAAAATGTGGAGTGGTCTAGCCATGTTCATTTGGACCACACCCTCCACGGTAGGGAGGTAGCAAGAAGCTTATTAAATCTTGTATGAAGAACAAAAAACCCTACAACCTCCAACAATGATTATTCCCAATCCCGCTAAAAAGCAATCATCCACGAATCAACTAGTTAGAGATATGATCTACGTCATTTGTTTAGAAGGGAAGAAAAGGGGAATCCATAATCACACATTATTACAGCCCTACCTAGGATTTTTTTACGGAGGTCACAAGGAAGGAGACGAAGTCGTTGGGGATAATGGCATTGGCATTTTTCACTTTCACAAGATGCTTCCAAAGTCAGCTCTAACAACATCCTCATTCTATAATTCCGGAGTGCATTCTTCATTGGAGAATGAAGAATCCCTCCATGGTATTCCCCCAAATTTACTTTTCCAACCCTTTCCCCAATTGCTCCAAAAACTAATAGCCACCATATTTTTAATTAAGTAGATCAATTATGTTAACATAATTGAAATTTTTACACATATCATTAATTGTTATTTGGCTCCAATAATTAATTGGGGAGTTAGCATAATTGATTTAAGGAAGTTGAGAGGTTTTCACTAATTATTGGTGTTTGGGTGGTCCCCACAACTATAATTAAAATTGGAAGGTTTTATGCTCGGTGGTCATCACCTCCACAACCTTCACATGTGAGATTAAAAAAAATGTTAAACAATTTTTTAAATTTTTCCCAAAAAAAGTGAAAGACTAAATTTCCACATTGAACTACTGTGGTCGAGGTGATGGTCTCCTTGAGTGAATACTTGTAATGCGAGTTCAATGGTGTCCTCTGATTTCAATTCCAAGCACAAGTTCAAATGTTAAAAAGAACTACTCAAACATTTACTGAACGTACATGAAAAAAAGTTCTGAAATTTATTCTGAGAACACTGGGCCTCAAAATCCAGCTCCATCAATTTTCACAGACTCATAAGAGTCCAATATAATTATAAAATTTACATGGAATTTTACTTTCTTTACATTCTCCCCACCTCAGGGCTTTGTATCCCGAAAAGCTACAACACAAATCTACGAAAATAAGTGGGGGTACTGTGCACAAATATGAGCCTCTAGCTCCCATTTTATCTCCTGGAGGTTCCCGTGATTCCAAAAAATGCACACCAGAGGTATCGACTGCCCAAGAAGGACAAGATCCCATTGATCCTCAATCTATACTGGAACCTCCATAAATGTCTCCTCGTCGTCAATGTCCAGCTCGCCTTGGTCGATGATGTGAGAAGGGTCATGCACGTATCTACTCGGCTAGGATATGTGGAAGAAGTTGTGCACCCGGTACAAATGAGGTGGAAGAGCTAGGAGGTAAACCACCTCACCAACTCTGCTGAGGACCTGAAAGGGTCCAATGAACCTCAGACATAACTTTTCGCCCCAGAAAAATCTCTACAAACCTCATCTATGTGAGGGCCTTAAAAATAGGTGGTCACCATCCTTGAACTCCAGAGATCTTCTTCTCTTGTCGGCAAAAGACATATGCCTGCTCCGTGCAGTCATCATCCACTCCTGGATGATATGCACCTTCTCTGTGGTTACCCGTACCATCTATGGTCCCACAAGTACTGACCCCCACTGGGTTAGTCCATCACCAGGGTGATTTATAAGGTATCTCTTACAACTCCTCAAAATGTGTCATCCAAAAGGTGGAGTGATATATATTATTGTATGCAAACTCCACCAAAGGCAAGTGATCCTCCTAGATAAGACCAAAGTTGAGGATGCAAGCACACAACATGTTCTCAAGGGTCTAAAAGGTCTGCTCAGTCTGGCCATCCATTTGGGGATGGAAGGAAGTGCTAAAATGAAGCTACGTCCTGAAATCCTCATGCAATCCCTTCTATAGCCGAGATGTAAAAATTTTATCATGATCGATGACAATCGTCATGGGTACTCCATGTATCCACAAAATCCACTGCAAATAGAGGCCTCCCATGCTCTACTAAATTGTGCTCTCTAATCGGCAGGAAGTCGGTTGACATGGTGAGTCGATCGACGATCACCAAGATAGAATCATGAACTCTGCATGTATGTGGATGTCATGTCATGATGTTCATGGATAACCCATCCCACTTCCACTCTAAGACCTATAAAGGCTGAACCAAGCTTGATGGTACCTGATGATCCACCTTCACATACTAACAAGTGAGGCACCAAGAGACAAACACTGCTACTGATTTCTTTATTCCCAGCCACCAGTGCGGTCGTCGAAGATCCTGGTACATATTTGCCACTTTTAGATTTACTTATAGTGGGGATGTGTGGAAATCCATCAATACATCACCTCGAAGCGACACTCATACCATGGTACTTCCTATGAAGAGAATGACGTGCTCCCCCTTCAAAAAATTCATCACATTCCTATCCTGTTGATATCCTAGTACGTCGAGCCTCATAGTCAGTATCTCAGAACTTTGCCTCCCTAACTCACTGAAAAAGTGGGTGAGTGATTGTAAAAGACTGAAGAAAAGAAAATCCATCTTGATCCACAAAGGTAATCAGAAAAACAGCCATCTTCTCTGTCACCTCACCTAGAAGCTGTATACATGATCTCCGACTAAGTGCATATACTACAACGTTCTCTTTCCTATGAGTATAGACTATATAGAAGTAATAGTCTATGGGTAACTCAAGCCAATGTTGTTGTCTTAGGTTTAGGCCCTTCTCCGAGAAGATATACCTGGGACTCTTGTGACCCGAGTAGACTGTAAAATTTTCACCCATCATGTAATGTCACAGCATCTTCAAGGTGAAGAACACTACTGCTAACTGAAGGTCATGAGTAGCATAATTATTCTCATGCTATGATAGATATCAAGAACCATACATGATCACTACTCACTCCTTCATCAGGACACAATCGTGTCTGGTCCATGATTCGTCACTCTAGACTACGTACCCAATGCACTCCTCTGGAAGCCTCGAGATGGAGGCGGTAGTCAACATCTGCATCAGCTCATGAAAACTCTTTGCTGACATTTCTCTGACCACACAATGGGTTACCCCTTCTTCATCAATGCTGATAAATGTTCTACAGCTCTGGAGAAATCTGGAACAAACATCTAGTAGTATCCAGCCAAACCCAGAAAACTCCGTACCTCTGTCACACTCCTGTGTGGCTCCCAAGAAATTACTGCTTCAATATTCACTGGACCCACTACAACTCCAGCCTCTAAGATGGCATGTACCCGAAAGGGAACCTCTCGGATCCATAACCGGAACTTCGAGAGCAGACCATAAAGCTCGGGATCTCAGTGTTTTTTCAGAACTACGTGCAAGTGATAGGCATGATCCTCGTCAGTAGCTGAGTAGATCAAAATGTCGTCGGTGAAGACTGATAAAATGCGATCAAGGTATGGCTGAATGATCCTGTTCATGAGTCCCATGATCATTGTTAGAGCATTATTCAGACTAAATGACATGAAAAAAACTCATAATGGTCATACCATCATCTTAAAGACATATTCTATACTTCTTCGCCTCATAATTTGATCTAGTGATACCCTAATCTAAGGCCTATCTTCGAGAACCATCATGCTCCCTTCAGCTGATCATAGAGGTAGTCAATCCTCAGAAGTGGGTACTTATTATTCATGGTCACCTGGGTCAGGCACCGATAGTCAACACAAAGTCTCAAGATCCCATTCACCTAATTGGAGAACAGAATCGGGGCTGCCCAAGGAGAAACACTAGGCCGGATGAATCATCTCCCTGGAAAATCCTCTAGTTGTACCCACTGTTCACGAAGCTCCACGGGAGCCATCCAATATGCTGGTGTAGATATTGGATCTATCTAGGGGTAAAAGCCAATGTAAAATTCCACCTCTTTTTCAGGAGGTAGAACTGAAACATCATCAGGGAAGACATCTGTATACTGGTCCTTCACAACAAGATAAATCTGAATCTTAACATCAACTACTCCGAGGGTAAGGCTATCCAACTGATGTGTAATTGGTTTCACCCTCTTACTGGTAAGTGCATAATGTTTTGAAAAGTCTCCCTTCTCACCGGTGATAGTAATCCTGGTTCCATGTATGCATACACACCACACCTTGAACCTAATATAGTTAATGTGAGCATGGACTATAGACAACCAGACCATACCCAAGATGACGTTGTTAGACCTCGACACCGCTACTAGGAGATCCCAGCCGAAGATCTCACCTCCTAGAGTAAGCTCATACTGCTAGAAAATTTGTGTAATCATAGAATACTCTCCCTTATGAGTATCTAAATATAACGATCGAGCCAACAGCTCCATTGGAATCTCTGAGATCTAAACAAGGGTAGTGGTAATAATATAATTATTGGAATATGTGTATATATGTACTGCAACTAAGGTGGAGTACACAAAGATCACACCTCGTATCATATCCAAAGAATCATGGTTGTAGGCCTAAGCTGCCTGGAGATGAGGTCACCCCTATCCACTTACTCCCTGTGGTCAGGGTGGACCACCTTTTGGTGGTGGTAGTAACATCTCAAATCGTATCCCACCTCTAGCTACACAGCCAGCTCCTCAACCACATCTGCCTACTCTATGATGACCTCCTCGATCGAACCTCTGTCTCGGCCTGGGTGGTCCCTCGACCATCTGCTGATCATCCTAACGGTAGGTCAGGAAGTCACGAGCCATGTGACCCTTCCCACCATATGTGAAGCACTGACTGTTCCTCATATGACTGGCTCTGTCTCTGGTACCCCACAGAAATGATCTGGAGTCATGTGGTCATCCACCAGTAGGTCTGGTCCTCATGGACCTCTGTGAAATCCGTCTACTGCCAGTTGCAGAAGAATCTACTATGTGACATCCAGGGGTGGGTCTTGCTTATGGAAAATGCTCACCAAGATAACTCTCTACTAAGAGGGCTAGCTCTAACACCCCTTCCTACATTAGGATGCTGAGAGAAATCATCAATTATCTGATCTCCCACCTGTGTCCCTGTTAAAAGGTTTGGGCCCTGATGAATGGGTCCCAGACCATATCAGTGGAGTAGTGTGAGAGGTCAATGAACCTCTCTAAGTACTAGGCCATATTCATTCTACCCTGCTAAAAATTAAGAATCTCCATTATACGCACTATGCAAAGAGTCACTGGGACAATCTCTGCCTGAAACAGGCTCTCTAAGTCTTCCCAGAGAAGCCTCACCTCATCGTGAACCTGAAGAACCAAGCTCCACCATCAACCTAATACTGACTATAGAAGATTGGCGGCATAGACCACCGTGTGATCAGCTGGTGTCCCTACTACTCAGAAGACACTCACTTTGGACTCCAGCCAATCCTCATCCATAGTGGGTCCATCTATCCAATGAACCTGAGTGGCCTCTAGCACTAGAACTCATGCAATTCACTCACACGACGTGCATCCTCTACTACTGGGGTTGGGGAATCGGTGGCCCAATGGGTAATGGTACATCTGGTGCCTCTACTGGTGGCTCTACTGGAAGAGGGCCCTGCATTGAGGCCTCATCGCTTGGTGGGATATCAGTGCATACTATATCCAAGAACCCTAGCTGGATGTCTGTGTGGAGACATCCTGAAGAGAAACATGTGTGTCATGGTCCAAAGTTATACCTGGTGAGCTGACTCATAGATATCACAAATAAAACTCTTGAAAACACACATGAAATCAGTGTTTTTATGCCCTATGTTGAAAATCAGAATTCAGTGTCCTGGTGTATGGATACATCAGCCGTTGCACCAACACTTGATATCCTAAACTAAAAACCACACTCACTACACATAACAATATTGCAGTTAAAAATAATATTAAAGTCAAATTTTCTATGGTAGAACCAACTCCTATGATACCAAATTATCAGGACCCATCCCCCAGGGGCCCTTGCCATGACTACACCAAGCCTTCCTTCCATTGTCCAGGGGCTGGTGACTAGCACCGAAACGCGTATTCCCTAAAACTGTGAAGGAATTTCCATTATAAACTGTAAACACACTCAACCAAGAAGACAACAAGATATGAACACAAGTAATGTGCATAGTATCAAGAGTGTATACAGTAAGAAAAATGGGCTGGAATATAAGACGAATAGTAAAGGTACAAGTACAAATGAAATAAAATACAACTAAAGAAAGAGAAATAGAGCTAATGGGTCGCCCTCGGAGGTTCATAAATGAAGGGTAGGTACAAATCACCTCATCAACACTATACATCCTACAGTCTCCTCTATGTACCAACATGCCATATGGTCCACCTTTAGGCACCATCCAGTCCTGGTACCCTCATCCTTCGTCAGCGTTATCCATCGTTTATACCAAACACAACAAGGTGCGGGATAGCTCGTGCAGGGGTGAGTATAATGATACTTAGTAGGGGCCCTAAGACCCTCAAGGTCTCACAAAATCCACAAAGGTTAAACCAAAAATCATGAAATCAACTGACAACCCTACTTAGGTATATTCCTATACACATACCTAAGTTATCAAGCGTTCCCATCTCAGTCATGAAGAAACACAAAGTCCAAATCAAAATCCCAAGCTCAACTGTTCCACAAAGGAAGGAGTTCCACGATGGTATGTACCATACATGTACGCCACACAAAAGAATACCACCAAGGTATTACCAGAAAGGAAAGTACCACATAGGTACAGGCTACGCTCACATCAATTATATCTTAGGTACAGTAGTAAAGATTATTAGATGTAACTACTGAATCATCTTACTCTATTAATAGGCAGACCCACAAAGGATCCTAAATCATCATCAGACCCATAGAGGATCGTCGTACATTTTCAGACCCACACGTAATCCTAGTACCTTGTTAGATCCACACAGGATCCTAGTACATCTTCAGACCCACACATGATCCTACTACATCGTCAGTATGTCGTCAGACCCACAGAAGATCCGAGTACATCGTGAGTACCTTGTTAGACCCACACATGATCCAAGTACATCATTAGTACGTCATCAGACCGACACAGGATCCTAGTACATCGTCGTCAGACCCACACCAGATCCTAGTACTACGTCAGTATGTCATCATACCCACAGATGATCCTAGTACATCGTCATTACATCATCCCACCCACACAGGATCCTAGTACATCGTGAGTACATCGTCAGACCCACACAGAATCCTAGTACATCGTCAGTATGTCATTAAAACCACACTTGATCCTAGAACATTGTCAGTATGTCATCAGATGCACAAAGGATCCTATTACATCGTCAGTACGTCGTTAGACCCACACAATATCCTAGTACATCTTCAGACCCACAGAGGATCCTAGTATATCATCACCGCTAGCTACATAGTTCCCACACTATGCTCACATGTCTTTGGAAGGGTTTGATCCTCAAGCAACTAGTCGATACTTCAACTTCCATGATGTCCCAAGAAGAAGTATCCCAAAGGACCTCCATGTTATAGGGGTCTCAACGCAATAGATGGTGCGACAAAAGGATGCCTGGTCAGTAATTTATTTTCCTTTTAGTCTTGAGGAGCAGGTTGGATTCGTGCTCGATCCAACCTGAACATTCCCCAAATTTATCCAAATCTTTAGGTGGGAATACCAAAGGGACCATCTCTCTCCAAGTATTCCAATGCCTCAAATAGTTTATCAAACAGATTCTTGGTGACAAAGATATGCAAAAAACGGCGGAAATGGGTCGATGTTGGTCTGTGTCCGGTCCGAGAGGGTCGGGCCGACCCGACCTAGATCAGGTCGACCAGGCCCGCTATGTCTGGCCCGTAACGCGTTGGGTGGCCCCTCCCGCTATGTTTGTCCTGTCCCGGGCTGGGTGGCTCGACCTGGAGGTGGGGCGGTTGTGGTGCAGCGTAGGGGCCGCTGGGCGGCATGGGGCCGCGGGGCGGTGCGGGGGCCATGGGGTGGTGCAGGGGCCCCATGGTGGTGCAAGGGCCGCGAGGTAGCACGGGGGCCGCATGGCGCTGCGGTGGCTGCGGTACGGTTGGGCAGCCAGGGGTGCGCCATCACCTTCGTCACCACCAGCGGTGTGCTGGATGACGTATCTGAGTCCCACTGGCGCCATTCGCTATCACCGGTCACCACCTTCTTCCATTACGAGAAACACAACAAAAACTCAATGTCGTTGGGGATAATTCTTGTATGAAGAACTTCATACCCTCCATCCACTAACAATGATTATTCCCAAACCCGCAAAAAAAATATCATCAGTATATCAACTAGTTATGAGTTGATCCGAATTATTTGATTAGAAGGGAAGAACATGGGAATCCATAATCAGAAATAATTAAAACCTTACCTCAGAGGTTTTTTGACAGAGTTCACAAGGAATTAGATGAAGTCATTGGGGATAATGGCATCGACGTTCATCGCTTCTGCAAGTTGCTTCTGACGTCAGCTCAAACGCCATCCTTGTTCGTCAATTCCGGAGTGCGTTCTTCATTGCAGAATGATGAATCCCTCCAAGGTTCTCTACCAATTTTCATTTTCAAACCATTTCCCCCATTCCACCAAAAATGAAAATACAAAATAATTTTAATTAAGTAGATAAATTATATTGGCACAATTAAAATTCTCACACATCTCATCAATTGTTATTTGGCTACAACAATTAAATGGGGAGTTTGAAAAATTGATTTAGGGAAGTTGAGAGGTTTCATCCCATTAAAGGGGTTCGGGTGGTCCCCACCACTAGAATTCAGATTGTGTGGTTTTAATCTCAGTGGTCCCTACATCCATAACCTTTACATGGGGGTTTCAAAATAAAAATAAAAATGTTAAACAATAGTTATTATTATTTTTCCTCTAAAAAGTGAAAAACTAACCTTCACCCTTGACCTACTACGGTAAAGGTAATGGTCTCCTTAAGTGAATATCGGCGCTACGAGTTCAATGATGTCCTCATATTTCAATTCTGTTCACCAGTTCAAAATATACAAAAACATGTTCGCACGCTTACTAAACATACACGAAAAAAACATCAAAAATTCATTCTGGGAACACCGGGCCTCAAAATCATACGCCCTAAATTTTCACGGACTCATAAAATTTCCATATAATTAAAAAAAATACATAGAATTTCCGAGTCATTACAGGGACTCCCACATCCTGGAATGGGGATAGCTGGATATTGAAGATGATGTGACATACATGAAATGATCGATAGGGAACTAAGATCGTAGGAGAAGATGGTGCATGGATAGACTATTTGATTGTTTCGTGTGTTGTGGAGGAATAATGTCTTAGAGGAGAGTACATTGGAGTATGAAACATAGATGTGTTCAAAGTGCCCATATTTGTTTTGAGTTTTTTCATTTTTTTTGGTTTTGAAATTGTAATGTTTAAATCTTTTTTATGCGATGAGCCATTTTTCCTTGGTAGTGTTATGTGCGATGTTCATGTAAAAAGTTCCTAACATTTAAAAAGGGGAATACAAGATTCATAATCAAGATATATTAACTAAAATATGATTAATTCCTTATGGGAATGTTCGTACCACCTATAGTGAATTGTATCTTAACATGGAGGATGAAATTCCCTGATTCGAATGTTTTGAAAGTGTGGTTGTTGTGCTTGTATATTGTTACATTTTGTTATTGGGTAACACATATTAGAGTTGTTGTTCTTAGTTTCATGTCTTTCCACTATATCATTCGAGAAACACTTGGTGGTTTATCATTAAACATTGATGTGTTTTTTTGATTGCATTTCTTCATGTATTGAGAGATCCATGAGTGATATCTCTTGGGGTGATATTTTGAGCCCCTATTTATCTTAGGCTTTGTTTTGGATTGTTGAGGACAACAATGGTTGGAGAGGTATGTAATGTAATGGTTAATGAATTCATGGTCTATTACATTATGAGTTTGTTCATTAGAAGTTATTGGAGGATCAAAGTGAGTTTGGAGAAGTTTTTTCTAAAGTCGGATGCTGTATGGTTGCATGTCATGTAACTTGATTTAATTATATGATGTTTTGATTCATAGTTTTTCTTATAATGTTCCTCAATGTGCAGATATTTACATGGTGTGAAGGGATTCAAGGTGTCTGATAGTTCATTGTTTAAAAGAAATTGAAAAGAGATTCATTTTCTGGAGGAAACTGAACCCTGTGAATTACATGAATTGAAAGAATATAACAAGTCATGTAATAGCTGAACTAATTATGTTTTAAAACATATTTCTGTCTGAACATTCAATAACTAAACTTTTTTCTCTCCCAAATATCATTCTATATGAACAGTAGGCAACCTAAAGAGTTATTCAAACCCACATTCTCACTCTTTGACCTGTTGATATGGGTGATCATCCGATGGTGATATATTGTGGTCCAATGTAAATTTTCCCTTCATTTTCAAGTAGTTTCCCTCATTTTGGGGTTTTTACTCTTTATTATCTCCTTTTTGTGGCATGTAGTGTTCTTATAAATGATTTTTTAAAGGGTTATCTCTCATTTTTTTGTTTTAGTGGTGTTGAGGCATCATTGGATAGATACAGATCTTGAGAGATAGGTGATCAGAGAATTATTACATGATATATTCTCCTAATATGTACCTTAACAACCCTTCAAGGTAGGGATTCCCATGTCTCTCTATATTTTTTCATCAAGGGGGAGGTTTTTTCTTTTTGTTATACATGGATTATGGTTGTTTCAGGTTAATAAAAGATAAATAAATGTAAATATAAATTAAAAGGGTAGAGGGGTTTATTTTTTTTACAACATTTCTCATTGTTTTCGATATTACAGTTATATGTGATGAATTCCCTGCTAAAAATGGTGGCTATTGGTGGTTTTTTTTCCTCTGGTTATATGTGTTGTGTGTACAATATTGGTTGTGATTTTTTATCACCCTAAATTTTAAATGGTAAATCACACACACATGGATCACAAATGGATTCCCCAGGATTTCCCAATTATGTGAAAACCCCTAAATTAACAAGATGAATTAAATATGGGATGCCTTGTTAAATCTGGAATAATGTTATTATTTTGTATGTGGGTTATTGTTGGGTGGAATACATTGTTTGTGTGTGTGTGAGGAAGATGGAATGTGAAGTTACAATATTTTTATGTGTGGATATTCTCTTGTTTGAGATATGTTACATTATTGTAGCATTAATATTTTCTTTGGGTTGGTTTGGGTGGTGTGGTTGATGAACTTGTCGATGATATATCAACCGGACCATGTAATGAAATATTATGTTAATAGATTGATTTATCATGGATTTTATGAGATGTTTTGTGTTTTAGGGCTACAATTGGGTTGTTCATTGGTTGTGTTGCTAGATGTAGTGGATAGTTTTGGTCTTGTTTTGGTTGGTATGGTTAAATTCCCTAGAGTTTCTCTTTGATTAGACATGGATGTGTTTCCTGATATATGTTGTTCTTGGCAGTTTTCCAGATAGTAATTGAATATATGAATAAATAAATAATTAATAATGTTTGGGATTGGCATGGGATGGTTTGGTGAACAGAGTGGATAAATGAATTCTGAATGAAGAATGAGAACTTGGTAAATGAATTGGATGGGGAAATGATTCTGGTTTGTGGTCCCTTATGTGTTCTTTTTAATTATATCGGTAGTAGTGATGTTGGTAGTTTTTTGAGTTGGATTTTTGTTATATAACACATAGTTTTGGGATGAGTATTTGGTATTATATATATATATATATGTATTTTCTATAAGATTTATACACGCAAACCACCCTAGCTGATCACTATATGCAAAACACCCCCGTGATCATGGGGGAGGGTGTCTTTCATAATCATCATGGCAGGAGGATGTATGGTTGGACACATCACCAAACCTTGTCCCTCATCCTAGAAATGGTAGCCTAATATTCTATTGGCATGTTGTTTTTTGTGGGGAATAGTTGTCTATGGGAGAGTTGTTTTACCCCAAGCTTCTCCATGATGAGATCTGTTGTGTTTTCCTAGCTGTCTACGAGCGGGATGTGATGTTGAATGGGGCCCAGGTGTCTCTGGGAAAGGTAATATGTGGCCAGTGGCCCCAGTGATCGGATGATATGTGATTTTAAGGCTTAGGTGTGTACAATATAGTTTTGATGTGGTGTGATTGGAAGAGGTGGGAGCATCAGCACGTTTAACATTAGGGTATAAAGGAAGATAACAAATGGGAAAGTGGTGTGGGGTACCCTATAATTGATGTGATTTATATATTAATATACTAGACTTACATTATTTGGTGACAATTCTATAATTAGGTTTGGGTGGTTCATACTCCTTCTTATATCCTGTTTGGTTTAGCAATTTTCACACATGGGCATTAGTGTGATTCTTTTACATGTAAATGAGATAATTTTTCTTCTTAATGTGTAAACCTATATCCCAAACCAATGTATATAAAACAGTTTTCATTTTTATATCAGGACATCGCATACTGTGATTGCATTTACTAGCTCTGACCATGATAGTTGTTGAGTTGCTCTTTATCTCTCTTTTAGTACATAATTTTTGATATTTTTTATTTTTAAAAGTATTTATTTAAACATTAATGCTGTATAGACTTGTATATATATATATATATATATATATCTTGTAATTATTTTGGGATCAACCAACTTATATCCTGATATTGTTACTTTAAAAAGGGAAATGCCTCACATTTTGTGAGATGTGTATACCCTTTTTGCTGGTCACCACACCGGGGCCTACTGGAGGGGGATTCAGGGGTAATTATCACTATTTATTAATTTCCTCTTTAAGAGGAGAATAATTTGAGTTATGGGGTCATGGAAACATGTGTCCCATAACATAATGGACCAAGAATCACTGCCATATTCTTAAAGTAATGTAAGGACCCATACTCATTTCCCATAATAATCATATGAGATATAAAGATTTGAGTCATTATTTTTTGATATATATATGACTCAATACATAAAATAATAATCAAAAACCTTTATTTTATCGATAATAAATGAGTAATTCATCATATCATATTTATTATAATAAATAAATGTTGATCATGTAACATTTATAAATGTTTTCATAGAAATAGTGTCTAAAAAAATTAATAAATGACCAAGAAATTAAAATTTAATAAGATAAATTAGTTCATAAAATCATTTAGACGATCATTAATGTAATATAACTCTATAGGGTAAATCTACTTTTGATATAGAGATGAAAATTTTAGTGAAACATAAAAAAAGAGTTCAGAAAACATTCCTTAACATTGTCCTAAAATGATAATGTAATGTGTTACATTCAATAGTTAATTTTGATTAGATTACATATAGAAATCTATTAAAATGTTTAATTGATAAATATTAATAATAATAAATTGGAAATAAATATTTTTTAATTCAATAAACTTGGAATGGAATATATAATATGTGAACATGAATGAAAGGGACTTTAAAAAATTTAATACCCAAAACATAAACAAGGATAACAGAAAGTCCCTTTGATAATATAAACTGAGAAATATGAAGATACGTAGATATAATACATTTTTAATTTCAAAATATGAATATAAATTACTTTTGTAAAGAACTAATCTGATCAGGGTTGAAGGATAACGGTTATTAAAGGCGATGATAATTATTCATAACAATGTTATAATTTAATTAGAATGAAATTCCTAAAAGATGAAGGCTTGAATATTAAATTTTAATTTATCATAAAAATGCAATAGGTAATATAATATTAAATTTTTAATTAAATAATATATGTAAATTATTTTCATAGTGTTCCAAAATAAACCTTTTGTCACAAAAAATGTGTTAGAAAAATACTTTACCGAAATAATAAAATATAGATCCAACTTTACATTAAGAGATTCCATGTGATAAATATTTAAATACCTTGAATTAAAATAATGGTTAAAAGGAAATCAATATATCCATATACACATTATAAAAAATATGGAATGTGGTGAATATGGAATATGTCACAAAGAAATAAAATTCAATCGAGAAACTGCTACTATTACCCTCACATTCTATGAATGTGATATACCCTCCTGAAAAATAAACATAAACAAATTAATAAGTTATTCAATAACCTCATTCTTCTCAATTACCTTTAATATAATTTACTTATTACCAGTCTTCATAAATCTTTTAATTTTTTATAGTTTGTTTTCAGCATCTGAAATATATTTTTTGATTATTTTATAACAACTATTTAGGTCAGTGTCGAAATACAAATATTGATATAAAGATAATAATTCAAATGTTACATAAAAAAATATAATTTATGTTCAAAAATTATTTATAATATTAAAATTTTATCCCATGAGATATTGATTTATGATTTGTGAGAATGAAATCGATGATAGTATTATTTTACTAATTTCTAATAAAAAATATTGTACAATTATAATTAGGTAAAATTAAATATTTATATATTAAGAATTTTAATTATGTTATATAATTTTTTTATTTGATAAATAATTTTATATAACCATCCATGTTAGGTGGTTATGATAAATGATGTCCTTCGTTCATAGAGGCACAATCCACACTTTGACAATTGATGTTTCCAATTACATATAGATGAGAGGGAGATTGATAATTGTTTTTCCCTCAATAAAATAACAATTTAGTATAATAATTATCCTTCTTTATTTATATTTGTATTAAAATAATTTTAATATACTATTATTGATGAAAAATATAGGTATGGAATGATTAAATATGGTATGATACTCACACTAAGGGCTTGAATTTTCTCTTGAAAGACATCTACAAATTGATGACAAAGGAGGAGACTACACTGTAAACAAGGGTTTTCAAAAATGGAATAACATTATAAGAGATATATATAAGTATTATTATTTTATTATATTTTTTAAGGACACTTGTTTCACGAATTTGTTTTAATTGGGATCCTTTTAATGTTGTAATGGGGACATTTCATTGGAAACTAATGTTAGGTGAAGGGTTTTGTTTAAACCACATGAGATATAGTTGAATTTGATTAATAAAATATATTCAGATTTGTGGGTATTAATTAAACATTAGAAATGGTAGTATATAAGGTTTTTGTTTCATGTCCATATAGTATTATTCAAACCATGCTATATTACATCTTTTATACCCATTAAAAGTTATTAAATATTAATAATGAAATTATATTTTTTATTAAAATTTAATACTACCATTCTTATAAAATTTAGAAATTTTGAATTTGAACATGATATAAATATAAGAAATTATTTATAAAAATAAAATAAAATTTACATTTTAGTTTAAAATAAATGATTTTGAAAGAATTATTTCTATAGAAGAATTTTACTTTATGGAATATGGGTTTGTATTCTTTATTTCCATAAATAACTATTCAATGAGTGGTTATAAAATTTTTATATGATTAAAAATATCATTAATTGAATCCTAAAAGGATGAAATATAATCACGATAATGGTGAAACCATGTTTAATCAAACATTTCTATGAAGATAAACTTCTCAACATTTGAAAACAATTTTAACTCTTATAAAATATTTATTGTTGATGATTAGAACAATCTTATTAAAAAAATTTATATTTTTTATTTAGAATAAAATAACCATTTTTAGACAAAATTTATAATGTTGATTATGAATATAATCATGTATAATTTATAAATACAGTATGAGGAAAAAAATTTATTTTAGGAATAAAATCAATTTATTCTTCTTTAATTAATCATAAAAATATTTGAAGAGTTTTAATTTATATCATTATATGTATTATCATTAAATTTAATAATAATATTCCTATATTATATATTAGTTTAATAATTCAAGACATGTTTTAAAAAAACCTTAAAAATCATTTTTTATAAAATAATCACCCTTAAATAAAATAAAACTATTTATTTATATTAATGAATTTTATTTTTATTAAACAATTCATATTAAAATATATCATTAAATATTTTAAACTTATCATATCAAAAATTCATCATATCAAAATTTTTATAATAATATACAATGATATTTTTAAAATAATTAATGTAATTAAATATTATATTTTTGTTTCAATATTTATTAAATTTTTTTCTATTATTTAAATTTTTTTACTAGTAGTACACAAATTTAGTATACCTATAAAATATATATATCCAAAGACTATATTAAAATTGACTATATTTCTAAATACCATAATTTTAATGACCATATTTCCATTTATAGTGACTATAATAGAATCACTAATACCTATAATTATAGTTTATTCATAACATTAAAACCACACTTCACATTCCATTAATTTTCATTTGATATTTCAAATCATTCTGTCCCATTTTATTTTTTTCATTACCATTATAGTTTTAGTTCTACTAGGTGTGATCCTTGTTTGTGAAGATGATATTGAGGATTTACTAGTTATAATGATATTATTATTATTTTTGAATCACCACAAATAAATTTATGAACTTTTAACGGATGTAATCATCAATGTAATTGAATACATAATTTTATTTTATTTTTTTTATTTTCCATTACGATTTACAAATTACTATTTTTTTAATAATAAATTTTATATTCTCTTTTCTATCCCTGTAAATTATTAGGAATGACTTTTTTTTAGAATTTAAGTCACGTAGTTTAGAAAAAGAAAATATTTCTTAAAAATGGGTGTGTTACATGTGGAATAGAGGAGTTGGGATATCCATATGTGTGTGATAAATTCATCTGTTGTCCTTGTATGATGATGAAGATACTAGGAAATGATAGTGGGTTTTGAGATATAGAACACCAATGTTTGATGATTGGCTTGCGAAAAATTTATTGATTGAGGCCTTGGGATAAATTTTGTATTGCTGAATCATCTAGAACCCTTAAAACTATTTTATTCTCTATGGTGACACCATTAAAATCATATCCCTGTGAGGAGGGAAATATTTAGTTAAAACAAAATATGGGTAATAAATAATTATTTAACGTGTGAAATTGATCCAATACTCTCATTGTTTTATAGTCATGTATTATTAGAACATCCCAAATCTAATTAGGTGATAGATGAATATTATTAAGAGAAATAATATTCCTCCTTTTACAATGACATCATATTGATACATATTTTTTTTTCAAATGATGAATCTTGATAGGAGGATCCTGACTAAAAAAATTATTACTACCAATATAATAAAATAAATTCATTTTGTATACACAATAAAAGGGGATTTATTTTTATTAATTTCGTATATACTGTCAAAAAATAATGCAACTATCAACCTGGTGAAATTAAGAACATAATTTCATGGCTAAATCCCCTCATGAATCATTTCAATATATTTGGATGGTTCAGTTCCCTTCGTCATTATAATTATCCAATTTTTGTAAAAAATTTGGTTTCTTGTCATGTACGTCAACCCTAATCACCTAGAATTTCTAAACATTGAGGCTAGGAACAAACCCATTAGGGATGAAATATTCCCTTATCGAGTTAATATAATTTAACGAAACACTAAATCCATAAAACACATTGGATATCAATACATGATGAAATTAACATTTCAAATGTAACTTAAAAAAACTATAGATGGACCAAATGATCCCCTTTGAGTTCTAAAATGATGTCGATACTATAGAACTAGACCATGTAATGTGCGGTGGACACAATGATAAAAAGTACTTCACTTTTATAGAGGATGTGGTCAAAACCATATTTGACTATATACAACCCTAAAATATTTTTATATAAGAATTTTATTATTGTGTGGTGATAAATGGTGGATAATAGTGATGGGATCAATATTACCACTAGATTGAAACTCCAACTAATATAATATATAGTAGTCAATCTATCTTTTTTATACCTATCAATTAATGTATAAGAATTTTGTTAGAAAAATATTATTTGAATAATATTGTTGATGACCTAATTCAGTTATTCGGTGACTAAATTTGAGTCCATGGTAGTCTTACAGAACACATCCATTCTTACATTAATAGATAGGGTTGGATAAAAATGCATGTTAATGTCTATTTGCCATATCCCTAGTGACATAATTACTCCATCGATATTATATTAAGTGTTCTCTATATTTCCCCCTTTTAAATCATGTAAAACCCATTATATTGATGTCAGGCAATAGAAACAGAGTGAATGGGATCACTAGGGAGAATGTACTTAGTGTATCAAAAACCCTAATGAATTCAAATCCTCCATGATACATCCTTTATGTAACTACAATAGTATTTTTATACTACTAAAACACACTTTTTTTATAACAAACTCATGGCCTAAATAATTAATTTGTAGTGTTAGTGACTGAAAAGTTGTCACAAACCAGCCTGGGTCAACCACCGAAGAGGGAACTCGAGTCGGCCCAATAGAGGTATAGAAGGGAATCCATAGTCACCATAAACTGATGAAAAGAATCATTAAATCACAAGATAACTCATTGTTTATGATTTGTTAAAATAATAATAAGCACAAAATAATGTGGAGAAAGCAATGTAAAAAGAATATTTCAAACTATGATCCTAAAGAAAACATAAACATGTTGTTGATACAAATACAGAAAAATAAAAACTACAACCATATCTAATACTATATCTTTCTCTGTGTGACTTTCTAGTCACCAATAATACAAATTAATATCTAGATCAATGGGAGAACATGAAAAAAATGAAAATTCAGGTGTCAATTGATGTTGAGTGGCATTAGAAGGTAGTGAGGAAAAATTACTCAGTAGGTAAGAAATTTCAAATCTATTGCTGTTCATTTTGAAATAGTCCATAAACAATGGTCTAGAAAATAAATTTAGAATATATGTTACTGTATAATTATCGATTTAAAAAATGATTTATAAAAACCCACTTCATAAAACAATACATAGATTCCCATTTAAAAAAATTACAATTTTAGAATCATGTTTTGAACAATGAACTAGAAGTAGAAGATCACAACCCTGGGGACTGCACAATAAAGAGGATTAAAAAATCGACAAAACAATAGGCTATGTCAAATGATCCATGATAAAATATAAATTAATACCACATAAAAAATCATGTGCACATGAATGTAAATAGAAATCATGGTGTCAATTAACATTATCAGAACATATGGTGTGAATATTCATATGGAATTCTAAATTTTTTTTACTAGAGATCCTAAACATCCTTAGTTTCGAACTTTCTACAAGAATATAATGTTATCCATAGTCTATCATTATCCAATCCACTCTATTAACCTCACTAGTTTCATTACCTGCTATGTCTCACTATCTACTGTAAAGAACCTGAACCGGGGAGTCTAGAGTCATGGTTACATTATAAAAATGTATCTAAAAACAACATATAGAATCATGAAGGATCAAATAGATTGGTATTATTAGAAAAAAGGATACATAATTTAATTTCACATAAACCATTAAAACATAAAATTCAATATAATAGTTTCATTGAGAAAATATAGTTCCTCTTAGAATATCCATGTGTATCAATCATAGTACATTTCTTCACATAATATGTAATTAAAGAAATTAAATAGTGAGATATGATTCACAATAATAATATGTCTATTGGTGAATATATAATTAATAAATAAGGTATATTCTATATAGAAAGGTAAATATATTAAAAAAATTCCATTTAATCAAAAATCAATATGAAAAATTTTATGGTTTGAATAAATGATCACTAAACAAATCCGTATATCTAATCCCATAATCTTGAATATTATCCATGGATATCATAAAAAATAAAATAATCACATTGGAATCAATATCTAATCTAATAACAAGGTAATAAATAATGATGGACATCAAAACCATTATTTCAAGGTATGATTCCAATCAACTTACATAAATGAGTATGTCCTCCATGAAATACCAAAAACAGTTTGTCTTATGAGACATAATGATGCATAAGGAGGCTATAGTAGGCCCCTCTCTCCTCATACTAATTCTGATTTCATAATCATATGATAGGGTAAGAACATAATTAACTTAATCATTCAAATTTTAAAACTTGCATATGAACTGTTAATAATTTCCAAAATCAATAAAAATATTCATAACACATCGACAATAATATGGGGAATTGAATCAAAATAAAATATAACCATTAAAACCTATCATAAGAGTCTAAATAAATAATAAAGATCATATCATTAAAAAAATAATCAATAAAATATAGGTAACATTTATGTTTTTTTTTTCAATAATGAAATAAAATAAAAAATAAATACCCTTCATTTTTTATAAAAATATCCATTCCATTTTCAAATCACTTCATTTTTTATATAAAAAGTTAATAATTCATAAATAAAATAATTTCCTCAAACATATTTTTGGAATATTTTAATGCAATTTATTAGTCATTGATTTGTTATGATGGAGGGAAATATGATTCATGCCATGCATGTTAAATGAAATATTTATTCACAATTTTTTTTTAAAAATCATTAATAACTCTTTTAGAAAACAGTAAGAAAAGTAATTTAAAAACATTTTGAAAAAATTAAAACCAAGGTAATGTTGAATTCAAATAGAAAATGGTAAAAAAACATTCTTGACAATATTTTTAGAATACATGGTTATGGAAATGAATACATTCAGACGGATTATAAAACCACGATCAATTTTCCATAAAACATCATTTCATTATATTAAGAACATAAATACAATAAAATTATGGATATTTCATAAAATTCATAAATGAATAGATGAGATGAAAATGTTTTTCCTTTAATATTGAATTATAAAAAACATCACCCAATATAGATTTAACCATAAATAGACCCAAATAATGATAAAATAATTAGGGAAATCCTTACATCCTTAGTGAAAATTCAATTGGAATCCACATGAATGAATGAGCATTATATTTATATATATATCAAATAATTTTCATTATAAAAATCATAAATTTAATTCATGGTCATCATATGAAGCACAAAAATAAACAAGTAGTATACATGATATCTGTACCATGTAAAAAAAAGTGAGACGATACTCAATTACCTCAGGTCCAACATCCTGCATATGTGTATGAACCTCATTTATAAAAAATATAGTTTTATTATAATTATATTATAAATGAATATTCAGATAAATTCTATATTAAATTATTTCTTATAATATTTTATCAATAATATACTTGAAATTATTTTTTAAAATCATTATTTTTTATAATTAGATGCTTCCTTTTTCATGTATGTTTTGGTTTAGTAGTTTTTCTCCCTATACATTGGTCATAATTCCATCATCACCATAATGTTTTGAATGATAAAAATATATTATTTATTTATTATATATTCATTCAAAAAAGTCTATAATAGTTAGAGATATGAAAATGAGATCCATTATTCATAGAGAAGGTATGTTCTACGTACACATGAACACTGTTTTCATTTTAAAAAATTAAAATTACAGATATTAAAATAATAATTCACCAATATAGAATAATTATCAGCCATATAAATAATATTATTTTCATAAATCTATCATTATTTCCTTATTTTTAAGAATAAAATGAAATAGAATCATATCGCATCATGGGGGTAGTAGACCACACATGCCCATGAGCAATGTTATAGTTGTCAAATATATTGGATTGTAAGATAGATGATGTGAAATTATAATTATAAAGATATATTTAAATAAAAAATAACATATATATAAAAACACATTAAATAAATATTTATTTACATTTGTTGCAAGTGGTGATGGAAGAAGAATTAAAACAATTCTCAAGGTAGTTTTTCGTTATACACATGATCGATATTTTGATTTTCCATTTAATAGAAGAGGAGATGGATATATTTTATTATATTAAAAAAACATCTCAGTATATAGGAGATATTATTTAGATGATTTGATCATAGATTTAAATTATTGTATGTAATTAAAAAGGAAACAATATAGAATAATGGTAAAAATAAATATATATTTCATGAAAAGAACTCTTAAAATATTATAACTAAAATCATATTAGATAAGTTTTAAAATTAAAAAGGAATAGAGGTCCTATGGATTGATACGTAGAAGGGAAATGGATAAGTAATTCCCAACTAAAAAGTCTTCTTATTTGAATAGAGTAGTGGATTATGGGTGTCCATTTATATATGGGAATTGGAAACACTTAAAATATTTGAAAGGAATAATGTAAACCCAAATTTTTCAAAACCCAAATATCTCTAAAATGAATCATTCCCAAAAACAGTGATACAATAAGGAATAAATATTAAATAAATAGATATTATTCCAAATTATAGGTCATTCTAATCCATGTCATTTATGTAAAATTCCTCGTTACACATGTATTAAATGTAATAATGAAAATAAATTATTAATGTTTTTACTAATAATTATTAAAAAAATTATGTTTAACATATTAAATAATATATTTCATTATTATTTATAAAATTTAATCCATTTTTTAAAATTAAAATTATATTAATGGTTCAATTCAATTGAAAAAAAATACTATCAAAATGAAGAAAATGATATTTTTCAAAGCATTTTATAAAGTATAATTTTATTATATAATATGATAAAATTAAATTAAATAAATTGACCTAAATTGTATTAATATATATTTAATATATAAATTTATATTTTGAAACCATTTTAGTATGAAATTTAAAATTTAAAATTCTTTAAACCGAAATTTAGTTTTCAAAAAAATCAGTATTTTTTATTTATTCATCAAAACAATAAATATTTTTTGATTTTATCATTGTTTTTATAATATAATTTTAAAAAAATATTAAGAAACATAAATCCATTTTTTTTCTAAATATAATATATTTGATAAATATTAATTTTAAAACAATTTAACAAAATGTTGATGAACAATTGTTTTTAAAAAATTATAGTTTTAAGAATAATACTGGATTTATTTCATTCACATTCATACAAAAAATATTAGTTAAAAGATAAGAAATGTTATTGAATATATAATAAATATATATATATGTAACATTTATTTCATTCAAAACTAGTTACTAATTTAATATATTAATATCAAGAACACGAATACAAAAAAATTGTATTTCATAAAAATATTTCCTTTTTTAGAACCCCTGGTTTCTGGTATGTATCCTTTACCTGTTGTTTTTCATGGTTATAATTTTTAATGGTGATTAATGGTAGAGTTTGGAGTACATTGGATGTTGTATAAAATAAAATTAAAGTCGCATAGGCGGCGCATAATTTGTCTAACCGTGTGGTCAAACTGTGCGTAATTGGTCCTCTTGAGGTAGTGGCTCCAGCATGGTTGGAGCACATATAGGGAGACCATGCAAACTAACTGTGTGAATAGTTTAAGTGAGATCCTAAAAAATTGTATCTCACATATTTTGGCCTTTAAGTGACCCGTTTTTGCTTTTAAGGGACCATAACTTGGCATTTTTCTTCACCTAAGGCCAAATAAGGGTTTCTCATCGATTTGAAGGCAATCTGATGGATTTACTTGGTGAATCAAAGCTGGATTCTTGAGGTATGTGCTCAGTCATTATTTTTCGAGATTGGTTTCTTATATCTACTTCTTATCATTATTGATTTCTTAGATCAACGCTTGTTATGGGTAAGTCTATGTGTGTGGATTCCAAGTATGATTAGATTTGGTCTTGAGCAAGCTAAGAAAAGAGAGCTAAGGTGGATTCATGGGGAATCGACTTGATATTTTTTGTATTCATTGTTCATTGGGGTTTTCATCAAAAAATTATAGGTAGGAGGCTCAACTCCACATATTATAACTTATTGGGATACGTTCAAAATGTATGACATGTGTGGAAATGATTTTTATTTGGTTGTTCAAAACATGTTGGAATCCTTCTTGAGTGATGGTTGGGAAATTAGGAAAGTTTGGGATTTTGAATGATTTCTTTTGTTCTTGATTTTAAAATGTGGATTTTAAAAAGGGTATTTTCATGGATTGTGGGCACAAAAATTGGATTTGGTGTTTTCAAAAAAACTGAAGGTATTATTGAGATGAAATGTTCCTTGAAATTTGTTGTGCTTTGGTTTTCTATAAAACTTATGTTCTAATAAAGTGGTTTTTTTATAATGTAAATGTTTGAAATAAATGGTGTGGTGTGAGTTCATGTTTAATGGGCCATTAACATGGGATGAGTACCGTTAGGGTATAATGGATGTTACTCTGGATCAGGGGTGTATGTCATTAGCACACATTCTAATTGGATGAGTGACTTCTCATGAGTATGGAACTATAAAACAAAGCATGAATTAGTGGGTATGTTGTGAAATATGGAATAGCTATGCCAAATGATAAAAAGAATTGGTTTTAAAGCATTGAATTAAGTATTTTTCTGAAAAAAATAACTACCTAGAAATTGGTTTCATATGGTTTAGTTTTCTAGTTGGATGTAAATGGTTTTTGGAACTTGTTTATATTTGGTTATAATCTATTTTGGTAATCTGACTTATATAAACTATTTTATATTATTTTTCTAACCTTTCTATGAAAGTGGCTTGAGTTGGGAAGTCGTGGGAGAAAACCTACTGGGATTCATACTCTCCCCTACTTTGGAACATTAGTGCTATTGCAGATGCTATCTTTTGGGACTAGGTAAAAGGTAACGATTCCCATGTTTTTGGCACTAAATAATGATACCTGGGTTGTTTGGTGATTCTGGAGTGTACAGAATACCAATCATGTAGTCTTGTGGTCTTTTGAGATTCATTAGTGTTTATTCACTATTTACATTATTACTAGTTTTGTCTTCTATTGTGGTACACTTTGATATGGTTTTAATATACATGATGTATCATAGTGGCCTTTCATTTGTTCCTGAATCATTTAGTAAATAGTTTTTAGGTTTTTTAGTTCATTTCAAAAAGGATAAATCATCCCCACGTGTATTTGAAACCCTTTCGGCATTTATTTCCAACCATTGGCGCCTTGCGGATGTCACTTATGGCCATGTAATGACTCGTTGTGCTCTCAAGACAATGATATTGAGTGGGTCATTACAAATGTTATCAGTCTGGTCCTTCCTCTGAGTTACAAATGTTTTAAACTTGTTTGGTACTTTATTAACAAGTATTAATCAATGTTCTTGGTCTTGGAGTTGAAATAATTTATTTTTTATCTTGTGGGTTGGAATCTTAGAAAGGAGTATGATTATCAGAAATTGGGATGTATATCATAATAGGACGCAGCTATCCAATTTATATTGAACTTTAGGTTACCAAGGAGTTGGGTATATAAATGTTTGTAGACACATCTAGGATTTAGGATTCTCATTTTCATGGGTTTATCCAATGAGACAAGCATGAAATGCATTGTAGGGGAATCACTTCCCAGAAATAGTGCATACATTATTTTAATGAAAGATTCCTCTTATGAAAAAGTCTTGATTTTTGAAAAAGTATAAAGTAGTTTTTCAAATGAAATATTTCTAAAATGGGAATGCGTATGGAATTTTGAAAATGGATTCATTTTAAAAAATAATGAATTAATGTATTAAAAAATTGTTAAACATAGAAAAAGGTTGTTTTGGAAAACAATGTATTGATAGTTTATGTGATAGAATTTGAAATTCTTGGCCATCAGACGATAGAGAGTGAGATTGATGGAGTTTTTTGTTGTTATAGAAAATGGCACCAGGTGGGTACCATTGAATCCATCCCAAATAATCTATTAATAATGTGGTTGCAAACTAACCATGGGTGCACCAAGAGATGGTTGATGTATTGTCCAAGATATTAAAGGTGTGTATACTGGGAAATTGAGGAATCAGACAAATAACATGGACCATACCATCTGATCCATGAAGCAGAATCCACCTAACTTCCCAGGTGATGTCAAAACTGAAAAGATGGATGTGTGGCTAAGTATGATGAATTGTAACTTTTATTTCATCGGCACACCAGTAAAGATAATGTTTATGCTAGAGATGTATATTCTTGTAGATCTCGCATGAATGTGGTGGGATTTAGTAGTAGAGGCTAAATTATATGAAGGCCTTACATGGGTGGATTTTGGATAATTTTTTTAAAAAAAATTCTATCTTCACACATTCAAGATCTATATAATGATGGACTTCTATAGTTTGAAAAAAGAGAGTCTCTCTATCACAGAGTATGTGGATAAATTCCTGAATTTATACTGTTTCGAAACAGAGGTTTGGGAAATTTCATCTTTGAAACAATGCATCTTCGAACTGGGGCTATGACAAGAAATTTGATCGATAATTTATGTACACTATATTACAGATTATATGGATATAGTGAAGAAAGAGACTGTGGATCAATTTAAAATATAGGGATCTATGGGAGGAGGAATGATGATACACACATGAAATTGTGGGAACTCAATACCAGGGAGTAAGTGGAAATGGACATCTATTTCCCATGCGGGAGTGGATAATAGAATCTAATAGCTGGATCAGTGAACCATCATATACAAACCAAGAGAAAATCAGGTTGCTTTCAAAGTGGTTTGCTTGACCACAAAAAGTGAGAGTTTATGACAAAACCTAGAGCATTCCACAACTTCAGGAAGATGTGGAACCTTTAGTGATATTGTTGTAGTACTCTAAGGTCAGGTGCTTGAGAAAATTCTCAGTTGTCACATGGATCATATACTTTGACAAGGTGTGAACAACAAAATCAGTCTCATAAGAATAGCAGAGCTACCCATGGTTATTCAGTGAATACCATGATTCATCAACCCATGAAATCTGTACAAGGCAATAAAGGGAATAGTGCAGTGATGAAAAAATTGTATAGAGTTGAGTAGTTTATTGTTGATGATCATGTTGGACTATCAACAGTGAGAGGTTTGATTTTTCTTAATTCTACCCCTGTGAATGTACTCTTCAATACTGGTGAATCACATTCTTTAATTTCTTATCGAGATATTTATTGGCTGTGTTTATGTTTGGAAATGATTCCTTATATTTTAAAATATTAAGTACCTCTCAGGGAAGGAGAATGTCCAGACGTTATGGGTAGACCATGTGTTATTATTGTTGTTGAATATCAGGTAAAATGAAACTTTTCAATGTAGGGATTGGATTTATATGATGTGATCATGGGTATGGATTGGTTGACAATGTTTACGGCTCACATCGACTGTTATAGGAGAATAGTCAGTTTCACAACCAAGGACGACATCAAGCATATATTCATAGGAGAGAGGATGGTAAGGAAAGGGGAAAGAGTTTGTTGGAATAAACGGTGGGAAAAATCTCTTCTCAGTTGGCAGCCTTGGATTTGGCATCAATGAAATAGATCATGGAAATTAATTTTCCAGTAGTAGTGGATCAATTTCTAGAAATATTTCTGGAGAAATATACTTAGGGTTACCACCTATAAGGGAAGTGGAGTTTTGGATTGATATTCTTCTGAGGACCAGTACTCTTTCCCTTTTGTCTTATAGGATATCAACAAAAGAGTTAAGTAAATTGAATGTGCAGTTGGAGGAGCAAGAAATAAAGGGTTTCATTCGACCAAGTACGTCAACGTGGGCATCACCGGTCTTGTTTGTGAATAAATCAGATTGAAATATTCAGCTATGTGTTGATTATTGTAAGCTTAACCAAGTTATGATAAAGAAAAGATATCCACTTCAATTTATTGATGATATTTTCGATCAATTAAGGGGAACTATGTGGTCATCCAAGATTTAAATGTGATCATGATCTAACCAATTTGAGTTTGGAAGGAGTATATTCCAAATACATCATTTGGAAGAAGATTTGGCCACAATGAATATGTATTCATGACTTTCAGTCTAACAAATGATACAGGGGTCTTCATGGATTTTATGAATATAATATTTCAGTGATATATGGATAATTTTTTGCAGGGTTTATGGATGAAATATTGGTCTATTCAATGTATAGGGCTGACCATGAGAAGCACATGCAAAAAATTGTGACAAATATTGAGAAATCCACGTTTTTTTGAAAAATTACCAATGTGTGATTTTTGGATACAAGAGGTATGCTTTATTGGCCATGTGATTTCTAAAAAAGGTATTTATGTTGATCCTGAAAAGATAGAAGTTGTCACCTCATGGAATCCACCGAAGAATGTCTTCAGGATATTAGGTTTTCCTAGTATATCTGGTTACAACCAACACCTTTTCATGATTAATCTTGACTATATTATCCAATGACACCATTGACCAAGAATAAAGCACCATTCCAATGGATAGGGGAATTCCAAAAATATTTCATGGAACTAAATGTCTATATTACAAGAGTACCTATCATGATTTTTCCAAAATCAGGACATGGGTATGTCATGGGTTGTGATTCTTTGTGATCAGGGTTGGGATGTGTTCTAATGAATGTAGACCATGTGGTTGCTTATGTTTCAAGATAGTTGAGACATATTGAGATGAATTACCTAAGACATGATTTAGAGTTATTTTCAGATGTCAATGACTTGAAAACATGGATAAATTATCCCTTTGGTGAGAAATTCACTGTGTTTACAGACAAAAAAAAACTGAACAACATTTTCCAACTATGATAATTGAATATGAGGAAAAGGAGATGTATAGAGTATCTTTAGATGACTGAATATGACATGATGTATACACCGGGGAAAGGGAATTCAGTGGGAGATGCATTAAGAAAAAATTCATATGATCAGTTGGCAAAAGAAGATTCAGATGAATGACAGTTAATGTCAGTCCTAACTGACATTCATGGGGAATGTGAAGACCTAGGTGATGTGGCTATTTTTTTCAGCTACTCTTGTTCGTAATTTGGTAAATATGGTCAAAGATGCACAAACATCTGTTACAAAATTTCTATTTATGAGTTAAAAACTCCATGTTGGGGAGACCATTGAGGGTTGGAAACATGATGGGAGTGATGTTTTGTGTTTTAGAGATTAGGTGGTTGTACACATGAGATTTTAGGATCAAATCTTTCATGCTTAAGACCATTCGAGATGGGATGTACATCTAAGTACACAGAAGATGTATAAGGCGTTAAAGGCCCAATTTTGGTGGAGCGACATGAAAAAGAGGTTGACTGAGTTCGTATTGAAGTGCTTATCTAGACACCAAGTGAAAGCAGATCATAATATACATATAGGTATGTTGTATTCATTACTTTTACCAGTGTGTAAATGTGAGCTAGTAGCAATGGATGTTGTTAGAGGTCTTCCAAAAACATCCCGGAAACACGATTCCATGTGGGTGATAGTGGACCGACTTACAAAGTTGGACCATTTCACCCCTATTCGTGAAACTCATACGTTGGAGGCTATATCCAAACCCTATATTGAGGATGTGGTAAAGGGACATCGCATGCATGTTTAAATTGTGTCGGACATAGATCCATGGTTCATGTCTCGTTTCTAGAAATCCTTACAGAAAAGGGTTAGGACTCAGTTGATTATGAGAAAGAAATATCATCCTCAAACAAAAGTGTAATATGAGAGGACAATAAAACATTGTAAAACATGTTTCAGGCCCGTGTAATGGATTTTGGTGGATCATTTGTAACATCCCAGATCTGGGTGCCACTCAACGGGTGACCCGAAACTGGTTGGTCACATAACCTCAAGCGCATTTCACCAAATTCCAGAGTCTACCGACTAACAGTATGGGCCCATGGCTGATAGTGGGGAAACTATGCCCTAATATTTCAAAGTGTAGAGTAGTGGAAAAAATATAAACATAAAAAAGTGTGGAAGAAGTAAACAATACCAATGCTCAAATGAACATAGTACTGAAGTAAGAAAATACCAATAGTAATATGTATTGATGAAAAATGTCCCTAAGTCTAATAATGCAACCAAAACATGATACACTGCATTCTGATACAATTCAAGGGACAAAAACAGCAAAGAAAAATAAAACTGTGGGGCATGAACTCATCAGCATAGCAATCCTAAGCTCGGTCCCATGCTCTCCTACTCATATGCAATAATAAAGTACCTATATAGGGACTCTTGCCCTTATCTACACCTACATCAATATAATCTTTTTGGGCCCAAGACATGACCCAAACAAGGTGTGAGAAATAAATCTCATTAGGCAACCACCAAAGGCCCATGCCCATCTTTCAGTGAATTTGTGCAACAGTATTGAAATGCAGTAAGATAGGAAGTAATCAAAAGTAGCTACTCCTACATGATGAATTTCAATTTAATTAATATTTAACAATTCAAGTTAATTTAATTATAAGTTCTTGAGACTCAGACTCAGACGACAATATCGTAAATAGTGCAGCAATAAACTACAAGAAGCTAACTAACAAGTACAAGGTAAAACAGTACCTAGAATTTTCTTTAGCTTGGCATGTATAACATGTAAAATCACCACAATGAATATAAAAAATACACAATTTCCTAAAACATGCACAACCTTACCCACAGTTAAATATAATGAAACCCACAGGTCACTACCCATAGCCATAACAAATATTGCCCGTAGGTGTACAAGGTGTCACCCACAGGCACAAAAACAACTTCCCGAAGGCATGAGAAAAGTTTCCCACTGGATAAACAAAACACTGCCCACATGCTAAATAAAACACATACCTCAGGATAAGTATGTAAATGGGCCAAGCCCGAAATATAAGCAATAAATTTATATAAAATTACTCTCAATGAAATTCAGAGAATGCTAAATTCAAGGTATACCCTCGGGTAACCTGGACAAATGGCTAAACAAGGGAACACACCCACGGGGTTGCCCTGGATCCAAGAAATGATCCCAAACAGAAGTTTATACATATCAACATATTACCTATGAAATTTAAGGTATTTAACCAGTAAAGGCCTCATCCATATGATATCCCAAACCTGGACGCCTAGCACAATGGTACACAGAAACTACTTGACAGTTGGAAATAAACACTAGGCCCCCTACCTTGATCTCCACCGATCAATATACACGAATTACACCTCTCAAAACAACCAAGAACGGTGTTGATCTAGAGTAAAATATTTCTCATTAAAATGTCAATAACTTCCCTTAGAGGAAGAATTAGAAGGAAAGACGCATGGAGAGGGAAAAACTCACCTGTGCAGTTCCAATGTGATTAATAATGGAAGAATTGAAATCCCGTTGTGCGATCGAGAGATCCTCCAAGCT
Organism: Viscum album; assembly: GCA_963277665.1. Classification (NCBI taxonomy): domain Eukaryota; kingdom Viridiplantae; phylum Streptophyta; class Magnoliopsida; order Santalales; family Viscaceae; genus Viscum; species Viscum album. The sequence goes on along the minus strand of OY728133.1, from coordinate 260,445,051 downwards.
CCAGCCTCTCCTCTTGAGATCCAAATGCATCAAATGACTCCTCTACCAAATGAGGAGGCTACTACTTGTTTTAAGCAGAAGAAAACTACACTGCGCATACACTCATGTAGATGACATATACTTTTCATCTTTTTACTGTTCCTCTGGTGGATAATTTTCATCACCAAAATGTTCATCTGTCGACATGAGTAGACGGCGTGTATTTCTGAATACACGGCTTGTATTTTTGCTCCGTTGGTAGCTACTTCCACCACCTTACTATTCACATGCTGACTGATTACATGGAGTGTAAATACCCTGTTCAGGACATGTAGTTAGTCTTTACACTATTAAACACCGAGAAGCATACATGCCCTGTGTACCCATCCCACATGGCCAAAGTAAACAATGTGTGGAAAAGTACACAGCATGTACCCGAAAAATTTAGGATTTTTCCGCATTTTCATTATTTTATTAGAAACACGTAAGGAAAATGGAAAAGAAGAAACTCATACCTCCAAAATAAGAACCAGGTTCTTACAACATTGGGGGACTATATATACTTGTTGGAGTTCACATAAATAACAGCTATCATGACTTGATACATATGGCTCTGTTGGAAGCATTGTATGGGCGTCCTTGCTATTCTCCATTGTGCTGGGTGAAAACAGGTGAAACTTTACTAGTTGGGAAAAAACATGCCTACGAAATAATGATGAAAATCCAATTGATTATTAAGAGGATATAGATGGCTCAGAGGAATCAGAAATATTACACCGATCATCATAGAAGACTGGTGTCATTCACTGCGGGTGATCATGTCTTCTTATGTATATCTCCAAGTCTTGGAACTCATCATTCCAGAAATCCATTAATGTTATATCCAAGAAAAATGGACCATTTCCATATTCTAGAAGGAATTTGAGGGGTGTAATATTAGTTTTCATTACCACCATGGTTCAATTCAATGCATAATTTATTCCACATATCCCAGTTGAAAAAGTATCATCCTGATCATGACCGTCTGATCAGATAAGATCATATTGACCTAGAGCTAAGTGATTCATTGATATATATATTGTTATGGATTTTTGATATGAAAGGTAAATACTTGTGTGGAAAAATCCTCTTTCTAGTGTGTATTTTAATGCTACTTAGTTAGATTTAGGGAGAGACATGGGAACATGAGAAGGAAATGAAAGAGCAGTGGCCATAACTATTTCAGGGCAGTAAATGATATGTACTTTATGAGGATGGAAAGAACACTGCTGGGGAGAATGTGGTACCCCTGAATTCTCGTATGTAACCCTTAGTTAATGATTTTCATGGTTATAATGTTTAATGGGGATGATTGGGAGGTTGTGAGAACTTTGGAAATAGTTTTGAGAAAAAATGAAACTCACATGAGCAGCACACCGTTTGTCTAAATGTATATCCAAAACCTGCATAATTGGCCTTCTTATGGTAGTGGACCCATCATGGTAGGAGCATGGTTAGGGAGACCATTCAAGGATTCCATGTGAGGTTCCTCCTAGGAATTATCAAACGTACTGTTAGCACATAGTTTTTCCAACCACGCGAACTAACCGTTCGAATGGTTTAAGTTATATCATCACAATTTGGACCTCACACGTTTCTTCCTCTAAGTGACTCATTTTTTATTCTAATTGGCCATAACTCTAGATTTTTCTTCACTAAATTCAAAATATGGTTATCCCATCGATCCAGAGGAGATATGAAGGCTTTCCTTAGAAAATTAAAGCTGAATTATTGATGTATTTGATCGTTCTTCATCATTATTCATTTGATTCTTAGATCTACATAGATATACTTGTTCTCTTCTCTTAGTTTCATATATCTACACCATTTCTTGGTTGATGTAGGTGTTTGTATTTTGTGTATGATGATATTTGGTCATTGTCTTTCTATGAGAATATATCTAAGTTAGAATCTTGTATAATCAACCCGGATTTCTCGTGCGTTCTTCGTTCGTTGGGGTTTTCATCAAAACCTTCAAGTTTTATAGAATCACTCTCAAATCTTCATAGTAGAATAAATTGGATTACATTAAAATTGTATTTGTGGTGTTGAATTTATTGTGATTTGGTTTTTGAAAACATGTTGGAATCCTTCTTGAGTTATGGTTGTGAAATCTCAAACATTTGGGATTTTGAATGACTGATTTGGTTCTTGATTTTAAAATATGGATTTTAAAAGGGGTTTTTTCTGGATTTTTGGATCATAAATGGGATTTTATGTTTTCAATGAAGACGTGGTTTTATTGAAATAAATTTTTTCTTGAAATTGGTTGTGCTATGGTTTTCAAAAAAAGCTCAATTTTAATGGAGTATTTTGTTTTTGTAATGGAAATGTTTGGAATAAATGGTGTGGTGTGAGTTCATTATTAACTAGACCCTAACACGGGAAGGGTACCATTTTGGTACAATGAATTTGAACCTAGATTAGGGGCGTTTGTCCTTGGGACATAGGGTAATTGGAAAAAAGACTACTAATTAGTATAGAACTTTCAAAAGAACCATGCATGTGTGGGTGTGTTGTGAACTATGGAATGGTTATGCCAAATGACAAGAAGAATTGGTTTTAAAGAACTAAATTGGTAATTTTTCTAGAAAAATAACATTCTGGAAAATAGTTTCTTTTGGTTTTGTTTTCACTTGGTTGCAAACAGTTTTTGGATCTTGTTTCAATTTGGATATAAATTGTTTGGGTAAATTAACTTATATAAACTGTTTTATATAAAGTTCCTAACCATTCAATCATAGTGGAGTGAGTAGGGAAGTCATTGGTGAAAACCTAATTAGTTTTATACTCACCCCTATTTTAGAACATGGGTTCTTTTGGATATTCTATCTTCTAAGACGTGGGAAAAGGTAGCTTTTCCCCAATTTTGAGCACTACCTCATGATTCATGGGTTGTTCGGTGATTGTGGAGCTTGGATCTTGTGGATCATGGAGTCTTGTGGACTTTTTAGAGTCATGAGATGTTATCCACTATTTACATTTATTCTATTTTGATCTTCCATTATGGTACACTTTATATGGTTTTATGATACATAATTTTTTTAGTTTTCATTATTTTTTTCTTGAATCATTTAGTAAATTGTTTGTTGGTTGTTTACTTTATTTCAAAAAGATTAAATCTTCAACCACCTGTGTTTTAAACCCTTCATCATTTATTTACAGCCTTTGGAACCTTGGAGACATCTCCTAAGGCCATGTAATAACTCGTTGTTCTCTCGATCCAATGAGATTGAGCGGGTCATTACACATTTACAATCAACTATTTTTCTAAGGGTAATAATATTTATATTAGGTTTATCAATAATTAATTTTTTGTTTACATATATGAAACATATAATTAAAATTCTTTATTTATTCATATTAATAGTTAAAAATATAAATGATTAGTTATTACTGTATACCAAATTATAGTTTGTTTATACTCAAATTTTTTTGTAGCACAAGTAATTGAGGAGGATAAATTTATTTTAAAAAATATTGAATGTAAAGTATCATAAATTAACATTCTCACCATAAAAACTAAATCGAATTTCAAAATTGAATCATTCTCTTTGATATCAAGGGTGTTGTATTGGAAATTTACTTTATGGAAATGCCATATCATATAGAGGGAGAATATGACTTCCTCTTGATAGGGGTTAAATGAATGTATTGAGGTTATATTGATTAACATGTAACCAGGTTTCCATGTAGGAAACAAGTAGTGGGATGTGAAATTATGGACATAAAAGAAAATAGTAATTCCAGAATAATTGTACAAAGTGATGTAGATCATTTTTGATAAAAGTGAATGATAATGTGCATTTTAACAATTGAAAACTATAGAATAATGAGGTGTTAAAAGACCATTTGATATATTGGAAATGAATGTAATATTTCTTTTAAAAAAATATTTAAATATCATGTGACTAAATTTGATGGATTAATTTACTATTAGGATATATAACACTAGAAAATATATTGTTTTATTATTAGTACAATTTCATCCTTAAGTAATGTTTTTGTCAATATTAATTCAATTTCTCACCTAACAAAACGAATATCCAATATGAATTTTTATTCCGAATGTACCAACATTACCTTTTAGTGGATCATAAAATCCATAAAAGAGTGACATGTGCTTTTATATATCACTAATTATCTACTAAAACCAAAACAATCAACACCAATTATCCAATACAATAAATTAATATTTAAACCAAAATTGAAAATAATAAAAGTTCATCTAAATAAATTTCATAAGTGTTCATCCATAAACCCTTCAGTGTACATCTCTAGAAGCATAATATAATCTATCCCAAATAATCATTTATCTGAAAAATAATGGTTTTATATGTATCTCAAACCAATAAAACATATATTTATATATGACTAATCATGTCAAAATAATTAGAGTAAAAAATATTTTATCAAAATAATAGTTATCCCTCATACCCTTTCAATCAAAAAATGACGTATTGATTAGTACAAAAAATAGGCCATTGGTAGGTGATCCACCCATGCCCATAATCATTTCCGGGTCCATACACAGTGGTCATTCTGAATGAGATTGTTTGTCACCCATATTATGGGATTTCAATTTACTAAATTTATATTAATACATTATATATGATGTTAGAATAAAAATGAGAAGAAAACCAATGAAAATAAAAATATACATCAAATAATGTTTTAAAAATTTATATTTATACAATTTATTTATTCCACATAATACATTGATCTTAATTAACTATCACTATATTCACATCAATGGTCATATTAATACTAAATATCATCAATACCATTAAGAATTTGTCCCCAAAATGAAAAATAATTAGTTCTCAAATTTATTTTCCTCAAAAACCCAAACAAATTGCTTTGATTATGTTCAAAAAAATTATCTTATAATAGTTTAAATCATCATGGAATCACATCACTTAAAATATCAACTGGGGTGTCTAAGTCATTGAAGATATGATCAACTATAAAATCACAAACCCAAGATGTATCCATAAATATTTTGTAAATGTTATATAAAGACAAGTATTCATACATAAATAAAAAATAGATGTTTTATGATTATTTCAACCACAATTCTATTTATAAAAATAATTATACATCAGAATTCATGGATCCCAATACATAAACACTTTATCATTTATATATCAATGATTTATAAAATATATGTACATTCAGGGTCTAGTAAAAAACCATTAATATAAGGTATCGAATAAGACAATTCCTTAGACAACCACATTTTTGAAAAAAACCAATTAATAGACATATATAATGAATTTTTTTCTCTACATTAAACTCCTATGTTTTTATAATAATTTTATTACTCTATTAGCTTCTTTTCTACACATATATTATTTTAATTTTAATTTGAAGAATTATGCAACATTTCTATTTTCACACTTCTGACATAAAGTAAATTATCTATTTTTTCGACATAGTCTCCAATACCCAAGAACTTTGGGGGTTCAACCTTTTATCTATTGTTATATACAAAATATGGTTTAGGTATAGGTTTTTAATCATATATTGGGATTACTATTTAGTAATAACAAAAACAACTTTAACTTTTTCTATCACCCAATTTATTTTCTGATAATCACCATATTATCTATCACATTAATCATTATCATCATACCCTCTAGTTTCCTCAATTTAGTAAAAATTTATTTCATGAAAAACAATAGTATTAATTATGATAAATAATTTATTAGATATCTTAAGCACGAAATGATGTTTTAAATCTATTACAAATTAATTTTATTATAGGAAATCCATGACTATAATCAGTTGAAATATTTCATTATGATTCATAAGGAAAAAATTGAATTAAAATTATTATATAACTTCAGAGTACTAATCCATATATTCAGCATGTCTTAGTCTGTTACCCTATTTGATGGATGATTATAAGGAATATTCACTTGTTTAATATTTATATGCTCGAGGTAAAACTATTAACAAGCCACATCCTCTTTTATTATTCACATATAGATGTACTGCAAGTAAATATTTAAACCATTAACAAAAAAATGATAAATTTGTTAATTTATATATAGAAACTTCCTAAAACTGGTTAATTGGGTTATATTCTGTAATCTATGTTTTCATAAATCTAGTTACTAAATTTTTTACTAAACATTCACTAATACTAGATATGAAGTCCCATACCCTAGTATCCCAGTGTTAGTGGTTACTATATTACATTGGAGGTATATATAATTAATCACATACCAAAGGATAAATTTGATTTTTAGTGTTGAAAAAATGAATAAATACTTTTTTAATAATTCATTTGAAAAAAATAAAACCATTTATTTTCATTGGAATATTCATCATTCCATTTAGCATATGCATTTATATCAAACATAATGCATTTCCAAGATTCTAAAAGAATAGAAACATTAAAAATGTGTTACCACTAATGCTATGTAATGGTATTTGTACAACAAAATATATTGTAAATAAATGAGGAATAGTAATTAGGAAAAGGAAAATATCAGAATAATTATTCCATTTAATCAATAACATTATCATGAATAATAAAGTGTTGGTAATATGTTCTCGTTAATTATATCCATATAACTAATTACACATTCTTTCAACATTTCCTTAGATATCATAAATAATAAAATAATCAAAAGGGAATTAATAAGTAATCTCATAATGAGGGAATCAATAATTTCACCTATCACAAACATAACCTCAAATACCTCATTCTAAGAAATCAGGAATAAATGTGTAATGCATATGAAAAATGAGAAACATAGATAGTATAATTAGACCTACATATGCATTGAGGGGCTATAGTGGGCCTCACCAATCATGTACTATGTTCAATTCATTCATCTTATGAAAGTAGAAAATCAAAATCAATGTAAACATTCTATATGAAAAATTACAAAATTAAGTGTCATAAATTTAAAAAACAAATATTCCTAATCAAAACCTATCTCGAGTTATATGGTAAATAGAATCAAAATAATAAAACCTCATTAAAAATAATAATAAAATATACATATAAATAGTATATATTGTATCATTGAAACATATATGTAGTAATATATAGAAAATATCCAAGGTTTTTTTATAATGAATATAAATACTATAAAAATAGAATAAAATCATAAGGAAAATTTCCTTTCCAATTTTGAATATATTCTATAAAAAAATATTTCTTTAAAAAATATGCATAATTTTCATTGAAAATAAAAGGGTATTATTTTATGGTATATTTTAAATCATTGGGTCATCATGATGGTGGAAAATATCATTCAGTATACGGATGTAAAAAAATAATTCCAATCCAATTTTCAATAAAAATACAAAATTACCACATTCAGAAAATGAAAAAAAGATTAAATTCAATTGATATTTATTAAATTAAAATATTTATTAAATATAATTTTAAATAATCAGTAGATAAATAAACAATCATGTATTTTTTTAGAGAACATGGACATGGAAGAGAATGATTCCTGAGCATGTAGAAAAATATAGTCAGTTCTCCTAAAAACATGGTTTGGGTATCATAAGATCGTAAGTATTTGAAAAGGAAGAGAAATTATTATTTTTTCTAAATAACCACATTATAATAAAATATTTCATGTATAATATAGATAGATATATTAATTCCACCAATAGAGACTTAAATATTTACCTTCTGGAATTATTATGATATTTTAAAATAAACTTTTACCAATTTGGAAACATTAAAATTTTCATCCACATGAAACAGTGGATTTTAAATGGATATTTTAACCCCAAAAAATCGTCATATGAATAAAAAAGAATCTAATTTTAAATATATACACCCCAAAAATTAAACTAGTTATGAATATAAAAACAATTCCATTGAAATAAAATTGAGATAAAATATCCTTACCTTATGTCTGGAATGCTTAATATGTGTTTTAAAATCATTTATAATTAATATAAAATAAATATAAATTATATTTCATTTAATTTCCCCAAAAAATATATATTATTACTTATAAAATTTACTTTACATCATTTACTAAAAAATTGTTAAAATTCATCTATTGAAATTTCTATTCTAGGTAATAATATACATTTTTTCATGAATGTATCAATTTAGTTATTTTGATCCCTAAAATTTTATTGGAGTTAGATCATATTATGAATATAAGAAATGATAAAAATATCATATATATTCATTATCTATGTTTTTAGATAGTCTATAAAATTTAGAGATAGAAGAATGAGTTACACCATTCATGTAGATAGTAGGCCACACATATCCATCAACACAATTTAATTTTTATTAAAATTGTAACAAAAGAAAATGAAATAAAAATACACATATATATAATCATTAATATATCCTATAAATCATTTATGTTAGTCACATTTATTCAAATTACCATCAATGTGAAAATAATATAAAAAAAGTATCACTTCACTTCATGGAGGTGTTAGCCCACACAAATGCATGAGCAACGTGAGAATTTACAAACGATTAAATCATAAAAATATTATATTTGTATTAAATCAATAATTGTATTCATCCATCATATGTGGTGATGGAAAATTAATTAAATTATTTCACAAGGTGTAAGTACATTTTACACACGATTGATGATATTGTTTCCCAATTTATAGATGTGTAGATGAATATAAATCATGAAATTGAAAAATTATAACATCATTATATGGAAGATACTATTTTTATTATTTAATCGCAATTCATTTAGATTTTATAAAGTTACCCAAAAAATAAAATGAAAACATTGGGGTATGAAATATACCACTTCTTCATACAACCTATTTTAGCTTATATTTGGAGAATTAATATATTGGTTTTTTATCCAACAATGTACACTAGGTAATGGTTAGGGATGTGAGGAATGGAAATTTATGGGTATTTGGTCAACCAAATGGATCTTCAAATTTCGAGAGGATATGGGGGATGGTGTCCATTTATTATTGTAGGAGTGGACACACAGGAAATGTTAGAGAATAATAAAATATTACCACATTCTTGTCACCCCAAATGGCTCCAAAATAGAAAATTCCAAAATGATGCAGGATATAGGGTAAAATATTAACCATTAAATAAAAAATAGATAAATTTTAGGCCATCTTAACACTATGATTTTAGTTTAACCACTGATAATCACTTTTATCCATAACCACAATAATTTGTTTAATATTAATTATGAAAAATAATTATGTGGAAATTGTTAAATAATTTATAATATTCTTACATGAAATATATTTTTGGTTTTTTAAAAAATTAATAATTAAAGGGGAAGAATTTAAAATAAAATTAATAATGCAAGAATTATGAAAATGTTTTTTAATAAGAGTTTTCATATGTAAAAAGATGTTTTATATTAAATTTCAACATAAAAATTATTCCAATTAATTAAATTTGTTTAATATTTAAATAAATTATATATATATATATAATCAATTTTAGAAAATAATTTTACATTCTAAATGCTTTATATAAAAATCCATTTCTCAAAAAATTAGTATTTTTCACAATTCATAAAAAATTAATACTTTCATATGATTCAAATAAATTAAGTCTATAATAATTTTGATAGTGTGAAGTAAAAATTGAATTGAATTTCTTATAAAGAAATTTTCTCATAGATTCAATACTTAATTATATTGTAAGTGCATAAAATAACATGAAACAACACTTTACAAAAGCATATTTTGAGGGATAAATTGAATTTATTTTTATCCTATGCCAAGAAGAAATACTAGCTGAATGATAAAAAATAGTCAATATATATTACATAAAATATTTATTAAAATAATTCATCAATATGTCTAATTTAGTGAATTATGATGAAAACAATCTTCTTCAATAAGAAATTTTTTGAGAAAATTATTTATTTCACTTTCAAATTATTTTTTATTTATTATTTTAAATTAATTGATATCTCATAAATTTATTTGTATAATGGATTAAACTGTATTATTTTCCAAAGTTAGTTATTTATTTTCATACATTTAAATGAATACCATGACTCTTAAACTAAGGAAATATCAACAAGGTAAAAAAGTGTATTATGCAGTGATGAAACTATTGTATGGATTTGAGTAGTTGATTGTCAATGATCAAGAAAGACTATCTATGGTGAGAGGTACGATTATTTTTAATTCTACCATTGTTCAAGTTCTCTTCAATACTAGTGCATCACATTCATTCATTTCTTATTGTACATTTTAATTTCTATGTTTCAAGTCGGAAATGATGCCATCTGTTTTAAAACAGTAAACTCCTCTCATTGAAAGAGAATATCAGGAACATTGTGTGCAGAGCATGTGTTATAACTATTGATGAAACTCAACTAAAATGGATCTTATCAATGTTGGAAATAGATGTTTATGAGGTAATCCTTGGAATGGATTGTATGAAAATAATTGAGGATCACATCGACTATTATAGGCGAATAGTTAGTTTCACAACTGAGGACGATGTCAAGTATCTCACTAGAATAGAGAGGATGGTAAAGAAATAGGGAAATAGTTTTTTTTGGAACCAACGGTCGGAACAATATCTTATCATTTAGATGCCTTGAATTTGGCATCAATGTAAATTATCAAGGAAATTAAATTGCAATTAGTATTAGATGAATTTCCATATATATTTCCCGCGTACTTGTCAGGGATACCACCTATAAGGGAAATAGAGTTTATGATTGATGTTTTTCTAGGGACCTATCCATTTTCCCATCAATCTTATAGGATTTGACCAAAAGAGTTAATGAAATTGAATGTGAAGTTAGAGGAGCCGGAAAGAAAGGGTTTTATTTGAAAAAGTACATCTTTGTGGGTAGCACCAATCTAGTTTATGAAGAAAGAATATGGAACTCTTCCCCTATGTGTACATTATCGTAAGCATAACCAAGTTATGATAAAGAATAAATTTCAATTTCATGAATTGATGATCTGTTCGATCAATTAAGGGGATCTAAGTGGTTCTCTAAGATTGACATGCAATTAGGATATTTCGAATTGCAAGTTCTGAACGAGGATATTATAAAGACAGCTTTCAGAAACAAATATGGACACTATGAATATGTATTCATGCCTTTTAGTCTAACAAATGAACCAGTGGTATTCATGACTTTGATTAATTAGATATTTCAGCGTTATCTGTATTTTTCTGTTATGGTGTTTGTGGAAACCATTTTGGTGCATTCAAAGATAGGGGATGACCATGAGGATCATTTGAAAATAGTGCTAAAAATATGGAGCGATCAATGTTTGTATGATAAATTATCAAAGTGTGATTTTTGAATACAATAGGTATGCTTTATTGGCCATGTGATTTCTAAAAAAACGTTTCTGTTGATCTTGAAAAGATAGAAGTTGATATCTAGTGGAAACCACTGAAGTATTTCTTTGAGATACAGGGTTTTCTTAGTGTAGCTGGTAACTACTAACAACTTGTGAAAAATTTATCATGACTATCTTAACCAATGACACATCTAACAAAGAATAATGTTCCATTCAAATGGACATAGGAATGCTGTAAATTTTTCTAGGAACTAATTGTTTGTTTTACATCGGTACCCATCATGATTTTTCAAGAATCAGGACAGGGTTATGTTGTGTATTGTGATTATTTAGGATCATGGTTGGGTTTTGTTCTCATGAAATTATACCATGTGGTTTCTTATGGTTCAAGACTGTTGAGACTTCATGAGAATAATTACCAAACACATTATTTGGAGTTAGCTGCATTCATACATACTTTGAAAAAACAGAGACATTATCTCATTGGTGAGAATTTCAAAATGTTTACAAACCTCGAAATGATGAAACACATTTTAGAAATTTGATAATTGATTTTGAGGCAAAATATATGGATGGAGTATCTCCAGATGATTGAATTTGACATGATGTATCCACTAGTGAAATGGAAATCAGTGGCAGATCCATTGAGTAGAAATTCATATGCTCATAAGGAGAAAAAATATTTTGATGAATGGTATTTGATGTCGGTCCTAGCCAACATTCATGTGTAATGTGAAGACCAAGGTGATGTGGTGGTTTTGTTTTCAGATATTCTTGTTCCAGATTTGGTAAATATGGTCATAGTGGCACAAAAAACTGATGCAGAATGTCTAGTTATGAGTTCAATACTCAATGGTGGGGAGACCATTGAGGGATGAAAACATGATGGGAGTGATGTTTTGTGTCATATAGATCAGATGGTTGTACCAATGGCATGTCAGGAAAAAATCCTTCATGCTTACCACCATTTGAGATGGCATGTACATCCAGGTACCCAGAAGATGTTAAGGTGTTAAATGCATAATTTTGGTTTTGCAACATGAAAATGATGGTGGCCGAGTTTGTGTTGAAGTGATTAACTTATCAGTAAGTGAAATAATTGCTTCATAGAACAAAATTCATGTTGTAGTCATTACTATCCTAGTGTGTAAATGTGAGAAGATATCAATGGATTTTGTTATAGGTCTTCCAAAAATTATACGGAAACAGAATTCCATATGTGTGAAAGTGGATGGTCTTAAAAAGTTGGTATATTTCATCCATATTTGTGAAACTCATATGGTGAAGGATTTTTCCAAAAAACTATAAATAATATGTGGTAAGGGGCCATGGAATACCAGGTTCAGTCATGTGAGACAGAGATCTGAGGTTCACATCTCGTTTCTAGGAATCCTTACAGTAAGCCCTTGGGACTCAGTTGGCTATGAGCGCGACATATCATCCCCATACAGATGTACAGTCTGAATGGACAATACATACATTGTAAGATATGTTGTGGGCCTGTGTAATGTATTTTTGTGGTTCGTTTGAGGGGCATATACCCTTGGTGGATTTATCATACAATAACAGCCATCAGGCCTCGATACACATGGCTTTGTTTGAAGTATTTTATGGGCATCATTTTCATTCTCCACTGTGCTAGGTGGAAAAAGGTGAAAGTTTACTGGTTGGAATGATCCATTTCCAAGAAACAACAGATAAGATCCAATTTATTTGAAAGAGGATGGAGAAAGTCAAATGTTATATGAAATCTTATGCAGATCACCGTAGAGGACTTTTGTCTTTTGATGTGGGAGATCATGTCTTCTTAAGGATATCTCCAAGGATTGGACATCATTATTTAGGGAAGTTGGGAAATTTATCTCCAAGATAAATTATCCATTTCAAGATGTTGGAACACATTGGTTAGGTGGAATATTGGCTAAAATTACCACCATGGTTTAGTTTAGTGTGTAATGTATTCCATGTATCTCATTTGAAAATGTATCGGCCTGATCTGGACTGTCTGATCAGAAGGAATCATATTAACCTAGCGATATATTCCTTATTAATACATAACCTAATATGGATTTTGGACCGGAAAGTGAAATAATTTCATGGAAATTTTTTTTTCTAGTTCGTTCTTTATTCCAGTATGATCATATTCTGCAAGAGACATGGGAACACGAGATGGAAATGAAAGATGAGTTGCCAGAACACGTTTTGGGAAACAAATGTGATCTGCTTTCTAAGGAAAAAAGACCAATGGTGGGGATAATTTAGTACCCATAATTTATGGTATGTAACCCTTACTTGATGCTTTTCATGGTTATAATATTTAATGGTGATGAATGGGAGATTTTTTAGAATTTCATAAGTAGTTCTGAGGAAAAATGGATGTTGCACAGGCGGCAAACAGTTTGTCTAACTGTACAAAACCATATGTATTTGGTCTTATTAAGGAATTGGATCCAACATGGATGGATCATGGTTAGTGGCACCATGAGTGGATGTCATGTGACGGTCTTCCTAGGTAGTATATAACACACTATTAACACACAGTTTTTCTAACCGTGTGATCAAACCGTGCAGATGGTTTATGCGAGATCCAAAAAAAGTAGATTCCACACATTTTTCCTCTACATGACTCATTTCAGATTTTATGTGGCCATAACATTGGATTTTTCTTCCCTTAAGTCCAAATAAGGTTCTCCCATCTATCATGAGGCAATCTGAAGGCTTTCCAGGGTGAATCGAAGCAGGAATCTTGAGGTTTGTGATCATTCTTCATCATTCATGATCATTTTCATAGATATACTTAGATCTAATACATATTTTCTCATTCTTTATTCGATATATACCCATTTTGGGTAGAGATAGGTTTGTAGATTCCATGTATGATGATTTTTGGTCTTTATCTTGATATTAGAAGAGATCTAATGTGGATTCTTGTAGAATCAGGCTGGTTATCTTGTAAGTTGTTTGATCATTGGGGTTCTCATCAAATCCTTTGAAGTTGGAGTCTTCTTTATCAACTCCACTTAGTAGAACATATAATATTAATTTGAAATTGTATGTGTGGTGTTGAATTGATTATTATTTTGTTGTTGGAAACTTTTTGGAATCCTTCTTGAGGAATGGTTGTGAAATCCGAGAAATTTGGGATTTTGAATGAGTGATTTGGTTCTTGGTTTTAAATTGTGGATTTTAAAAAGGGGATTTTCCGAGATTGTTGGCACATAAATGGGATTGGATGTTTTCAATAAAAGTGAAGGTTTTATTGATATAAAATTTTTCTTGAAATTCGTTGTGCTTGGGTTTTCAATAAAAGTTCTATTTTATTGGGGTTGTTTGTTTTGGTAGAAGAAACTTTTGGCAAAAATGGAATGGTGTGAGTTCATTCATAACGAGCCCCTAATAAGGGACACGTACCATTGTGTTACAAGGGATGTGACCCTACATCAGGGTCATGTGTCATTAGGACACATGGTAATTTGATGAGAGAACCCACATGAGTATAGAACTATCAAACATATCATGCTTGTGTGGGTGTGTTTTCAACTATGGAATGTCTATTTCAAATGATAAAATGAATTGTTATTAAATAATTTAAGAAGTTATTTTCCTGCAAAAATATTTTTCTAGAAATTGGTTTTTTTGGGTTTGTTTTCACTTGGTTGAAAATAGTTTTTGGATATTGTTTATATTTTGTTATAAAGAATTTTTTGTATATTGACATATATAAACTGGTTCATATAATGTGGATAACATTTCTATTGTAGTGGAGTTAGTAGGGATTTCATTGGGGAAAACCTACAGTGTTTTATACTCCCCCCTCCTTTTGATCATTGGGGAATCTGCAGATGTAGTCTTCTGGGAGATTCTTAAAGGAAATGTTTCACACATTTTTAGCACTACCTCATGATACTTGGGTTTTTATGTGAATTTGGATCTTGGAGCATGCAGACCATGAATTATTTTGGTATTTTGAGAGTCTTGAGTTTTTAATCCTTTATTTACATATATACTATTTTGTTCTTCTACTGTGGTATACTATGATATGGTTTGATGATATATGATATTCTTTAGTGGTCGTTGTTTTGCACATGAATCATTTATTAAATGGATTGTTGGTTTGATACTTTATTACAAAATGGTTAAATCTTTCTCCACTTGTATTTTAAACCCTTCAGCATTTATTTCCATCATTTGGAACCTTGGGTATTTCTCTCAAGGCCATGTAATGACTCGTTTTACTCTCGATCCAATGTTATTGAGAAGGTCATTACACCTTTACATTCAAATGTTTTTTAATTATTATATTATTTATATTATGTTGATCAAAAATTAATTTATTTTTTACCTAAATAAATCATATAATACATATTCTTTATTTATTCATAGTAATAGCTAAAAATATAAAAAATTGTTTATTACTATATATCATATTTAAGATTATTTATACTCAGTGTTGTTTGTGTCACTTGATATTGAGGAGGATAAATTTCTTTAAAAAAATATATTATGTAAATTATCAAGAATTAGAATTATCACCATAATCACTAAATGAAATTTCAAAATTGTAACCTTATCTTTGAAATCAAGGGTTTTATATTGGAATATAACCTTTTTGAAATCCTATATCATAGAGTGGGTTAATAAAACTTCCTCTTGATAAGGGAGAAATGGATGTACAATGTTTATATTGATTATCAAGTAATCAGGTTTCCATGTAGCCAACAAGAAGTGGCATGTAAAATTATGGATGAAGAAGACAATATTAATTCCAAAATAACTGTACATAGTGATATAGATAATTTTTTATAATAATGTAAATTATTAAGTGATTTATATCGATTGAGAACCATAAAATAATGAGGTCTGAAAAGACCATTTATTCAATGGAATTGATTGAAAATTTAAAACATTTTTATATAAATATAATGTGACTAAATTTGATAGATTAATTTACTATGAGGATAGATAAAACATGAAAATATATTTATATGATATAGTTTTATTTTATCAGTACAATTTCATCTTTTAGTAATGTTTTTATCAATTTTCATTTAATTTCACACATTAAAAACCCAATATAAAATATGAATTTTTATTCAGAAAGAATCATGATTAACTTTCAATGGATCATTAAATCCATAAAAAGTGACATATGTTTCAACATATCACTAAATATTTACTAAAACGAAAACGGTCAACACTAGTTCCCCAGTACAACAAATTAATATGTAAATTTTAATTGTAACAATTAAATGTTTTAACTAATCCATTTCATAAGTGCTTATCCATAAAACCTCCAAATTTAATATCCAAATACATAATGGCAATCAAAACAAATAATCCATTATCTTAAAAATAATGGTTATATATGTATCTCAACAGAAAAGAAATCTCTTGAAATATAACTAATAATATCAAAATCATTAAACAGAAAAATTATTTGATCAAAAAAATTGTTATTCCTCATTTCCTTTCAATAAAAACATGTCAGATTGATTAGTACAAAAAATAGTCCATTGGTAGGTGATGCACCCTTGTCAATCATTAGTTTTGGGTCCATACATTGTGGCCTTTCTGATTGAGATGGTTTGGCACTCAACATGTGGGATTTACTTTTACTAAATATATATTAATATATTTATTATGATTTTCCAATAAACATGACAAAAAATACATGAAAATAACTATATACATCAAATAACATTTTAACGAAAAAATATTTATACGATTTATTTTTTCATAAAATATGTTAATCTTAATTAACTATTACCAAAATGATATTAATGATAAATATCATCAATAATATTTTTAATATGTCCCCAAAATGAAAATTAATTATTTCTCAAATTATTTTTTTCTCAAAAACCCAAAAAAATATAATGGTTTACATTACTAAAAATATATCCCAAAATACTCTAAAACATCATGGAATCTCATAACATAAAACATCAAATGGATTATCTAAGAAATTAATGATACGATCAACTATAAAAACACAAAACTAGGATATATCCATAAATATTATTTAAATGTTATATGAAGACATTTATTCCCCCAAAAAATAATGAATAGATGTTTTAGGATTATAAAAACCTAAATTCAATTGATAAAAAAAAATTCTACATCATAATTCATGGATCCCAATAAATAAAATTATTTATTCTTTATATATCAATTATTTTAAAGACATATTTACTTTCATGGTCTAGTAAACAACCATTGAAATAAGGTATCAAATTAGATAATTCCTATGACACCCACATTTAAGACAAAAAACAATTAATAGACCTCCATGATGACAATAGTTTCTCTCTGTTAAACTCCTCTGTTTTTAAAATAATTTAATTACTCTATTATCTTCAATTAAACACATAAATTATCATTGAATCCTTCTGTAGTGTTTCAATTTCCACATTTCTTACAAAAAGTTATGTATTCCTTCATTCTTCCATATTCTCTACCACACATTTACTTAGGAGACTTCAACATTTTATCCATTGGTGTGTCCAACAATTAGTTGAGGTATATGATTTTAATCATATATTATTATTACTATTTAGTAATAATAAATAATATCTTTTACTTCATTTATTATCAAATTTATTGTTGAATAATCACCATATTATCTATCACATTAATCATTATCATCATATCCTACAGTTTCCACCATTTTGTAAATATAATTTTCATGTGAAACAATAATATTAATTATGAGAAATATTTTATTAGATATCTTATCCATGAAACCATGTTTTCAATCTATTATCAATTATTTATAATATAGTTCATCCTTTATCTTCATCAATTGAAATATGTCATGATTATTAAAAAGGAAAATTGAATTAAACCAATTTTATAACTTGAGAGTACTTAACCATATTTTCAGCATGGCCATGTATGTGACACAATTTGGTGGTAGAGTATAAGAAAAATGCTCCTATTTAATATTTATTGTCCCTAGTTACAACTATTCCCCAGCCACATCCACTTGTATTATTCGGATAAGGATGTACTTCATGTAAATCCATAAGACCATTAATATTCAAAATGAATTAAATGGTTTTTATGCATAGAAATTTCATAAAAAAGATTCACATGGTTATATTCTCTAATCTTTGTTTTCCTCAAACCAGTTATGATTTTTTCTACTAAACATTCACTAATACCAAATATGAAGACACATACCCTTATAACCCAGTGTCAGTGGTTACAATATTACAATTTTGGTATATATAATTAATCAAATAATGAAGGATACAATTTATTTACAGTATTGGAAAACTAGATATATAATTTAATTTAATATCACATTTGAAAAGATAAAATAAAACATTTTATTTATTTGAGATCATCAATATTCAATTTAGGATATGAATTTATATAAAAAATAATGTATTTCCTTGATTCATAGATAATATAACCATTATAAAGGGGTTACCACTAATTCTATGTATGATTATACGTACAATGGATGATATTGTGAATAAATAAAAAATATTAAATATAAAAATGGAAATATTTGAATACACATTCCATTTAATAAATTACAAAAGCATGACTAATAAATTAGAAGGAATAAATTCATTTAAATTATTTCCATATCACTAATTGAAAAAGCATTAAACAATTCCTTAGATATCATAAATAATTAAATAATCAAATGGGAGTCAATAACTAATCTTATAATGATGGAATCATTAATTTGGTTCATCTTAAGGTATTTTCTAAATAATTGGGTCATCATGATGGTGGAAAATATGATTCTTGGTATGCATGTTAAGACAATTATTCCAATCCAATTTTTAGCAAAAAGTTAAAATTACATCATTCATAAAATTCAAATAAAATTCTAATTAATTAATATTTAATAAATTATAATAATTATTAAAATGACATTAAACTATGAGTATATAAATAAATATTCATGATTTATTTTGAGAACATGGAAATGGAAGAGAATGATCCCTAACCGAGTAGAAAAATATAGTCGATTTTCCTATAAACATGGGTTAGGTATCTGAAGATGAAAAACATTTGAAAATTAATTGAATTTTTTTAATAATAACCACAATAGAATAAAATATGTCATGTTTTATATAGATAGATAAAATAATTCCACCCACACAAATTTAAACATATACCTTCTAGAATAATGATGATATTTCGAAATAAACCCATACCTATTTGGAAACATTATAACATTAATCCCTATGAATTAATGGATTGTATATGGATATTTATAACCCATAACATTCATGATGAGAATAATAAAAGGATCTAATTTTAAACATATACACTAAAAAAATGAAACACATTGTGAATATGAAAATTGTTCCATGGAAATAAAAGTGAGATGAAATAACCTTAACTTATGTCTAACATTGGTCAAATGTGTTTGAAAATCCTTTATAAATAATATAAAATTAGTATAAATTTATATTTCATATCCAAAAAATATATATTATTCTTTATATTTTTTACTTAATATCTTTTACACACAAATTATTAAAAATTCATGGTTTAAATTTCCGTTCTATGTAATAATATGGTTCATTTTTTCGTTAATGTCTCAGTATAGTTGTTTTGATCTTTAAAATTTTATTGGTGTTACATCATATTATGAATTTAATAAATTATATAAATATCATATATATTCATTATATATGTTTTTAAAATAGTCTATAAATTTTTCAGATAGAAGAATGAGTTACACCATTCATGTAGATAGTGGGCCATACATATTCATCAACACTATTTAATTTTTATTATTATTTTAACAAATACAATTAAATAACAATACACCACTAAATAATCATTAATTTATCCTATAAATCATTTATGTCAATTAGATTCATCCATTCTACCATCAATGTGAAAATAAAATGAAAAAAGTGTCACTACGCTTAAGGGAAGCGTTAGTCCAAAGAAATGTACGAGCGAGGTGAGAATTTCTAAAAGATTAATTCATAAAAATAATATATGTTAATTAAATCCATCATTATATTAATCCATTAGATGTGGTGATATAAAAATAATTACATCACTTCATGTGGTTGAAGTCCATTGTACACACGATTGATAATTTTGTATCTGATTGTATAGATTTGTAGATGGATATCAATCATGAAATTAAGAAAATATAATATTAGTATATATAATAAAATATTTCTATTATTTAGTCTCATTTCATATATATTTTATAGTGTTACATGAACAACAAAAATGAAAATAGTTGGATATGAAATATACCACTTTTCATAAAATGTATTTTAGTTTATGCATGAAGAATTTCTAGATTGGGTTTTAGATCAAACAAATTACACTAGGTCACGGGTAGGGTTGTGAAGAATGTACATTTATAGGTATTGGGTGAACCAAATGGATCTTCCAATTTGAAGAGGAGATGGGAGATGGTGTGCTTTTTTAACTATTGGAGTGGACACACATGAAGTGTTTGAGATGATTAAAATATACCCATATTTTGATCTCCCCAAATGACCTCAAAATAGAACATTAAAAAAAGATGCATTATATTAGGTGAAAAATAACCCTCAAATAGAAATTAGATAATTTTTAGGTCAACTTAACCCTAGAATTTTGGTTTAACCCCTCGTAAATCACTTTTACCCTTAACCACACTTGTTATTTTTTTAATACTAATTATGAAAAGTAATTATGTCGAAATTGTTAAATCATAATAATAATTCTTAGTTTTAATATATTTTTAATTTTTTATATAATTAATAATAGAAGGGGCATAATTTCACAAAAAAAATTATCCTATAAGAATGAAGAATTTTTTTCAAATAAGAGTTTTCATACGTAAAATGATGTTTTATATTAAACATCAATATAAAAATTACACCAAATAATTGAAATTTTTTAATATTAAAATAAGTTATATATATATACAAACAAAATTAAAAAATAATTTTAATTTATAAATTCATTAAATAAAAAATCATTACTCAAAAAATTTAGTATTTTATACTATTCATAAAAAATTAATATTTTCATAACATTCAATGAAATTTAGACTATGTTAATTTTTCAAGTGTGAATTAAAAATTTAATATAATTTTTTTTTAAAAAAATATCATGGATTTAAAAATTAATTATATTTTAATTGCATAAAATAAGATGAAATAACTTTTTTTAAAAGCATAATTTGAAGGATAAAATTGAATTTATATTTATCCCATGCCTTGAAATAATAATAGGTAAATTAGAAAAAAAAACTACCAATATATATAATATACAATATTTATTAAAACAATTTATCAATATGTCTAATTTTTTAAATTATGATAGAAACAAAATTTTTCAATATGAAAAGTTTTCAAAAAATTATTTATTTCACTTCCAAATTACTTTTTAATTACTTATTTTAAATTGATTGATATATCATAAATTTACTTTTATAAACGATTAATGTATATTATTTTCATATGTTATTTAGTCATTTTCATACCTTTCAATTCAATATGTAGGTCATAATGGTATTCCATATTAATGTTCATTTAGACTTGGGGTTGTGTGGATCACACTCTATCAAAGAGGTTAATTATTTTTTAAAGAGAAATTTCATAAATTCATAGGGTTTTACATATACCTTGGTTATTTATGTAATCACATTGGGAACTAAATAACTACTATTTATCAACCCTATATATATTGTCTTGGACTTCATGATAATTGTATAATATGTAAAAGTAAGGAAATTGTCACACGAATTCAATTAACCACGTTCAATGGATACCAAAATGAACGGATTTCCTAAATCCCATAATCATCCATGTATATACCCTATCATGATAGGGGAAGAAAATATTTTATCCCACCACACATGAAACATTTTTCAAGTGACAATAAAACCATAACTTCATGTATGCATAAACAACTTCTTGGAAATATTCTTTCTTTCCAAAATAATTTCAAAATTTAAGGTGGTCTTTATCACATGTCTCCAAGTTCAAAACAACTATTAGTATTTGAAACCAAAAATAATTTATCTGAAAAATAAAATTCATCCAAAAACATTTCCAAATTGATTATTTTTATCCTAAAATAATTTCCAATGTTACAAACAAGCATTACAAAGTGATAAATGAGGTTTTAAAGAAAACCTTATGGAACATAGTGTTAAAATTAATTTTGAATATAAATTAGAAACCATATAAATTCATGGATAACATTTTGATATCATGAAATCAATTATGTAAAAAATTATTTAATAAAAACTAACATTCTTAGAGATTTTACCACTTATATGCATAAACACGTCTGTATGAAAACCATTTATATATATATATATACACTTTTCCAACACACACACAGAAATATATAAATATATATATATATATGGACACCCATAAGAATGTCAAGGGTTCATTTTAAGGAAACCAAAGAATCATAAAATTAAAAATAAGTGTTCCCAATAAACCACCAAAACCATAAAGAGGCCAAAATCGAACAGAATGTAAAATTATACTTATCATCGAACTGTACCAAAACCCCAAAATGGCCAAAAATCATATTATAGCCATCATACCCTTTAGAATGGACACATTAAATTTAAACAATCACATTGTATACATGTACATTTAACAAATATATAAAATAACATATAAATACTTCTATGAACCAATTTTCAAAAAAACATAGATATATTTAGAAATCCATTGTAGGCAACCAAGATCAGGATTAAAATCATTAAAATTGATTAAATAATATTCATGAATCATATAGAATGTTTCATAAGGAACATGGACATAAACACCTTTCTTAATAGTGTGTTAATGCAATGAATCTATAGGCTAAGGAATAACTAATCCCAGTAGACCAACAAAACAACCAAACATCAAAATAAACAACCCACATGTTCCAAAAACCACTATAGGAGTTTTTTAATAGAGAACCAATCTAGGGAATAAAAAGGTCGGTAGTGGATAATTGATGTAAAACATGCTAAAATGCAAATAAACATACCCAATAATGGAATATGAACATTATACTAAGAAGGAGGGTCTAAAGAAGTGGGGTCTAGGAGCCCTTCCACATGCCAGAGATTAGTGGGGGATGGTATGACTGAATTTTGGATTCATTTTAAGAAGGGAACTTATGGACATTTATGATTTAGTTATTTAAGAAATGTTTCCTCGTTTAATAAATCATGAACTAACCGTGAAAACCTTGTGGGAAAGATCAACAATCCTCACCCGACTTGGTGAAATTATTATAAATAATGAGCTAACCATACACCATCCTCTTGATATACAAAAACCCTTTCTTATGAAAGCCAAATATTTTGTGAAATCACTAATGAACATTGAAAAAATTCATTTTTTAAAAAATGTCACTCATTTTGGGTTTTTACACTGTTTCATATAATCATGTTAAATATATGTTCCATGTCTCAAAAACACCAATTGACCCTCAATTTAACCCATTTATATCATTTGGGTTGGACTAAACTATTCACAGTCCATGAAATACAACTCATGCATGAATGGAAAGAATTGGAAATGATCTCATGGACAAGTGGTTACATATTTTACCTTTAAAACAAGCCCAAAAATACTGAATAGAGCCATAAACTGGCCAAACTCTCTTAATTTAGAAAATTCAACAATTGATTAAACCCAAAATACCATGAAAATAAATCATGTTATAAGAGATAATAACATGAAAATATAATACTTTGTTTGGTTTGTGAATGTTCTTTCTACCATAATTTTTTACACATTTTATTCACCATGCCCATAATAAGAAACATAATATGATATCTAAAACCAAATGAAGATCACCCAAAACATCAAAATATAAAAAAGCAGCAAGTAAAATTAAATCTCCAAAATAACTGGGACATTTATCCCTACACATTATAGCGGAACAAAAAAAGGAACAATAATGAAGTGACTGATAGTTGGTCTCCCAACTATTTACGTACAAACTATCACAACACAAAACTGTACCACCAGATCAACCCAACTAAGGAAATTGGAATTTAAAATGATCCAACCTATTATTCATAATTCCAAAACAAAAATTACTCGCATAACTAGTAAAAAATACACCTAATGAGACATGGATATGAATGACATGAAAATGGGAAAAAGAGGAAACACAATAAATATGGAAGACAAAACATGATAAAAAATGGGTTACCTCAAAAACATGAATTGTGGGAGATGATTTGATCTGGAATTGGCATATACATATTTTTAATCTAAAAATTTCCCACACAAATTAATTTATAATGATTTTATAGAGAAAAAAATAGATGGAATATCTTTTTTGTACTATAGATATATGTCATAGAATTCTAAAAATGGAAAACATTATAAGAACATAAGTGAGTTGTTCATCCAATAAGAAGTTGAAACTAATGAACGAGACTCTTATAGAAGATGTTACTCTAGTTTAAACTCCTCCTCATATGGGGAACCCATACCAACAACCAGAAAAACCTTACTAAAAAACCACAACAGTCTAACGTCAAGAAATAGAATCATCGAGAAATTTCTCATCCATTATCTTCCATATAAACATATTTACGAATAAAATAACTTGATATGGGATCTTTAAGATATAACCCCACATAATGATATGATATTTTAGTATATTTTTAAATTACATCTCTAAATAAAAGGGAAATAGCTACTTGTGGTGGTCATCATACCCCTTCACCATCCATTGACCATGTTTAGTATCCTTGAGCTCGTCCACATTATCTATCATTAACCCCTTCTGTATAAACCATTTAATTTGAGTAGTCATAACAATATCATAGGTAATTATAACATTTATTAATAATGGATCTTTCAACATTAATAGTTCTAAAAAGGCCCTATTAATAGTACTAATAAATCATTCTCCCTCAGTGCTTGATGGGTCCATGGAGACTTGACGATACTCACTATTTCACATAGAGACTCTATATCCTTTAGAATACCGCGATTAATACAAAATGTACATAAAGATCAAGAATAATTTTGTTGTACAACTATATTGAGAGTCTAGGTATATTCTATAACTAGAAGATATTCCATATAAACTATTTATACATTTCTGGGAAGTATACACCAAATAAAATGAAAAAAAAATATAATTATAAAACCAAAAATCAACCAAAACTATATAAATATAAAACATAAAAAATGATACCACACTTAAAAAACAAAACACCTAAAAAATTAAAAATTACTATTTCGAAAGAGATTATTTCCAGAACAATATTTGAAATCCATTTCACATAAAAAAATTGAAAATAACAAATATATTTCCAAATCCAATGTTCATTCATTAATGCCTTTGGAATAAAAATAAATTTTAGTTTCACCCATTTCAATGAAAAAACACATAGCCTTTACCATTTCCCTTTGAAACAAGAAATACCAATATAAAAGAAAATCATTTCAACAAATAACATTTATATAAAAAATTATAATTTCAAAATCCACTCACATAAATCATGATAAGTTAATTACATAATCCACACAAGAAATCATAAATATGAGAATATTGGTCATCCAAGAACTAACCACATGGTTTTGAAGGCCATGATGGAAGAGTTTACCTACCAATAAGATTATAATTGACCATGTAATCGAGATCTATTTGGGTGTCTATGAAATGTAATCTCACCTATTAGCACTAACACAATCCCATGGTTATCCCCAAGATACATAGACCCATCAAACAAAAAATATATATCCAACAATAGAAACTAAAAATAAAAATAATGGCTAAACACCCGACTACCCTTGGTAACTATTTTTTCATCATGAGGGGGAATGATTCTGAACAAACACATTACCTACCTCATAAGTCCTAAAATTTGAATCTACGAGTTATATGACAACCAAAATAAAAAAGGGATGATTTTATACCATTCTATAAGAATCAACATTGTTTAATTCTTAAGCATAGCACCTGAGCTGGCCCACAACATGGTCTAAAGGGATTTCACAATCCCCATGGACCGACCAATAACATTAGAGAGTTAGAAGCTAATTTTTTGGGGATAATTTCACCAAATAAATATATGAATAAAATAAACAACACCACACCAAAGGAAGATAATATATAAATATCTAGTCCTAAATAAAACATAAATAACATCTAAATATATATACCAAATATACTCACCATAACAAATCACATACTAGAATATATCAACATGTGACCTCTATGTCACCAACCATCCTATATTCTGTTCATCTCCATTGGACAACCCTAATGAAATTCTAGACCCACAAAACAGATTTGTTCTATCATTGCTGGGTTGAAAAGTAGTGTGTGATAATAAAAATATTATTAGGTTAGCTCCACATAATATATAAATGTTCTTTCAAAAAATCGACCATAAATAATATATTGAAAAATATTTATTGAAAGTAGTCTATTTAATTTGACCTAAAAACACGTATTTCTTAAAAGAAACTACTTAAAAAGAAAACATGTTTGCCTTTATAATAGATTCACTTTTCAAAATCACATTTTTACAACACAATTCTAATATGGGAATCCCAACCTTTGCGAAAAAACAACCAAAATGAACATAAAATGAAAGAAGATTGCATGGTATAGAAAAATCATCATTCCAAAAGCAAGATAAAATATTGATTGTATAAAATGGTTCATTTGGATGGAATAGAAATGAAGGGTTATATAAACCAATACAAAAACATACAATGTACACTGTTATGGGAATGTTGAAAACATCTATATAATAGACCCTATACATACTATGTTCAGAACCATCATTTTGTGTGTGATGTGATCCATAGTTTATCACTATTCCAGTTTCTATAATAGCCTCACTAGTGGAACAATCTACTGTATCCGTTATTATACCTGGGGGATTTATAATGTATAATATGGAAATAAATTGAGACCATGTATACACCCCCTAAATGGAATCTATGATACCTTTAAGATAGTATATTGGAAAAAGTGAGCATGTCATCATGAACGTGAAATTAATCATGTTCCAGGGATTTTGATGGGAATGTATTTATGCCATCTCGACACCATCCATATGGATACCCTCTCTAGTCAAAGTTCATCCACGGGGGATTATAATACACATGAAACATTTAACATGTTTTAAATAGGATTTCACTTCAGGCTTTCATAAAAAAACATCATGGAAAAACCATTTCTTTAAAAAAAATAAGTTGAAGTCCCTTTTATAGTCATCATATATTTCCAAGTGAAAAACAAGACCTGGGATTAAAAAAACCATTTTAGTATAAATTACTTATCATAAAAATTAATTTTTAAATCAATTGTGTTTATAAAAACAGTATTTCCATTGTAAAAAACTAGAAAATCAAATGGATAAACAATCACTTAATGAAAAAAATAAATACAATTTTAATAATTATTTGGAACAAAATTATAAACATGAGAAATTAATATAAAAAATAATAGTTCTTTAAATATTTTTAGGAAAAAACATTTATATTAAAATAGACATTCTATTAAATTTTAGAAATTATATGCATGAAACCAAATTTATTCAATTAATTTGTGACAAATGGATATGAAAATATCAAATTAGTTTATAGATAGACTTCTATATTAATGTCAATGTTACAATTTTAAGAATCCCAAGGGGAATCATATCCAATCATAGGAGTTTTCATTTAATCTCTATAACCATAAAGAGACAAAAATACTATGTAATTAACAACTATTCTTTTAATTAATAAATAACTCTTACAAGACTAAACATCAATTTAAAACAACCAAACATATTTTAAATTCCACATAGAATATTATTTTACACATTGAAAACATCAACAAATTGTATATATACAGATAACCTTAAAAATTTCTCGAGTATCCCATTTTCAACAAACCAAACTCAAAAAAATCTATAAAATATCAAACCAATAAAATAAAACAATAAAGAATTAATTTTGAATTTAAATTTGGAAACGTGAATAATCATATGACATTTTTTGGAAAGTAGATGAATGGAAAAACCAACCAAAATTGTGAGAAAAGGTGAAAAAAAATTAGAATGTAGGATAAACTAATCCCAAGAGACCAACGAAACACCCTAACGTTAAAAAACACAATATCCATCATTCAATTTGGGGATAAGATAAGAGAGAGAAAAAATCAAGGAATAAAAAACAACCAGATCAGATAAGTGAGATAATAAGGAATGAAGGATAAAATCCTAAGGAAAATACACATGAATTGAAGATGAATATTAACCAAAATAGGATGAGAGAAGGACGAAGGATTTGGGATACCCTTCACATTCAAAAACTATGTGGGGAAGAGAGGATAAAATGGGAGTTTTCATTTAATAATTTGAAAAATGTAAATAAATATTTTTTAGATTCTGGGAATTCATAATAGTTAGAATTCATTTTCTGAAAATCCATTAATATACCATGCACACATTCATGGAATAAAATAAACGCCTCACATGGTTTGTCAGAATAGTTTGGAGATCATGTGCCAACTATTCTCCCTATGTTGGATAAAAAACCAACACCACATTGGTCAGCTATGTAGATTGGGAAATCATGTTCCAAGAATTAAAAACACTTCTGTCAAAATGATAGACACCCTCATAAACTTTCCACATTGGTTCATACAACCATGAAAAAGTCATACCCATGGTCTCTTGCACTCCATGAGAGCCACAAAATTACCCATTTTTCTCAGATGGTTTTGAGAAAATTCTTCAATGACCATTCAAGAAAAAAATTGAATGAAATAAAAATGAAATAGAAACACTCCCCTGGTAAAATTGATTCCTGGTTTGACTCTGAAACATTCATAGTTTGTTTTCATATATGATAATACTGAACTAAAACTCCAAAAATCCTAAATTTCAATGGTAATTATATCCAAAAATAAGGAAATCAAATCCAAATATATTAGATAAATAAAATAATAAAAAAAATAAGGTCAATTATGATAAAAGTTCCCCATAATCACATAACACTTTTTAAGGGATATGTGAGTTCAATGATAAAGTGATTCTCTACCAACTTGCATCAAAGATATATCCATATTTCTTTCAATCAATTGGACACATGGTAATTCCAATGACAAATATTGAAAATATGTTGTTGATTAATATATGATATTATATTATAATGGGTGGACCATATCGATTATGATTAGAAAGGATATCAATATTAGTTCCCATTAATAAGGTGTCCAAAAAACAAGAAGGTTAGACTCATTTTTTGGATGAGAATTATCTTAAATTTCAATTTTATTCCACATTACAATAGAATATGATCGAGGTTTTTTCTCACACTCTAGATATCATGATTAATAATATTGAAAAAGTGGATAAGGGGCCTTTTTTCTTTGATGAGATAGTTTTGTCTAACATCATGAGAAAATATTGTTGAATATATACCAAGTAATATCGAAGGATACATGGATTAGAGCTATCTTGTATCTTGATGAGTATGAGTGGTCTGTCACATTCAAGAAATTAAAGATGAAAATATTTTTAAGGAATTATAACATAATTTGTATGCATGATCATCATATTACTATCAATATTCAATTTCATCGCATTAACCTTCACTGATATAACTAGGAATAAGGAATGATGAACTACTACCATGGTTACTAGGTTAAGGATAATATTAACAATAATATCAAGGAATACATCATTTGGGATAACATATATGAAAAATAGAGGAAAAAAATTTCATGGTTAGGAATAAGAATAAGAATATCTTGAATTGTATCAAATTTTGGGATCTCAATTACTATTACCCAAAAGATGTATTCCTCAAAATTGTAATATAGTTTAAGAAATATTCAATCAATATATTTCATGTTTTCTCAAATTATATATATATTATTGATAAAATATATTTTATATGGTCAGAAATGATGAATATTTTTATCACATTCACTAAACTGAGAGAAAAAACTTCAACTAGGTGATACCCTTTTTATTGAATAATTCTAGAGTAACGTTCCATAAAGCTACAAATGGAAATTTTAATCCAGTTATATAAATTATGGAGTATTATTTGGGTGAAATGAAGGTCACATTTTTCTAATGCCCAAGAATCTCAATTGAATGTGAATGTGTTCGAAACAGAATACACCAATAATCTAAAAATAAGATTATAGGTTTATTTTTGGGGTCACATATTGTATGATTTATGGATTACATATCCAATATAGAGTCATTAATATAGACGAAGAGAAGATAATTTCCATCCTTGAGAAGAAAACTCTATGTAATTTTGGATATAGTTTTTTGAGTGTCTGGATATCATATGAGATTTAGTTCCCTAAATGGATGGAATGTGTTAAATATTATTGAAACTTATAATAAAAGGTCTTACATATTTATAAGAAGAATATATTCATCAAATATTCATTGATATCATGAATAATTAATTAAAAACTCTCATGTATATACATAATATCTATAAAAAATCCATTATTCCACAATCTGTTATACCTTGAGTGTTTATTTACTCCCTATTATCACAATGCATATAATATATTATGTATTCCGTAATATAATTCATTAAACCAATGAATTAAAACCCAAATCATACAACGTTGATAAATTTATTTACATGATGGGAAGTGATCCTCTAGAAATTTCACTTTAGTTCCATTCATTAGAAGGTTGTTAATGGGAAACCAAAATAATATTTCCATTCCACAAACCCAACCCTTGATAATTAAACTCTCGATATTGAGATTACACATTATTCCATAATCTCATCTAGAGATTATTTCCCATTTTTTAATCTATACTAATGAAACATCTTGAATCAATAACAGAAATAGGGTAGGAAAACAAAAAAAACTCTTCTATGAATTAATGTTTTTGTTTTCAGTCCCAAAAATGTTTCTAATTTCTTATTTAAAACTCCTTTTAGAGTGGTTAAAAATGAATATTAATAACAAAACCCAACTACTAGGGTACAATTATCTCTTGAGACCTAGGTCACCTAACTTAATGTTATGGATAAATCCAATATAGTCATCAAGTAAGTATATTTTTTTATTCCTTAAAAAACGAGTATGTCTTCTAATTCATCTAGAATAAACATTAGCTGATGGTGAAAAAGCCCTTTGATGATATAGTGTCTTGTGTCTCATTGTTAATGATTGATCAACAGGACACCATGGAAAATAAGGTTTCATTATATGATATTCGTGATCTTTTTGAAATAGAAATCCATGCTTCTTATTAGATATTTATTTTCATGAATAGGACAAGGTAACCTTATATCTTTGAATTGGAGCCTATTTATGGTAAGGTTGTAATCCCATTCTCAAGTAGAATTAGATGGAAACAAATTTTTCTGCATTAAACATACTTATTTGAAGGTATTTTTTATGATAATTAATATTAATCATTCATTGTAATTCCATCAAGAATATTTTATGCTATGTCTATATATTATAAAATCATGTAAAATAATATAAGAAGTTTTTAATAGAGATATAAAATTTGAAAAAATAAATTATATATCCCAATCAATGTGAAAAAAATTATATAGAAACCACAAACAGAATAACTGACATGGATGATAAAAAATGGTCAAAAAAGTTCACAAAAGTAATATACTAACCCAACGCCTCTTCGTTCGCTAAGTAATCCATTTCAAAAAATAACTCTATGAGCCTCATAAATGATGAACTACTTAAGACAAAATATATAATAAAACAAAACATTATCCAACAAAATCTAGATGGTCTATAGACACAATGTTTTGTAAATAGTGTGTGATCATAAAAATATTGTAGGATTTCCGTAATGGTTCTATATATTTATTTTTCAAAAATATTTTTTAAAATCTATTTATAAATATCATATTTTAAAATAAAAAAATTAGCATTTTAGGAAATGAATAAATCTGTCTATCAGAATAGAATTTGATAAAATTAAATAATTATTTTAAAAACATTTGACATTTATTTTAAATCCCCTATTTAAAATGAAATAGTTGAAACCATTTCCAACTGGTATTTTATAAATTATATAGAGGGATCCAAACTGAACTATGTAATAAGTCAATGCATGAATTCAATGTCATAGTGGATATTATAAATAAAAATATATTTTAGTCAGAGACTATAATTTTATTAATAGTGGTGTGCGACAATGAAAAATTACTAAATAATAATAATTGTTTCATTATCCCCAAATGGAATGGAATGGAATGGAATGAAACATGTCTGAATAATAAATAAATGATAAATTAAGGGAAATAATCTAGTATAAAAAAATGTGTTCAATGGATTAAGATGATATAAAAGAATACTTTAATATAAATTTAAAAGGGTAAAATTAAAGTGTATATAATCAAGGGAAACTAAAAATATATCTAGTGACATGATCCTAGATATAATTTGTTGGAACCAGGAACAACACAATGAAATAATGCTTATAGTAAATATCTACATGGTATTCTCTAACCAGACTCATTGATGTAAAACCCATAATAGATGTCATAATAGACTATTATGGTATACAAGTCTATCTCAATAGGAATTCTTAACGACAATTTCTATGTTTATCAATAAAACTCCTAAGAATCCTATCATTCTCACAATAGAGGTTAAGGATGAATGTGTGGTATACTAGACACTCATAAATAAGGAATTTCATAGAAAATAAATCATATGAAAAACATCAACCTACTCTCACACACCCTTGTATCTAATCCCCTTGATTTAAATTTACATAATAATAAATACAAATCATATTAAATAACTAAAATCATGTAATATAAATTCCGATGGGTCATAGGGTATGAGTGTATTTCAATATTATAGTTCCCCATTAGGTAATTTGTCAAATAGGCATTGTATTCTAAAATATCCAATATATTTTATAAAACATATATTGATATCAAATCCTAAAAATCATTTATAAATCTCTTTTCATGGTATCAAACATTCCACTAAATAATGCTTCATAAATAATACATTAATATTTTCCAGATTCCATTTAATTTTTTTTAATTAAAAAATATTTAAATAACATGAATTTCTATTTCTAAACAATCAAATTCATTAATCCATTAAAAAATAAGCATGATTTCATATAATTATTTCATAGAAAATACATCATTTAAAATAATTAACTAACATGACATCAAATTTGAAATATAAAATAAAATTAAAAAAATTCTTAATAATATCACCATTTTTTCTATTTTGTTTATATAGAAATTCAACAAGAAAATTTACAACATCCCATTAAAATAATAATTCATTAATGAAATATATTTGGAAAATAATAAAATACATTGAATAAATGAATTACATGAAATAGAATTTAGAATTACTGGGCATTAAATTTTTTTCTATAAAAAAGGAAAATACAAGGAAACACCTACCTAGTTTAAGTGAGGTTGAAGAGAAAAAATAAATATGATGAGAAAAATTATGATGGTAGAGTTTGCACACTACTAGAAAATTTATATAATGGATTAGAAATAAAATAGAACTAGGCTTTCTCTTATATATCCCTATCGAAAGTGGATGATAAACAAAAGATATAGAGAGAATATAAGAATGGAAATTCAACAAATCATGAATGGATCATATAATATAATTGGGATGTGGCCTACAAATTATAGGAAATATAATGGATATATTTACATGGATTCTTTAGCATTTATAATATTAAATAGAGTAGACATTAGGATGATGATGAGTGAAAATAAAAGAGTTAAAAGTTAGATGTTGTGAAATTTTAATTACATGGGAAATTTTAATGTTTTTCTAATATAATTTTCCCAATAGAGTTCACCTCACATGACAAATCTATGGGATAATTATTGTTTTGTCACATAGTTTTAAAAACTTTGTGCAAAAAAACATATCACTATTTTAACTAGTTTATGGATTCTCATTTCTTGTATGTAAGTATTTCCTAAACCATATTATAAACATGGATCAACAAATATAACATTATATTTATAATATTTTTTAATTAAATAAGTCAAAAAATGTATAGATTTCCTACAGGTAAATCATTAAATAATATCATAATGAAAAAATTGGTGTTTTAAAATTATCACCAACATTACACTTTTTTCCAACATACAGTCACAATTGTCTTAGAAAATATTATTTAATGTAAAACATTAGAGAAAATCGAAGATAAAACAATGAAGGTGAAGAAAAACTAAGAATATAATAAAGAGTCACCTCAAATAACAACTCATGACCTGAAACAATTTCCCACTGAAATGAATCCACAATCTAACCCTTGACCATGATATAAAATTACAATAATGATATCCAAGAGGAATTAATTGTGGTATAAACCATTAATAGTGTAACACCCCTAGATTTTATAAGATATATTATTTTTAATTTAATTCATATCTTCTATTGTACGCTACACCAAGATTATCGTGCGCTATACACAACGCCATATTATCTTGCAGTATACACAACACTAATCTTGGATCGTGTTACACACAATTTCAATTTCGTTTGATAGAAGTTATTTTACACAACATTGATTGTATATATATATATATTCAATGTATAAATGAATGATGGTTGGATTATATTATACAAAACAACAAATGAATCTTTCACTACACGCAACAATGACTGGTCTTTCATTACACACAATTGCGACCTTCCACGATAGCATGTGTTGTACGCAATACCGAGTTTCACTAAACAACGATATGTTATTAAAATATTATATAAACTAGCCGTTATGAATAGTAATACCCACTTTTTGAAATTTAGTAAATTTTACCTTTCAAAATGGACATCATTTTTGGATTCAGAATATCAAAATCAGCCAAGGGAGAATTTTTTGTATTTTTCTGAAAACATTCAATTTTTTATGAATAGTGAAAACACTGGGTTACTATTTAAAAACCGACTTATTATTTAAATAATTATTTATTTTATTTCAATTTATTTTAGGTCAAAATTGATATATAATTCCTATATAAGTTCAATTTAATTCATTGGAGTCATTTTATAATAATTTTATATATATTAGAATTTTATTGAACTTTTCGCCGTCTTTTACCCACCTCCTAGAAAAAATTGAAAATTTACATAAAACTTAATTTTACCGCATCTGTGAGTGGAATTTCAAAAATCCTGGAGACACGGTTAAAATCAAGGAGTAAAATTTGGTTCAATAAGATAAAAATAATTTTTGGTGAAGAGTATCTTTTTACTTTTATTTACCACAGTTAAAAGTATATAGGGTAATTAAAGGTAAAATGATATTATTTTTACCCTAACACATGTCCTAATTCTATTGGATAAGTATAAATCGACAAAAAAAACAACCTTATGAATATAATTTTATCATTTAGGTCCACTTGGATTAGATTAGGACATTTATTATTATTTTATTTAAAGAAAAGTTAAAATAGTTAAAATCAATGTTTAATAACTAAAGCATTTTTAATATATAGTTATACATAAGATAAATTAGACAATAATTATTCATTATCAATATAAAAAGATTTACTATATAATGGTATTTTATTTATAATTTATAGACGTTATATAACTTAATTTATTTATGACACAATGATAATGTAGTAATTACCTTATTAATGAAATATTAAGATAATTGATGTTATAAATACACAAAGAAATATAATTTGAGAATTTTTAAAAATTCAACTAATTTATTAGGTTATTATGACATTTTAGAATTTATTAAATTCACTTTTTTAGAAATAATCATGCTGTAATGATTTTCACAAAAATCAATTACCAAATAGTGTCAAAATTGACATAAAATAGTTTTTTAAAGAAATATTATATTATTAATTGATATTATATTCCTAAAAAATATAATATTCAGCCAAATGACATAGATAAGTTTATATATATTAATAATTAACCGTTTGGGGTTCATTTGGCTTGTTATAGTATGTTTATTAACCATATAGTGTAATAAAACAAGATGACACGTTAAAGGATAAATTATTTAACGTAGAGTTAAATCTAAATTATATGGTTTATATAGTAACCTAAACTTTTCTAAAACCTATTTGTTGAAATTATTTCGACCCATCCCCACTTTAGATTCTAAATAAATTATTTCTGAGCTATTATAAACTGAATATTACTTTATTATAATATAATATTTTGTGTTTTTTCTATGTTGCCTTTCTCCCCCATTATAAAAGGAAACCTCCTCCCTCTTCTCCTTACACAATTTTGAGCCTTCAAGCTTGGATAAACCATTCCTGTTTCCCTTATAAAATTCCCTAGCAAAATAATATAGGTCCTTGTATTCTTCAAAGACCAATTTTAAGGCTCTAAGTGGAGGTTTCAAAGAGGCATGCCGAAGAAGAGGTGATATCTGTTTCCGCTTCTTTCAAATTTATTTCTTCTTCTACAGACTCTTGTTTAGTTGTTTCATTAAGATGTAATAACATCAGTATCAATAATATACTGATATGGTATTATAAATATTAAACAACCCTATTTAACCTTCTATCAATCCTACAGAAAACGAAATCACCGAGTGTGCATATTTACGAAATACCGTCTCCACGCCTTGGTGTAATCTATTTTTCCACCACCACCTTACTTGGAAGGGTATAATTGTGTAATGAATAACTATATATTGTTATTATAACTTAATACTGATTCTGATATATTATATCATCCACTCTAATTCCATTCAATAATTATTGGTATGATATTATCGCGTGTACGTACGTATAGATTACCGTTTCCATAACGCGATGAGATTCATTATCCATGTTAACCATTCAAGAATAATTAAAATGTATATACAATGAATAATAATGAATTATATGACATAATAAAGCTACTATATTTATCTATATATATATATATGTCATCTACTTACTTCTATTCATGTCAATAAGGAAAGGAAAACATCGTTCATGCGTACGTACGACTTACAATCTCCATGAACGGTTTATTTCATTTCATTCATCTATACTTTATATATATATTCTGAATATATATGATATATAAATCATGATTTACATTCTAGAAGTAATTACATAATGATATAAGTAATAATAATATCAAGAACAACAAGTCCAAACACGTACGATAAATAAAACAATTTTACCCAAAATGATGCTTTAACAAGGAATGTACAAAAGAACGGGTAATTTAAAGTCATAAGTGAACCATATATGATAACATAACAATGAATATGATTTTGTAATAAGTCAATGACATTATTTAAATTATTATACAGGTGTTTCGGATATTTACAAAGCATATCAGACCTAAGGTAAGGGATAACATTTCCAATCTCGGTTTTTATCCGAGATTGTTTATTCGTAA
This sequence comes from Viscum album, assembly GCA_963277665.1. Classification (NCBI taxonomy): domain Eukaryota; kingdom Viridiplantae; phylum Streptophyta; class Magnoliopsida; order Santalales; family Viscaceae; genus Viscum; species Viscum album. Next base: position 260,407,452 of record OY728133.1, on the reverse strand, counting down.
GTACTTATTGGGGTTATATTTATCATCAATATCCCTGTTTTCTAAAAATGGTTTCATTTATTTTTAAATAAATTTTTACACATTTTTGAATTTTACTACAATTTATGGAAGAAATCATTCTTTTGTTTACAATTGGAGGTACTTTTTGACTTTTCTGTCAAAAGTACGAGAAGAATATTTTTTAACTTATACGGCATGAACGGATTTTTACGGTTTTATAATGCCTTATTTACATGAAGCTTACTATGCAAGATTTCATGATTATTTTTAAACAAATACTTTTATTTTATAATTTAATTGAATTTTTTGACAAGAAAATGATTTTCAGGAAGAAAGTTTATTTTCCTTACGAATTAATTTCAAGTGTTCTATCAAATTTATTTTACATCTAAGATGACATTATTTAGTATGATTATGTTTCAAGAATAATTTATCAATTATTTACATGGTTTTATTATTATTATTATGAAATGATATCCATTTGTCTCATATGTATTATGTTATGATGGGATGATGTTTATAAAACCCATTTTATTCTTTAGGTTATGATGAATGATTTATGTATAATTTGTGGAACAAGTAAGAATGATTTCATTATGTGATGGGTGGGACATATATCTCCCTAATATTGATTGGGTAATGATTTATATCTCATGAGATATACAAGGCAAGAATGGTAAGTTAATCTGGTTCAGTGATATATGGCTGGAATGAGGAGTGAACTCAATTCAGAAAGGGACTTTATCCACTAAGATGGTCTTGGAAGAAATGCCTTGGCTACTATGAAAATCATATCATGTTCTTAATGGTTTCCAAAATTACATGTTTTATTACCATTCTATTTTATCATGACTGAGGTTCCATTATGACCTATTCCTTATGTACTACAAAGATTTATTTCACATGTCATGATTTGGATGTGGAAACATTATGTTCCTATTTCGAAGTTCAAATGTATATCGTTTGGTTTATTTTATACATTCTTACCCTTACTGAGCATTTGAGATCACCCTTTATATGTTATCTTTTCCCCAAGATATAAAAAAAGGTTTTAGGTAAGAAATAGAAAGGGGAAGATCTTTATAGGGGATGTTGAAGATCTTTCACCACGATTACAAAATTATGTTCTGAGTTTCCAAAGACACTAAACTATTACAGTCCTTGGGTGTTTCTATTTGTTATATATTAAGTATTCTGCAAATGTAATGTAATGTTCATGTACGTCAAACTTTGGGTCTCTACAGTTGGTAATAGAGGAAATGATTAGTTAAGCTTTGGAAACTATGATGCGAATACTTAGTGAGATCCCTAGAGATATTTCTAAGGTATGTCTAGGGATGTCCCTAAGGTTAAGTATAAGTATTGGTGTCTTCATAGAATTACAGTAAAAAACTCAGAATTAACCCTAAGATGTTATATATTGAATGTACTCCCCCTTTATTATGTTTTTTCCATAGAATGATTTTTTCCTCTCACACTATTCTTTTTGGGTTTTAGACGATGGCTGCAAACCGAAGGAACTGTGTTTATCAATTTAATGGACAATGCAATGATTATCCTACAGAAGAAACCAATGTTATGGGATATGGAGTGCAAAATCATATTGCTATATTTACATAATCTATTTATCATTCTGGACTTCCAAATGAGCAGAGAAGGGAACAATATTCTATTGAGTCCTTCATGAGGCAGCATACACCTTCTTTCAGTGGGTCTTCTGATCCACTTGTTTCTGAACAATGGATCAGTACCATTGAAAAGATATTTTCTATACTTTGCTGTTCAGAACATGAAAAATTAATTCTTTCTATTTACCGTTTAGAAGGTGTAGCAGATCAATGGTGGACTCTAATTAAGAATACGAGGCCCTGAGATGAAATTGAATCCATAGAATGGGATGAGATCAAGAACTTATTTTTCAAAAAGTACTTCCCTAATATTCTTCGATCAAAGATGGGAAAAAAATTTCCATGGGCTTAAGAAAAAGGATGATGAATCTGTTGGTATATACGAAGAAAATTTTACAAGGCTCTCAAGGTATGAATCTGGATTTATCATCCAACCTGAATGTAAAGTTGATCAATTCTTAAGTGGCTTAAAACCAAGTCTTAGATATGCATTAGCTATAAGAGACATCAGTAGCTATGAAGAAATTGTGCATTGTTCAATCAATTTATGAATGGAATTTGGTGTTACATGTCAATATCATGGTTTTTATAAGAAACGAAAGGTGGATTTCAAGGAGAAATATCAGAATATTGGTGAAAAGAAGATGAATATTTCTATATGCTCAAGGTGTGGAAAGAGGCATGGTGGAGATTTTCTTAAAGGGACTAGAAAATGTTTTCCGTTTTTAAAATTAGTTTATTGAGTATCTGAGTGTCGAAGTAATGTAAAAAGTGTTTCTAATGATGTGAATAAATAAAATACTGTATATAACACACCAACAACACTTTAATTCTTCAAGTGCAAGGAAAGGGGGAATTATTCTGATCAATGACCTAATCCAAGGGTTAATGATGATCAACGTGCGAAACCTCTTAAGGAAAAGGATAAATGGAAGTCACATGCGATCACTATTTGTGATGTTGAGTATTACAATGATTTTTTGTAATGATTAATTGTTTATGTAATGATATTTCAAAATAGTTTCATGGAATCTCATTTATGGCATTGTGGAATTTTGGAATATCTATGTATTGGTTTTAAATAATTATTTGGTACCGGTAACCATGAAAATTGATTGAAATATTTTTGGAAAGAAGATGATATACGCATAATGAAGCAATAAAAAAATGAAGTGAACTCATGACTGATAAAAGGAAAAAGTTATATCATGGTTTGAGTATATAGAAATTTTGAGATTTTGGTATGTGTGAAGTGTCAAATTTAGACAACATTGATGTTTTCACTAAGAGTAAATGGGTATTCATTTTTCAAGAGAATACATGATTAAGTTATTCAAATGTTTTTAATTTGACCAACAAGATATATCTTATGATATATGGGGGATAAATGATGGCATTCACATTCTCGGTAGATGACATTTCAAGTAATTGTTTTCTTTATACTATGACCTTGGACCAATGTATTTTGGATTAACCTAAAGATTGGAATGAATTAAGTTGGACATAAGATGGTATTGTTTAATTCTATAAATTTTTCGTCAATATAATTTCTGTAATGTTATAATATTGTAGTTTTAGAAAAAGGACAACATGCAGAACGAGCGAAAACCTGTCGCGTCAGACAAGGCTGTGGGAATCGAACCCACAACTAAAGTGTGACAGGCCTTTATCTCCTAACACTTGACTAAAAGCAGTCCCTGGTTAGTAGAAACTAGTTTTATTATATTAAGCAGTTTGATATATGAAGTATAAGGCCTTTTGAGGAACCATATATGAATAATCTCACTATAGATAGACTTACGTATTTTTGATAAACTTTTCAATCCTTTTGTTTGAGACAGATAGAATTTCCCATCATTATATCACATGATCTATTAATACTTCCCGAATGACAAATTCAACTTCATTTATTTAAGAGATGAAGTGGAAATTTTCCAAAGAAACGACCAACGGTGAGATTGTTCCAAAATCAAGAAAGTATTTCTTCTAATTCCAATTTCTTCAACTTTAGGGAAATGATCTTGAAAACCAAAAATGTTGTCCTAGTACTCACATATCTGATGAATCTGATAGTACCTCAGATCATAAAAAATTTATGTCTTTGTGATTGTTGGATTTTTCATAGCCATATTCTCAACCACTCTCCATCAGAACATGAAGGTTAGATTTCTCTACCATATCCATATTTTCATGTATGTTCTCTTATGTGGAAATCGAGGGATAAGATAATTTGGGTTACTATTAAGTTTCATACAATAGTTTTTAAAATTAATCTTTTGTATTACTTTTTACAATGTGGGTTTCTATCAAAGAAACTTTCATGTAGTAAATGATTTATAACCCCGAAGAATTTCGAGGAAGAAATTCATTTTAAGGGGGGTATAATGTAACACCCCAAGAATTTAGAAGATATATTCTTTTTAATTTCTTTCATATCTTCTGTTGTACGCTACACCATGATTATCTTGCACTATAAAAAACGCCGTATTAGCTTTCAGTATACAAATCACTAATCATGGATCCTGTTACACACAATTTCATGTTCATTTGATAGAATTTATTTTACGCAACATTGAGGGTATATATATATATTCAATGTATAAATGAAATATGGTTGGATTCTATTATACAAAGCAACAAATGAATCTTTCACTACATGCAACACTGACTTGGCTTTCATTATACGAAATCACATCCTTCCACGATAGCGTGTGTTGTACGCAATACCAAGTTTCACTATACAACAATATATTCTTAAAATATTTAATAAACTAGCTGTTATGAATATTCATAGCCACTTTTTGAAATTTAATAAATTTTATCTTTCAAAATGGACTTTGTTTTTGGATTCAGAATATCAAAATTACACTAGGGTGAATTTTTTGTATTTTTCTAAAAACATTTAATTTTTGATGAATAGTGAAAATACTAAGTTACAATTTAAAAACTGACTTATTATTTATATAATTATTTATTTTATTTAAATTTATTTTATGTCAAAATTTATATATAATACCTATATAAGTTCAATGTAATTCATTGGAGTCATTTTATAATAATTTTAGATATATAAAAATTTTATTGAACATTTCATAGTCTTTTGCCTACCTCCTATGAGAATTTGAAAATTTAAATAAAACATACATTTACCGCTTTTGTGAGTGGAATTTAGAAAATACTAGAGACACAGTTAATATCGAGGTGTAAAATGTGGTTCAATAAGATAAATTTTTTTTGTTGAATAGTAACTTTTTATTATTATTTACCACGGTTAAAAGTAAATAGGGTAATTAATGGTAAAAATGATATTATTTTTACCCTAAAACATTTCATAATTATATTGGATAAGTATAATTCAATGAAAAAAAACCTTAGGAATATAATTTTATCATCTATGTCCACTTTGATTAGATTATAACATTTATTATTATTTTATTTAAAGAAGAGTTAAAATAGTTAAATCAATGTTTAATAACTAAAACAATTTTAATATATGGTTATACATAATTTAAATTCGACTATAAATATTCATTAGAAATATAAAAATATTTCCTATATAATTTATTTTATTTATAATTATTAGACATTAAATAAATTAATTTATTTATGACACATTGATGATGCAGTAATTACCTTATTAATAAAATATTAACATAATTTATGTTATAAATACCCAAATAAATTTAATTTGAGAATTTTTATAAATTACACTAATTTTTGAGGTTAATATGACATGTTAGAATTTATTAAATAATCATTTTTTGAACAAATAATGCTGTTAGGATTTTCACAAAAATCAATTACCAAATAGAGTCAAAATTGACGTAAAATAGTTTTAAAGAAAATGTTATATTATTAATTGATATTATATTCCTAAAAATCTAAGGATCGTCCAAATTAATTATATAAAGTTATATATATTAATAATGATACACTTGGGGTTCGTTTGACTTGTTATAGTATGTTTATTAACCATATAGTGTAAGAAAACAAGATAACACGATAAAGGTTAAATTATTTAACTTAGAGTTAAATCTAAATGACAAGGTTAAAGTAATAAACTAAACTTATCTAAAACCTATTGGTTGAAATTATTTCGACCCATACCCACTTTATATTCAAAATAAATTAATTTGGAGCTATTATAAACCAAATATGACTATGTTATAAAATAATATTTTATGTTTTTTCTAAGGTGCCCCTCGCCACCTTATAAAAAGGAACCTCCTCCCTCTTCTCTTTTCAAAATTTTGAGCCTTCAATATCTTCCAGTCCCTGCCAATTTCTCTTCTCAACTTCCCTACAAACATAATAGAGGTCTTGTGCTTCTTCAAAGCCCAATTTTATTGCGCAAGAGGTGGTTTCAAAGAGGCATGATGAAGAAGAGGTAATATCTGTTACTGCTTCTTTCAAATTTAGTTTTTCTTCTACTTCCTCTTATTTAGTTGTTTTATTATGAAGTAATAACATCAGTGTCAATAATATACTGATATGTTATTATAAATATTAAACAACCCTATTTCCCCTTCTATCCATCTTATGGAAAACAAAATCACCGCGCGTGCGTATGTACAGAATACTGTCTCCACGCCGTGGTGTAATCTGTTTTTCCACCACCACCTTACCTGGATGGGTATAATGGTGTAAAGAATAACTATATATTGTTATTATAACATCATACTGATTCTGAGATATTATATCATCCACTCCAATTCCATTCAATATTTATGGGAATGATATCATCGCTCGTGTGTACGTACGGATTACCGTCTCCAGAACGTGATGAGATTCATTCTCCATGTTAAACATTCAAGAATGATTATAATGTATATTTCATGAATAAAAATGAAATATATGACATAATAAAGCTACTAGATATATATATATATATGTATATATATTTCACCTACTTACTTCTATTCAAGTCAATAAGGAAAGGAAAACATCATTCATGTGTACGTATGACCAATCATCTCCATGAATGGTGTATTTCATTTCATTCATCTATCTATTATATATATATAAATATACAGAATATATATTATATATAAATCATGATTTATATTATTAATGTATGTATATCATGATATAAGTAATAATAATATCAATAACAACAAGTCCAAACACGTACGATAAATAAAACGATTTTACCCAAAATGCTGCTTTAACAAGGAATTTACAAAAGAATGGGTAATATAAAGTCATATGTGAACCATATATGATATCATAACAATGAATATTATTCATTAATAAGTCAATGACATTATTTAAATTATTATACATGAGGTTCAGATACGCAGGAAGCATATCGGACCTAAGGTAAGGGACAAGTTTTCGAATCTCGTGTTTTTATCTGAGATTGTTTATTCGTAAGTATCTACTAGGGTTATATTTATCATCCATGTCCCTGTTTTATAAATATTGTTTTATGTATATTTAAAGTCCATTTTACCCATTTTTTACATTTAATACAAGTTATGGATGGAATCATTCATTTGTTTACCATACGAGGCACTTTTTGACTTTTCTGAAAAAAGTACGAGAAGAATGTTTTTTAACTTATACTGCATGAAAGGATTTTTACAGTTTTATAAATCCTTATTTCCATGAAGCATCCTATGAAAGATTTCATGATTATTTTCAACAAAATATTTTTCTTTTAAAATTTAATGGTATTTTGTGATAAGAAAATTATTTTAAAGAAGGAAAAATATTTTCCTCAAGAATTCATTTTAAGTGTTTTGTCAAAACAATTTTCCATATATGATGAAATTATTTAGTATGATTATGTTTCAAGTATAATGTAACTTTTATTTACATGGTTTGATTATTCTTATGATGAAATTATATCCATTTCTTTTATAAGGATTATGTTATGATTGGATGATGTTTATAAAACCCATTTTGTCTTTGGGTTATGATGAATGATTTCTGTTTAATTTGTGGCACAAGTAAGAATGATTTCATTATGAGATGGGTGGTACCTATATCTACCTCCAATGCATTGGGTAAATATTTATATCTCTTGATGTAGACATGGCTGGAATGGTAAATTAATCAGGTTTAGTGATACAGGACTAGAATGAGGAGCAAACTCGATTCAAAAAAGGGACTTTGTCAACTAAGATGGTCTTGGCAGCAATGACTTGGCTACAATGGAAATCATATCATGTGGTTAATGGTTTCCACAATTACATGTTTTATTTCCATTCTATTTTATCATTATTCATGTTCCTTTATGACCTATTCCTTACGTACTACCATGATTTAGTTCACAACTGATGATTTTGATGTGTAAAATTTATGTTCATGTTTTGAAGTTCAAATGTATATGGTTTGTTTTATTTTCTCCATGCTTACCCTTACTGAGCATTTGAACTCACCCTTTATATGTTTTCTTTTCCCTAGTATAGAAATAATGGTTTTAGTTATGAAAACAAATGGAGAAGATATTTATGGGAGATTTTGAAGATCTTTAACCATGATTAGATGATTATGTTCCATGTTTCCCAAGACACTAAACTATTATGAACCTTGTGTTTTTGTTTTTTTATGTATTAATTATTATGAAAAATTAATGTAATTTCCATATACATCAAGAGTTGGGTGTCTACAATTATAAATCTACACTATATTATTCTTCCCCTTATTCGGGTAAATAAAACAAGACCATCAATTCTAGAGTAAACAATATGAAGTATTATAAAATCATATAATATGGGGAAAATACATCACTAATCCCATCATCCAGCCATGATTCCACCCAATGATATTAAATATCTGTAAATTACCAAAATATGTTAGAAAAAAAATTTGTGTAAAAAATCAAGAAAAAAAAGATCCCTTAGTGAAGTAGGGAGAGAAAAGCAGTGGGTACCATGAAAAATATATATTTTTGTTATCATCGAGATCTATGAAGAGATAGAGATTCATTGATTCACCAATTATAAAAAATTAGTAAAATTATATGTTATCACATTTTTCCTATATTATATAATTTATTTATGTATCTTAAAAATGAGGTGTTATAGAGTAAAGGATTACCCCAATGATGGACTAAAGAGAACTATATATTCATAGGATGAATGGTACCACAACAAAAAATATCCTCCCATAAAAATTTATTTTAAAAAAATCATCTCTATCACCCATAAAAAAAGTGGTTAAACCTCAAACAATATAAAAATAAATAGATCCACCATGCCTATTAGGTGATCCCATAGAGATAAAATCTACTATCAAATCCATAATGCCTAGATCATAAATCAAAAATGGATTAAATAAGGAACCTAAGAACTCAGATAAAAGATTCAACCCTCAACAATTATGGGAACATTAAAAAAGTCCACAAACATTAATTATTGAGGGAATGGAATAGATTTATTATCATATGTGACCTATAAAATGATCATATGATATCCTCAATAGTGTTTTATTATCTATATAACTGAACGTACTGTCATATTCTAAGTAAAATTATACTGAATTAAATTGGCCTTTATGAATTCACGTTATATGATTCTTTGCTAGTTTGTGGAACAATATCCATCCAAAATTTCTAAAATTGTCATTTGAATAAGTAAGATATAGTTTTAACTCACATTTGTTCTATATTATCAAATTACATCATGAATCATTTAATTTTATATTTCCATTCTATATCCTCTTGTGGTAATTGGTTACTATATGAAATTATTAGAAATAGATGGTTTGTAAGATCTTACACATTACATGAAGACTTGATAGGGACGATAGATAGTGTTACTTCAAGAATGTCTTCAGAAGAACATTGTTTCGGAAAATCCCACAATACATACATCTTATGATCCATTGATACTTTTAAAGGAGGGATGATCTAATGAATAAAATGGAACATAATACATAGTCAAAAAATTCAAATTTAATGTCATAATAAATATATAAAACCATATAATCCAATACATATACCCATATGGGAAATCCTACAATGCATTCATATTAACATGAAAGAAAGAAACCTGAGTGGTTACATTTTGAATCACAATTTGTCTCTGAAAAATATCAATAAAAACCAAAAAAATTATGAAACCGTATTAATACTCATTACATTAATCCCATTCAAATCATATTTATCCAAAAATAAAATGAAAGAAACATTATTCACAAAATTCATTTTTAATGGGATTATTACTTTATAACATTTTGGTGGACAATGTGAATATCCTTAAAATACTACAAAAACATTATTATAAACATATTTATGGGTTTCACATGGTTGACAATACGATGTGAGCAAAAATATTACCACCAAATTAACTCACATTAGACCCAAAACATATAAAATTTCAAATCATCCCACATTACAATATTATAATTCAATAACTCCTCATTCAATGTCAAAATACCCAATAAATAAATGAAAAATCTTATTATATAAGGCTTTATAATGTATATATAATGAAAACTGATTTTTTTAGTGAGAGGTAGTGATCTTGAACCAAAAAATGAAATAAATATGTTGTTATGATGAACTTATATCCTATCCACAAAACTCCCAAAATGGATAGTTTAACATGATACCATTTTATAGGAAACTATCATAGGCCACCCGTAATTCAATCACCTTATTTGAATAATGGTAATGCTCAAAGGCCCTTCCTGGTCCTGTCGGGATGGAAACTAGTTCTATAAAGTCAAAAATAGTTTATTATTATTATTTATAATTGATTAGTAATATTGTAAACATTGACTAATTATACTATGAATCTATTATCCTATATTCATGAATTTTATATCCATATAAAATAATCATAGGAGTATTGACAAAAAAACAGAACTCGTTAGTTCTAAAACATATATCACACATAAATTGAATGTAAATAATAGATTAAATTGGAAATAAAAATGAATATCATCATGGATAATACATAAATGGTCTAAAAAATAAAAATTAATCAAAATAATACTTAATAGTATCTTCATGACAGAAAATCATAATCCAAAAAAAAAACAACTCAATGAGCATCCTGAAATAAAAATTCCCCAAGACAGACCAACCCAAAAAGAATGCCTAATCTGACAAGATCATCTTAGTTTAAAAATGTCAATTAGTGTATTGATGTTGGGGGTATTACATATTGGTAGAATTTCAACAATGTATATATGTAGTACTTGAAATACGAAAAATAAAAAGAAGTTCTATAACATTTTATATAACTAATACAATTGTGCAATTCAATATAATTTTTAAAAAATTGTGTAATTTATTTTTGAAAAGAAATAAAATGTTATATAAAAATGACATTGAAAATGTTGTTCTCAAAACAATTTCCAAATTAATTTTTTTAAAAACCATATAAATAATATAACGTACCTAATGAATATGTCAACAGAATCATAAAACAAATTATTAATGTTCATAAAGAGATAAATAAATAATACATGGACAAATTTATCATAAATAAAAGAATTATTTAATGACTAATTTCTAAAAAAACTTACATAGAATATAAAACAAATGGAAGTAAAAAAAATAAAGCATGATATGATAATTATAAAAAAAAACTAGAACAAATATTATTCATAAAAATAAAGTGGTGAAATTTAATGGACAAAGTGAAATAAATATCCAATATTACCAAAACAATATTCTAAAAATGTGTCCATAATCACCCAAAACTTCTAACACCCCACTAAAACAATTCCGGACATACTCTAGTGGAACTACCTAAAATAATGATAAATATCATAGAATATATCTCGTTATATTTTTATTACAAGCCTCTCCATTGGTAATCCCCTAGTAGGTTTTGTAAAAAACATTTTGTGATTCAAATTCATATTTTCATGATATTAAGAGAAAATGAATCTTAATCTCTCACTAAATCACCTACGACTCACATGAAACTATAAACAGAGGGTGATGATTTTTTTTTACATACAAGCCACACATAAATGATGAATTAAAATGTAAAACATTCTAATAACATACCAGAAACCCAGCCATTTACACCATTATCAATAATCATATAAACTACAATTTATAAAAATTTTAATAATAATTATGTTAAATTACAAGAATCATATAAAATTACATTCCATGGGGCTTAGGTAAAGGGGTCATTTATATTGATGAAAATAATTTTAAAACATATATTGAGTCCCATTTAAAAATAAATTTTATTCATTAAATTATTCTTAATCATGGGAGATTTCTATTATATTGTACTTCTTCTAATAATACATTTAAATACAAATTAAGATAATTTTATTATTTAATGGAATTCAAATAATAATTTAAATCATAGAGAGGTCCCATGTTTTAAACAATCATTTTCATTCATACATAAACATTAATGAATATTATAAATAAAAAATTATACATACACCCCAAAAGTTAAAATTAAAATAATATAAGAATAAATTTGAAAAAGGAAATAAAATTTAAGAAAATAAAATTCTATATAATAACACCATAAATTCTTTGTTTGTCCCATTTAAATTAAATTATTAAATTTAAAACATTCTTTGAAAGTAATACTTTCTCATTTATAAAATATTTTAAACACTTAAATTAATAGATAGTGCCCATAATTTTTAAGGAATGGAATTATTAATGCACCAGAATAAAATTGGTTGAAGAGAAAATGTGGAATGCATAAGAACACAAACCAAGGACAATTACGAAGAGAAAAAAATCATATGGAGGATCCCATGATCTATTTTAACCAAATAAATAAACATTTAAAACCAAATCACATCTATGGTTGGGATATATACATACATAATTTCTTTTTTCACTAACTCTGTAATTAGAATAAATTTTGATGATATCCCAATGTAGAAAAACTATGTACTATCTTCAAGGCTCTTGATCATAAGGTATAAAATTCTTTAGGAGCACCAAATTGATGAAAAAATAGTTAATTTCTTCTTCTCTATAAAAAAGGTATCATAAAAAGAAGATATAACGAATTCAACAAGATATTCTAACTCAGGATTATCCCATATGAACTTATACAGAGTAATAAACCCTATATTTGTACCTATAGAAACTCAATCTCCACCCATAGTAGGTATTCCATAGAGATAAAATATAACATTATATAATTTTTAACACATCCTCAATTAAATATAGATTAAATAATTGAATCCTAGAATAGATCCCAAGAAGAAAATCCAGAACAATAGTGGATCAATATCTTTATTTTAACATTCCAAGGGAAATTCTATTGACTAATCATGGTTTTAATCAATTATCAAGATATGCATAATTAATGTTGTTGTTGAATGAGAATCCTCCTCCATTCCGACATTCTTTATTGAACAAGTTCAAGATGATTTTCACTCACGAGGCTTCTATATATTTTAATGAATTTAAAGATTCATTCATATTTCTATAGATATTATGCCCCTTCTATGTTCCCTGATAATCATGGATGATGTGAAATAACTAATATGGGATTATCTCTACCACTCTACCTAGATTTATAGAAGGTTAAATATTTGGAATAACAATAACATAGATTAGAGGCACAAAAGGATGAGGTACATGACATGATAAAAACATCATATAATCACTGTGTACATTTATATGTAGATTGATTTGAATTAAAAATGAAAAATAAAAATCAATCAAAAGACTAAAATTATAAATCATTATAATTAAATGAATCCGTACTTCAGAAATAAAAAATATATTTCGAAAAATAAATGATCCAACATGATTCGAACATGGTTTCATAACATCAACCTCAAACTTTTAATAGTGTTAATTTTCAAAAAATATGTCAATAAATTAATATTAAATAATAATCAAGTTATCACAATAAACCTCATTATATATCCATTGAAAAATATATTTAAACCATAGAGGACCCGATAGAAAAAAATTAATTATAAAATTTAATATTTAAAGGGTTTAGTGTTAGGTCTTGGTTCTATCTCCCAATTTGATGGTGTGTGTTCCTACTATGTAATAACCTTTAAGGTCTCATTAGAACCATGTATTTGAGCTCTATAATGATTACCAGATTATGTTATATAATCATGCACTATAATTCTGATGACATGTTTTACTAAAAAAATCATTACAATCAATAATAAACCCTTATAACATTAATATAAATAAAAATTATAACTAAATTATCTTTATATGATCAAAAAATAAATGAATATTCTCTAAATTCAGGACTCAAAACTTGTAAACAAATGAAATCACACGTTTTATCATGGAGTTTGGGGATTATGAATAGACTCATGATTTTTTATCCATTTTTTGATATCCATGTATCCCACCCATTTAACTCTCATAAAAACAAGGGTGATTTGATACCATATAAACATTAACTAACTCGAGAAACACAAAATATGAGTATCCTAATCCAGCTTGTGTCATGGTAAAAACGAAATTCACAACCCCTATATAATGAGAACAAGTTCATGGGAGTTATAAAAACATGGTTGGATTGATTTTCCCTTGTAAAATAATATTTAACACCTAATAAAATTATAATACAACTCCATTAATGTGTGTCAATACATTGGATTTAATTGAAAAATAATGTAAGAAGGTTTTAAATGAAAAAATTTAAAATATGTATTAAAAATATAAATATCCAACTCATTATGAATAAAATAATTTGAAAAAATAAATAATAAAGAAGAAAACATATTTTTTGAATACATAAATAATCATAAAAATAAAAAATAATGAAATATACCAAAACACGGACTCCTCAAGAGTCATGGTCTACATCAATCCAAACCAGTCATTTACAATCATTAATGGAAAAGTATTTATGTTATAACTTATTACTAAAATAAAACTAAAACCAAAAGGTATAATTTTACTATAGGTTTTAATTGACAAAATTTTGTTGTAACCATATAAACCCCATTGAATATACTAAAAGAATTCGTATATTTATTTTTTCAAAACCAATCCTAAATATCTCTATTGAAATATGTTATATTAATACTTTTTAAATAATGTGTTATAAAATGAATACATGGGGAAAATTCAATCCCATTATTAAAAACAAATTATTTATTTAAATGGAACATATAAATTTTATTTCAAAACTATTTTTAAATTTACTTGTAAAAAACATTTTTTATTTTTTTGAAAATGATATGTAAAGAACCATACTCAATAATGGCTGATTTCAAAAAATATGTACAATAATTCAATAAAGTATTAATAACTAATTATAAAAAACAAGTCAAATATATTCATAAATAGTTGTAAGAAACATTGATTAATTATTAGAAAAGAAAACATTTAAATGTAATGTAAATGTATTGGTGAATAAATGGAATAATGAATTTTGTTTCTTTAAGAGAAGATACAATATTCATGTTTCATAAAGTATAATTGTAAATATGTCTATGTAAAATTGGTATGTAAAATAATAATCCAACAAAAATTAAAAGATTAAAAATTAATTCTTATATAATAATTATAAACTCATTAATATATAAAGAAATGATCTCTAAGGCACTTATGTAGAGCCATATGTCACAACCCTCCTTTATGGGTCATGAACATTGTCATCTGACCCCATGAGTCTCATATAATACATTGGTTGCCTTCCCATCCCAACATAGCCTATTAATCACTTAGGTGGCCTATCAGACTAATGACTGTCCCCACATGCAACCACATGTTCTATTAGTGTGTTTTTTCCTCACTCACACACAGCCTGGGAAACTTCACAGAAGGATACCCATCTTGATTACTAATACATGCCAAGAATGATTAACTATAGAGTTCTAATCAGGTAAGATCCCAAAAATTAATGTGCACCATGTTGACATGGGTAGTAACATTTAGCCTTTTTTAAGTCTAACTTTTTCTGGGGTGTAACGTTATCTACACCTTTAAAGCACAAAACCCTCATGTGGACCCCAATCCTCAAATCCTGGAACTGCCTAAGTACTTTTAGCTGGGTATTACCTCTGATACCAGAGCTGGACTAGAAGGAAAGTACTTCATAGATGAGATGTTCGAGTTCTATGCCTACCCTTCATGTAGGATTCCCAGGTGGATGATCTAGGAGATATTTCCCCCTTTTTACTTATACATGTACTTGTTGATTAGTTGAGTTTGTATTCTGGCCCAATTACTTTCATCACACTTTTCTTTTTGATGTTAGTACCTGTTGCTCCCACTGCTTGTGTTCAGACTGTGTGGGTTATAGGTTTAAAGGGAATGCCTTCCCTTTTTATCAGGGATTCGCCTTTGGTGCTAGTCGCCAGCCCCTGGCCTATGGAAGTTGGGCTTGGGGTAGTCACGACAAGGGCCCCAAGGACTGGTCATGAAAATTGGTATCAGAGGAGTTGGTTCTACCATAGAACTTTAGAATCTGATCTGTCTTACTATGATGCAATAGTGCTAAGAGTATTGAGTGTGGTTTTTAATCCAGGGAGTCTAGTGTTTGTGCGGCGGCCAACGTATCCATACACCAGGACCCTGGCCTTTGATTTCTGACTTAGTGCATGAAAACATAGATTGCCTGTGTGTTTCAAGAGATTTCTTTATGATCTATTTGAGTCATCTCACAAGATATAACTTGTTTTGACTATGGCGCACCTTTTTTTGCAGGATGCCCCCACGTAGGCAGGAAACTCGGGTTCCAAGTTTTGTACGAAATGGTATCCTACCGAACGATGAGGTCTTGGTGTAGGGCCCCATCATAGCAGGGGTACCAGCAGTACCACTACCCGTTGGGCCACTGATACCACCAGCTCCAGCAGTAGATAGTGCACGCCATCTGAGTTCATTGCACGAGTTCCAGCGCTAGCGGCCACCCAGTTTCTGGGGAGAGACGGACCCACAGGAAGCTGAGGATTGGATGGAGGATATCGTGAGAGTTTTTAGATTGGTAAGGATACCAACTAACCTCATGGGGATCCTTGTCGCGAGTCTCCTACATGCAGTAGCAGATAGATGGTGGAGCCTGATGCTTTAGGTTCATGAGGTGACATCACTACTCTAGGCAGACTTTAAGAATCACATCCAGTCAGAGTTTGTTCTAGCCAGCATTTTTGTGGGGTAGATATAGGAGTAACTGCATCTACATCAGGGAAACATGACTATAGATCTGTACTCAGTACGGTTCACTGACCTCTCGCGTTACTCCACGGATAGGGTGCGTGACCCATTATTCAGGACCCGAACCTTCGAGCAGGGACATAGGCATGATATCTGGGCATCAACAATCTCCCTCAACATCCAGACGCAAACAAGGGTGCTGGAGGGAGCCATTATTATGGAGAGTTTTCATCTTGATTAGACACCAGCAGTGAGACTCACCACAGGGTGAAACATAGTGGATCCTTATGAATAAAGTAGTAGACAAATTTCTCAAAGGTCCAAGCGGACCAGGACATCAGGTGGGTAACCCTTGGATACAGGTTTGGTTGTGCGGGGCACATGAGATAGAGCCAGCCATATGAGGAGCATGCAATGTTATGCATGCTGCATGCAGGGTCACATGGAATGTGACTGCTCGAACCACCATACAGATGATCAAAAGACTGTTGAAGAACCTCCTAGGTAGAGGCAGAGTTTTGACCGTGGTGGTCTGCCGGGAGTAGGAGTACATGGAAGTGGAGATGGTCGAGTAGCAGGTGGTGGATGATGTTTCTAGGTCCTACCACTACCACCACCCCTAGACAGTCCACCTCGAGCTGTGGGAGCAGGTGTAATGGAGCGAGACTAGCTTCAGGCATAGAGGCCATTTTTTAATAAATCTTCATGTCTAGTTGTGGTCGTTGTTCGTGGTAGCTTTGTTTCTTTTTTACATTGAACAGAAATAATGAAAGACATTTTTCCTTGTGACGTTTTATTTCCTGGATTTTTGTGTGGTTGATACTGAGAGGATCTGATTAAAACCATTAACTTGACCCTCACGTTTGATATTCCTATTGGAGGAGACCTAGTGACAAAACATGGATGCCGATAGTATGACTCAACCCTTGGAGGTGGGAGTAACAGTTGGATCTCTTGGTAGTAGTGTTGAGGCCATACAACATCATCCATGGAATGAATTAGTAACCTTCATGTCAGGATTCACTGCAATAGGCAATTTATGTGGTTCATCTAGGGGATGAGACCAGATTCCTCTTTTCGGTAAATATATAAATCCTAGAACCTCTTGTAGAATGTACGTGAAGAATGTTTTAGTCGAGTTCTTTACAATTGGCTAGTCTCACCCATTGTTCGTTGAGCGAACAGTTTACAGATTACTCTAATCACAAGAGTCTCAGGAATATATTCTCTTAAAAGGCCCTAGAACTAAGACATCGACGTTGGCTTGAATTCCTCCAGGTTTATGACTTCGAGATAGACTATACTCTAGTGAAGGGGATTATTGTACCCAATGCTCTTAGTATGAGATCAGGCATTCAGCTGCTAGGGGAGGTGACATAGCATTTGGCCGCGTTGCATATATCCTTTGTGGATAGAGACGGAGTAGCTTTTCTGCAATCTCTCATAGTCACTCCTTCACTTATTCAGTGAGTCAGGGAGGCACGGCATGTGGACGTTGAATGTGAGATGCAACATGCTCAGATATCCACAGGGTAGTCTCCTGATGGATTTTCTGAAGGAGGGGAGCAAGTCATTCTCTTCAGAGGACGTACCGTTGTACCAGTTGCACTTCAGAAGGAAGTGTTGAAGGAGATCCACACATATCCTTTCGCTATAAATCCAGGAGTGAAAAAGATGTATCAGGACCCTTGATGATAGCACAGGTGTCCAGGTATGAAGAAGGTAGTAGCAGAGTTTGTCTGACGATGCCTCACTTGTCAGCAAGTGAAGGTGGACCACCAGGTTCCAGTAGGCTTGGTTCATCCCTTTGATGTCCTAGAGTTTAAGTGGGATGGGATATCAATGGATTTCGTGACGGGACATCCATGTACATCGATAGGACATGACACTAACTAGGTGAACGTGGACCGAATCACCAAGCCATCCCACTTCCTACCGATCAGAGGGCAGGGTTCAGTACAGAGCCTGGGAGGCCTCTACG
This sequence comes from Viscum album, assembly GCA_963277665.1. Classification (NCBI taxonomy): domain Eukaryota; kingdom Viridiplantae; phylum Streptophyta; class Magnoliopsida; order Santalales; family Viscaceae; genus Viscum; species Viscum album. The sequence goes on along the minus strand of OY728133.1, from coordinate 260,388,809 downwards.
TACAAAAGATCATATGGCTACATGGTGGTCCATCAATGAGTGTGTCCGATCGAGATGCTCGTTTCACTTCCCAGCTATAGAAGGGGTTGAAGGAGGCTTTCGGGATGCATCTTCTATTGGGAACCACCTTCCATCCTCAGACAGATAGTCAGACAGAGAGGACCATTTATACTCTCAAGGCCATGCTCCGTGCATGCATCCTCGACTCTGGTCGCAGTTAGGAGGATCACTTACCCTTGGTAGAGTTTGTATATAACAACTGTAACGACCCGAATCTGGAGCCACTAAACTGGTTCCCCGTGCCCGGTTCTCCACATAACCTCAAGTGCGTTTCCCCAAATGCCAGAGGCTGCCGACTAGCAGCAAGGGACTTGGTAAGTTTCCTGGGAAACTATTCCCTCATTTGGTAATGTATACAAGGGAAAAGAAATAATAGTAAATAGTCTAAACAGTAAACAACATACAACAACAGAAACCAAACAACATAAGCAATGAATATATATAGTAATGATGATAATGATGCCGTAGGAACAAGTATCTATGGAAAGTAGCAAACACAACAATGTGCTGAAATAAAAATGATAACAAAGTACTAAAAGTAATAGCAACTCCAGTAGCAACGCAAGCCTAAGATCGGTCCTATGCTCTCCCGCTCCAACCAATAATCATGTACCTCAAGTAGAAGGGCCACAATCCCTATCCACACCTGCAACCATATAACCTGTTTGGGCCGAAAAGCAGGACCCAAACCGAGTGTGAGAATAATCCTAGTAGGCAATCACCCCAAGATCTGTGCACTACTGTTAGTGTGAAAAATAGAAAAAGTCAAAGAAAATAAATGTAATAGAGAAACAAAGTTACACCAAAGAAAAATCCTAAAAATCTCAATTCACATTTATTTATTTATTTAATTCAATCATTTAATTGTCAACCAAGGAGTCTAGAAAACAACTCTATATTCTAAAGGCATAATAAGTAACACAACAGTTATCTTAACAGACTAGCTAGACAAAATGCAGTACAGAACCAAGATTGTTCTTTGTATTGGTGGACACGTCACAACCAACCAAACAAATAATAATACCGAATCTCTGGGTGGATCCTATTGGCAGACCCCTCTAGTCAACTAATCATACAAGGCATAGACACTCTGAGATGCTATCACCGTCAATTCCCCTATGGTCTTGAAATGATAGCTACAGACTCTCTGAGGAAACACTTATGTCTAATTCTTCTTATGGTCTCGATACCTGCGTAAAATAAGGACACTCTTGGGAAGCACAAATTCCAATTCCTGTTGGTCCTGCATACAAAACTAATTTATAACAGACTCTATAGGAAATTTCTTAATTGTCAAGTCCCTCTTTAGTCAACCACACAAGGTTCACACAGCCCTGAGCAGTCTAGCTGTGCATGATCCACTGCCAGCGGCCCAAAGTAATTTCAAAAACTACTTGACTAATAGGTAAAATCCATCAAAATCATATAAACATCAAGAAATACATAAAATCAGCTATAACAGGGTATAAAAACAATGCTACAAGGTTTTATTCATAGGTAACCTAATCCAAACGGTGCTAAACAACCAAAGCAAGGGAAATCACCCATGGGTGACCCTCGAACATGAAACCAAGAATATATTACTATCAATTAACCACATGAAAATAAGAAATCTGATGCAATTAAATAATGGAATCAAAATCCCTTACCCGGTATACCCAATACATGGGTATCCGGCACTTAATGCATAAAAACTAAAATACATTCAACATAGGGAAAAATACCACCTACCTCGATCATAGGAGATCGATATACTTGAGCCACGAAGATTGATTCTACATAGAATAACAAAGATCTGAGAAAAATTCAAAAACACGCAACCCATGATATCTTGATAAAGAGAGAAAATCATGAAATGAAACTTCAAGTAGAAGGGAGAAATCACCATTGTGATTCCTACGCAATTGACGATGTTCGATTCGGGTAACTGGTGACGTATCGGTGCTTCGTAGAAGATTCGGCCTCCTCGGACGCTCTGGACGGAATTAGGCGTAGAAGAAGACGGAAACACGGATTAGACGTGACCCCGGTCCAATTAATTAAATAAAAAGAAAAGTACACGACGTGTACTTAATGAGTACACGGTGTGTACTCGCCCCTTCCGTACACCTCATTAAGCGGCCTCCACCTCATCACTACACACCATGTGTGTGGCCTGGACATGGCTAGCACACAACCTCGCGCGGGAGAAAAGTACACAGCGTGTACACATAAAGTAGATGGCATGTACATCAAAAATTTCTAGAAACTCCTCTTTTCTAAAAAACATCAAAAAAAATATGTTACTCCCCAAGCATCCACGGTATGCATCTCTATCAATAATGCAATAGCTTGCATTGTACGCAAGTTCGAGATGCTAACACACCGCGACTAATCAAAGTAACTGTTATGAATAGTAATACCCACTTTTTTAAATTATATAAATTTTATATTTCAAAATGGACTTAATGTTTTTATTCAGAATATCTAAATAATCCTATGTTGAATTTTTTGTAATTTTGTGAGAACTTCCAATTTTTTTTGAATATTGAAAAATACTTAAAAAAATCTTTTTATTAAAAATAATTTATAGTGATAAATTATAACATTGAGAGGTTTTAATTTATAATTAGAATATATTTTTATTATTTTATCCAATGTTGGTCATTATAATTATTTTCACTTTGAAATTGGAAATAAACAATTGTCAATCTTTTGATATATATTGATTTATAAAAACACGCTATTCGTTGTGATAACGGTAATTAATTATTAAATTAATTAATTCAACTTATATGTATTGAATTTTTTAAAATAGACATCATTTTTGAATTAGGAATATCAAATATTGCTTAGGGTGAATTTCGGTATTTTTCTGAAAAAGTTCAATTTTTTATGAATAGTGAAACCACTAAGTGGTAGTTAAAAAACTAATTTTTCGTTTAAATTACACTTTGCCTCTTCGGTTAATTGAATTTCAAAAATCCTACATACATTATTTTCATTATTAAGTAAATTTTTTGTTCAATGGGATGAATTTTTTTGGTGAATATTAACTTTTAATTTTTATTAATTGCAATTAAAGGTAATTTGTGTAATTTCTGTAAATATAATGTTATAATAATATGAAATTACATTTACACATTCCCTAACCTTATTGGATGAGTCATGGCTATCCATGAAAATCCATGGGTCTTCTTGGGGACCCCATGGAGCCACTTGGGTATGAAAATGACATTAATAACTTTTTATTTAAAGTAAAAATAAAATTGTCACAAACATGTGTTGTTTTAGTAAAACAAGTATTACATGTGGTTATATAAGCTAACTATTCGACTATAAATATTAATTTGAAATATAAAAATATTTCTTACATCATGTTAATTTTTTTATAATTTTTATACATTAAATAAATTAAAATTTTTATGACACAATGATGATGTTTCGATTACCTCATTAAATAATTATTTAAATAAAATAAAACTATAATGTAAAATATAAGACATAAACTCTTCAAAAACCTATTGGATGAGTATATTTCGAACCCTTGTCACCTTATCCCTGAAATATAAAATTTTGGGCTGTTTAAAACCCGAAACTCATTATATAATAAAGTAACATTTCATAACTTTCCAAGAGTTCCCCTCCTCTCCTCATATAAAAGGCCCCCACCTCTACCAAATTATTCACTCCATCAAAGCCATTTGGATTAGCCAAACACTTCCCAAATACTCTATCAACTTCCATATATTACTCCTAGGAGCCTCACTTTGGGGAGAAGTCTTCCCAAGGAAGCCTTTGTCTCAAATAAATAAGAGTACCCAATTTTAAGGTAATGTCTTCACTTATGTTATTTTGTTCTATTTTGCTTCTCCAACCCCTTAAAATATTTTAATTACATTATTTTGTAACAACACTAGTATCTTCAATATAATAGGATGTTTTTATGAGATTTATTTTATTTACACTTACACACACCTTCGTCTAATGGTAAATAAACATACTGTTTCCATGGGTGGCGAATTTCTGCCTCACGAAACGATGATTTTTCAATATTACATTAACACCTTTCATGGTGGCCATTAAGATGTAACTATATTTATAAATGATATATATTATTTCTATGTTTTCCTTATGATTCTTTATTTTGAATTTATGGCATACCTTTATTGTTTCTATTGTGGGAAAATGTGATTATTTCATTTTAGGATGTGTGGACCGCCCCCTCAAAGTGATTGGATTCGTTAATGCCATATGTGGGATGTATAAAGGATGGATTAAATGATATTATATTTGATATTATACTGGAATTATAATATAACTTTATATTATTATGATTTCATTCCATTAAATAAAAAATAGAAATGAAAGTAGCGTTCATGCGTACGTACGGCTTACCATCTCCATGAATGATGCATTTCATTTCTTACCTCTAAAGGTAATGTAATATTATAAATGATTTTATATACTGGATATATATGATATATAACATTTCTAAATCATGAATATAATTATGGATATAATGGATATTTTACCATATGAACAACTTGTAATTATAAGAAGTGTATTTTTGAATCAAGTACCAAAGATCGACAAAACGACTGTTATTACCTAAATTAATTACATAATGTTCATAACAAGGTAATAAGTTATATAAAATGAATAATGAACTTGAAAAAGGATCTTAAGAAAGTATAAATTAACTCTTTTTTAATATTTAGTATATTAAGGAATGATCGAGTCAAGTCGGACACGAGGATAGGGAACCTCTTAACCCAATTTTTGTTCTTTGGGTTATTATCCTACTTTCAAATTATGTCATGATATTATTATTTCCTATCTTGTATTTTTACATTATTTTTGTGTACTTATAGTGAATACACATAACATATCTATTTTATTTAAAAAATGATCTTTTTATGTGACTTCGTCTATATCTCATTTCATTGAGGAATATTTTTTTTATACAAAACATTATTTTATACATTGTATAAACCCATTTGAGTTTTACTTTTATTCAAAAGGAATCTGTTTATATGATGTGTTTTCACGAAATGGCAAAAGGAATGTTTTGTCTTATGTTTGCGGAAACAAGGACTTCTTCACCATCATGACCATTATTTGAGTTTCGGCTTCCTCTACAAGCCATAACATTATTTAAATGAAAAATAAATACCATGTTTTACTTTTATTTTATTTTGGTATTGAAAATGGTTTTGATAATGTTTTTATATCAATGTGTTGTTTTGATATCTTGTGATTGAAATGTGGAAATGTTATGTTTCCTTTGTGTATGTTTTATGTGATACGATTATGTTATGGTTTATGATATGTTTAAACCTTTTCAAATAAGGAATGAATTGGACTTAATATGTGATGGGTGGAGCCCACTATATCTCCTCGATGCATCGGTAGATCTTAGAAGACAAACTAGTGTCTTGGAACAAGGCCTTTACAAAATCTTATTTGTAGTCTTGGCACAAGGCCTTGAATATGTGGTTATGATATTCTGGCATTATGCATTCCATCAATATAAATGTCGTTATTGATATTGCATGTGATTATACTACTAGTATAATATCCATGTGAATAATGAAATGGAATTATTTCATTTTATTTTTTCCATATTATGTTGAAGTACAAGTTTAAAAGGCCTTTATTTTAGTCATACATTGCCTTAAATGTTTAAGTTTGTTTATGAAAGTTTCTGTTGTATTGTTATCTTTACTAATCATCTATGCTCACCCCTTTCTATGTTTTATTTTTCCCAGGATGTGATGAAATATTTTACGAATGACCTGCAGGGATAGTCTGAAGGGGATATGAGTGTGGAAAATGGAGACTATGTTATTGTGATTTTTCACATTATGATGTAATGTAACATTTCAGAATGTATCTAGTGTTTCAAATGAAAATAAACTAACAGGTCCTTCGAGACCTCATATTTTGTGATCATTCCAATGTTACGTAATAATGCACCGACTCTGGGTAACTCGGGTCGGGGCGTTACAGTTGGAATCAAAGCCAGTTTAGTACTAACCTTGGAAGCTAGATTTAGATAAACTCTGATTAGAGCTCATAGCCCTAAGATAGACTTTGAGGATTAGTATAGAAGAACTTCCTAGAATTTTGCTATTATAGAGATTTTGTGAGTTTTCCGATATATACATCCCTGTTTGGATACAAGCAGGTAGAGGCGACTCTATCACAGATATACCTAGGGGTAAAACCCAAAAATACCGGTTTGATCTAGACTCGAACGGGAACTGGTGAATGTCAACGGGCCTTGTTGCACTCTTGTTTATGACACTCCCAGGGGATATGATTAGGGTAATTCTATTTTTCTTTACAAACTACTACGAAGGGTTTATGATTATATACTTCCTCAAGGAAAACATTTTAATTATTATGGATTATATCTATAAACTGTTCAATTTATGTTAAGTGTATTACAAGTATGGAATTATGTATTTCGATTCATAAACTAATCAAGTTTATGACATTGTTTAGAAATGGTGCCTAGTGGATGTAATGAAAACCATATCAATGCACACACTCCATGTAGGGATTACCCTCCTGCTCATGATAATTATAATGACGCAGGTGATACAACTAGTGTTGATCAGCTTATCACTATACTGGGACAACTCACTCAGGTTGTGAATAATAACCTTACCTGTATGGAGCTCCCTGACCCACAGCATGGAGGGTCAATGTTAGATCACTTAATGAGGCAACAACCGCCAACATTCAATGGGAGTACAAATCTGTTATTAGCTGAGAAATGGATATATTCCTTATAGAAAATATTTCATACCTTGGGGAGTAGTGAAAGGGAAAAGGTTATCATGGCAGTTTACTGCCTCACTGGAGATGTTGATCAATGGTGTTCATTGATTAAATACACAAAGAAAGATGATGATGTATCAAATATGGAATGGAGGGAGTTAAAAGAGATCTTCTTAGAAAAGTACTTTCCTCGTGAGCATCAAGCAGATATGGAAAGGAAATTTCTGAGTCTGTGACTAAATGAGGATGAGAATGTTGCAAAGTATGAGGCCAAAAATATAAGGTTAGTGAGGTATGATGCAGATTATATACGTAACCCAAGATGTAAGATTGATTGTTTCTTTGATGGGTTAATACCATTTCTCCGTCAAGAATTAGTATCACAATCTTTATCAACATATGAAGATATAGTCTCGTATTCTATCAAGACAAAAAAGAAATTCTCTATGTCTTATGAAAACAATGTAAAGAAATAGAAGAAGAGAATGAGGAACAAGAGGCAGATAAAGGGAAAAAGTGAAATAAGTATTTTCCATTATGCAATAATTGTGGGAGGAATCACCTCGGTACATTCCTAAAAGAAATGGGAGTTTGTTATAAATGTGGAGAAAAAGGTCACCGGGCTTGGGATTGCAAGGGAATGAAATAGGCTATCAATGTCGAATGCTACAATTATAGGTAAATGGGGCATTATGAAAATGAATGTCCTAAGCATCAGGGAAACCTGTCTCAGAAAATGCCAAGTGATCAAGGAAAATCTTATACTGTTACTACAGTTGAAGTGGAATCATTATTGTATTTGTGTTTTTGGACTAAAGAACAATATTCTGGTTATAAGAATAATGTGATATATATAAGGGTTGTAATAAAATAGTTGTTGTTTTCATTAAGGTTTTAATATGATTAAGGTAATCATATTTTTTGTATATGACAATAAGAGAAACATTACATTGTTTGGAGAATCTGATGTTACAATTGATTTTAGATTTTAGAGACCTTTTAGAGAGAGTCTGGACAGAGGTATTTTGGATAACTATTACAGTTGGAATGGATTAATTTGAACTTTGGATAGCATTTTATAAGGTTAAAACATTTCTAAGATTTTTTTGGAATATTATAATACTATAGTTTTATGAAAATGAAAACCTGCAGGTCGGGGGATAACCCATCGAGTCAGACAAAGCAGTAGGAATCGAACCCACAACCATAGTGCGATAGGCTTTTATTTCGTACCACTAGCCTACAGGATGTCCCAGGTTATTTAAAAATAGTTTTCCTAATCTAAATGGTATGTGTTAATATTTGGAACCTTATACGATTAGGATAAATATAATATTTTGGAGTTCTATTATCTTTTTGAGTGAAAGATGAGTTTGTGGAAGAAATTAGTTGATGTTTGAAACTCTACTTGTCAAGTATATATATATACCTATCTATTATTTTATGAATATATTAATTCTTAAACTTTATGAAAGGGATTTCAAAATAGAAAATGTGTTATCCTAATAACTTATGTTTTGTTGACCTGAGGATATTTTAAATCAACATTGATTGAAGTCTTTGAGGCCCAAAATTTGACACTATTTTGTGATTGATGACGTCAATCACTCCCAAATAATATTTACTTTTTCCCTCCAATTATATGTCTCAAATTTCCACCACTTTTCTCCTAATCAAGATCATAATTTGGTGGTGACTTTTTCATTTCACTTTCCCTCTTATTAAGGCTAAATTGTTTTAACCTTATTTCTGATGTGGGTTTTCCACAAAGGTATTTTCTATTTTCAACCATTTATTTTCGAAGAACAATTTCAAATCGTGAGGATGCAATTTATTAAAGGAGGTGAGAATTTAACACCCCAAGCATCCATGGTACGCTTCTCTTTCAATAATGTAATAGCTTTCATTGTACGCAAGTTCGAGATCCTAACACACCGCGACCACTCAATGTAGTCATTACGAATAGTAATAGCCACCTTTTGAAATTATATAAATTTTATATTTCAAAATGGAATTCATTTTTAAATTCGTAATATCGATATTATCCAAAGTTGAATTTTTTGTAATTTTTGAGAACTTCTAATTTTTGATGAATAGTGATAAATACATAAAAACAACATTTCTAATCAGAATAATTTATAGTGATAAATTATAACATTGATAGGTTTAAAAGTATAATTAGAATATATTTTTACCATTTTATCCTATTTTGGTCATTATAATTAATTTCACATTGAAATAGGCCATAAACAATTGTCAATCTTTTGATATTTATTGTTTCATAAAAACACACTATTTGTTGTGACAACGGGAATTAATTATTAAATTAATTAATTCAACTTATATGTTTTGAATTTTGTAAAATAGACATCATTTATTAATTAGGAATATCAAATATAGCTTAGAGTGAATTTTTGGTATTTTTCTGGAAAACATCAATGTTGGATGAATAGTGAAACCACTAAGTGGTAGTTAAAAAACTAATTTTCTGTTTAAATGAAACATTAGCAATTCTGTGAATTGAATTTCAAAAATACAATATACATGGTTGTCATTAGTAATTAAAATGGCATTCAATGGGATGAAAATAATTTTTGGTGAATAGTAACTTTTAAGTTTTATTAATCGCGATTAAAGGTAATTAGTGTAATTTAAGGTAAATATAATGTTATAATAATATGAAATTACCTTTACACTTTCCCTACCCTTATTGATGAGTCATGGCCTACCAATAAAATTCATGGGTCAACTTGGGGACCCCATGGTGCCACTTGGTTAATAAAATGACATTAATAACTTTTTATTTAAAGTAAAAATAAAATTGTCACAAACATGTGTTATTTTAAGAAAACAATTATTACATGGGGTTATATAAGTTAAAATTTCGACTATAAATATTAATTCGAAATAAAAAAATATTTCCTACATCATGGTAATTTTTTTATAATTTTTAGACATTAAATAAATTAAAAATTTTATGTCATCGTGATGATGCATCGATTATCTCATTAATTAATGATTTAAATAAAATGAAAATGATAATGTAAAATATAAGACTTACAATTTTCAAAACCTTATTGTATGAGTATATTTCGAACCCTTATCACCTTATCATAAAAATATAAAATTCTGGGACCTTTAAAATCCAAAACTCGTTATATAATTAAGTAACATTTCTTGACTTTCCAAGAGAGCCCCTCCTCTCCTCTTATAAAATGACCCCACCTCTACCACCTTAATTACACCGTCAAATAGATTTGGCATAGCCAACCTCTGCCCAAATACTCTCTCAACTTCACTATCTTACTCCTAGAATCCACACTTTGGGCATAAGTATTCCCAAGGAATCCTTCGGATCAAATCAAAAAGAGTACCCGATTTTAAGGTAATGTGTTCTCTTAGGTTCTTTTGTTTTATTTTACTTCTCCAACCCCTTAAACACCGTTTATTACTTTATTTTGAAACAAAACCAGTATCTTAAATATACTAGGATTTTTTTATGAGAAGTATTTTATTTACACTTACACACACCTTTATCTAATGGTTAAAGAACATACTGTTTCTGTGGGTGGTGAATTTCTGCCTCACGAAACGATGACTGTTCAATCTTCTTTTAACACCTTCCATGGTTTCCATTAAGATGTCACTATATTTATATATGATATATATTATGTTTATATTTTCCTAATTCTTCTGTATTTTTAATTTATGACACACCTTTATGGATTCCATTTTGGGAAAATGCGATAATTTCATTTTAGGAAGTGCGGACTACCACCCCCTCAAAGTGATTTGATTCATTAATGCTAGATGTGGGATGTATAAAGTATAGAGTAAAATATATTATATATGATAATATACTGGAATTATAATTAACCTTTATATAATCATGATTTCATTCCATTAAATACGAAATTTAAATGAAGGTATCGTTCAAGCGTACGTACGGCTTACCGTCTGCATGAACGGTGAATTTAATTTCTTACCTCTAAATGTTATGTAATATTATAAATGCATATATATACTGGATATATGTGATATATATTATATCTAAATCATGAATATAATTCTGAATATGATGGATATTTTACCAAATGAACAACATGTAATTATGAGAAGTTTATTTTTGACCAAGTACCAAAGATCGACAAAACGACATTTATTAACTAAAATAATTACATAACGATCATAACATGGTAAAAAGTGATATAAAAGTAATAATGAACTTGAAAAAGGCTCTCAATCAAGTTGAAATTTACTTGAGTTTATTATTCGTGATATTAAAGAACGATCGAGTCAAGTCGGACACAAGGTAAGGGAACTTCTTAACACAATTTCCATTCTTTGGGATAATCTCCTACTTTCAAATTATGTCATGATATTATTAGGTCCAATATAGTATTTTAACTTTCTTTATGTTTACTTATAGTGAATACACATAATAGATCTATTTTATTTAAAAAATAATCTTTTTATGGGACTTCGTCTCAATCTAATTTCATTGAGGCATATTTTGTTTTATAAAAAACATTATTTTAAATGGTGTATAGGCCCCTTTGAATTTTACTTATAGTCAAAAGAAATATTTTATACGAAGCATTTTTATGAAATGACAAACGGAATGTTTTGTCTTAAGTATGCAGTAATAATGACTTCTCTGCCGCTGTGAACAATATTTGAGTTTCGACTTCCTCTACAAGCCATAACTTTTCTTAAATGAAAAATAAATACCATGTTTTACTTTACTTTTATTTTGGTATTGAAAATGGTTTTGATATTCTTTTTATATCATTGTGTTGTATTGATATCATGTGATTGAATTGTGGAAATGTTACATTTCCTTTATTCATGTTTTATATGATACAATTATGTTATGGTTTAAGATATGTTTAAACCTTTTCATATAAGGAATGCATTGGACTTAATAAGTGATGGGTGGAGCCCGCTATAGCTCCTTGATGTATCGGTATGTCTCATGAGACATACTAGTATAATGGCACAAGGCCTTGAAAAAATCTTATTTGTAGTCTTGGCACAAGGCCTTGACTATGTGTTTATGATTGTCTGGCGTTATGCATTCCATCATTATGAAAGTGATAATTGATATTGCATGTGATTATTAGACTAGTACAATATCCATGTGAATAATTAAATGGAATTATTTCATTTCATTTTTCCATATTATGCATAAGTTCACGTTTAAATTGATTTTGTTTTAGTTATAAATTACCTTAAATGTTTATGTTTATTTATGAAAGATTCCGCTGTATTGTTATACTTATTGAGCATCTAAGCCCACCCCATTCTATGTTTTATTTTTCTAGGATGTGATGAAATATTTTATGACTGACCTGCAGGGATATTCTGAAGGGGATATGAGTGTGGACTATGGAGACTATGTTATTGTGATTTTTCACTTAATGATGTAATGTAACATTTATGAATGTATCTAGAGTTTACAAGGCTACTAAACTAATCAGTCTTTCGAGACATGATCTTTTGTGATCATGACAATGTTACTTAATAATGCACTGACTCTAGATAACTGTGGTTGGGGCGTTACAAAAGACATACCTGAAAAGAAGATCTGGGTTCTTAAAAACTTCCCCCCTTAAATAAATCCATCCCTGAATTTTCCTAGCAAGGTGGTGAGGAAGAATACTTGAAAAACATTGGCCACTATGCTCGCATATCGGCCTCCCTCTCCCAAGTCTCATCATACACATGGTTGTGCTGTCATAGCACCCGTACCAGTGTAACAGACTGACCACAGTGTACCATTGTGCTATGATCAACAATCATGATAGGATGATCCTTGAATGATGCATCATACTCTATCTCAACATCCTCGGGTCGAGAAAAATGAGACGAATATGATAAATAGTGTCAAAGCTAAGAAACAAGGAAGACGTCGTTCATATCCTGATATCTCTGAGGCAACTGCATCCTATAAGAAACTGGGCCGACTCTCTCCAGAACCCCAAATGGCCCAACGTATCTCAAAAAAAGCTTACCATGTCTCCTGATCCTCTTGTGTCCCATCCCTAGGGTAACACTTATGAAAACTTGATCTCTGACCTCGATCTGTGGAGGTCATCTCTGCTGATCACCATAAGATTTCTGGTGAGACATTAGAGTAGCCATCCTCTTCCGAATCAACTCTATCGTCTCTGAGGTCTCCTGAACAATATGAGGTCCCAACAAAGATACCTCTCATGCCTCCATTCAGCATTAAGGTGATCAGAATGGCCTACCGTACAAAGCCTCGTAAGGTTACATCTTAATAGTCACCTGAAAACTGTTGTCATAGTCAAACTCTACAAGATGAATATGCTTTTCCCCAAACCGACAGTGTCTATAATGCAAGCTCGGAGCATATCCTCAAGCACCTGGATCGTGCGCTTTGACTGGACATATATCTAGGGATGGTAACCTGTACTCAGAAGTACCTGTGTACCCAAAGATTTCTATAGCCCCTTCCAGAAATGTGAAGTAAAGCAGGTGTCCCTATCATAAACGACAGTACTTGGAACCCTGTGAAAGCGCACAATCTCATGGGCGTACAACCATCCATTCTCATCAACACCAAAGGTTTCCTTTATCGGAAAGAAACAGGGAACCATATTGAGACTATCAACAAGAACCCATACCATGTCGTTCCCTCTAGACAATCTCAGTAACCCTGTCACGAAGTCCATCGTGACATCATTCCACTTCCACTCGGGAATGGGTAACTACTGCAATAGCCCTACAGGCCAACAGTGTTCTGCCTTTACCTACTGACAAGTGGAACATCTCATGAAAAAACCAGCCACATCTCTCTTCATAACTGGCCACAAGTACTGGCGGTGCATATCACGATACATCTTATTGACGCCAGGATGAACTGCCCAGATGGAGGAATGAAAGTCTCGCATCAACTCCTCATGTATATCTACTGGCACCCATACACGTCCCTAGAAACGCAAGATCTCATCCTTTCCAACTGTCCATCCGGGAAGAGGGTCCTCTCCTGACATGATTTCCCGAAGGACCAGGCCTTCCGAATATGCTCTCTGCCTCATTTGAAACTGGTCAAGAGGCACAGAGGTAACAGCTACAAAATATTGGAATGTCTTCCCCTACCTGTCATGCACCTCTAAATACATTTCAGAGAACAGTGCCACAAGCTGTCACTCACTGCTAACCTCCTGAACTGCATGTAACTAAGTAATCATACTCAGTGCATCAGCCACTTTTTTTCCTTTCCCAGGCATATGAAGTCGAAGGACTATAGATAATCGACCCACCTCCACTGTCCTAGATTCACGTCACGCTGCGTGAATATTTACTTGAGACTCTTGTGGTGAGTATATACCACAAAATGATCTCCCGAAAGGTAATGACTCCAACAAAGAAAAGCATGAACAACTGCAGCCAACTCTAGGTCATGCATAGGATAATACCTCTCATGTGGCCTCAACTACCGAGATCCATACACCACCACCCGATCCTCCAGCGTAAGCACTGCTCCTCGCCCGATGCCAAATGCATAAGAGAAAACTGTATAACTCCAGCTCGGCTTTGGAAAAACTAGAATCGGAGCCGAATTCAACCTCCCCTTTAGCTCAAAAAGGCAGAATCATAGGCTTCTTACCAAACAAACTTTAAACCCTTCTTAGTCATTCCTGTCAACAATGTTTTCTATGCGTCAGAAGTCCTGTATAAACTTCCTGTAGTAACCAGCCATCCCCATGAAACTCCGTACCTCAAAGACATTATTTGGCTACTCCCAAGTAACTACTTCTCTCACATTCTCTGGGTCTACTGATACCCTTGTCTCTAATATGACATGACCTAGGATCTAGATCTCGTCCATCCAAAAGTGGCACTTTGAGAGTTTAACATATAACAGATTCTCCCTCAGTGTACTCAAAATGATCTCAAGATGCTTTGCATGGTCGTGTCGAGTGTGAGAGTACACCAAGATGTCATCCACGAAAACCACCACAAAGGAATCCATGAAAGTATGGAACACTCTGTTCATAAGCGCCATGAATAATGTCATCACATTCATGAGACCAAATGAAATAACCAAGTACTCATATAGACCATACATTTTTCGTATGGTTGTAAGGGGTATATCAGATGGTCATACATGCAACCGATGATAGCTAGATCTCTATTCGATCGTTGTGAATAATCTAGATCCTCGAAGCTAATCAATGAGATCATCGATCCTCGTCAAGGGATATCGTTTCATGACAGTCAACAGGTTCAACATCCGATAATCCACACAAAGCCTAAGGGTATTGTCTTCCTTCTTCACAAAAAGGATTGGCAAACCCCATGGAGAAGTACTGTTTCAGATGAAACCATTTTACTGCAACTCCTCCAACTACTTCTGGAGCTCCTGCAACTTAGGTGTAGCCATCATATATGGAGGAATAGACACTGGTGCTGCTCCTAGTACGAGCTCAATCGAGAATTCTACCTCATGCTCTGGAGGTAAACCTGAAAAGACCACTGGAAAGACATTTCTGAAACAATCCACCACTAGAGTAAAGTATAACTGTGCAGTCCCCTGATCATCTAGATAATGAATAGAATAGTAGTCCTAAACCCCTCCTAGACTATAATGATTTGGTCCAACTCTACCCTCCTAGACATCCCACTCGCCTCTATGAAGAAAGGACCCGCCGTCTGGTGATACGAAACTCACCCTACAACAATAGCAATCGACGACTGCCTCGAAGTGAACCAACCAGTCCATCCTGAGAATGACATCATATCCTGTCATCTCTAAGACACAAAGGTCCCATAATAAGTGACACCTTTCAACCTCTAGAGGGAATTCTTTGAATTGATGTACGCTAGATTTCCTCGTTCCCAATGGCGTGTCAAGAGTCAACATGTCAGCAGATGAAAAGACACAGAGCCCAAGTCTCTCCACGACAGCAACATAGATAAAGATATGTGAAGCACTAGTATCGAAAAGAGAAGAGGATAAAACTGAGGCTACTAAGATCGTACCTCTAATGATAGAGGGTCCGGGATCCTACTCCTAATGAATATTCACTACAGAAAAAGTCTGGCTTGTACCGCAGCACTATGTAGCATCCTGAAAACCTTGAGCTGCTCCTCCCTGAGCTTGATCACTGCATCCATGGCCTCTACCCTGACCTGGATGAACTGAAGTACTCATGCCCCTAGTCTGCTGTAGAACTGGTAACCATTCTCCTGTATGCGGGGTCGAAACTGATCCTCCTTCACTAGCTGTTGGAAGGGGAACCTTGCAGAAACACTGCAGATGACACATCTTGCCACATGATCGGTATTCCACTGGGTCCCTTGGGCACTGGGGCCACTTATTCCGGCTTCTACCACACTGATAAAACACCACATGTGTGCCAAAATGGAGATATAGTCTACCAGAATAATTACATCGCTTCCTCGGGCCGCCTTAGGTAGAATCTCGGTTGCACTTCCTGCTATCAGTCTGAAAAGAATCAAACCTGGATTCTGAACTGCGCTGGTCCATAGCTTTATTCCCCCTCAGGTTCCTTTCCATGATCAGCACCTAGTTTACTATCAGAGTAATAGAAGTCAAATGGAAGACATTCACCTGCGATCTGACCTCTGGTTTGAGTCCCTCCTCAAACTTCCTTGCCAAGAACAGCTCGTCATTCCCTAGAACGGGAGAGAAAAGCTGTAACTCTGTGAAACAAGATGAATAATACATAACTGAAAGAGTAACCTTCTGCAGGTTCATGAACTCCCTAGCTCTTTTAGTCCTCAGCGTCACTGGGTAGAAGTAGTTGTAGAACATACACTAGAACTCATCCCACGCCATAGTCTATTGGAGCCCTGCCTAAGAAACTACGTCCCACCATATTTTGGCGAAGTCTCATAGCATGTAAGTCGAAAGCTTCACCCTCATGTCTGTGGGTGTCTCAAGATGGTCGAAGATGGATAACATGGCTTCTATCCATGACTCCACAGCCTGTGGTCCTCCATCCCCTGTGAACGTGGGAGGATGATGCTACTGAAAACCTCGCGTCAGTTCTGCCATAGTTGTGGCAGGATGCTAAACTTCCTGGAAAGTCTGCATGAATCTCATGAAACCCTCTCTGAACTAAGCATCGGTACCAGTGTCCAGAATCACTATAGGTTCCATGTTCGGAATGATCGGCGGAACTACTAGTAGTCCCTGATCAGTCTCATCAGGCATATGATCAATTCCTGGTTCCTGTCATGCAACGATAGTACATCTTGGTGCCATAGCTCTGAAAGATCAAAACGCACCTTCATTAACTGCAAAAATAGTTGCAACATAAGAGAGTAATACAAAACAGGAGGGAAAATCCATTAAATTTGGGAAAAACATTACTTCACGACATTTTGTATGGATACACGACGTGTTTCCAGAAATTCTACCCTGGGCGTGTACCTTGGCCATAAATGGATTTGTAAACAACCCGACTACACGACGTGTTCTCTTACTACATGGCATGTACTGCCCCTCTTCTCCCTACCTGGTTACTCCTATAATACTAATTCACATGGAGTTTCCTAGCCGAATACTACATGGTGTGTGGATGAAGACACATCGTGCACTAGACATGCCTTACGTGGCCCGTGTTGTTAGTGACACAACATGACACACAGTCGACACTACCCGGAATGTTCCCAAGGGACACAACGTGCACTTGAAGGTAAACTACAGCCTGTGTGGTTCATTACATAGCCGGCTACATAGCTGACACTTACACGGGGTGTTCCGAACAAACATGACGTGTATAGGAGAAGAAAACATCGACCCGTGTTGTTCGTGACACAAGTGGGTACCTAGAACAAGACTACATGGCGTGTTCATAACAAACATGGCATGTACTACAATATTTTTTCTGACCTGTGTTGTTAGTGACACATCCGACTACATAGTTTACCACTACACGGCGTCTACATACTGTACACGGCGTGTTCCTGAAGACCCCTTTTCAGACCCGTGTCCTTTTCCACATGATCAGTGACACGGCCAAAAACTACACTACATGTATTTATATAGTACACGGCGTGTATTCTGGGTTTTTCCGGATAGTAGCCTCAGAACTGCACCAGAGCCCAGAAAACACAGAAAATAGAGGTTAAGGTCCCAAATTCCGATCCGTGGGGGCCCATACTCACCACGAATCAATGCTTGGCATCATAACAATGCATATAATAAGAAACAGTATAACAAACTCCCGACCCACAAATTTATGATCCTTGAGGGCCCATAACACCTCTAAGACAAAATTTTGTTGTTAGTGATAAAGAATCTCTAAACAACTGATACCCTATCCACATAGCAAGTATTTATCACAACAGCTACCAGAACAACATGCATTATCTATCACAAAATCTATCACAATAGCATGAAATCTCTAATGCAACCTAGATGGCCTGGAAAAATGCATGGCATGGGATTTTCTAACATGTTCCTATATGATGCATGAGGTGGAATATCCTCATGTTATTGGGTAGCAACTAAATAGAACCACAATCATATAAACAGCAACAATACAAAACAAGTGCATCACCCAACGTTTAAATCAATTAAACTATAACTATTGCAGAACTCAAAAATTACAACATTAGAGGTAATATAGATTTTTTCCTGTACACGGGTTCTAGATCACCCAGGCACAACTATTTACCATAAACCTATTCCGTACTATCCCTGTATAATGTCGCCAATCAGTAAGTCAAATAGAAAAGGAAGAACCTCCTCTGATACCACTTTGTAACGACCCGAATTTGGAGCCACTCGACTGGTGCCCCATGCCCAGTTAACCAGATAACCTCAAGTGCATTTCCCCAAATTCCAGAGGTTTCCAACTAGTAGCCAGGGCCTTGGTATGTTATTGGAGAAACTATGACCTCATTTGGGAAGGTATACAAGGGAAAAGAAATAACAGTCAATAGAGGAAGCAGTAAACAACATACAAGAACTGAAACCAAATAGCGGAAGTAATGAATATATGTAGTAATGATGATAATGATGTAGCAAGTTCAAGTATCTAAGTAAAGTAGAAAACACAAAAACATGATGAAATACAATGTAAAAAAAGTACTAAAAGTAATAGCAACTCAAGCAGCATTGCATGCCTATGCTCGGTCTTATGCTCTCCATTTTGAACCAGCAATCATGTACCTAAAGTAGAAGGGCCAAAATCCCTATACACACCAGCAACCATATAAACAATTTGGGCCGAAAAGCAGTACCCAATTATCGTGTGAGGCTAATCCTAGTAGGCAATCACCACAAGATATGTGCCCTACTGTCAGTGAGAAAAATAACAAAAGTAAAGGAAATAAATGCAGCAGAGAAACAAAGGTACACCAAAGTAAAAAATCCTACAAATCTCTATTATAATTTATTTATTTATTTAATACAATCATTTAATTATCAAACAAGGAGTCTAGAAAACTACTATATAATCTCATGGCACAACAAGTAACACAACTGGTATCTCAACAGACTACCTACACAACAAGCAGTACAATCCCAAGCTTGTTCGTTGGCTTGGTGGACTCATCACAACCAAACAATAATAATAATACTGACTCTCTAGGAGGATCCTACTAGCATACCCCTCTATTCAAATAATCACACAAGGCATAGACACTCTGGGAATCTCTCACCGTCAATTCCTCTAAGGTCTTGAAATTATAGCTACAGACTCTCGAAGGAAGCACTTACGTCTAATTCATCATGTGGTCTCGATATGTGCGTAAACTAAGGACACTCTTGGAAGTCACAAAGTTGAATTCCTGTAGGTCATGGAAATGAAACTAATTTATAACATACTCTCTAGGGAAGCCCTTAATCATCAATTCCCTCTTTAGTCTACCGCACCAGGTTCACACAGCCCTGAGCAGTCTAGTCGCGCGTGATCGACTGTCAGCAGCCCTATGTAAGTTCAACAACTACTTGGATAATATCTAAAATGCATCAAAAGAATATAAACAGTAGGATGTACATGAAATCATCTATAACAAGGCAGAAAAACAATGATACAAGGTTTTCCTCACAGGCAACCTAAGCCAAACGGTGATAAATAGCCAAAGAAAGGGAAATCACCCATTGGTGATCATCGACCATGCAACCAAGCATATATTATAATCAATTAAACTCATGAAAACAAGCAATCAATGTCAATTGAAAAATGGAATAAAAATCCCAAAGCTGGGTTATCTGATACATGGGTATCCGACACTTTTTTCACAAAAACTCAAATAAATTCATCATAGGGAAACAAACGAACTACCTCGATCCTAGGAGATCGATATACTTGAGCCATGAAGATTGATTCTCCTTATAAAAAAAAATATTAGAGAAAACATCCAAAACACTCAACCCCCGATATATTGAGATAGAGGAAAAATCATGGAATGAAACTTCATGAAGAAGGGAGAACTCACTGCTCCGATACCAACACAATCGACGACATTCGATTCGGGTAACTGGTCAAGGATCAATGGTTCGATGAAGAATCGGCCTCCTCAGACATTCCGGATGGAATTGGGCGTAGAAAAATACGAAAAAATGGATTAGATGTGACCCCAGTCCGATTAATGAAATAAAAATAATAGTATATGGTGTGTACTTCATGAGTAAATGACGTGTACTACATGAGTACACGGTGTGTACTCACCCCTTCCATACACCTCATTAAGAGGCCCCCACCTCATCGCTACACACCGTGTTTGTGGCCTAGACACGGCCAGCACAGGTCATCATGTGAGAGAAAAGTACACGACATATACTCATAAAGTACAACGCTTATACTTAAAAAATTTACAGAAACTCCTCATTTCTCAAAATCTTCAGAAAAAGGAAAGACATACCTGAAAAGAAGATCTGGGTTCTTACAACAACAACTACTACTCCACCATCAGGATGACACCTTAAGAGGCACTGTACAGCTGACCTTACAGATCACCTTGGTGCTGGACTGACCCAGGGGAGTCAGTACTTGTAGGATTATAGATGGTGCAGGCTATGACAGAGAAGGTGCAGATCATCCATGAGCAAATGAAGACTTCACAAAGTAGGAATAAGTCCTATGATGATGTGATACAGAGACCACTGAAGGTCAAGGATGGTGATCACAACTTTCTACGGGTCTCAACTCGATGAGGTCTATAGAGATTTTGTCGAGACGACAAGTTATCTCCGCGATTCGTCGATCCTTTCCAAGTCCTCAACAGGGTAGGCGAGGTGGCGTACCACTTGGCTCTTCCACCTCAGTTGCACTGGGTGCATGGCGTCTTCTACGTATCTCAGCCGAGAAGATATGTGCATGACTAGTCCCACTTCATCGATCATGGAGAACTGTATATCGATAATGGGGCTACATTGACGGAGGTTGCATTGGAGATTGAGGATCGATAGGAGTGGGTCCTATGTGGACGGTCGATTCCTATAGTGCGTGTTCGCTAGCAGCATGGGAAGCTCCAGCAGATAACATGGGAGCGGGAGGCTCAGATGCATGCTCAGTACCCCCATTTGTCTCCATAGTGAGAGTTATAGATTACGGGGACATAAATCCCTGAGGAGGGGAGAATGTAAAGACCCGGAAATTCCGTGGATATTTTTTTCTTAAATACATTTGAAATTTATGAGTCTTCTTTTTCTAACGACACTTGATTTCGAGGACCGATGTGCCTGGAATCAATTTTTTATGTTTGTTTCATGTACGTTCAGTAAACAAACGTGTGTGATTTTATATATTTTGAACCTATGCTCGTAATTGAAATCTGAGGGCACCGTTGAACTCCCAACAACGATGATCGCTTCATGATACCTTCACTGTAGTTGCGTTTTAGCGAGTTTTAAATTTAGTTTTATGGGTTTCATGGAAAAAGTTAAATAAAAATATGTGGTAGTTTATTTTTATTTTTTGGTGGTTGAAGTCTCTAAGTGGTTGTTGGAGGCAGGGGCCACAACACCATAACCTCCAATGAGAGGTTATGGTGGTGGGCCCACCCTCACATAACCTCTCTTAGGCGGTTATTTATCTGGTGGGGACCACCCGAGCATGTAACCCATGTAACTATTGGTATACCCTCTCAATTGTGCAAAACCACTCTTCAATTAATTGAGACTCTTCACCTCAATTTTTGGAATTTAAATTTTTAATCCATTCCTCCATAATTAAATTAAATGAGTAGTCACATTTAATTAATGATAACTATTTTGTTGTTGTGCCATTAAAATAATAGAGAACATTCTCTATTATTTAATCTTAGCATTCTTTGGTGGAATCATGGGAGAATCCTTGGAGAATTATCCTCTCCAACGAAGAAACATCTCCATAAAGAACACATATTTCTTTCAACGTAGAACGTGAAGAACGCTGGCGACATCCTCCATTCTTCGAGGTCTTCCTTAGACGTCTTATTCCTTCTCCTATGGGAACAAAGGAGGGAGCTCCGTCTTTAAAGAACGCCGACGACGCCGTCCTCGGTTACCTTTTTCCCGACATCGATGAAGAGATGTCCATCTTCTACAACTCTGTCATCAATCACCGATTACAAGGTAGGGGTTGTATTTATGTTTGAATTTACCATCCATTCTACGTCATTAAATTTGTGGAATGCTCTTCCAAATGATATCATCATAACTAGGAGGGTTCGGACCGCACAAACACAACCCAACCCTCCCCATTTTTTTGGTTCATGATTGCTGACGACGAAGGTGGTACACTCGGTGACCGGCAATGAGCCAGCCACGAAGAAAGTGGCAGCGCAGGGGTGCTGGGTCTCCCCTGCCGCACAAAGAACCAAAATACAGCCATGCGGGCAGCAGCATTGCTGGAGGGGTGTGACGCCATTGCACCATGCTTGAAGGAAGAGCCGTGACTAGGAGGGTCGAGGCGGTCAGATGAAAAGCGCGACACCATCGGGCCGCGTGGTGGAGCTGGAGGGCGCGGCCAGGCCGGGCTGCGATGGAAGAGGCGCGGTACCCACGACCCGCGTGGAGGCCAGCTGAACCGCGGAGCCATCGCTTAGCGGTAAAGGAGAAAATGGCGGACGGTTTTTCCGGCCACTGGTGCATGCTAAAAAAAAATTGTGCACATCACCGGTTCGGATCAGAAACGGGGGGGGGGGGGTATGACATCCCCTCCAGCAGCGTGGCCAGCCAGGCCCCGCGGCCTGCCTGTCGTGCCTAGACGAACTATCCACATGGAAAACCTGTCGCGGCCAGCCAGCCCGGCCTCGTGGCTAGGCCCCACGGCCTGCCCACCGCGCCCCGCTGGCCAGGCCCTGCGGCTCGCGGCCCGGCCAAGCCGCCCGCCAGCTGCGGCCAGCCAGGACCCACGGACATGCCGCCCATTGGCCGGGCTGCCTTTCGGTTGGGCCTCCATGGCCCGGGCCGCTATGGGTCAGGCCTCCCTCAGGTTTGGCAGTGCCTTCGGGCCGATCCGCGCCTTCGGGTCAGGCCACTCTTTAGGGCCGCACTGCTCCTTTGGTTCAGACAGTCTACTCAGGCTAGGCTGAACAATCATGTTAGGCCGCACCCATGGACCAGGTAAGACCCCAGTTCAGACTGGGTCTGGCCGGGTCAGTAAGACTTGGTCAGATCGGACCCGGACCCACTACGACCATTTACACCTTTAACCCGCATCATGGTCTATGGGTTTATGATTGACGAACCGTCTGCGGTGATGGAATTAATGGTGCAGGGTGATTCATTTGGAATACTCCACTTGAGATTCAGATGCAGTTGGGGTATGGTCCGGTTGCTTTGACCCTAAAAACCAACCGGGCCCCTAGAATGGAAATGCCAATAACTCATAGACCATACATCTGATTGATGTATCATCTATTATGTTGGGGTATTTATGATGGTATGGGACTATGAGATACGTCAACTCGAGACTTCGTGGTAGTTGATGTATCGGCACTTATATCGAGGAGCGATGCCTCCCGGAATTGAGCGTGTTGCGTGCGGAAACCCTAGGGATGGCTGTGACTAAGATGACAGAATCCTCCATGGGTTCGACTGCGATGATATTTTACCAGGATCCTCTGTGGGTTCGATAGAAATGACTTCTGTACCAGGATCCTCTGTGGGTTCGAAAATGATGACTTCTGTACTGGGATCCTCCATGGGTTTGACAGTAGTGACTTCCGTTCTAAGATCCATCGTGGGTTCGACAGCAATGAATTCTGTACCGGGATCCTCCTTGGGTTTGAAAACAATAACTTCTATACTGAGATCCTACGTGGGTTCGACAATGATGAATTCTGTACTGGGATCCTCCGTGGGTACGACAGAAGTATCTTCTGGACCAGTATCCTACGTGGGTTCGACATTGATGACTTCTGTACCAGGAACCTACGTGGGTTTGATAACGCTGATATTGTTCCAAGATCCTATGTGATTTCTATAGAGTAGATGATTCAGAGGATATATCTAATCATATCTACCCCTATTCATGTTTTGTATACCTGTGTGATCGGAGTGTTGTCTTTCAGTCATTATCATTGAGGTGATTGACTTTACATCCTTTGTGGACTTGGTTATGCTTGGGCTCGAGAGTTGGAGCTAGACTGTGACTTGTAACTTAGGTATATGTATGGGCATATACCTATGTTGGGTTAGTTTATACTTCGTGATTGTTTCTTTATTTGTGGTTTATCCATAGTGAATTCTAAGAAACCTTCAGGGGTCTCGGGGTCCCCTACTGAGTATTGTTATACTCACACCTGCACGGACATCGCCCGCACCTTGTTGTGCTCTATGCATATGATGGCCAGCACTGATCGAGGCTAAGAGTGAAGGACTAGAGGTTGCTTTGAGCTGTTCAATATGGAAAGTACTTCATGGACAAGTTGTTTGAGTTCTATACCTACCCTACAGGTAGGACTTCACGGTCGTCGATCCAGGAGCCGTTTTCCCTTTTTACTAGAACTTGTACTTATTGTTCATTTGGGTTTGTATTCTGGCTCACATACATTAATCACATTTTTATTTTCTATATTAGTACTTGTTGCTCCCACTTCTTGTGTTCAGACTATGTGGGTTACATGTTTAAAGGCAATGCATTCTCTTTTTATCGGGGATTCTCCTTTGGTGCTAGTTGCCAGCCCCTGGCCTTTGGAATGAAAGCATGGGATAGTGACGACACAGGCCCTGAGGACAGGTCGTGACACCATATTTTACCCGAAATGATAATTATGCTGGGTAATATCCACCAGAATTTCTTTGAAAATCTCCACTACTTGCACTCCCAATGATAGTGGCATATCAAAAAACTAGGGGATATAAGAAAATATCATATGGGGAATCATTATACAGTCTCTAAATCTCATAATTAATATTTAGGACTCATATATTATTTTGAAATTGATTCTCATGGTGGATGTGTGATTTATCGGTCCAACATTAATGACAAGCTACATTAAAATCCATTCCAATAGGAAACCACATCCCATAAATATTAACCCATGTCTATAGGACAATCCTCATAAATTTTAAAAATTATTAATGGGGATCCTCATAAATCAATAAATCATATTAAATACACTTCCTTGAGGATTAAATAATGTTTCTAGTTCAATTTACAGAAAACCACTTTAGGTGATGTTCAAAATATTCCTAGAGTTATACAATTTATAATGCCCCTTTCAAAACAACCAATGAGATCCAATATGAAATCACATTCATTTATAAATAAATTTTTGTTGTCCCAAATGGACCTTAATATCATTTATTAAAATTAATACTTTAAAAATCATCTGGTGAAAATCTTAAAAATAAAATTAATTTAAATAACCCTTAAATTCAGTTGAATTTCACGTTTGTAATCCATCATGTCCACTTAACCACAAAAAAATTATGTCCAAAATCAAAAAAAACATGTATTAAATCACCACATCAGCTAAAATAAACAATAAAAATAATAAAAACAATTGAAACATGGGGTAATATATATTAAAATAAAATTCCATTCAACAACCACACATAATTCATATGTTTCTGATAAAAATTATTCCTTGAATTAAATAAATTTTATTAATGTACTAATTCATTTTTTAGTCCTTTCTATGTACATAAATAAATTTTTTCATATATGACTTTTTTGGGAAGTAAATTTAAAATTACCAAGAATTACAATGAAAATAAAAAGGTAAATGCAATGAAATACCTAGAATGATCGAGTGGGGATGAAAAACCCATTATATATTAAGAGAAAACAGATTGAGTAAGAACCCAGAAAACCCAAGATGCAGATTGAAAAAATTTTAGAATAAAATATCAAATAAGGATTTACCCACATATCCCTATATAAAGAATAATGTGAGGAAAGAAGATAAATTTATAGAAGAATAAGAAAAGGGAATCAAACTTTTATGGAATAACATGAAATAAAATAGATAATGATGACAATTCAAAGATTAAGAAAGGGGATTTGGATTAAAGAACCCCAATTCCATGTCACATAAAATGGAATGGAGGAGGGGTGTGATTTAAAATCAAAGAGGAAAAATAGAAAATTATAACATTTTCATGTATTTAATAGCTTTTATGGTGTTACAACATGATTTAACTAACCCAATGCCAAAGATTCGATTCCAACTAAACCCATTGATGAGATATTCATATTTTGATCACATGATTTTATAAATATTCACCAACTAAGAAAATCATCTCACTTACTAGTTATTGTTTTGGTATGAGTATGTCATATAGTTTCCAGTAATGATGAAAAAATTGTGCACCAATTAAAGAAAAAATAAAAACATTAAAAATAAATTAAAATAAAATTGAAACTCATGGAAGTAAATATAAATAAATAAATAAATAAAATATTTAGGAAAATAATGGGTGTGATGTAGAAATGATAACTCATATAATATTCTATGTGTATAAATGAGAGACAAATAAAATCCAAATTACTCATTACATGTAAGAATACTCAATTATATCTAATATTGAGGAAATATTTTATTTGATGACCCCTATCACATAGTAATTTTAGAACATGGAACTTAAATCTAGCTTTTAAATGTAGTAATAAATTTTTATGTAGTAAGTCAATTAAATTACCAATGATAACCCTAAAATCAGTAAATTATTCCATAAACATATCATGGAAAGAATAAATCACTTTGTAATTAAGGAATTTAAAATTCCTAATGTATTGCTGGTGTTTCATATATAGGCATGTAGAAATAAGCTAATACGATGAAATATCTCCAACTAGATTCATTGGGTATTCTTCATTTATCCCACCATATTTTATATAGTATAGGGTTCTCTAAGAGGTTTCATTAATTAAAAGTGTATTCCAACATCATCCATTAACATTCAAGGACACTAGTACGTATTCTTGTCACTTCTCTATGTGGGAAATCAATTCCATGTGTCCCTACTCCACAATGATAGTATGAGGGTCCATGTTGATTCTTACTGTTACTGTTTTGTTTTTGTAATGTCTTAAATTTATTCCCTTGATTTAAGTTAAAATAATATCATTGATATA
Organism: Viscum album; assembly: GCA_963277665.1. Taxonomy (NCBI): domain Eukaryota; kingdom Viridiplantae; phylum Streptophyta; class Magnoliopsida; order Santalales; family Viscaceae; genus Viscum; species Viscum album. The sequence continues at coordinate 260,361,462 of OY728133.1, read as the reverse complement.
TTTTTGTGAATTACCATATCATTCTTCTATATTTTATCCCTCACATTATCATTCGAGAAAACAATTATCATTTTTACTCATCTATTCTGAATAAGGTACACACAAATTATAATATCTAGTTCATCCATGATATGTATAATTAGAATAATACTACATTTAATAAATTTTACTCGAAAATTATATTGTTTAAGGTAGATAACGAATTTATTATCTAGTCCCAAATGTTCTATAATTCATTGTCGGAATGTCAACCCATTATAATAAAATATACACATTCGAACCCCTACTCATTAGTGTATGAAGTATATGTAGTGTTATATTCTAATAAATAACCAATGTAACTCTAAACAGGCCAATATATATTGGTGACATATCAGTAATGGTCAAAATACAAGCTACACATATTGAAATCCTTTCATGAAAACTGATTACATATGTTAAACAAACTCTTAGTCCATCTAAAACAACAGGCTCAACCATTCAGTAATAAGGAATACAATTTCTCCTTTATCCTCAATGATTTGATGTTATAATTTATAATTATAATGATAAAAGGAATAAAACTACTAAATTTGGAATGCAACTGGTTATTTTCTTTCAATATGCTTATGTTTACACAAAAATTGTATATTCATTTATTATCCTGAATGTGAAGCATATAACACCACATAACATTTTGATATTTCTAAATAAATATCATTCATTGGATTTACATGAAAAAATTTAAACATGAAATTTCTATAAAACAACAATATTTAATGGAAAAAATTTCGAAGAAATTTAATTTCATCAAAATCATACATTACATGCAACATCATGTTTCAATGATCTATGATATACTCTTAATATTATGATTTAAACCATGAACACTAAAAAATATCCATTACACCAACACATATATATAGAAATAAAGACATTTTAAATATTAATTATAATTATTTTATATAAATAAAATAATTATAAAAATATTAAATAATATTATCAATCCATTTATATGTTGTGAAATATTATTTAGCTAAAAAAATATTTATTTCTATGAAATAATAATAAAATTAATTTTTAAACATTTAAAAAAATTCAATTGAAAAACTAAACTTCATTTTTAATTCTACAGGTCTAAATTATATTGAAGTTAATGTTTTATAATTTTCAATATATAATAATTTATCCATAAATAGTTAAAAATATTGTTTTTAATAAAAATTTTGTAACACCTCATTATGATTTTCATATAATCCCTTGTTTATAATTTTTATCTTCACTTTTTAATGCATTTTCATGCTTATTGAAGATAGAGGAACTTGTGTGTGGAAAATATATTAAGGTTCAATGATTTATGTTTATTATAATTAATTGAGTCTATGTATTTGTGAATCAAGTGCCTAACGGGGATATTCTCATCTTCCGAGAATGATCATATTGGGATATTTGGATTTTTATGCAATAGACCAATAATATAGGCATATATTCTGGTAAATTAAACCTCATGTGATGTTATCTAGATAGATTCCATAATAAAAGGTTTAGTGTATGAAGGGATCACATGCAATGTGCTAGGTTAACAATGTGTACCACAAAAAAGCATGGTTTCAATAAAAAGAAATCACATTATCTGTTGATCCTAACCATTTTGGATACAAAAATGTTTGATGTGATTACAATCCTTTTAAATGTCACAAGTTAGGGTTTTAGGGTGTTGAATGGATGATCTTTATTTCATTAGACCAGTATCCTTATCTCTCTTGACCTAAATCTCACCCTAGGTGATTTTGGTTGGTTACCTCCATTCTGGAAAATATTATTTAATGATTGATCATTGTTGTGGTTTGTTTTTTTCAATATTGGAATGTGTCCCTTTTTGGTTCTTAATTCCTTTGTTAAGTACTATTTCTTTGTATGTGATTAGTTTTCACATTCAGGATCAGATATTTTTTTCTATCAATCCTAATAATTTCTTGTCATGCATCATCTTTCGAAGGCCGATCTCATAGTTTCTAATCAATGTTGATAATGTTTGATGGGTTTATAAACATTATTCATAAATTTTTCTATAAAATGGTTTAATGAAATGAATTTAATTTTTTTATTAGAAAATTTATTTTGGATGTTCATTGTTTTTATGTGATTTTTGTTTTTTGAGTATTTCTTGGAAAGGGATTTTTTTATAAAAAATGTGTTTTCACTGAAAATTGTTACATTTTGAAAAAGGATTTTATTAATTTTTAAATGGGTTTTCAAACCCCAAAGGTATAGTATTTACATTTTATTTTATATAAAATATGGAGTATGGTTTTTGAAATATAGAATCAAAATTTCAACATAGGAAAAAATCAGTGTGTCAAGAATGATACATCGGTGATCCTAGTGTTTGTGGCACCATTACCTGGAATTTTTTTGGATATTGATGGATTGTAAAAGAAATCAATATTGGTTAGACCAAATGTTATTCAATTTTAGGATCGTAACTATCTATTAATTATTTTTTATATACTAGGGATCGATATAATTTGTTTTGTAATTTATTTTTATTCATCACCTAATTGTTTTTACAATGGATTGTTTCAAACATTTTTTAGTTGAGATCTTATAATATTCCATGGAATGATTGTTTATTTCATGAATTTGTGTTTACATTCTTAATAATTGATACATGTATATCAATCTAATTTATATAATTTCTACTTTTAAAGAATTGATTTTTATAATATGAATTCATTTTTGGAAATCTATATTGAAAATGATTAGTAGATGAATATGATGTGTGATATTGTGTTCTTATTTTTTAAAGCTATATTTATTTCATTATTGTAATTATAAATTTTTTATACTCTATGGTGGTATTCTCTTGGGATTTATACTCACTACATAACTTTTCCATTGGATCATATTTGGAATTTTTATTGTACGATATTGGTAATGGAAATCGAATATTTTATCTGGTTGAATTATCCTTTGGTCTTTTCCTAATAGTGGGTTATTTTTATGGTTACTATGAGTTACATGGTGACTTGATGGTTGTTCTTTATACACACCTTTTAGATTTTCCAATTTTCATGGGATTGTATGGATCTTGTTTAATATTATTTTTCCACATATTAATTTAATTATTTTCATTGTTTCTTTATATTCATTAAATGTTTTTCTTTATATCATCACTTAACTTTGTGTGGGCTATCTTAATTGTAAGGTTTGGAAGAATCAAGTTGATTTGTTGCCAACTGACTTTTTAAAACCATTTTATTGCTCAATAATATTTTAATATTATTTTAAATTGAAAATTAGTTCAATTATATATTAATTAAACCAATTTAGGTCATTTATTTCAATAAATATTGTTTTTTATCCAACTAAGGTTAAATACCCTAAGATGGGGGTGAATCAAGGTATGATAGATTAATACTAATTCCCCTTCATATCATGTTATATTATTAAGCGTACGACTATTCTCTCTCTTTCCTGTTGCAATGTACGAACATAAATGAAATCATACATGAGACACATAAATTTTATAGGGTTTACCCCCAGTAGACTACGTCCATGTAGCACACCTATGGAATGTGCCAAAGTACCAAATACAATAAAACTAAATACTTAGTTACAGGTTTTTGTCTACATCCATTGAATTCCTAGGCTCAAAGCTTTTACAAGGATTTGGGTCATCTCACTGCTTACCCAACACTAACCCCCTGTCTCCCTATCAATGCTTCCCTAACAGTGGAATGGATCCCCTTCTTCCTCTTAAATATATCACTAATATGGAAACTACCCACACATATATTATGGACATGTTATCCCCTTAATTATCAATAATTAATGCAATATTAGTTGTAGGTAGATTATCTATTGATATCCCACTTTTATTAATATTGTTATTTTGTATAAATCTCATTCACAAAGAAGTTTAGTTCCATTTAAAACATCCTTATACTCCCCAGGAACTATCCTGCTTCCTACTAGAACATCCTTGCTTCCTATATAAACTACATTTCATGACATGATATGTGTTCATCAAGGAAAAAATTTCTTTCATGGTCTGAGTCTTCTTCAGGGTGGTAGATTCCTCTACGAAGCACTGATTCTTCAGGATTCCTTTTACATTTTGAGATACTAAACCACCCATTCCCTATTATTTAATTATATTTGGGTACTTTCTATTTCATGGATTTTCCTCTAAATAAAACTCTTATCATACATTACCCCACTACTATAATCTTATCCCCTATCCTGGTGAACACATTTTACCCCCTGTTCTAGACAAAATTTCAACCACTTTGTGAAAAAAATGAATATTACATCATTCGATCTGTAAGAGGGTAAATAACACTGATAAAAAATGTGGTAAAAATAACCATACCTCCTAGAGAGGGGGTCCCACATCCATAATTTTTCAAGTGTGGGTAGTCGACTGAATTTCCAGTTCAAGTAAATTGTGATTAAACTATTCTTTGGGTAAAGACATTGTACGAATGTCCACAAATTGTAGTTCTATAGGAAAATACTACAACTTATCAATCCATTTCTCTACATTTTCCATGATAAAATGATACTTGAAATCTATATGGGATTTCCATTAATAATGGAATATATTTTTTTTTTGGCAATTATTTATATCACTAGAATTTTTGTAATGGATTTCAATTAGAAATATCACGTCCACACCAATATCAACATGTTTTTTCTTTATCCATAATATATAGGTTCATTCTTGAGTATCAGGCATGTATTCATCTTCTATAGTTCACAACCAAATGAAATAACATTAATTTTATTTCCAAAAACATCAAAATCCTCTAATATAGGAAGAACCACCTGATGGTGATTTTCAATACTCTACTGAACCAGCTAAATCTGTATCTGTATAGCACAATTACTATTACTGATATTTGTTTTTAACATTAAATAAAATCCATAAGTTACCATGTTTTACCTATTTATTATTTTAACTACATGTAAGTGGGTTTCCTTAGGATTAGTTTTTATCTTTCTTCTTGACATTTAGAAAAAATTTTGAGGCCTTATCACTGTCAAGTATAAACTACTAGAAATGGTTTTCTAATATTCTAGGATATTAACAAAATGGATGTAATCATCCTATGATAGTTTCATCGAGATAGGCACTAGAGTCATAGTCTCATTTGGATTATACATTAATATTCTTCTCAAAACCTCCTTGTAATATTTTGATTGTGAAATGAATGTGCCTTGGGTTCATTATTTCACCTTTAATCCAAGGAAATATGTTAGTTCACCAATCATTAAAATCTCAAATAAAATTTTGTTATTTCAATTATCTATTTTAATTGTTATTCATCTGACCCACTGAGTAATATTTCATAGGAATATATTATCACTATATTCCTATAATTATTTTATTTTTTACATAGATATTTTAATAAACTCTACCACATTTAAAACTGATCTTCTTGAAAAAATAATGTTTTTTTCAATACCATTCTCTTGGTGCTGGATTCAACCAATATATAACATTCTTCAGATGAAAAAATCTATTATCATACTAATGAATGAGAAAACCATATGGATACTCAATTTTAACCTATTACACTACAAACCCGTGTAGAAATGTAGACCTGACATCCATTTAAGAAATATTGATATTTCTTTGCAACATTATGGCCAAGAATAATATGATTATTTATATATATAAAAAAAGTGATATTGTTTGACCAGCATCAATACCCTCTATCTATAAGTACCATTTTAACACAAATCATTATTTTTTCTAAATAACTATTAATGTTGCAAATGATACATTTTGTCCTAATGATGTTTTGAACAGTTGGTCTTGAAACAATCTCCCATGTTTGTTACTTATCAAATTGGTCAACCTCTTAATTCATATCCTGGACCACATTTTTCATAACCAGCTACTTCCAAAAAAAGATCTACGCACTACATGTGTATAGAATGGAGATTTATATATTGTCTTCATCTTCCATGTATGTACTAGCATAGTTTGATTACTAAATATATTCATTCTATCATGTATAGCTCATATCTTAATTATTTTCGTAGATAAAAGTTTGTTATCAATCCATTAATTAATTGAGTCAACATCTAAATCAACCTCTTGAATTGGAAGAGACCTTGAAATACTAATATCTACATCACTATCCCATTGAGACTGATATTGTATCGGCTGAAGATTATACTCACTCGATATAATAGATACATCATTTCTTTCAACTAGCTTCGCATCCAGTTATTGAATCACTGGTATGTTTTTTATTTTCATTGAGTACCCATTAAATACTCATTCAGATACATGAGATTAAAACTTTTTCTATTATCAATTTATTGAGAATAAAACACTTACTTCTATAGAATTAAAAGTAATTTAATATTGGTTTCTATCCTAACAATATCTCATATGCAGACTTATCTTCATTCATACATAATAAATATAAATCTTATATGTAGACTGATTTCATCACTTATCCCTTACAAAACATAAATGAAATATATTTCTCAATAAGCATTTTTCTATCCAAGTTGTTGACAATTCAATTTGTTCTCTAAACTACTACAAATTTTTTGGAATTATTACTATTGTAACATGGTTCATTATCCAATGTTTCTCAATATAATTATCTATTTTCATATTATTTTAAATATATTCCATTATCTTTTTGGATCATATGGTTTCTTCAGTAAAGCATATTTTCAATTTCCCTTCAATAGTTTTTTATGTAATTGAACACATAATATTTATGAGTGATGACTAAAACCTATTCTATTATTATATAGTCATAAATGAATAGAACATATTATATCCTTTCATTAATATATTATTGTGAAATATGTGTGAAGACATTAATATGCACCAAATATAACAATTTTGTTAACAATTTCTCTTTTTCCTCATATATTCTTCTAATGATCTTCCCCTATTGAAAAGAATCAAACATATTTTTATGATCATGTGATAAACTAGGGAGGTCTTCAAAATCATCACATATCTCAAAACAAATATTTATTTTTTGTCTCAAATTACTAAATAGTTTATTCCATAACATGTTTTCATCATCAGTAGAAAAAGCACCAATCTTATTCTCCATTTATAAGGAAATGATTCCATTTCGTATGCCTCCCCTAAAAATAATTCGCCATGTTTTTACATATGGATACATAATTTATTTTAAAATCTTATGGAATGTTCTATGTCACACATATTAAAAACACATAACATTTTGTGATTGAGATGTTCAATAACCAGGAAATTTTGACAACTTATTTATTTTCCCCCAAGCATTTCTATTCCTGAGTCAATAATTTTCAAGCCTTCATCATTTCTAAATCTCAACATATTATAATAGTCGTATATGATTTATATCACTAGTTAATTATTTGATAACGTATGGTAGGTTCATTCAAAATTAATGATCCATATGTCAATGTGATCTGTTGCTTTGAAATCAATCTATACAACCAGCATATGTTCATCTTTTTTCTTTTGGATACATTCCATTAAATAATATTCCTGATGATTCTCAAAGAATGATGTACCAAATTTATCATTTAATACATAAAATGAAATTTTTTTAGATAATTTCATGATAAATTGATTTTATAGTTATAAAAAAATTCATAGTACTTAAAAACATTTTTATAAATTGACGATGAGAAATATATTACTATGTGGTGGAATCCTCCACCCCTAAAACAATGTACATAAAATGATGTATTAGAGAATTTTGCTCCATTTGGTTTCTTTTATTGGGTTTTCCATTAAATACCTCATGGTAGTGGAACAAAAAATTTGTGATTGTCACATCTTTCTACAACAACACCACCTAATGCGGGATCCATTCCTATATATAATTACCACACCAATATGTTTACCATGGGTTATCTGAATCTTCTTGTTCTGATTCACACCCAAATCAATAGTTAACCATGGAATGAAAGCTTCTGGTATAAAATCAAACATTATTACATTATGATTGTGATAAATCCCCATATCAGCTATATCACTATAATGAATCAATTTTCATTCCTAACACTCCTTTTTATATTTCATTAGAATTCTAAATTATACTTTAATAGTTTATATTTCCTCTGCATACTTCTTTTATAGAATCAAAAGTTTCTTATGATCTTTAAATTTCCATATCATACTGAAAACTTGTTCTCCATGTTCTTATATATGTTTGATTTGATCTTTCAAAATATTTTTCATACTATCACTATATGTTTTTTTATTTGATTTTGATATTTACTAATTAGTATTTTCTATGAAATATATAATTTAAAATATATGCCTTTTAATTTTAGCCTCTAAATTATAATTTTATTCTTCCTACAATTTGATATAGAGTTTTGAATCATTAAATACCATGTTTTCATTTTTCATCTGTCAAAACGTATATCTATTCAAGAGTAGCTTCTATGTCAATCAAAAGGACAACTCAACCTTTAAATTCTCCTTAATCATTTTCAATATATTTTGTTGTTTTGAAATTTCTATAAATTTACACCATATCATTTGTTTTATTTTTGTTCTATCATCAAATTATCCTATATTTTATTATATTTATCTTTAATATTCTTAGGAAGGTATACTTTTATTGTTTAAGAAATTTCTATTTTTATTCTTCCAACCTTTCACATTGACTGTGAATATCATGGGAGGAATTTAACCATTCTCTTTATCTTCATTTTGAAATTTCTTATGTAACTATGCTATAATATTTACAATTTTTCCATATCATAAGAATGAATTTTGATGTTTACTTTTGAAAATTCATCCTCCACTTTTTCTATTTTATGAGAGAAATTACATGACATCATCCACTTTATCTTCCTATTGACTATCGACAATAATGATGTTTTTGTTGGCCTTCATTGGCACTAATTTTGACTTCCCCCTTTCCACAACATCACTATCAAAATTTATTATCTCATATTCAATATTATTACCATAAAATCTATCCAAATTTATCTTCTTCATATATTCATCTTCTATAAAATCATATTAAACTAATGTGTTTATTTTCTCAAGATATGCTTATAAAGATTTATATCTTTAAAATTTTATCTGATACCACATATTTCTTCCAAATAAATATTCACCTAGTGATATAATGTATCAAAAAATTCATTAGGGTGAATTATCATGTCCTAAAACTTTTTTCATAGAACCTGGAGTTATTCTTTTCTCAATTTTGTGTATCCCTTATAAATATTTCAAAAATTTTCCAACCTAACATGTGATAACATACATGAAATAACCTTTATAATATTTAATTGGATAGGCATCCCCCAAAATCATTGATTCAATTTTCATTGTCATCAAATTATCTATATTATACTTCTGATAAAATACTATTGTCCAAACTAGCAGAATTACTATGCATTAAAGCTATAAATACATCCACACCAAATGATTGAAATAAGTCTTTCATTTTATTCTTCTAAAAATGAATGTAATTTCCCTCAATGATTATAAAACCATTGTGATTAAAATATTCAATTTCATCAATATTTGTAGAACTATATAATTTCAAACTTTAGCTCTGATACTAATTTTTAGCCCAGCTATGTTAAATATGATGAGGAGGGGGGATCTGTATATGATATGTTAAAACTATTCCCTTTTAGATATTGATCTATTGTTAGGAAAAAAACTATTATCACTATTTACATTAGAAAAGTATGAATATAAATTATATCATGCATGAGGCACATTAATTTTACCTGGTTTACAAAAAATGGGTTACGTACAAAGTGAATTCACTGAAAATGTGCAGATTTAAAAAATACACTATATTTCACTACCAAATTACAAGGATTAGGCCAGATCCCTTCCATTCCTAAGATAACTAACTTTATAAATTTTAGGTTCAATTCACTACATTACCATGTGTCATTCCCAAAATCTATTTTGATGGATCTATGATTGTCTAAATGACAAACTTTATTCATATTCATTTGCTTACTCCTCTGGAAAGGATCCACACATAAATTACAAACATGTATGTCCATTCCTTATCTATAATGTATAAATCCTTAAATTTAGATCTATTTTATATTGATGTGCCAATATTACTCTTAATATTAATTTGTGTAAATTTCATTTGTGAACAGTTTTAGTCCCTTCACTATCATTCTTGAACTAATAATGAACAATCATTCTTCTCCCACAAAAAGCCTAGTTTCCTCATTAAACTTCCTTGGACCACATGACATGAGCGCTTCACTGAAAACCATTCCATCATGGATATCCTATACTTCCCAAATATCTAATTACTCTATGAACCAATGATTCGTTTCAACTTCTTTTTCTTTGCAAGATTCCAAACCCAACAAACCCCTTCTGTGAACTGTCTTCAACAACTTTTCTTTTCTTCAAATTCCCCCCTCTTGAAATTCTCCTCCTTCAAAGAAATATTAATTGTGAACTAATATTTAATTTATTGAATTATTCCCTAAGTGATTATATTTTATGATGAAATTCACACATTATATTTAAGTGATTATGTTTTTTTATATTGGAAAATAAATCCCATAAATCCCATTAATCGTAATTAACCTAGTATTTAATGTGGGACAACATTCACTGTGATGTATTAAAATGTTTAAACAAATCCATAATCGTTTGAGGAAGCTAATGTCATCCACAAATGAAAATACGTTTTTTTAATCCTTAAATCATTACCACAGTTATATAAATTACAAGTCTCCCATGAATGATGACCCTACTGCAAACTTTGAGCCTCTCATGAACTAATTTCCATCGTCATTCTACATACCTCATTTTCAATCCATGAGATATGATTCATGGTCTAAGAACATCAGTTCACAAAATACTTTATATAAAACCTTCCTTCCCATAATTCAAATTCATCATCCTTTTTATAAAAACCCAATCATCCCAAAAGCACTATGATGACACCTGGAGCGGTTTTTTATCCAAAAAATAGATTTTTAAAACATTCCATATATATTAATATTTTTCCATGGAATAACATTTCATCATATTTTCATTGGGATTAATATTTCATTTAGTTATACCACTTCTGTGATTTATATTTTGGAGAAAACGATAAAAAAATTAAATCAGTGAAATAAATATTATATAATAAGGCCAATAATTTTTTTTATAATGATATATAAAAACAATAAAATTAATTGTAACATTTATGGTTAAAATAGGTTTACCTGGTGGTTTACCCAAAATATAAGGGTATGTTTTCCAATATAAAAAGTTGGAATCGTATTCTATGCCAATAAAAAACCTTATCATATAACTTTTTTGAATATACAACAATTTTGAATAATTTTTAATTATAATTAATTTTTTATTTTTTTATTATATTAATATATTTCTATATACATTCAAACTTATTCCTTTCCACACATATAAAATTAAATATCCTCTAATCCATTACTTACACATTCAAATCCAATTAGATTAATAAATACAGAACCAATTATCATACATGAATCCATCCTCATGTACAAGTGGACCTAATTTTATTGGGAAGCCCAAATATTTAGGCTTTAAGTATAAAACTAATGATGCTATCTAGAAAAGAAGTATATCACCGAACAATGCATTATCGGTTTAATTTCTTTTCCACATCCTTAATATTTTCATAAACATTTTTGATGTAGTATAATTAGTATCTCCAATATAGTAAAATATGTATTTATTGAAATAACCTACATCTATCACTTAATCCATAATAAGGTAAATGAAACTATCAATCGTGTGTATAGTGGTATACCACAATGCGAACCAATGTAATTCATTTTCAATCCCCACCTCTCATGGGTTGATACAGTAATATATTTAATGATTATATAGGAATTTTATGATGTATTTATATATCATTTATTATAAACTGACATGTAAATTCTTACATTCAATCTATTGGAATGGGATAACATCACTCATGAATATGCGTAGTCTACTGCCTTTACAAAGCGATGTGGCATATTATTCATTTTATTTTAATAAGGATGGTAATTAGAATTTGTTGGTGAATATATATGATATATATATATATATATATATATCTCAAAATTTATTAAATATTGGTGATATAATATTTAAAGTTATATTTATTTATCTATAGAGGAAATTGAAACATCATTCATGTATATGTATGACCTATGGTCTCCATGGATGGTGTAAATCATTTTTTATCTCAACCAGTAATGGTTAAATAAAAATTAATTAATAATTAATACATATGAGATTTATTCCAAGGATAAAAGTCTATATATTATTTAATGATAATCAAATAAAATGTACTGAAAATACCATACAAATACATACATGGAAAATTAAGTAGTTGATAACAAAAATTAAATTTTAGCATAAAATTTATAAATAAAAAGGTAATAAAGGGTCAAAAATAAATCATATATTCTATGATATATATAATTATTGTTCCAAAAATATATGTATAATAATATTATATTTAGTATATAGTGTTTTATTTTTTTTATGATGGAATTTGAAACTTATGGTAATGTATTTCTATTCTATGTTTTATTGATGTGGGACTCTTGCAAAATTCTGCACATGTTTCTTTTTTATGGGGTATATACTAACCATTTTACATGTGTTTTCATTAATATAATTATTTACATGATGTTTATATTTTCAAATAATGTTATTTTCTTATGGGGTATATGGTTCAAATGTTTTCAAAGTGGTTTGTTATTTTTTTCAAGCTTTTATTTTTGTGGGACAAAATCCATATTCACCTCTTATTTCATTTGTTTGGTATACATACATTTTATTAATATATTTAATAAATCCAAATATTAATAATTACTAGATATACATGTCAATATATGATTTTTTTTTAAATTGGGCTTATAAACCAATAGTTACCAATGTGGAGAGAGTTTAATGTTACAATCTAACTGTTTATGTGGATTATTTTTTATTTTGTTTCTTATGTTGAATTATTATGATATATATATCAATAAAATAATGTATATGTATCCTATTATTATTTATATGTAATACATGTTTCCATGTAATTTTTATCTCTTTAATTACTCATGAGACAAAATGATTTTTTTTCAATTTCATTATTTCTCATTTTTAGAGAAAAATATTTTCCTTCCATGAATATGCTATATATAAATGTTTTCAAAAATTGAAATAAAAATTTCCATTTAATTATAATTAATATTTTCAAATTTGATAAATTTCATAAAATGTTCAAATAGGAATATTCTAATTTTTTAAAAATCATTATCTTTTTATGTTTTTTGAAAATATTTATAAGAATCATTATTTTACTGTGTACAAAATAAACATTATTTCCTATCATTATGACTAATAAATTAGTACAAAATATATATATAAGTCTCATAGGTTATTTTTAAATATAATTTTTCATTAAAATATGATATGTTTGTTGATATTAAATAAATGGTTTCAATGTTAAAATTTAAGATCCCTTATTAAATATTCTATGTGATATTTCATAATCATTTCCCATATAATATGACTTAATTTAAAACTAAATATGCCTTAATATGGATATAATAAATTCATTACATCCTTATTATTTCATTGGAAGGATTAATTTTATGATGAAAATAAGTTTTTAACCCCATTTTTTTATATGGGTTATTCAATGATGAAATGAAAAAATGTTAATGAAACCCATTTCATTTACATGGGTTTTTTGGTGATCAAATGTTTATGTAGAACATTTAATTTAATTTGTTTTTATGTGATCAATATTTTATGAAATTATGGAACAAAAATGATTGATTTTTATTATATTTTTGGTGGTATCTATATCTCCCTCTAATAAATTATATAAGGTCTGAGACTTAAAAAATTACATAATCATGATTTAACTGAATAATTCACATTGAGGATCTTTTTAGGATTAGAGTTTTAGAGAGTTAGGTCATAACATTTACATAACAACATGAATATTACATGTAGACAATTCTACTCAGTATCCATTGTTTTATAAAATAAAAACTCTTTAAAATGTGTCATGTCTTGTTCCACATTTTAGACAACATCAATTTTCCTTAATCACATCCTTCACCCTATTTATCTTTATATCCTATGAAAAAAATTTCAAAAACTTGGGATGAGGATAAGAAAATATCAGTAAGGGATTCAATAAAAAGGGAAACCGTTAGTTTTTCAAAACAACAAGTAAACAATGAATACTTTTTCATAATTAATGAATTTAATCTTTATGAAGTAGCAAATACTATCTACTGAATAAAAGATCATTTCTTACCCTTTTCAAATGGAAGGATGACCATAAAACACATATAAAGAACACATAACATATAAAGTTAACTTGGGACATAGACATTCTTAAGTGGAATAACCATATGGTTGACTTCCACACATATCACTAAATGGAATAGCCATACGACCAACTTCTATTCCCAATGCATTGGAGGTTATAACGTAACCAACCATCCTGCTTTATCACAACACCACCCATAATTTGGTTTATCACATAACCACCCATCCAATGTCCAAGTAGCATTATATAATCATAACACATAAATTATTACAAATATAAACATTTCAATAATAACATTTAATTTTCAATCACAAGAAAATAAGTCACGATATTGAAATAATCAATCCATTTCAAAAACAATTTTAAATACCAAAACACCCAAAAACAGAATAAGTGATTTCTTTTTCATTTTAGATAACATTAAGGCTTATAGAGGAAGCCAAATAACGACTACGGCTATAGAGAGGTCATTATCGCTGAAAATTTTAAAAACATTCCATTTGTCATTTAATAAAACACATCATAGAAAAAAGATTCCCTTTGAATTAAAGTAAAAATCAAAGGGTTTTATTATACACCATTTAAAATAAGAAGGTATATATTATCAAAATATGCCTCAATGAAATGATATTGAGACGAAGTCCCTTACCTCATTTCCGACTTGAACCGTTTTTTCTTTAATTTACTGAATAAGAAACAAAAGTAAATATCTAAGTTCTTAAGAACCATTTTCTAGTTAAATATTCCTTTTATATCACTTATTACCATGTTATAAACATTGTGTAATAATTTATATTAATAATGTTTGTTTTGTCGATATTTGGTACTTGAGTCACAAATGATCACCATATAATTACAAGTGGTCCATGTGGTCAATAGTCCATTATCTACAGAATTATATTCATGATTTATATATCATATACATAATATATATTCAGTATATATTTGTATTTCAAATATTACATAACATTTTTGAGATAAGAAAAGAAATGCACCATTCAAGGAGACAGTAAGTCGTACGTATGCATGAGCGCTACTTTCCTTTTTATTTCACACTTTAATGAAATTAAAACATAGTTATACATTGGTATATTAAACTTACAGTATAATATCATATATAATATCATTATAACTATCCTTTATACATCCCACATATGTCATTAACGAGGCATATCACTTTGAATGGGTGGTAGTCTGTATTTTCTCAAATGAAATTATCATGTTTACCCATAATGGAAACCATAAAATTATGATATATAAGAAAAATACAGAAGCATAAAGAAAACATAAATATAATATATATCATATATTAATGTTGTTTCATCTTAATGGCCATGATGAGAGGCAGTAAAAGATAATCAAAAATCATCGTTTCGTGAGGCGTTAGTTTACCATCAACAGAAACTGTATGTTCGTCACCCATTAGATGGAGGTGTGTGTAAGTATTGTTACAATTATTCTCATAAAAACATCCTAGTATATCCAGGATACTGGTGTTGTTATAAAAGAAAGAAATAAAAAGTGATTAAGATACGGCGACGTAAAATAAATAAAATTAAGTTAAGTGGAATCGTTACCTTTAATTTTGATAACTTTCATTGGTTGGAACCAAAAGGACTTCTTAAAGTGCCTTCTAAATAAAGTAAGGAATCTAGAATGAGGAGATGGATCTTGAGATCATATTTGGTCTAGGTTTGGTCGATCCAAGGGGCTTGAGAAGTGTGAGGAATGAGTAATAAGTGAGAGACTTTTATAATGGGGAGGAAGGGCTCTTTAGGAATGTGTGAAAGTATTTTGTTATTATAAAACTATCTTCGGTTTCTAAAGATAAAAAACTCATTAAATAAAAATAAAATGGAACTAATAGTCAAAATAAAATCATCCAATAATAATTGGATAGGTATTGATTATTATTTTGATTTTTATAATGTTATTTATTTAAATCTTTTATTAATGAGGTAAATATTACAACATTATTGTGTCATAAATAATTTTATTTTTTTGATGTATAGAAATAAAAAGAAAATAAAATGATGTATGAAATATTTTTAGATTTATAATGATTATTTATAGTCGAAAATATTTATTATACAACCCCATGAAAAAATTTATTTACTAAAATATATTTCTTTGTGTCATTTTAATCATTACTTTAAATTAATTAATTTAAAGTGTCATTATGACTCCCATGTGGATCCATGGGGTCAATAAATCAACCCAAATATGACCATGGTCATAAATGACTCAACAAATAAGGTTAGTACAAATGTTATGTTAATTTGGTATTATTAAAATATTCATTATACCTTGAATTATCCTATTTACCGTAAACTGTGGTAAATAAGTGTCAAAAGTTACTAGTAACAAAAAATTATTTTCATATTGTTGAACCAAATTTTACTTACTAATAACAACCAAGTATATTTTATATTGTAAATTCAATTCACAGAAGTGATAAAATTTCATTTAAATGAAAAAGTCAGTTTTTTAACTACTACTAAGAGGTTTCATTATTCATCAAAAATTGATGTTTTTCAGAAAAATACAATACAATATGCCTAAGATATATTTGATTTCCAAATTAAAATATAATGTATATTTTTTCAAATTAAAAACATATAATTTTCATTAATTAAATTAAAAATAATTCTTGTTGTCAAAACAAATAGCGTGTTTTAAGAAACAATAACAATCAAAATATTGACACTTGATTATGTCCAATTTCAAAGTGAAATTAATTCCAATGAGCCACATTGGATTAGTTGATAAAAATATAATATAGATAAAATTTAAAACCAATTAAAATGATAATATATCCTTATAAATAAAGTATATTAAAAGGATCTATTTAATAAAAATACATAATTTTTCAGTATTCGTTTAAAAATGAACTTTACCAAAAAATACCAAAAAATTACCCAAATTAAATTTTGATGTCCTGAATCGGAAAAAGAATTTTATTTTGTCAAATAGAACACATAGATATGAACATTACATGATTTAATGAGGGTTCACCATCAAAAGGGGGTAAATCGACCTTTTTGTTAATATTAGAGTATTTATGTTTCAAATTTCAAATTAGATTCATTCATATTTTAAGCCACTAATTTTTTTCTGGATAAATGTAAAAACATTTAACAAACATGTATAATCATATTTTAGTTAGTTCTATTAATTTTTGTTAATAAAACGACTAGTCATCAACTACCATTTAAAATAATATTATCATATTATTAGTGTGCAATGAAACATTTCAAAGAAACTGGTTGTTGCGTATTGGGTATGCCATCGATCATAACAACCACTTTAAAGTAAAATTAATATATAATTTACAAAATATTAATATAAAATAGAATTTATTATTTATTTATTTACCTGGGATGTTACATCCTTGCCCCCTTTTGTAAATTGTGTCCTCATAATTTTATTCACTTATCAAATAAGTGGGTGTATTTGTCCCTCGTAGAAGTTTCAGATTCCCATGTTGCGTCTTCGACCATATAGTTTTTCCACAACACCATTACCTTGTGATTTAACTTATTCTACAACACTTTCTCTCTATGGTCAATAATCTGGACTGGTTGTTTCTCATAACAGAGATTCTCTTCCAACAGAACGACCTCTGGACTCAGAACATGAGATGGATCTGGCATATAATTTCTCAACATTAGAACATGAAAAACATTGTGTACCCAAGATAAACATTGATGTAAAGCCACTCTGTACGCAACTAATCCAATTTTCTCGAGTATTTCATAATGTCCATTGAATCTCGGACTCATGTTTCCTTTCTTTTCAAAACACATCACACTTTTCCATGGAGAAACATTCAGAAAGACATGATCACCTACCTCAAAGGAGATATCCTCCCACCGGTTATACGCATAACTTTTCTACCTTCTCTGAGATATTATAATGTTCTTCTAAATCAACTGAACCTTTTATGCCATCTCTTATACCAATTTCAGTCTCACCAGTTCCCTTTCATCTACTTCATCCCAAAATTCTAGAGTTCGACAACACCTTCCATATAATGCCTCAAATGGATCCATCTGTATACTGGAATGAAAACTGTTATTATAAGAAAATTCAACCAAAGAAAGTGGTTGGTCCCAACTTCCCTGGTAATCCAGTGACCAAGCACATAGCATATACTCTAGGATATGAATTATTCGTTATGAATACTCATCTGATTGTGGATGAAAATCTATAATGAAATTTAATTCATTACCCAACGACATCAGAAATCATTACCAAAAGTTAGAAGTAAACCTGAGATCACAATCTAATACAATTGAGAGGAGAAATCCATGCAACCTGACTATATCATTATAATAAAACCGGGAATGTTTATCTAGAGACAAATTATCTCAAATAGGAAGTAAATGAGAATATTTACTCAACCAATCATCAATTAAACAAATTTCATTATTAGCTCGAGTTGTCTTTGGTAATCCCACGATAAAGTCCACAGATATATTTTCCCTTTTCTACTATGGAAATATAAAACACTGAAGCATAGTTTTAAGTAACTACCTCTCTGCTTTAACCTGCTGAAAAGTCAAACACATCATAGTAAAATTAGAAATATCTCTTTTCATTCCATCCCACCTGTAATACTCTCAAAGATCTATGTACATCTTAGTACTGCTAGGATGAAATGAAAACAGGGAACTATGAGCTTCACATAACAACTAATTCTTCAACTGTAAATTACATGTCACACATAATATTTTATCAAACCTCAAAACACCATCATTATCAATGTTAATATCGGTAAACTTACCCTTCTGAACCAACTCTACCTTTTTTTGCAACTCACAATATTCTTTCTACAATTTCTTTATTCTGTCTGATAGAGTTGATTTCATTAACACCTGAAACAAAAAAGAATAATTTCCAGCACCAAAAAACTCTAAGACAAAGTTCATCAAATTAAAAAGTAATGGATATCGTTTCAAACGTAACATGGTTAATGAAGCATTACTTTCTTAACTCAAAGCATCAAACACAATTTTTCCTTTCCTGGATGGTAATGAATTGTGCAATCATAATCATTGATTAATTCCAACCATCTCCTATGTCATATGTTAAATTATTTTTTAGTGAATATATTCTTGAAACATTTTTGGTCAGTATATATTTGAAATTTTACACCATACAAATGATTCCTCCAAATTATTATAGAAAAAAACCAAAACTAATTCCAAATAATGTGTAGTGTAATTTTACTCATTAGGTTTTATCTGGCGTGCAACGTAAGCAATTACCTGATCATTCTTCATAAGGAAACAACCAAGTCCTTTAAATAAAGCATCATTGTAAATTACAAACTCACCATTTCTGAAAGGCAATGCCAAAAATGGAGCATTCACCAATATTTGTTTCAATTACTGAAAACTTTCATCACATTCTTTTGTGCAAAGGAAGTTAACACCTTTTTGAGTAAAATTAGTCATTAGATAAGATAAACGTGCAAAATTCTCAACAAACCACAAGTAATAACCTAATAAACCAAGAATACTACGGATCTCGGTTATATTTTTGGGTCTTGGCCAATCTTCAACAACCATTGTTTTAGCAGGATCTATATTTATGCCATTTTCTGATACAATGTGACCATGTAATGAAATTTTCTATAACCAGAACTCACACTTGTTGAATTTCCCAAATAGTTTTTTTCAAGACAAACCTTAAATGAATTTCATGTTCCTATTTACTTTTGGAATAAACCAAAATATCATCAATGAACACAAACACAAACTTATCTAAGAACTCACGGAAAATTCTATTCATATCATATATGAATACAACAGGTGCATTAGTTACACCAAAAAGCATAACTAAAAATTCATAATGTCCATATCTAGTACGAAACATAGTCTTCAAAATATCTACGTATTTTACATTCAACTGATGGTACCCCGAACTCAAGTCAATCTTCGAAAAATACTGAGCACCCAGGAGCTTATCAAACAAAACATTGATATGAGGCCAAGGATATATGTTCTTAATAGTGATGTTATTAAATGCTCTATAAGAAATCCAGAGTCTTATTGAACCATCTTTATTTTTAACAAACAATACAGGAGCACCCCATGGTGATGTTCTAGGTCGAATGAAGCCTTTATCTAATAACTTTTTCTATTTCTTATTCAACTCTAAAATTTCAATTTGAGCCATTCGATAAGGGTGTTTTGAAATTGGATTATCATCAGGAACTATGTCAATAGTAAATTCAACATCCCAATTAGGTATAATACTAGGAAATTCATCATGAAAACGTCAAGGTAATAATTTAGCACTAGCACATCATTAATCTCAACATTTCCTTTATTTTCAACAATTTGTGTAAGGTAACATTCATATCCATATTTTACTAGTTTCTCAGCTTATTGATATGTTATCAAAAGAAAGGGTTCTTTCTTCTACAAAAACTGAAAGTCTTTCTCAAAAGAAACCTATTTATCTCTGCAGTCAATCTTAGCAGGATAAATAGAAAGCCAATCCATGCCCAAAATAACATCAATGTCTACTAGAGGTAAAAACAATAAGGTTTTCAGGTAGATTCATTAAACACACAAGGACATAATGGTTCATATAATTTCATTTTGTCTCAACATTTACTACAGGAGTTTTTACCATAATATCAGGATTCATATCTTGATATAGAATTCCAAATTTACTGGTAAAAATCTCATAGATAAAAGAATGTGTAGACCCTAAATCAAACCACACATTGCAAAAATCAGAACCAACAAACTGTGTACCTAATACTACCTCATTTGATGGGTCAACATCTCTTGAAGTAGTTTAAAATGATTTCCCCACCCCTTTCTACTTGTATTCTGATTGCTTTCCCTCAGTTGAGTTCTTTGATAGACACTCATTTGTATAATCACCCATTTCATTTCACATATAACATCTTAACACTAGCTTTTCATTTCCTGCATGATCATTTTCAGAATAGTTACGGTCAATATGACCAGATTTACCACACCGGTAGCACTTCCCAAATATTGATAAATATTCTCCAGAATGATTTTTACCACAGTTCTCATAAGATGGATATATAGTTTTCTTACCTCTAGACTTATTTGATGAATTTTTTCCCATTGCCAGCCAACTTGACCTATTATTATATTGTTTTTCAAAGAACACCTGACCATTGGTAAACTCCATTTCCACCTTCTACGCACATCAAACAAGTTTTTCATAACTTTTGAACTCATGAGAGGCTAATTCTCTTTGATATCGCGGCTTCAGTCCTGAGTAAAACCATTTTATATTACTATCAAGATCTCAGATGAAATTTGGAGCATACCTTTCTAGTAGAGTGAAATTTCCTTCATAAACATCCATTGAGTCATCCTCCTGTATCAATTCCATGAATTGGTTTTCCATCCTAAGTCCAACTACTTTAGGAAAATATTGTTCAAGGAACATACATTTGAATTCATCCAAAACAACAGCATCAATATCCTCACTATCCCTGATAGTTTTCACCATCGACCACCACTGATCAGCATGAGCTTCAAAATGGTAAAAAAAAGACTAACCTTTTGATGTTCTGAAGAACCCATGCTATCCAAAATTTTCTCCAGTGCTTTAATCCACTATTCTTCTAGCATGGGGTCAGATGATCCTCTGAATGATGGGGGAAGTTGCCTTATGAAATGATCCACTAATAAAAGGATCCACTATGGTTGATCTGGCTGATCTCATGCATGGATAACACCACCATATATAGCCTGAGTGAATAGTTCCATCACTGCAACAAACTATTCAGTTATGATTCAAACCATCTCAAGTTGCTGATTTAGAAGGTTGTCTTCCTCTTGATTTCATCCCAACATAGCTTCCTTGTTTCCTCTATGGATAACCATTATGAAAAAAGAAATAGATTAGGCAAAGCAATATTATAATCTGTAAATGATATATCATTTCAGTCATAACATAAACTAAAATAATTTATGGATATTAATTTAACTATATTCTAACTCCTATAGTTGTCCAAACTGACCTCTGATACCAACTATAAGGCATTATCCTTAAAACATTACATAATCTTGTATTAAATGAATATTTTACATTGATGATATTTTTAGGTTTAGTGTTTTAGAGAGTTAATTCATAACATTTACATAACAACATGAATATTACATATAGACTATTCTACTCAGTATCCATTTTTTTATAAAATAAAAACTCATGAAAAAAGGGTCATGTCTCGTTCCACATTTTAAAGAGCATGACGTTTCCTTGATCACATCCTTGACCCCATTCATCTTTAATTCCTATGAAAAAACATTCCAAAAATTTGGGATGAGCAAAAAAAAATCCTAGTAAGGGATATAGAAAGAAGGAAAACTGTTAGTTTTTCAAAACAACAAGTAAACCATGAATAATTTATCACAAGTAATACATTTCACCTCTATGAATTAGTAAATACTATTCACTGAATAAAATAACATTTCTTACCCTTTTGTAACCAACATATTACCTTAAAACCTATATAAAGAACACATAACATGTAAAGGTAAATTGGAACCTAACCAATCTTAAGTTGAATAACCATACGATCGACATCAACACATGTCACTAAATGGAATGGTCATGTGGCCGACTTCCATTCGCAATGCATTGGAGGATATAACAAAACCACCCATCTTAGTTTATCACAGTACCATCCGTCATTTGGTTTATCACATAACCATTCGTCAAATGGGTAAGTACCATTGTAAATTCATAACACATTAAATATTGAAAATACAAATAATTCAATAATAACTTTTAATTTGAAATCACAAGAAATAATTTCAAGATATTGAAATAATCAGTCCATTTCAAAATCCATTTTCAATACCAAAACACCCAAAAACAGAATAAGGGATTTCTTTATCATTATAGAAAACATTAAGTCTTATAGAGGAATTCAAATAATGATTACGATGGTGGAGAGGTCATTGTCTCCACAAATGTTAAAAACATTCTGTTTGTTATTTATTAAAACGCTACATAGAAAAAATATTCCCATTGAATGAAAGTAAAATTCAAAGGGTTTTATTATATACTGTGTAAAATAATAAGGTATATGTTATCGAAATATGCCTCAATGAAAGGAGATTGAGACGAAGTCCCTTACCACGTGTCCGACTTGACCCGTTTGTTCTTTAATTTCTTGAATAAGAAACTAAAGATAATTTATACTTTCTTAAGAACCTTTTTCAAGTTCATTATTCCTTTTATATCACTTATTACCATGTTATTAACATTATCTAATAATTTAAGTTAATAATGGTTGTTTTGTCGATATTTGGTACTTGAGCCACAAATGAACACCATATAGTTAAAATTTGTCCATGTAGTCAATATTCAATTATCTCTAGAATGATATCAATGATTTAGATATTATATAAATCATTTAAATCTAGTATATATATGTATTTTTAATAGTACATAACATTTTGGAGATAAGAAATGAAAAGCACCGTTCATGGAGACGGTAAGTCATACGTACGCATGAACGCTGTTTTCATTTCTATTTCGTACATTAATGGAATTAAAACGTAATAATACACAGTTATATTATAATTCAATTATAATTTCTTATATAATATCATTAAAACTTTCCTTTATACATCCAATATATGGCAATAATGAGTCATATCACTTTGAGGGGGGCAGTAGTCCGCATTTCGTCAAATGAAATTATCGTGTTTACCCATAATGGAAACCATAGAGGTATGATATAAATGAAAAATACATAATTATAAATAAAACATAAATATAATATATATCATATATAAATATAGTGTCATCCTAATGGCCACCATGAGTGGTGGTAGGAGATAATCGAACAATCATCATTTCGCGAGGCATTAGTTTTCCATCCACAAGAAACAGTATGTTCTTCACCCATTAGATGGAGTTGTGCGTAGGTTTAGTTCAAATACTTCTCATAGAAACAACCTAGTATATTAAAGATACTGGTTTTGTTATAAAATAAAGTAATAATAAGATTTTAGGGATTGTATAAGTAAAATAAAGAAAATAAGTTTAGAGGGATCATTACATTTAATTTGGGTAACTCCCTTTGGTTTGAACCAAAAGAATATTTTAATGTTCCTTATAACTAAGGTAAGGATTTTAAAAGGAGGAGAGGGATGTTGAGATATTATTTGATCAGGGGTTGGGTGTGTAAATGATCTTGATAGGTGTGGGGAATGAGTAGGAAGTGAGGGCTTTTATAAGGGGGAAGAGGGGCACTTTTGAAAAGTCTGAAAATATTATTTATTATAAACCTATCATCAGTTTCAATAGATCAAAAACTCATTATAGATGAAGATAAAATGAATAAAAGTCGAGATAAAATAATCCAATTAAAATTTTACAGGTTTTGGATAGTTTTTTAATATTTTTAATCTTGTTTATTTAAATCTTCTATTAATGAGGTAAATACTGTATCATTATTGTGTCATAAATAATTTAATTTATTTGATGTCTAAAAAATAAAAAAATAACATGATGTAGGAAATATTTATATATTTCTAATTAA
Organism: Viscum album; assembly: GCA_963277665.1. NCBI lineage: Eukaryota > Viridiplantae > Streptophyta > Magnoliopsida > Santalales > Viscaceae > Viscum > Viscum album. The sequence continues at coordinate 260,336,637 of OY728133.1, read as the reverse complement.
TATTTTTATTTGAAAATATAGCTTATATAACCCCATGTAAAATTATATTTATGAAAATATATTTGTTTATGTCATTTTTATCATTACTTTACGTTAATTAATCTAAATATTCATTATCACTCCCAAGTGTCTCCATGGGATCCCAAAATCAACAAAAATATTAAAATGGTCTTAAATGACTCAACCAATATTGTTTGGACAAGTGTTAAGGTAATTTTTATTATTATAATATTCTTTTTACATGGAATTACCCTATTTACCTTTAACCACGGTAGATAAAAGTCAAAAGATACTATTCATCAAACATTATTTTCACTTTATTGAACCAAATTTTACTTTCAAATAACAACCATATATGTTGTATTTTCTAAATTAAATTAACAGAAGTGGTAAAATTTCTTTTAAAAGAAAACGTCATTTTTTAACTCCTGTTAAGTGGTTTCACTATTCATCAAAAATTGATATTTTCTAGAAAAATAATAAAAATTCAACCTAAGATATATTTTATATTCCAAATTAAAAAATGATGTCTATTTTACAAAATTAAAATGATAGAATTCTCATTAAACAATTTAATCTTAATTTCGGTTTTCAAAACAAATAGCGTGTTTTTGAGAAATAGTAATTATCCAAAGATCGACACTTGTTTATGTCCAATTACAAAGTTAAATTATTTCCAATTCCCAACATTGGATCAATTAGTAAAAATATAATCCAATTATATTTTAAAACCAATTAAAAAAGATAATACAACTATATAAATAAATTAGATTAAAATTCACTTCTGAATAAAAATATAGTATTTTTCACTATTCATTAAAAATTGATCTTTTCCAGAAAAATACCAAAAATTTACCCAAACTAAATTTTGGTGTCCCGAATCTAAAAAAGAATTTTAGTTTTTCAAATAGAACATATAAAAATGACCAAAACTAGATTTAAAGCTGGTTCACCATCAAAAGGTGGTAAATTGACATTTTTTTGAATGTTATAGTATTTTTGCTTAAAATTAGATTAATTCATATCTTAAGCCTCTAAAATTTATTAGATAAATGTAATAAAATAAAAAAACCTGAATAATCATATTTTATTTTGTTCTATTCATTCCCGTTAATATGACGGCTAGGCGTTAACTGCCATTTAAAATAATATTATTATATTATTAGTGTGCGACAAATGAATACAATGAAACTTGTTGTTGCGTATTGGGTATGACATTAAACATAGCAACCCCTTTAGAGTAAAAGTAATATTTAATTCAAAGAATATTAATAAAAATATAATGCATTATTTCCTTATTTACTCAGGATGTTACACATATGGGAATGATTGATATCTCATTAGATAAAGATGAATGTAATTGGGAGTGAACTCTGTTCAGTAATGAAATGTTTCTAGTAAGATAGTAATGTAAGTGAACTATGACAACAATTCTTGTTAGGGGAGTGAAACCAATCATCTATTATTGTATTGGGAGTGATCCATTACATTAATGATTTCTTTTGGAGTAAACCAAATTCAATATGATAGTCTTAATAATGATCCCTGACAACTAAGAAAATGTTTTTCTTTGGTTATGTGTATGATTCAATTCTATATCTTATATCAATTTTATGATTTATTAGATTTTTCTCATCAATTATTTTATGACTACTTTCTTATTTGATACCAATATTTTGTCCATGACCCTTGTATATGATCTATTATATGAATTTTTGGGATTTCAAATATTTTTCTTCTTTCTTATATCATAATGAGCATATTATATTAATATCTCCCTCAATTACCCTTTCCGAGCATATAGATCACCGTTTTCTATTTTTCCTTTCCACAGGTTATAAAGAGATGTACTATGTATAATATTTTAAATAATATTCATTGTAATAATGAACAAGTTGGAGGTTATGTGGTTCAGTAATGAATCCACAATTTATATATCCATGCTTCAGAAGACACCAATCCATAATGACGCTCATGAATGTTTATGTAAAATGAAATAAATATTCATATACAATGATTAAATATCAATGTATGAAAACATATGTTATTTTATATTTGGTATAGATGTATGGGTTAGTTGAACACTAATACCTGGATTATAAAACCTTATTAAATATCCTATTTCACGGTTTGATGTATTGGATACCATCTTCCTGTTTTGGTAAAGAAATGATTATGATATCTTAATTGAAATGAATACAAATTTTGACACTATAAAGGGACATGGTTTTTTATAGATGGATCTAATGGAAATAACATTTCAAATAGTTGGTCAAGTATAACATGAATGTAATTATGGTTTATAGGTATTACTCTCTTAATATGCACTTGGTTTTCACTCCTGATGGATATAATTTGGATAATTCAACTTTTATTTACAAACCAACTTGTATGATTTGAAAATATTATTACCATGATTGGACTAGATTAATCCTATGGTTTGATTTCATGAAATAATGTGTAATTATTTATACATTATATAAATAATTTTTTATTAATAAATGGTTCCAAACTTTTATTACTAATTCACAGATTATTATTTTTTATTTTAGTCAATGGATGGAACCCAAGGGAACCATGATAATGATGAATGTAATGGAAAATGTAAGGAATATATTCATGGGAAACCTAATGTTACTGGATATACAATTGGAATTATCATTTCGATAGAGAAAAAAATTCTTAATATATGAATCATGATGAACTGAAAATTGGAAAAAGGATGAAACAAAGTTTTGTTGAATCATTCATTGTAAATGAGTAAATTATTTTAGTGGGTCTATTAATCTATTAGTTTCCATTAAATTGATGAGGAGCACTGTAAATTTATATTCAATTCATTAGTATTGAAATCATGAAATTGATTTATATTGCTTATCGTTAGGAAGGAAATGGTTTTTAATGGGGGGAAATATATTAAGAATACATGTTATAAAGGTAAACATTTATCCATGCAGGGGGATGAGTTTAAGATATAATATTTAAAATAATATTTTTTTTCGTATTATTCTACCAATAATAGAGAAGGTATTTCTTGAGTTAAGGAAGAATAATGATGAACCCATTGTTACTTGTGAGGTGAATACTACAAGATTTTGGAGGAATGATTACGGTATTATTAACCACCCTTAATGTCATTTTAATCATTATTTTGGAGTAAAATGATGTCTCTAAAATTTATTATCCATAATTGAATCAATATAGATAAAGAAATCATTTGTTGTGATTTCAAGGTATAAATTGAAATTTGAGTTTCCCATCAATCACATGGTTTCGATATGATAATTACAGTAAAATTAAAAGGAAATTAAAATCACCACAGAGAAATTAGTAGCATATTTCATTAATTAAAAAATGAGGAATGAAAAATGAGGAAATTTACATAATTGTATCGTTATATTTTATTTCCTTCAGAACGAATCTCATCCAAATATTTGTTTTTGATGTGACAAAGAGATGTTTTCTATTTATGTGAATAGAGAGAATATTCTACAGAATTAGCCACACATATATTCGTGTTTTAAATTAATGGGAATTTTAAATTGTGCTAAAAATTTCTCAAATATAATGGGTAACGAAGATGATCGTTGTTGGTAACCTATTATGCTGTAGGAAAATGAGAAATATCATAAAATCACTTTTTCTTATGAGAGGTTAGATAGTAATTTAATTAAAGTCACACATACCATAATATATATATATGAAAATATATTATTTGATTTTGTATCTACAAACTCATTTATATCTGATGAGTTTTCTAGAGGTATCAATATACCACCACAATGACCGGATGTTGAATTTGTAGTAAAATCTAACAGTGGTATGATAATTGTTTCTTAGGTATGTGATTCTTCTATGGTCATGGTATATAGGAATATGACCCCGCAAAATATTTTTATTAACCCCTTATTTAATTTTATATTATCACATTAATGGATAGGAATTATCTACATAAATATCACATTAATTTACAAGAAATGGAACTCTTGTTTGATATTTCAAAACAACCTATAATCATATGTTTATTTGTTGAAAAATATGAATGTATAATGAAAATAAAATCCATTATATAGGTCTTGATTCAAATTAAAATTTCTTTCTTATCCTATATTATTTGTTATAAACTAAACATAAAAGATATTTATATTGTCTTTTAGATTATTGAGGTGTTACTATAAATATTTTATATAATACCTATTGAATATCACTTATTGAGTTATAATAATTAAAACTTAAAATAGAGGAGAATAATGAAAAATGAATTATTCTTCTAAGGGTTTCACCTTTTGGTGTACTATTATATTTTGCTTTAATGAAAATTTCATTGATGTTACTCTTTAATGATCATTGGTAGCTAATCTATGTCAAAACTAAGTACTAGTGTCCTCTAAGAATATTGATGATTTATATAATAATGTTCGTAGAGATAAATAATTTTCTATCATTAACCATTATACTAGATTAATAAATTGATTTTCAAGAAAGAGGATATACCAAATTACACATTATGTATAATTTGATACATTATGACTATATAATGATGACATTGGGTCCTACTAATTACCTTACAATATTCGTGGAATTAATGTTTATTTTTTTTAAAATATTTTTTTTTACAATTTGTTGCAGTATTTATTGATGATATTGTAATATATTTAAAGGGAATGAAAAATAATTATGATCCCATGATAATTGTGAATACTTTAGTAATGAAAGAGAAAATGTATGCAGAATTTACCAAATATGAATTATTTTATTACAAGTTTCATTTCCTTGTGATTAAATTTAAATAGATATATGATCAATGGATACATTAGTGATAGATGAAATTTAAAATTAGATAAAAAAACCTCTATGAATGATATATGATGTTTTATTAGTTTGGAATGATTTCATATACAATTTGTGGAGAATTTCATAATGAAATATAATATAATCACTTTGACAACTCAAAAATGATCCAAGATTCTTTTGAAAAATGATTGTGAGTATAATATTAAGTGTAAAGGGAATGATAGTCATGGATACAATTCTTACATTACACTATATTTGAGATGGTTTTTATTTTTTAGTGATGTGTCTAAAAAATGATTGAGATGTTTTCTCATACATAATGACACTGTTTTAGACTATACCTGATGAAAATTTAATGTTCATGAACAAAATTAACAACCCAATGATTTAAATTTAGCTGTGGTGATTTTTTAATTTAATATGTACCGATCTAAAAATTATAAAGTACATATCCACAATAAAGGAATAAAATCGTTCTGAGGGAAGATGGTTTTACTTGATAATGAATTATTATTTCTTGATACATTACCACCATTTTAAAGGGAAGAAGATGGTTTACAGTCTGATTCAAAAGGATCATTATAGCTTATCCCTAATATAGATAACATAAGATACCATATTTCCATATTTTTAAAGGATGTCCATAAATACTAAGGGATGGGGATAATTATTATATTTCTTAAATACGTGTCAATGAATCTATACAAGTGAAGAATAAATATGCATAAAAATAATTCATCGAGTTATAGAAGATATTGATAACTTATCACATGTTTAGTCATGATATGTCCCAAGGGCAATTTATTTGTCTCATCTATATTTTTTTTAAGGAAAGAGATGTTGTAATGGGATCATAGTTTTTGTTTCTCTATTCATTTTTTGTAAAATTAAGTATAGATATTTAAAATTGTAAATAAATTGCAATATAATGATTATATATATCATAGATTTTTTGCCTTGGTTCTGAAAATGTCACCATGGTATGGATGGGAGAAATAAGCATATTTGGATTTGAAAACAATAGAAAAAAACAGAGTTGAAATTTGAAGAAATAAAAATGGATTATGTTGTTTTACTCCCAAAAATATAAAAATTGAATAACATAATATGGGTTACTGTTTTTCACCTTATAATTTCATCACACATAACTGATATTAGATTATACTTCTCTCTAGAACAAATATCCAAGATATAAAAAAAGAATGTAGTGGAGTACCACATTTTCTTGTATTGCATTGGGATTAATGTTTTACCAAGATGTTATGAATAAGTCATCAACATGATTCTCATCTCTCTTTATGTATCATAATTATTTAAAATATTGAGATACATAGACACAACTAGAGAATAATTTAGACCATATTGTATGAATCAACATCTTATTCTATGGATTTCAAAGATGGATGGCATCAACAATTTCCTCTAGTTTTGATTTATTACAACAATATCATTCACTTTTAAATTTATATAAATCATTATGAGGACCTCTATGGAATTATATATTAAACTCAAAGTTGTTGAGATTAAGTATGTAAATGAAATGTATTGGGACTACTATTTGATGATTAAATGAAATAGTAGGTTGGAGCCATTCTTCATCACATAAATGAGACACAATTTTGATCTATAAGTTATGAAGATAATCATCGTTGTGATATGGAATTTTTAGTTAGTGATAAGGTGTTTCTATGAATTTATCCTTGAGATATGGTTATGATATCTATGATGAAATGAAAGATGATCCATAGTTATACTAACTAATTTTATATCTTTGATCTAGTTTGGATGGATTCTTGTCACCCAACACATCAACAAAACATATCTTATGTCCATGAAATGTTGCATATATTTTTTATGTGAATTAAAATAACTTATCTATTGTATGTACTAAACTAAGAGTTCATACTTATATATAATGAAAGGAAAACTATGGAGATTCTATATCATATAGATAATGTTCTATGAAACAAGAGGACTCATTTCTTCAAATTGTTGTTGAAAAAACAATAGCATGATAAGGATACTTAGGAAACATATGATATGATGAGTTAGAAGTATTCTACATAGTTTTTATTAATGTTTATAAAATTTTCAAGAAAAAAAATTTAATATTTTTTATAATGTAACAACCCATGATTTTCAGAAATATTTTTTCCAAATAAATGTAACTGAATTGATATATTGTGTCATAGGGAACATTGAGTTTCAATAAACTATGATATAATATTAAAAAATTTTGTAAAAATTACCTCTAAAACTAATCCATAAATCTTAAGGGCGTGTATAGTAATAACTATATTTTAAATATTAATATTTTTTAAATTTAATGATATCATTATGAAAAACAAGTGCTTAATTTTTAGTAAATTACTATTTTTTTAGAAAATAAATTTTTTTTAATAAATTATATTATTTCCTTTTATAAATATTAAGAATTTTAATTTTTAACATTTAAAAATTTAATTACAAAAAATAAACATCATTTTTGAATTTTTTTTATATTTGATTTTATATAAATTTTTTAATTTATCTACAATGATTAAATTTTTTAGTAATAGTATAGTACAATGATATTGGTTAGAAATTACATTTTCGATAAAATATTTTATAAGATACATTTAATTTTAAAGTTGTTTTAAAATTAATATTCATAAAATTAAATATATTTTAATCCAAATTTGGTCATTTTATTCAATATTATATTTAAAATATATTTTATAATGTTCTATTATAATGAAAAAAATTTCCTTAGAAATATGAATTCTCATAACATATACTCACTTATTCATAAACAAAACAATTCTAGTTTTGTGATTTTAATTTAGAAAAAATTATTCAATTTTATAAATAAGAATATGTTTTTTATTTAATAATATGAAATAAATTATTTCCCTTATATATAATATTTAATTTCTGTGGATAATGTTAAAACCTGTTTATGGGGGTGTTATAAAAAAGATAAGTTTATTTTTCCAATAAAACTCACCTAAATCCAATTGGATTAGCACAATACAACCTTATCGTATCTTAATTTTTTAACTCCTATTATTTGACTAATTTTTTGATTTATTTTATCATTTTGGAAACATCCTATTATTGTATAATTTCGTAATTTTCCAAACATATAAATGGAAAATCCTCTCCTCCACTCTTCATACGTCTACAGACATTTTTTATCAAATACCTACCAAAATAGATTAATTTATTCCCTCCCCATGTCTTGGAGGCGTTATATTTGATAAGATATGATCTTATGTATTCTATGCGAATAAACCTATAGATCTTCTTTGAAAAAGAGCCTTAGCTCCATAACAGGAGTTATAATTTTAAATTTTCATCAAATTCAATGAAATATTGATAAAAAATGATTATATAGAAAATTAAATGTCTGTCATATAATATATATTTATTATATTTTAATAATAATTAGCATCAATATTCAATTCCATCAAATGGAAAATAGTGATGTTGATGTTACTTACAATGGACTATATCTGAGCGAATGATGTGATTTTTTTCCATCAACAACAAAAATAGGTATATATTATGATTTATTTAATATATATATATATATATATATATATTATTTATGAAATATTTACACATCTCGAATCATAATATCATATCTACCTTATTTAATTAAAATCAACTGGAAAATGATAATGTTTCTTCTGCATATATCTATACCACCGCCTCCATGCAGCGATGTGATAAAATTTTCATTTTATATTTAGAAGAATGGTAGTGAGGAAGGTTTTAGTGAATATATATGATATATATGACATAAAAATGATTCAAAAAATTTTATATAATATTTAACTTTTTATCAATTTTTCTTTTGAGGAAATATAAACAACTGTAATTCTTACATACATCTAGCTTATACATCAATGGTGTAATTGATTTTATATCTCTAGAGTTTATTGACTTCTATATAATTATGTATTATTAATATATTTGTTATTTATAAAAAATATTACATTTTGTAGATTATAGATCCATGATCAATGTAAACTAGAAATATTACTAAATGAAAACATTCATGATAAATAAAGTTGTTATTACTCAAAATGGGATTTTAAAAAGGAATTTTAAAAAAACATGTAATAAATGTTCAAAGTATAATCATATATGTTATGATATATATAATTATATTAGAATAATATATCTATAATTAATATATAATTATTATAATTGTGTTTTTTAGAAGTATGGTTGATCGTAAAACATAAGGTAAAATATTCATACTCTTAGTTTTATATCATTAACTTCATTATTTAAATCATATATTTTTTTTCAATTCATTTTATAATTTCATCGAGAATTTTGTTAAAAAGTTACCAACAAGTATGTGATTTTTGTATCACTTTGATTTATATAGAAGACATCCCATATTCAGAGATTATGTCAATTTTATAGTGTATATAATTACCGTGAATTTATTTTTTGATAAATTTAATGTAATAATGTGATTTTAATTTTCATATTTCATTCTATAATTCATTTTTATTGTGATTCAATAGCTACCAAAGTGATAACACTCTAACATTACAATCTTGTTTATTATTAGGGTTATTTGCGATTAACACTGTGATGATGAAATATAAGCATATAAATCTCAAAAAACTCATTTATTTACTATCCTATAGTTATTATTATTGAAAACAAGTTGTTATTCTGTTAACCTATAATTAAGATATCAATAGAGAAAATTTATGTTTTAGGAATAATTGAATTTATTTATCTGTTAAGTTGGAAATTATTTTTCTTCCATGCCCACATGTTCTTAAAATATTTTAAAGAAGGATTTAACCACACTCTATTAATTTTTTAATAAAAGAGTAACAAATATTTTACTTTTTAAAAAACAGTTTAAACAAAATATTCTTATTATTTCATAAACCAAGGAATTTTGACATTTTTTCTACAAATGTGGATGGAGTAATTGTTTTAATGTTCATTTCATTAATGATATTTCTTATAAATTTGACATTTCATTGATTCTAAGATCCATATATATGTTTTGAAATATTTTTTCCATGGAAATGTTTTATTTTAAATAGTGGACGTTTTTATATTTCAATTAAATGATTCAAAATTATCTTTTTTGTTTTCCACATTTAATGTTTGAAGTGATATTTTAAAATCATTTTCTATATAAAATGACAATCTATAATTTTAGTGATGAATTTCGTGGGATATATTTCAATCATACCATCTATATTATTTTTCGGATGGATTATTTATGGTGAAATAATGTTTATGAATATTATTACATTTCAATTGTTTATGCAATGATGAAACACTGGAATGTTTATAAAACCCATATGTTATCCATTGGTTATGCTAAAATAATTTTTTTATAAAACATATTAATTTTCATGGGTTATGATATGATTATTGTTTTATGATATTTTGGCCCACATATATATTATTTTATTTATATTCTGGGTGGGACCCATATCTAAATACAATATGTTTGATATTTATGGATATCTCATATGATAAAGAAACTACATTGGGTAGGGAATCCAATCCAATAATGGATGTTTCTACTATAAAAGATGTGGGACTAAATTATGAATTATATTATTGTTTTGGGATTAAAACCAATCCAATATAATATTCATGGTAGTAAACATTTAATACTACGTTTTATTTGGGAGTGACTCGAATCCATGATGATAGTCTAGGAAAAGAACCAACAATACTAAAGAAATTATTTTCTATATTATTTTATAACCCATAATCCCAGGTTTTATGAAATTTTTTATTCTTACATGATTATGTTAATTTATGAATTTTAGACATGTGTCTTATGAACCAAATATTTTTATTTCATTACTCGAATTTATGTATTTTAATATACATGGTATGGTTTTAAAATGTTATTATCACCTTCAATTAACCTTATTCTCTTGTTATATTGATATATCCCTTTTTTACCTATACTAAGTATTTGAGATCACCCTTTCATATAATTCCTTTCCAAAGGTTGTGACGAAGTGCATTATGTATTATATTTATATGATGTTTATTATTTATGAAGGATATATTAAAAGATTATTTATATCAATAATGAATTAGTTGTTTATGTATCCACGTTTCAAAAGATATTGATCCTTTGTGATCCTCTAGTGAGTTTATATAAAATTAAATCTATATTATTCTCTCTTGATTAAATATATATGAATAAAAAGGCAATTTAATTATAGTTATATAGTATAGAATTTATCATTATAATACACCAGTATATTTATGGTTATTATACTCACTACAAGACATTAAAAATCATGGTTAATGTTTTCTCCAAATCATGATAAAATTTAGAATATTTTCTATCCCCCTAAGATATAAAAATACATAGTCCCCATATAATCTAGAAAAAAATCATCTTCATTCAAAAAAAACGAACCATATTTTATAAAATAGTATGGGAAGCTTCATATAAAAATAACAGTAAATTTCGTGGAAGCTATCCTTTAAATGTGATTCCAAACTTCATGTAACAAATCCTGGAATAATTACATTTCATTACAGATACAGACATCCATACTGCATGATTTTAATCATCATAGAAAAATATAGAACTAATTTATTTAAAAAAATGATTCCATGGACCTCACTAAAGAGGATCTACATTTATGATAGAATTCGTATCCTACCATGTCATTGTTTTCAATGCCATTCACATATCAGAATTCTACCCCAATAACAACATCTGTCATTTTTTATGATATTTAGTGACACCGTTCTATCTTTTCGAAGACCATGGTATATGTTATAATAAAATAACATAATTCATTGAGGGATATGTCTTTTACTTTTATGGATCCACTTTCATATCCCACCACTTAGATGATTACCATATTCAATCATGTGATGCATATAGGCCTAGTCAATATAGAGGAATTTATCTAGGAACTATGAAATGAACATGATCATTGTATCATGATGTCAGTGGTCACATTATTTCATTTTCATAACATATAAGGAATTACATCCAAAAGATCTGAATAGTTTGTAGTCTTGGTAAACTAGATACTCACATTATTCTTATATTATATTTAAAAAAATTGAATCATTTTTTATTTTCAAAAATTCTTTACATCATCTATAGAATCATAGAATAAAATTATTAGTAAAAATTCAACAATAATGAGAAATAGAAAAAATGTTGGTGGGATCAAATGATAAGTACGAGTTTAGTATAAATTAATACTTCATGAATAAATAAGAATAATTTACATTTAAAGGTAAATATATGAAAAAACATGCCCCTAAAATAATGATAATATGATGATGAGATAATTAATATTCAATATAGAAAGGTAAATAACTAAAACACTAGATATTAAATCAATAAAATAGAAAATAAATTCATCTATATATAAAATCATTGTGAAAATATCATGTATAATTGGATAGGGAATAATCAATATTGAATAGTAAATAACCAAAAATTGCTTTTAATAACTAAAATTATAATAAAATGCTTCACGAGATAATATTATTTTAAAAATATCATGGATAATAATAAGATAATTCATAATCAAGGGAATTTTTATTAATGTATTTTAGAGTATCTGGTCAAATAATTCCTCTATAGTATAGATATTGAAAATGAAATTTATATCTAGTGGGTATATATAAAACCAAAAACCATTTAAATAAACCTTGGAATCTAATTTTTCTCATGACACTACTAATGCATTGATATACTATCTATAACAAGTAATATCAATATTTAATTGTCAAAAGAATACATCATATATAAAATCAATAATTTATTTCAGGAAAATCATGTCTTATAATAAAAATTTTATATAGATGAAGGAAAAAATAACAAATATTTATCCAAAAAATCATATAAATTTTGATGTGAAATATAATACGTAGAGTAAAAATATTTTTTTTTTGAAAAATTAATATCTATTATAAATAATAGGGATTTTTATTGAAATTTAATGTCCAATGATTACAACAATGTAAATTCTTCATGGTATAGTTTATCATTACAAAAAATAATCATGAATAATAATTTCAATACATTCCCTAGTAAAAGTTATCATAAAAATTTCAAAAATATATCTGGTGTGGAATAAATAAAAATTATAATTGGTTGATAAAAATTAATTTATGTTTTTATGATGTTTAGAAATATAATTACACAAAAAGATAATAACAAATTTTTTTAGGGAAATACACTTTTCACGTGTAAATTTTTAATAAATAAAAATGATTACAAAATATATTTTCAAGATGATTATTTGAAATTAATAATCAAAACATATAATTAAATAATTAATAAATTTATTGGTCATTATGGATCTAAAGGATATTAATGTCCTACCTGTTATCACAAAGATGCATTTCATATTTTTTTAGAAAACCCTATATCAGCATTGTTTTGAAAACAAAATGAAGATTATTTTCATATTTAAAAATCAAAAATATGAGAAAATATTTCATCAATATATTATTTTATTAATTTTAACATGTTATTTAAACAAAATTTAGACACATTGATAAAAAAAATTATTTTTTATCAAACAGAGAAATGATGTTGGATTTTATAAAAAATCATTTTCTCAATAATTTTATCAAACAAAGAGTAAAATGATGGTACTATGACAGGAAAATATATTACTAAACAAGTGAATAAAACCATTAAATGTTATAATTAACCAACTATTAAATAATACCATTTTTATTTAAATTAATTCACAAACAAACCCAATCAAATGATTTTGTGAAATAATCTCTTTAAATGAACATAAAGTTGATATGAGAATTAATCGATTAATAAATTATGTGTATCAAATTTTAATCCACGTAAAAAAACTAGATATAAGAATACTATAAATAAAATTCATTGTTGACATTATCCTTGAATATTAAAGACATTGAAGAATCTATATAACCTTATGTAAGGAAATTGAGTTATAAAATTTTTGAACACTTGGTAATTTTCATATAAAATCACCATACCATAATTAATTAAAATTAAAACATAAAGTATTATTAATAATTATGTAGTCATGATATTTAAATTAAATTTGTAATTATAAAAACCATTAAAAATGAATTACATTCGAAATACTTAAATATGACTCAAGGAAGAGAAATTGAGATGAAGTCAACTACCACACATTTCCATTTTATATAAATTTATTTATCCACCTATATAATGATTTAAATCATGTTAATAATTTTTAAAATAAAATTATTAATATTTATATTATCATATATAATCCTCTAATAACATTTTACCATTTTTTTCTTAATAATATTTCATTATTTTGGTGGTTCTGGTTGTTAATTTCTATGTTTTCTTAAGTGTGACTCATTATGAATGTTATACTTCAGATAATTATTATATATTTAAATAATCTAAATAATGATATTAATTTTTTAAATATCATAGAAATTAATTATATATATTTTTATAATCATTATTGTGTGGATGACAAGAAAAAATATATCACATCTCTTCACGAGGCGGTAGTCCACCATACACACGAGAAACGTTATCATATTTTAAACATTGTGGAATGTTAAAATATAAATTTTATATTAAAATTATACAATAATAATAATATAATTAATATATTATTTATGTTTTGAAATAAAACATTATATATATCCTTAAAAGTTGGATATGGAAAACAAATTACATCCATTCTGGAGGTGGTAGGCCACCGTACACACGATCAATGGTATGGATTCCCATATTATGGAAGAGAATATAGATATAAGTAAATACCATAATATAGTAACATATTAGTACAATTATAATAGTTATTTTATTATAAAATATTTGGTTCAATAATATTTTATGTAGGTGGGAGATTAAAAAAATCATCATTTAAGAATGTTTCCTCTTCTTCAAACAACTTCTTTAGGATTGTAACAGAATAATTACTAGATCAAATATATTATAAAAAAATATTTTTTATGTTTTTATTTTAATAAGTTATTAGTGTTTTTATTTAAAAAAGGATATTGAATTGTGAATATGTAAGGATATGGTATGGGAGTTCGTATATGGGAGAGAGGAAACACCTGGAATTTTGGAATATATGCAATTACCCCCATACTTATATATTAAAATAATCCTCCCAAAAAATATGAATCGACCCTTAGTAACGAGAAGTTAAATATTATTCCAAAAAATTGATTTTGGACAGGTTTTTAGGTCATTTTGACCCCTAGTATCTTAGTTTGATCCTTATAAATAGCCTTTTACATTAACTGCGCTATTGAATTTTTTCAATTTTCGAAAAAAAATAAGTGAAAAAAATTATTTATTTTTCTTAAGATAATATTAATTTTAATAACTCGAAATATTGAATTGATTACATAAAATTAAATTAAATTTTCTTCACAATCGAATAAAAAATCATACCCATAAACACGAAAAAAGTGGGGTTCTAAAGGGAATATTTCCATATGTATAGGCAGTTTTAATTTCAAAATTGATATTGAAATAAATTGAAATAACCTAAATTATTTTAATTTTTATATAATTGAGATATATTTACATTAAAATCAATTTTAAATATAATTTTACCTTTTCTCATATTTAAATGAAAATGAAATTCTTAAGAAAAATGAATAATTTTTAACAATAGTAGAAAAATGAATATATTTAGAAACATCCAAAAACATTCACCATAAGATAATAATGATATTATGATATTAAAAGTTAATTTTTTAGTATAAATTTTCTAAATGTGTTTTAAATTAATTTTATATGCATTTCAGAAAACCTGAGAAAATAATTTTCAATAAAAAATAGAAATTTTCAAAAAAAAATCTTTTTTCTTTTAAATGTTTATTATTTTATTTATACTTTATATATATAAAATAGATTTTTATATAAGTTTAATGAATATAATTTTCACAATTTATTTATTAATATTTATACATACTAATTTAATATCATGTTTATAATAGTATTATATTATTCCGTTCCTTTAGACACGATGTTTCATGTGTTGAAATATATCACTGAGATAAAGATTAGGGAAATATATATCAAGGGATTTTTAATCTTTTTGTTTAATGACACCAATACAATTGAATAAAAAATTAATCTATTAAAATTTCATGGTTTAAAATTTTCCCCACCATAAATAAATTTATTACACTAAAAATGATCTTATGGTCATAAATCAAGGGTTTAATATTTGAATACCCATTTGTTAAAAATCCACATAATAAAAATTATTAATAAAACATCATCATAATAAGAGAGAAAAGGATTTAGTCGGTTCATGTAAAGAAAAAAATATAGGATTTCATGCAAATATCTTCAAATAATAAATATTACTAATAACACATCATTTTAATAGTAGAGAAGGGATGTATTATGTTTCCATAGAGTAAAGGGAACATTAATTCCATGTTGGATAAAATTTTGGGTATTTGAATATATTTACACAGAAGGATAACATAATTAATTATAGGGGTGATAGAGATCATCAATCATAGGAATATGATTGAACAATTAAATTTCAAGGAACTAAAAACCATAAATCTATGGTGATTTAACAAATCATTCTATATATATGGTATGAAGCTAATAGGATACAAATTTTTTTAGAAGATAATTTTCCTAATTTTGAACAAATATTTTACTATATATAAACACGAGTAAGTATACTTATTTCATATCATTATATTTCATAATTTCAATTTCTCTCTTTGGTAATGCATTGATAAATTTATAATTCTTTAGATTCAACATAACATAAATATTAAAAATATTATTTTTATTCCTAAATAAGTAAAATCAAATTTATTGGATCATAATTTTAAGGAAATAGTGAAAATAATTTATGTCTATATCGAACTATATTTTAACTCCATTAATATTATCTCAAGTTATCTAATAGAACACATTAATCTCTAAACTTAAACAGTTACACTATTGATTCAATGTTAATATTTATCTTTCAAATTATTTAATTTAAAATACTGACATATTAACTATAACATCAGGTAGTCTTATGGTAAGTGTTAAACCATTTTCATCCTTCAGTTGTAGGTTTAATCCACATAAATTTTTATCTAAGAAACAGGTTGTCCACCAAGATGCGGGTTTTCTTTTTTCTAAATGCATATTTATATAAATACTATAATTTTCCAAAATTTTGATTACCTTTAATTGATAGAAAGAAAAGATATGATAATTGTTAATGGAAACCAATGCATTTAATCTTATATCCAAAAATATAGTGGAATAATTACTCAAATAGCATTATCATTTACTAAACCAGTAGGTTATGTTCCCATTAAAGTTTTCTGAATATATCCTTAATCATGATATATTCCAAATAAAAAATTTATCTGAAGTGATGTTTTACAAATTTAAATTACAACCACCCTTAAACAATTAAACCCATGAGAGTATAGATTATTCATAACTTAATGGACAAAAATATGATTATAAAATTTTACAAAATAATTATTTGTTTCATTATTCATATAAATAAAATTCCATTTTTAATAATAATTAACAAATTTAATTATTAAATACTAATAAAAAATTGTGATTCACTTTATTTCATCATATGTCATGCTTAGGTATAAGGGTTAATAATTTGAAGATAGAATTGACATCGATAATTCCTATGATCCACAAATTTAACAAAAAAATAATAAATTTATTCTTATGATAAAATTTATTTCTTCCCATCATTCTCTTTACTTTTTCATAGCGATTCATTGATTTATTCCATAGTTTTCTACATGTAAAAATATTTACGATTCCATTGAGAAATATTTCATAGTGTAAATTTCCTCATTTTTTGCATGAAGTAAATCAAAAATCCTATTCTAAAAGGTCTCACCAAACTGAGCACTTTGAAAATATTATTCTTATCATCATTTGTGAGTCTATGAGTTGGTTATGGTATAGGCTGTTAATATTATATTAGGATTACATATCTTGAATATACACAATATATTTCACTAAAGTCATCATTTCATTTTTTTAGTCACAGTCACCATATTATCCATCATATTTAATTTTAATATAATTTATTTTAGTTCTTTCCATTGTCTAATAAAAAATATATTTGTTTGAGTAATAATGATCTTATTAGAAACTATATAATCTTGATGAATCACTTATAATATTTCTAAATAATGAAACCTAAATTTCAATATTTGATTTGTTACACTTATCCAAGTTCATTAATTTTCCCCATCTATTTAACCCCATCATAATGGTTTATAATGAAAATTTCTATTATAAAATTAATATCCTATTAAAGTTTCAAACAAGGTCTATATTAAGGCCTATTGTAATATATCACATAATGGTTTATTGAATTCTGGTTCTCTTTTTTATAAGTTATAACCCATTAGTATATCTGAGCCAAAAACCCTCCCACTTGTATAGTCACGAATGGGTTGTATTTCTAAAATAATCCATATAATATCTACCTTAATTGAAATTAAATATGTTCTTCTATTGTTGTCCTCACATTCTATGAACAGGTTATATTACATCAATTATGTTTCCTTAAATATAATCCCCATGGTATTTACAAAATGTATTATGATAGAAGCTATAAATATCTCAATCCTAGTAACCCAATTCTAATAGATACATAATTACATTGTAAAAAAACATGGGACATAATCTCAAAGAACAAAATATTTTGTTGATCATGGTAAACTATATACATACATGATAACCATATTATATTTGAAAACCTAAACAACAACACATTTTTTTTCAAAGAATATCCTTATTCCCTCTACAATATCATGTCAAATCATTAATTAAAAACTTATTAGATAGTTTTGTAAAAGAAAAAAATATAAGGGTTATCTCAAGTGATCAGTGAGGTTTTTGTGTATCCAATGATTTCATGAATTAATAAGATTGATTAATATAGAATGTTAAAAAAAATAACAAACAAGAAATCTAAATAATTTGAAAATCATTATTAGATAACGAATAATATATATAGAAAGGAAAATAAAATAAATAACATTATATTTAATAAGTAAATTAAGAATTAAATTCATTTAGAGAGAGAGCATATTGGTTATAATAAGATAGACAATAGTCAATATGTGAAGGTAAATAAATGACATCACGTTCCATTTAATCAGTAAATTGAGAATGAAGGACATCCAAAGAAAATATCATTATAAAAAAATAATGGATAAAAAAAATAAATTCTAAATTAATAAAATGATTAATTATAATAGGTGAGGAAATCATACATTATCATAACTATACTATCAAGATCTTTCACAAGATATTTTAGAAATTAATGGTTGATATACACTAGAAACCCATAAAACTATGGATAAAAAATATTTCCCCTAATGATTACATAGATGGATAAATTGTATATTAAAAATAGTACATACCCTTATCTTCATGTACAAATAATTCTTTATATATTTATTGGTTGATTTAATTCATTATAATATACCGTATCTAAAAATTTCTATATCTAGTAAGGAATGTAGATTGATTATAATTTTCATATTTGATCACATAAATTTAAAGTGAAACATTATATATAGAAATGACATATGTTTTAAGTGTGAAGTATAACCATGAAAAATAAATTGGATATTGAGGTTATATTTAATTTCCAATGATAACACAAAAGTTAATATTTCAATTGAAAGTTAACGATTAAAAAAATTAATCAAAATAATAAGTAACTTCCAAAGTAAAATTTATCGTATACCATCCCAAAAAATGATAAATATTTTGTCAATTCTATATATACCTAGTGGATAATAATTATAAAAATATGGTATGTAATTAATGTAAATAAATAAAAAAAAATTCATTAAAATCATTATTGTGGAGAATATCATTTTCGCTTTGAAAATATATTTAAATCTAGAAGTTAAAAGAAAATTTCCAACATAAATAAACATTAAAATAATACTGTAATCATATAATGGAATCTATAAAACATTTAATGTTAATGAAGGCAATAAATTCAATTCATTCTGTACACATTAAGATATTGATTCATTTCACTCTTTTATAAAAATCTAATTGAGGATCATTTTTAGAATAAGAAAAGATGATTTCTCTTTATTTTTTTTTCAAAACATGGTAAAAATATATTTTATAAATAATTTTTAGAATGTTAAAACATTTTATAAATCTTTTTTATGAATACGGATGTATAATTGAAATTACATTTGATAAAAGAGATAAATGAAGCTGGATTTTTTTGAAGAAATTATATCATTAATTTTAATTACCAAGACAGACATAATAATGGAAATTTTATGTCAAAAAATATATAACCATGGAAGACTAAAATTGTTGTTATATAATAATAAAATAGATTCCTTAATTTTAAATCAAGTACAAACAATCATGATTTAAATTAGGGTTTGAAATAAAAACATAAAAAAGATGGTAACATTAAAGGGAGAATAAAACAATATTATCCATTATATAAATCCACATAAAATAAGTGGAAATTTAAAAATTCATAGTGTGTACTCATTCCATACAAAATCATATAATATTAAAGTCAAATAAGATGTAATACAACCTAATTAAAATAAACTATGTTATGAAATTCATTACACCTTGGTAATATTCATGTAAAATTCCCTAAGATGAAATATTTATAATAAAAACATAAAATATCATTAAGTGTTAATTATTCATGATGTTATATGAAAAAGTCCATTTAATAAACCCTATAACTGAAATTATGTTCATAACATTATAATATGCCTTAATGAAGAGAAATTGAGATAAAGTACCTTACCTCATGCTTTATTTTGTTTCAACAAGTTATAACCTCATGTATAATGTATTTAATCATGATATTATATTATAATATAGAAATATTAATTTTTATAATGTCTTATATGATCCAATTATGACATTTTACCACCCATATGTAAATATAATGTCATTTTATTTAATTTTTATGGTCTTATTTCCTTTGTTTCCTCATCTGTGTTTTGTCATGAATGATATAGTTATTTTTTATATTATATAGTTTCAATATATATATTACTCTATTAATGTAATAAAAATCACATATACTTATTATATAAATATTTAGAATCATTATTAATGGTTATACATGGTTACATGAATCACACCTCTTCGTGAAGAGGTAGTACATCAAACACATGAGTGCAATTATTGTATTTAAAAAAGATTACAATTTAATAAGGTATAAGAGATATTATATTTTTTTAAGAATAATAATCTCAATGATATAACAAAAAATATTAAATTCATTATTATATCCATCCTTGAATGGTGGTGATGGAAAATGCTTTACATCCGTTAAATATGTTGTAGTTTGTTGTACACTAGATCAATGACATTATTTCCCATTTGATTAGAGAAAATATTGGTATAGGTAATTAATTTAACATAATAAAATATATGTATAATAATATTCTATGGGTATTATAAAATAAAATTTTAAAAATATTTTAATGAATTTGAAAGGAAAACAAAATTCAAAAGCTTATGTAAGGACAATACCACTTCATTGGACATCATCTTTAGGATTTCCTAAAAATCCATCCTCGGATGGTTTCATGACCAATAAAATGTCTCTATTAAGTTTTTCCTAGAGTGCGGAACTGATTTAGGTTAGTCATAGATTGAACAAATGGATTTGGATATATGAATATGGGACAATATAGGGTGGAATTTTAATTATGGGGGAGAGGATATATATGAACTTTTGAAGAATAATCAAGTAATCCAATATTTTAATAATTCCAAAAATTATAAAAAATATTTTATTCTCATTAAATATAGGAAATAATTTTGAAATGTACCCATAAAATGGGTTTTTCAAATGTTGGTAGGTCATTTTGTAACATTTTGTTTAGTTTAACCCCATATTAACCCATTTTTATCATAAATATGGTAATTAATTTGTAGTGTTTTCAATCTAAATTTTGATAAAAATGTAAATATAAACAAATTCGATTATATATATTATTCTAATTCAAAATATTGATTCTTATTTTCAAAATTCAATTCACTGAATTTTTAGAATCTAATTAAATATTATACCCACTAAAGCAATGAATAACCAAGTTCCTAAAGATAATCATTTCATATGTATATAAGGTTTTAATATCAATATTCAGTATATAATTGATTAAAATCAAATAAATTAGATAGGTTTTAATATAATTGAACTATTTTTACATTAAAACTAGTTTAAAATATAAGTTGTCCTTGAAAAATAGTTTCTTGGAAATACAGTTTTTAAAAAAATCAGTATTTTACACTATTCATCATTAAATGAAGTTTTTCATAAAATTAAAAAAATAAACCTTAGAAAATTATGATGATATTATTTAAAAAATTATATTCATATTGAAATTTTTTATAAATTTTTTTAAAAACTAATATTAAACTATATTCTCAATATAAAATTAAATAGTATTAGTTGAAGAATAAAATTTTTGAAGAGAGAATTTATGTTTATTTAAAATGATTATTATTTTATTTTTAATCAATAAATATAAATTTAATTTCTTTTATACCATTTTATGTATATAGTATTCTTAATTATTCAGTGCAATTCATACCCTCTAATTTAATTCCTATTATATAATGTTATTCTATTTTACGATTCCTTTATCCTTAGGATTCCATGGGTTAAAAGCTATTTATGTGATTAAATTTAAAGAAATATATTTTCATGGATGTTTAATAATTTTGTTTCATGTTCAATACACTATCAAATTATAATAGATCAGACCATACTTCTCTATTAATCTGCAAAAATATTCTATTTGGGGTGTCCAGGACACCATCAATGTGTTAGGAGGAGGTCGGTTTTTGGTGGCGGGTTGTCACCATGGTGTTACCTATCAGTGCCACCAATCGGGGTCTCACCTGAACGGTTCCATAGAAGGATGTTGGTGGTTCTTTACCCAGTTTTTTCTGTAATTCCCTATTAATCATTAATACTTCTTTTAATGTGTTTTAAGGATGTCTGTTATCCCATAAATGGTATCTTAAGTCTCATAAGGGTGGGTAAACCCTTGATATAGAAAAACATGTGTCTTTTTATCTATATCACACCATTTTCGCATTTCTAGTTTTACCCATGTTACAGTTTTTCTCAATTTAAATTTTGTTTATCAACTCACATCCGTTATCTCTACTATCTATGAGGATAATTATTAAATCTCATTTAATTTTAATATATTCAACCACCATACCATGTGTTTTTACAACGATCCTATTTTGATGAACTTTGATATTGAACATCCCGAAACTCTAGGATTGGGCCTTTTATCATAATTTGACCTTATTCTTCCTTGGTATCTGTTCTTTTACCTTGGTGCTCTTAGAGTCCATCTTATGGAAACATGTCGTGCCTAAAGATCCCTCAAGTTCAGTTCTTCACAGAGATTCCTAATGCATGACTACAATTCTTAGTGCAAGGGGGAAACTGATCCTTGATCATCTATATAGGGGTTCTTACTTTTTAACTGTTTACATTACATCATGCGAGGTGGGTATGGTGATGTTCTCTCAAGACATAGATGAACCCAACATTAATGAAGATAATAATGGACTTTTACTAAATGAAATGGTGAGAGTGATGGTGTTTATGTTGGTGTGTTTTAAAATCATTTGTTATTTTTTGAATTGTATGGAATCATTTCCACTGAAAATCATGCTCATTGGTGGTCCTTTCACGAGAACTAATGTAGCTAAGTTTTTATAGACAATTTATTAATTTCATGACTATAACATGGAAACTATCTAATTACATAAACACGGTGGATTAAATGGATTCTATATGAAGAATATCCCATGTGTGATCACCTAAGATATCTAAAAAATGAATGAACATAATGAATGGTGTGGATAAATCTAAAAAATCTCATGCTCTATTCTGGTAATATTCATGGTTCCCCTGTTTGATGCTTTGTGGGGTGACATAGCGGAGAATGGATCCTCAGGTAGTGGGGCTATTTTTTTGAAAATCTGAGTCCATGTGGAGCCCAAATGTTGGTGCTTGGATTAATTCCATCACATCAAGGGATCTCACATATCCATTTTGATGTTGTGACATTAAAAGAGAACCGATTATGAATGCTTAATATCATGATTGGTCAATTCCCAGCAGTTTTTATTTTGGATTCTGGTTATGCCTATTAGTTTTTCGTTAGTGGAGTAATTTTTTAAATGGAATCACATGAACATGATAAAGAGAAGGTGTATAATGGGGAATTGTTTTCCAAGAATGGGTTGTGATCTAGTTGTGGTTGTTGTGTATTTGTGCATGTAGGGATAACATCATGAGTTGTTGTGTATGGGATGGTTGTCTATTTTGGAACCCTTAATTTGTGATTAGTCTGTGATTACTTATATATATAATATTTAGTTCTTCTGTTTCTTGTATTCACCCCACCAATTTAGATCACTTTTTGCCAAACACCCCCATTTCAAGAGGTAGGTTGTTTTCCAAACAATTGAATGAGTGGTTGGTTATTAGCATCTTTCAGATCCCTCTCCTAATTACCCCAAGACTATTAGAATAGGATTTAAAGAATAAGGTTCAATATAGCCCAGGACTCTTTAGGACGGGTGTGTGGTGGTGGTTTTCCTCGCTGTGTGCGGGTAGTTTTGTTCCCCAATGGTCTTCAAGATGAGGCCTATGTGTATTTTAGACATGGCAGTGTTTGTTCAGGACCCAATGTCTTTGGGTGTGGAAGTGGTTGTTGTGGAATAGGTGTATACGAGCGTGGTTATGTGTGGTTTTAGTGGCCTATGTGTATATGGGTGGGATGCATGGTTGTGGTGGCCCAAATGGTTATTGTTAGGGGTGGTTGTGGGACTGTAGTGGGATCTATGGGGGAGGGCCTATGCATAGGATATCCTAAATAACGAATGGAAAAGTGGTGTGGGGTACCCAAATATGGATGTTCTATTACTATTACTTTACCTGACATGCATAACTTGGGGAGTGTTCCTTCGTGAGCCTAGTTTGATTTTTTCCATTCTTGGTGTTTTGGTTATCTCTATTTCACACGGGGCATTAAAATGTCTCCCCACATGTGGATGATATCATTTGGTATTCCTTTATATGTATACCTATATACTCTTCCTACATATATAAAACTACTTTTAGGTTTCTAAAAGGAATTTGAGGACTATGTCGGACCTTATTAGCTCGACAATAGGATTGTTTTCATTGTTGCTTTTAATTCTTTTAGTACTTTCATTAAGAGTTTTGAAAGACATATTAGCACTTTATTTTGAACATGCATGTGGAAAAAATGGCACTTCCTTCACTTTTACCTTTTGTATTTGGTGTTTTTTGGGATTTATCATCTAATCTCAAGATGTTGTTTTAAAAATTTGGTAATGTCTTATGTACTATGTGAGATGATTTACCCTTGGTTCTAGTCATCACTCACATACCTATTGATGGGGGGACTCGTGGGGTCATTATCTCCCCATCAACATGATGAAGGAACAGTCTCGCAATTTGTTGTCCCTTCCCTCATCTTGGTGAAGGCTATTCGTGACACAAATAAAATGTTATTCTTTTATAATAGTGTGATGTTTCAAATTACTTGTGGATCTATTCCCATTATCATTAGCTATGTAGTGATACCTAGATCCCCTATCACATCACCATCAACAGAAATTATTTACAAACATTATTATGATTCCAGGAATTGGATTTTTAACCATTCAAATTAGTTATTATCTATATATTTCACCAATAAACCTAGACCTTTATCCCATTCATTCTTATACATGACAACTATGTATTTAGTGACTTAATATATAAAAACTAATTGTGACTTGATTTCTCTTTCACAAGACTAAAACTAATATAACGATCCCCATCATGAGATTTACCACGACTCTCTAATATAAATCACATTGTATTGCAGTTTATGAAAACATTATTATGCTACCTTTCCCCACTTGGAAAAAAGATGAAATTATTCTCCAAACATATAGTCCATGTTTTATTATAGTATACCATGAACCATTATTTTAGTATATGATGTATATATTTAAAAAAAATACCCAAATTTTTCGATATTTATGATAACATATATTAAACACCATTTAGATAATTGATTGTGGAAATAAATTGGTTCTATATATCAATTTGGTTGTTTATAATATCATTATGTTATTAATTCACATCATGTTTATCTGACAATTATTATAATATATACTAACTCATCCATTGGTCAAAATGATACATCTTTAAATCCCAATAACCTATGTCACGAGTTCCATGACCTCATACTAGGAACAACACCCTCTATGGTTTATATTTTATAACATTAAACTAAAATCCCTCATAGGGTCTATTTTTTGTAACCCAAATCTTGCATCCACCCAAATAATCACTATTTTAAAACATTGAATTCGTTACTAATTTTTTCTAGGCTATATAAATTTATGTAATACATCCTCCAGGATCATTCTTTCCCTAAGTTAGATCATGATATATCCCACTTATCATGTTTCTTATTAGGGAATACATTTTCAT
Organism: Viscum album; assembly: GCA_963277665.1. Taxonomy (NCBI): domain Eukaryota; kingdom Viridiplantae; phylum Streptophyta; class Magnoliopsida; order Santalales; family Viscaceae; genus Viscum; species Viscum album. The sequence continues at coordinate 260,310,310 of OY728133.1, read as the reverse complement.
TTATCCCAAAACAAAACTGGTTAATATTATTTCTATTTATATTAACAACCCCATTAAATATTACAAATACATGATTGTGTAACACAAATTTTATTTCAACCTTTTAAAGAATTTTTCTTTCTTATTTTTATACAATAAATTTACATTAAATTTTATTCATTGTATTAATCATTTATGTATGAATATTACACCATATTTCAATGGTGATCACATATGTTCACCTTTATTGGCTTCCCTACCATCTGTGGAACACATCAAGAAAAATAATCATCTGAAATTTATGATTGAACCAACAATTTTTAATTTTTTCTTATATTCAACCATAACTAGTTTACCTTATTTATAAAAGAGTTTACAATATGACCCATAATTCACTTTCTTTCTAAGCGGAAATCCTTATTTGAAAATCTCCTTCAACCTTTGACATTATATTTTTTTGTGACAAAATTTATCGCCCCCACATAACATGGATTATGTGACATTTTAACTCACCCTATTTGGTCTACTATATTTTTCGACCCATAATTATGGGAAATTATTATTTTAGAGTAATACACATCATATTTTCCCCTATATTTAGGGTATTTCTTATAGAAATTAATGTTAATTTTTGACCATGACTGGTCTACCCAAGTTTTGAACTATCATATAATATGAACCATCTTATATTAACTCGTTATTCTCATAGTATTTGTTAATAACATGTGTTTATAGGTTTTAAAAGTTATTTTTATTAACATGATTAATATTTATTGAAATATATACATGGATTAAAATAATGTAGTGATTTAATTACATAGAAAAACAAAAGGTAGTTCATCTACATGATGGATTATATTCAATAATAGAATAATATTCTTAAGACAACTCCAGATTCATCGACTGCACAAGCTTTACCTCTATCTTCTAAAATGAATAGATATCCTAACAAATCCCATTCATATATTCTATGAATACTTCTTCATGTTAGTGGAATATTCAATCATAAATTAGGATCTATACATTACAATCCTATTAATCAACAACATGGTTTGAAATTTAGGATATAAAAACATCAATAGAAACAATGTATGTCCTCAGGTGAGTATTGACCTCCTTTCACACAAAAGTGAGGATCAAATACCTACATTCCTCTGCCTCTCATTGATTGATCACTTGTGGAATCGCCTAAATAGACACATCACCGTGATCCCCAGACACATTCCTATGATATATAGTCTAATATGTCTCCATTTAATTATTATTGACTATAAAATCAAAGGTAATTGCATATGGGGTACAAAAAATAAAACCAAAATATTTCCAAGCTCACAAGATAATAGATAATATTTCATATCCATTAACCCATCCAACCAAGTGTAGTGAGTTTGATAAGACCCTAGATAATCTCTTAATACCTTAATCATATCATTGGATTAACTATGGCCATGTCGACACCTGATAAAGGATAATCATCATGGGAATAGTTTTACATGATAAATTACACTATTGGGGGAAATATATTCTTATAAATAGTCTCTAAATTGATGTTATTTAATAAATATTGTAGAGACTTCTCTCAAGGATCCAGTACCGCAAAAGGTGGCCCAACCTCTTTGATCGTTATAGGATCATCATGGGTTATTAGTCCCTTATGGTCTTATTCCATAATCGATTCACTAACTAGTTCATTGTCAGGAGAACATGGAACATTGGGATACTATTGCTCCACATTATCAATTATACTAGTGATATACACCCCCTAAACAACTCGATCCCTAACTCATACTCCATTTTTTTAATATAAACTGAAAAAAAATCTAATGTGAGTTTATTAGACGAAAAAATATATTTATTCAGATGGATGTATTACCTTTTGTAAAGGTAAGACTATTATCACATGAATTCTGTAATGTATCAAAATATAATATGGATTTATAGACCAACATAGATATCACACATTTAATTTTTTTGTAGAAAAAAAATAAATATACACTCCATTATTGGGGAACCATCAATATCAACTATGAACATAGAGGCAACCACCACATGCTCCTCACCCTGAAATATTGTCTTTATAAAAAAATTATACGATTCAATAAAAATATCCCCAAGATTATTTACAGGTGAATATGGATTTAGTTTAGCTTCTATGGTGTATAGAATATTAATAGTTAGAACCCCAATAATATATGAATTATACACATAACCGATGGATTCTTATTCCCTACATGTGTCATAAGGACACACACATTGAAAACTAGGATTTCATTGTAGACATTAGATACTCCTCCCAAATATTTTACAATCCATAGATATATGATTAAATCCATTAATTTATGACTATGGGGGGGACTTATCTTGATTTTATCCACTCTATAATAATTAAAAAAGTTTCAGAATAGAATTTAGACTTCCTCAATGTATATTGGTACCAGTACTATTGCAAAGTATTTTAGTATCTTAATATATAAATATCTCTCATGAATTCTATGTATACGAAATCTAGTTTCCCACTAAAGGGGACTATTAATGTCCAATGTCACTTCCCATTGAGAATACATCACAAAAATATATCTAATTGAAATCGTTAGATGAACCAATATATACCAAGAATTAAGGGACATACTCATTAAGAAATATCATTACCCATTGTGGAAATTCCCTGACCAAACAATGGGAGTTCAATAATTAATCCTCATTATCAATGTATCCCATGACTACCCTATGGGAAACAATAAATATGGCTCTAAATAAACTTATCCTGGAGGGATATGTTCAATCTTACTATATATTACTACATAGAATCCTCTATATATATAGTTTACATACACATCTAATATTCAGTATGTTGTTAGGAAGGTTGCAATATTTATTTCCAATTTCATTAAAAAAAATTATTTCTTACTTCTATTCATGGAGTGGCTATAAATCTCTGTAAATGCGACCCTAATATTTGAACAAATTCCAAGGGTACACTTTTCCAAAATCTATCCCAAACCCAAGAGCCTCAAAAAATAATTGTATTGGAGGGTATATATATCACTAAGTGGATACTAATTTACAAAAATCTGTCTTTATTGGATAATATGTTCCCTTGGTAGTGACTCATCCTTCATCTAGAAGCCTTTTTTCTTGTTCTAGTTCTTAAATACAAAATAATAACTCTGTTATCTTCACCCATAGATATATCTAGTTTTGACTCATCACATATTACTATAGCTACGAAGATATTCAATCAAACAAAAACACATGGAAGAAACAAGAATTAGCCTCTAGAAAAAACATCTACCTGATAAATTCAATGATAGTTTAATGGTTCATATGAAATAATGTGACCTAACCACAAAGACTAAGCCAATAAATGTAGTATTGATGTAATTAAAATTGACAGGGAGTGAATATCTAATATATATCTATTTAATTGATACAAATCTTAGATACTCTTATTTTGAAATCCATTATACATAACCTCCCATTAATGAAAAAATTATTTAAATCTATGAAAGATAAATTTAGGTTATTAAAATGATGATTTTGAATATTCCCTCTGACCACATATATGTTATTATATTAGTCATGTTGATTTCCAATTTCTCCACCGATTATATGTTCTTAAAGGATGGACTAAATTCTATATATAAGGAACAGGGTATTCAGGGATTCAACAACATGAAATTCCCTACAACACCCTCATTAAACAATTTTATTGTTCCATAAAAAATAAAAGGAAATTCCCCCAGGACTTATAAGACCATATATGTTATAGTGTTTATTCATGACATCAATGATGATATTGGTTTGGAAACTTCATAGAATCTATATTTCCATGATGAATTTCATTAGACACTCCCATATATGAGAAAATTTTATAGAGTGTCCACATTTGATGGAGGATTTGCATGAAACATAAAAACCATGTATTAAGAAACATTTGACAACTCAAATAGAATCCACACATAGTGTATTAATCCATCTCCAACAACAAGTAGTAAAGACTACGGTTCCCTCATTTATGTTGTCTAGAAAAATAATTTAATCACCATTCAAATATATTCTTATTCGAGTCTGAGAAAAAATTAATCCATATCCTATATAGGATGAAATAGTGTATATGTGACTCCCTCAACTAAATTTCATTAATTTATAAAAAAACAAAATTTTGAACATGGGAGTATATTTTAAATTTCATAGTTAATTTACTATTGTAATAAACACATCATAAATTTTACTAAGTATCTTGATCAGTATAATATTGTTATGAACCCATATACATATCCAAATATCCGCAGATTAATGGTAAAATGTATTTTTTTCCACTAACTACCCACTATAATGATTTCTTAATATATTTTTGAGTTTTTGATCATGAAACTATTACTCACACACTACCTCATATAGTACTATCTTGTACATTCTATCTCTAATATCTACAGAACTCACTAACAACATTTCTTAATATTCTCACTCTATTGTTGAGTTTCATCTCAGAGGAATGTTCTCCACCCATCTCTTACCATGAAGACTATCTAATACATTCTTAAAACCTACTCAGGTATTTGGGACTAAAAATATAAATATCTAAAACATAATATTTCTTCATTTGATTGGTAGTCGGTAGATTATATTAAAAATATTTTGAATTTTCCTCATAATGTGGTTAATGATGTTTATTTCCATCAAAAAATATTTGATTTCTCTTTTAAATATTTTTATTAAGAATAAATGTTATCTTCTGGGATTGAGAAATTTTCCAACAGGCTAAACCCATAACGAAATAGAATTCAAAATTGTAGGTATTATCTTTAGTATATCATAAAAAGAGACACTATTATTCTATGTAGTTCTTACATTTTCCCCATTTATATTACTCCCTTGTCCCTTTTTAACCCATTTTTTATCTAGTGAAAGATTTTTATGTTGATATAACATTGCCCAATGTGTGGTGACATAATTTATGTTTATTTCATCCTGGTTCTCATAAAACTACTTTTTGAAAAGACCATATATCATTGAAATCTCAAATCCTAGAGAGATTAAAATATTATTCAAAGAAATAATTGTCACGTAATTGTATGTCGCCGCAAATATAAGTATGAATCTCATAGGACTCTTTTTTAATAGAGGATTTCCATGAAAGAGTTGATCATAAAAGTTTTCATAGTGATTTGTGGTCCATTATGGAACCACATTCCATTATATAGGTGTATGAGTGACCATTAAAATATCTAACTTATAACATAATTGATGATTCAATTTTTGTTTTAAATTATTTCCATTGAATTTCATTATCCTTGTACTCTTCATACAAAAATCTCTGAGGGGGTTTAATACTAAAAACAAATACAGAAGAACACATGAATGAAAGATTGTATCACCCAAACATTTTATTATGTAATAGTCCTGTAAAAATAATTTTATTTTTTAATAGCTATATATACATAAAAAAACTATAATGAATCACTGATACATTTTATTAAGTAATACATGTTTTTATTATTATATTAATATTATATTATCTGGTATAAATAATAATAACAACATTATTTATATTTTTAGAAATTAAAAAAAATTATTTGAACAAATACATTGATAAAATTCAATTAATGTAGATAAATAACTATTATGTTCTTTTTAGAAGAAAAATTATATTTTTTGGGATTTTTGTGCAACATTCATATTTACTTCATGGAGAAAATATATTATGATCAATTAATGTAAATTTATATTGTTAAAAATCAATACTAATGAAATTTCAAAGTTATGGAAAATAAAAATATTAAGAGTTAATATTTCACTATAGAATCACTTTTTAATTATATTACTTAATTCCAATTAAATGTAAAATCCGTAAATATTGGAATTTTAATTTTAACAAATAAACTTCATTATTATATTTATAATATTAATATTATCTTATGCTAAATGTTTGGTATATTTATAAATTTATTAATTGTTTTAATAGTGAAATATATTGTTTCTATTAACTGGAAATTAATTTTTAACTGTTTATAATAATTACATAAAATTTTAATAATTTTATTGAAGAAAATAAATAATTATGTATTAAATATTTAATTTTAAAATACATTACTAAAATTAGAAATCCCATGGTTTAAAAATTATAACAAGGGTAATATTTTAATATACTGTAAATTATATATGATCATTTCATTTAATAATGATTTTTTAGGATGAAATTTGGATTTACATTTATTGTAAAGCCGTGTGATTCTAATTTGTATGATAATAAAACAATTAATGTAATTTTAATATGATATGTGTTAATATTAAGATTAATTTTTATCACCCATAGAAATTTGGTTTTATAATACATTCCCTTGTTTTAAAAACATATTTTTAATATTACACAATATGATAAATTCCATTTTTAGTCTAACAAATTTTTTATCGTCTTTAAAAATGTAGTTAATATAGTAAATCAAAATTTATGTAAAAAATACTTTATGTAAGTGTAAAACAGTTTAAACTTGTTAAAAACAAGTCTTCTAATGGCAGGTTTAGGTTTTTTTCTATAAAATTATTTCTTATATCCATTATTATTGTCATTTTAATTTTTATTATCCATATAAAACATGACTTCCTTTTATATTATGAGGCTATATTTTTAAAAATAATGTTCCCTTCACTTATACAGGGGTCTTCCCATCACCACTTCAAGGATACTCGTAAAATTTATAATACAATCGAATAACTCCAAATATTAATTACCCTAGAAACCTATTCTATTTACATTAGACTATATTCACAATAAGATGACTTATGTCCTCCATTTCGAAGAATTACATCATGAGATTGTTAAAATTATCATTGTGTGTAGTGATAAATCACTAATACTTTTTCTTATCAATATATTTCAACTAATACCATTATACCCAATTAAAAATGATTATTGAATTATTATTTAAATAATAATATATTTTTTCATTTTTGAAATAAATTTTACAAACCTTTACCTCATTTCCTTATAAAAAAATTGAACTATGCCATGCGTACATGCTGACTATCACCTCCAAGAACAATTCATTTTGATTTTCATCAATTCACTTGAAGGATTGTTTAAAATAACTATTTTATTAATTAATATGTTTTCTATATCAGTATTATATTTCTATATAATAAAATATATTTCATTATATTATCTATTTCAGTGGAAAATTAAAACATAATTATTGTGTACATACGAACACTAATATCTACATAGTGCCGCAATTATCCTTCCATATCCCCAATATTTCTTCAATTATATAAATACCATATATTCTTATATATAACCATAAAAATAAAAAAAATGTAATAATTATTCATTAAAAAGGGAATTATTCCAAAATATTCATTTTTTTAATAATAGTAACCAATAGATTATAACATATTATTATTTGGGTAAGTTTAACCACCTCTACGAATAATGAAATAAAATTTTAGTGAATTTTTTTTATTTTTATTATTAGTAATATATGATATAATTGTTATTTGTTTCATTTTTTGAATATTTAAATTTAATTTTTTTCTTATTTTTCATATACCACACTTTATTTTTGAAGATTACACTAACAGATCACAGAACATATTTCATGTCAATGAACCACAACTAAAACATTAAGGGAATAAAATTGAAAAAATTAAAATCATTCAATGTTTTTTATTAATATCCAATAAACAACATTGGAAGGATTAATATTTAATCAAAGAACATAGGTCTACATCCACATTAAAAAATCATTTGAAAAATCAATCAATAACAAATAAAAGTTAATAAAATAAAACTATAAATGAGTATTAAATTTATAATAAATCATTATAATTAAAATATTAAAAAGGTAATAAATATGAATAATATTATAAAATAAGTTATTTTTAGTATTATTTTATTAAGTTAATTTATAGCCTGTTTGAATAAGAAGGAATACAATCTAAGGGGTATTCCATCTCAATTTTCATTCATTGGTACTTATTCCATTCCCACAAATTATTATTTTCTGATTGGGAATATAATTAGAAAAGAGGAAATTTTATCAAAAATTAAATTTCATTCAAGGTGATTGTATATCTATATAACATATTATCTTTCAAGGATTTTTGGTTCAAGTGATACCATAGCCATAACAGGTTTGTCTCTATTCTCATTGTTCAATATAAATTTATCTTTAGTGAATATCAATATATGAAATATTCATGATATTTCTTACAAATAACTGAATAATTTTAATAACATATAGATATTTTGGTTTCTTTAAATGTCCTATGTCAAACTTATATCATGTGGAAAATAATACATTCTATTTGAAACATGTAAGGGATTCCAATCCCACCACATCTTTTCTATCAGAAATTTAAATACTCTATACCAACCTTAATTTTATGGATATACATATCCATGATCAAATAATTTTTTAAGGTACTTTAACATTATTTTAAATTCTTGAATATTTTTAGAAAATGGTATTTCTGCTTTTATAAATTTATCCTTTTAATAAAGAATATCATTTAATGTTTTCCATGTAGACATATTCTTTCAATATTATGAGTTATCATCTTTACATGGATTTATTTTATGGTTTTAACATATATTTCAAAATGATTTTGGATCATAATTATTTTTAAAATAGATGGAAATATATTAATATTTTTTAAAAGTAAACATTTTTATTAAATAGTTTATTTTTTAATTAAAATAATGATATTCCAAGTCACTATTATTGAAGATTATTTTTCAAAGTAAATATTTAATAAAAAATTTCACATAACTATTTTGAATCCGTAATGTATTTTTAAGTTTTCAATATTGATCTTTTTTTAAAAATTATTATTTTGAAAAAATTTACTTTAATATATTAAAAATTAACCTTTTTAAAAGTGATATATACCATGTTCATTTTATTATTATTTAGTAAATAATTTCTTTATATCATTTAATGATTAAAATGCATTTTCCTATTAAACTCTATATGATTTAGTTCCTTCGGAATTATATTTTCAAAATCTCATTAAAAATTACATTATGAATGAATTTTTTTGGCCTATTTATTTTTTATATCAAAAGACCTACATTTGAGAACAAATTGTGTGATTCTATTTGGAAGTATTACGAGCCCCATTTGATATCATTGTGATTCCTCAGAAGAAAGAACAATTTATATTTTATTAAATAAATCTATATGTTGGTTGTTATGTATTTCCTTATAAAAGTATATAATCAATTAGTTCTAATTATATATCTCATTATCTCAAAGTGGTTACATATATTTTAAAATCATTCACAAATAGTTACAATGGTTGTCTGGTCAATCATAAGATGACAAATAAGTTGTTTTCATAATCCCAATAGGGTTCATGGGTTATATTAACATACCCAATAGGGTACATTTGTTCTATCTCAAAACCTCTATGTTATTGGAATCTTGTTGCGATTAGTATAGGGTAGTGATTTTTATTACATTATTTTGTGATTTTAATTCTTATGTTAGTGACAGATACATATTTTTTCTATTATACGAATGTAATGTTGGATAATATATTATCTTATGATAAATTCCAAGACTAATGAATTATGATCCATGTTCAACTTGGTATGATCTACTATTTTTATGTTCTTTTACATAATTAACATCTCAAACCCCTGTTAATCATATAAATATAATAATCATTACTTGTTACCTTTTTTATTAACCTTATAGAGTAAATATGATCACCAATTTCATATGTTCCCAATAAATTTATTTTTTAGATGAGCATAAAATATGAGGATTTTAGAAATTGAGACTCATGTATTTTTATTAAAAAATGTTTACAAGTATTATAAAATTGATTCTAATGTTTCCAATACTATTTCACGAATAGTCCCCCATGGATCAATCCATGACTACCCCCAAACCCATCTCTTATAGTCCAATGGCAAGCGACTAGCACCGAGTAGGCATATCCCGCTATGGGGAGGCGGTTTCATACAAACCTGTACACATGAATCTATTCCCAAAATAAAAGTACATAAACTAAAAGCCTAATTAAGGAGACAAATATCCCACTAAGAAAACCACTGAGTAATATTAAAAAAACGGAAAGTAAACATGTTATAATTAAATCCCAACTAAAATTTAAAAATACAAGCCCTGGGATCTCATCCGCAGAAAACCCTACCTGAAGCGTAGGTATGATAAGCTGTCTAAATGTTACTGAAGAAAAAAAAATTCGTCGGGTCACACTAAATAACCCATTTCTCAGGCCCACCACAGAATCCATCAAAGTTGTCGGTCATCTGCATAAGACATGACTTGTGTGGGAAATACGCATGCATGGGTGATTAAAACAATACTTAGTAGGTACCTCAAACCACATGTTAAACCATAGAAATATACACAAGTAAGACTACAAAATAAAAACAAAATGTGTAGCCTCTAAGATGTATAAACAAGATAGACATTAGAGTTATCTCACACAAGGATGATTAAACTAGGAATTTCTAGAAACATCCAAATCCATGGAATGATAACCCACATATTCGTAGGATAAAAAATCCACATCTTCAATGGATACAAACTCCCTATAATCTTAGGATACACACACCCTATATCTACAGTAAACACACTCACTTTAACTATTGGACACACAATCCATATAACCATTGAAGACACACTCCATATATCTATAAGAGACATGCTTTAGATAACTATATGAGACATGGTTAAGATAAACATAGGAGACACACTCTGTATATGTGTAGTAGACACACATTGTATAACCATTGTTCACACACTTTGTATCTTTTCATAGGCAGTAACTAGATTTATCTCTTAGACTACTCATTATGGGATCACCTACTCCTCATGAAATAGACTGTATCCCAACCACTATGAAAACTCTTCATAGAGTGTCTCAAAAGTACATTCTCATTGTGAGGGTCCAACACCACAAACAGTGTGTCAAATGGACACACGTTTTGATAGTTATGGTAATTTTAGTAAAAATGGGTCGGTTGGGTCTAGGTCTGGTCTGACCTCGTCAAACCAACCCATCCTGAGTCTCACCTCACCCAACTCACCAGGTCTGACCTGACCGGCATTGTCCGGACTAGTATGGTTGTGCCCATTCCACTGTCATCCTGGCCTTCTGACTTCATCCCAGCCTCCTCGTACGGGCTAATTTGTTCCACTAATACGTTGTGGGTGATGGATCCCTATGTTGTCGATATGCCAGATCATCACATTCAATGTGGTCGGCCACTATGTGAAATTCACCATGGTGGTCTAGATGGATTGTGTCTCCATTCTATGTGATTTGGATTCGTGCCACATTGGGTCAAGCCACCCATCGGCTCTGTCCACCGCATGTGGACACTATTCTGGGGGATCATTTTACGTTATCCATCGAGCTAATGGCATACTGTTTCCAGGTAGCTGCTCCGAAACATACCCCAAGCATATCCCCTTTGTCTTGTAATCGGTTGCACTCTGGTTCCCCGTTTGTGGAAACAGAAGCAAGAGTGTAACCTTGGGTCATGTTCTTCATCTCAATGGGATCAAAATCATCTTGTCGTCACTCCTATTCTCCAGTCACATTCATAACCTCATTTCAAATACTGAAATGACACTGAGAGTTTATCGGTGAAGAACCCAAGAACAATAGAGATAAATATCTCAAGAACACACTTATAACGGACCTTGGCCTTGTTCGTTTTTTCCTTGGTCCATTCATGTGATAAGGACTATTAAATAGAAATAAGAGAATACTTTACATTATTCAACTCTTTTAATCCCGAATTATTAACCATCATGCAAGAACAATCAAACCACGAATCACCTTATCGGTTGGTTGTTATGTGTTCTTCATTAAAATAAGAATGGGCAATAGAAACAGTAAAAAAATAAACCCCCTACCTAGAGATTAAATCTGTTGAATAAGAGGAGTCTCCATTGATATTGATCCATCTATGAGTAATCTTAATCCGTTGTTTGTCATCATTCACCAATAGAAGGATTCCTCCATTTTGATATAGGAGAACACTAGGGTAATGATGCAAACTAGGGATTTCTTATAAGGGATCAATTGAAAAGAAAAACTTTTCTATGTTACTAGGTTACATCAGTTAAAATATTAATATTAAATATTTTAACGATGTTCATGTTCAGAAAGTAGAATTCAACCATGAACTGCAATGAGGGAGCTCATACATTGACCAAGGAGAACGTCCCATTACGAACTCAACAGTGGACTCATATTTCCAATCCGATAAACCATTTTTGAGTTATTATGATGTTAAAATAATTATTTTTATTTAATTATTTTTTTATGGTTACATACTTTTTGGTACTTTCACTGAATACCCGCACCGAATAAAGTTATGTCGCACCTAGGGTAAACCCTCCCTATTGAATAAAATAGTGCTCTTTTATTTTCAATATGGGAACTCATTTATAATTATGTTAAACTAAAAATAGGTGTTATTTTTAATAAACATAAAAATATTTCAAACCGTTATTCCGGGAATGCCAGAACTCTGAATAATGTTCCTTCTCAATACCTGGTCTCAAAATAATTCAACATAATTTTTAAAATATTTTAATAGGAAAATATGAGAAAATACATTCTCCACACCTTAGGGATTTATTTCTCAAAACCCAAAACAAGGGATAAATAAAAAAATGGCGATAGTGAGAACTAATAAAAGCCTCCCTCTCCCATGTGCTCTTCTATAGATTCCCCTTTTGTCACCAAACGTGCACAAGAGTTACTAATTTCCCATGGAAGGTCCACTCCTACTAATACTCGATCTATACTATGAAGACTAGAAAACATTCCATGTTATCAACATCAATCATTCCCAAATAAATTATGTTTACAAGATTTTTTACATATCTATTAAACTTGGATACATGAAAGAATTCATGCATCAGTTCAAACTACAGGGGTAGAGCCTAATGGTATGCTTCCACTCCCACTCTAATTAGAATCAAAAAAGGCCCAATGAAAAGATGGTCTCCCTCATCGAACTGCATGAGTATCTTTCACATATCATTATAGGACATCAGAGTGCTATTTTTAGTCTTAAACTGCTCCTAGATGACATGATGCTTTTTTGTTGATTCCTACACCAACACCAGGCCCATAAGTATTGACACCTTGGGGTTAGTCTAGCAATGTGGGACCTACAAGGTCGCCCATATAAGGGATCAAATGTATCAATATCAATAGTGTTGTGGTACTTATTATTTTACTCAAACATCCACCAGAGGTAGGTGATCCTCCCAACTATGGCCAAAATCCAGGATTCATGCATGTAGCATGTCGTATAAGACTTGATTGATATACTCTGTCTAGACTTCTGTCTATATGTGGAAAGACGATCTAATGAACAATTGAGTCCCAAACACCTCCTGTAATCCATTCCACAATCGAGATGTGAAATAATAATCATGATCTGAGACTATTTTCAATGGATACCCATGGAGAGAAACTATATCTTGTACGTAGAGGCAAACTAAGATCTCTACTGAACCTTGTTCTTGAACTACTATGAACTGGGTCAACTTGGCGAGTCGTTCAAATATCACACCAACCATATCATGCCCTATAGATGTACGTGGTTGACCCATCATGTAGTCCATAATTATCACATCCCACTTCTTCTATAGCACCTCAAGGGTGTGAGACACAACTAATGGAACCCAGTGCTCATCCATCACATGTTGAAAAGTGTCACATTTTTAGACATATTGTACCACTGGTTACTTCATCCCATACCACCAAAACTGATATATGAGATCTTGGACATCTTTTCAAGTCCTAGATGTATAGCCAAAGGGGATGTATCGAACTCAACCAACTCCTCCTTGTATAACATCATTGGTATAACTGTGTATTCTCTAAAATGGATGACATGCTCCCCACCTTTCGAATATCCATCAAGGGAATGAACTTGTAGAAATATGAGCACATATAGTCTCAAACCTGGTATTTTGGAGATGTGCCTCCCAAACATGATGTTAGAGTAGAGGAGTAACCATCTTCTACTAGAGATAAGCTACTACATCTTTATCCACAAAGGATATCTGAAGTGAGGAGAACTCCTTTGAGGCCCCATTCAGTAGTTTTCAAATCAATCTCCTTCATTGAGAATCTTCCACCTTGTTCCCCTTCCTCGGAGAATAGAATTTTTCAAAGCAATATTCCTTGAGGAAATCATGACAATTCCCTTGTATTAGGTTCAGATCCTTCTATGAAAATATATACTTTCGACTTTTGTGGTCTGATTAAATGAGAAATATCTATCACATAAGTTACTTTCACCATATATTCAATGTAAAAACTACCTACACCAACTCTAGATCATGGATCACATATTTTTGCTCATGTAGTCTCAATTTTCATTATTCGTAAGTAATCACCCCTTTCTTGTACATCAAGACAAAACCATGCTCTATTCCTGATGTGTTTTATAACACCACGTACTTGACACCCTCCTCTAAAAAAATTTAGATGGGAGTGCTCATATATGTCTTCCATGGATATTGAATGACCTCCTAGAACTTCCCCATTCACAAGAAAAATTTCCCATTTCGTGTGAAGGGCTATCATGGATTCTTCTACTATATAAATTTAAATCATGAAACTAAAATAATACCCTTCCAATCTAAGGAATCATCACACCACATTAATGTTCATAGGTGGGTCCCATGAAAGCACCTCCTCTAACTTCACAGGATCTAGTAAAACTCCCACCTCTGAAATGTCGTGTCCTAGAATGGGTACCTCTCGTACCCATGATTGGAACTTTGAGAGAATCTTGTAATGATGGTGCTTCCGGTGTATGTCTAGGTTCATCCATAACTGTATCATGTTCCCACCTTGGATACCGTGTACACTAGTGTTTCATCGAGAAAGACAACTACAAACTGATTTAGGTAGGGATTCAAGATCATGTTCCTGAATCCCATGAACATTTTTGGGGTATTTATTATTCTATTTTCAATAGAGGTCCCCAAAATTTACATACAATGTTCAAATAATTCCACATATGAATAATTAAAACAATTGAACCAGTATTCCTTAAAAATCAAAAAGTATTATTGATTTAGAGAACTACTCTTTGAAATTTCATTAATTTTCACCATGAAAATGATCATAAACCCTCGTAAGAAATATGTAATATGGTTTCATTATATTATAAACTAAATATAATATTTAAAAATTTATATTTACATAAGTGAATATATGTTTTAAAGTTCACTGAAAATTTCTCTAGTAAAATCACATTTTTCTTTGAAAATCACTTTATAAATCTAAAGTCAGAGATTGTAAAAAAGAGAAAATAATATTTAAAATAGAATAATTAAAATTTTAATTTAATAATCAATTTGAGGAGGCATCATGATGGTGGGAAAATCTATTCAGTCCATATAAGTTAAAAAAATATTCTATTAACACAATTATAAGACATGTCAAAAAGTACCTCATTTAGAAAATGATAAAAACATCACTTTTAAATAATTTCATAAAAATTTAATCAAGGGTAAAATTTTTTATAAAAAATAACTATAGAATCTTAAAAAATCATTATTTCTAATAAAACTAGGACATGAAATTCAAATATTATTTATTTGATACATAGTGATAAACAATCCAGATTAATGATAGGATTGGGAAATAAACCATTACCAAATTCTTTTCATTTTTGAGTCATTGGCCCCATAAAATAAATAAAATGAGATGAAAAATAAATTGTATAAAATATGTTCATGATATAATATTATAAAGGAGTAGTGCATAAATTATAATAAATAAATCAGTCGTCAATATGGTATATGGCTCATTGAAGTAAAAGTGTGACATGAAACCCTCACCTTATGTCTGAATTCCATTATATACATATAATCCTCATGTATAATAAACATATAATAGTCATAAATATATTAGATAACCATATTAACAAATATCGTACCATATATTATTTATGTATAATCATTTATCACCGATTTGTTATCAATTCATTTTTAAAATCACAGTTTTTGGGTAAAAATTACTCCATTTTTCATGATTAATTTGCTTCAACAGTTTTCGTACATGTACATTGATAAATGTTTCATAATTATCAGACTATTACTATTGATATAAATATCAAATACATTCAATATATATAAATTTATAATAATCTATAAATTTTAGTGTTTGAATATGAATTCAACCATTCATGGAGACCGTTGGACTTTCACACACATGAACATTGTTTTCACATTTCAAGGGATGAAATAAAAGAGATATAATTATTATTCATATATATACATTAATTATTACATCATAAACATAAAATATATTCATAAAATCAATAATTTGGACCATCCAAAAAATATATATGAGAAGCAAATTTGATCTATTCGTGAGGATGTTAATACCCATATATGCAAGAGCGAAATTTTTTCCCAATGGTGTGGTAGGTAAGAAGGTGAATATGATATTATAATTATAGAATATTAATGAATTATTTAATATAATATATAGATATCAAAAAATAATAATTTTCATATATAAAATATGATGACCAAAAATGTTTTGTATCGTAATGAGTAAATGAAAATCCATTTCTATGAACAATTGATAAATTCATTTCCCATTTTTTTGGGGAAAGAATGTGGGTAATGGTTGATTAATATTCAAAATAAAATTTAATTATAATAAGGAAAATTATGATAAAATTTAATGATAAATATAATATATATATATAAGAGTTATAAGAATAATTAAGTTTAATTTGCTCATGTATGATGATTACATATTCATAAAGACACATATTTTACATCCTTCTATAAGGAAAATGAGGATGGACTTTTAGAAAAACTATTACCTCAAAAACTTTTAAAATGATGTTAATAAGTAAATTGGGATGTGTTTTCATTCTATATGGATTAATTTGGAGTAAATAAATGTTAGATAGGGTCCCTTTTATAAATTTTATGAGGAAAACATTTGTAATTTACTAAAAAAGAAAAATAATGTAAGACTATTCTAGATAAAAAATATTTTAAATGGTTATGAATTAAAAAAATTTGGGGTTTGGAAGAAATTGTACATTAATATTTTTCCATGTTTTTATATAATTTTGATATTTATCAATTTTACTGAACTCGTGGTTATTCTAAATTAAAATTAATCATAGTAATGTATTTTAATTGTTTAGAAGATATAATTTTACAAATAATCAATCTATCGAGAGATAACCTAAATGTAATGAATTTTTTAACCAAATAATACAATAAAATTTCACTTTCTAATTTCATTAATTTTAATATCTTTTAATATAAATTTATTTTTAGAACATGTAATTAATGTATTGTTTGACACTATTAATTTAATTTTACTTCAATTGAATCTGTCAAAAGAGTTATTCAATGTATAATTAATTTGATCATCACTAATATTTCATATTTATATATAAAATTCATAGTTTACATTATCTAATTCTTATTATATCACTTTTAACATTTTTCAATTCATTATATGTATTTTACAATTAACTTAATAATTCTCACGTCAAAGGTATGTAAGAATTTAAGGTTATAATTTATTCTAAAATAAATAAATTTCCAAGATAAATATAATATTATTAATTTCAGAACATATACTCTAGTTGTCCATATTCCAAAAATATTATGGTTATTTCACAAAAGAGTATGAAATTTTTAACTTTTCATAAATTAAAATAATATAAAATATATAATATTATACAAATACAATAAAGGTAATATAAATTAATAATTCATTATTATTGAATAAATTAACTGATCTAATTAAATTTTGGAATGTTTTATCCCTATTTTAGACTTTTCATAACTTTATGAATTGGATTTACCCTTTATAGTGGTAGTAAAAATTAATTTGGTAAAAATTCAAAATGAAAAAATAAAATTTAACATCAAAATAACATAGAAACTGATTATTAAAATTCAGTGATCAGTTATTAAATATTTTATTTAAATAAGGAGTCAATATAAATTAAATATTAATACAAATAAAGTAATAGATATTATTTTTTAGAAAAAATTAATTTTATATTATAAAAAAGTTTTTATAATAAAATATATCAAAAAATATTCGAATGAAATTAATTATTTTATTAATGATATAAAATATATAATTATACATTTAATATGTTTTTACATAATATGATACTTTGAAAATGTTTGAAACATATATATAATTTTCAATCAAATGTAGTATATTCAAGATTCATTGGAAAAGAAATATTTTCAAAAGAATTCCACTAATTAACCAAAATAAAATCATAATAATATGTTTTAGAAAATAATATTATTTTATAAAAACTACAATTTACATATTTTATAATAATTAAATATAATAATTTCTCAAAAAAATTGATAATCATTTTTTATGAAAACATATTTCTAATGAAGAAACATAATTTAACAAAAATTGGGTACTTATATCAATGAAATTGCCCTCCTAATTTTTTAAGTAGGTAATATATAATAATTTGTTTAATACTATTCATACCCACCAATTCCATAATAAGTTTATAATTTTCATACTTATGTAATATTATTTCATTATTCAATTAAGCTCACTTTTTCATGTTGTATACTGTATCGAATATAATGGTCATTAAAAATATCAGAATCTTACTTAATTGGAATGGATTATTTAATCAAAATATTTTTTAGATAAATATAATATGTTAGGTACTTTCCAAAGTATAATAATCACATTATTTTACTTTTATTTTTTCTAATTGTCAAAGTAATTGAATTGTTCCAAAAAATGACAATAATGATATTTTATTATAAATTATATTTTATTAAATGTTTTAAAATTACTAAAAAACCAAAATATACACATTTAGTATTATATTAATTAAAATATAATTCATGAACCATTTATTATCCAAATTTTCATTTATTATTACTATCTTGACCCCTAAGGATTAAAAAACATTGATGAGACTCTCCTAGTGAAATGGGTTATTGGGGGTTAAAACAAAAATAAAAGGGTAATAATATTTTATAAAATGATCAAATTTTTTACATGAGATGATTTATACTCATAATTATATATAATTACAATATTATCAATTTTGAGTCATTTTAATTTTAAAAGTAATTTATATTAATTTAATATTTTAAGATATTACAAGAGTGTCTTTTCCCTTTCTTGTAAAAGGTCACATCCTATCATATTTTCTATAAATTGAAAAACATTACCGACTAGAAAATACATGTAAAGACTCTAAAATTCCATGAAATTTTTTTTGTCTTAAATTCATTGGGTTTTTACGAGTCCGAGAAAATTTACGGTGCTTGATTCTGAGGGCCGATGTGCCCGGAATCAATTTCTAAAGTTTTTGTTCAGGTAAGTTCAGTAAACATATGAACGGAATTTTATATATTTTGGTTCAGTGCTAGGAATTGAAATATGAGGGCACCTTTGAACTCACAATGCCTGTATTCGCTTAAGGGGACTTTCCCCTCGATGACTGATGGTCGAAAAATGGATGTTAGATTTTGGGGTTTTTAATTAAATTAAATAAAAAAATTGATAGTCTATTTTTATTTGTGTTGGTCAAAACCTCGAATATGTGGTTAAAGGTGGGGCCACCACACAAAAACCTCCAATGAGAGGTTATGGTGGTGGATCCCACCATCACACAACCTCACTTGGGAGGATATCTTTTGTGGGGACCACCTGGGGGTTGTAACCCCTTGGTACCCCCAATTAAGTGGAAAAACCCTTGAACTTCCACCACTAATTAAATGTGCCAACCCTCACAATTAATTAATTGAAATCATTCACTTAATTAATTAACACCTTTTTAATTATTTAAAATATTTTTCCCAATAAAATAACAAATTGGTTGGCTAAACCTATTATTTTTGGTTGGGAATTTATTTGGTGGAACATTGAGAGAGGAGTTGGAAGGATTTGGAGAAACTAATTCTCCAACGAAGAACGATCTTCAACCGTGCCAAAAGAGAAAGAGTTGACTGAGATTAACGACATATATGACTTTTTCACCTCCTAATGCTCATCCACTAAAGATGGATATCCTCTAATTTTTATGACTTTGACGAATCGATGTTTGCCTTTTCGCGACTTCATCAATGATCAGCAAATACGAGGTAGGGGTTTGAGTTGAATTTGTTTACATTCAACATCGATCAATTTATGGATTGAGAATTGCCTATTGATATCCACATAACATGGAGGGATCAGACCACAGGAACACAACCCGAACCTCCCCCTTTGATTGTTCTCATTTGTTGACAATGGCGGCGGTGCAACTGCACCGTTGGAAGATTGGACCGCGGAGGAGGAACGCGAACGACATCGGGCCGGCCGAGAAGGAACTCGTGGTGTAAGGCCACCGGGTCGCCGAAAAGGCATGGAAACATCATGCCATGTGGAGTAGCAGGGGGACATGGCCATGGCGGGCGACGATAGAAGTGAAGGGGCAGTCGGCGTCGGCCGGCGGCCGGTAGTGCGGAACCGGCTGGCCGCTCGTGAAGCTGGACAAGGCAGGACACCTGGGTCCCACGGGATACTGAACCGGTGCCTAGGTCCTGTTTTGTTCGGATGTTAGGGGGCGCGACACGCCCCCCCCCCCCCCACCACTCATGGTTATGGTGGGCCCCACAGGGCACCGCCAATCGCTGCCCGACCAAACCACGCAGGCCTCCAGCAGGCCACACGGGCCGCCAGCTAGGCCACGCTGGCTGCCCCCTCGGGCTGTGTCGGACTCACAGACCGGGTCGGACGCTAGTCCAAAACTGTTTGACCCAGAAACCCCTTTTCGCCCATAATATGGTCCACAAGTGTCCAATCAATGAACCGTTTATGGAAACAAAAATATTAGAGCGAGACAGTTTTCTTATATACCCCACATGATGTTTGGACACGGTTGAGGGTACGGTCGTGTTGGTTTGAACCTAAAATCCAACCGCGCTCCTGGAAAGAAAATGCTAATAACTCATATATCATGCGTCTGATTGACGCGCTATCTATTGCGTTGAGACCCCTATGATGAGGAAGCCCTTTGAGATTATTCTAGATGTGACTTTTTGATAGTTGGAGTATCGATTAGTACCTCATGGAGTGGATCCTCCTGGAGATGAGCGAGTGGAGTACGGAGACCTAGTAGCAGGCTGAGACTTGACGACTGATGACCTGTCGACTCGGAGTGTTTCGACAAGCCTAGTGGGAAGCACCTCTATGTGATGTGGCAGACCCATTGTGGGGAGCTCCTTTGTGTGACGTGGCAAACCCACGGTACTCGACAGGAGGAGTACCTCAGCAGGCTACAAGGGGGAGCGCCTTTGTGTGACCCGGCAGACCCACAATGGGGAGCGCCACTATGTGATGCAGCAGACCCACAATACTCAATAGGAGGAGTACCACAGTAGTCCAGTATAGTGGGATGGACCTCTATGTGACGCGGCAGACCCACAATACTCTATTGGGGAGGAGTACACCAGCAGCCGAGGTTTCGAAAGTTTGGCAGGGAGTGTTACATTATACCCCCGAAAATAAAATTCTCGTTTGAGCTGAGTCAATGACTTTTGTGTTTTCCTCGTGATTGATATGGGTTATTAGATGACTTTGGTATATTCATTGGCATATACCTAAGTAATGGTTATCCATTGATTCATAATTTTTGGTTCATCCTTGTTGGATTTTGTGAGACCTTGATAGTCTCGAGGTCCCCACAGAGTATCACTAAACTCACCCCTGCATCGGATATGCCCACACCTGGGTGTGTTCGTTGCAGACGATGGACAACACTGACTGAGGTAGAGAGTAGCAGGACTGGACGGTATCAGAAGGTGGACCACTCAGTGAGATGGTACATGGAGCAGACAGACAGACATGGAGTGATGAGGAGTCCATATGTACCTACCCGTCAGGTTGGAACCCTCGAGGAAGACCTAGCAGCTGCTTTACTTTTCTTCATTCAGTTTCACTTGTACTTTTCCTCTTACTTGTAATTTAATGTTGGGATTGTATTTCCAGCCCCCATTTAGTTCCATTACATCTTCTGTATACAGTTTTTCTTAGTGTATTGCTTCTACTTGTATACTCTGATTGTGTATGTTTACTTTTATAATGGAAATGACATCCCAACATAGGGATTTACGCATTTGGTGCTAGTCACCATCCCATGGCCTATGGAAGGAGGGCTTGGGGTAGTAACAGCATGGGTCCCAAGGATAGATCATGAAAAATTTGTATCAGAGGTGTCAGTTCTACCGCAAAACATTGGACTATGATCATTGTTTTCTGTGAAGCAATAATGTTGAGGGTACTAACTGTGGCTTTTAGTTCAGGGAGTCTATTGTTGGTGTGGGTGGCCGACATATCCATACACCAGGACCCTGACTATAGATTTCCGAATTAGTGCACGAAAACACTGATTGTGTGAATGTCTTTAAAATTTTTTTTAACTCAGCTCAACAAGGTATAAACTATTGACCGTGTCTCATCTGTTTCATTCAGGATGCCTCCCCATAGAGCCCCGAGTTTCATACGCTCTAACAATCCACTGAGCGATGAGGCCATGGGGTAGGGCCCTTTACCAGTAGAGGCACCAGCGGTATCACATCCCATTGGGACACTAATGCCACTATCCCCAATAGTAGACGATACATGCCGTTTGAGCGCGTTTCACGAGTTTCAGTTCTAGAGGCCACACATGTTCTAGGAGGAGATGGACCCACATGCGTCTGAGGACTAGATGGAGGTTGTGGTGAGATTCCTCAAGCTGGTAGGGACACCAGCAAACCTTACGGTGATCCCTGCTGTGAATCTCCTTCAGGAAGTAGCAGGCAGATGGTGGATCCTAATGCACTAGGTTCAAGATGAGGCGACATTACTCTGGACATACTTCGAGAGCCTGTTCTAGGTAGAGTTTGTACAACCCACCCTTCGTGTGGTATGGATACAATAGCTACTTCACCTACAGTAGGGAATCATTACAGTAGAACAGTACTCAGCAAGGTTCACTGACCTATTGTGTTACTCCACAGATATGGTACGATACAAATTATTTAGGGCCCAGAACTTTGAGCAGGGGCTCAGGTGAGATATCAGGGCATCGATGATCTTGCTCAGCATCCCGACGCAGGTGGTGTTGTTTGAGAGAGCCCTCCATGTAGAGAGTTTCCTTGCCGAGCAGTCTCTAGCAGCGAGACCCACTGCTAGTAAACTTGCAGCGGAGTCTTCTGCAGATGGCAGTAGATAGATGACGTTGAGGTCCAAGAGGACCAGACCCACAGGTGGATGACTGCAAGACTCTGTATCTGTTGTGAAGGGAACCCGAGGATGTGATTTCCCTGCCAGATGAATATAGTGTTAGTCTTGCGGCGGGTTGGGTCACATGGCTCGTGACTGTTCGACCCACCATTAAGATGATCATCAGAGAGTTGAAGGACTCCCAGGAAGACGTAGAGGTTCAATCGAGGCGGCCTTCAGGGCACAGGTAGACATGGTAGAGGAGATGGACATGCAGCTGGTGGTGGATGACGCTACAAGGTGCTACCGGCACCACCACCAGGAAGACCACCCTGACCATGGGGAGAAAGTTGAGAAGGTAGAGCTCAGGTTCAGCCAGCTGAGGCATAAGACCAAGGCACAACCAAGATGATTTGAGGTACTATATGTGTCTACACCACCTTAGCTGTAGTTATTATAGACATAGGGGACAATCACTCTTTCGTTGCCACTGCCATCGTTCAGTGCTCAGAGACTTTGACGGAGCTGTTGGCTCGATCCTTACGGCTACAGACTTCTACGAGAGAAGAATCGATGGTTACGCACTAGTGATGACAGTGTGAGCTTACTCTAGGAGGTGAGAGATTCGGCTGCGATCTCTTCATAGAGAGGTCGAGTCCTTACGACATCATCTTGGGTATGGACTGGTTATCTACAGTTCATGATCATATTGGTTTTATTAGGAAAAAGGGTGGTGCTTCCACAAGGATGGGACTAGGTTTTCCTTCACAGGTGATAAGGGACCCTTTTTCGAAGAGGACGGACTTTCTCAGAGGAGGTTGTTTCCGATTACTCACCAGGTGTCTTGCCTTACCCTCAGAGTGGTTGATGTGAAGATTCCGACTTATGTCGTAGTGTTGGACCAGTACGTGGATTTTTTCCTTGACGATGTCACATGACTACCTCATCGTAGATAGGTGGAATTTATCATTGATCTATACCTCGGGATGACACCAATATCTACTTCAGCATATTTTATGGCTCCCAATGAGCTTCATGAGCTATGTGTCAAACTGGAGGACATTCAGGGGAAGGGATTCTTCTGGACTAGTGTTTCTCCCTGGGCAGCCCTGATTTTGTTCGCTAGGAAGTTGGATGGGAGATCGAGGCATTGTGTCGACTACCGTCTCCTGGTCCAGCTGACCGTGAAGATCATGTACCCACTCCCGAGGTTTGAAGTCCTCTTTGATAATATCAAAGGAGAACGATGGTTATTGAAGATCGACCTCAGATCAGGCTATCACCATCTCAGAGTTTGAGACGATGATGTGAAGAAGACGACCTTCAGGTGTCGGTATGGCCACTATGAGTTCTTCTGTATGCCTTTTGGAGAAACCAACACTCCTACAGTGTTCATGTGTCTCATGAACATGATCTTCCATCCATACCTCTCTCTCTTTGTCATAGTATTCATCAAGGACATACAGATCTACTCGACTACTGATGAAGAGCATGCATACCATTTGTAGGTAGTACTGGAAACACTCTAAGAGCACCAGCTTTATGGTAAGCTCTCGAAGTGACAGTTTTGGATTCAAGAGGTTCACTTCTTTAGACATGTCTTCTCAGAGAGTGGAGTTTCAGTAGATACAGTGAAGATTGAGGTGGTACTTTCTTGTGAGCCACCCAGGAGTGTGACAGAGGTACGATGTTTCCTGGTATTGGCTGGTTACAACCAGAGTTTCATTCTAGAATTCTACAGTGTTACCGCACTACTATCAGCCTTGAAGAATAAGGTAAACCCTTCATGTAGTCGGAGTGATGCCAAAAGTTCTTTCAGGAGCTGAGGCAGAGGCTGACTAGTGCCCCCATCGTGAGGATTTCAGAGGAAGGCGTAGGGTATGTAGTTTAATATGATGCATCAGGGATTGGACTTGGGTGTGTCCAAATGCTGGAGGGAGTAGTGATCGCATATGTTTCACAGCATCTGAGACAACATGAGAAGAACTATGCTACCCATGATCGGGAGTTAGCAGCAGTGGACTTCTCCTTTAAGATATGGCATCCCTATCTGAGGGGTGAACATTTTACTGTGTACTCATATCACAAGAGTCTCAGGTATATCTTCTCCCAGAAGGACCTGAACATGAGATAGTGATGTTGGCTTGAGTTCTTCCAGGACTATAAATTTTATATAGTCCATACTCCTAGTAAGGGAAATGTTTTTGCAGATTCTCATAGCAAGAGATTTGGTATGCATCTACTAGGAGAGGATAAAGGGAAGATGGATTCCTTGTATATATCCTTCTTGGGTAGGGATATAGCAACCTCTCTATAGTCTCTTACAGTCACACCCCCACTTCTTCACCGAGTCTAGAAGGCACAGTGTGGGGATGCTGACTACGAGAAACGACGTGTTTAGTTATCCATAGGGCTGACACCTGATGGATATTATGAAGGTGGGGGGCACATCATCCTCTATAGAGGACGTACTATGGTATCATTATCACGTCATGAGGAAGTTATTAGGGAGTTCCACAATTCCCCTCTAGTGGTACATCCTTGAGTGGTGAAGATGTACCAGGATCTCAGACGACAGCACTGGTGGCCAGGAATGAAGAAGGCAGTAGCTGAGTTTGTCACATGATGCCTCACTTTTCATCAAGTGAAGGAAGAGCACCAAGTACTAGTAGGCTTGTTTAAGACCTTAGAGGTCCCAATGTGGAAGTGGGATTTGATATCCATGGAATTCGTGATGGGTCTTCCACGTACATCCAAGAGTAGCGATTCAATATGGGTGATTGTTGAATGACTCACCAAGCCAGACCTCTTCCTACCGATCAGAGAACAGGTTTCATTATAGGGCATGGGAATCCTCTATTTATATGAGATTGTGCATTTACATGTAGTACCTTTTTGTATTGTCTTCGACCGTGACACATGGTTTACTTCCTGGCTATGGAAGGGGTTGTAGGGGGCTTTGGGGATGGAGCTATGTCAGAGCACTGCCTTCCATCCTCGAATAGATGGCCAGATTAAGCAGACCATTTAGACCCTCAATGACTTGATTCGTGCGTGTGTCCTCAACTTTGGTCGCAGCTGGGAGAATCCCTTGCCTTTGGTGGAGTTTTCATACAACAAAAACTATCACTACACCCTCAGAATGGAACCTTTTGAGGCCTTGTATGGCCGACCATGCAGATCACCACTGTGTTGGACAGACCTAGGGAAGTCAGCACTAATTAGACCAGAGATGGTACAAGCTACCTCATAAAAGGTGGAGATCTTCCAAAAGCAGATAAAGTCTGCACAGAGTAGGCACAAGTCGTATGAAGAGAGGAGACAGAGACCTCTAGAGTTTGTGGATGGAGACCATGTTTTTTGATGGGTCTCACCTCAACAAGATCTACAGGGATTTGGACAAGGTGGGGAGTTATCTCCATGATTCATCGGACCTTTACAGGTCCGTAGTAGAGTAGGCGAGGTGCCTTACTGGTTGGCTCTTCCACCTTAGTTTCTCCAGGTGCCTGACGTCTTCCACATATCTCTGTTAACGGGATATGTGCATGACTATTCTCACATCATTGACCATGTAGAGCTAGAAATAAATGGAGGGGTGACATTCAATGAGGTTCCAGTGGAGATTGAGGATCGACAGGAGCGGGTCCTACGTCGATGGTCGATACCTCTGGTGTGTGTTCGCTAGCAGCACCGGAACCTCTATGATATCACATGGGGGCGGGAGACTTAGATGTGGGCTCAGTACCCACATTTGTTCCCTTATCTCGAGTTGTAGCTTATGGGGATGTAAAGCCTTGATGTGTGTAGAATTTAAAGTCCTTGTAATTACATAGAATTTTATCTTCTTCTTAAATTCATGGGATATTTACGAGTCCGAGAAAATTTACGGCGCTTGATTCTAAGGCTCGGTGTGCCCGAAATCAATTTCTAATGTTTTTTTTCGGGTACATTCAGTAAACATGTGAGAATGATTTTATAACTTTTGGATCAGTGCTCAGAATTAAAATCTGAGGGCACCGTTGAACTCACAACGCCGATATTCGCTTATGTGGACTTTCACCTCAATGGTAGATGGTCGAAAAATGAAGGTTAGATATTGTTGTTTTTAATTAAATTAAATTAAATTAAATTGTTACTTAATTTTTATTTATGGTGGTTAAAACCTCCAAGATGTGGATATAGGTGGGGTCCACAACACCAAAACCTCCCATGAAAGGTTATGGTGGTGGCGCCCACCCGCACATAACCTCCCTTGGGAGGATATCTTTGTTGTGGACCACCCGGGGGTTGTAACCCCTTTGAACCCCCAATTAAGTAGAAAAACCCTGGAACTTCCCCTACTAATTAAATGTGCCAACCCTCACAAATAATTAATTAAACACTTTAACTTAATTAATTGACACCTTTTGAATTATTTTGATTATTTTGGCCAAAAAATTAAATAATGGGATGGCTTAACCAATTATTATTGGTTGGCAATTCATTTGGTGTAACATTGTGAGAGGGGTTAGAAGGATTTATAGAAACTAATTCTACAATGAAGAATGATCTTAAGCCATGCCAAAAGAGAAGGAGTCGACCACGAAGAACACCACCTTTGACTTCATCACCACCGAACACTCATTCACCAATGATGGATATCCTATACTTTTTCCGACAATGACAAGTAGACTTATCCCTTTTTATGACTTTTTCAACGATAAAAAAATAGGAGGTAGGGTTTTGAGTTGAATTTTTTTCCATTCTACGTCAATCAATTTATGGATTGATAATTTCCGATTGATATCAACATAACATGGAGGGATCAGACCACACAAATAGGTCCAGACCCTACCCCTTTGATTGTTCTAGTTTGTTGATGATGGCGGCGACACAACGACGCCACCAAATTAGTGGACTGTGGAGGAGCAACATGACCAGCGTCGGGATGACCACGAAGGAACTGGTGGCGCAAGGCCACTAGGTTGCCGGAAGGGCGTGCGGCCGTCATGTCACACGGAGGAGCAGGGGGTCTTGGATAGGCTGGGCCGCGACGGAGGGGGTGTGGTGCGGTCGCACCACGCAAAGGATGAGGGGGACATAGACAGGCTAGTCTGCGATAGAGGGGGATGCGGCGCGGTCGTGCTGCACAGTGGAGGTAAACCGTAGCCAGGGCGGGTTGCGACAGAGGAGACGAGGCGGCTGGCCTCGGCTGGCCATCGGCGATGCGGAACTGGTTGACCACTCATCCAGCCGAACAAGGCGGGACCCCTAGGGCCCCGTGTGATTCTGATCCAATTCCTAGCACTTGTTTTGTTCAAAAGTCAGGGGCGCGGTACCCCCCCCCCCCCCCCTCACTTACGGTTAGGGCAGGCCATGCAGGGCGCTGCCAGATGCTGGCTGGCCAGGCAATGCTGTCTGTTAGCCAGGCCACACGGGCCACACCCTCAAGCTAGGCTGCCCCCTTAGCCTGGGCTGCCCTCCGGCCGGGCCTCCCCCTCGAGTTAGGTTGGACCCACGGACCGGGTCAGACCCTAGTCCGAAACTATTTGACCGAAACAGACCCTTTCGCCCATAACATGGTCCACGGGTGGCTGATTGGTGAACTATCTACGGAGACAGAAAGCATAAAAAGAGGCGGTTCTTTTGGTATACCCCACTTGAGGTTTGGACAGAGTTGTGGTATGGTCAGGTTGGTTGGAACTTAAAATCCAAACGGGCCCTTGGAACGAAAATGCCAATAACTCATAGACTGGTCGTCCGATTGATGTGTCGTCTGTTGCGTTGAGACCCCTATGACGAGGTGGACATTTGGGATACTTTTACATGGTGATTCATGATAGTTAGTGTTCTGACTAGTCGCTCGTGGTGCGGATCCTTTTAGAGATGAGAGAGCGGAGTATAGAGACATAGTAGCTAGGTAAGACCTGATGACTACTGACCTTTTGAATCGGAGTGCTTCGACTAGACCAATGGGAAGCGCCTCTATGTGACATGATAGATCAACAGTGGGGAGCGCCTCTGTGTGACGTGGTAAACCCACGGTACTCGACAGGAAGAGTACCTCAGAAGGCTACGAGGGAGAGCACCTCTGTGTGATGCGGCAGACCTATAGTGGGGAGAATCTCTATGTGACACAGAAGACCCACGATACTCGATAGGAGGAGTACCACAATAGTACATGATAGTGGGAGGTGTCTATTTGTGATGCGGCAGGCCCACAGTACTCTATAGAGGAGGAGTATAGCAGAAAATTTGGTTTTGACAATTTCACTTGGAGTGTTACAAGATACCCCATAGAATAAAATCCTGGTTTGAGCTGAGTCAATGACTTGTGTGTTTTCCTCAGGATTGAGATGAGTTATTAGATAACTTTGGTATATGTATGGTCTTATAACTATGTAGTGGTTATCCGTTGATTCATACATTTTGGTTCATCCTTGTTGGATTTTTTGAGAACTTTAGGGTCCCGGGGTCCCTACTGAGTATCATTATACACACCCCTACACGTGTTATGCCTGCACATGGTTATGTTGGTTGTAGACGATGGACAGCGCTGAATAAGGTAGAGGGTTACAGGACTGGATGGTACCCAGAGGTGGACCAATTGGCAAGATAATACACAGAGCGGACGGACGAATGTGGAGTGTTGAGGAGGCCATCTGTACCTACCTTTCAGGTAGGAACCCTAGAGGATGACCTAGTGTCTTCTTTACATTTCTTCTTTCAGTTGTACTTGTACTTTTCCTTTTCCTTATACTTGACTGTTGAGCTTTTATTTCCAATCCCTTTACTTCTAGTACTTCTTCTATATAAAGTTTTTCTTAGTGTTTTTCTTCTAGTTGTGTACTCTGATTGTGTGTGTTTACTTTTATAATTGCAATTCCTTCCCAGCTTAGGAATTTACGCCTTTAGTACTAGTTTCAAGCCCATGTCCTATAGAATGCACGCTTAGGGTAGTTACGACACGGTTCAAGGGGATGAGTCATGAAAAAACATATCCTAATCCATTCCATAAATAATTATCAATATCCTAGGGTGGTTTTTTATCAGAAAAACAATTGAAGAACTATTTTATATTAAACTTCCATATGCTATCTAATGAAGAGGTATTGTTCTTAACCAAGTGTTTTAATTTTATTACTACATCATCATAATTAAAAACATATTAAAATATAACACAATACAATAAAAACTATATCTTATATATATATATGTTTTTTTATGTAAATGGAATATCCTATATCGATATTCGCTTCAATGAAATAGGAAACAAACCCTTCATTCATCTTTATGGTGGACTACCACCTCACAAACCGATGTAAATTATTTTCATAATCGCCTCTCACTGATTAATATAATGATCTAATTAATTTATATATTATATATCGATGATATAATTATCATTCATAACATATTATATATCTTTTACTTTTTTTACCTATCAATTCTGTAATGACCCGCCAATTCTCATTGGCTTGAGAGATCAAAGAGTCATTACTCGACATTAAGTGATATCCCCAAGGTGCAAAAGGCAGGAAATAAATACCGACGGGTTTCAAGTACATGTGGGGGATTATTTACCCTTTATGAAATAAAACCATAAACCAACCCTAACCAAAAATTCAATATATGATGCATGACTAAATGAGAGACCAATAAAGACTTAATTTATATCAAAATACATCAATGTACAAAACATCAGAAGACCTGACTAAGAATCAAAGTACATAGTAGATGAACAACTGAAGAAACTAAAAAGACACTACTACTCCATGCTCCACAAGCTCCCAGCTCCACAACATCTCCCAAGCATCATCCCAAGCCACTAGAAATAAGATTTTTTACCTCTACATGTGTCCAGGAATACGACATCTACAAAGGCACCAACATGCCAATGAAGGGGTGAGTATATAACTCAGTAGGTTTCCCCCAATGACATCCCTTCTAACGCCACTAAAATAGAAGACTTAGCCACATTTATAAAAAATTGTTTATATTAATAATTTTCTCAAAATTTCTTTATAACTAAATATAAAAAAGTTTCTGAAACCATTCACAACCAAAACCCTTCCAAAAGAAATTGAAACCAATTTTCTAGCATGTTATTTTTCTTGAGAAATAAACAAACAAGCTTTAGATCCATTTCACAAACATCCCTTTTTGGCATACCCAACCATTTCCCAACCCATGATACCAACCATGCATTCTTTGTTATGACAGTTCCATACTCATGAGAGGCCTCTCGTCGATCTACCAAGTCATCACAAGGTAATTGTTTCCCATGTTCCATTACATATTTGGCACCGAGAACAAGGTCATATTTCAACTATGCCTCATACAAGTAGTTACCATTGTTCCATTAAACGTTTAGCACCGAGCCCAAGGTCATATTTCAACCAAGCCACGTACATGAAACATGAAGACAGACCACATATTCCCAATGATATTGCCAAAACCCCTTTCAATAAAAACACCTTTTTATTTAAAACTATTTCCATAAAAAACATTTCAATTGCAAACCATTTCAATAAAACTCAATTTTTATTGAAAACCAAATCTATCAAAGTCATTTCAATCTAAAACCATTTCAATTCAAAACCATTTCAATAAAACTCCATTTTTATTGAAATAGAAATCCATCAAAGTCATTTCAATCTCAAACCATTTCAATAAAACAATTTTTTTTTTAAAACCCATTTTTCATCCAACCATTTACCATTTCAACACTTATAATTTAAAATCATCATTTTAAATTCAAGATGCCAAATCACTTTTCACCATAATTTACCAAGATTTTACAATTTCATCAAAACCATAAATCATCACTATAGAAGATATTTTCCATGATTTTAACAATAAAAACCATTTAAATAATCAAATTTGAAACTATGACAATCAATTCTAATTAGAGGAGTCCAAAGTGAAGCCTCCAACCTCAAAGGTTTTGACGAAAAATGAAACCATCAAAGAATGCTCATCAAACCCGGGTCGATTCTCCAAAAACCTGCCTTAGATCTCTTATCATAGCAAGATCAAGACAAAATATTATCATATTTCGAATCCACACACTAATATATTCCTATAACGGGGGTAAATCTATGAAATTGAGAGAATATGAGATGTAGATCTAAGTAGATCTAAGAAAGTGATCATGAACGATGAAGAACAATCACATACATCAAGAATACGTCTTCGATTCACCAAGAGAAGCCTTCAGATAGCCTCTGTAATGTTGGGAGAACCCTATTTGACCTTAGGAGAAGAAAACTACTGAGTTAGGGCCACTTAGGATGAAAAATGAGCCACATAGATGAAAACACAAATGAGATCCACCTTTATAGGATCTCGTTTAAGTGGCCGCACGGTTTTCTCACACGGTTAGAGAAAATGTGCACAAACCGTGTGTTAGCCACTACTTCGGAAGACCCCCCACACATGGTTTGGATGCATATTTAGACAAACTGTGTGCCGCCTGTGAGCTACTACCTCCAAGACCAACTACGCACGGTTTTACAGTACGGTTTAGACAAACTGTGCGCTGTCTGTGCGACTTCCCCTTTGCCTAAAAACATCATTCAATGTTCTACCGACTCTACCATTAATCACCCTTAACTTTAAAACCATGAAAAGCATCATGTAAGGGTTACGTACTGGAAACTGGTGGTAGATCAAATTCATTGAACGATGATAATGTTGCATGTGCGTATATGTGGACTACCACCCATACAAAGTGATGTGATTTGGTTTCCATCCCCAAATAATATTTATGATATATTTCATCTTTCATAATCAAATAATATGGTTTTAATTATATAATTATAATTATAATTTGATACAAGAATACATACCTTATTTCCACTAGGATATTTTAAAAATAGAAATTCTACTTATACAAATTTATGGCTTATATTATCCTTCATTGTAACAAATTGAATTTTCCATATAGTTATATACAATTTTGATTTAAATGACTATTCTTCTTTAATATAATTAAAATTATCTGAGGATTGTTATTTTGGATATTATGTATCAAAAATATCTATTATTATTGCCATCCTAACAATGTCATTTTAGATATATGAACCGAATATCATCAAAACATTGGACGTGAGCCTAATTTATTATCTAATTAAATATATCCTAATAATAAATAAAATTAGAATAATAATAAACAAGATAATGTTCATTATGAAATTATAAAATAAAAAATAATTTATTTTTCAATAATATAAATAACCTAGGTGATAATTTAGACTTATGGAAAGGGCATTCATAAATCAATTTATTTTCATTGTTTTATATTTCTTATTCATTTCCTATGAAATTCCATGACTATGTGTCTAATTAAAACTCATTAATTTATGTTATATATATATAAAATCTATTTTGATTTAAATTCGACACACTTAATCAATTAATTGATTAATTCACACTTAAAGGGTATCATATTTTTAATTGATTTAATCTCAATTATCCTTTATTATGGAATATTTTAATTTTATGATCATAATATAATTTTTATGGATTATATACTACCACTTTTACATATTATATCATGTATCTATCAAAAATCACTATATTATAAGTTAAAAATCATCTAAATTCATTTAATGTTATTTGATTTGAAGGTTACCAATAGGTATGTGGTTTCTTAACACAATTTATATTCATTGGGTTATAATATAACTTATTTTACTACATTATACCATGATTAGATGTGAAATTTCCTATAAATGTATTTTGATTAATTTCCACTGATTTAATAAGGATGTATAAATATCAAAGATTTTCACCTTATTGATTATTTCTCTCTTCAATGATTATGTCTTTATAAGGGTTTTCACATTTCAATAATATTTCGGAGAGACATATACAATAATAGTCAAATAAATTATTTTTTCTATTTAAATAATCACTTTTTGATAGATCCTGCCAATAATAACTTTATAATAAACATATTTAATTTTTCCTTTTATTTTATTTCATTCATGGGTTTCATGAATCAAACGGTAACAATGTTGAAGGGTTAATTTCCCAATCACATCAATTTTCAAGATTTTATATGTCTATATATACACTTATGGAATTATTTGATCCAACTATCCTAAGACTAATAATTATTATCATCCACTAGAAATTTCTACAAATTGTTATTTTTCCATTTACATCCCTCACTTTATGTACTCATGATACCAATATATTATTATTTTTAAAACCGACATTGTTTTTCTTCTCTGCAAAGGATTTTTTTTTGAATTTATATATTTTCTTAACAATAATTTAAAAATTATGTTTACTATTATCTAATTATTATAATAAATATTTTTACCGATTATTGTTCACTAAATGTTCTTAAAAGTAATCTTATTTTCATTTTCTAAAGGAGGTACCTTTTAGATTTCATATAAATGTGTGAATGGAATATTTCATATCTTATATAAAATTAAAATAATATACCCTAAATATGACTCCATAATATTTTAAATCATTCATTTAATGATTCAATGTGTTTTTCTATAAAATATAATTTTCCTAATATTTTCAATTTTGTGTCTTAAATTCGATTTTCAATGTGATAAAGGAATTTTACTCAAAAATATTTTAATGATATTTTTATCGAATCCATCGTAAGCTATAACAATTTTTTTTATCATACCCATATAGGTATACTTTCATATAATACAATCCATATAAAATATATGAACAATTTACCATATGTTTGATAGGAGTTGTATTAAAAATATTGGTGTCTCTTATTTAATACAAATTATTGTGTTGATTTGGTGTGGAATTTTAAATCTCCCATATAATATAATGAATGAATTATATATTTTATGTGACAACCATGACCCACTATATTCCCTATATTCATAAATAGGTATCATGATAAAAGCTAGTTGGGTATTTGGTTGAGTCCTTAACCATTTATGTAAGACATCTTAGTAAGAGGCCCTAATGAAATGTCCATGTTATTCAACATTAGGAATTTAAAAATTATGAAATTAGTTATTGATTTACATGTGATTATATTAGTACATATAATATCCATGGATAATCATCAATATCATGTTATTATTTATTTTGAATTATTTGGAAATCATTTTTGTTCTGAAAAATACACCTTGTTCTAATGTTTTTGAAGAAATGGAAATTTTATTCAATTACTTATTTTTATATATTTTATATTACTTATTTATACATTAAATTATCTATTTTATATAACACTATCTATGAATTTTAGCTCACCATTATTATGTTATCTATTTCATTATGATGATATGAAAGGGATATTTTATAATATATAGCTCAACAGGATAACTGATGTGAAAACCTAGTGGGATATGATGTAGCTTTTTATAAATTAATTGTTTTTCTATCCAAGTTTATATGTAATTTTTTCCTTATTATTTCAGAATATTTATGTAAATGCTGATTAGGTATGTTAGTGGTCCTAATTTTTCTATTTATTTTGAATGTTTTTATGGCCCAAATAAAGTATCTTTTATTGCTATCTAGTAAGAAATATTAAAATGATATTTCCCCACTGGATAATGGAATGTGGGTTTATGCATGTCCCAATTTTTATTAGAGAGATGGTTTAGATAACAGTAAAAATTTTCCTATTTTTATGTGATAAAAATACTACAATTAGTTTATAAATTTACGTCCAACTATATATGTAATGAATTACAAACCCCATTTAAGGATTTAAGAGATGATATATTAAGATTATTTAGAGTATTTTGGGATGAATTTATAGTAATATATCCCAGTTTTTATATACTTTGTAGTGAAAATTTATTATTAAAAATATTAATTTTATATATTATAGAAATATTTCTAATGTTATTTAGTACCGTAATAGTTAAATGAAATTAACATTATGTTTTAAGGGTTAATACATGTTGATATTATTTTATTTTACACATATATGACCATTAGGATTGGAAATTGATATTTTGGTATTTTCTTTTTTTATTTCGGAATATGTTCACCATTTTCAGAACCATATATTATTTAGGAAAATAGATATTTATTTTATATTATGGTATATTATTTTATGGACAAAATTTTTATTGTCTATTGTAAACTATATTATTTTAATGTTCTTTAATAGTGATTCATGTTATTTATGAAATTTATTTTCATATTTTGGAGATTATATGATGAAGGCATATAAAGTTTATGTTATATGAGATTAAGTGTGGATAATAATTATTTTAGATATAGGTTAAGTTAATTTTGTAATATTATGTGAACAAGTAGTATTCTTATTTGGGTATCAATAGTAGCAATAAATTGAATAATATTTAGTTTAGTTACTTATAAAAATATCAATGTCAATTATTTGGTGTTATTATTTTGACCATAGAGATTAATGTTGTATTTCAAAAATAATGTTTATAAATTTTTTGTAATTACCTATACTAATTCTAATGTTTTTTGTTTCTTTAATGTTCAAATATCTGAATAATAGATTATTATCATTTTCTTTAATTATTTAACATTTAAAAACATTATCATGGTCATCAATTCCTGAAAAAATAATTTTTAAAAATTATTATTCATAGAAAATGGTTGGAATTGATCAGAGGATGAAATATAAATTTTAATGTATGAATATTTCCTCATGTTCTTAATAAATATAGTAAAGTAATTCCACAACATTAAGAAAAATATCTTTATTTTTTAACATAGTAGCCTTATTTTTGATAACTTCATTGTCTTTTTCATTCCTCATTGGTTTATGGTTTTGGGATCATTGAAATTTTCCTGATATTAAATTTTTTGTTATTAATGTTCTCTACCACACAATATATATTTTAGGAAATAAAAATTTCATATATATATAATTTAAAATGCCAATGATTTTCTACTATTTAGAAACATTATATGTGTTATACTAGATTCCATTTACACTTCCCCATCACTATTTTCTAAATTATGATTTATTAATTATTTTAAAAATGGGGAATTTTAATAATGTTTTTTTAAAATTTCATTATATTAATAGATGCGATCAAGTTCTGTTTTCATCGATGTATTTTTATAATGAGGATAATATAATATCCTGATATTTTTGAAGATATACTATGATTGACACTATACATTATACACATTACCAAGCTTAAATGTGAAACTATATATTATTTTTAAAATACAACTGTTTTAACATAGACATTAAATTATAATCTATATATTGAAATAATTATTTAATGAAATACATTTAATTTGCTTACACAAAAAAAATTAATGAAACATTCATTTTAAATAGTCATTCAATTTTTAGTAGTCATTAAATTATTCAAAAATATGTTTTCATCAAATATGTTTTTTATTTTTTTGAAAACATTGTAATGATAAATTTATGGTAATTTTATAAATTTATTGGGTTAAAATGATTTTTTTTTCAAATATCCATATCGATAATATATTATAGTGAATTTTTAAAATATTTATGAAAAAATTACTTTCTTTCTAAATAATGAGAAATAATTATTTTTAATGACATGTATATTTTCTCAATGATTTTGGATGTTAAATTTTTAAAATAGAAAAAAATAAATATTTTTATTATTTTTTATTAATAATAATTAATAACACATTGGAATTAGTATTATTTAATAATTTTCCATAAAGAAATTCTCTAATTATATAAAAATATGTTGAATTACTTTTTTGATGTGTTTCATTCTTTTTAATGTAAATTATTTTACTTTTTTATCCTAAATTTTGATAAATTAATTTCATATTTGAAATTAAGATGTCCACATTTTTAAATAAGTCCATTTTATTTTTGGAAATTATGAATAGTATTATAAGTAATTTTTATTATAATGATAAAGGTAAATAATGATAATTAATTTAATAAACATTATCAATATAATCTCCATTGAAAGGGAAATAAAAACACCATTCGTTTGTACACAATACTTCCTCATGAACAAATATAAGTAGTTTTCCATAAACCCTATAACGATTGGTTATAACTATGGATTTAATGTCTATATATTATATTAATGAAATACTTATCATTATAAATTGATTATTCATATAATTTCTTAACATTCTATGCATGAAGAAATGGCAATATAATTCGTGTGTATGTGTGGACAACCACCTCAAAAAAGTTATCTTATTTATTTTGCATCACTATATCAAATAGATAATATATATATTCTTAATAATATTATTTTAATGATATGATGACCATTTTATAAAGTAAAAATAATATTTAGTTTTTTTAATCATGATCATTGAAAAATAGAAACATTACTTATGCATATGTATGACTTTCCATATTAATTATTATAACATAATACATTTTTCATAATCATTTGTAGGGTTATTTGAAAAATTATAATTCATGTATAAATATAATTATTATTTCATGGTTATTAATCCATATATGAAAGAGAAATGAATTCTTTCTCATATTTAACCTCCAGAATAATTTTTGGACATATAAACCAAATAATTTTAAAATGTTCGATATGAACATATCTATTTAATTAATTAAATGTTACATGGTAATTAATAATATATAAGGAACAATATTAATGAAATATATTCTTATAAAATTTACTAATTACTATATTCTTAATATTCATGAATGTAAGAAATGTATGTGATATGTCAAACTTGAGGTTGGGTGTCTCATATCACAATTTATTTTAATGGGTTATAATACTTCTTCACTAACTATGATATTCAATTATTATTAGTGTAATTAATTCTGATTATTTTATTTATTATTTAAACTTATATTATATCGATATACATTGGATACTTATAATAAAACCATTGATTAATTCTCATTTCAATTATTTGATCATTGAATGACATTTTCTCCCAGTTTCCTTTTATTAATAAATATTTAAAAATTATGAACATAAATTCATTTTTTAGTACCCCCGGTTTGAGGTATGTAGCCTTTTTTAGGAATTTTTATATGTTTTAAGTTCGTGGGATGAGTTGGGAAGAGTTTGGGAGAGTTTGGATTGGTTTTGTATGAGTTTGGAGGCTTTTAAATGGATGCACGGTTTGAGAACGGTTAAGGGAAACCATGCGGATGCTCTAGGAAATCGTGAAAGGGAGACAATAGGCATAGCACGACCTATGCATGGTTTTCCAAACTGTGCGAGGTAACCATACAGACCCTTTCTCTCATGGCAGTAGCATGTGCACGGTTAGTGCACGGTTTTCCAAAACCTGCAGACTAACCGTGCAGCCACTTAAAAATTGGGTTTTAAAACCGAGGCTCACTCGGGCTTGCCTCATTCCTCTCCAAAAATCCTCCCACTCGATCCTCACTTGGGAATTTCAGTTCTCATTTGTTGGAGGGGCTCTCCCACTCATTTTGGAAGCGTTTCGAAGAGGTTTCTTGGTGGATTCAAGGTGGTTTCTCCTAGGTATGTCTCTCCTCTTGATTTCATTTTGGTTTCTTCTAGATCGACATCTCCCACTCTCTTAGTTTTCATGATCTACACTCGTTGTGTGTATATCTAGGGTGTGGTTTCCTTGGATGTTAATTTTAAGGCTTTTGATGGTTAGGGAAGGAGATCTAGAGAAGTTTTAGTGGTGTGTCGCCGAATTTGAGGTACGGTTGCTTGTGGGTCGATTTCAAGGGAACCCTAAAGGTAGGTTTCTCTTGACTCCACCTGGATAAAACTAATGGTTTTGGTTATAATTAATTTGTTGTTATTTGAAAAAATTGTGGTTTGATGTGAGAAATTTATTTGATATCCCATGGGGGATGTTTTTTTGGGATTTTTGTGGAAAAGGGGTTTTATGGTGAAATGCTATTGTTGTGGACTTTAAAATGGAGATTTTAAAATGGGATGCTATGATTTGTTTGTGAAAATGATTGATGGAAAAGTATTTCAATAAAGATGTAGTTTTTTTGAATGTTTGTTTGTCAGGAAAAATGGTTTTCAATAAATGGATGATTTAATGAAGTGGAATTGTATACAAGGGAATTGGTGGATTGCATGTTGTTGTGACCATAGTGAGTTTATTCTTGGTTTGGTTTGATTGAAATGTTGTGTTTAAGTGGGCGGGGAGTCTCACTATAAATGGTGAAAGAGTTGGGTGGGAAGTCCCACCGTTACCATTTTGGGTTTTCAGGTAGTGGGTGGGAAGTCCTGCTATCCAATGATGGGTGAACGAGTTGGGTGGGAAGTCCCACTATTATGGTTGCTTTGTTATGGTTACTTTTTTATATGTTTCTTTTCATATATTAAATTTGTTGTAGAAATGTGAAATGGATTATTTGGACTCCTTGTGTGACATGTTTGGCCTACATCATGTTTGTTCGGCTTTCCTATGGTGGTTGTATTTGTGTAAGATATCTCGGTAAGGGATTGTTTGGCTTTTGGAAATGGCTGTACTTATGATTATTTTATATAAATTATTTTATATAAATGTGATAATGGTTTTATCCTAGTGGAATGTGTAGATAATTCATTTGAGGAAATCCTACTGAGTTTTAGTAATCACCCCCTGTTATGGAACATTGGTGTATTTGCTAATGTTGTGTACCGTGACGTGGGCAATGGTATGGCATCAACCTCCATTAGTGTTTCATTGTGATTTCATGGTGGAACTTAGAGCTTGAGCTTGGTGTAGAGATGTGGTTGTGTCATGGCTTGTGGTGTTCTTGTTGGGTCTTCCATATTGTACTCTGATGTTGTATTGGGATGTGTTGGCATGTGAGTTTATGGATTATCTGGTAGTCATTGGTAATGTATGAGTTTGGTTTTGTTGACATGCATCATTTAGCTATGGGTTTTTGGTTGGTTTTGTCTCAAGGGCATGTCATCCCCCAACTGTTCTCGAAGCCATTGGAATTTATATCCAGCCTTTATCACCTTGGGAACGTCGCTTAAGGCCATGAATCCCTCACCTCCTCCTCAAGCCAATGAGGTAGGGGTAGGGTGTTACAAGTTGTATCAGCTTGTTTGGTCCTTTGGAGTTGATTCCTGGATTTGGAGTTAACATTCGTTGTGGTATATTCGTTGAGTTGGGATGGTATCAAGGCATAGGAATGTCGGAACATGGAATGTATAGCATAAAAGGATGTAGCTAACCCTCATATTCTGAAATTCACGTTACCAGGGAATTGGGTACATAAGTGTTTTGGAGACACTTATAAGCATTGGATATCCCATTGTCATGGGTGTATCCAATGAGATGAGTTAAAAATTCATGGTAGAGATGACGTCCCACTAGGATTCAAATTTCATTGGGCATAATGATTTATGGTTTGAATTGAGAAATAGTTTTTCAAATGGTTTGGTTTTCAAAAAAGGTGAAACAGGGAAAATGTGGAAAGGTTGAAAGCCTTGTTGTGATAGTGTTGTGTAATGCGATTTGAAATGAGAATTCTTGATATCTATGGATGTGATACTCAAGGTTTTTTGTTTTCTGTTAATAGAGATGGAACTGGTTAGACATCGTATAGATCAATAGGTGGAAGCTATTACAAATGCAGTTCCACCTGAGCCCCAGGCGAACCATCAGTTGACCGATAGCATCATTCAGGCTTTTCAAACAGTTCAGTCAGTACTGTAACTAGATACACCTATTACGATATCTATCACGTTCAGAAATCCAAGTAATGGAAGCACTGTTGTCCTCACGAGAGGTGGTGTGAACCCCAACACTGAGAGAAAGAACAACAGAGAATACTTTTCTCAATGAGTTAGAGTACATCAAAATCGGACCACTATATTGTAAAAACTTCTTTCGAGACCCAAGTGTAATCTTGCATTCTTTCATTGTGGTTCGATAGGCCACCTTAAATGGGATTTGAAGGAACAACCTCGAGAATGTCATAACATCACGCGAATGGGGCATCTTTAGTTGTATTGTTTTAATGCTACAGGGTCGGGTGTTCGTGGTACTACTCAACAGGGGATGTTTCAGCTAGGGGATAAATAGCCAAGCATGGAAAGTACACATATTTTTGGAGCTGAGCAAGTAGTGTTAGTTGATCAAACGAGACCATCCATGTTGCAAGGTATAGTTCTTTTAAATTCCATGTTGATGCAAGCTTTGTTGGATACGGATGGTTCCCATTCTTTTATTGCTTCTTGTGCTGTTATTTTACTGGCATTAACACTAGAGGTGATGCCTTCATTTTTGAAACATCAAACTCATCTGGGACAAAGAGAGTGTCGGGCCTTCTGGTGTAGAGCATTTTGTATCGTTGTGGGCGAGGTTGTGCTAATGTGTAATTTCTCAATGAGTGAGATGGATGGGTATGATGTAACCCTGGGAATGGATTGGCTGGTGGCATTTAAGACCCACATCGATTGTAATGTGTGGACACTGGATTTTACAACACACGATGTCGTTAGACATCTCTTTAAAGGGGAGAGGCATGAAAGGTAGGGTGCAATGTGATTTTTGGCACCAGAAGTGGGTCCATTATCGTATCAGTTGGTGGTTTTGTTGTTGGGATAAATAGAGGGTGTTGAGTAGAGTGTTCTTACAGCAATGGTGGATCAGTTCATGGATGTTTTTCACGAAGATTTCCTTGGGTTATCTCCCGTAAGAGAAGTGGATTTTAGGATTGATCTCCTTCTAGGGACCAGTCCAATATCACCTCCATCATACCTGATAGAACCTACAGAATTGCAGGAATTGGAAGTCCAGTTGGAAGAGTAGAGAACAAAGGGTTTATCCGGCCTAGCATGTCCCCGTGGGCAGTGCTGGTGTTGTTAGTGAAAATGGCGGATGGAACTTTGAGTCCCTTTGTTGATTAATGTCAACATAACAAGTTACGATAACGAAAAAATATCCACTTCAAGAATTGATGAGGTGTTAGAATAGTTGAGGGGAGCCAAGTGGTTCTCTAATATTGACCTCAGGTTGGTATATCATCAATTGTGCGTGATAAAGGATGATATTTCTAAAAAAAGCTTTCAGGAGTCGATATGACCATTTTGAATATTTGTTTATTCCCTTTGTTATAACGATTGTGCTAGCAGTGTTCATGGAATTAATGAATCCAATATTTCAGAGATATATGGATTCATTTTTAGTGGTGTTTGTAGACGATATTTTGGTGTATTAAATGTTAGGGGTGGAGCATGAGCAGGTCATGGTGACAGTGCTAGGGATCTGGAGGGGTCATATGTTGTATTCCAAAGTGTCAAAATGTTACTTTTGGATATAGGTGGTTCATTTTCGTGGCCATGTGATTTCTGAAAGGGGTGGTTATGTTGATCCAGAAAATATTGAGGCTGTTATCTCAGGGCAACCTCCAAAAAATGTGTTTGAAATACATAGTTTTCTTGGTCAAGATGGGTATTATCGTCGTTTTGTTAGTGATAATTCACGTTTGTCTTCCCCAATGACAGCTTTGACAAGAAATAATGTTCTATTCTAGTTGAATGAACATTGTCA
Source organism: Viscum album (assembly GCA_963277665.1). NCBI lineage: Eukaryota > Viridiplantae > Streptophyta > Magnoliopsida > Santalales > Viscaceae > Viscum > Viscum album. Next base: position 260,266,690 of record OY728133.1, on the reverse strand, counting down.
GGAGTGTTTAGAAGAGATAAAGGGTCTCCTTACATCAGCATGAATCTTGGTTTTTCCCGAACCAGGAAAAGGGTACATGGTTTATTGTGATGCATCGTGATCAGTGTTGGGCTGCATTCTCATGCAAGGGAATAATGTCATTGCATATGGATCACAGCAGTTGACGGTGCATTAAAAAAACTACCCAAATCATGTTTTGTAGTTTGCAGTAGTTGTCCATGCTTTGAAAGCGAGGCGTCATTATCTCTTCGGTGAGAAATCTACGGTATATACATATCATAATAGCATGAAACACATTTTCCCACCATGGGATTTGAACATGGTGAAAAATGGATGGATGGAATATATCTAGATGTTTGATTTTGACTTGATGTATACACCAGGTAAGGGAAATTTGGCGGTAGATTCATTAGGTAGAAAATCATATGCTCATGTGGTGAAAAAGGCATCAGAGCAGTGGCAGTTGATGTCTGTTATAGCTGATATGAGGTTGGAATGTGCGGACCAGGGAGAGAGAGCGGTCATCTTTCTAGTTTTGTTGATTCCTGACATGGTTGGCCTGGTTAGAGAAGCACAGATATTCGATTCTGTGTGTGTGATCGTGGGGTCGAGACTCAATGGTGGGGAGACCATTGAGGGTTGGCGACTAAATGGAGATTCAGTTTTATTTTTTCAGAATCGACTGGTTGTACTAGTTTCTTTTCAAGAGGATCTTCTCAGGGCTTATCATCATTCCAGGTCGGTTGTTCATCCTAGAATTCATAAGATGTATAATTCATTGAATGAACAGTTCTGATGGACTGGTATAAAGAGAAGTGTGGCTGATTCTGTTTCGAGATGCTTGACTTGTCAGCAGGTTAAGGCAGAGCATCAGAGGCCACCAGAAATGTTGCAGTCTTTACCAATCCCTGTTTGGAAGTGGGAGCAGATAACGATGGATTTTGTCACAGGTCTCCCAAGAACTGTCAAGATGAACGATACCATTTGGTTGATAGTGTATTGGCTAACAAATTTGTCCATTTTCATCTTGACTCGTGAATCTCATACAGTGGAGGATATGTCCAAAATCTATATCTGGGAGGTGGTAAAGAGGCATGGTGTTCTAGTTTCCATTATATCAGATAGATATCTGAGGTTTATATCTCGTTTATTGAAATCGTTATAGCAATCCTTTGGGACACATTTGACGACGAGTACGACATATCACCCTCATACGGATGGTCAATCCGAGAGGATGATACAAACTCTGGAGGATATGTTGTGGGATTATGTCATGGACTTTGGTGTCTCATGAGAGGAGTACTTGTCGTTGGTTGAGTTCTCGTACAATAAAAATTATCAAGAATCCATACAGATGGCTCTGTTTGAAGTGTTGTATGGGTGGACCTATCATTCTCCACTATGATGGGTGGAAATAGGTGAGTCGTCGATGGTTGGACTGCGCCTTGTTCAGGAGACTATGGAGAAGATCAAGTTGATCAAGAAGAGAATTGAGACAGCACAAAGTCGTCAGAAATCATATGCGGATCATTGTACATGGCCGTTGTCGATCGAGGTGAGGTGGCTTATCGTTTGACTTTTCCACCTAGGTTCAGTGTGGATCACAATGTGTTTCATGTTTCACAGTTGAAAAATTATCAGTCGGATGATGACCATATGATTCGATGAGATCATGTTGAGCTAGAACCTGATGCTTCGTTGGTGCACGTGCTGGTGTGGGTTGTGGATAGGCCAGAGAAAGTCTTGCATGGTAAAATCATCAGTTTAGTTCATGTTTTTTGGAAGCATGATCCAATTGAATAGGATAAATGGGAGTGGGAGAAAGAGATGGTCAAGCAGTGGCCCGATCTCTTTCGATAAAGGTCGGGTTCACTACTTTCTAAGGACGGAATGTCCAATGGTGGGGAGAATGTTGTACCCCTTGTTTGAGGTATACGGCCTTTTATTATGCATTTTGTTATATTTTAAGTGCTTGGGATGAGTTGGGAAGACATTGGGAGTGTTTTGAATGGTTCTGGATGAGTTTTGAGACTTTTAAATGGGTGCACGGTTTGAGAACGGTTAAGGGTAACCTTGCGTATGCTCCATGAAACCGTGCAAGGGAGATAGTAGGCTTTACATGGCCTGCACACAGTTTTCCAAACAGTGCGAGGAAACCGAGCGGACCCTTGCTCTCGAGATAGTATAATGCACACGGTTAGCACACGGTTTGCCAAACCTTGCGGACTAACCGTGCCGCCACTAAAAAATAGGGGATTAAAACCTGGGCTCACTCGGGCTTGCCTCATTCCTCTCCAAATATCCTCCCACTATAGCCTCACTCATTATTTTCGGTTCTCAAGGGTTTTAGGGGATCTCCCACTTGTTTTGGGAGCATTTAAAAGAGGTTTCTTGGTGGATTGAAGGTGGTTTCTCCTGGGTAAGTCTCTCCTCTTGATTTTTTTTGTGGTTTCCTCTAGATCTACATCTCCATCTCTCTCAGTTTTCTAGATCTACACTCGTTGTGTGTATATATTGGGTTGTGGTTGCCTTGGTTTTTAATTTTAAAGCTTGTGATGGTTAGGGAAGGGGATCTAGAGAAGTTTCGGTGGTGCGTCGCCGAATTTGAGGTGCGGTTTCTTGTGGGTCAATTTCTCGGAAACCCTAAAGGTAGGAGGCTTCTCTCTCGACTCCAATTGATTAAAGCTAATGGTTTTGGTTACATTTATTTTCTTTCTATGAATAAACTATGGTTTGATGTGAGAAATTTATTTGATATCCCTTGGAGGATGTTTTGGGGGATTTTTGGGAAAAATGGGTTTTATGGTGAAATGATATTGTTTTGGATTTTAAAATAGAGATTTTAAAATGTGATTCTATGATTTGTTTCTGAAAATGATTTATGGAAATGGATTTCAATAAATATTTTGTTTTGTTGAAAAGTTGTTTGGCATGAAAAAATTGTTTTCAGTAAATGGATGATTTATTGATTTGGAATGGTATGCGAGGGAATTAGTTGATTGCATGTTGTTGTGACCTTTGTGAGTTTATGCTTGGTTTGTCATGATTGAAATGTTGTGTGGAAGTGGGATGTAAGTCTCACTATAAAAGGTGAACGAGTTGGGTGAGAAGTCCCACCATTACCATTTTGGGTTTCCAGGTAGTGGGCGGATGTCCAACAAGCCGAAGATGGGTGAACGATTTGGGCGGGAAGTCCCACTGTTATGGTAGCTTTGTTATGGATACATTGTTATGTGTTGTTTGGCATAAAGGGAATTTGTTGTGGAAATGTGAAATGGTTGATTTGGCTTTCTTGTGTGACATGTTTGGCCTACGACATGTTTGTTCGGCTTTCTTGTGGTGATTGGATTTGGGTAAGATAGCTCGGTAAGGGCATGTTTGGATTTTGGAAATGCTTGTACATATGATTATTTTATATAAACTATTTTTTATAAATATTCTAATGGTTTTATCCTAGTCGCATGCGTAGGGAAGTCATTTGGGGAAATCCTAAAATGTTTTAGTACTCACCCCCTACTTTGGAACATTGGTGTCTTTGTAGATGTTGTGTACCGTGATGTGGGAAAAGGTAAGGCATCATCCTCCTTTAGAGGTGAGTTTTGATGTCTTGGTGGAACATGGAGCTTAGATATTGGTGTGGAGCTGTGGTGGGGTCATGGCTCGTGGTGTTCTTGTTGAGTCTTCCTCATTATAATCTGATGTTGTATTGGGTTGTGTCGGAATGTGAGTTTATGGATTATCTGGTTGTCTTTGGTAATGTATGAGTTTGGTTTTGTTGTCATGAATCATTTAGTTGTGGTTGTTTGGTTGGTTTTGTCTCAAGGTAACATCGTTCCACAATTCTTCTTGGAGCCCTACACATTTATTTCCCGCCTTTAGAGCCTTGGGAACATCTCTTAAGGCCAAGTAACTGTCACCGCCTCCTCAAGCCAATGAGGTAGGGGCAGGGTGTTACAATATTTATATATTACATACTATCAATAATATATATTTTGTAATGAATTTTACAAATTTAACTATGTTTTATGTTGATGTTAACTTTACATAGTGAAATGGGATTAGATTTTAATGTTTTCAAGTGGTTAGGGGTTTTGATGCTCAATTTCTATTCTTTGGGTTATAATTTACCTATATTGACAATGTTATTCTCTGAATATGTGTGAAATTAAATATGATTTTACTATATTTTATTTACAATTTTCTTTTTTTGGATTTATATTTTTTACATAAATTCAGTACTTTTTTTATTTATCACTTCAAAGATACGATTAGTGTTAGGTTTTTCACATCTCACCAGTATTTCTTGGTTACAAATTCCATTTTCACCACCTCCCTTGTTTCATGGTAAATATAATATCCCTTTAATATATTACATCATGAATATTATTATATTCATGGAATTTAATGTTTTAATTGATGTTCTATTTCATTCATGGGGGATATGATTCAAAATTTACCAAAGTGGTATGATTTAGTTTTACAATCTCATCAATATTCTGGATTTTTTATATATGTCAATTTAAATGTAGAATAATTTTATCATTATATCTTAAAACCAAAATATTTATTTCTACTATTTTTTTTTTCAAAAGTACATGTTTATTTCTAAATTTAATGTCAATGTGTACTCAATATACAATAATAATATTTTTAAGAAAATATACTATTTTCGACTCATTTAGGGATATGATTCATTCGTGTATATATTTTCTATAATATGTTTTAATGGACGCATTTACTATACTATTATTTTTTATAAAATTATGTTTTACAAATGGTTGATTTTTTATTTATTTTAAAAGAAATTTTTTTGTTTTTCTAATGTCATTCATCTTGATTTTTTTAAATAAATCTAGAAGGATTTTTCCAAAATTATACGACCTAAATGAAATTTCCTAATATAATTAATATTCAGTAAATATAATAATAAATTATGAAATTTCATGGTTCTATTCAGTGAAAAAGTATTTTTTATAAAATTTTAGAAATTTGTTTTTTAAAATTTTATTTTCAATTTGAAATGAATATTTATCTCACGAAAATTTTCAGTGATTATTTTTTTAACCACATAATGTAAATAAAACATCAATTAACACATACTTTATATGATATATGTGGTTAGGATAAAATCATTTTCCTTTATGTTGATGGTTTATTATAAATTTTTAGGGAAAATATTAACATTTAGTTTCCTTGTTTCTCAATGACAATGATGTTGTTGATTATGAATTGAAATTTTATTCTTCTGTTTCATATGATGAATGATTTCATAATATTTATGGATGTGCGAGGCAAGTTATAGACCATTTATGCATTTATATGTCTCATGAGGCAAACATGTTGGCATATTTGGTTGAGGGATTACTGACATATGTATGCTGTCACAATATGAGGCCTTCACAGTAAACTAAGATATAAAGAATTATTCAATCAATCATTACTAAAGTAGTTAGTGATAACTCTGTAATTATTTCATTTTTTATGATATCATTGGAAAATATATTGTATGTTTTTAATATGTATATGGAATTATTTCTTCATCATTTATTCATTCCATATTATTCTTTATAATGATGCTATTACATAAATGGAATGTATTTTAAATTATTTACCGATATTGATTATGACTAATTTTCATGTGATATTTTATGTTATACATTACACTTTCATGTCATTATTGCTCACCATTATTAACTTTTTCATTTACCTAGGGTGTGAAGAAGTCAGTTTACATATTATATATATAAAAAGGTTAGTAATTGTTGAAAGCATAGTGGGAGTTGTCATAGATTTTTATGAAGAAGTTGTTCATGTATGAAAGTTTTTATGTAAGAGTCATGAAAAGGTCTCCAAAACTCTAGACCCTAATGGTAATTTTTTTATATAATTTATTGAGTATTTACATTTGATTTTAAATGTCTTGTGTTTCCAAAGTGGGTAAAATTTATTGATATCAAACTAGAAATATAAAGATGATGTTTTATCAATGGATTCGTAATTGTGAGTTCATCGTTTCCTCTCTTATAAAAACAATTATAATAATTTAATTACATTTAATTTAATATATTATATATAAAATATATTTAAATCATTCATTAATCATTATTTCAACAATTTATTATGTCAAAATACATTTCACATAAGAAAAATAGTTTTCTAGAAATTATCAATTTATACCTTCAAATTCTTGTATCTTCATTTATAACCAATTAATTATAAATGTTAAGATAATTATTCCTTTAGTTATATAAATTATAAATATATTTCATTACTGGTCATTTGGGGCCAATATAATTAATTTTGATAAAAAAATAAACTATATGTATATAAAATACAATTTCTGATAAAATCCAGAGTTATATTATAACTGAAATTCAAGTTCTTTTCTCCTATATTTAAATCAATACATTTTCATTAAGGAATATTTTTAAATATTTGTTTAATAATTATATTATTCTTATTAACGCATTACAATTTGATGGTAATTTTCCATCCAACACATTTAATAATAGAATTTTTATTATTATATTTTTTCTCATCTAAGATCAGGGTAGTTTGTAAAGAGAGCTATCAAATAATAGATCTATTTTAAATATAAAAATATTTGTTACAAAATACTAGGTGATTTCATTCTATCATTCATTTATGAATTTCTCCCTCAATGATTTTTATAAACTTAGACAATTCTACCTCATCATATCATGAGGCTCCTACATATCATAGTCAATCAAATGTATTAAAAAATGAAAACATTCCATATAGGTGGTGTTGTTTGATATAAATTTTTTACATCAGTCAATAATCCCCATAAACTGATATATATATTTAATTACAGTATAAAATTGTGTATCATATGTGTTTAGTGAATGTAAAGGATCCAGTATGTACTTCATAACGATTATTTATATAATACTCCCCGAACTAATTAGAGTTTCAATGGATGTACTAAGTGAAAATTTCCATCCTGAGAATATCATAAATCATAAGAAGACAGATGTATCAATGATGTATCCTTTTATTTTTTTCAATTATCCTAACATTATTCCAATGAGATATTTTAAAACATAACATTGACCTCTATATCTCACAAATGATTGTAAATTTAACTATTTATTGACTTAGAGCATTGTTGATGTGACACTGGGTTGACCTAATCCTCTCTTACATTACCATAATAGACTAAAGTCTTGTAAAGAAATTCTTTTTCTTCAACTCAGTGTGTTGGATTTCTAATCTTCTTACTATAGTGGGATTTATAAGGATTCATATAAATGATTTCGTGAATAATTTTTTTGTATGAAAACTTGAATATAAGATTTTATTGATCAGAATATCCTTTAAAAGCTAAATATAAAAATCCCAACATATAACATACAATATAAATGTTCATATTATACTAACCATATATATGTGGAAGATATGATGTTCTAAATATGTAATCTTTAATGAATGTTTTATAAATACTTCCCTATTACATTAAGGTAAATCATGGATTTTTATTAAATAAAAATGACTAGTAACCGATTAATCAATAAAAAGTTATAAATTTATATTCTAGAAATATGATTAACGGATAAATATATTCTAATAGTAATATATTGTGGGTTCTTTTTGGTCTAATGACTACAATATATGCCGTGTAATTTCATTTAAATTTAATGGGGAGTCCAATGACAAAATATGTGGTGATTCATACCCATTTATATTATAGTATAGGTATTTATTATAATAGTACCATAGGCTTCTGATGTTCAACCGTGACTCTAGAACATTCATGGATTACATATATATACTCCCTCATATTCATTTACATGTTGTCCCACTAAATTTTTTTTTCAGATCTTTGTATATATTTTTCCATCATTAAAAATTGGTAGTGATGAGATATTTTCATTTTCTAACATTCCCTTCTTTAATTCAGGTATTACTAGGACACATACTTAGTTATGGAATATGATCATTTAAAAAAGGTCTTGGTCGAACTCTGAAATATTTCATACATTCTATTGAAGATCCAAATCATTCTCCCACATCTAATCATCACATAAATGGAAGGTGTGACATTTATAATATAATGGTATGATGTACCCATATGAATCCTTACTTAAAAAGCCATCCAATGAAAATCAATAATTATTAGATCACATTAAATCCATCATAGAGACAAAATATCATTGTCCTTCTGAGTCATATCATTAACAAAAATCTGTATATTCTAAAGAACGTAATATATTATGAAATCATAATACCAAGTCCACAAAAACTATCCCCATGATCATATATTTACATATTTCTACATGGATATGTATAGTTAATCCTTTTATGATTTTTATATATGTCACACCTTACACTACATAGTTAATGAATCAATTTTTTAAATTAAAAAACCACCATTACATATTTTAAATCAGGAATCAATTATTTTTTATCATGAACCATTAATTCTTACGAGTAATATGATACTACAACGAATCTATACATAAGATAAAATATTATAACATTATTTAATAGATCATTATAAATTAAAAATACTTCCCTACTATAGGGTAGTGTATGTATTGGTCATGTGGCCGAACTTCCCTTTACCCCTATGAAATTTTGTTCACCTTAATCTATCCAATGTAACATGTCTTCCTTCTATATAACATGATTTTTTATAATTCATATCCATGATAATTTTTTTCACAATGCATAAAAACATCAAGGAATCCCAAGAAAACCACGGTTTTATATCACTTTTTTATGTGAAATTATAATATAACTATTTTTAGTCGGATTTGTTTATATACGCTCAATTATGATCATGTGGCAGAATAATTATATTCTTAATTGCCAAAATTATCACATGAAACTTTTTAAAAACAATTATTCTTTATGTATGTTTTTAATATATCTCAAAAATGTCATTCATTCTCTTCCTTTATAATGTAATATATAAGAATATTATCTTCATAGACCACCCCAAACTGATAAAGATAATCTTAATTATCTCAATTCATTAGATCCATCAATATATATGGGAAATTAGTGTGTCCATATAGAATCACTATAATTAAATAATGGTCATACCTTGAATAAAAATAATTTTTGTGCTTATCCACCTTATATAATATTTATTATTGATAACTATAATGATTTTTAAATGTTGTAAAATTACTTTAATCTACATAGTTTATTAAAAAAATCATTAATACTGGGTAGAGGATACATGTTCTTGTTAGTGTTATTGTTATGTTCCAGAAAACAAATAAAAAGAATCATTTACAAATATTTATTCTTATGAAAATGAATTTATGAAACCTATGGGGAATCAAATTTGAATATGTATCTATATTTTAAATTCCCTTTAATTTTATTTTTTAGTTCAAATAACACATTTAGGGATATTTTATCGAGTGAATTTTCGAATATTTTTTATCAGGATGTTGAAGTTAAATTGAAAACTAAACAATATTATTTGGTTGAAAAATATGAAATAATATTATAAATAAATCATCACATTCACAGAAAATAGTAACATGTTCAACTTTGAGTTTCTCATTAATTGATTTAAATAATTACTACTCATAAATTGGAATCAAAAACCATTTTGATGAATAAATTTACATTTAAAATTCTTGTTCATCATAGCACTTACAGATAATTATTTGTTGACTCAAAATATCATGTGTTTCTTTTATTCATAAAAAATAATCTTGGTATATATATGAAAAAATCCAATCTATTCCCAGTATCTCATCAAATCCAACACGATGAAGAATAACAATTTTTTTAGGATTCACATTCCCAAAAAATTATATAAGAGAGAAGCAATAATCTAGAGACATGATCACTATAAGGTGTAGAATATTCATTGATAATTTAATATATAATAATTGATGTGATGATATGCTACCCATTAAAATTATATTGATATAAAATAGTTGGTAAAGATTGAATAAATTAATAATCTTATTGTTCTGTAGTAGATGATAAATAAATATTTCATCACCTCATTCTTATGACTCGCTGTTATAGTTCAAATCACAAGATAATTCAATTTTTGTCATAAAATAATTGGGTTATGGTATTTATTATATATATTATGTGTTATATTCATTCATTTACTTGAATAATTTCCATACCCCTTTAAACAGAAGATGTTGAGTGTGGATGGTTCCATTAGTTGTTATTTCTCTCTATTGATTTAATTGAATATAATATACAGTTTACTCAAAATTTATTCTCTATATAACCTTATTCTCCACACATTAATCTATTCGAATAACCCATAAAAAAAATTCTACATTCATCATTCCACAGTTTCATATAAAATGATTAATTTCCATTCTTATGTAGAATTTTATATTTTATACTCCTCATAAATCCACCTTTGTTATCTTTTACCTATAATAATGAAAATAATGAGAGTATCCACACCCTATTTTGACCAATATATAATATCCAAAAGAATATCCTTATGGATAATAAAGTACTTTATGAAAAATTATATTACATGAATTAGTTTTAAGAAACTAAATAGGCTAGCAAATTGAATTCAGTGTCAATAATAAAACCAAAATTATACCATGCATGTCTAATGAAATTTTATTCATAGGCACTGGTAGATTCATTATCCCTCTGCATTTTCTCTAGAATTACTCTTCCATTATTAGCCCTATGGTTCATATAACTACTTATTGAAAAATAACATATTATGTTATCGCACGACATAGTGCCAATATCTTTGTATTACCTAATTTTTTCAATAATATGTAATTTTTTATCATATATACCTTTTATATGGTAAATTATTAAGACAATAATTTAATTCTATCTGAACTTGATAATAGAATACATATTTTAATTAGTACTGATCAATTTCATGGTGATTTGTGGATAAAAGGATTCACTAATGGATGGGTAATGTTTTATAATGAAAAATACAATGGCCTATTTCTCCTTCCATTATAATTTTGTACCATCATCATTATTAATATCTTAAGAGAGTAAGGTGAGCATAATTACATGACTATGAAATCCTTGTAATTCTAGATTCATTATCTCTTGAGGATGTCAATTACATTTTCCACTACATTAATTATTAACATTATTCATCTTGAATCCATCCACTATGTAAATCCAAAATTCATAATGTAATCCTCTATAATAAATAATTAGAGTGAGAATCTATATATCCATGAAAATCATTCCCAATATCCCGTAATGTTGTCTCCTTTTTGTACACAAATGGAACATATGATTCATTCTATCTCTCTCCATCATAATAGGCTTCCCTATGTTTGATTATCATTTTACGTATAACCTACTATGAAAAAAAATTAAACCTAATTATGATAAAAAAAATTTCAATCATGTATTATATATAGAAAAAATATATCATTTTAAATGAATAAACAATACAACTCAAAATAATATCCATCCAAGAATATTAAAAGTTTAGTTTCATTATAAGAATGATATATGATTAATTTATTTCATGAATAATCTTATGAATATCATATGAACTTCTTACCTCACAATACCATTCTTAAACATACCCATCTTAATGAAATTCATCATAACCATGAGGAATAGAATTATAAGAAAGGTTAATCTTGATACTATGTATTTGTAATCAATAAAGATATCAATTGATGGTAATATGTGATAATAAGATAAGAATAAGGCTATGATATAGTGATCATAACTTATGATAACATACTAATATTTATTATACTATAAATAATGATTCATGGATGAAGGATCTATAATAATTAATTTCATGTGTAGCAAGATTATATAATCATTCATTATAAATCATTATCCATAAAAAGAAAACTTATTATCATAAGACATACATTTTTTCCACACATAGTGAGGGAAAATAACATTTTTATTAATGTTTCCTTACCATGAAAATTATTATTCTCAGAGTCATATAGTTGATTAGGTTCACTCCTAATTCCCATCATTTCCTTTGATGAGTCTCATTACTAATAATATCTATGTGTAAAGAATCCATTTCTATATTTGGGTAACTCCCCATTCTATTTCATATTATCTTAGAAGTAATAATTTTCAAAATAAATGAAATTAGAATTATTTACCTACATGGAAAGACACATAATATACTGATAATAATTACTATATTCCTAAAATTATTATAAAATCATCCATCACATCGTCTTATTATAATTAACACATGTGAAATAAAAAAGTTTTAAAAAGTTATCCTTAATACATCATTATAATAATATTTCCAAAAAATAAATGTTGATGGTATCATAACATAATATTCTCAACGAATCATTAAAATACATATTTTATCCTTGGATAAATGAAAAACGCCTCTTATAAAAATATTTAAAATACTCTTTGATACATGAGATAAAATTTCCATTTTGATTGGTTAACTTTTGAAAAATAAATTCATAGAAAATATTTATAGGATTTTCATTATAAAAATATAATAAAAATGATTTCAGAATTTTTTAATAAATTATAAGGATATAAAAATTACTTATTTATGACATTTATCAATATTTAAATAATTTCATAAAATAAAATTAATAACATAGAAGTTGAAGATACTCATTCTAGACTGGAAGGAGAAGATAATGTCATATTTCATTAAATAATAGACTATACTTTTATCTACAAAAGAGTGTAGAATCAGAAGAAGTATTTAAAAATTAGAATTAACTAAAGGATTTGATTTAAGGATGAGCTTCATATGGCTTCACATAGTATTAATTAGACATATAAAATCCTTTAGAGAAATGATATTGTAATAAAAACCCTTACAAAAAGTCATAAATTTCATGTCACGTACACTGAACATATAATATAAAGAATTTAATTCTATTATAAATATATAATTGAACCGTATTAAAACATATGTTAAAATACATCATTAATTTATAATTTCCAATTAAAAAATTATAATAAATCATCATTAAAATGAATATTTGGGTATTAACAATTTTGTATCTCAAGATTGTATATACTTGACAATTACAATACATATATCATATTTATTGATTAATATTTTAAAAAATGATAATCATGTACTAAGTATTATATTTATTAATTGTGTAATTTTTTTTCTTTTTATATAAAATTGTGATAAGAAATTAGTTGCATCACATTGTGGATGTTGTAGTCAGTACATACAGATGAGTGATGGATTCCTCAATCAAGGAATATAAGGAATGAATGTTCTATAAAAAATATCCTTAATTTAATAATAATAATATCAAAAATTTCATGTGTATTCTTGGAATCTATCAGTATTACAATCCATTTTAATAGTGAATGAAAAATGAGTCAAATCGCTTCATCGAGGTGGTAGTCCACATATACGCACAAGCGACATTATCATTTTCCATTTGATGTTACGGTAAGATGGGAGATAATATTACATTATTAAATATTAATAAATATTTTATAAAATTAATATTAAAATATATATATATATATATATGTATATATTAAATCCACATATATTATATTATATTATAGATGGTGATGAAAATTAGAATACATCACTTCCTAGAGACAGTAGTACATACGTACACATAAGTGATATTTTTATATTTAACATGATGTAAAATATAGAAAATGATAATTTTTCTAACCGGAATTTTTTATATATAGTGGATAATAATTTACTCATGAAAATAAAGTGATATAATATTTCTGGGTGGTCATAGAATAAATTATTTCATATTATATTCAGTATATACAATTAACACTTCTTTGAATAATTTTCATTATTATTAACATTATACATTCTAAATATGGTATATTAGATAGAATTTTTCATATATGATTTGGAGAGGAAAATATGAAACTTTTTGGATTGTTCAAGGCCAAACTAGAGTACTCAATTCAGGGGAAGATGTGAAATGATGAAGTTCCCGTATATATGTTTGGTGAGCGGAAAACTTCTAAATTCTATAATATTTGGTGTGCCATACATATCAAACTCTTTTATAGTGGAAAAAACTTTTCATATTTCATAATATAAGTTGGGTATGGTAAAAATCTAGTCATGTAATGAATTGAAATAATTTTTTTGAGTTGTTATACACCTTATCTTTTAGTTTAACCCTTCTCTAAAACATTTTACCCGTATCATCGTAAAAATATATTAACCATGGTAACTATTCACTACAAATATATATACAAAAAAATTTATTATATAATATTAATTATTATGTATTCATACGTTGAATACATTTTATATAATTATATTCCTGGAAATTTTATAAATTAATTTCAATATATGTGAAAGAAACATCATGAGATCATTTTTAGTGAAAATTCATTTAATTCTTAAAATATATTTTTTTTCATTTTTAATTCCTGTTAAAATATATAAGATGAATGTTAATATATTTTAGTAAAAATATAATCTAAACATTTCCTTAACATTATTCATAAATAGTTATTTATTTAATTTATTAATTTAAAATACATTGAAAAAAATGAAAATAGTTTTGATGAAAATATCTCTTTTACCTTAAAATGATTTTATATTCATTTAGAGCATATTAATAATCAATATATAAACAATTCATTCTATATACATTATCAATTTATTTAAACATTTCTTATTAGTGATTCATAAATTTAATTTATATAACAATACATAATATGTATAAAGTATAATTTATGAAAAATTATGTCTTATATGATTTTATTCTTATTATTAAAATTAGATTAGTAATTTAATAGAAATTAATAAATAAATTTTAAATAAAAAATGGCTTATATTTTTTATAAAATAGATTGGATTATCCATATTGTCTAATCTAATTAATAAGTAGAAATAATCACATTGAATAATAATATTTTATTTGTATATCATGGTTTATCAAAGCCCATTGTTTCTAATAGATAATGTTATCAAAAAAATAAAATTATGTAATGAAAAATGTATAAATTCAAAAATCATGTGGCGTTTCATCCCCCTATATTAAATTACACTTAATAATTCACACTAAATGTGATTAATGTGTACCCATTTTATTGAGGTCTTATATTTACGAAAAATTCAATCTCAATATTTCTTAATAGGTCCTTCAATCACCTATTCAATGAAACTATAGACATACAAATTACACATTAAACCCTTCCCATTTAATATCTCATATAATCCTGTTCAATTTCCCAAATCCTTTGGTTATAAGAAGTTGTGTGACTGCCTATATTTATGATAATTACATTATTTGGATGACCAAATTATCGATAAATGTATTAATCACTCAATAACCATTTTCATATATATATTTTAAACCTCCAAAACTATATTAACCATCGTTAAATAATGAGATAAGTATTATTTATATACTTGTATGTGTTTACAATATTAGAATTTAAGCATCCTGATAGGGTTAAATCTATGTAAACCTATATTTCAAACATTTTTAGCCACTATATGTATATTTTATTGAGGTTTTTTTTTTAAATCATGTGTATGAACATTGTTTTCAAATAATTTATACCCTTAGCTAATTCAATTCATAAAAGAATGTAGAAATTTGATGCATATATGTATCCAAATATTTTTAATTATTTAATAATAATTGGGATAATACATATGTCATGAAAATGAAATTGTTTTGATGAATCAATTATCAAATAGTCCCACTGATTCTAGTGGTTACAAGGTTTTTGTCACTTCAAGCATGGGATTACTTCCCTTTTGAGCTTCTATTATAGATCAATTATACAAAATAATGTCTCACATTATATCTAATTTGAGAAATGAATTTGGGTAATACTCCATGTGAATAATAATATACCTTCTTCTTGAACTCACTGGAATATGTAATGAACACCTGTAACACCTTGTGTTATAAAAAGATGAATAATTTGTTTTAATGTGTACTAAACATGCATCAACATGCAAAAAAACGAGCTATTTTATATATGAATGTTAAAACCATGCCTTTTAATTCTTAGGTATAAGTAGTTTTAACTAATTTATGAAATAAATATATAAATTTTAAACTAAAAATATATTATTTATAATTTATTAGTAATTAATTAATAGTTTTTTTGTAAAGACATTTAATTCTTCAAAATGTATCTTCTTTAAAAAATGATTATTTATTTCTTTTTAAATATTATAAATTTTTGATAAGATTTAGAAAATTTATGTATGAAAGTAATATAATTTTTAAAATTTTCAAATCAAAATTAACCTACGCGGAAATTTTTGGATTTTTTTTCAAAAAATATACATTTTCTAGTGAATAGTAAAACATACCGATATTTGTAAAAAAGTCATTTATTTTAAAAAAATTATAAAAAATAAATCCCCATTTTTATTTTATTTATATTTAAACTGAAGGAAATATTATTTATTTTTATTCTATCCACTTAATCAAATTGGATTCACCTTTATATTGAATATTTTTATAATATTGTTTTTTGGTGTTTAAAACTAGATCTTTCCCAAAACTATTCCAATGTTCATGAGGTTCCTCTATTTTAATTACTTAAAAAAACACGAATTTACAGTTTTTTCTAATAATATTAACAGATTATATATCATTAAATATTAATTAATTTTAATATTTTTAGTATTATTATTTATTATAGAGATAATATATAATCATATTTTTCATGAAAACAAACCTATTGAAAACCCATTGTCCCCACATTTGTTGGGATAATATTAAATTATATTCTTCCTATAATATGAGTTGAATTTCATAAAATGTATTAAATATATTAAATCGTAATAATTTATATTATCTAATGATGTAATGTTGAATTTTTTTTGTAGTAATGATTATTGAATATAAACCAATCCATTTGTTTTATTTAAGGTAAAAATGCATATACCTTGGTTCAAATAAACGAAAAGAATTAAAATGAAATAAAAAATTCTAAAATATATTTTATGTGAATATATTGACCTGATCATGTATTAATATAGAGAATTGTCTATTTTCATGCACTCTAGCATGTGGAAAATATTGGTATCTGTTTTTCTTTTCAAAAATTCCCAGTATTCCACACTCTTCGCTTATAAAAGGACACACACCCTCCTCTACACATCAAGTATTAAAATAAATTCATTACATAAATACATAAACCATTTAATCCTTATTTTTATCATAAATCCATATTTAAAGGTACTTTGGTTGTAAACATAGGAGGATGTATGAAGAAGGGGTATCTTTTATAATCAAGATTTTAATTTTATTTCTTCTTAACCAGCATCCAATCATTCAAAAATGTGATAATATAATGAAAAAAATATCTCCCATATTATATAATTTTATTATATTATCGGTGTAACCTTATTATATCTTCTCTTCTATACAATGGGAAATGAAGCCTTCAATCGTTTTTACAGTGGAATACCACCACACGATCCCATGTAATTCAATTTCCATCACCACCTCCAATGGAAGTTATAATGATGGATTAAAAATATATATAATAAATATTTTAAACCATTATGATTATATTATGATTATATATCATATAAATCATTAATTATCATTCCATGTGGGATTTGATAATAACTATCGTGTGTATACTAGACTACTTCCCCTTTATGTTTAGTGATTTTTTTCTCTAACACATTAAATGAAACATAAAATGGAAAATTTTAATGAATATATTTTATGTAAATGACATAATTATTATATTAATTACATACTTATCACACATAAAGTATTATATATCATTCTTCTTGTAACCTTTGCACTCAGTAAAAATTGAAAACGTCGTTCCTATGTATGTGTGGACAAAAAACTACATGATGCGATATAGTAATTTATTCATCAATTCATCCAATGGATGATCAATATAAAAAATTATATTTAAATAATTAATATAGTATTTTTAAAATATTATAATTATGGAAATAAAAAATACTACATATATTCTTCCCATAATGATCGTTGAACAATGGAAACTCTATATAAGCATATGTATGACCTACCGTCTCCATGATCGTAACATAGTTCATTTTTTTATAACCATAATTCATGAATAAATTTAAAAGTATTATTTATATATAAATATGATAAATATATCACCATTATTATTCTGTATATTTTGAAGTAATTATCACCTGAACCACGATCAACACACCGAATCAATTTTGAAATAATTAACTGAAAAATCTTCAAAACACATAATGTTGACTTAATCGATTATGTTTTTTAATATTACATTAGAAAATAAATAACATAAAATACTTATGTATAATGAATTTAAAATTTAGTGGAATCTTATGAAATAAAATAATTGAAATAATTTTATTATCAATGAGTTAAAGGACATACAAGAGATATATGGACTCAAGGTAAGGCACTAGATCTCAATTTTCCCCCATTAAGGCATATTTTAATGTTATACACCTAATTTATTTTACATGTTGTATATAATTCTGATATTACATTTTATTTAATGAAATATTTATACATCATGGTATTTTGTTTTTCAATTGGAATAATTTTATCTATGGTTAGTTGATAAGAATGTTACCATGTGGTAAATTATTTCATATATAAATTTAATTTTAATGGGTAAAAGTAATTATTTATTGTAATTTAAATTATAATACTATTATTTTAATTAATTTTTATTATATTATATTTTTTAGGATTTTATTATTTTTTTAATATATTATAATCTCAATTAATGCATTTAATTATTCCAACATTAATGCTATTATTTTTCTAAGTGTTTCCCTTCTGAAATTTTTTCTTTGTAAAACATTTTTTTTTATAGATCAATCATAATTAATAAAGAGTATGTGATTCCCCTTAGATATTTATTATCATTAATCACTATATATTAATTATATTTAATGTTTCATATGATGTTATTATTTAATGGGAACAACAATTTAAGACTTACAAAAGTGGGAAAGTCCATATATTTAAATCAAAATTCCTTTGGGATTTTTTGTGTCCTAGGATTCATCAGAATAAATAATATGAATAATTTTATTGGAATGAAATATCATTCTCCCAAACTATTTATGAATTTATAAAAAATCTCCCCTTTTAATTTCCACCTTATTTATTAAATAATCATTAGGAAATTAATTTATAATGGATACCAATCAAATATTTTATTTAAGATTCTTGATCATTCTCTTCTATATCCATTATTTATAAAATGTTTATAAAAAAGATATTTGAAGAAATAAAATATTTTCAAGATAATATAAATGGTCCTTGATCCTATTTTTAAAGTCCTTCAAATAATTTTTTTTTGTTTTTTAAATGGGTTACTTTTGAATCGCATTACCAACTTTTGGAAAATAATTATTATTTTAAAATTTAGATCAATAATGAATTGTCCCACTAGAATTCGCATTATTTGTTTTTATTATTAAACTATATGTTTACAATATTATATTTATAGTATATTATTATCACAATATTTTTTAATATTCAGTTTTTAAAAGTGACTTTCAAAATTAAAGAGAAAATTTAAAAAATTCAATGGTATTTTCATTCATCAACAAGAAAATTAATTTGTTTTACTTATACTTTTCAAGGATATTTTATATTGAAGTAATACTTATTCAAAACATCTGTAAATAATTATATTGTTATTTAACATATTTCACTTGTACAAGTGAATCAAGTATTGAATTAAAGATGATTTCTTTTATTTCTAAATGTTTATGATTCGAAAATTTTTATTCCTTAACGGCAGTTCGAACATGTAGATGATGAAATAATGAGCCACATATAACATATATGAATGTTTTATCCCCATTACCAATCAAATATGTGATTAATATAGTATATATAATGGTATCTCTCAGATAGCACAGGTGATCTCGATATATATTATGTGATGGGTATTCCGAGATAGCACTCCAATGCTTTGGGTAATATTCCTTAATGCTAGTGTAAATATGGAGGGGGTCCAAAAATTTCTTCTCCAATTTATATTATTTGTATCAATTTATTTGTGACATGAGATTACAATTATTTATCAATATGGTGTACTACTATGTCAACATGTTATTGTTATGATTTCATTGTGTTATAAATATTTTCATCGATAATGATTAAAATCACATGGTTCATGATTGTTTATTATGTTGAATCTTTTAATATATAAAGTCTTGTGACATGTTTCAATATTTATGATACAAATATTGATTCATGTGAATATTATTATTCCATTCAAATTAATTCTGATTCTTCCACCATACCTTTATTCTATACTTCTCTTATTTGATAACACTAATTTTTCAATGCTTATGATTACACATTAAAAAAATATGAGCTCATATTTGTTAGGTTTCCATTCCCCAGGTAATGAATAAATATAGTAAATGAATTATTCTTAAAATGGTTTATCTAATATCGAATATGAAAGTAAATTTATAATAGGAATGATTCTATTTTGAAGCCATGAGTGTTGTTTATGTAAGAGTTTTTCATAATTCTATAAAACAAAAATCGATGACATTTTATTTGGTGTATAGGACATCCAATATAATATTTTTAACAATCATTTTATGGAATAAATAATGGGGTTACATTCATTAGTATGAAATCCATAATTTCAATGTTTATTTCATCAGAACCTGATGTTGAAGTATGAGCATGAGGATGTTATTTTTTATATAATAGTATGGTTTAGATAACATGGTATATTAGGATTCTATCACATGATTTTAGATTTAGAATTTTGGATATCATTATTGTTATATAAGATAAATACTGATAATATGTCCGATGGTCTTAGACACCCATATTGAGGTTTTAGGTTATGAGATCTTAAAGCGGTTAATGAAACATTAAGAGATGTTTTATTGGGTTGAAGTATATGTAATGATTCTACTTTATGTGAATTATTCAATTAAATTTCATGGGAATAATTTTTATGGTACAGATATCTGTTATGGTTAATATGATCAATTATATTAAGGTAATTATGGGAACATATATTTTATGATATAGAGAACTATGAGATTGAAAATTGATTCAATGATAAAATGATTAATGTTATTATAGAAAAAAATCACTGTATTTTTTGTCTTGTATGATGATAGGGATAATATTAGCATTAAGGATAAAAATTTTAAAGTTGGGGTAATTGCGATTATTTTCTATATAGGGTCATCTGTATATAGAATAATTCAATTTTAACATTGATTGTTATAATTGAATTATGAAGATTATTTCATTATTTAATCATATGAAGATTAAATAATTTTCATAATTATCATACCATGTGGAAAAAAAATTTATAATTTTATTCGTAATGATTTTTAAAAAATACATATTATCCTTTTTTGGATATGTGGTCTAATTATAGTAATTTTAGTGCTTCATATATGAAAACATTATTCTAAATAATCATCATTTAGAGAAAAGGATGACATCGAATGAATTTTCACTACTTGGGTAAGTATAAATATGTTTATACATAGCCAATATATTAATTATTTCTTCAACCCTAGGAAAAGGATATTGAAAATGTTAATTCTACCCTATTACCTTCATATATGATGAGACAATCATCTTTTAAATGATGACATATTTTTAGTTTTGTGGTCCTAGAATTTTTCATAGTCATTTAATTTCATGTGATCAAAGATCTTTATCACCCACCATCATTATATGAAAATAAATCATTTCATCTATTTATAAAGATTCACTTACAATCTTTGTTATCCTTTTTGGGATTCCATTATGCTTTATTCTGTATAACCATCATACTTTGTTTTCTCTCTTATCAATATGATGTTTTATTTAAAATTTTTATTATTGGGGTTTCCAAATAATATATTTTTAAAATTATAACATTTTATTTCTAAGATAATGTTGAAATTTTGAATTTGAAATTTAATAAATTTTGTATAATTTAATATCATTGTATTTTAATCAGAGAACATTATGCATGTTTTGTTCTTTGAATCTAAGTAATGAGATTAAAACAACCCAGGAAATATAGAAATCTTTTGAGGATTCAATTAAATTAATATATATGAATAAGAATAAATAATTTGTGAAGTTAATATATATATTTCTTACTAAATATTAATTTATTGATGCATTATTTGTAATTAATCAATCAATTTTTGAAAAATTAATTTTACACTTCAAAATAGGATTTCATCAAAAAAAATTATTTATTTTTATGAGAAAATATTATCAATAATTTCTTAAAATTTTTAAAAAATAATTTCATAAAAAAATTATTTTTAAAAATAATATAAAATTTAACTAAGGTTTAAATATTCTTTTTACAATAAATAATGAAAAATTACATTTGTTTTAAAGCTATTTATTTTTAATAAATTATTAAATTTATTAATAAATTTTTAAATTGATTTGAATTTAATATAAAGAAATATTAATTATTTAAATTTAATACAATTAAATTACATTTGAATCATATTTATATTGTATTGTAGTCTAATATTATTTTTGGGTTTTAAAATATGATATTTCAGAAAACTATTTTTATGTGAATTGTGTTTCTCCATTTCAATTAAATTAAAAACCCTAAAAAGGATTGATTTAAAAGAAATTTATAGATAATATATAAATATATATGAATTATATTTAGATATTTATTATTATTGGTCATATAGTTAATGTAAAATCATCTTGTTCATGAAAATAAAATTATTGAAAACCCACTTATTTATCACATCTATTGGTTTAATATTAAATTAAATTCAGCATATACAATTAAAATAATGTGGTAAAATATATTCCATATTTTTAATAATAATAATTTATATCATATAATATATTCAACCTATTTTTTCCATAATGAATAGTGAAAACAATAAAAATCTTCTTCAGAGTTTTGGTGAAGATGAATTTACTAGGGCATTAAACTAAAATGAAAAGAATTAGAATTATATAAATAAATTCCTAAAATTTATATTTTTGAAATATTATGAACTAATTTATTACTACTAATCATTTTCTATTTTGGTACCTTATGTCCTCTGAAAAATATTGGTACCACATGTTTTCTCAAAAAATACAACTCTACCACACACATCACTTATATAAGGCCACCCCTATACAATATTCATCACTCATTGAAGGCCCATTGGCTTAGAAAAAACCAGCCCAAATTTATTATTTTAATTAATTTATAAATTAATTAATTCTATTTTATCCTAAATCAGTCTAGTTATTTATTTTTTGTGTTCTCTAAATGAGGTTGTCTGAAGGAGTTGAATTATTCATAACAAAGCATTTTTATTCGCCTTCTACTTCCACCTCTGTAAAATCATCTTAAAATAAGGTAATATAATAAAAACATTATATAAAATAAAATTATATGTTATTATTTTAATTTAATGTTTTATATTCATCTCCTATTCCATAAAATGGGAAATGGAACATTCAAATTTATTTATGGTTGGTTACCACCTCATTAACCGATGTAATTCCTTTCCCCCACCACCTCCTATAAATGGTAATGATGATGTATTTAAATTATTTGTATGATATTTTAAACATAATAATACTTTGGTAATTATGATATTATATAGTCTTTTTATAATCCATTTTTTGTGGTATAAGATAATGAAGATCATGTGTAAAGTAGAATATAACCATACAATGTGATGTGGTATATTTTTTCAACAACAGATACATGGATAAAAAATCCATAGTCCATTTATAAATTTTTATACTATTCATCTTGCTGAAAAATTATTACATCATTCGTGCATACAAGTGGATAATCTCCTTCACCAATCCATGTGATTCATTTTTTAACCCCACATAAAATGGATGACATTAAATGTTTTTTTATATTTGTAATCTTTATTTTATGATATTTTTATCATTTTATAAATATAATTTAATATGTACATTTATTCTACAATGATCATCATAAAAAAGATGACATTACTCATGCATACATATGACTTAACATCTCCATGATGCTAACATAGATCTTTTATCATAACCATAATTCATGATTAGTTTTAAAATTAAAAATAACATTCAAAAATTATAAATATATCTTTTTTATTATTTTAGAGATGTTTAAAAAATAAACACCATTATAACGGTAGGCACATCAATGTTGTTTTGAAATAATGACCCAAACATCCTCAAAACACATAACGTGGACATAATTGATAGAGTATTCAAATATTACACTAAAAATAATTAAATAATATTACATATGTATTTGGTATTAAACATATAAAATTATATTAGGAATAAAATTAATTTATATACATTTTTTATATAAGTGTAAAATGGAACACTTAAAAATTATAGACTCAATGTAGGAGACATCATCTCAATTTTCATTCATTGATGAATATTTTAATGTTACGAACCCAATTTCTTTTATATGGTGTATATTAAACCCGTTTTACATAAAATATAATTAATTATTAATATATCATATATTTCTATGTTTCAACATTAATAATTTCAACCATTTCGATTTGACATGATTTTTAAATAGTGTTAGATAATTTCATTACTCATTTTTTTCATTTGGTTGTATTATATATTAATTTACTTACATATTATATGATTTTTTCATTATGTAATTTCTCTTATTTTATTGTTTACTTCCAAATTTTAATGTGTATTTATGTTATTTACACAGAATCGATACATCTATTTATTCTCACAAAAACAATATAATCATTGTAAGGGATACATGTCCCAATTATTCTTCTATATGACATATGTTATATTATTCACGTAATGTATTTAATGAGGAGTATCTTATGAAACATTGTCATTTTATATAATGAATTTATTATTTTTAATGATATGTATTATTTCATTTGATGTTATTATTTTGTCAAAATTGTTATTAAAGAGTTACCAAAGTGGAAAATGTCATACATTACAATCTATATTTCCTCAAGATTGATTGAATTCAAGTTTCATTGGATGAAATCATATGATATCATTTTCAAGAAGAAAATATAATTATTCAACACTCAGTATTAATCTTTCTAACATAATGTATTATTATTTCTTTGTAATTTATTAATGAAACCTCAATAAATTCATTTTTTTGTGTTACCGATATTGTATTTTCATTATGGCCAATTATAATTGATTTTCATATCCCTAATTTCTAAAATTATTTACAATTTATTTATTCAAAAAAAACTTAATTATAAATTATATTTTATAAGAACATTTTCTATATTTAAAATTTTTTTAAAAAGGAAATTTATTATCATTTTCTAAATATGACACTTTTGAATTTCATTTCAATAATTTCCAAAAGGATGAATATTTTTAACATTTACATCATGAATAGTTTTTACTACAATCATAAACAACATTTTAATTTTTTTATTAATTTATAATAATAAATATTTTTTAAAAAATGGAATTTTAATGTAAGTTTTGAATTTAAAGTTCCAAAAGGTAATTTTTTTAAAAGGTATATTATTATCACAAAAAATGATTAATTGGTATTATAATTTTATTTCAATTCATAAACATCAAAACCCTTTGTGTAAAATACTCTCTACTTTTTATGTGGTATTTATACCAACCATATTATTTCATTGGATGGATTATGATATGAAAATGGAACATGTATTATTTACTTTGGTGAATCAATAAATGATTGATCAATGACTATTATTTTATTAAAATTTTATAGATTATAAATAATTTTTTAATGTATGATACTTAAAATTAGATAGAGATTAATGAGGGGTTCTGATATAAATTCTTTAACGGTTGATACAAATTATAGCTCAAAAGTTTTCCAAATAAACCTTTTAAAATCAGTGCACCTGTACTTTTCTGGGTGAGCCGAATATAGATTATACAATAGTTGCACCTATATAATACCATGTAAGGCTGTTTTAGATTATACAATGGGTGTAACTAGATAGTGTACTAGTAAATTATATAATGGTCACTTCAATTATATGTGAATAAATAAGTGAGTTTTTATAATGGATTTCCTATGGATTTTACTAAGCTACAATTATTTCTTAAATGGGTTTAAAATTGTTTATAAAGATGAAGTTCAAAGACACTAATACAATTATTTATGCTTCTTAAGGGTTATAATTGTTTTCTATGATAAAATTTAAATCACATGGCTCATGTTTTTTGATTATTATAACTATTTCCATTTATAGAGAAATATGCCATGTTTCATAAAGGAAGATATATGTATTGATATGAATAAATATTATTATATTATTTAGAATCCCATTTATTATGTCGTCACACAATTATGAACCTCTTATACTCATTGATAAACTTTATATTATAATTTTAATGTTTTTTGATACTAAAATCATGTGCGAATCATTTTTATATTAATTTTACAATAAGTTATCTAGAAAAATTATCAATTATTTATTCTTATGATAATTTTAAATGAGTTATGTTGATGATTTAATATGGAATATAAAAATATGTGTATAATGAGAAAGATACAATCTTGATTTCATGTGTTTTTTATATAAGAGTGATTCAAAATTATCTAAAACTACAAATATAAATGTTCCTTGGGTGTGAATGTGATAGAATATTTCCTTTTGATGCCATCTATTTTGGATGCTTAAAATTTGGACACATTCATTAGCACTGATGATATAGATGTAATTTTTACCTAATTAGAACCATATTTGAAAGTGTGGGTCTAGGGATATTATAACACCACAAATTTTGTAGAAATGTTGGTATCATCATCATCATCATCATATGGGATGAATGCATTCTTAAAGCGAGATGGACACATTGATGATCATTTTACTAATTCTACAAAGGCATATTGTGAACTACCTCTTCATAAAATATTATTATTTATATAATTAATATAGAATTGTTTCATCTTAATGATTCTTTATATCATGAACCCCCTTATTCATCTATGATTAATAATATTTAGCTAGTAACTTTCTTCTCTTCAACAATAATGATAAAAAAGATCACTTTATAGAATAACATATTCTAACTCCTCATCTTCTTATTTAACCTTCTAATGAATTTATTAATTCTATAATATTCATCCTATTTCAAATTACCTATTATGGTAATATTAAATGACGAATGAATATCTACATAGAGATCACAAATTTTTTATCTATATCCTTATATATAAATTTTCTAGAATAATGTATTACCAATTTCAATTTGTAAAACCCATTATGATATTTTTATAATGAAAAATGATAATTACCATATTTTTTTAACATATTTTTGGATTTTGATATGATATAGATCATATGTATTTAAAATAAGTTAAACTTTTTTCAATAATTTACCTCAATTTAACTATCTTATGTTATTCTAGGCATGTCATGTGAAAATCTTGATCATCAATGATCAATAATATCTCGTGTTTCATGGTCATATATTCCTTACACGTGGTAATAAATCATCTAATTACAATGTGAATATTTCACTACACTCACCCACAAATCCTACTTTATTCATAGCATGGATCATGGATACCCCTTGAATTTGAATGATTTTTGAACATTCTAAAATGACTCTTATAAATTATGATATAATTTAATAGTTTTTCGATCTTCCTTGATAAATAAAAATTATGAATTATCTAAGATGAAGTAAATTTCCCATATATCGATCAAAATTCCTATCCATGGATAGATTCACCAATGTAGTATATCATGTTTCTTAAATTCATCTGAAACTATATTTTTATATGTGAACTTCTTCACATTACTAAATTTTCCTACACCACCAGATTTGGATATGTGATCTCTTACTTGTTATGAAATTTCCACACATCAACATCCATGTACAAGGGATTCCTTACTTACACAAATTTTTATAAATTGGTAAAATTCCCTTATTTATATAATATATATAGCTAATCTATCATATATGGTCATTTTTAAATGTTTTATATGTGGTATATACCATATGTGGGTACTTATCAATTTTTTAGATTCTACTACTCATCCTTAATTAATCAAAAATACATCTAGATCTCGTTCAGTGGTTTTTTGAAAATTATGGGTCATCTAATAAAATTATCCTTGTATTGTGTCACGTCCTTCATCATTTATATGATATGTATATCTTTATGAAATACTCCATACAACAATTTTTTAATATCCTTAAATTTTCAACATTTTCATCATATTGTTGAATGGATTTATATTTTCTAGTAACATTGAACATCTAATCTAGAACCAAGCCAATAATTCCAATGAACATTAGTCGTATACCTGAATCACTTATTTTATTAAAAAATAGTATTGGGAGGATTCCTCACCTCTTTTCAACATTTCCAATTGAATTGATCTGGTGTCTAAATATTTCTCATCATGGATTTTTATAATGAAAAACATTTCTAATATATCTCACTAATTTTTAATGAAATACAATTGAAAAAACTCAGATTATATTAAATCCTTAATAATTTCTCCCATAGGGTCTGATCAATTAATCCCCCTTCCTAAATTGGCTTCTATTTTTTAGGCCATTAGTCACATTTTAATGGGGATTTCAATTCCAATTTTATATAGAGAGAGAGTGATATTCCCATTGTCAACAATTGGTATTCATTAGAAATGACCCCCCTTAATTTGTTTTATGAAACTCTAGTAATGATCAAACTTTTAGTTTTTTGAAGATAAAATTTATTGGGCGATAATTCTTCTCCTTATGAAAATGGGGAGGCATATCCTACTCTTTCCACCTCCCAATATTTCAACATAATTCATATGTTGGATTTTTATACAACTATTTATTAAATATTTTTGGTTATAAGGATAAATTATAGAAAATAAACATAATTATATAGTTTCACCAACCTATGAAAATATGTGAGTTACATTTCTACTTAGAATAGAATTTTTCCAAAAAAAATATCTAACGTACGGAGCTTGAGCATAATGTAGGAAAAACGTGTTTTTATAAAAAAATAATATATTTATGACACTAATGATTTTAATAAAAAAATGAACACTTTATAATCCAAATTAATAGAAATAACTTTTAATATTCATAACACTTTCAAAATAGGTAGTTAGTTTATATATTTGAAAAAATTTGATTTTGAGAAATACCACATTGATGATAATTTTACAACAATTGTTGAAATACTAAGAAATATAACAGTTGAACTCAAATTATTTAACTCTTCACATTCTCAAAAATTATTTCATATTGTAGCATAGTCTCGGGAAAACATTTAACTCTCGTTAAATTTTAACCTCAACTCTTAATAACAAATAAATAAATTTTACTCATATTGGGGATTCACCTTTTTATAAAAATAATAATATTTAATCAATAATGTATATATTGTACATAATACATATCTAATAAGAAAATTAAAGTCCATAAAAACAAATAATAATTAAATATTACAATTTTTAATTATTTTTCCCAGTTCCCTCAACATCATTCTTGTGGCTTAATTGTGGTTTTATAGCACCCAATTTGTGGATTTACTCTAATTTTTGTTTGATTTTCTCTGAATAATACCCATGGTTTCATTAAAAAATATTCATTGAAACCTTTTTAACTCATTTCCAATGTCTATCATCAACTAATATGTTGCACAGCAGTGATAATTTTATTTATTTATGGATTTCAATTTTTATTCTATCATGAAACATCAAAAATTCTATAATGACTAAAAAGAAATTCATTGAGACATCATGATGGGTTTGTTTCATCATTGAATTTTGTTAAGGATTTCTATAATCAATGAAAATGATGAACTCCCAAAAACCCTTATTAGTGGGATATTCCGGCACTAACGTAATCAGGAACCCAAATACTTCTCGTGTTATTTTTGTTTAATAAAATTCCATTGATTTCATATCCTCCCTATAAATATATCAGCTCTTAAACATTTAAATATAATATAATTTATCGGAATATTGGTTTATCATACAACCTATTTTAAAAAATTGGGGATGGTCAGATTAAACAATCCAATTTATTTATACTATTATTTAACCCCCTTTCCAATTTATGTAGTGTAATACAATAAGTTTTTGAAACTCAATTCTACATTGTCCATATTTTATGGGGATCATAGTTTCATTTTTCATAGGATTATTTCTAGTTTAGAGATAAATCTTACCTGTGAACATATTTATATTAATTTACTTTCCACAATATCCTCAATATATTTTCATTATACAATATATAATACTACCACATGTCTTAATTACTTTCAATTTTATTAGTTATTTTGAGACCTCAAAGGTTGTCTTTTTTATCTAACATCCATTGCTTTGATATACATAGTATACTACACCTTTCTTAGTGGGTTCACCATTGATTATTCTTCTATATTATATAATTTTTTTGTAGATTTTTTATTCATTATCTATATTTATTTATCTAATTCAAATAGGGGTAGAATGATTACATCATCTTAGGGTCTTTCTACCCCCATTCATAATAATATTTCATTACTACAATTACATCAACCAATTTTCAAACAAAAAATATTTATTTTACGAATAATTAGATTTCTTGTATGAAACAATATTGGAATACTTCCATTGAAAATAATTAGTTATCCTATTATTTCAATTCTATTTAAGATTACATGGGTTATCAATAAATTAAATTCCTAAAAATATAGTCATACCTTTTGTGAACACCACAAAACTTTAATGTTTTTGTTGTATATTTCTCCATACCTTTCAGGTTTTGAGATCTAATACATATTCCCATTTCATGAATAAACCATCCAGAGATGTATCACTTAATTTCCACCCCACTCGACACCTAATTTATAAAAATATTTCAAGTACCATCAAAATAATCCATGAATCATGGTTGGTTTTATTTCTATAGTTCAAATTAAAATGTTGTCGATCAGCCTAAGACTTAAATCTTTTCTATGCTACTAATACCCTCTGATGTATTAGATTAATCCTTATGGTTGTCTCGTACCCCACAGTTGGTCCAACCAAGGAACTCTTACCAATATCCAACAAACACAATTTTGGTTTTCAAGGCCTCTCCTATAAGGCCTTGAATTGTTCCATTCTAAATGTTGTATAGTAACTATTATGATATGAAAATAGAACCATACCTTGGTGATCATCCAAAACCCCACTAATGTCGAGAAAAGTGGTGAAAACTATATCCTTGTGAATTTATATAACTCATTCTATCTGTCCATCCAAATGAAGATGGTATATTTTTTTCAAATGGGCATGAGATCCCAGTTACTTAAAAAAGGTCTCTTAATGTTAGATGTAAACCAACAATCCCTATCAGAGACTATAATATGGAATTCTATGAAAATGAATAATCCCTTTCTTGATGAGATTTCCCAACTTGTCAACTATGGTCGTATCTCAAATGTGTCTTAAGTGAGTTGACATGTTTAACCTTTCAATCACAAATCATTATTCATTATTCGTTCTCATTGTACATGGAATATTATAAAAAAATTACATTTAGATCTCCACCCACTTTTAGTTAGGGACTAGTAGTGGATGAATTAAACCCAAAGTTCTATGATTATCATCCTTAACCTACTTGCACATATAGAAATGATAGAAAAATTCATCAACGTCCAATATCATACCTATCCAATATATAATTTGCCTCATTTAATATATCATATTTATGTTTCTTGGGTGAAAACCCCACTAGGAGTTATGGAAATATCACATCATATCTTTCATTGCTAATAACAACAAAATGACGTTGTTCTGATAACATAGAACAGAATCATTGGAGAACGACCTTAAGGATGTGTATCCCCACCATAAATGGATTCTCTAATGATTCATAAATCCTCATCATGTTGTTAATCTCGATGAATCATCTAAAGAATAGCAGGTGTTAACTAAACACTAGAAAACAAAAACCTCATTCATTTACTCATGAACTCCAATATAAAACTGTGCATAGAGATCAATTGAATTCTTCTTTCTGAGGTCTCTTTCACTACCTTGGTTGGTGGTCACCATATAAATTCATCTACAATAGAATTCCCTATCTTTGGGATATAGACGATGTAAATTTCAAAATACTGCAGGTAATCCACCCAACGCCTCTGCCAAATAGACAAATATTTTGAGGGAATATATAACTCAGGATTTTTGGACCGAATACACTATAAACCTTTCACCAAAAAGGTAGTTCTATAAAAAATTAAAAACATGAATCAATACTGCAAGAGTTAGGTAATGGGTATAAAAATATTCTCATGTTACCTAAGATAACAAGTTTCATAAGAAACTATATGATCACCCTACATAAGAACGTAACCCATGCCGGAACCTCATGCATCAAAAATGTTCCACATAGCCCTACTCGGCTTATAAAAGAGTCAAAACAAGCTCATTAGTCAAAAAACATTTCATCACCACAAATTAATTTATACATTTATCACCCCATTTAATATTCAACCCCTTCAGAGTTATAGTATTCATTGGTGAAGATAGCTTTAATAAGTCTTTCATGAACCAATATAAATATCTAGATAATCCCAAGAGGTACGGGATCTCAAATAACTTTTATGGTTGATATCAAGCCATTAAAGCCATCAACTTCTAAGGGCCAACATATAAACATAGTTTAGACTCTATGTGTCCTAATAATTTCACTTCTGATATCCATAAATCACAATTTGAAAGCTTGTCATAAAGGCAGTTATTTCTCAACAGGCTCAGAATTTGTTGATAGATGTTCCAAATGATAATCCTCTAACTAGGAGTCGACAAGAATTAAATCCACAAAAACTACCCCAAATGTATCCATATTCTCATAGAAAATCATGTTCATGAAGGCCATGAAAACATTAAGACAAATTATTAAATAAAATGGAATGAAAATCTACGAATAATTTCTATACCTACACTGACATGCAGATTCTTAAATGTTACATTATTTTATCCTCAACTGATAGTAACCAGATTGAAGATTTATCTATGAAATCCACATCACCCCTTTCAATTGATCAAACAAATGGCTAATCTATGGGAATGAATTTCTTTTCTTATCATAACCTGATTGACATTTCGATAATAAATACATAAAATAGGTTTACCATAATCCTTCTTATCAAAGAATGTCAGTACTACCCATGGTGAAACACTTGGATGAATAAATCCTCTCTCAAGAAGGTCATCCAGGTGATAATTTAGGTATTTAATTTCCACTGGTGCCATTTGTGAAGAGGTAATAGAGACTAGTTGAGTTTTCGGACTCGAGTCAATAGAAAAAATCAACATCTCTCTTCATTGGAAGACCAAATAAATTCTTCTGAGAAATTTTAGGAAACTCAATAAAAACTAGAGTAAGATCACCACACGATTGAATCTCACTCCATATCAAAAGAAAACACCGGAATCACCTTCCCTAACTCTGGATAATATGGACAGGATCATCTCGATGTTTTGTCACATTCTCTATGAAATACTAAAGGAACACCAAAATGTGTATTAAAGTAGACCTACTGAAAATAACAACCAATTTTGGCATTGTTGGCAATGAGCCAGTCCAACCCGAATATGGCATCAAGAGATTTCATATCATAAACTAGAAAACATCAAGCTAGCTCAGTGTCTAAAAGAAATAAGACACAAGAATGATGGAATTGTCCCATCTCAATATTTTTACCAAGGAGTGTATTTATATAAATTTCACAAGATAAATTCTACAAAGGGAGAATAAGAAGATTAATGATACATGTTAAAATAAATGATTAAGATGAAATTGTATCACAAAGTGAAGTCACTAATAAAAATACTATAGTAATGGTTCCTCTAATAGTTTTAGGTCCTATTTTTACTTCCTCTGGAGACTCTACCATTGTGTAAATAATAAACATTCTGTATTCATGTGGATGGAACCCTTTTGAACGTGAAGAATTTGTTATCCACATAGTATTGTGGTTAGTTGATGTTATTTTCCATCAATGTAGGGTAGAGAATTGATAGTCGAACCTCTGTAAGTCTCCTAGAAATTTGAAATAATTACAGTCATTGGTTTTCTCAGTGAACACCCTCCACGAATTTCCATGATTCCTTATTGATAGCAGACCAAAAAAACATTTACCTAGAGTTGTGGGGGGTCTGGAATGGATCTCAAATCGTTAAATTCCGTGAGAATCATCACACCTTTTTCCCTTTAATGGAACCAACACTACCACTAGTAGAAAAAGGAACTCATATCAACCATGAATTCACATCCAGGTTTATCTCAACCACCACCACCTTATCTAAAACATCAACATATGTGGGAAGCATCATCCAGAAGACTTGAGAATAAATATCTGATCTAATTCCCAACTTAAACGGTCAAGCCTTCATCCTCTCATTAGATACAATATTAGGAGAGACCTACACCAACATAGAAAATAGGTTCAAATACAAAGTCACGGTCTTTTTGTCCTTCTCAAGCTTGAATAACTTTAGAGCCTTATCCAACGCAATTGGCTCCCGATAGAACTAGTTAGTGAAAAGAACATTGATGTATTTCCACTCTAAGTCCTCATGTTTCCCTATCATCACCATAAAAACCAATCAACTTCTACTCAATCCATCAAGCATGAAGGTGGCATAGTTGACCCTAATTAGTTCTATTTTCCTTAATAACACAAACATACATTTTACATTTCCTAAAAATTCCTTGGAATATTGAGCATCACTATAGCCTTTAAAGATATGAGGAATCTAGAAAAAGAAAATTTTGAAAAATATTCCAATGTAGACCTCCCCTAAGGATCCATAGTTGGAGCCCGAGCAGGAACAAGGGGTGGTTCCCATCCCAGAGCATGGACAATGTAAACAATCAACTCAAATATAATCAGATCAACAATTTCGATTTTCTTTCTGAGGTTTAACATCAAACTCTTTCTATATCTGGTCCACACATATTTTTAGAGGCATGATGCTACACAAAAATAGTAGATAATAGGATATATTAGATTAACGCTCGAACAAATAAATAAGAGAAGATATTCTCTATATATGTAACAAATAAGATTTGGATCCCACTCTATCCAAATATCAATAGAGAATAAACTAGAACCAATCCACAAGGTTTCTTTCCCTAACCACCGCTAGAATCTCAATGATTTTTTTGGTGAGTGCGGTTCAGACACTCAATTGCAAATACCTCTTATGTCCTGACAAGATATAAAAAATACTTACTGACTTCAAAAGAAATTTTTTACCACCTACCTCTGATACCAATTTGTCCCAAACTAGCCTAGGTAACCTGGTAACTAAATAACCAAGCTAGCTCAGACATGACCTGAAGGGAATTCCTAATCCCCATAAGCTGGTAACTAGAACCTATAATCATACAACATGAATGTGGTAATAACTTTTCCTTCAATAATATGGAATAAAATGATAACAAACCCATATAAATATCAAAATAAAACTCTAATGGTAGTAGATTAACAGAATACAATCAGGAACAAGAGCCTATAGTAATGAAATCAAAGTAATAAATATGAAAAAATTCCCATGGTTTTTTATGACACAACACAACAAGACCATGGTTTAAAAGCTATATCCACCGCCAATTGATACCTTTCCTTTTCTCGAACCTGGAAGAAAAATGTTTACAAACTCTCAAAAGAAAAATTTTGTTGTGAGATTAATCCATGAAGGATACCACCAATAATTCCATAACAAATAATATATATATATTATCCTATGAAAATCATTATATTTTAATGGTCAATTGTTTTTCAAAATAAAAATCATATTTAAACAATACTATCTATTCATTTTCAATATGATTGAAATATAGTTTTAAAGAACAAATATTTCATTAAAAAGGATGGATCATTTCTAAAATAATTGACTAAAAAAATTATATAAAATAGTTTATATAAATTATATGTAACGACCCAATCTTTTTGAGTAGTATATTAACTTACTCTTATTTATTTAATAAGATGTTAATGGTTAATGCAGAAAGAGGAGTCGATGGCTTCATCCAGTAGACTCTACCCTTACGAAGCCCACTTATCAGAGCTTGGGAAGGAGGTAGCATCTGTGGGCTTCGCTTTGGACCAAGCCCAATCCGAGCTCCAGCGTGTCATGCTTGAACGAAAACGCTTGCAGGAGAAGTTCAAGTTAGTGGAGATTGCTACTAGGGCAATGTTATCTGAGACTCCCTCAGATTCTATCAACATAGCACACCTTACACTTAGGTCTTATGCCAGTGTTATAAGGGGCTATGTGATGAGACCCTAGTTTTTTTGTGTAATCCTTTCGGATGAATAAATTGAGATTTCTTCCTTTAGTGATGTTTGTGAAATTTCAAATGTCTAGATAATTTTAGAATGTATTTTATTGATGAATTTTGAAAAAGGGATATTTTGAAATATTTATGTAAACCCTAAATAACTAATGGTGTGTAATGATTTTCAAAAAATGGTCTTCTACAAAAGTGTTCATTAAGGAATTTGGAGTCTAATAAGATCAACTTAATTTTTGATGAATAGTAAATTATGAATAGTGATTTTACGCTTAGGATTAGTAATGTGACCAAATGGATTAGTAATCTCACTTAAAGAAAGTTTTAAATTAATTTAGGCACCTTGATTAAGTAATGTGATTCAATAAAATGGGTAAATAACAGTTTCGTAAATTATTATTCAAGTATTAGTTTTTTTCGAATGAATAGTGTTTTTTAATTAAAAATTTAATTAAAAATAATTAGAAAATTATTTTTATAAAAATGACTTTATTTTTGAACTCAGAGCATCGATATTATGTTATGGTAATTTTTGGGGATTTTTCTGAAAAAATGAATTTTCGATGAATAGTGTATTTATTTAAAAATAAAATTAAAAATATTTAGAAAATTATTTTTGTAAAATGGAGTTCATTTTTGAAATCATAGCATTGATATTTGGTTAAGGTGAAATTTTGGGATTTTTCTGAGAAAGTTGAATTTTTGGTGAATAGTGAAAGTATAGTTTTTAAGTTACGGGTTTTTAATGACATCATTAAATGATGTATTAAGTATATATTCAATATGGTCGAATTATGAATAGTAATATAAGGTGTGAGGTGTCCCAAGTGGCCAATACCATGGGCAAATACCATGGGCAAGCCCATGGTTTGGCCAAAACCACTAGTGAGGTGTCCCTTGACCATTAATGCTTTGTCCCCTCACTTTCCCTATAAATACCCACCCTTTCCTCCCTTAGTTTTCACTCCCAACTCTCCCCCAACGAAGTTCTGGTCTTCTTACCTTCCAAGGAGTCCTCCCAAGGTGCCCCCAAGCCCTCAAGGTCCAATCCTTTGAGTTTCAAGAGTCACATTTTAAGGTAAGGGATCTGACCCCTCTCTTTCTTTTCATGAAATCCCTTTTATGTCATTCCTATTATGCTCCATGTTTTTATGTGAGAGGATGTTCTTTTATATTCCTCTTACTGCCCTTTCATGTTTATATGATGAGAGATCCCCTCTTACTCTCATCATTTCGTTTTATGAATGTTTAAGTGACGCCGTTAGGCTGCCGAATTTTTAAGGGATTCTTTCACCCTTCTCATTTTTCAAGTTCAATTTTTATGTCAAGTCTTTCAAGTTCCTTTTTATTATGTTGGGGTATGATCTCTATATCAATAATACTGATCTCTTATGATCATATTATGAGGGACCCTTTTTGATCTTGTCAAATCATTTTCTTTTGAAGTTAAGTGACGCCGTAAGGCTGCCGAATTTTCATAAGAGAAATCTAATCTTTTTCTTTCCATGTTTTTCATTTCAAATGGTATGTCCCTAAAATTTCGTTACCATGTCCATATGTCCTTCTTATTCTTTCACCCTACTGTTTTATGGATCATTTATGAGTGGTTGACCCATGTCCCCTCTCATTTCAACGTTTTCTAAAACCCCGAAACTTAGCCGTTATGCTGCAGAATTTTCCCCTCAAAATGCCTCTCTCTTTTCTCAAATATTATTTTATGTTATAAAGTGAATACTCAATGATCTTATTTCTAAAAGGGTATTCACATATATATCAAAATGTTCCATTTTAAATTCTGGGATTTACATACATGAGACCCGCTTTCCCTTTCCGTGGGTTTAAAGTGACGTAAAGATCATGTCTTTAAAGCAGTTTTTAAAACGTTATGATTATGAAATGAAACCCATTTATTTTATGCTATGTGGGTTATTTATGAAATGTTTGATGATGATATATGTGGCTCACATGATAATAAAGGAAAATTTAAGGGTGCTCCCTGATAGCGCTCCAATTCATTGGGTAATGATGTAACCACTAGAGATTACAATTTTCACGATACCTTGGTGAATAACCTTGGTAATTTTCAAATGACACCTTGGGGATGGACCTTGGTGATATGTTCATGATTGTCTATGTTAAATGAGGTAGACACATCTTCAAGTTATGAAAAATGTTATTTTTATTATGAAATGCCTCATGATTTCTTTCTTATGCCTTAAAGTTCTTTTCATGTCCTTATTGAAGTATCTCAAGTTCACATGTAAAATGTTCCTCTTATTTCCCTTACTGGGCCTTCTGCTCACCCTTTCTTTTGATGTATGTCCCCAGGTTATGAGATGCATAATGAACATAGGATGAACTAAAGGAGAAGCCTTTCAAGTGTTTATGAAGAATGTTTTTATGATTTTTTTTTATGTTTTATGATCCTTGTTTCCAAGACACTAAACCTTAACGATCCTCAGTTTTGTGTAATGTAATGAATGTTTATGTTATAAAATGGTGGGATGCTATAGTTTGTATCAAAGGATGGTTTAGTTATTTGTGGAAATTATGATATAAAAACTTTAGGAAGAACCCTATAGAAAAGTTTAAATATAGGAAAACTTCCTGGTATTTTGGTAAGTATTAAGTAAGTGGTCTATCAAACAAATACATCCCTGTCTGGATACGAGCAGGTAGAGGCGGCTCTGGCACAGATGTACATAGGGGTAAAACCCGAAAACACCGCTTTGAGCTAGACTCGAACGGGAACTGGTGCACGATAACGGGCCTTGCTGCACTCTTGGTTACGACACTCCCGGGGGATATGTTTGGTTAATCACATGCTTTTTATGAACCATTATGAAGGAATTATAGAGAACTATAATTTTCTAAGCATGAAGTCTTAGTTAAAAGATTCATAAATGAAATAAGTTTCTCACTAAGGTTTTATTCTTTTAGAAAATGGCGGGCGATAGGAGAAACCGTGCCGATGGTGACCGCAATGCTCCATGTGCTGACGGCCCTCCGATGGAAGCCGGAATGGAAACATTCATGCGGATGATGAACCAACTGACTCAAGTTATGAGTAATAACTTGAATCAAGCTTAGAGGCCGACCTCACCACGAAGGGAACAACTTTCTGTTGAGTCCTTCATGCATCAACGACCGCCAACATTCAGTGGATCTACTGACCCATTGGTTGCGGAACAATGGATAAGCTCCATTGAAAAGATCTTTTCTGTACTTCATTGTTCGGAACAAGAAAAAGTCACCCTTGCTGTTTACCGCCTAGAGGGAGAAGCTGATCAGTGGTGGTCACTGATCAAAAACACGAAGCCACGAGGAGAGATGGAAGCTATGGAGTGGGAAGAATTTCGGGGAATTTTCTTTAACAAGTATTTCCCTCGTTCCATGAGAACGAAAATGGAGAAAGAGTTTCTCGAGCTGAAGCAGAAGGAGAACGAATCTATCGGAAGCTATGAGATGAACTTCACAAGGCTTTCCCGTTATACCTCAAGCTTTGTCATGGACCCTAATGGGAAGGTTGATAGATTCTTTGGCGGACTACGACCACATCTGCGGAAGAATCTAGCCAACAGGGACTACGATAACTATGAAGAAATAGTTCGAAGTGCTATGAAAGTTGAACTAGAGTTTGGAGAGACACAGTGGTCTCACAAATCTAATGAGAAGAAGAGAACTCTAGAACCAAGCCTGGGAAGAAGTTTTGATCAGGAAAGAGGTGGAAAGCATATGCAACATGCCACATGCAATAAATGTGGGAAGAAGCATCCGGGGAACTGCTTGATCGGAAGTGGCAAGTGCTATAGGTGTGGAAAAGAAGGCCATATTTCTCGGAATTGTCGTGGTGATGTGAAGCCTCAACTTCCCAACACTAACGACAGAGGAAAGATGGTTCTGGCCCTACCCAAAGTCACATGCTTCAAGTGTGGACAACTTGGGCACTTTGCTAATCAATGTCCAAATCCGAGGGCGGTGGAGGGGAATCACCATCAACCTCAGCAGAGGCCAAGGGAGCAAGGTCGTGCTTTCGCTATCACAACAACTGAAGTTGAAGTTCCGAACGATGTGGTAGCAGGTACTCTTGTTGTCCTCTCAAAACTAGCAAGTGCTTTATTTGATTCTGGTTCTACGCATTCCTTTATTTCTTCCAAGTTTGCAAAGAATATAGAATCAATCCCCGAATTTCTTGAGGTAGAGTTTTCAGTCAAGACTCCAAGTGGGATTATCCATGCATCAACAGTGTTTAGAGACTCTAGTGTTTACTTTGGTGAGCACAATCTTATCACAAATCTAGTAGTCATTCCCATGATGGAATTTGACATTATACTAGGGATGGACTGGCTCTCAAAGTATAATGCTAAGATCAAATGCAGAAGTAAGGAAATCTCAGTAGTCTTGAATGAACGACCTACAGTTATCTTCCGAGGAGAGATATCCCGAACTGATCCCTATCTAGAAGCACCTCCTATAGCTTTCTTTATGGAGTTAATCGGTGATGAGGAAGAAGGGAAAGGGAGCATACAAATTGAAGATGTTCCGATTGTTCAAGAATACATCGATGTATTTCCTGAGGAGTTACCTGGACCTCCCCCAGAAAGAGAGGTAGAGTTCTCCATTGAACTCGTACCTGGGTCTCAACCGATATCAAAGACTCCGTATAGAATGGAAAATGTGGAGTTAAAGGAGCTAAAGAAACAACTCCAAGACTTGTTGGAGAAGGGGTTTATCCGACCGAGTGTGTCTCCTTGGGGAGCACCAGTTCTCTTTGTGAAGAAGAAGGATGGATCAATGCGGCTATGCATTGATTATAGAGAACTGAACGGGATCACAGTGAAGAACAGATACCCTCTTCCAAGAATTGATGATTTATTTGACCAACTTCGTGGGGCTCAATTCTTCTCTAAGATTGACCTTCGATCTGGTTATCATCAACTGAGGGTGAAGAAGGAAGATATTCCAAAGACTGCCTTCCGATCAAGATATGGGCATTATGAGTTTACTGTTATGCCCTTCGGCTTGACTAATGCTCCTGCTATTTTCATGGATTTGATGAATAGAGTCTTTAAGGACTACCTTGATAACTTTGTGGTAGTTTTTATTGATGATATTTTGATATATTCAAAAAGTCGGGAGGAGCATGATGATCATCTGAGGGTTATTTTGAAAACTCTACGGAAGGAGAGGCTCTTTTGGAAGTTCAGGAAGTGTGAGTTTTGGTTACAACAAGTGGCTTTCTTGGGGCACATCGTAACCAATGAAGGAATCTCGGTTGACCCTGCAAAGACAATGGTTGTGGAGGAGTGGCCTCAACCCACAACAGTAACTGAGATTCGTAGTTTCCTTGGTTTAGCGGGATATTATAGGAGGTTTGTGAAAAACTTTTCACGGCTTTCTAATCCACTAACCAAGTTGACTCGAAAAGGGGTTAAGTTCATCTGGACAAAGGAATGCGAGGAAAGTTTCCAAGAGCTGAAGAAGAGATTGATTACTGCACCTGTGTTAACACTACCCTCTATCGGAGAAGGATTCGTTATTTTTAGCGATGCATCTCTGAAAGGGCTTGGGTGAGTCCTCATGCAAAATGACAAAGTAATTGCTTATGCATCTCGACAGTTGAAGATTCGTGAGCAGAATTATCCTACGCATGATCTAGAGCTGGCGGCAGTTGTTTTTGCTCTAAAGATATGGAGGCACTATCTTTATGGGGAGAAATGTGATATATACACTGACCACCAAAGTCTAAAGTATATTTTCACTCAGAAAGAATTGAACATGAGACAAAGGAGATGGTTGGAGCTTATTAAAGACTATGATTGTTCAATTCATTATCACCCTGGAAGAGAAAACAAAGTCGCGGATGCGTTAAGCAGGAAAGATCCTGTTGTTCTGGCAACAATGAGGATCCTGGGAGATCCCTTGATTAAAGATCTTGTAAAACTGGACATGGGAATTATAAGGAAAGGGACATTATCAACCCTATCCCAAATGATTTCTCAACCTTCATTACTAGAGAAGATCAAGAAGGCTCAAAAAGAAGATCCTTTTCTGCAGGAGAAGTTCGAGGCTGTAAAGGATGGGAAGTTCCCTGATTTCAATATTGATCAAGAAGGCGTGTTGAAATTTCGTACCAGACTATGTGTTCCATCCATTCCGGAGATAAAGAAAGAACTGATGGATGAAGCTCATAGCTCTACTTTCTCTATACATCCGGGAAGCACTAAGATGTATAGAGACCTTCGTGATCATTATTGGTGGGATAACATGAAGAGGGAGATTGTCGATTACACTACAAGGTGCCTGGTGTGTCAGCAAGTAAAGGCAGAAAGACAACTTCCTAAGGGGGTATTACAACCACTACCCATACCAGTATGGAAGTGGGATAATATCACCATGGACTTTGTAACCGGTCTCCCGAAAACATCCAAAAGAAACAATGCGATGTGGGTTATTGTGGACCGTCTCACCAAGACAGCCCATTTTATCTCTATTCGGGAAGATTTCTCTCTGGATCAGCTTGCCATGATATACGTGAAGGAAGTGGTAAGGCTTCATGGGGTACCACTATCCATCGTATCTGATCGTGACCCAAGATTCACATCAAAATTCTGGAGAAGTCTTCAGCATGCTCTGAATACTGAATTGAATTTTAGTACGGCCTATCATCCTCAAACTGATGGCCAATCTGAAAGGACTATTCAGACACTCGAAGACATGTTGGATTATGCTCAATGGAATTTAAAGGTGGATGGGATCAACACCTCCCATTAGTGGAGTTCTCTTATAACAACATCTTCCATGCGAGTATTCAGATGGCCCCCTATGAAGCTCTGTATGGAAAGCGGTGTAGAACTCCTACTTGTTGGGATGAAACTGGTGAGAGGAAGCTTCTTGGTCCTGATCTCGTGCAAGAGATGACAGAACAGGTTCATGCCATCCAACAACACATAAAGGCTGCTCAGAGTCGGCAGAAGAGCTATGCTGACAATCGTCGAAGGGACTTGGAGTTTGGTGTTTGTGAAAAAGTCTTCCTTCAAATTTCTCCATGGAAGAGAGTCATGCGGTTTGGGAAGAAAGGGAAGCTCAGCCCTAGGTACATTGGCCCCTATGAAATCCTTGATCGCATAGGAGCAGTGGCCTATCGTCTAGCACTTCCACCGAACCTAGCTCAAGTTCATGATGTCTTCCATGTATCTCTCTTGAGGAAGTACATACCCGACCCTTCGCATGTACTGAACCCAGAGGTGGTACAACTTGAACATGACCTCTCTTATGAGGAGCAGCCAGTGGAGATCTTGGACCGTAGAGACAAGGTCCTACGAAACAAGACTACCCACCTTGTGAAAGTGTTGTGGAGGAATCATAAATATGAAGAAGCGACTTGGGAGCCTGAGGAAACGATGAAGCAAAAGTACCCTCACCTTTTCAACTAGGCCTCAAGTATAAATTTCGGGGACGAAATTTCTTAAGGGGGGAAGAATGTAACGACCCAATCTTTTTGAGTAGTATATTAACTTACTCTTATTTATTTAATAA
The DNA here is from genome assembly GCA_963277665.1 of Viscum album. Classification (NCBI taxonomy): domain Eukaryota; kingdom Viridiplantae; phylum Streptophyta; class Magnoliopsida; order Santalales; family Viscaceae; genus Viscum; species Viscum album. The sequence goes on along the minus strand of OY728133.1, from coordinate 260,223,005 downwards.
GATGTTAATGGTTAATGCAGAAAGAGGAGTCGATGGATTCATCCAGTAGACTCAACCCTTACGAAGCCCACTTATCAGAGCTTGGGAAGGAGGTAGCATCTGTGGGCTTCGCTTTGGACCAAGCCCAATCTGAGCTCCAGCGTGTCAAGCTTGAACGAAAACGCTTGCAGGAGAAGTTCAAGTTAGTGGAGATTGCTACTAGGGCAATGTTATCTGAGACTCCCTCAGATTCTATCACCATAGCACACCTTACACTTAGGTCTTATGCCAGTGTTATAAGGGGCTATGTGATGAGACCCTAGTTTTCTTGTGTAATCCTTTCGGATGAATAAATTGAGATTTCTTCCTTTAGTGATGTTTGTGATATTTCAAATGTCTAGATAATTTTAGAATGTATTTTATTGATGAATTTTGAAAAAGGGATATTTTGAAATATTTATGTAAACCCTAAATAACTAATGATGTGTAATGATTTTCAAAAAATGGTCTTCTACAAAAGTGTTCATTAAGGAATTTGGAGTCTAATAAGATCAACCTAATTTTTGATGAATAGTAAATTATGAATAGTGATTTTACGCTTAGGATTAGTAATGTGACCAAATGGATTAGTAATCTCACTTAAAGAAAGTTTTAAATTAATCTAGGCACATTGATTAAGTAATGTGATTCAATAAAATGGGTAAATAACAGTTTCGTAAATTTTTATTCAAGTATTAGTTTTTTTCGAATGAATAGTGTTTTTTAATTAAAAATTTAATTAAAAATAATTAGAAAATTATTTTTATAAAAATAACTTTATTTTTGAACTCAGAGCATCGATATTATGTTATGGTAATTTTTGGGGATTTTTCTGAAAAAATGAATTTTCGATGAATAGTGTATTTATTTAAAAATAAAATTAAAAATATTTAGAAAATTATTTTTGTCAAATCGAGTTCATTTTTGAAATCATAGCATTGATATTTGGTTAAGGTGAAATTTTGGGATTTTTCTGAGAAAGTTGAATTTTTGGTGAATAGTGAAAGTATAGTTTTTAAGTTACGGGTGTTTAATGACATCATTAAATGATGTATTAAGTATATATTCAATATGGTCGAATTATGAATAGTAATATAAGGTGTGAGGTGTCCCAAGTGGCCAATACCATGGGCAAATACCATGGGCAAGCCCATGGTTTTGCAAAAACCAGTAGTGAGGTGTCCCTTGACCATTAATGCTTTGTCCCCTCACTTTCCCTATAAATACCCACCCTTTCCTCCCTTAGTTTTCACTCCCAACTCTCCCCCAACGAAGTTCTGATCTTCTTACCTTCCAAGGAGTCCTCCCAAGGTGCCCCCAAGCCCTCAAGGTCCAATCCTTTGAGTTTCAAGAGTCACATTTTAAGGTAAGGGATCCGACCCCTCTCTTTCTTTTCATGAAATCTCTTTTATGTCATTCCTATTATGCTCCATGTTTTTATGTGAGAGGATGTTCTTTTATATTCCTATTACTTCCCTTTCATGTTTATATGATGAGATATCCCCTCTTACTCTCATAATTTCGTTTTATGAAAGTTTAAGTGACGCCGTTAGGCTGCCGAATTTTTAAGGGATTCTTTCACCCTTCTCATTTTTCAAGTTCAATTTTCATGTCAAGTCTTTCAAGTTCCTTTTTATTATGTTGGGGTATGATCTCTATATCAATCATACTGATCTCTTATGATCATATGATGAGGGACCCTTTTTGATCTTGTCAAATCATTTTCTTTTGAAGTTAAGTGACGCCGTAAGGCTGCCGAATTTTCATAAGAGAAATCTAATCTTTTTCCTTCCATGTTTTCATTTCAAATGGTATGTCCCTAACATTTCGTTACCATGTCCATATGTCCTTCTTATTCTTTCACCCTACTGTTTTATGGATCATTTATGAGTGGGTGACCCATGTCCCCTCTCATTTCAACATTTTCTAAAACCCCGAAACTTAGCCGTTATGCTGCAGAATTTTCCCCTCAAAATGCCTCTCTCTTTTCTCAAAAATTATTTTATGTTATAAAGTGAATACTCAAAGCTCTTATTTCTACAAGGGTATTCACATATATATCAAAATGTTCCATTTTAAATTCTGGGATTTACATACATGAGACCCTCTTTCCCTTTCTGTGGGTTTAAAGTGACGTAAAGATCATGTCTTTAAAGCAGTTTTTAAAACGTTATGATTATGAAATGAAACCCATTTATTTTATGCTATGTGGGTTATTTATGAAATGTTTTATGATGATATATGTGGCTCACATGATAATAAAGGCAAATTTAAGGGTGCGCCCTGATAGCGCTCCAATGCATTGGGTAATGATGTAACCACTAAAGATTACAATTTTCACGATACCTTGGTGAATAACCTTGGTAATTTTCAAATGACACCTTGGGGATGGACCTTGGTGATATGTTCATGATTGTCTATGTTAAATGATGTAGCCACATCTTCAAGTTATGAAAAATGTTATTTTTATTATGAAATGCCTCATGATTTCTTTCTTATGCCTTAAAGTTCTTTTCATGTCCTTATTGAAGTATCTCAAGTTCACATGTAAAATGTTCCTCTTATTTCCCTAACTGGGCCTTCTGCTCACCCTTTCTTTTGATGTATGTCCCCAGGTTATGAGATGCATAATGAACATAGGATGAACTAAAGGAGAAGCCTTTCAAGTGTTTAAGAAGAATGTTTTTATGATTTTTTTTTATGTTTTATGATCCTTGTTTCCAAGACACTAAACCTTAACGATCCTCAGTATTGTGTAATGTAATGAAAGTTTATGTTATAAAATGGTGGGATGCTATATTATAAGTCTTGTAACGTAGTTCAAACAACAATGGTATACATTTATATCTCAAATATAAATAAACAAGCAAGAAACATTGTCATCTTACAAAAAGTATGATACTGTTAACCTACCACAAGATTCCACACTCTCTATGGGATCATAACAAAACGATTATAACCATGTTCCCCTGACACTAGGCAGAGGAAACCTGTCACCCTTCCATCAAGGATGTGACTCTCCAGAAGTTTATTTTTGAATGTTGTCATAGAGTAGAGTTTATCCAAATAACTCACTGACTACATATAACTTGCATGTGCTATGATAATTATGGTTTTTTTATTTTAAGAGTGATTAAAATAAAATAAATCCTATTATTCCACATAAAGATTGAAATTTATTTCAATTTAAAATAAATAATATGATTTATTCCAAAACAGACCATTTTCTGATGATAAAACCATTGTGTTTCTATCAAATCATTTTAAGCCATTTTCATGAGTTTGAAATTGATTCAAAACAAATTCCGTCTATTTCAAAATAATTTTCAAAATAGTATTCAACATTTTAAATGAAAAAAAATCAATCAAATCTTCTTTTTAAATTAAATAATTGAAATTAGACAATTTCCATAAACTAAATGCAATTCAATGGAATTGGGGGTTTTCCCAAATTTTGGGAAAACCATTTTAAAACTCTCAACACACTGGAATTGGGTTTTACCAAAGAAATAAAATTCAAGTCTAGGAAACTAAATTAAATATATAATTTGAAAAAATTACGAAATACAGTGGTAATCAAATTGGTGAAATTGGGATGGAACCTCCTACCACTTTCCCGAAGAAAGACACTTGCAACGACACCTGTCAATGACAATGAAGGTGAAGGAGTACATGAAACCAAAACTAGAAGCAATATTTGACACCAATGGTCATGAATATATCAACACCAAGATAATACATCTAAACCCCACAATGAGTGGAAGAAAGAAAGTAGAAAAATGAGGGAGAACGCATTGCCCATAATCACACCGCAAGAAAAAGGATGATCTAAATCTGATCGGACCGATCTGGATGGAGGGGCGCCTAAAAAAAATCCAAGGGTTATAGGTTTTAGATAAATAAATAAATGATAAATAATTGAAATAAAATATATATGTGTGGGATTTAAACCTGGGTATGGGATGATCCATGCTTTGTACCCAAGGGTCGTGACTTTATTCCATAGTCGTTAACATACACTAAAAAACCTATTCCATCTATTTAAAACTAGTTATGTTCACCCCACATGATTTTTTGAATCCATACATCATTTATAATAGATCAAAATATGATATCCCCTTTCATTATATGTATCTAAAAACTTGTACATGAAATTTACCTCAAGTACACAATGTTTATCCTCTTTGTAGCTTGCAAAAAACATAGAAACCCACTTCCAAGGACATTAAAACATATCGTGAACTTTGAAAAATGAAAACATGCACAATAAAATTAATGGGATGTTACAACCAAAGATTTCATAGTTTATAATTATTTTATATATCATATATGTTTATAATAATTGAATCATAAAGTAATCAATGAACAAGATCTCTGAGGAAAAACCATATAAATAGGGTTGTAAAAAAACATAATCTTATGACATAATGGACATGTATAATTAGATGTAGGTTAACTCTTTGTGGTAAGGACCTGAAATAAATCCCTCTAATAAATTATATAGATGAAAAATAGGTCCGTAAATAATGTTAAGTAAATGAAAAGATGGTTTATGAATAAAATTATTAACAAAAAAACCCGGTCCACATATAATCATATAGAAATTAAAATCAAATCCACACATAACATGGTGAATAAAAAATTAGGTTTTGGAATAACATATGTATTTCATCATTCATCCAAGTTTACACTACGCATTATAGTTATATAACAATCCCACAATTTATATATTCATAATCCATTCACATGTAGAGCATAAAATCATTAAAGCATTTACCATTTTGTAATAATAGAACTCATGGAATATGAAACATGTTTCATAAAAATGGTATCATCATAATAACTAACCATCTAGGTAAAGAGTTAAGACGGTGTCATTGAATCAAATCCCATGTGAAACACAAGTAATAGTAATGTATTTAATTTTAGAAGAAAATAAATATAAAAGATAACATATAATATTTCATGATGGAAATACCATATTAATTTTGGAACAACATTCTTAAAATACAAATATTTCAACAAAAAAAGGAAATTATTTATTTCAAATAAACATGTATAAAATAATAATAAAAACATTCAATGGTCATGTTGGTGGTAAATTATTTTCATGTTTTATATCTTAAAATAAATATCTGTTTCCCATATTTGGTAAAAAAATGAACCTCTTTTAAAAAATGAAAAGATGATTCCATTTAATTTTTTATAATTATAAAATTAATTAAAATTTACACTAAAAATAACATGAAATATTAAAAAAAATATTGAAATAATTTTAGTGAAAAAATAGACATTGAAGAAAAATATTTCTGACAAAATATGAATTGAAAAATATTTTTTAAGATCAAATTTCCACCATAATATTTTGTAAAAAAGAGTGAAAAATGATATGAATAAATAAAAATTCCATGAATAAAAATTGAAGAAGAAATTTAATGATTCTCTCCAGTTGTAGATCATGATGTTTGACCATAAAAAATGTATTCATAAGAAATCCTAATAAACAACGAGACTTTAAAATAAATCCCTAACCACATTGAAAATTATTGAAATGTAAAAACCATTAAATAAAAATATAATTTGAACTGTTATATTTCTTGATGATAATTTCTTCCATAACATAAATTTTTAGAGGGTATTCATAAACACCTCATGAATAATATATGTTCATAACACAACATATGTTAAAAATAAAAAAATTGGGATGATAAAGACTTACATATAATTAAGTTATTTTTGAAATAATTTTTACCTCAATTCTATATATTTTAAATTTATTATACAACTATATAATAATAATTTAAATATATAATGTCACAGATGTCCCAATAAAAATATTATTACACCCTTTTATTAATAAGTCATTTCTGAAATCATCATTTTTTATCATTAACACTTATATTTTTCTAGATAATTTATGTTTTTTAGTTCTAGTCCAAATATGTTGATCATGATTCCATCATATGTATAATATCAATCCTAATATAAATATCATATATATTCAATATATATATATATATATACATTCATCATTAAATAGTTAATATTGAAAAATAAATTACCCAGTTTATGGAGATGGTACGTCACTTGTATGGATTAACATTGTTTCCCTTTTTATCTAATTGAATAATAAAATGGTAAATAAAAACCCACCATTTAAAATCATTATTATATTATATATATATCTTATATGTTATTTAAATTTTTCCCTATAATAATAAAAACAAAATAAAAATGAATATCAAATCATATTTTATCAGTAAAGTGGACTTCCAATAGTACACACGAGAAATGACATAATTTTCATTTATATTGTTATGTATAAAGGTAGATATCATATTAAAATTAATGTATCACAATTCTATAATATTTAAAAATTATTCCTATAGTAATATAAATCTACTAATATGGTTATAGAAAATATTATTTATCACAAAATAGAGGTGGTAATCCAAATTTTTGCACGAACGATACATTCACTTCCCATTTGATTGAATTGATGGTGGATAATCATTATTTCATCATAATAATTATAAGTAGGTATATTTACTATATATATATATATTGAAAAATGTAAAATGGATTCATTGGAATTCAAATAATAAATAAAATTTTAGTCCCTTGATTTGGAGTTACAACTCTTCGACGAGAAACCTCTTTTTTATACAACCAACGCCTTGAATAAATTATCTTGAGAACAGAAAAAATAATCTATGACATAGTGAAGGAAAATAAAAAAGTATTATCTCATGAATTTTAATATCAATAAAGATAAACATGTCTCAGAAAGAGAGGAAAAGAGGAGTCAATTTTTATGTGAAGGGAATAGAAATCATTGAATTAATTAATACATTAAATTAATACAATTTAATTTTTTTATAGTGACTCCAAATTTAAAATTTTAAAAAATTTCATGAGTTTTTGTTGTATTAAACTAATATAAAAAAATTTGACATGTTTATCTAATTTTATCTTTTATCTAGTTTTTAACTCATCAATAACGATTATTATAATTAACACAATATTAGAGTTTTTTACTTTTTAAGGGTCAATAATGTTAACATAAAAAAACAATGTGACCAAAAAATGGACCAAATGTTATATTTTTTAATCATATACCATTAACATACCAAAATATGGTACATATACTAAAATTAAATCATTTAATAAATTGTTTTCATTATAAAATATCATTAATTATGTTTTAGAACTAATTATTTCCATTGAATTAAAATTTACCATGATTATTGTATAATTATAATATAAAACATTAAAAAATAAATAATTTGTTATATTTATCTAAAAAAATTATGTGATACAATATTTATCCGAAATTATATAACTTTAAATATTTTTACAATCATTTATTTTCGTCAATTAATTAATTAAATATCATGTTAGTGTTGCCTTAGAATTTAATGTAATTATCCAATCACAAATAAATTAATAAAAATAAACAAATGAGATAAAAAAGTAATTCTTATTTAAAATAAAAAATCAGTATTTACTTTCTCCACATTTTCTTTTTCAAAAACATTTAGAGTTAGAAAATTCAAGAGGGTGACATTTTTATGTTTTTATTTTTTCAAAATAACACAAAGGAAATATTCAATGGAAAATGAAACTATATTTTCATATATTTGGGAAACAAATATAAATTTCTCATATCCATATATAATAATTTTTTATTTTATTTATTTAGATACATTTTAATTTGTTTCCCATTATTCTAATGAAATTTTAACACCTTTAATTGTTTTATGGTGATAAATATTTATAAAGATTACATTTCAAAATGAAAAAAAAATAAAAGGGGAATAATTTAAAAATTCCAACCATATAATTTGGTAGAAGGAATAAATTTTTAATTATTTGATATAATTTTTTTATAAATATATTTTAATATTTTTTCATAAGATATAATGAAAAATAAATTTCAGATAAATCCATTTTTAGCATAAAAATGAACGTATATAAAAATATTGAATATTTATAATTAAAATAAAAATAATAATTTATTATAAAAACAAAATAATTTATTACATTTAATAAAAATTGATATTATAATGAGAATATAATTTATGTAAGTAAATTAACATATAAAATACATTGTTATTGTTCACTATTAACTTAAAATTCAATGATTTCATCAAAATCCCAAAATTTCACTATAAGACAATATTAGATTTATATTTTAAAAAATAATATTAATTTTAAAATAAATATAAAATTTATATATATGTATTAAATCAATTATAATTTCCACACAAAAAATAAATTAAGGATCAATTTAAAATAATATTTATTTTTAGTGCATAAAATGACATCACTAAATATTTTGTGAGTATTTAAAAATAATTATCAGTAATTTTATATTTTTAATCCTATTATACATTAATTTAATAATATTTTACTCATATTTATCCCCTTCAAATGAATTTCTTGGTTATAATATGTTTTTACAAAATATGACAATTTTAATAAATCTTGTTGTAGTGTGTTAAGAAAGCTAACAATATTTGTTTATTTTAACTATTTTTTTATGTTTTTCCCCAAAAAATAAATTTACTTGAGATAAATTCTTAACATTAATCATTCGATTAATGTATTAAAATAAATTTATTGTAAACACACAACATAATGTGGTATAATAAAACATCCTTGACTGTGGGAAACATGATTACATAAAATAATACATAATCAGTTTCCATGATGAGGATAACATTAATGAGATATTAAAATTTATACATGGGGGATAAAACCAAATTCCATGGAAAAATATATAGTGACAGAGAACACATTATGATAAGTTCAATGAAAAAAACCACAAATTTTTGAGGCTTCAAAAAACCAGAGATCCATAATAAATAGAGGTAAAATATTAAATTATCTATATAATGATTAATGTCCAAAATTTTAGGAACAATTTCACTATCAAGATAAAATACCTGATAAAATATATTAAATTATGTCATTCCATTTTAAAAAGCACAATAATATAATTTAGTCATTCTTTGATCAATTCAAATTTTATCCCATATAATACTAAATTTAATGAATATTCTAGATAGATGTTTCATTCTTAGAGAGATAAAATTAATATTTAACAAATAATAATATCCAAAAGTTATTTTTCATATTTTTTTTACAAAACCAAAATGAATATCATTATTCATCCATCATAGATGAATAAATAACATTAATTTATAAATTCTCAATAGTAACATCCAATGGTCAGCATAACCCATTCCTCACATAATTATCGTTGAGTATCCTAAAAAATATTTCATGCCAGAATTTCATCCCAATGATTAGTTCAATTAGTTCTTATATCTCAATATTATAATCATTACTTTTATCTTAAAATTATTTTTACTACTCCTGAAATCTCTTCAAAAAATTAATATATTATTTTCATTTCCCAAAATAATGTCACAATAAAATCACATTTAACTACAAAAGATAATTCACCAATTATTCCGTAAATAATTTCATATCATAGGAATAACATATTTCCATGGAATGTGTATGATCATACATACACCAATAAAAAGTCATTTTTTGATTTAGAACAGAAAATTTTATTTCCAAATTCTATAAATTTATAAATAAACTATGTTGAGAGATCTAATAATTTATCAAAATAGAATAATTGGGATTTGACTGTTTTTCTACTTGGTGATTTCAATAATGGATGAGTTCCTTGTTGCAGCGATTTTCACCTATCATGATGGATAATACTCTTGCGATTTCAGATTTGATGTTAGTGAAGAATGAGTTTGGACTCACTTGCAGGCTGTTTCTTACTATTTTATTGTGACCTCATTGTGGAGGGCTTAGTATTTTGGTCTTGGTCTTATTTTGAGCCTTTTTCATGTACCCCCCGGTAATCCTATGTTGGTGTAAGCTCTTTGCACCTCGAGATTGTAGCGTACCATTTTGATTTTCATAAATTCCTTCGGGGGCATGAATTGGGAGACCAATTCATGTCAACACTTTCTTCTAAAAAAACTAATTATGAAATATAAAATTTAAATTAGGTTCAATCAAATAAGACACAACATCAAATACCTTCCTCTCGAGTAGATATAGGGTTTCCATTATTATCATGATTCACTTCATCATTTTTGATTTCATAAGATTTCCCATTTTCCGTTACTATGAGAGGTTATTATGGCTAATAATCATCACAAGACATTTTCTTGTTGAATTAATTCTCATAACAGAAAAATTACAAGAATCTATTGCACCAATGTGTTGTTTGATTATTATTATTGAGATATCTCCCCCATGATTTAATTTATTATCCTCCTCACATCACTTCAATATTATTATTCATGATTTAAAATCTTTACACACTTGATGCATCTTCTTATTCCTTTTTTTCATTCACGTAAGTGGTCCTTCCCCCATATAAGGAATGTAGTATATAAAATTTTTGTCTTCCCTTGATGTGAGATACCACTAGATCATCCATGATACTTTATCTTCATCTTCTTATCACTAGAACCATGTGGTTTTCAAGACTCTATTTCATTATTTAGTAGACATCATATAATTTATATATACATTCTAATGTCTAATATCGGTAATGAATTTTTACTACAAAGGTTACGAAAACTAATTAATGTATAAAAATGTCATTCAAAAAAGATTATGTAATATAATCATACATCAAAATTATTCCATAATATTTAATCTACATACTAATGGATTTATCATCCTTCTATTAAATCTCAAAAAGGTCCATATATATTATATTTCTAAGGGTTAATATAATGTACATTTCATGGAATATAATCTTAAACTCCAAACATTATATAGATTTTTGTTCTATTTAATGTCTTATATTATTTACATGATTAAAAAATTTATCTACTTCACCTTCCATGTCATAGAATAATAAGAAACCATTTTCATGGTATAATAATTGAATATATAAAAATTTCTTTTCAATCACGCTGATCCATTTCCCCAAAACCAGTGGATCATAAAACACATAAATATTATTGTTGAGGTTTTCCAATAAAACATTCAATAACATATTACTCCATAATTAATTTTTTCAGATATAAAACATGATATATTCTACTATTAATGTATTCATAATATTTAATGATAATAGTAAAAATATATTTCATCACAAATATTAAGCCATTTTTTCGATGTGGAAGGTCGTTTCCTAGGAATTTACATTCATTGTTCAAAAAATTCATTAGGGATATTCCGATTGAAAATGACCAAAAACTTGGTGTCTTCATAAATTTAACAAAATTAGAATGAAAAGTAATATATTCATTAAAATAATTTCTGACAATCCCTAAACATTTACACCTTTCCAATTCATGGTCATCATCTATTCAAATCATTCATAATGGTTCATAATAAAAATCTGAACTAACCCAAGAATATTTCTTTGGAATATCAAATCTTGATTGATGTTAAATAACACCCATCATGTCCTTGAATGATTGATAATATATACTCATCCTACTAATTTTTAGGTCATTACCCCAATATTCTTATATTCATAAACAAAATCCACTTGCTGTATGAAAAGGTATATATTTCAATGAAACCTACATAATCCCATCCTCAAGAAAACATTTTGATTTCATAGTATTATTAGAAATATCCCAATGTTTATTTCGAGAGTTCATTAATCCAAATTACTATATATTTTCTTAATATATCTTCTGATTTTGAAAATAGTTACCAATAATTTTTCAAAATTGATATTATATCTTAATAGATGATTATCTAATAAATTTTTAAAATATATTCCATTGAACCATACTGGTTTTTTGTATTTTGAGACTATCTACTAAAAATTATTATTTCTTGAAATAACTTGAACATCGTCCATAAATATAATCACACAAAGTACAATGCTTATTCACAGTCTTCTAATAACCTTCCATCACATAATTAGAAATGTAATAACAGTAAATAGTGATCTCACTTACTGAGTAAGGGGAAAATGAGGATACTAACAATAACTTAAACTTAACAAGATCATAAATTTATGATTTATATATATTAATATTTTAAAACTCAACCCTTCAAATAAGAGATCACAATATCGAGTCCTAGCATAATTCATAGTGTTTCATGTGACATGAATCTTAATGGAATCAAGGCACATGATCCATATGGTCATAACATATATATAGAATTGTGAAAAACTAAGATTATCAAATTATGAACATGTATAAATAAAAGTACATTTACTCAATATGTTATGGAATTGATATGAACTCATTATATTAAATTATATACATGAATACAGTGTCCATGAAAAATTTTATGAACATGAAAACTAGGTCCCCAAAAAAATTATACTCCTAAAAAAAGTCCACACAAAATCACAAGGACATTAAAACATGTCCAAGATAAAAGTTGATAACATGAAATGTTGTTCAAAAATAACTAATTGTTTTCACGATTAATACATCCTTACCATATGCATTGGTGGTCTATAATGGACCCACCCATCATATAATCATAATTAACTCATATGTATGCCTAAAGATCAAAAAACACTTATCATTGTATTATATAAAACATATTGAAAAGGAATGAGTTTGGGGAACATTTTATAAAAATAAAAAATGTTTCGACATAGTAAGAATTTTTTCATTGAATAATACCCATATTGAAACAGAATAAATATATTTATATGTCAACATAAAAGATGGTTCCTTTAAAAGAACACTTAGAACATTTCATGATGAAAATATCATTGTCATTTTTAAACTCTATATCTAAAATATATATATTTCAATGAATTTATGTAAAATATATTAATTTAATGAAATCATAGAAACATATAATTTAATGTTCAAATAATTTATTTGTTATAATGATGAAATAAATTATTTATTATATATAAATTAAAACAAGTAATCCATTCACGTTATCAGAAAAACTATAAACGTATATCATATAGACTATGATAGTATGGTTTATTCTAAAAATAAATAAAAGTAAAATTATGGTATTATTTAATATAATTAGTCATATGTTTTTATTAAAAACATTCATTAAAACTTTTTAAATATAAAATGGACATTCATGAAAAATAATATGACAAAAAGATAAAATATTGTTTGTCTTTCTCAAAACTGATATCTATTGTTTTAATTACCAAAGAGTGAAATTTTTTCTATTACTTTAGAATTATATAAATAATTATATTAGCAAAAAAATATTTTTATTAATTATATTTATGTTAAGAAATTATAAATTTTTAATCATAATCATAAATAATCACAATAAAAAATTACATTTTAATATAAATAAATTCCCTCTAAAATTTATTGAATCAGGAACCCTATTAAATAATAAAATCAAATGAAAAATTAAATTTCATGATCATAAGTTTAATTATGATATAATATTTCAAATGAGTTGAGTAAATTCTTCAAAAATAATCTATATGAATAATATTATATATGTCTTAGCTAATTTAATATGAGACAATAAACCCCTAAATCATGTTCGATTTGACATGGATGCAATCTAAAAACCAATATAATAAATTTAGATTTATTGAAATTATATATTACAATAATTTACATAATTATAATATATTTTATAATCCACATATAATATTTCAAATAAAATTTATTAATAAATCCAATACAAATTCCTTATTTCATAGAGTTAGGTGTTTTATTCATAATATAACTTTTAGTTCGGTACATTCAATCCATGTTCTTTGATCATTGTTTCATATAATAAATATTTTTAATCATGTTATGAATATTATATTTATTAATTATAAATAAATATATATATGTATACATTTTTATTAATATACAAATTTAAGTGATACAAATATGAATTACAACATTCATAGAGATGGTAGGACATATATATGCATGAAGTCTAGACTAATATTTGATGGATTGAATTGTATAAAGGTAAATTAAAATCGACCGTCCAAAAATCATTATATTTATATACTTATTGAATATGTTTGTATTAACACTAATGAAAAATATAAATTAAAATCACATCACATCACCATGTGAATGTGGTTGTCCACATATATGCACCCGTGACATTATACATTTCCCATGATATACAAGGTAAGTTAAAATATATGGTATTATAATCATAGAAGAATAATTTTATCATAAGAAACCATTTAAAAATATTAAATGCATGATAATAACAATAAATTAAATATAGTGATTGGAAATAAAATGTATCGATACATGAATGTGTTAATCCACACATACACACGATTGATTGTTTAAATAACCATTTTATGGAATAGAGGGTTGATAATTTTAGTTATACCATCACAATGATAATTCATTAAATTTATGTTACTGGAAAAAATCTGTTTTAAAAGCATACCATGGTTTTAGAGGAGTCATACAAATAAATATAATTGAAAATTATCTATTAAGAGTTATACCTATTTAATAAAAATCCCTTTTAGATTACATTCTATTATTTAATGGGATATAACTTTTGATAGAAAAACAAATCTAGTGTGTGGTTGAGAAATTTACAAATGTATTATGTTATGAATTTACTTGTAAATATAGCCCAAAATGTTTTAGGAAGATAAGAGAAAATTTGCACTTTTATAAGTTAATGAAGGGGAATTATTGAAATTACATAATGGATTAAATTAATATTAATTAATTTTTATAATATTGTTAATAAAAATTGATATTTTCCTTTTATATTTTTTATATAGAACAAATCAATCTACTAAAAAATTAGATATGATTTCATGATTTTTATAACCATTACCTATTTATTTTAACCCCAGGTATACTTTTTAAAATTCCTTAAATACTAATATTTTTAATCATTTTGAGTAAAAAAACATATCATAAAATGAAAAGTTATAAATAAATATCCAATGGATGATAATTTCAACCATATATGACAGCCATTTAATATTATTTTAAGGTTTTTTATATTTTATTTTTTTTGTTACAAGTGTTCTATAGTTTTCCATTGAATCATCAATGAGAAAATGGTTGTATAAAGAAGTATGGAAGAGGTACATATTAATTCACATGACCATGAGACCCTCCCATAAATCTGTGTGTCA
Source organism: Viscum album (assembly GCA_963277665.1). Lineage (NCBI taxonomy): Eukaryota > Viridiplantae > Streptophyta > Magnoliopsida > Santalales > Viscaceae > Viscum > Viscum album. Next base: position 260,207,908 of record OY728133.1, on the reverse strand, counting down.
TTATAAATTCATGAAATTTTTGGAATTTGAATTATTTCTTCCCCGATGTGAAACTTGTTACCCTCTAATTTCACCAACATGACCCTCTAAACTCTTCCTTCAGAGGTAATATTTACTATATCAATTATGTAGATGAAAAATGTGTTCAATCTCATTTATTTAAGTTTGATCTGGATGATATTAATTCAATTATGGATTTTAGGGTATTCTCTTGGTTTAACATGTGTTTTTCAATTGGATTTGTCTTATTTATAGTTATTGGTGAGTTGATCCATGATATACCAATACCTGATTATTTAAATATGCATTATTATGTTCATAAATATTATTCTTAACACAGTTGTGGGTTTTAATGGTTTTTTTCATGGTTGGTTGTTCATGTGTGATGCATAAAAGGGATTTACTACATTTTATACTTCTGAATCTTTCATGTGTTGTTTATGGAAAGTAAATATGTGACACACAAACAAGTTTGGAATGATGTCTAAATGGAAGGAAAACATGGTAACCTCAATATCTAAGAAAATTTAAAAGTATTAGTATAATATTTGAGTCATTAGGTAAATATCTCTGGATCCCTAGATGGATTAATCTAAAACAGTATTTAATGAAATGATGATTCTTTTGTAACCTATAGAACTTCCTAATTTATGTCTCAATCATATCATGCACAATAATAGATTCTAGGGTTCTATCACCATGATTATAATCATAATAAGTCCTTATTTACAATGATATATAGAGATTCCCCATAGTTCTTAGACAATGTTACAATATGTTTTCTGTTTTCCTTACATTTTTCATTCTAAAAAAATTAATATTTATTTATTTAAATTTATTAAATTATTTATTTTTAAAATATAATGTTAATTTTTCATTTAATCTCATTAAAATTAATATTTTAGTGTTATCCTATATGAAATATGATCGAACACACTATATACATTCTCAGGTCTATGTAGAACATATTCTCAGTGACTTATGTAAAAGTGAGGCCATCCGTAGAGGTGAAGGTAGAATATTTTATGAGTGGTTTTTTCTTTTTTGGTAATTGAGATGGTGGAATTGAGACTGGAATCTGACATGAAAAGCTATTTTTTGTTTACCTAGTTATTCCCCTTCCCATTTTGGTTATTTTTTCAGTGGTTGTAATTGTAAACAATTAAACTTTTTTCGTTATTCCATTATTGTTTTATTTTTTATGTATACTGTTCATGACTTTTGTGAATTATTTTTTATATATTTTATTTTTATATTATGATAAAATTTTCCCCATGGTGTTCCATGATACCTATTCATTAAATTGTAGCCCATGGGGAATTTTAATTCCGTTCATTCCCTATCATGTTTCGGGATGGGTTTTGGGTTGGATAGAATCTCAAGTTGGTTCATGAATAAATTATATCAGATCCCTTATTTAAGGTAATTTTATTTTGGAATTATAGAGAGATTAGAGATAGGAAATATAAGGAATAGTTATCTAGTAGTGAATGGTTTGTTCAGACAACACAATGCATGGGAGGAATTAGGTCACTATAGCAAGATGGGATTTTAAATGACTAAAAAATTTGGTTTAATACACAGGCTGAACACTGAAATGGACACCATGGTTGGGTGGTGTGGTTCAAATTGTTTTTTTAGTTATTTTAATTTTCATTCATGAGATTGTTTAAATTATAATATTTTTTGGTTTCTTATTGAATGATGTACTGAGAGATTTTATTTTTTTTCAATGATTTTTGTTGTTTTATTCCTCTATAGGGACCTCTCAAATAATTTCATTATGATTGTAGAAGGAGTTCTCCCTAATCAATTCAATGTATTTTAGTTATTAATGTTGTTGGGTTATCAGTGCTCTATATTAGGGAGAAATATCTATCCTTTCTTAGGATAAGGTAACCAAACGAATCTTGAAAAAGGATAGGTATACTGAGTTCCAAATAATTAAGACTCATACATTCATAGTATGTTTGATTCCCCATGAATTGGTATATTGGGTTGATAATATTTACTTTTTGGTTCCTCAAGTCTTCTAAACCCATCAATGTGACGTATTCAAAACATAAATAAAAGGGGACTCATTTATAGTGGTGGAAATCAATAGTTTAGAATAGAAGACAATAGATTATGATATGAAAGTGTTTCTTGGATAATTTTAATGATTATTACTAGTATGAGACTATATACATTTATAACACCTAAGAGTTTTTGGAACAACATTAGCAGTGATTTTTAGTGTTAGAATATTCCATCCTTTTTATATATCTAGTCTATTTGTCCCCAAGGTTGTTTCCAGTGAATAGTTAAAGGCCCAATGGGTCGACATGGTGTTTGGTTTCTATATGGATCTCAAGACTTTTTTTAATTTCAATATGTATGATATATTGGCTGGTCTACACCAGAATGTTGAGAATTTATAGGAATGTAAATATAGTTTTATATTGAGGAATACTAGATATGGGTCCAGTTGGGGTTCGATATTTGTAGTAGGATAAGAAGAAATAGGATTAAGATAAGATTGGTGTTATTAACTGGTATATCCACCCTAGCATTTATTGTTTGTAACCACCGGTGGTCTGTATTTCATGAGTTATAATTTTTGTAACCAAGAAAACAGATGGACTACATATTCCTCACCACCTCGGAAATTCAAATTGTTAGTTTGTATGGTTCATTTTAAATTGATTTTTATAAATGTGACCCCATCTAAAAATGACGTATTCACTTCATCCTTAAGGGGAATGAAATATTTTTCAGATTCATCTAGGGATGTGGGTTCTCAGTTTGGTGGTCAGATTTGTAGGTCTAGATCTTCTACAAAGAAGGATCCACATAACCATGATCCAAAATCTAGTATCCTCCCTTAGTGTCATACAAAAATTTAGAACAATGATTATATGGAAAAAATTATAGAAGAATCATATTTTGGTCCACATAAAGTTCGAGGTACCACTCATATTTCATCAACAATCATAGTTATTTAATATGATATAAAGTATTCTAATTATTCATTCTCAAATCAACATGTAGTCTATATGAATTCGTTGAGAGAGCATATTCAGTATATCAGGGAGTATATTCGTCTAAGATAGAATATGGAATATGGAATTAGAATTCAATCCTATCCTGTCACCATATTAGAGGTCGTGTTGGAATGAGACTTCTATTTTATATAAATGGTACTTTATGATGGGGTCCTATGAATATATTAGATGGTTGGATTTATGTATCTTATCAATAGATAACTATGGTGGGTGAATTTCATTAACCCTGATGATATAAATCATGTTTTCTAGGGAAATTATGATTAAATGTAATGAAAAGATGGTCATACACTCTTGGAGTTTGGGAGAATATTTTTCAAGGTGTATTCTATTATAATTGATGATGTTGAAATAGGTTATGGGAATTGTTTTACTACAATATTGTATGTGTTCCTAGGGATGTTTCCATATGATTTCATGAGATTATCTCTCGAATGGGGTGTCTAGTTTTCCACTGTTATGGCATTGGGTATATAAGAAATATCTCTTCCCCTATATCATATTATCCAACTAAGTTGACGGAGTTAATGATATAGGTGTATTATTTGGAATCGAATGGGTTTTTTACATGATCACCTCACCCTTGGAAACACAATTTTTTAATAAATTTGAAGGATCTATGATGTTATAAATTAATTAAAAAAATGGAATATGGTCACTATAAAAAATAAATACATATTAGCTCACATTGATGAGGTCATTGATCATATAAATGGAGAAAATATATATCTATAAAATTTACAAATTCTCTAGGTATTGTTATTCTAGCCAATGTGAAGATGAAATTCTCAATAAATGTTTCTAAAGTATGATTACAATATTTTTATTTCAGGTTATTACATTAACATTGATGAATACTCCTATGTTTTTTAAACCTTATATACATGGTGTTTTATAAATACATCGAATCCATTATAATAGTGTTTTTGGTTGACATCATAGTCTATTAAAGAAGTTAATAGGATAATGGATAACATCCAAGGTTTTCCTTTATACATAATTAGACTTCCATCTTTATGTCAAAAATTTTAAATATAGTTTTTCTATATATGAGTTTAATTTTTTTGGTAATGTGATCTTAGAGAATGGGATTTCAGGTTTTGTGAAATAAATTAGGAAGGTGATTTTATGAGAATAAATAAATAATAAATTTGAGATAAAGGGATTTTTTTAACAGATATGTAATTACATGTCATTGTATAGGAATTTTTATCAGCTCACAACACCATTGAATGCAATCAACCAAAAAAGAATGATGTATATTTAGAGTATAGATTTATTGAAGTCCTTTTTAAATATCAATTGTCAATTTACTACTTCCCTGTTAATGACCTGATAGTTCTTATTAGATTGAGAGAAAAACGAGTCATTAACTGGCATTAATAGACATCCCCAAGATTCCAAAGGGTGGAAATAAATTCAAACGTTTTCAATACAGGTGAAAAATGATTTACCCTTTAAAAAATAAACAATTCAACCAACAAACCATGACCAAAACATTCTCTATATAATGCATAAAAAAATGAAAGACAACTCAAGAACTTCAATTATCTCAAAACCACATCATATTTTGTAACATCTAAAAAACAAAATAGTATCAATGTAAATAGAGAATAAACTACTAAATACTCTCAAGATACCACAAGACTCCATGCTCCACAATAACTAAGCACCATGTTCACCAAAAAACCCAAATATCATGAGGTACTACTAAAAACAAGGGAAACATTACATTTTCCCCTATCCTGGAAAATAACATTTGAAAATTCACCAACGTTCCAAAGCAAGGGTGAGTATAAAACTAAGTAAGTTTTCACTAATTTATTTTCAAATAATTACACTAGGATACAAAATTTAGCCACATTTTTTAAAAATAGTATATATAAAACAATTTACCAAAAATGTTAATAACCTAATATAAAAAAGATCCAAAAACCGTTTCCCACCAAGTGAAAAAAAACCAAATGAAACCAATTTTCAAGAAGATATTTTTCCAGAAAATATGATTAATATATTATTTAAACTCAATTATTCTTATCATTTAGCATACCATTTCCATAGTTCACAACACACCCACACATGCATGCTTTGTTTGAAAGTTCCACACTCATGAGCGGTCTCTTGTCCAATTACCTTGAGTCCCAATGACTCATAACCTTGATCAATGGTCATGGAACATGTACCCCAATGATTCTTGTCCCTTAATATGGGCCTGTTAATCTTGAACTCACAACCATAACATTTATTCATAATATTTCTGTTACCAATGTAACCCACTTCAATAAAAGTGAACTTTTATTGGAAACCAAAACAAAACCAATTTCATGAAACATTTTTTCGATAAAACCTTACCTTTTTTGAAAAAATCAAATACAACTTTTGCTCCAACTATACATAAAAATACCCTTTTTGAATTCCATTTTTTAAAATCATTAACCAACGAACTAATTCAAAATATCCAATTTTCTGGATTTCTCAATAATTATTCAATAGTGATTCCTACAAGTTTTCAAAAATAAAATCACAATAAATTTAACACCAAGCATAAATTTTGAAATTAATATAATAAGTTATACATTGTTTATTCAATAATGAAGCGTCATACCTTGAAGGCTTTGATGAAAACCCCAACGAACAATGAACTTCCAAGGAAACCAGGTCGATTCTCAAATAACCCGCATTGAATATAATCTCCTAGAAAGATAAAGACCAAATTTAATCATATTTGTCATCCAAACAACTAAATCTACCCATAATGGATATATAACATAGACTCCAAGAGGAGTGGAGAAGTATATCTTTGTAGATTTAAGAAACCAATCAATAATGATGAAGAACGATCACATACATCAAGAAAATGTCTTCAATTCCATAAGGAAATACTTCAGATTGACTCTAAAATTCATGGGAGAGGTTCTACTACCATAATGGAGGAAAAATCGCGAGTTATGGAAACATAGGAGAAAAAAAGAGACACATAAATGGAAAAAGAGTTCGATCCACTTTTTTGTGATCTCACTTAAACCATCAGCACTATTAGTTCCCACAATTAGACAAATTGTGCCCTGATGGTGTGCTAGATACTACCTAGGGAGAACTTTTTATGACTTCCTCGAATGTACTCCACAACCATGCTCCAAACATGCTAGAGCTTCCGCATCAATAGTACCATTTCCCATAGTTTGGCTGCATGGTTCGGAAAATTAGGCACCTCCCATTCAACTTCCATTTTACCCCAAAAACCTCTTCCAAAATTCTCTAAACTTGCCCAACCTCCACCCTTACACATTAGAACCCTAAAAATAATCAAGTAAGGGATACATACCAGAAACTGGGGGTAATACATTCTCCCAACCATTGGCCTTAACATCATCTAAAATTAGAAAATATTAGCTACTATGAAAGACATTTGTCCATTGCCCTCTCATTTCCTTCTTACGTTCCCAAGTCTCTTCCCAGATCTGACCATGCTGTAATAAAACTCACACTAGATCGATTATATTACTGAGAAAAACTTTATCTCTACTATCCCCAATCTGTATCCAGATATGTATCAAAAAAACGTCCTTCTCTAGGTCAAAGTGATCCCATTTGATCACATGTTCAGGATTAGACATATACTTTTTCAACTAAGATACATGGAACACATTACGCACCAAACTGAACTATGGCATTAATTCGAAACAATATTCCACCTCTCCGACCCACTCTAGTATCTCAAAAGGTCAATTGTATCTAGGTTATAACATCTCTACATCTTCAGATGATGATGTCCAATACTTGGAGATATCCTCAAGAAGATATGATCACCAATACCGAACAACAACGGTCATTAATGGTAATATGCATAATATTTCCGATGACTCTATGCCATCTCCATCCCCTTTCTAAACAACTAGATCTTCTCCATTGTTTCATGGAAAAGTATCGGCCCATCTATTGAAGTTTCACCATTTCCCACCTAACATAGTGGAGAACTACAAGGAAACCTATGCAATGCTTTAAATAAAGCCATATATATCGAGGTTTGATAGTTATTATTATATGAGAACTCAAACAAGGGTATATGATACTCCCATGATCCACCAAAAACCATTATGAAATCCCATAACATGTCTTCAAATGTCTGTAATTCCCTCTCAGATTGGTCGTATGTTTGAGGATTATACTCCATGCTCATATTCAACTATGTCCCAAGGGCATTCTGTATGGATTTCCAGAAACTATATGTGATACATGGATCTCTGTATGAGATGATTGACAATAGTACATTTTAACTATTTAACACTTCATAGATATATATTTTAGAGAGATCATCCACTGTATGAGTTTCAATAATTGGAATGAAATGGGTTGACTTGTTAAGACGATCCACTATCACCCATATATAATTATGTTTCATGACCATTATTTGAAAAACTATATCAAAATCCATTACTATCTGCTCCCATTTCCACACTAGGATAGGTATAGACTAAAACATTCTGATTGGTCTCTGATTCAAATAATTAACTTGCTAGACTGTTAAGCACCATGAGAAAAACTCAACCACCTTTCTTTTCATGCCACTCCACCAAAACTGCACCTTTAACACCTTATAAATCTTTAGTGTATCTGGATGCACATCCCATATCAAATAGTGGTAAGCATGAAGGAGTTGTTCGTGAAAAGACATAGGAACTAACATATGATCTCTAAAATACATAACATCACTCCCCTCAAGTTTTCATCCCTCAATGGTCTCCCCACCATTGAGTTTTGAAATCATAACTAGACATTCTGTCTCAAATGATTGTGCCTCTTTGACCATATTTACCAAATCAGGATCATGTGTAGATGGAAGGAAAACCACCAAATCACCTCGTTCTTCACAATATGCATGCTGTCGGCTACGACCAACATAAACTTCCATTAATATTACGATTCATTCACAAACTGAGTAAATGAATTTCAATAAAATGATTCGGCCACTGAATTCCCTTTCCATGGTGTATTCATCAATTCAAATTCAATCATCTAAAGATACTCCATCCATATCCTTTTTCTAATATTCAATTCTCACTGTTATAAAATGTGTTTCCTGATTTTTTTGGTCTATATACGCAGTGTATTTCTCACCAAAGAGATAATGTCTCCATGCTTTCAAAGCATGGATGACTGCAGCTAACTCCAAATCATATGTTAAGTAAATATTATCATTACGTATCAACTGTCTTGAACCATTAGCAACCAGATGGTCCAAATTTATTAGAACACATCCAAACCCTAATCCCAAAGAATTAAAATACAAAACATACCCATATCCTGATTCTATTAAAATCTAGATAGGTATCGATGTAAGAAAAACTTTTAAATTTCAAAATGATTTATGGTATTCCTCTGTCGATTGTAATGGATCATTCTTCTTTGAAAAAGGATTCATTGGAGAATATATTCATGATAAATCATGGAAAATGTGTCTGTAGTGACTAGTTAGTCCAAGATAACATTATATATCGAAGACATTCTTTGTTGGTTTCCACAAGTTAACAGCTTTCATCTTTTTAGGATCAATAGAAACGCCTTTTTCAGAAATCGCAATGCAAAAAATGTGTGCCTCTTGTATCCAAAAAGCACACATTGGTAACTTTTCATACAAATGGTAATTTCTCAATTTTTGTAACACAATTTTTTGGTGCCCCTCATGGCTAGGAATTGTCTTTGATGACACCAAATTTTTTCCCACAAACACTACAACAAAAAAATCCAGACATCACTGAACTATCTCATTCATCAAAGCAATATAGAAAATTAGATCATTCATTAGACTGAATGTCTCGAATACATATTAATAGTGTCCATATATGCTTCTGAATGTTGTCTTTAGAATATCCTCCTTCATAACATGTAGTTATTGATATTAGGATCACATGTCAATCCTAGAGAACAACTTAGATACCCATAATTGGTCGAATATATCATCAATGCATGAAAGTAGATATATGTTCTTTATCGTAACGTGGTTAATCTTATGATAACAAACACATAGCCAAAGTGTTCCACATTCTTTTTTCACAAACAAGATAGTTTCATCCCACAATGATGTACTTGGTTGAATGAAACACTTCTTTTACATCTCTTCCAACTATACTTTCAATACCCTTAACTATGTTGGTCCCATCTTATAAGATGTAAGGGAAATAGAATTGTTCCCCAAAAAGAGATGAATATAAAAATCCACTTCCCTAATAGATGGTATACCTGAGAAGTTCCCGAGAAATATGTCGGGATATTGATCCACTACTTCTGTAAAATTAATTTCCCCAATCACTTTCATTGATTACAATGTCAAATATGCCAACTGATAATAGATCACTCCCACTGTTAGTTCTGACAAACACTTTTCCCCTTTCTTTACCATCCTCTCTCCTCTGAAGAGATGCTCGATTCTTTCCTCCGTTTTGAAACCAACTATTATCATATAACATTCTATGTAAGCTATAAATTTTGTCAACAAATCCATACCCATTATTACATCATAGAAATGCATCCCCAATATCAACAAGTTCCACTTCATTAAAATATATAACACATTCTATACACCCAAAGTATTGACATTCACTTTCACCGAGAGGCATTTATAGTACACCCCATAACCATGTCCTGATTATAGAAATATCTAGAATGTTGTCATTTTAAGATGAACTTTTAGTTCTTAGAAGTACTTTTGGAATTCCTCTGTCCATTACAATGGAGAATTATTTTTTGTCACAGCTTTAATTGGAAAATATAGTCATGAGAAATCATGCACAAAGCATTAGTAGTAATAATATAGATCAAGAAAACATCATATCTCAAATACATTCTTCGATAGTTTTCATGAGATAATAGCTTTTATCTTTTCAGGATCAACATAAATTCCTTTTTCAGAAATGACATGGCCAAGAAATAGGACATCCTATATAAAAAATCCCACTTTGATAATTTGGCATACAAACTATGATCCTTAATGATTTGTAACACTATATCATGATTTTTATAATGGTCAGACCTTGTCATTGAATACACAAATTTGTCATCCAAAAACACTACAATAAAATAATCATGATATCGCTGAAATATCAGATTAATCAAATCCATGAGGTCCTCTGGTTCATTTGTCAGACCGAAAGGCATGAATATATAATCGTAGTGACCATATCTGATTTTGAAAGATATATTTTGAATATCCTCCTTCGGAACTCACAATTGGTGATATCCAGATTGAAAATAAATATTTTTAGAACCATTTTCTACCATTAATTGACATAACAGATAATCAATGCACATATTTGGATGTCTATTCATTATCGTAACCTGGTTAAGCTTGTGAAAATCAACACAAAATTGAAGAGTTCCATCTACTTTATTCATAAACAAGACTGGTTCTGTCCCCAGAGATATACATGGTCAAATGAAACCCTTACTTTCTAGTTCCCCCAACTACACTTTTAGTTCCCCTAAATCTTTTGGTTACATCCTATAAGATATAAGGGAAATGGGAAAAGTCACCAAAAAGAGATCAATAATAAACTATAATTCTCTTATAGGTGGTAACCTTGGGGAGTTATTGGGAAATATTTCTGGAAATTTATACACAATAGATGGAAAATTAATTTCCTTGATATCTTCCATTGATTACAAATTGAACGCTACCAACTGATAAGGGATCGTTCCCACCATTGGTTCCATCAAACTCATATCCCCTTTTATTTACCGTATTATGTCCTTTGAAGAGATTGTTGATGTTTTACTCAGTTGTGAAATATATTTTTCTCCTATAATAGTCGGTTTAATAATTAAACATTTTCAAAAAATCCATTCTTATGATTACATCATGGACATTTATTTCCAACATCGAGAACTTCCATTTCAGCTCAACTTCATCAACAGTTATAACACATGCATGAAACACAAAGGCTTGACAATATCTTTCACATAGAAGAGTTTTTATTTTTAAAATTGAAGGAATCATTTCCATCTTCAAATATTAGAAGTCAACATTAGAAGATGAAATGAATGATTGTGATGCACTCGTATCGTAGAGCGCTTATAGAAGGGTAGAATTTGTTAGAATTGTACCTCTCACCGTAGATGGTCCAGCCTGATCATTGATAATCATCTTCTCATCTCCATACAATTTCTTTTTCACAATAAGGTTAATTGGTTCTATATTAAGATTTCACTAGTTGAGGAGTCATGGTATTTCTAGAGTCACCATGTATATCTCTGCTCTGCTGATGATACTTATTTTGTGTTCCTTATCTTATCGATTCATATAATGCTTGTGATGCGTGAGAATTTTCTTGAGCACCTAACCTTGGAGAACTGCAACAATAACACTAGAGATGTCCCATCTCATTGCAATTATGACATGATCTAGGTTATAACATACACTTTCTCTTTATGTAGTCATGCGAACAACATTGATAGGAACTTTATTTTCTCTGGGTTCATGGGGGAAGGTTCACTGATCTAGCTGTCTAATTATGATTTCTAGTCCCATCTTGGAAATAGGTTCCCCTTTTCCTCATACTCCCAGAATTTGAGTTCACACCATTCCCTAGGGGTATCATCATACATCCTCCCATACTTCATGATATATCACGTTTTCCACATTCTCTTGATTCACCATCTCTGTATAATCCATAATAAATATTATTTCAATTTTTGATCAAATCTCCTACCGTAGCCCCGATTTGAAGATATGTTCTTTCAAGGATTCACATGCCGCAACATCTGGTGAAAAAATGGACTAAATTCATGAACATATCATTATAATCTATTTAAGGGATACTCTCTGGTTTCAAGCTAAATAAGTTCATCGTTTTAATGATATTAATGGTGTGAGGATAGAATTTTTGATAAAGAATTCCTCAAAATCCTCCCATGTAAGGCCTTCATCCAATTTAGCCTGCTCCACTAAATCCCACCACTATGGTGGATGATCCTTAATCATATATGTCTCCATATTGACCATTAGATCTATCTTTGTGCCTATGAATTCAAATATATGATTCATCTTACTGAGCCACACCTTCACGTTCTCGGGTTCATTATCACCCCAGAAGTGTGGTGGATTTTTCTTTATGAATATGATGGTATGATGCTCCTTCCTTGGATTATACCATTGGTTCCTCATATCCACAACATAAAAATACTGGACGATACTCAAAACAAGCTCTTGGTTCACATGTGGTTCCTGGAAACCTCTTTCTCTACCTCTTTAGTAGGTTAATTTTGATGACGCCTACCAGTTTCCTTTTTCTAAAATGATAAAAAACTCCATCAATCTCACTTTCTAGAAACTAATGTCTTAGCATTTGGATTTATATCACATCACTATCAAAAAATTGTTTTCCAAAATATCATTTTTCCATGTTCACCAATTTTTGAAAACATTTAACATGTTTTTTGAAAATTAAATTTTTTTCTAAATACCTAATATCCTTATTTCAAAATCATTCATTTGAAAATAAATTCATCATTTTTATAAAATTTACACCTTGCACAAAATTACAAATAATTACTCCCAATGAAATATGAAATCCTATTAGGATTTCATTCCTCTAAAATTAATGTGATGCTCATCTCATTGGCTAAACCCATTACAGTGAGATTTATTCATCAATGAAGTTTCTCCTAACACATCTGTACCCAACTCCATGGTAACATGATGTTCATCATAAAAGGGTTAGCTACGTCTTTTTATGCTAAACATTTCAAGATCCTACAATCCTACTCATGTATACAATATAATCCCCAGGAATACACAATAAATAATTTAAACTCCAAGACCAATGACACTAAATACCACTTGTTATGCAAGGACCTAACAAGATGATAACATGTGTACCCCAATGGATGGACCATACTGATACCATTTTAATGACCCACTAATTCTCATTGGCTTAATAGAACTACGTGTACTTAATTAAGATTAAGTGACATCCCTATTACACCAAATGATGGAAATAAAAGCATAAGGGTTTCAATATAAGTGGGGAAAATTTACCCTTTAATAAATAAACCATCTATCCAAACCACCATAACAAAAACATTCCTTATATTATGCATGAACAAATTAAAGGCAACTCAATAACTTCATGTATCTCCAAACCACAGAAATGTGTGAAACAACTGAAGACCAAACCAGTATCAATGTAAAAAAGGGGAAAAACTACTAAATAATATAAAGAGACTACAAGACTCCATTATCCAAAGGCTCCAAGCTCCACGATCATCGATCAACTGAAATATCACAAGATATGCTAAAAACATGGGAAACATTACCTTTTCCCTTGTCTTGTCAAATAACATATGCAAAAACACAAAAGTTCTAAAGAAGGGGTGAGTATGAAAATACATAGGTTTTCCCCAATGACTTCCCTACTCATGTCAATAGGATAGAAAAGTTATGCACAATTATAAAAAATAGTTTATGTGAAATAATTATCCAAAATAGTTTACAACAAAATTTAACCAAGTTTAAAAAACTGTTTAGAACCAAGTGAAAATAGTAACAAATTAAACCAATTTCAATCTAGTTATTTTTCCAGAAAAATAAATTTATAAAATATTTAAAACCAATTATTCATATTATTTGGAATACCCATTACACAGTTCACAACACTCCCACACATGCTTGCTTCGTTTGCAGTTCCATACTCAAGAGCGGTCTCTCACCAATTACCTTATATCCCACTAACACACGGCCCCAATGCAGTGTCATTTCCCTTATTACCCAATGGTACTCATCCCATACTAGGGATTTTTTAGGAATGAACTCACACCAACACCATTCATGAAAATAATTCCATCACCAAAATAACCGACTTCAATAACCAAACATCTCATTTAAAATACCCAATTTTCTAGGTCTCACAACCATCACTCAAGAAGGTTTCCAACATGTTTTAAATAATCAAATCACCATAAATACAATACCACACATACAATTTAAATGAAATACATTTATATCTACAAATTGGAGTCAATAAATAATCCTCCTACCTCAATGGTTTTGACGAAAACCACAATGAACGAAGAATGCATAAAGAAATCAAGTCAATTCTCTAAGAACCCACCATAGATCTCTCCTACAAGAAATATCAAGACCTAATATCCTCATATTTTGAATCTAAACACTTTTATATACCCATTTTGGGCATCGATTTTGAATCTAAGTAGATATAAAAAACTGATCAATAACAAAGAAGAATGATCACATTCCTCAAGAATCCAGCTTTGATTCACCACAGAAATCCATCATATTGACTCTAAAACTCATGGTAGAGGTTATAATACCTTAAAGGAAGATAAATACGAGGTTATGGCCACTTGGGATAAAAAAAGACACATAATAGAAAAAATATGTGAGAACCAATTTTTTAGAATCTCACTAAAACCATTCACATGGTTGGAAAAACGGTGGGATAACTGTGTGCTAGCTACTAACTATGAAGAAATTCACACATCACATGTGCACGGTCTCCCTAACCATGCTCCAACAGTTTTGGAGCTTCTACCACAAAAGTACAATTGTGTATGGTTTGGACGCACTGTTAGGTAAATCGTGCGCCTCCCTTGTGACTTCCATTTTCCCACAAAACCACTTCCAAAATTATCCCAAATATCTAAACCTCGACCCTTAAACTTTTTAAACATCAAAAAATTAATTAATAGTTACATTCCATAAATGGAGGGTACTACATACCAAATATGGATTTTACATATTATTGGAAATGGGTATGTGGAATATGTAGGCACATCAGATATGAGTATGGGATTTGTGTTGATGTTGGGTGAATGTACGGTGGTGTATATCTCTACCAAAAAACAACCACATGGGATTAATTACCCTTACTAGTACCTATAGTTTTAATATATGATTCATGATTTGATGTGATTGTGTTACATCTTATTTTGGTAGGAAATCCTATTCTATATAGATCATAAAATCTTAGCCAATATATTTACCTTGAAGGGTCAAAATTTGAGGCTATGTCGATGGATCACATACCTTCAGGGTTTCAAGTGTGATATTTCCTATATCACATGTTAATGGAATGTTGAGGTTATTATGTACATAGGAAAATTATTGACTAGCCATTCAATAAGTCTAGAGATGAATGGACACCCGTGATACAATTCTCTTAGATGCATTCAAAATCCAATGATTAGAGTGGAAGTATTTCATTAGATATAATTTAGATTAAAATATTTATTATTACGATATTATAGAATTCCAACATAAATATGAGTTATATTAGTTCTTTATGATGCTTATATATTGTGGGGAGGGGATTGATTAGTGGTTAGTGTTATCTGATGGAATCGATTACTTCAAGGGGCACTTCATGGTAACAATGTTTCTACGAAGGATGGTGATATTAGATAGAAAAGTTTCTTAGTGGGTTGTCTATCATGGGACAAAAAAGATGTTTTATGATGTGTGTTTTTAGTTTCGGTGCTATGTTTGAGGATTGATATAACTAACATTGATTCTAGATGATATATGTGTTTACAAGTTAAATTTTATCACCATAGGCCCCAAGATCATCTTCAAACACTCTAAATTCATACTAAATATTTCCATTTCCTCCCAAAAAATGATTCAATTAAGGTAAAAATAATTTGGATATTTTTATGTCTATGTGATTCTGGGGCATTATGTTTTTATGTTGTTATTTGTTTTGGGAAAAAAAATTCTTTTTTACCCATTGATTTTAGGAATGCCTTAAAAAGGATATGGTTGCAATGGTTAATATTAATATAACATAAAATACTCAAATGTATGTTCAGACATAACAGAAAAAAAATATTCTACAAGACATGTTGCATGCATGATTATTGTATTCCAAAGGCTCTTAGAATGTCAATTTTAGGACTGTGGAATTTTCATATAAAAAATACTTACCAATCAAAAATCAAGATGGTTCCCTTAGAAGATCATTAAGGTAATCAATTTCAGTCACCTTTTTTGGGATATATGTGGGGGAGACTCCTATGTTGGGTATGACCCTTATGTCAAAGATATCAAGTAATTTTTGAATGATTATAAAGCTATTATTGATAACGAAAATATGTTATAATCCCAAAGCTAATCGGCATGTTTGAAACATGGTGTTATTTGTGGGTTAAAATGTGTTTGTAAAGGTGATACCACTTTTTGTTAACCATAATTTTGGAAATTAAGTGAATTTTACATTATGGTTTTTTGGACCTTCAACGGCTTCCTAATGGATCTATAAGGTGGAATATCACATGAATATAATTTCCCAGATAAATTAGATTGAATTTTTTTTCAATGTCTAGAAATTAAATAAGTATTTTGGACTTGTCTTATATGCTTAATTAGGAATATTGGATGTAACACCCCAAGCATAAACGATAGTTTTCTATTTGAATAATACAATATCTTGTGTTGTATGCATCTTCGAGTTCAAACACACCACAACCGATCAAACTAGCCGTTATGAATAGTAATACCCACTTTATGAAATATTATAAATTTTA
Source organism: Viscum album (assembly GCA_963277665.1). Lineage (NCBI taxonomy): Eukaryota > Viridiplantae > Streptophyta > Magnoliopsida > Santalales > Viscaceae > Viscum > Viscum album. The sequence continues at coordinate 260,191,328 of OY728133.1, read as the reverse complement.
TCTTTTGAAATGGAATTCATTTTGGGATTCAGAATATCGAAATTAGCTTACTGTGAATTTTTGATATTTTTTAAAAAACAAATAATTTTTGACGAATAGTGAAAAACACAGAGTTATTGTTTAAAACTGAATTTTTATTTAAATAATTATTTTATTTTATTTTATTTTATTTTAGGTCAAAATAGATACATAATACCTATTTATGTTCAATTTAATTCATTGAATTCATTTTATAATATGTTCAGATATATAAAAATTTAATTGAACTTTTTACCGTATCTTACCCACCTCTTATGAGCATCAGTAAATTTGCATAAAACATAATTTTACCACTTTTTTGAATTGAATTTCAAAATTCTGAGAGATATGGTTGACATTAGTAAGTAAAATGTTGCTCAATAAGATGAATATAATTTTTGATGAATAGTAACTTTTTACTTTTATTTACCGTGGTTATAAGTAAATAGGGTAATTATGGATAAAAATGATATCATAATTACCCTAACACATGTACTAATTATTATAGATAAGTGTAATTCGACCAAAAACAACATTAGGAATAAAAAATGTCCCCCTTAGATCCACTTGGATAACATTAGGACATTTATTTTTATTTTATTTAAAGAAGAGTTAAAAGATTTAAATTAAAAGTTTAATAACTAAACCATTTTCAATATAGCGTTATACATAAGATGAATTCGACTATAAATATTCATTAAAAATAAAAAAAAATATTTTCTACACAATTGTATTTTATTTTTAATTTTTACACATAAAATAATTTTATTTATTTATAACACAATGATGATGAAGTAATTACCTTATTAATTAATGATTAAAATAATTGATATTATAAATATCCAAATAAATGTAATTTCAGACTTATGATGAATTACAAATATTCTATTGGTTAATATGACATGTTATTGTTGGTAAAATAAATTTTATTCGAAGAGATAATGTTTTTATGGATTTGAAAAAAATCAAATACTAAATAGTGTTAAAATTGACAAAATTGAGTTTTTAGAAAAATAATTTATTATTAATTGATATAATGTTCAAAAAAATCCATGGTTCGTCAAAAGGACTTAGATAAGGTTATATATAGTAAAAGTGAACCACTTGGGGTTCTCTGGGTAGTTTATAGTATGTTTATTATATTATAAAAATACAAAGATAGATGGTAAATGTCATACTATTTAACTAAGAGTTAAATCTTAATGTTAAGGTTAATATGATGAACTAAACCAATATAAAACTTATTGGTTGAGAGTTTTTTGACCCATAACCACTTTAGAATCGAAATAATTTATTTTTGAGCCATTACAAACCGAAAATGTTTTTATTATAAAATAATATTTCAAGCATTTCCTAAAGTGACTCACACCTCTCTTATAAAAGGGAACTTCCCCTTCTTTTTATTTCACACATCCAAAGACATTTGTCTTGGACAATACATGCCTAAATATCCTCCAAAATTTTCTCCCTTAATCATAGAGTCCTTCCATTGGTCATAAATCAAATCTACATATCACTTTTGATCAAATCAAAAGGATGAACCCGAAGAAGTGGTAACTATTTCATCGCCTATTTCAAGTTTTCTCTTCTTCTACTTACACTTTCATTATTGTTTCCATTGTAAATTATTAACTAAAATATCTTCTATATAATGTGATGTTATTATAAAAATGTTACCACCACATTCCTTATTTTACCTATCATATGAATGGCAATGTCACCATATGTGCATGCGCACGGATTACCGTCTCCACGTCATCATGTAGTATTGTTATTCAAAAATTCATTATTTGGATGGGTATAATAATGAGTATAAGTGATTTAAATAAAAAATATAACATGTTAATGATTCTGTAGATATTATATACAATCCAATTACATATTATTTCCCCATCAATATAATGATATTTTCAATCATGCTTACATATGTATTACTGTCTCCATGAACGCGATGAGATTCATTCCTCATCATAATCATTCAAAAATAATTTTCATTTTAGGATTAAAAATAATTTTTATGAACATAATATCATTATTTATATGATTCAAATACATTCTATCCATTACAAACATGGTTTCTGTATCCAATCATATAAAGGAAGATGAATCAGTTAATACCCAAAATGATGATATTACTGAAATATTATCAACAAAGCAATATCATAGGATCTTATATGATATCATATTTATGTATATAGTTATTTTATAATCTAATGACAATTTTTCACCTATTATACTGGTGGTTAACATACCATAAACGAAGTAAAAGTACTAGGTAAGCATTAATTTCACAATCTCTTTATTATCCGAGGTTGTTTTTACGTAAGTATCTACTGGGACCTCTTTAACATCCACATCTTTGTTTTTTTCAAATCATTTTCAAAACATTTTTACTATTTACTATAAAATGGGTTACATTAATTTATACCTTTATTTGACCTTATATGTTTTGAATGTAATCTTTCAATCATTTTCTAAACAAGTTACTTTATGTCCTTTTCAACAAAATTAAGGTTAGAATGTCTTTTTGTTAACATATATAGCAGGTGCTGCTATTTACTACCATTATAAAATTTTTTAATCCTCCCATAGAATCTTATAAGAATATTTTCAAAATAAATGTTTTATTTTTATAATTATATGAATTTTAAATGATTTCAAAATAGAATCAGATATTTATCTAAAAAAGTTTTGATTTCAACTATGTCTATTGCTTTTGATGGATTTTAAGCATGGCTGATGTTAATTTTTTTTGATACAAAACATTCATATTGAATTAAAGGTTTTATTATATGTTTCACTGTGGATGTGTTATTTTTACATAATTCACGGTTTATGGATAAATTATTGAAATTTCGTATGCTTTTTGTAATATGAATGTTTATGTTATGTTTATACATTTTCCTATGAGGAATGCATTGGACTCAGTAAGTCACAGGTGGAGCCCGCTATAGCTCCTAGAGGCATTGGTAGGTATAATTAATAGTGTCTTAGAAGAAGGCCTTGAAAAAATGTTATTTGCAGTCGTGGCATAAGGCCTTTACTATGTAGTTATGAAGTCTGGAATTATACATTTCATCATTATTAAAGTGGCTATTGAAATTTCATGTGATTATTCGACTATTATAATATACATGTGAATAATTACATGGGATTATTTAATTTTATCTTAACCATATTATGCAAAAGTTTAATTTTAAAAGGATTTTTTTAGTATTATACATTTCCTTAAATTTTTATGCTTATTTTTGAAAGTTTCCACTATATTGTTATCCTTACTGATCATCTGAGATCACCAATTTCTATGTTTTATTTTTCCCATGATGTGAAGAAGTATTTAATGGTTGACCTACATGGATAAGATAAAGATATATGTGTGTTCAATGGGGGGAAAATTTTCTAGATGTTTTTATTTTTGATGTAATGTAAAACTTATGAATATATCTAGTACTTCCAACACTACAAATCTAATCGGTCTATCTAGATTTCAACCCTTGTGATGATGTCAATGTTATTTAATAACGCATAAACTCTGGGTAACTAGGATCAGGTCATTAGTGTTGGTATCTGTGTATGTTTAATAAAAACCTTGGAAAGTAGATTTAGATAAACTTTGATTAGAGAATATTTACCTAAGATAGACATTGAAGATTAGTATTGAAGGACTTCCTAGAATTTTGGCAGTATAGAGATTTTCTGAGTTTTCCAAGAAATACATCCATGTCTGGATATGATTTGGTAAAGGTGTCTCCGGCATATATATATCTATGGGTAAAACCCGAAAACACCGCTTTGAGCTCAACTCGAACAGAAACTGGTGCATGACAGTGGGCCTTGATGCACTGTTGGTTACGACACTCCCTGGAGATATGCTTAGGATAATTATCATTTTTTTCAAACCATTATAAAGGGTTTATGTGTATATACATCCTCAATGAAAACATTTTTATGATTATAGATTATATCCATAAACTGTTCAGTTTATGTTAACTATTTTACAAATTTATAATTATTTATTGCTATTCATAAACTAATCTAGTGTATTCTATTGTTTAGAAATGGAACCTACTAGCAGGAATGGAATCCATATAAACACACATAATCCTTGTAGGGATTGCCCTCTTAGTCAAGATAATTATAATAGAGCTGGTGAAGCAACTGGTGGTGATCTGCATATCACCATACTGGGACAACTCACTCAGGATATAAATAATAACCTTACCCATATGGAGCACCCTGATACACAATGAAAAGGATTAATGTTAGACCTCTCCCTGAGTCAAAAACCACCAACATTAATTGGTAGTACAAAGACATTAGTATCTGATCAATGGATAAATTATTTAGGGATAATATTTTGTGCTTTGTGGAGTAGTGAAATGGAAAAAGTTGTCATGAATTTTTATCGCCACACGGGAGATGCAAATCAATGGTGGTCAATAATCCAAAACACAAATGAAGATGAAGAAGTATATAACATGGAATGTTGGTAGTTTAAAGATATTTTCATAGAAAACAACATTAATCGTGACCATCAAACGGATATGGAAGACAATTTCTGAGTCTATGGAAAATAAAGGATGAGAACGTTGAAAAGTATAAGGCTAACATTACAAGGATTGAAATCCATGCAACAGATTATATATATAACCAAAGGAGTAATATTGATCGATTATTTTATGGGTTAAAACCATATCTACATTGAGAATTAGTCTCACAATCCTTCTCATTGTATGAAGATCTTATTTCATGTAATATCAAGACAGAAAAAGAATTCTATAAGTCATACAACTATAAAGAAAAACAAGAGAAAATGAGATCTGTTGAACACTCTGGAAATGAAAATAAAAGGAATAAGGGAAAATTTGAATATCCATCCGATGGTAAATGTGTTCAAAAATAACCTAGTACTTGCCTAAAGGAAATGAGAGTCTATTACAAGTATGGTGAAAAAGACCACAAAAATTCTGATTGAAAGGGGTAGAAAGAAGCTTTCAATGTTGAATGCTACAATTTTAGAGAAATGGGGCATTATGAAAATGAATGTCATAAGAGCCAAGGAAACATACCACAAAAAAGGCCAAGCGGCCAGGGAAAAGCTAATGTGATCACTACTGCTAAGGTTGATGCTTTAAAAGACGTAGTTGTAGGTAATTTAATGGTTTCCATTATTTTAGCTAATGTTTAAATTGATTCTGGATCATCACATTGTTTCATATCATCCATGTTTTCTATGAAAATTAAATATTTTCAATTTGACATAACAAGGGAGTTGTCAGTCAAAACACCTAAGGGAAGTATCATCACAACAATGTTTTGGGATTCAATTCACATTAGGGTATATAAATGTTCTTTATCTTTTTATCTCATCATGATACCCATGATTCAATTTTACATAATCCAAAAAAAGGATTGGTTTTCAGACCATGATACAAAAATTTATTGTCAGAAGAAATAGGATACAATTTGTGATGATGATTAGGAGTACCATATCTTTAGAGCACAAATGTCACCACCTGATTCATATCTAGATCCACCCCCAGTACCTCAACTGAATTTAATTTTTAGGGAGGAATAGAAGGAAATAAGTATGGTTGAGGAGAGGAATGTTCAAATAAAGGATGAACATATTGGGCAAGAATATGATGATGTGTTTCCAGAGGATTTACCTAGAGTTCCTCCAGAATAAGAAATTGAGTTTTTCGTTGATTTAATTCTTTGTTATAGGCCCATATCTAAGACCCCTTATAGAATGGACACTATGGAATTATTGGAACTAAAGATACAAATAGAGGAATTGGGTAATATGGGTTATTAATGTAGTCAATGGAGGAAATGTTGTTGTTGTTTTTCATTTTATAATTTAATGTAACGTTCATGTATATAATCTATTTTCCAGGACTGCTGAACTTATTGGTCCTTTGGGACTTGATTCCTTGTAATCATGCCAATGATATGTAATAATGCACTGACTCTAGGTAACTCGGGTTGGGGCGTTACATTGGAATTGGAACTCAATCAGTTAATGAATTAACTACTAGTACGAATTGGGGAATCCTTGGTAAAAGTTACATGGGGAAATCTAATTCACTATTTTGGTTTCTTTGAAAGTATAAAAAATATAAGAACATGAAATGGGGAAAAATCATCGATAAAGTATTAGTAACGTCATTTATTATATGATTGAGTTCCAATGTGAATTTCTAGGTGATGAATATTTTATTATAGGCAGAATTGACACAATAGTGATATTATTTTGAGATAATTTCCATTATTTTTGTCACAATTATATTTAATCTCTTTAATATGAATTTTCTACAATATGTGGTGAATTTTGGGAGGATATAAAGTAGTGAATTATTGGATCAAAGTTTTGGGATACATTATATAAGACTTCTAGAAACTATATGACCCATAAAATAGAACTATCGATTCCACAATGTTATGTGTGAGGACATGTGGCCATCTTTAAAAAGCATATGGCATACCACTCCTCTTGTATAGAAGTTCTCTATGGTTGGGGCATTGTCAACCAGACAATGTGGCCAAACTATACTCCCTTCCCAATTCCTAAAATTTATATAATTTCAATTATATCTCTCCCAGAATATATATTTCAGACTATCATATTTCATTCCACTTGTCTATATCCACCCTAGGAATTCATCCTTTCTCCTACACTCCACAAGGGTGAAATTTAGGGTCATTTTGGGATGATTTATCAAAGGAACTCCAGGTAATACCTTCCTTATTTATTAAAAATCTATTATATTATTATTTTATCTCATAGTTATTATGTTGTCTTTTATTTATTAATGATGATAACCCAAAATTGGTTCAATATCATTTATTTGGGTTGATTTTTTTTTGTTTTTGGTGTGTTCTTGGTTCCATAGGGTCTTCTCTTGGTTTGTAATGTGGTTTCTAATAGGATTTGGATGATTTGATTTGAAGGGTTGGTGGTTCTTTGCTATTATAGTAATTTATGATTTTAATAAGCTTGATTTTGGTTATAAATGTTTTCCTAAAATCTGTGTGTGGTTTTTAATGGAGTATTCATGGGTGTTGTTGAGGTGTGATGCATAAAAGTGTTTTTAACCATCATAAAGGGTTAATGATTTAATGTGTGGGTTATGGTAAATGAATGTTTTTTCACAGTTGAGTTTTTCATGATATATAAATAGGATAGTGCACTTTTTGATCCATGCACCTTGGAAGGTTTCTAATGAACACAATGATGGTTGTGTCAGTAGGGCGATGAATCAATCTCCTCGATCGGATTACACTAGGACATTATCTAATCAAATTATGATGCTTTGTGGGACTGGTAGACCATTTTCATGAACCACTCTAGATGATAATGAATAAGTAATGATTATATAAAGAATCCTCTAGATTTAGAGGATCATCTAAAAATATTGAACTAGCTTATTTGAGATAAACGAGAGTGGTGAAACTTTTTTTACCTATTTTTAAATATCCACGCCTTTTAAAATTTTTGAACTTAAATAATGATTCTTTTCAAATTATATTTTTAAAAATTATTTGATTTAAAAAAATCTATTAATTTGTCTTATAATTTCATTTCATGTAATATTTGGATGGTATTATACTATAAATGTGAGCTCACACCCAACTTATACCCTCAAGTGACTGTAGACCTTGTTCTGTCTGATTCAGGTAAAGGAAAAGCCTTCCATATAGGTGATTGTTGATAATCTAATTTTCAATTCCTTCTAAGAAGTTATTGATGGTCGAGGTATGTTGGGTGGTGGAACACATTCCATAATGATGTTTGGTTCACCAAGATAGTCCCCATCTTTTTTTGGTTATTTTGAATCTAGTTGTATATATAAACTATTAACTTGGGATTAACATTATTCTCATTCTATTTTTTGTTTAATGATAATATTAATTATGTATGTGAATCATGTTTGATGTTGTTTATTATTCTCTTGGATGATAACATTCCCAAAGAAGTTCCACTATTCCCAAGAACTACTTTCCATCCCATGGGGGTTGGAAATACTCATCATGAAATGTCATGGGTCATATAATGTTTCAAGTTGGATGGTATCCAACATTGGTTCACGATAATATCCCCTTAATGTTTGAAAATAAATTTTTTTTAAGAATTGTTATGTAATTTAATAAATGATTATTTATAATACATTATCATTAATTTAAATTATAAACTATTAATTTACACTTAAATTAATGTTGTTAATATTGTAATATAATTATAATATAAACCATTCACAAAAAACCAATTATTTTATGTGTATTTATTAATTTTTTTTAAAATAATAATTAACCCAAATGGTATTACTTTTATATTTTTAAATCATTTTTTGATTTCATATATTAATTGATTAAAAACATTAATAGAGATGCCTAGGATTTTAAGGTCATTATTCAAACACAAAAAACAAAAAATATATTATTTTATTAAAAAAATTATTTCTTATTTCAAATAATCATTTATACCTTAAATTATTCTACTTTTTATCCTTTTTTAAAGATGTTAGAAATATTACACTCAAGCGTGTCGTATTTTTTATTTATTATTTTCTAAAAATAATATAACAGTCATAATAATTGAAAAATCTAACTATGTGGCTATATATTCAATAACTGGATGTAGTGGGCTCACTCAACTCATCCAAAAAGTGAAATTAACGTTTTATTGAATTTTCTAAAAAAATCTCCAAAACTCATAACCATATTTTACATGTTTCACACCAACTATTGTAAAAAAATATTTACCATGATTAATATACATAATGACCCAACATAATATGGGTCTATTTAAATTCATTTGACCCCATGATTTAAATTTTTGTATCACATTTTAATGATTCAATGTCTACGATTAGTAGAAATAATATTCAACACAAATGCCTAAAATAGAATAAAAATTATTTAAAATTTTGATTTTAAGCCTAAAAATTAACAAGTATAAAAATAAGGATAATATATTTTTAAAATATATTTAAATGGATTATTCTAAATAAAATGGATCATATGTCACTTTATGGACTAATATAAATTTTAATTGGAATTGATTTAATTTAAAAAATCCATATATTTGTAAAATTGGAATCTTTCCACATTCACTAAAAAATAAATCTCTTCAGAATAATCTAAAAAATTCGTCAAAAATAAATTTACATGTTTATAAATTTTAAATATTATATTAATTTTATAAAATAACTATTTTAAAAGTTTCATAATGTAATTAAAACTTACATTAAAAAGGATATAGAAATCATTTTTTTAAAAAAAAAATTTCTTAAAGCATAAAATTACATCCATAAATAAATTTTACATATTTCCTATGAATTAATAAATCATTTTTAATTTGAGTAAGACAATTATAAATTTAATTATTAATATTTTTACTCATATTATGTCCTAATAATTCAATATCAAGTTCATAATAATAATTTTATAATATATCATCATTCACATAATGCTCAATGTTGTATACTAAGAAAGATATCAATATTATTAGTATTTTAACTAAATTTTTGTTGTGTTACATTATCCCCCACATGTATAAATTATGTAACCATAATTTTATCTCAATCATAAAATGTTCGATAATTGCAAATACCTTTATTTAAAACCCACATCATATATAAGGATAATAAAACACGCATTAAAATGTTATGTTGGGAAATATAATGTTTACATGAAATAACACATAATCATATTCCCATCATAGGACAACCTTTTGGGAAGCTAATATTTATAAATGGAGGGTAAATATTATACCCAGACTAAAATGGAGTGATAGATGCATGGTTTTGAGAATGTTAACAAACAATAAACTATAAATCATTAAGTGGTGAAAAGAACCATTTATTCAATATAAATGACTGTTTAATTATAATGTTTTAAGTTAAACATCATTTTAATAATGTTGTGGTATAATTTTAATATCATGATAGAATAAATTAAAAGAATTAATTACTGCATTACATTCCATTTTATAAACACAATTCCTTTATTTATCGTCACTTTGATCAATTCAACCTCTATTTCATCTCTTACTCCAAGAAATGGATATTCAAGAAGAAATTTTCATACATAATTAACAAAAATTAACATTAATTGACTCATAAGATCAAAATATAATTCCTTCAAATTCAATGTAATAACCATATATTAAATGGTTTGTTTAACTTATTTAACATAGAAAAATATATTATATAATACATAATGTTTAATATAAACCAATAAAAAAATAGATATCATTATGCCTCTTCCAAAATATGTCTAATATCTATACCTGATCATGTTATAAATTTTCCTTAAATAGTTATAATCGCTCATAAAGTCTCATAAAAAAATCTGTACAAATAAAAAACATCCAAATATGAAGTCATGATAATATCACATATACTTACAAAATATAATTCACTAATTATTCTATAATTAACCTCCAATCATGGAATAAAACATTTATATTGGATGTTTTAGTTCAACCATGCACTAATAGATGGTCATTTGTTTATTCAATGTATCTAATTTTATTTTATTTTCGAAAAATTAATATTTATTATACATAGAGGGATCTAATAACAGCTTAAAAACAAATAAAATTTCCAAAAATGATGACAAACAATATTCCCCATTTTATTTTGACATCAATGGTTTTCTATCCTTTTACCATCACTAAGCAATAGATTAACAATTGATTCCCATTGTAACAAAACACATTGATTCTATAGAACCAAGATGGGAGTGGTTTATTCTGTTGAAGGATCTATTTATTCATTTCATTGAATTTACTCTTCACATCCCATCATCATTATCTACAATGACGGTTATGATTTCCACTCTTGAAAAATATTTTTGTTCTATACAAGAATTCACATGAGGACACCTTCCCAAATTTATATAATGTAATAGGTGGAAACATTTTCTTTTGTATATTTAAAATATTAATATAGCTTCAAGAGAAATTCATCTTCTATTTCTTATCACCAAAACCATAATGGTTTAAATATTCTATTTAAACATGGAATTCATATTAAATGATTTCATTATACCTTTGATATTTCCTTATGGAAAATTATTTTTGAGAAATTTCTTTCAAAACACTAGATATTTTATCAATATTTTTATGGATATTGATAATATTAATTCCTTGATAGCCTTATAAAGTTTTCATTATAATTATCAATTGATTCCCTATAATTGTTTTTCTCCCCTATGATTCCCCTCTCATTTTTTGTTTTAATAGTTTAAGGAAAATAACTATTAGTGATTAAAATATTTAACTCCTCATATTCCATGGAGTTCTGTTCTTTTATCTTACCATGTATTCTTATAAAAATTCAATAATTGATTAGATTCACCTTATTAGTGACAAAATTCTATGATAATATTATCATGATTTGAGAACTGATTAATGGAAAATATATTTTACATCACATTGATATATTTCTCAACAACTAGTGGATAAAAATACTCATTGAAAGAGGGAGAACATTACACTTTAAATCATTCAAATGCCATTTTTCTCCCTACATTGTGAATCATACTATTTAGAATAATACACTTTATCAAGAATAGATTGCGGGAGTTGAGTGACATAGTAATAAGATATTTCATCCAATCTCTAATTCCATTTGGGTTGTCATGTGGATGATTTGTCCATTATCCATAACATCCATTGTTGACATGATTTCTTTGGGTTATAAAAATTTAAAAAATAAAAAAACATTGTGTTTCAATAATGATACCAAAATAAATATGAATAATCATTTATTCATGAATTACATTCAGGATATTCCTTGAGTTATGACACATTAATCATTAATTTTCATCACATATTCTAATACAGAATAATGTTTCATAATGAATATGTCAATTACCCCATAAATATCCCTAGGATAGTCAAACTAGGTTTTTAGTAAGAGAACACTCACCATGCACCTGAATAGAAATTGAGATATATTGATCCATGTATTTTCTGGCAATAGCCCATATATGATTATAATCAAAAACCACATCAACATTTAGTTTCCAGAATACAATTTATTGTTATGAAAAAGAATATTATCTATTATTTAATAATAAATTTATTACAAATAATATTATTATACTTGTCTATAAGGTTTACCCAAAATTCTGTTACCATAATCTACAAATAATAATTATACCCATGTTATCATACGAAGTATACTGACCCATACATTTTATGCATTTATATTTCCCATTGATTGATAATGATTAAATATTTCATTCAAATACAATCGTGATGACTTTAAAAAAATTTATCATAGTGGAGTAGATATCAATATCAATTTTTTTGAATGATCAACAGCATATCACATTTATACCATCCCATAATGTACACTTATTACACACGTCAAACATAAAATATTTTCAAAAAACCATGTGAATGAAAAAGATGAATTGGTGAGATCATATTCTCAATAAGTCGAGACAAGGGAGATATCTATAATTTGATTAGAATAACATGATAATTATGTTATAAGAACCCGAACATTAAATAAATTCCCTACCTATATATCATATAAAACAAACTTATTTCATGAAATAAATCATGTATTTTCATAAGAAATGAATCATAGAGGAATCAAATGATATAATCAAAGATAGAATATACAAAGACATAGGAATATGTTAAAAAAATAATATTAATTTTTTTTGAAATTTTATAAATAGAAACATGTCCACTCATTATGATAAGGACATGAAATCATGGCCACACCATAATTTTTTTATATGACATCCAGGTACATGTATAATCTTTTGGACATGAAATCCAGTTCATTGCATTATCTAATGTAACTTAAAACAAAGTCCACTCATAATATTGTGGACATGAATACTAGTTCCACATTAAAATTTTTGTACATAAAATAATGATCATGCATAACATATTTATCTCACAAGTTATCCATAACCTCCCAAATTAATTGGAGGCCTATAATTGACTCACATATCAACTAATTATATTTCATTTATATATATCCCAAAATAACATGAAAACATTTATTATTTCATCATTAAATTTCCAGTGGATAATAAAATGGGTTTCATAAAAATATCATAATCATAATAATAATCCATATATGGTATTATAAAATAAAATACTAATATATATATATATAAAATAATAATATTTAATCATAGATTCAAATTCTATTAAAATATAATACGCAACATTTATTGATTAAATACACATTTCATTAAAAAATAATAATTTTAAATATTTATATTTTAAAAAATAACAAAATAATTTTCTTTCAAAATAGAAAATGATAAATGATAAATAATATTTAAATGATTTTTTTTCATGGTGGTGATAAATTTGTTTCATCCAACATATTATGAATCAAATATACCTTTCACATTTTTTTGATAAAATAGTAAATTTACCACACTTTAAAAAATGAAGAGAAAATTCTTATTATTTTTTTATAAAAAGTGAACATTCAGTAAAATTAAATTTAAAAAGATGATTGTGGTATAAAATTCATTCTTGGAAACATTTTAATAAAATAATGGGTAAAAGGGAAAAGTTTTACCGATGAAATAAAAAATTATTGTTCTATTAAAATGAGTTCCCCAATATTTATATTTACTAAAGTGAATATATGGAACTATTATAATAATATTTAATGAGTAAATATAGGATGATAAAATTAATTTTATCTAGTAGATAATTTATACATAACTTTCTCAATAGAAATTTAGGAATAATTGAAACCGATTTAATTCAATTTGAAATATAAATCAATTAACACATTAGTAACTATTCAATGGTAAAATATGTAAATTAATAAAATCAAATGAATAATAAAATTTAAATATAATAATGAGTTTAATGATATAAAATATCAAATATTTTTTATGGAGACCTCATAAATAATATGGGTGCCAAATATTTTCCACAAAAAAAAAGACAATTTGAGATGGGAAAACCTTACCTTCAGTTTCACGTGATTCAAAAGTTCTTTTAACCTTCAAAATAATAAATGAAAAATAATTATTCATGAATAAAAGCATTATTTTCATACATATAATATCCTATATTATCCACTAATAAAATTTATACATTTATTTAACAATGATTACAAAACAAAATCATCAGCATCAGTTGTTAACTGTTTCACCGTTAATGATAAATTTAGTTTGGTAGTTCTTATCAAAATACATTGATCTAGGTTAAAACATTTATGTAATGTTAATTATTACATATATATCATTTATAATGATTATATATGAATATATATTTATATACATCCGAAATATAATGAGATATAATATTAATTATATCATTCAATGGAATGGTATGATTTACATTTCCATGAACGTAACCTTCATATTTCTATGAATGGAATGATGTAATGTTAAATAATAATTAAAATCTAAAGAATAATTATTATATAAAAAATTTCATATATATTTATAATATATATTATTATTTCAATAGATGTTAATAGAAATGAAAATCCAATCGCATCGCATTATTTTTGTGGTAGAACACATGTGCGCATGAACAATATAACCATTTTCCAATGGATTAGATAAAAAGAAGGAAGATATTATGTTGTAATTTCAGAAAAATTCTAATATAATAAATATATTATATAATCATTAAACCCATCATAGTAATCATCTATGCAAATTTGTTATTGAAAATGAATTACATCACAACATTGATTTGGTAATCCATAGGTATTCATGAGAGGTAGTGTCACATCACATTCGATGGAATATAGGGGAGGTAATGGTGGGTAAATCATGATAATAACAATTAAATATATTTATATTGATGAAATAACTATTTTATAGAGAAATATATTGATTTATTGGATGTAGAATAAAAAATAATATAGAAAACTCTTATTTAAGAGTGGTAAATATTTTTTGTGGGAACCTATTTTGGATTATACCTTAAGATATAAAGAGTTTGCCTTTTGTAATGATAGGAAGCATGAAGATGTAGTGAATTATGTTAATATTATATTATTTCAACGATTTTTTGGATATATTTCCCAAAATAATTGAAAAGGATTAGAGAAGATGTAACATTTGTATGTGATGGGAGGGTGGTCTCTGAATTTCATTCAGAATTAACATTATATAATTTAATTTTTTAGATCCTATGAATTAAGAATTAAATTTTTATAATATAGGATAAATATTTTTAGAAATTATCTCATATAATTAAATTAGAAAAAATTGATGTGTTTTTATGAATTATATATTTGTTTAACCCCTCATTAAACTTTATAAGATGTACCATACTATCACATTGTTATTCTATTTAAGGGTCATGAATGTTACAATAAATGGAAAATTAACTCATAAATGGAAGATGGTTGATAATATCAGCTATGTAAAATTAAAATGGAAAAATATTTTACTTTGTTGAATTGTATATCCTTATGTATATTATTAATTATTTTATACTAATATTAATTTCATTCTTACCACTAATCATGAATATTAAAATTAATGTCAACAATATAGTTGTAGAATTTTAATATAAATATTTTAATCAGCCCTAATATTTTTTTAGTCCAAAACAATCAAGGAAATCCAATAAATCAAAAAATTTATATTTATATTTATATTTTAAAAAAATTCTATTTTTATTAATTGAATAAATTGAGTTGATTTTTTCTGTAATAAAGTAATTCATTATTAAATAACAAAATTTCACAAATTAATTACTTATAAAAAAGGAAATAACATATTTTAAATAATAATATATAGTTGAAAATATCCAATTATTAAACTTATATAATATTTTCAGTGATACTAAATTCTTTAAAGTGTTGTAAAGAACTAGACATTTGAAGGAAATTTTTTTTGCTTAAATTTATTGAAATTTTACGAGTCTGCAGTTTCTGACGGTGCCAGATTCTGAGGCCCGGTGTGGCCGTAATCAATTTTTGATGTTTTGTTCGAGTATGTTCAATAAACGTACATGCAGGTTTTTCTATCTAATGAACAAATGCTCAAAATTAAAATATGAGGATACCGATGAACTCCCAAGGCTGGTATTCTCTTAAGGAGACCTCTACCGCATTAGCATTTGGTTAAGAGAAAAAGTTAATTTTGGGGATTCTTAATAAATAAAATAATATTTATCGGCTACATAATTTTATTTTAGGTGGTGGTTATTACCTCCAAAGGGAAGTTAAAGGTGGGAACCACCCTCCACATAACTTCCCATGGGAGGATATTTTGTTGTTGGGCCCACATGAGTTTAAACAAATCAACTCCCCTTGAAATCCCCTTTAACTCTTTAACTCCCTGTTAATTTATTAAGGCCACCACTCCTCATTTATTTTGGGTGAACTCTCCACCTCCCTTCTATTTAACTGGGCCAACACAATTAATTAATGTCTTCATTAATTAAATTGAACGGATTTGAATTCTTTTGAATCCTTATTGGTTTCATGGAAATAATAATATAAGGGTGAAGCATTTATTTTATTTTTTTGGGGTGTTGGCATAATCGGTGGAGGAGCTCTTGGGAGAGTCTTTAGAGAATTAAAAAGAAAGTGTTCTTCCCATGAAGAACGAAAAGAATATCTTCCACTCGATGAAGAATGCTCCATGTCTCCGATGGATTTGAAGCAACATCTCCTCCGCTACTTCAATTGGAGCGAGGAAAGGAGGCACCCTTTCCCACAAAGTACATAGAAGTCATCGTCTCAACATGACATTTCGATCTCTACTTCCTCCGATGTTGATAGAACGAATCCCGTCTTCCGCGACACCTGACTTCTATGACTCGTCAACGTACAACATCGATTACGAGGTAGGGGGTTTTGTATAATTTTTAAATCATAAAATTATACCCTCGTGAATATATTGTCATCGTAGGCGGAGTCAGAAGAGGCGGTGAAGACTAGAGGCGGCGGCGACCAGAGGTAGCGACTGCCGCACGCCGACTACGTGAAGAGACCGGCGGATGCTCGGGCCGCTCAGTCTGCGGGATGACTGGCCAGCCAATCCATCCAGCCCCCTGGGAACCGCTTCACCCGCAGGTGCCACACATAGGAGAACCGTGACCTGCTTTGAGGGCCACGTGCGTCGATAGAACCGGCCGGGCAAGAGAAGGTCGCACTGCTTGGCACCCCCGGGCAAGCCGAACCAGCCCGCAACGCGGGCCGGGTCCGCTGGTGGGTCACGCCCCACCGGGCCAGGCTGCCCCCCCAACTGGTTTGAAACCACTGGTCTAGGTCTCTAGGTGGGCCATTCTCCATCGGGTTGTACTGACCCCAGCCGGGTCGGACCTGCCGAACCGGGTCGGACCGACCCGCCACAACCCACTAGGCTCGACAGGTCGTGCCCGACTTCGCTTAAATACTAATATCTTAAAGACCGCGTGTCTGAATGATGCACCTTATATGGTAATGAGACCCTTTCAAAGAGTTAGTATTTTTTTGATACTCTATGTGAGTTTTGAATGTCTTTGGAAAATGGGCTGGTTTGGATCGAGTGTAAATCCAACCGGGGCCCTCAAACAAAAAAGACAATAACTCTCAGACCGGGCATCTGATTGATGCGCCGTCTGTCATGTTGTGTTTATTTTTATGAGACGGAACTTTGGGAACATCTACTATGATATTCTTGATAATTTATGTATTGAACCCTTAGCTCAAGGAGTATACCCCCCGGAATCAAGCCTGTTGTGTGAGGGAACCCTATAGCTGGTGGCGACTGCATCGACTACTGTATTGGAATCCTCCGTGGGATCGACGATGAAGACTGTTGTACCGAAATTCTATGTGGGTTTGACAGTTCTGACTTCTATTCTTTTATCCTATGTGGGATTGACAGAATAGCTGCTCCTGTATCCTTTGTGGGTCCAACAGCTCAGATGAATTATTACCGGTCCTGTATCCTCTTTGGGTCTGATAACTTAGAAGAGGTAGTTGGTCCTATATCTTGTGTGGGTCCAATAGCTTAGATGATCAAGTGGCTACATCAGATCATCTATATGACTCTAATATTTTTACATAACTGTGTGATCTCAGCCATGTCTTTCAACCATTATCATCGTGGTGATTTATATTACTTCGTTTTTGGAATTGGCTAGTGCTTGGGCTCGACAGTTGGAGCCAGACTAAGATTGGAAACATAGGTATATATATGGGAATATACCTAAGTATTGTTGGTTGATACTTCATGATTGTATCTTTCTTCTTTTGTTTATCCTTAGCATATTTTGTGAGAATTTTCAGGTCTCGGGGTCCCCACTGAGTATCATTATACTCTCCCATGCACGTGCTATGCCCGTACCTCGTTGTGTTGGATGCAGACGACAGACGGTGTTGACGGAGGCCGAGAGCGCCACGACTAGACAGTACACCACTTCTGTAATTCTAGGTAATTGTAATGGCCTATTTGCGATGAGATCCCATCGCAAATAGGCTTTAGTATCTGGGCCCCGTCGCAAATAGCCTGTTGTATAAAACGCTTTCGCAAATACAATTATTTGTGATGGGCCCATAAAAAATCATATTTGCGATGGGAAACATCACCGTCGCAAATAAGCCTCTATATATATGTATTATATATAAATAAACGTTTAAACTATCAGCCCATCGAAATATATATATATATATATATATATATATATATATATATATATATCTTTCTGCGATGGGCCTGTCGCAACAACGCATTTGCGACGGGCAAGTAGTCTCATCACAAATATTTTTTTTAAATTATTTAGTTAGACTATTTCTGATCGTATCCCGTCGTAAACTATCCCATCGCAAATAATAAAATAATTTTTTTAAAAAATAAAATTTAATAAAATTACAATTAATGAAATAATAAAAATACTATTATTAAAACAATAAAAAAATAAAAAAATATTAAAATTCTCAATATTCACAATAAAATATAAAAATAATAATAATAATTAAATTATATAATTTTTCCAACATTATAAAATACAGAAAATGTAAATAATTCATATTACAATGTAAAATTCAAATGTTTTTAACATAAAAAAATCACTAGGGGGTCGTCTTCTGGAGGAGGTGGAGGAGCTGAAAGAGCTGGTGGAGGAAACTCCGTCCCTAAACTATGAGTCTGACGACAAATGTACTCCATCTACATGTGATGCTGCTGCTACCATCGATGCATCTCCTCATCATTATGCTGCTGCTGCTGCAACCATAGACTCATCTGCACCTCGTAATGCTACTCCAATTGCTGCTTCCACCGACACATCTCTTCTTGTTGCTTCTACAATGTATCTATAATATCAGTCTACGATCGCAACTGCTCCAGATACTGTGAGGCAGAAGATGATGCATGTCCTCAAGCTCCTCTCGAGCTTAACGCCGACATCGCAGAAGTACCATAATAAGTACCAGGAGCCAAATGAGAGCTGATACAAACTAATCTTCCCTTCTTAAAGACATACTGAGTCTCCTGCACCCCTACCGCATCATGGAAATGGTGTGTACTAGTCTGTTCAGTCGTCTCATCATGAACCTCATCCTGTGTTTGAGAGGTCGCAGCCTCATATGACTCCTTTAATTACAATTTAAAATTAATATTGTGAAAATATTATATGTAGTTAATTTTTAAACTGAAAAAATAACACTAACCACAATCTGACGCTGGAAATCACCTCTAATTTGCCCAGTGGCTAGATCACTGTACATCCTTCGATTAATGCTGAAATCCGTAATATCGGGATACTCGACTGCGTACAAAAATATAAAATAAAATGTCTGTATTTAATGTTATATAATGTATTTAAAAAAATATACTTACCAGATTCTCTCTATGCGAACTGAATGTACGGCTACAAGCTCGATGTGTTACATCCCGTCTCCCTCGGTTCTGTCGTTCCACTGAAGATCTCCTCTGAAATCCACCACCCAACCAGTGTAAAAATAATCCATCCCCAATGTGAGATGAAATGTACTCTGGTCGGTGGGCTCTACATGACTCATCAAACTCTGTCACCCATGCTTTCGTAATGGCTGTCCTTCTCAAATTGTGAAAAAACTGACAGAAATCCTTACGTATAGAAACCTTCAAAGCCGCGTGGATAGACTTGTGTATGCTATCATCGATAGGATACCATAAAAACTACAAATAATTTATAATATCACATTATTAATAAAATAAATTTCAAAATAAATATTATTTATTTACGTACTAGCTAATGATGGAACATGTAGCATCACACATCAATAGGAATCTGTTCCCATGTGATCCATGGCTGAGAAAAATAATTGCGCAAGATAGGACTCCCCTGTCCAATAGCTACATGTGAAAAACTATGAAAAATGATTAAATAATCCAACATTTGTATATATATATATATATATAAATTAATGAAATCTAACTAAAATATATAGGTTACCATACCCTTTTGTGCATGTATTTAAACCATGATGTGGATGTCACTTGGGGATAGGGTCAGGAATCATCAGCCATGCAAGACCATGCCCCCTCCACGTACCCCCCTGAACCTCCAGTAGGCTCAGGGTCAAATGTTCCAAAATCCCCCTCTTCCAACGGTAGGTCGGCCTCGTGGAACTTGAGAAATAGCTCAGGGTCCATCTGAAACACAAAATGATTGTTGTTAGAAGATATTTGAAAATAACTATTATATATAGATATATATTTGTTATGATTATAATCACAATTTAACTATGTCAATGTTAATTTTCATCCTCTTCTCCATAGCTGTCAATGACAATGTCTTCATCTTTCTCCTTAGCCTCATCAATATCAATATTAGTTTCAGTTTCAGCATCTCTTGTCACTTCAAATTCATTTGTAACTTCATTAACATCTTCATCGCCAATGATCCTTAATTGTGGGGTGTCATAATTGTTATTAACGTCTCATTGTGAATCAGATGTATTTTTAGAAGTGTCAGGAAAAATTTCAACTCCTTCCACTTCAGCAGAACCACATTCATTTTGAGTAAGTTGATTTTCCCAAGATTTCATCTTTATTTTGCTTCACCAATATCTCAAGTCTCTTGAAGTAGCACAACACTTTTCATAATAAATTTGATGTGACTGTTGATCCAGTAAAAATATTTCATTTACTGCAAGAAGACTTTTATATATAATATTGACGATTCCATGAGTCAGATGAACATGCAAGACTCTCTCAGTATCCAACCACCGACATTTAAACATTGTTATGTAATTCTGTCCTAGATAACACAACTCAATAATTTCCTAAAAAATTTCATAAAGTCAACTTTAGTTTCTCTATGATTTGATCCTCTCAAGAAAATTTCATTGTGTATTGTTTTTTTGATTCCCCATATACATGTGTATGAAATCGAAAAAAATTCACCACATATGAATTATAAGACTTAACCATTTTGGATGGTGGGTTACTCAATATACACTGTCACTTATCAATATTATCAGCATATTGAGACAATTGAAATTTTTTAAAACAATTATCAATATAATAAATAATAAACGAAATTGATATTAAACCATCAATAATTTATGTTACCCTTTTTTGAAACCATTGAGAAAAATGTTTTTGTCTACATTATTCAAGAGCAACTGCTATAATTTGTGGAAGTTGTTTCTTGATGTGATTATAATATAACCTACAAATAAAATATCATTAAATATTGTAACATAAATTATTTAATAAGTGATAGAAGCACTCATAAGACAAATGATATAATTTCTTCACAGTTGAGAAGAACGTATGTATGAGCTCGGTGATGTTCATCATATAAAATACATCATTCCCTAACTCCACTGAAAGCAAGATTCGGATGATTAAAAACTGTTAATTTATTGTCAATTTTTTCATTTAAATTCCCCTCATTTCAACCCATGAGATTGTGTTTTGAGGGATATTGAGATTAAAAATAATGAGACCAGAAAAAAGAAATTTCCTCATGAAAATAAGCTTCAGCAATTGAGACTTCAACAGATGCTTTGTTACATATTTTTTTCATCAATTTCTGCATGCATCTCTCAAATGGGTACATCAATAGGAACTGTATTGGTCCTCCACATTTAGCTTTAGGTGGCAAATGTAACAGTGTTTTAACCAAAGAAAATATCTGATCAAAATAGTTGTTTGACATTGCATTGTTTGATTTAATAGCCATATATTTTTCGACCACTTCTAATTTTATTAACATGAAACCAGGATATAATTCATCCCTAGCAGACCTCAACAACACATAAATTTCAAATGGTTCTAAATCAGGAGTTAAATC
Source organism: Viscum album (assembly GCA_963277665.1). Taxonomy (NCBI): domain Eukaryota; kingdom Viridiplantae; phylum Streptophyta; class Magnoliopsida; order Santalales; family Viscaceae; genus Viscum; species Viscum album. Next base: position 260,169,064 of record OY728133.1, on the reverse strand, counting down.
AATATCATCATGAGTTTCAGTTTGTTGCACAGATGGACCTGGAACATCATGTACTAAATTTTGATACTATGATAGATCAAGAATCAAGTTATTATAATCTTCTATGAAACTACAATCATCGTTTTGATACCAAAAACATACTCTGGTTGAAAACCAAAACGAAAATAATGTACCCCATCCTTGTCAAATGTGCCAAACGTTCTCAGAGAACATTTTTTACAAGGACACTTAATTGTGAATTCTGAAACATATTCTGGTTTTAATGATGAAAATGCTAAGAAAGCTTCAACACCCTCAATATATAAGGGATTTAATCTAGAACCTTTTGGATTTCTGCATAGATTTATCCAATCTCAATCATCTAATGGTTCCTAATTTCAACTTCCTTGTTCCATATTTTTCTACATAAAATATAAAATCGTCACTATTTTTGAATAATTTGAAATTATAAAAACACTATCTGAAAAAAGAAGAAAAATAATTACAACTACTTAATAATTACCATTAATTAAGGGCAACACAATTTTTAGTGGATTAACGGCTACTCTTTTGTCTGACGGCTCATTTAATTGCTTATTTGTCACAGTTATTATTGCTATTTGTTGATACTTACTCCTAATTATTGCTAATTATTGAAAATTATAACAAATTATTACTAAATATTACAAATTATTACTAATTGTTACTAATTAGTACTAATTAGTACTAATTATTATAATTTATTACTAATTATTACAATTTATTACTAGTTATTACTAATTATTACTATTTATTACTAATTTAGCAATACATAACAATACATAGAAAAATGAAAACTTCTTGAATAATGAAATGAAATTTGGTAATCATCGTTGTGGAGATGATTTAAAATTTTACCGTAATTATCCAAGGAAATTTCATTTACTAATTATTACTAATTAAAAATTATATTATCAATATTTAAGATAAAACTATATTAATATTATTGAAATAATAAAAAATTTATAAAATATTAAAATTATCAATATTCGCAACAGACATTACTCTATTTTTATCAAGTTCAAATCGCAATGGTTCGTCAATTGTCAAGTCATACGCAATAAAAAGTTTGTGTCAGTCATGTCCAATATAAACTATATAATTGTACTTATATGGTTGATCGTCGTACAAGTAGTGTCGAAATAGAACGACCAATGTAACGACGTTCTGGTCTCTAAGAATCATCTCACATGACACTTTACATAGATCATTCATCCTTAAAAATTTAAGGGGATATCAGTATCTTTCCGTTAAATTTTCAAGGAAGAATGGTCTATGTAAAGGTTCATGTGAGATACTTCTTATAGATAAGAAGGGCATGACATGGGTTGTCCAATTGCAACACTACTTGTAAGGTGATCAATCATGCAAGGACAATTGTAGAGTTTACATTGGACAGGACAGACACAAACATTTTATTGTGCATGACCTAACAATTGGCGACACTTTGAGATTTGACCATGTCAAGAATAGAGAAAATCTTGTTGCGAATACTGATAATTATAATATTTTATAATTTTTTTATTATTTTAATAATATTAATATTGTTTTTTGTAAATATTGATAATATAATTTTTTTCACTGCTGATTACGGCCCATTATTGATAATTATTACTAATTATTGCTAATTATTGCTAATTATTGCTAATTATTGCAAATTATTGCTAATTATTTCTAATTATTGCAAATTATTTCTAATTATTCTTAATTATTCCTAATTATTCATAATTATCCATAATTATTCCTATTTATTCCTAATTATTCCTAATTATTCCTAATTATTCCTAATTATTCCTAATTATTATTAATTATGCCTAATTATTTCTAATTATTACTAATTATTCCTAATTATTCCTAATTATTCCTAATTATTACTATTTATTCCTATTTATTCTTAATTATTCTTAATTATTCCTAATTACTCATATTTATTATTATTTATTATTAATTATTAATATTGATTACTATTTATTACTATTTATTACTAATTATTACTAATTACAACTATTTATTACTAATTATTACTCATTATTACTAATTATTACTAATTATTACTAATTATTACTAATTATTACTAATTATTACTAATTATTACTAATTATAACTAATTATTAAGATTTATTACGATTTATTACTATTCATTACTATTTATTACTATTTATTACAATTTATTACTAATTATTACTAATTATTACTATTTGTTACTATTTATTTCTATTTATTACTAATTTTTACTATTTATTACTTTTTTACTAATTATTACTATTTATTACTATTTATTACTATTTATTACTATTTATTACTATTTATTACTATTTATTACTATTTATTACTATTTATTACTATTTATTATTATTTATTACCAATTATTACTAATTATTACTAATTATGACTAATTATTACTAATTATTACTAATTATTCTTATTTTTCCTATTTATTACTAATTATATCTAATTATTATTAATTATTAATAATTATTAATAATTATAACTAATTATAAATAATTATTACTAATTATTATTAATTATTACTAATTATTACTAATTATTACTAAATATTAGTAATTATTAAAAATTATTAAGAATTATTACTAATTATTACTAATTATTAGTAATTATTTCTAATTATTACTAATTATTACTAATTATTACTAATTTTTACTAATTATTACTAATTTTTACTAATTATTACTAATTATTACTAATTATTACGAATTATATCTATTAATTACAAATTATATCTTTTTATTACTAATTATTATTATTTATTACTAATTATTACTAATTATTACTAATTATTACTAATTATTACTAATTATTACTAATTATTACTAATTATTAATAATTATTACTAATTATAACTAATTATTACTAATTATTAAAAATTATTACTAATTGTTTCTAATTATTACAAATTGTTACTAATTATTACTAATTTTTACAAATTCTTACAAATTCTTACTAATTATTACTAATTATTACTATATCTAACTGTTACTAGTTGTATCTAACTATTACTAATTATATCTAACTATTACTAATTATATCTAACTATAACTAATTATATCTTTCTATTACTAATTATATCTATTTATTACTAATTATATCAATTTATTACTAATTATATCTGTTTATATCTATTTATTACTAATTATATCTATTTATTTCTAATTATATCTATTTATAGCTAATTATATCTATTTATTGCTAATTATATCTATTTATTGCTAATTATATATATTTATTACTAATTAGATCTATTTATTGCTAATTATATATATTTATTCCTAATTATATATATTTATTCCTAATTATATCTAATTATATCTAATTAATATTAATTATGACTAATTATTTAAAATTATTTCTAACAATATTAATTTCCTAATAAAAAAATTATAAATAAAAATCAATTGAAATCTAATAAAATTACAACTCATAAACAACAATAAAAAATAACATAAAAAATAAAATAAATATGAAAAAATAAAATATAAATACCTTAAACTTTGATATTCTGAAGTTATTGACGCTCTCTGATTGCTCTCCTATAAAAAATATCAACTAAAATAAAATTTTTCTTTGGAACTCATGAAAGAAAAGAGGGAGAGAGCAAGATCTGAATGATTTTGGAAAAAAATGGATGGGGGTATAAATTGGTTAGATTAGTTGCGACGATGTTATTAGCGATGGGTTTCCCGTCGCAAATGGTGTTATTTGTGACGGGCCCGTCGTAAATACCCTCGCCTTCATTAATTACTGTCTCCGGATGAAAGGTAATTTGCAATGGGACCCCTCACAAATAGTTTCATCCGACAGTCTTTTTGTGAGGGGATGACATCCCGTCGAAAAATGTTGTTAACCGTCACCGGGTATTTTCGACGGGATCCCGTCGCAAATAATTGGTTATTTGCAATGGTGAAATTTTCCCGTCACAAATAGCTTCTGTGAGGGGTTATTTGCGATTAGAAGAAATCCCTTCGCAAATAATCCGTCGCAAATAGTGATTTTACCCGTAGTGACAGAGGTTGATCTTGTGACGAGTTGGCACACAAAGGAGACTGACAGACGTGAGTGCTGAGGTGGCCATATGTACCTACCGTTCAGGTAGGAACCCTAGAGGACGATCCAGGAGTTGCTCTTACATTTAGCTGTGTGTCCCTTATTACTTTTACTTGTGGCTCATTTGGGTTTCTATACTGGCTCTTTTACTTTCTAGCACACTCTTTTGTACTCAGTTTTACTTAGCATTTACTTCCTGTTGTGCACTCTGTTGTGTTTGTTTACTTTTACAAAGGCAATGCCTTCCCAGCTTAGGGATTTACACCATTGGTGCTAGTCGACAGCGCCTGGACTATGGAAGGCGGGCTTGGGGTAGTCACGGCACGGGCCCTAAGGACGGGTCATGACAAATTGGTATTAGAGCTGGTCGGTTCTACCGTAGAACACATACTCGGATTCTTTTAACGACAATAGTGTTAAGTGTTTTGGGTGTGGTTATCAGTTTCGAGAAACCGGTGATGGTGTGGCGAACGACGTATCCATACACTAGCACCCTGACTTCTTAGTACTAACTCAGTGTACGAAAACATGGATTTTGTTTGTGTATCCTTTGAAATTTTTTTCATTGTGACTACTTTGTGTCAGCTCGCCGGGTATACTGTTTTAACCTTGGCACACCAGTTTTTTTTCAGGACGGCCCCAAAAAGGCAGCCAGCTAGGGTTCCTAGTTACGTAGAAGAGGGTAGCCCACTATACGACGAGGCCTCAGTACAGTGCCCCATCATAGCGGAGGAACCAGTGGTACCACTACCCGCAGGGCCACTGATACAACTCGCTCTAGCAGTAGAGAGTGCACGCCGCCTGAGTGCGCTGCAGGAGTTCCAGCACCAGAGGCCGCCCAGGTTCCGTGGAGGGAAGGACCCATAGTCAGCTAAGTGTTGGCTGGAGGCTATCGTGAGAGCTTTCAAATTGGTAGGGACGCCATCCATCCTTATGGTGATCCATGTCGTGATTCTCCTGCATGTAGCAACAGGTAGATGGTGGAGCCTGATGCTCCAGGTGCATGATGTGGCATCACTACTCTTGGCAGACATAGAGATCCTGTTTTGGGCAGATTTTGTTCCAGCCACCCTTCGTACGGTGCAGATTCAGGAGTTACAACATCTACAGCAGGGCGGCATGACAGTAGCTCACTACTCAGTGAGGTTCACCGACCTCCCACGACACTCCACGAATATTGTGTGGGACCCGTTCTTCAGGGCCCTGACCTTTGAGCAGGGACTCAGGCTTGAGATCAGGGCATTGACGATTCACCTCAGTATTCTGACGCAGGCGGGGGTACTGGAGTGATCTGTTATAGTAGAGAGTTTTCTCGCTGAGCAGTCACCAGTAGCGAGACCCACCACAGGGAGCCACATATTGGAGTCTTCTACATCCTATAGTAGACAGATGTCGTAGTGGTCCAAGAGGAAGAGGGCATCAGGTGGGAAATCCCAGGATACAGGTTCGGTTGTGCGGGGCACACGAGACAGAGTGACATATTGGAAGAGCAGGCAGTGCTTTGCATGCAGCGGGCTGGGCCACGTGGCTCATGACTGCCTGACCCGCCATGCAGATGACCAACAGACAATAGAAGGGACTCCCAAGAAGAGGAAGAGGTTCGATCGTGGTGGTCCGCCGGGAGCAGGCGGACATGGCAGAGGAGCTGGCCGAGTAGCGGGTGGTGGACGACGTTTCATGGCTCTACCACCACCACCACCAAAAGGTCCACCCCGACCATAAGGAGCTGACGGACAAAGGCGCACTCATCTCCAGGCAGTCAAGGCCAACAACCACGTCTCACCTAAGAAGATTTGAGGTACTATCTATGTCTACTCCACCCTTCATGCAGTACTTATAAACATAGGTGCAAGTTATTCTTTTATTGACACTGCCCTTGTTTGGAGCTCGGAGAATCCGACGGAGTCGTTGGCTCGATCCTTATGGCTAGAAAATCCTATGGGAAAAGACTCGATGATTACGCACTGGTGCCGGCAGTGTGAGATTACTCTAGGAGGCAAGAGCATTGGATGAGATCTTCTTGTAGCGGTGTTGAGGCCTTATGACGTCATCATGGGTATGGACTGGTTATCTACAATCCATGCTCAGATCGACTGTATTAGGCGCAAAGTGTGGGGTTTCGGCACAAATGGGACCCTGTTAACCATCACGAGTTAGAAGAAAGACTTTGCAGTGTAGGATGGACTTACGTAGAGGAGGGGGCAGCCGATCACACATCAGTTGGCTAGTCTTATCCTCAGAACGATTGATTTGCAGAGTCCGAGTTTTCCTATTGTGGTAGATCAGTACGTGGATTTTTTCCCTGATGATGTTCCAGGACTGTCTTCTCGTAGGGAGGTATAATTCTACATGGACCTGTACACCGGGACAACACCGATATATACTCCCGCATATCAAAGGGATCCCGCTGAGCTTCGTGAGCTGCGGGTACAACTGGAGGACCTGTCGGGGAAAGGATTTATCCGACCCAGTTTTTCACCCTGGGCATCCCCGATTTTGTTCGCCAAGAAGGCAGATGGTAGCTTGCGACTGTGTGTCGACTACCTCCGCATGAATCAGGTGACCTTGAAGAATAAGTACCCACTCCCGAGGATTGACGACCTCTTTGATCAGGTCAAGGTAGCATGATGGTTCTCGATGATCGGCCATAGGTTAGCCAATCACCAACTCAAAGTTCGAGACGTGGATGTGTCGAAGATGGCCTTCAAGAGTCGATATAGCCATTACGTGTTCTTGGTTATGCCCTTCGGCGAAACCAACGCTTCGTCAGTGTTCATGAGTCTCATGAACATGATCTTCCAGCCCTACCTAGATCACTTTTTCGTAGTATTCTTCGATGACATACTGATTTACTCGACTACTGAGGAGGATCATTCCAACCTTTTATGGGAAGTACTGGATACACTTCGAGAGCACCAACTATATGATAAACTCTCGAAGTGACAGTTCTCGATTCAAGAGGTTCAATTTTTGGGACACGTTATCTCGTAGGTTGGTTTTGTAGTGGATCTAGCGAAGATAGAGGTAGAACATTCTTGGGAGACACCCAAGAGTGTGACGTAGGTGCGGTGTTTTTTGGGACTGGTTGGTTACTATCAGTGATTTGTGCTAGACTTTTCTAGATTTACAGCACCGATTTCAGCATTGACGAAGAAGGGGAAATCCTTCGTGTGGTCAGGGAGATGCCAGCAGATCATCCAAGAGAAGAGGAAGAGGTTGACCAGTGGGCCCATCTTGAGGCTACCAGGGAAGGGAATTGGGTACGCAGTTTACTGCGACACATTAGGGATCAGACTCGGGTGTGTCCTGATTCAGGAGCGAGCAATGATTACGTATGTTTCAAGACAGTTGAGACAACATGAGCAGAACTACGCTACCCATGACCTAGAGTTAGTAGTAGTGGTCTTCTCCTTGAAGATGTGGCGACACTATTTGATGGGCGAGCATTTTACAGTCAACTCTAACCACTTGAGTCTCAGGTATATCTTCTCGTATAAGGACCCAAACCTATGAAAACGATGATCGCTTGAGTTCCTCATGGAATATGACTTCAAGATGGTATATACTCTTGGAAAGGCGAACGTTGTAGGAGATAATCTTAGTAGAAGATCAGGCATTTAGCTACTAGGAGAGGAGACAGAGCAGCTGGCCGCATTGCAGATATTCTATGTGGATAGAGATGGAGAAACCTTTCGACAGTCTCTCACAGTCAGTCGTCTACTTCTTCAGCGAGTTAGAGAGGTGCAATGTGGGGACATTGGTTGTGAGGCGCGATGTGCTCAGAAACCCTCAGAGCAGGAACCTGATAGATTTTATAAAGGTGGGGAACATGTCATACTCTTTATAGGACGGACCATGGTACTATTTTCACTACAAGAGGAGTGTTGAGGGAGTTCCACACTTCCCCTTTAGTGGAACATCCACGAGTGGTGAATATGTATCAGGACCTCAGACAACAACACTAATGGACAAGTATAAAGAAAGCAGTAGAAAAGTTTGTCTCTCGATGACTCACTTGTTAGCAAGTGAAGGAAGAGAACTAGGTTCTAGTAGTCTTGGTTCAGCCCTTAGAGGTTCCAGAGTAGAAGTGGGATGGGATATCCATGGATTTTGTGACGGAACTTCCATGTACATCCAGAGGAAATGACTCTATCTGGGTGATCGTTGACTGACTCACAATGTTGGAAAACTTCCTATCGATCAGAGAGCAGGGCCTAGTAGAGTTCTTGGGAATACTCAACGTTCAGGAGATCGTATGACTTAATGGTGTGCCATCGACTATCGTCTCTGATCGAGATTCTCATCGTTTCACTTCCCAGCTATGGAAGGGGTTACAGGAGGCTTTTGGGATGCAGCTTTGCTTGAGCACCGCCTTCCATCCTCAAACGGATGGTTAAACTGAGAGGACCATTCAGACTCTGAAGGACATGCTCCGTTCATGTGTCCTCGACTTTGGTCGCAGTTGGGAGGATCTCTTAACCATGGTGGAGTTTTCATACAACAACAGTTACCACTCTACCATCGGGATGGCCCCTTATGAGGCACTGTATGGCCGACCATGCAGATCATCCTTATGCTGGACTAACCTAGGGGAGTAATCACTTGTAGGACCAGAGATGGTGCAGGATACGACGAAGATGGTGCAGATCATCCAGGAGCAGATGAAGACTGCACAGAGCAGACAGAATTCCTATGCTGATAGGATATGGAGACCATCAGAGTTCGAGGATGGTGACCATATCTTCCTACGGGTCTCACCTTGATTAGGTCTACAATGATTTGGCTGAGGCAACAAGTTATCTCTATGATTTATCGGGCCATTCCACATCCTCAGTAGAGTAGCTGAGGTGGCTTAACACCTGGCCCTTCCACATCAGTTGCATCGGGTGCACGACGTCTTCCACGTATATCATCTGTGGAGATACGTGCACGACCAGTTCCACATTATTGACCACAGGGAGATGGAAATCAATGACGGGGAGAGTTTCATGGAGGTTTCTATATAGATTGAGGATCGATAAGAGCGGGTCCTATAGGACAGTCGATTCCTCTTGTGCGCGTTTGCTGGCATCACAGGAACCTCTAGTATAGCACATGGGAAAAGAAGGCTCTGTTGTCTTCTCAGTACCGCCATTTGTTTCCCTAGTGTGTGTTGTAGCTTTACGGGGATGTAAATCCTCGAGGTGGGGGTAATTTATAGACCTAGAAATTTCAACGAATTTTTTTTTCATAAATTCTTTGGAATTTTACGAGGCCGATGTTTCTGACGGTGCCCGATTCTGAGGACCGGTGTCCCTGAAATCAATTTCTGATGTTTTCATCAAGTGCGTTTATTAAACGTACGTGCATGATTTTCTATATTTTGAACCGGTGCTCGGAATTGAAATTCGAGGACACTGATGAACTCGCAGCACCTGTATTTTCTTAAGGAGACCTCTACCATAGTTGCGTTTGGTCAAGAGAAAATTTTAAATTTGGAATTTCTTACTAAATTAAATAAAATTTATGTGTTGCATACTTTTATTTTAGGTGGTTGTTATTTCCTCCAAAGAGAAATTGGACGTGGGACCCGTACCCCACACAACTTCCCATGGGAGAATATTTTTTCATGGGGCCTACATGAGTTCAAACCTCTCAACTACCCCTGATACCCCCATTAACTCTTTAACTCCCCTTGAATTTATTAAGGCCGCCACTCCTCATTTATTTTGGGTGAAACCTCCACCTACCTTCCCCCTATTTGTGAGAACACAATTAATTAATGTCTTCCAAAGTTAAATTGAATGGATTTGAATTCTTTTGAAACCTTATAAGTTGCATGGAAATAATAAAATAAATTTGGAGGTTTTTTTTATTTTTTGGGGTGTTGGCATTATCTTAGGAGGAGCTCTTGGGAGAGACATTATAGAATTAAAAATAAAGAGTTCTTTTCACGAAGAACGCGATGAAGGTCTTCCTCTCAATGAAGAACGTTCCACGTCTTTGAATAACGTGAAGCAACATCTCCTTTACTTCTTCAACCGGAGAAAGGAAAGCAGGCACCCTCGCCCACGAAGTACACCGAAGTTGTCATCTCGAGACGACGTTTCGAGCTCTACTTCCTCCGACGATGACGAAACAACACCCGTCTTCTGTGACTCATCAACATACAATGCTGATTACGAGGTAGGCAGTTTTTTATAATTTTAAAAGAATAAAATAATACCCTAGTTCTTAATGAATGGTTCGGTTAATCATTGGACATTTGTTATCACTTAAAGCGGAGGGAGTGAGCCAAACAAACATGGCCTGATGACCCTTCGTTGATTTTTAATTATATTGGAAACATAGGCGGAGTCAGAAGAGGTGGCATTGACAGGAGGCGACGGTGAGCGGAGGTAGCGGTGGCCGCGCGCCGACCGCGTCAAGAGACCGGTGGCTGCTCGAGCTGTCCGGTCCTTGGGAAAACCTGCCTGCCAATCCGGAGGGGCCATTGGGAACCGCGACACTCGTAGGTGCTGTAAGGAGGGAAATGCTGCTGGAAACAGCAGAGCAGTTTGCTGGACGTGTCGGTCGGTCGCCTGCCGGCCAAGATGGAAGACCGCGCACCTGTAGGTCATGCGGGGAGGAGAACCACGACCCCTTGTGTGAGACGCATGTGCCAGTAGAACCGGACAACTACGACTGGATGGACAGTAGAAGGCGGCACCTATTGGCATCGCCGGGTGAGCCGAACCGGCCCGCAATGCGGGCCGGGTCCACGGGTGGGCCGTACCCCACTGGGACGGGCCGACCCCCCCCCCCCCCACTGGGTCAGGCCTGCTGGGTTGGGTCCATTGGTGGGCCAGGCTCCACTAGGCCTGACCAAAACCCATATAGGTTGGACCCGCAGAAACGGGTCGGGCCGACCCACCACAGCCCACTGGGCTTGATGGGCCAGGCCCTATTTCGCTTAAATGTGAATATCTTCAAGACTGCACGACCGAATGATGCACCGTCTGTGGCACTGGGACCCTTGAGACGGGGCTATCCGTTTTCAATAATCTAATTTGATTTTGGATGACTTTGGTATGTGTCTGGGTTTGGATCGAGCAGAAATCCAACCGGTCCCCCAGAACATAAAATCCAATAACTCTTAGACCGAGCGTCCGATTGACGCGTCGTTTGTCGCGTTGGATTCTTCTGATGATACAGATCTTTGGGATGCATCAAATGAGGAATTTGTGATATTTTATGTATCAAACCCTTTTCTAGAGGAGCGGACCCTCTCGGAATTGAGCGTACTGTGTGCGGGAACCCTAGAGCTCGCTACGACGACGATGACTACTATGCTGGAGTCATCTGTGGGTTTGATGACGAAGACTAATTGACCAGAACATTGTGTGGGTTTGACAGTTCTGACTTCTGTTTATGTATCATGTGTGCGTCCGAAAGAATAGATGGTCTTGTATCATGTGTGGGTCCGATAGCTCGGATGAATTATAGTTGGTCTTATATCATGTGTGCGTCTGACAGCTTAGACAAGATAGCTGGTCCTTTATCTTGTGTGGGTCCGATAGCATATTTGGTCCTGTATCCAGTGGGGGTACGACAGCATAGATGATAAAGTGGCTACATATGATCATCTATATCACTCTACTATTGAGTAATACCTGGGTGAGCTTAGTCATGTCATTCAACCATTATCGTCGTGGTGATTGACTTTACTTCCTTTGTGGAAATGGTTTGTGCTTGGGATCGAGAGTTGGAGGCAAACTGAGATTGGTAACTTAGATATATGTATGAGCATATACCTATGTAGGATTGGTTGATACTTCGTTATTGTATATTTCTTATTTTGTTTATCCTTAGTTGATATTGTGAGAGTTTGCAGGTCTCAGGGTCCCTACTGAGTATCGTTATACTCACCCTTGCACGGGCTATGTCCGCAACTTGTTCTGTTGGATGCAGAATACGGACAGTGTTGACGGAGGCTAAGATCGCCATGACTATCCGGTACCCAAAGGTGGACCTTGTGACGAGTCGGTACATGGAGGAGACTAATGGATGTGAGTGCTGAGGTGGCCATATATGCCTACCCTTCAGGTAGGAACCCCATGGGGTGATCCAAGAGCTTATCTTACTTTCAGCTATTTATATCATTTTACTTGTACTTATTGTTCAGTTGGGTTTGTATACTTGCCCATATACTTTCCAGCACACTCTTTGTATTCAGTTTTACTTAGTTTCTATTTCATGTTGCATACTTTGTGGTGTTTGTTTACATTTATAAAGGCAATGCCTTTCCAACATAGGGATTTACACCTTTGGTGCTAGTCGCCTACCCCTGGCCTATCGAAGGCGGGCTTGGGGTAGTCACAGCACATGCCTCGAGGATGGGTCACGACAAGTGTCATTTTGTATATATTATTTTCTTAAAATACTAAAAAGGTTATAATAAATGAAAAATGGAACCATGTGTAAATATATTAGATAAATGAATAAAATTGTATAAAATACAGTCATAAAGTATGATAAATGGAAGTTTTAGATTAATTAAAAACCCTTATCCCAATGATTAAATCATTTTTTTTACGTCTTACCCTAATAAAAGTGATAAATATTTACCAAATTTACCATTCATAATGGCCTGAAATAAAATGGTCATACAAAGAAAATATGATCCTAAAAATTAAAAATAATATTTTAATTATATTAATATTAAATAAATGAAATTATTGTAAATAAATTTTAATATATATATTAATATGAAATGAATTTTTTTTAGAAAAATGAGTTTTCAAGAATTTTAGTTAACAGATATCAAAACCCTGAATATTAATGATTAAAAAATAGTGAGTTTTTTTTAAAATGTTATAGAAAATATGGAACTCAAATAAATATTAAAAATCATAATTTCATATGATTTAATGATAAGTCATTAAATTTTTTGAATAATTATAAATTCTGAATATTCAGTGTAAAAACAATCATTTTATAAAAATCCTAAAAATTCACTAGATGTAATTTTTAATATGTTGTAATAAAAACGTTCATCACTTTATAAAAAAAATTTCATAAATTGAAAAAAATTAATTATTATTTTGACACAAAAAATTTGTTAAAATATATTTTTGGAAAAATGTATTTTTCAATAAAAATTGACTTTAATAAAAATTGTGTAAATCTTTGAAAAAAATTAATAAATAGTTTTTTGTTTAGTATTGAAATTATACACTTAATTTAATATTAATTTACTCATATTCAACCCATCATATTCAAAATCAGGTTTATAATAATATTATTATAATTTATAAAAATTATCATAAACCTCGATGTCTTGTGTATATAATTTTTTCGATCATATTATTATTTTAATTCAATTATGTTGTGTTAAAATATTCCCCTTATAAAATGACCCCTCATAATTCTATACCAGTCGTCAACTAATTAATATATGAATATAATATTTTTAAACCCCCATTATAAAATGTAATAATAATAATTCTTACATTAGTAACGTAATGTTGAAAACATTAAGGTTTATGAATTAACAACTAATTGTGTTCCCATTTATGATACTCTTCTAAAATTTTTGTGATTATATTAGTATCAGGATTGAGTGAATAAAAAATATTTAGTTAATTTATTTCCTATTTTATGAATATTCTCATAAATTAGTTTCACTTTGATCAATCCCAAAAAAATATCATCTCTTACTCTAATAAATCTATATTCAAAAAAAGATTCCATACATATAGTTATAAAACTAGAATTTATTGTTTTACGGAAATTAACATTTTCATGTTCATTAAAATTGTAATGGATGATGTTTATTTCAACACACCATAATGATTAAGAAATGTTTTCCCTCCATGTATATATTTTTTACTTCCACTAATATTCACTTATTTAGAAACCTAGTGAGGTTTTATTATAGATGACATCCATACTGTTAATAACTTAATTTAAGTAATAACTTATATTAATTTTTTTGATATGGGATTGAAAATGTTATTGTTGAATGTAAAAATATCATCTAACAAGAAAATCATAAAATCATAAAATTAAAATTTTTCCATGGGGGTGATAATGAAATATCTTATGATCATAAAAGGACATCGTGTTCAATATATTTTACATAATGTGACACTGAGTCTAAAAAATCATGAAATATTAGTGTCTCTATATTATAGTTATAACATAGCCTTTAATTTAGTTGGTAGGAATATAGTTAATCCAATTATAAATAATATATAATGTTTTTGGTAAATAAATATATAGTGATAAATTCTTTTAAATTATCACAATACTTTTTTTATTAATGTAATGTTATTCTTCAAAATAAATTTAATCAAAAATGATGTTTATTTATTTCTGAAGGATTATAATAAATTATTTCATAAAATTTTGACAAAATTATTTACTAAAAAATTATATGGTTCTTTTGATTTTATCTTTCCTAAAGTATATTAGGATGATATTCATTTTCTTTTCTTAAAAATATAATTTTTCATTGAATGGTGGAAAATAATTTTTTTAAAATATTAAATTATTTACAATAAAAGAATTAATTTAAATTCCCCATTATATCTTAAAGTAATATGTTAAACTTTATTTATATATAATTAATTTAATTACATTGGTTTTATAAAAGTAAAATATTTTGATATATGTTCATTGTTTTACATTTAAAAACACATTTAAAAAAATGATTTTCAAGGAGTTTTAATCATTAATATTAGTCGTAATTTATAATAAATATTTTTATTGAATTAAATTAAATGGAATGAAATTCTTGGTTTTTAAGTAAAAATTTATCATAGTATGTTTTTTTACATTTTTCATAGAAAATTATACTTTAATTGATCATTTAATTTTTTTTGAAATTAAATATTTGTTATTAATTATACAAGCCATATTTTTGTTATAAATAAATAATAAAAAAGATATAAAATATAAACAAATAATTTTAATATATAAATTACTAATTTTTTAATTATAAATATAGAAACAATTTCTAATGCCAATGAAGTGCTTGCAAAAAACTAGAAAAGAATATTTTGTTATTCTAATTATACTAATGTAGAAAAAATTATATTCACAAAATGTTTTATCAATATTATGTAATAATGATTATTTTTATTGAAATTATCAAGAATTTGAGGTATATAATACGAATAATATTTATAATATAGTGCACTACTTATGTAAGGATGGAACAGTCAAAATAAAAAACGAAAATTTGTTTTCACTAAATAAATGTGAGTAAATACATATATCCAATGAATATATCATTTTATTATGAAATTAATAATTTTTTTTGTGATGGCAAAACATTTTTAATATTTATGGTTCAAATAATAATCTTAAATGCTTCTGCACTGCCAACCCAATATTTTTGCAAGAAGATAACAAATCAAGTAAATGATTTTAAAAACTATATAAGGATATTTATATGGGTCAATTGTAATTACCCAAGAATATTATATCAAAATATAACATATTTTGGATTTTTAAAAAGTATTTATTTGAGTCCATATCATCCATCCAATGGCCCAAAGGCCTTCAAATATTTTTATTTATTGATAAAGCCCCCTTTTAAGGGATGAAGGGGGTGAACCCAAAGGAATGCATAGACTTAGGACAATCACTCTTGAAGGGAAAAAAGTGAAAACCAAACAGGAAAACCCGAGCATCCCATTCCCAGTGTAGTAAGATTATGAAATAATCCAGTATTGCGATACAATTCGGCAAGCAAGTGTCATGTGTCAAAGAACATGCCCGATCCGATGGCAAACGCCATACCCTCTCAAACAACCAAATCTGAAAAGAAAAACAACGATGAAATGCTAGCTCTGAATCCTCCAGTGGGCATGTTCCAAGTGATCAAGTCCAGCTGCACTAAAATTCCACCTTCAAAATCAAACAAAAATCTTCCACCAAGCACATAAATCAAAGAGGCCATCAAGGCTGAGATCCAGAAATCCCCCTATCTAAATCACCAGACGAAACCGGAAGACAACCCAAAGGGGAGAGCCAAGTCAGACTCTCCCACATGAATCACCACTGGAACCATACCTAGAATAACCTTATCTTGACCACAAGGTACCCTTCGAAAACATCCACAATAACCCAAAAGGAGGACAAACCAAAGAGATAAATCCAAATAATCACCACCAAGGACTATAATATCTAAGAAAACATCAATGGAATATCGAATATGAGTGGATCCGAGTAGGCATGAGCAGACAACGCCACTCTGTGCTGTAGCTGAACTGAAGCAATCCTCGGAGGAACCCCCATCAACTTCCAGAACGGTCGAGCCGCAAGAGGCATAAGGGACAAGTGAGGGAGAAAGGGGCCCCTCCTACGACCCCACCACAAGAACAACACCATTGCACCAATGTCAAAACAAACAAAGCAACACCATACCTCCCCCCTCCGAATCACGTCAGAGTAGTAGAAGATGCACACTGGAACTCACATGAAGCCTAAGGTCAGCCGAGACAAGATCCAGAGTCCGGAAGCCATCCTCATGCCATGCTGAGGCTCGCCGAAGCCAAGCCATACCATGAATCTAAAAAACACTCCACATGACATCGAGCCGAAAACCACCAGACAGATAAAATCATAAGAAAAAAATATAAACATTTTTTTGGATGATAATATTTTGATAAAACTATATACTATATTATTATTATACAAATATATATCTACTATTATAAGAAAATTAATTTGTGTTATTTTAATAATTTATTAAATTCCAAGAATTTCCAACCCTATCACTTATAAATGGGAACCTCCATTCATCTCCGCTATCAACATATGTAGTCATTTTGATCAGATAATACATACCAATAACCCTCTTAAATTTCATCCCCATGATATCAAGTTATTAATTATTTCACAAAAAACATCCTTAGATAGTAATGGTATATTAAAAAGTGTGTTAATCAAATAAAAGGTACATATTTGTACCGAATTATTTTATTTTTATTATTACTCTACCTTTTTTAATTACACTAAATATATGAATAAAATATAAAAAATTACAAGAAATATAAATTTATAATATATATTAATCAAATAACCTAAATTTACCTCATATTCTATTAAATTTTTAATTATACTGACATTATTATGTATGATTGACTCACTCCTTGTGAACCGATGCATATCATTTTCCGCCCTCACCACTAAAATATGGTTTAAGTGATGATGTTCATGCATAAACATGTTTTTCATGGTTTATTTATCATTATTATAAGATAATATATCATTTACTATCATACCATTCAATCCTTTTAAAATTTAAAATGTCATTTAAATTTTCATGTGGATTACCAACTCTATAAAGCGATATGATTCTTATTCATAACAATATCACTTGGATAATATATATATATATATATATAATATAGTTAAAGATATAATAGGATATTCTTGATATAATAATAATTCGAAAAATGTTAAAATAATTCATCAATTTTTTAAAGCATGTTCACTAAAAAAAGAGAGCATTACCCATTGTATTTATGGCCTACCATACTGAATATTATAACATAGTTTATTTTTTATAATAACATATCATGAATTATTTTCAAAGATTATTTGATGTATAATAATTATATATTTTCTCGGTTTCCATTCTATAGATTAATGAAAAATGAACCCTGTAACCATAATCAACACAACAAAGCCATTTGGAAATTATGATTTTAACACTAAAAAAACAATGTTGGTCGAATCAATTAAATAATATAATATAGCATTTAAATGAATGGTTTTAGTATTATATGTTTTTTTTAGAAAAAAGATATTGAAAATAAATTAATTTATATAAAATTAATGACAGAGATTCAATGTACATACCATTAATCTATTGACTTGAGTTTAGGAAATTCATCTCAAATTACATACCTTGAGTAATGTCTAAATACTATTAACCTTGTTTTTAGATGTTTCGTATTGTGACCCATTTAAATTTTACGTCCTTAAGTGTTAAAAATTACTAGAATATTAGATTAGAATAAAACATATATAAAAAAATTCTTTGTTACATGAATGTTACGATGTGGTAATATATTTCCTAACATAATTTCCATCCATTGCGTCATATTTCTATAACATTGAAATTGAATTACATTAACTACGTGTTAATTTATCTATAATTTTTTTATAATTTATATTATATTTTTTATTTTATTTTTAATGTGTTTGTATAATAACATAATGGATTAATTACAACTTCGAAATTTATGATATTTATAAGGGTTTTCATTTTCCTAAACTCATTTTCTTGATACATGTGTCATATCATGCACCATTATTTCCTTATTTAGTGTATTGACTACCTCACGAATGAATTTTGACTTATCAATTCATCAAATTAATTATATTTATATATCCATACGATATTTTTTATAATTTAATATTTAATTATTAATGTAACTAAAGTGGTAAAGGACATATGTTATAATAGATTTTTTTTAGGATTGATTTTGTTTAATGTTCCAATAGGGGAAATCACATGATATTACTATCCTGAACCAAATATATTTTATTCTAATATATAAATTAATTGGTATTGTTTTTAGATTATATTTAATTTTTAATTTATTAATGATATGTTGGTAATGGTTTTTTAATGTTTACGTGTTTACATTACTTAACTCAACTTGTGACTATTATTTTATTTGAATCATTATTTATAAATTTTCATGTCTATTTTCAATTAACATTAATTCTTACAAGTTATTCTATTTTATTTTTATAATATTTACAAAAGATAATTAATTTTCCTCTTTTTTCAAAGAGAGATATTTGAATGTTCTTTTATATGTATTTTTATCAATGTGAAAATCATCAAATGACCCCCTTAATTATTGGGATGATAATATTATGAAGGCATCCATATTTTTCCTCTGGATGTATAATACTTACTTGTATAAAGAGATTATCATGAAGCCCATATCATTTATATGACCGAATAATGTAAAAAAATAATGAAATAGGTTGTCAAAATTTATGATGAAAATGAGATCGTACATGTGTTTTATTATTGTATGGTACTTTTTTATAATATATGATGACGGGTGAGACTAATAAAAAAATAAATGGTGGGTATTCCTAATACATCATACCCAATGTGTGAGATAGCTATACCTCTAGAATATATAAAGTAATTTCTACTTTTTAAAAACAAGAAGGATACTGTAAAATGGAGAGGTTTCTTATATGGATTAAACAAAGACGGTTTTATATAAAAATGGTGAAAATAAGTTATGAAGATAATGTTTCATGAATTTACAACATTTAATCTATTCTTCTTCAGTAATTTTTATTGACTACTTGGACATTTGTTAACATCACACAACTCATAATTATTGAATCATATGTCTCTTCTCTTATTTTATCCCTTTATTACATGTTTTATATCTAATGATATAGTTACCCATGAATATTATACAAAAAAAATCACATCTTTTTAGATTAAAATGTAATATATTTCAATAATAATGTATCAAATAACATAATGGGTTAGTATCTTTGGAGACTGGATACCCAATTCTGTTTTTTAGTGAATGATATTCAATATATCACATATTGATCGTCTCTTTGGTACACATCTTAAAAATTAACTACCGAAACTATTCATCTAATACCAGGGAAAGAAAATATAACGACCCTTACTTTACATATGTTGTTAATACTTAAAAATTGAATTGAACTTATTACAACATATAACAAAACAATGAAAGGACCGTATAGGTATAGTGTCTTTAGAAACTGGGAAGCATAAACAACTAGTTCATAAAGTATCTACATTGTCTCCCATTTATTTCCTCATATCTATAGCCCCTTTTGGCACATCATAGTTAATAAACTTCTTCCTGGCCTGGGGATAGAAAACATACAAAAGGGTGATCTCAAATGATCAGTAAAGGTAAACAAAAGAAATATCAATTACATCAAATTCATAAAAACAAAACCCTTTGAAAATCTTACCCTGCAAAAGAGATCATAATTTCATAACATGGGATAAATAATTGTAGTGAAATGTAATCCCAATAATCATAACTTTAAACATGAAACTTTGTGTCATACAGAAATAATCATAGTTAATCATTTCTTAGTAGTCAAGACTCATTTCCAAGACTATCTTAGTGGACAAAGTCCATTTCTGAACTGACTTCACTCCTCGTTTCAGTCCTGTTTCACTGAACCGGTTTAACCTGCCATTCCATCCATGTCTATCTCATGAGATATAAAATCATTACCCAATGAATTTGAGGGAGATATAGGTCCCACTCATCTCATAATGATACCATTCTTAGGTGTTCCACAAAACCATAAATCATGCATCATTGCATAACCCATGTAATAAAAATGGGATTCATAAACATCATGACATCATAAAACCATTCATATTAGATAAATGAATTCATAAAAATAATTCCATCACAATATAATAAAATCAAGGTAATAATAGGGGTAGAAACAGAACCCCATATTATTTTAGATGGAAAATAATTTTGATAAAACACTTGAACTCAATTCTTGAGGAAAATATCCTTTCTACTTCAAAAACATTTTCCTTTCTTAACTTGTCATAAAATTTTAAACTAAAAGAAGTTGATTAAAAATAAACATGAAAACTTGTAAAGGAAGCTTCATGGAAATAATGCTCTAAAAATCCATTCATGTCGTATAAGTTAAAAAAACATTCTTCTCGTACTTTTGTCGGAAAAGACAAAAAGTACATCGTACGAAAAACGACAAAAGATTCCTTTCATATCTTTTACTAAAAACTCATCTAAGGGTAAAATTGGATTTAAACAATTTGAGGTGGATGGAAATAATATTACATATTGAGGAAAAATGGATGTGGATGATAAAATACACCCCAGTAAATACAAAAGTATAAATAATCTCGGATTAAAATGAGATTGTGATATTTTCCATTACCTTAGGTACGATTTTCTTCGTAAGTGTCCAAAACACTTGTATAATGATTTAAATAATTACATTGAATTATTCTAGAATCATAATTATTTTTATGATATCATATATGGTCATATTATTAAAATCTTATTAGTAATATTTCATTGTTACTTGTTATTCGGGTGTTTATTGCTTTTTTGTTCTTATGCGTGTTTTGTCGAATAAATTATTATTCTTATTTTAAGGTTATAAATACCTCATTTACAGAATTTTATTAGTATAATATATATCATATTAATTCATTCAATTAATTTATGTAATTATTATGCCATGAAGATCATGTATATCGAGTCGCATCACATCATGGAGACGGTATTCCGTACGTACGCATGAGCAATGATATCGTTCCCATGATCATGGAATTGTATTGGAGTGTATGAATACTATTTCAGAATCAATATAACGTTATAATAATCATATATAGTTATTATTTACACAATTATACCCATCCAAGTAAGGTGGTGGTGGAAAATAGATTACACCACGGTGTGGAGATGGAATTCCGTACGTATGCACGCCCAGAGATTTCATTTTCTGTAGGATGGATAGATAGTGAAATAGGGTTGTATTATACTTATAATAACATACCAGTATATGAGTTATACTGATGTTATTACTTCATAATGAAACAACTGAATAAGAAGAAGTGGAAGATGAAATAAATTTGAAAGAATCGGTAATGGACATTACCTCTTCTTTGAAACGCCTCTTTGAGACCTCCTATTAGCGCACTAAAATTGGTCTTTGAAGAATACCAGGACCTCTAGGATGTTTCATGGGAAGTGGAGAAGAGAATTTGTCAGGGGTTGTCGAGTTTGAAGGCTCAATGTGGTGTGAGGAAGAGAGGGAGGAGGTGCCCTTTTATAAGGGAGGAGAGGGGCTCCTTTGGAAAAACTAAAAATATTATTTTATTATAATGTCATATTCTGTTATTAATTGCTCAAAATTGATTTATTTAGAAGCTAAGGTTGTGATGGGTCGAAATACTCTCATCCAATAGTATTTAGACATGTTTAGGTATCAATTTTAACCATATCATTTATATTTAACTTTAGGTTAGATAATTTAACTTTTACTGTGTCTTCTTGTTTGCTTACACTATAAGGTTAATAAACATACTATAACAAGGCAAAAGAACCCCATGTTGTTTATTATTAATATATATAACCTTATCTAAGCCATTTTTCCGAACAATTCATTTTTAGGAATAAAATAAAAATTAATAATATAATATTTGTTTTAAAAAACTTTTTTATGTCAATTTTGACACTATTTGGTAATTGATTTTGGTTAAAATTATAACAGAAGGATTAATTCGAAAAAAGTTAATTAAAACAATAATAACATGTCATATTGACAAATAAAATTAGTATAATTCAGCAAAAGAATCAAATTACATTTATTTGGGTATGTATAACATCAATTATGTTAATATTTCATTAATAAGATAATTACTCCATCATCATTGTGTCATAAATAAATTAAATTATTTTAAGTCTAAAAATTACAAATAAAATAACATTATGTATGAAATCTTTTTATCTTTTTAACAAATATTTATAGTCGAATTTATCTTATGTATAACCCTATATTAAAAATGATTTAGTTATTAAACTTTGATTTTAACTATTTTAACCCTTCTTTAAATAAATTGATAATAAATGTCCTAATCTAATCCAAGTGGGCCTCAATGGTCATATTTTATTACTAAGGTTGTTTTTGGTCGAATTAAACTTATCCAATTGAATTAGGGCATGTTTTAGGGTAATAATAATAACATTTTTACCCTTAATTACCCTATTTACTTTTAACTGTGGTAAAAAAGTAAAAAGTAACTATTCACAAAAAATTATTTTCATCTAATTGAACCACATTTTAGTCCTTGATATTAACAGTGTCTCTCAGATTTTTTAAATTCCAGTCACAGAAGTGGTAAAATTATAATTTATGAAAAATTCAGTTTTTTTAATTACCATTTAGTGGTTTCACTATTCATCAAAAATTGAAAGTATCCAGAAAAGTACCAAAAATTAGGCATAAGCTATATTTGATATTATGAATTCAAAAATGATGTCAATTTTATAATATTCAAAACAGATCAGTTACATTAACTAATTTAAAAATTAATTCCTATCGTCAAAACAAATAGCGTGTTTTTAAGAGATAATAATTATCAAAAGATTGACACTTGTTTATGTTTGGTTTAAATGTGAAATTAAATCCAATGACCAACATTGTATTAAATGGTAAAAATATATTTTAAATATTCTTTAAACCCAGTAAAATTATTAATTTATCACTATTAATTATTTTGATTAAAAATGTTTTTTAATTAAAATTTAGTAATTTTTACTATTCATCTGAATATGAAAGTTATTCGAAAATTACCAAAATTTCATCCTAAGCTAATTTCGATATTCCGAATCGAAAAATGAAGTCCATTTTGAAAAATAAAATTTAAAAAATTTCAAAAAGTGGTTATTACTATTCATATTGGCTAGTTTTAAGAATATTTTAATAGCATATCGTTGTTTAGTAAAACTCGGTATTGTGTACGACGCAAGCTATTGAGGAAGACCACAGTTGCGTGTAAATCAAGCCAAGATAGTGTTGTGTGTAGTGAAAGATTCCTTTGATTATTTATATAAAAAACAAAATATTTCTCATAAAAGTCTCAGATGTTACATTCTACCCCCCTTAAAATGAATTTCACCCTCGAAATTCGTCACTTTGTAACAAAAGATAAGGATACCTCTCCCTCATCATATCCTCAAGCTCCAATGTAGATTCTTCTAATTTGTGGTTCCTCCATAAAACATTCACCATGCTTGTTGTATTGTTCTGTAGGACTTTTTCGCTACGATCCATAATCTTTATTGGATGTTCTTCATAAGAAAGATCTTGCTCTAGCAGTACAACTTCTGAGCTGAGTACATGTGAAGGATCAGGTATGTACTTTCTCAGGAGAGATACGTGGAACACATCATGAACTTGGGAGAGATTCGGTGGAAGATCCAATCGATAAGCTACCTTCCCATCATGATCCAGTATTTCGAAAGGACTGATATACCTACAGCTCAGCTTTCCCTTCTTTCCAAATCTCATTACTCTCTTCCAAGGAGATATTCGTAAGAACAGTTTATCACCCACTTCAAACTCTAGGTCTTTTCTTCGGTTATTGACATAACTTTTCTGTCGACTCTGAGCTTCTCTTATGTGTTGTTGAATAGATCTATACTTTTCTGCCATCTCATCAACAAGATCAGGTCTTAATAGCTTTCTTTCCCCAACATCAACCCAGTAAGTCGGAGTCCTACATTTCTTTACATAGAGAGCTTCATAAGGAGCCATCTGAATACTGGGGTGAAAGCTATTATTATGTTAAAATTCCACAAAATAAAGGTGTTGGTCCCAACCACCTTTGAAATCCATAGAGCAAGCTCTCAACATATCTTCTAGAGTTTGAATTGTCCTCTCAGACTGACCGTCTGTCTGAGGATGATAAGCAGTGCTGAAACTCAACTCTGTATCCAGAGTATGCTGAAGACTTCGCCAGAACATCGAGGTAAACCTCAGATCCCGATCAGATATAATGGAAAGTGGTACTCCATGCAATATTACCACTTCCTTTACATATATCCAGGCAGGCTGATCCAGAGAGAAATCCTCTCTAATAGCGATGAAGTGTGACGACTTTGTATGACGATCAACTATGACCCAGATAGCATTATTGCGTTTGGATGTTTTATGAAGTCTAGTGAAAAAGTCGATATTTATGTTTTCTAATTTCTATTCTGGTATGGGTAATTGTTGTAACATCCCCTTAGACTTCTGTCTCTCAGCATTAACATGCTGACAAACCAAGCGTCGAGAGACATATTCAGCAGAATCTCTTTTTATGTCATCCCACCAGAAGTACTCTTTCAGGTCCCTATACATCTTTGTGCTTCGAGGATGAATAGAGAATGAAGAACTATGAGCCTCATCAAGCAGATCCTTTAATTCGGGGATGGGAGGAACACAAAACCGATTCCTGAACTTTATTATCACATCACAATCAAGGTTAAATTCAGGAATATTTTTCACCTTCTTTTGTAACTCTACATCTTCATTTTGTGCCTCTTTAATCTTCATATGTATATATGGTTGAACAATCAATTGAGAAAGATATGATTTCTCCCCTTCCATTAAAATTCCAAGATCCATGCTTTGTAAATCAATAAATATTGGATCTTTTGTGATCCTCATCATGGATAAGCTAGCATGGTGTTGTCGACTTAATACACTTGCCACCTTGTTTGCTTTCACAAGGTGGTAATGAATTGAGCAGTCGTAATCCTTAATCAGCTCCAACCATCTTCTTTGGCGTATATTTATCTCCTTTTGTTTGAAAATATACTTTAAACTTTTATGATCAGTATAAATATCACACCTTTCTCCATAAAGAGAATGCCTCCAAATCTTTAATGGAAAGATTACCGCAGTTAACTCTAAATCCTGAGTTGGGTAATTTTGCTCATGGATTTTCAACTATCGTGAGACATAAGCTATCACCATATCATTTTTCATAAGAACACACCCCAAATCCTTCTTGGATGCATCACTGTAGATCACAAACCTTTCTCCACTACAAAGAAGTCTGAGTATAGGTGCACTGGATAACCTTCTTTTCAACTCCTTGAAATTCTCTTCACATTCATCCGTACATACGAACTTAACTCCTTTTCGAGTCAACCTGGTGAGTGGGTTAGATAACCTTGATAAATCTTTCACAAAACATCAGTAATATCTATCCAAACCAAGAAAAAATCAGATATCAGTTACTGTTGTTGGTCTCGACCATCTTTTGATAACCTCTTTTTTTGCAGGATCTA
Source organism: Viscum album (assembly GCA_963277665.1). Classification (NCBI taxonomy): domain Eukaryota; kingdom Viridiplantae; phylum Streptophyta; class Magnoliopsida; order Santalales; family Viscaceae; genus Viscum; species Viscum album. The sequence goes on along the minus strand of OY728133.1, from coordinate 260,143,145 downwards.
CAGATATCCCCTCTTTTGAGATTATGTGACCCAGAAATGAAACTTTTTGAAGCCAAAATTCAGACTTGGTAAATTTGGTATAAATCTTATCCTTTCTTAGGGTCTTCAATACAATTCTCATGTGATATTCATGTTCTTCCTTTCTCTTTTAATAGAAAAGAATATCGTCTATAATGACTACCACAAACTGATCAAGATAGTCTCTAAAGACTATATTAATCAAATCCATGAAGATAGCTGGGGAATTAGTAAGACAAAATCGCATAACTAAAAATTCATAATGTCCATACCTTGTATGAGTAGTCGTCTTTGGTATATCCTCCCTTTTGACCCTTAATTGATGATACCCTAAACAAAGATCAATCATGTAAAATTATTGAGCTATGCGTAGTTGGTCAAATAAGTCATCCATGTATGGGAGATGATATTTGTTCTTGATATTGATCTTGTTAAGTTCTCGATAATCAATGCAGAGTCTCGTTGATCCATCTTTCTTCTTAACAAACAGAATAGGTGCTCCCCAAGGTGACACACTAGGGCATATGAATACTTTATTAAGTTTATCTTGTAGTTGCTTCGTCAATTCCTGTAACTCAATTGAGGCCATTCTATAAGGTGTCTTTGAAATTGGCAAAGCACCCGATACGAGTTCTATTGAAAACTCAACTTCATGATTTGGTGGAAGACCTGGAAATTCCTCTAGAAAGACATCATCAAACTCTCGTACAACAGGTATATTATTAATCGTGAGTTTCTCACAAACCATTCGAGATAAACAACCTTCATTTAGTAGAATCAAAACCCATAATATGGAAGAAATTTCCACTGGAAGGTTCTGTTCATCCTTTCATCGATAGACAATCATAGATTGATTTGGAATATGATATGTGACTTCCCTTCTTTGGAAATTGATATGAGCTCTGTATAGAGAAATCCAATCAATTCCAACAATCACATCAAAATCCATTATAGGAAGGATCACAATATTTGAAGGAAGCACTTTCCCACAAACATCAATCGGAGAAGATTTATAAACTTTTGATGCGACTGTTGTTCCATTAGGGGTTGTCACAGCTGACTCAACATCTAATTGATGTGGTAATATGGTGATACCCTTAAAAAATTCTTCAGAAATAAAAGTGTGGGTGGATCCAGAATCAAATAAACATTTTCTACTTTAGATTGGATGGTAAGTGTACATTTCACCACATCGTTATCGTACTCCACACCGCTGATAGAAATTGCATGTGACATTCCTCTGTCTTTAGCCTTAAGAGTTTGTTGACGTCGACCATCATCATCAACCCTTGGATTTGGGTATTGATTGTCATAATGCCCCATCTTCTTGCACTCGAAACATTGATGGGTAGTAGGTTCATTCTGCATATCCATTCTTTTGTTTTCATCATTAGATATCTTCGTCCCAATATGTCGACATTCAATTGCCTGATGACCTTCTTTTCCACACTTATAATATTTTCTTGTCCCCTTAAGAAAATTTCCTCCATGTTTCTTTCCACACTTTGAGCATAAGGGAAAACTCATATTCTTTTCAGTTTTCTCTTTAGATTTTCCATTGAATTCCATTTCCTCTTCTTATCGAACCCATATGACTAATGGGTTACTCCAATCTCTATATCAACTTTGAGAGCACATCGAACAATTTCCTCATAGCTATTGAATTCCCTTATGGCTAATGCCCTTCGAATACTTGGTTTTAAGCCACTAAAGAATCGATCGATCTTACTCTCAAGTTGGATAATAATACTAGAAGCGTACCTTGCAAGTATTGTAAAATTTTCTTTATAAGTACCAACAGATTCATCATCTGTTTCCTTTATTTCAAGAAACTCCTTCTCCATCTTTGTTCGGATAATACGAGGGAATTACTTATTGGAAAATATGCTCTTGAACTCGTACCATTCCATGGACTCAATTTCATCCATTTACCTAGTATTCTTAATAAGATTCCACTATTGATCAGCGTCACCTTCCAAAAGATAAACTGCTAAGATGACTTTATCATGTTCAGAACATTGAAGAACTGAAAATTTGTTTTCAGTGGTACTGATCCATTTTTCAGCCACTAATGGATCAGAAGACCCACTGAATGAAGGTGGACGCTGCCTCATGAAGGATTTAATAGAATGTTGATCCTTCCTTTGCTCGTTTGGAAGTCCTGCATGATTCATAGCTTGAGAAAGTTGTGTGAGCATGGCTACAAGAATTTGCATTCCAACTCCCATAACGTTTGGTTGCTCATGGGGACAATCATTTCATTGCCCATCACATTCAGCATTAACACAGTTCCTTCGGGTTCCAGAAATTGACTAAAACCAAGAAGAATAGTGTGAGCAACACTAATAGAAAAAAACACAAATAATCAAGAATAAAATTTTACACTTAAGGTCTTATCATGGGTTGTTCATGGCCATTTCTAAAACACTAAGATTGTGTTCTATGCTTGGACTTATCCTTAGGGTTTTTACTAAGGCTTTCACTTCCTAGTTTCCAAAGGTTGACTATACATTTCCTCTGATACCAACTATAATGCCCCATACTTTACATACATTGTTAATACTTCAAAATTGACGTAAACTTATTAAAAATATAACAAAACCATGAAAGGACCGTATAGGTATAATGTCTTTAGAAAATGGGAATCATAAAAAACTGGTTCATAAAGCATCTACATTGTCTCCCATTTATTTCATCATATCTATAGTCCCTTTTTGGAATATGTTACTTAATACCCTTCTTCCAGACCTCAGGAAAGAAAACATACAAAAGGGTGAGCACAAATGCTCTGTAAGGGTAAACAAAAGAAATATCAATTACATCAAATTCATAAGAAAATAACATTTTGAAAATCTTACCCTGCAAAAGAGATCATAATTTCATAACATGGGATAAATCATGGTAGTGAAATATAATCCCAATAATCATAACGTAAAACATGAAACATTGTGGAATATCACATAATCATAGTGAATCATTTCTTAGTAGTCAAGACTCATTTCCAAGACTATCATAGTTGTCAAAGTCCATTTCTGAACCGATTTCACTCCTCGTTTCCGTCCTTTTTTCACAGAACCGGTTTAACCTACCGTTCCAGCCATGTCTAACTCATGAGATATAAAATCATTACCCAATGAATTGGAGGGAGATATAGGTCCCAACCATCTCATAATTATACCATTATTATGTGTTCCACAAAATCATAAATCATACATAATTGCATAACCCATGTAATAAAAATGGGATTATTAAACATCATGACATCATAAAACAATTCATATAAGATAAAGGAATTCATAAAAATAATTCCATCACAACATAATCAAATCAACATAATAATAGGGATAGAAACATAAATCTATATTATCTTAGATGGAAAATAATTTTGATAAAACAGATGACCTCCATTCTTGAGGAAAATATCCTTTATACTTCAAAACCATTTTCCTTTCTTAACATGTCATAAAATTTTAAACTAAAAGAAGTTGATTAAAAATAAACATGAAAACGTGTAAAGGAAGCTTCATGGAAATATTGTTCTAAAAATCCATTCATGTCGTATAAGTTAAATTACAATATTCTCGTACTTTTGTCGGAAAAGTCAAAAAGTACCTTGTACAAAAAATGACAAAAGATTCATTTCATATCTTTTACTAAAAACTCACCTAAGGGTAAAATTGTATTTAAACAATATTAGGTGGATTTAAATAATATTACATATTGAGGAAACATGGATGTGGATGATAAAATACAACCCAGTAAATACCAATGTATAAACAATCTCGGATGAAAATGAGATTGTGATATTTTCCCTGACTTTAGGTCCGATTTGCATCGTAAGTGTCCGAACCTCCTGTATAATGATTTAAATAATGTCATTGACTTATTCTAGAATCATAATTTTCTTTATGATAACATGTATGGTCAAATTCTTAGCTTCTTATTAGTAATATTTCATTGTTACTTGTTATTCAGGTGTTTATTGCTTTTTGTTCTTATGCGTGTTTTGTCGAATAAATTCTAATTCTTATATTTAGGATATAGATACCTCATTTCCATATTTTTATTAGTGTAATATATATCATATTAATTAACTCAATTAATTTATATAATTAGTATTCAATGATGATCATGTATAACGAGTCGCATCACATCGTGGAGACGGTATTTCGTACATACACACATGCGATGTTATCGTTCCCATGATCATGGAATTGTATTGGAGTGTATGTATAATCTTTCAGAATCAATATCAGCTTACAATTAAAATATATAGTTATTATTTACACCATTATACCCATCCATGTAAGGTGGTGGTGGAAAATAGATTACACCACGCCATGGAGACGGTATTCCGTACGTACGCACGCGCGATGATTTCATTTTCTGTAGGATGGATAAGTGGTGAAATAGGGTTGTTTCATACTTATAATAACATACCAGTATATTATTGATACTGATGTTATTACTTAATAATGAAACAACTAAAGAAGAAGAAGTGGAAGAAGAAATAAAGTTGAAAGAATCAGTAACAGACATTGCCTCTTCTTTGAAGCGCCTCTTTGAGACCTCTTCTTAGGGCACTATAATTGGTCTTTGAAGAATACCAGGACCTATAGGATGATTATATTGAAGTGTAGAAGATAATTTGGCAGGGTTTGGCCGAGTTGGAAGGCTCAATGTGGTGTGAGGAAGAGAGGGAGGAGGTTCCCTTTTATAAGGGAGGATAGGGGAACCTTTGGAAAAACTTAAAATATTATTTTATTATTAAGTCATATTCGATTTTTAATAGCTCCAAATTGATTTATTCATAAGATAAGGTGGTTATGGGTCGAACTAATCTCATCCAATAGAGTTTAGAAAAGTTTAGGTATCAATTTTAACCTTATCAGTTATATTTAACTTTAAGTTAGATAATTTAACTTTTACCGTGTCTTCTTGTTTTCTTACACAATAAGGTTAATAAACTTACTATAAAAAGCCAAAATAACCCCAAGTTGTCTATTATTAATATATATAACCTTATATAAGTCATTTTTCCGAACATTATATATTTATGAATAAAATAATAATTAATAATATAATATTTGTTTTAAAAAACAATTTTATGTCAATTTTGACACTATTTGGTAATTGATTTTTTTGAAAATCATAACAGAAAGAATAATTCCAAAAAAGTTAATTAATTCAATAATAGCATGTCATATTAATATATAAAATTATTGTAATTCATAAAAAGTCTCAAATTACATTTATTTGGGTATTTATAACATCAATTATTTTAATATCTCATTAATGAGATAATTACTTCATCATCATTGTGTCATAAAAAATTCAATTATGTTAAGTCTAAAAATTACAAATAAAATACCATTATGTAGTAATTATTTTTATATTTCTAATGAATAATTATAGTCAAATATATGTTATGTATAACCCTATTTAAAAATAATTTAGTTATTAAATTTGATTTTAACAATTTTAAACTTTCTTTAAATAAATTGATAATAAATGTAATAATGTAATCCAAGTGGGCCTAAATGGTAATATTTTATTCCTAAGGTTGTTTTTGGTCAAATTACACTTATCCAATAGAATTATGACATGTGTTAGGGTAATAATAAGAACATTTTTACCCTTAATTACCCTATTTACTTTTAACCGTGGTAAAAAAAGCAAAATGTTACTATTCACAAAAAATTATTTTCATCTCATTGAACCACATTTTAGTCCTTGATATTAACCATGTCTCTCATAATTTCGAAATTCCACTCACAGAAGTGGTAAAATTATGTTTTATGAAAAATTCAGTATTTTTAACTACCATTTAGTGGATTCACTATTAATCAAGAAAATGAAACTTTCAAGAAAAATACCAAAAAATAGGCCTAACTATATTTGATATTATAAATTCAAAAATGATTTCTATTTTATCAAATTCAAAACATATCAGTAACATTAAATAATTTAAAAAATAATTCCCAACGCCAAAACAAAAGCGTGTTTTTTAGAGATAATAACTATCAAAAGATTGACACTTGATTATGTTTGGTTTAAATGTGAAATTACATCCAATGACCAACATTGTATTAAATGGTAAAAATGTATTATAAATATACTTTAAAACAACTATAATTACTAATTTATCACTATTAATTATTTTGATTAAAAAAGTTGTTTTTAATTAAAATTTAGTAATTTTTAATATTCATCATAATATGAAAGTTATCCGTAAAGTTCCAAAATTTCATCCTAAGCTAATTTCGATATTCCGAATCAAAAAATGAAGTCCATTTTGAAAAATAAAATTAATAAAATTTCAAAAAGTGGTTATTACTATTCATAACGGCTAGTTTAATAATATTTTAATAGCATATCATTGTTTAGTGAAACTCGGTATTGCGTACGACGCTAGCTTGAGGAAGACCGTGGTTGCGTGTAAAGCAATCCAAGCTAGTGTTGTGTGTAGTGAATGATTACTTTGATTATTTATATTGAAACCAAAATATTTCTCATAAAATTCTCGGGTGATATAGAAAACCTATGAAATGATGATATCAAATGATCTTTCTGGGTAAATAAGAGAGATAACATTATATGATCTTATGAAAATATAAGATAAGAAAAATGGTTTGAGATCATGAACATAGCATAAAATGGTCATAGTCAAATTGTAAAAGATCTTAAATTGATTTATTGAATAAATACATATCATTTGAAAATAAAATAATCAAAAGAGTTTGAAATCATCATAATTCATGATCGATAAGATCATTTCACAAAGATGTGGAAACAACAGGGGAATGTAAATCATTTTATTTAATAATGATAACATCTATGACAACTAAATCAGAATGTATTAATCATAAAAATGTGATTCCATTTCATAACAGATATAACATCATCACCTATTTCCCATAGTGGATCAATGAAATAAATATGCCTCAAATGTTGGAATAAGTCCATCAACAGGTCTCCTACTCTATAATAGACCAGGCATCATAAAATATGTTTTATATCGTAATGGATTAAGAAATATATCCCATTTACAACAGTGCCTCAAGCACATCTGTATACATCCCATAATTAAATAATGTTGTATAAATCATTATCTAATTCCTTCGAATGAGATATTATTCCCACACATCCTTTGATAAAACATTACAAACATATGCATTTATAATGTAACTACCCCTAAATAATTAAAAAAATACTCATATGTTACATAATATCATAAAACATTCACCATAGAAATCCATATAGAAAGAAAATGATTTCCCTAAACATATCATCATTATATAATTCATATAATGAAAAAAATATTTCATAAAAATGTCATCCTAAAATAAAGCATAAAATATTGTTTTATAACCATCAAATTAATTCATCATATGATAACCAATTAAAAAAAATATATTTTTAAACATATCTTCATTGTAATCATATTACACCCAAAGACAGAATAAGGACAATATGACTGGACAATATCTAGTGTAACATAACCATCCCCAATTTTTGTTCTATGTGATGAATAGAAATTCTATAAAATAACCACAAAACGTTACTGAGAAATTTATCATTTTCATTATGATAAAATCATTTCAAATAGAAAAATTTCAGAAATAATAAAGAAAACATTTCATTTATGATAAAACTTGAAAGCACGAGAGGGGTTCTCTTAATAATTTTGTGTAAATAACAATAAGAAATATCTTTCATTCCTTATAAATTTTATCAAATATCTCTTTATCATTGGAGATAAAATAAAAAATTTAATTTCATGAATTACAACATGATGATTCCTTTCAATATACTTTTTAATAAGTAGAAAATGGGTACAAATATCTACAAAATAACAATTGAGAAAAATAAAATATTAGATTAAAACATTTAAAGAAACATTTATCCGAATGGAAATTTAATATAAACTGAAGAGGGAAATGATTTTTACATCCGTTAAAAACATGAATTTGGTCACTTTTATTCTTTGATATTATAAAATGATGGAATAGCATAAATTCTAAAGAAAAATCAAAATGAGAAGAAGATATGTGAGTTTTCAAATAGGTAGATCATAAGATTCCTTATTAAGAGAATATTCATAGGAAAATCGATAAAAATGAGATTGTAACATTAATCATTTCCCATATCAGTAACATTTAAATAATAATACCCAAGAAATAATTAACAATATATGGATATATATATATATATATTCCATAATTTTCATGATAATTATAAAAAACAAAATTATGTTATAGCAATTAATATAAAAAAACAAAATATTGCTGAATAAATAATATATCTCTATGAAATAAAAGATACATTAAATAAAATACATTATGTATTAACTTCCTTCATAAACATTGGAATCTCCATCTCTTAGATCAAACCCCTATGGATATTTTTTAATGACCCTATTTTTGGTCTTTTTGGATGACCAATAGCTCAATAAAATTAAAAAATATATTGAGGATGGTTATTAGAATGGTTTGGTTAAGCCATGTGGATTTAGAGCTTTGAATATGTCAAGGGAAGAGGCATCCATTTATAATGGCGTTAGAGTGGAATTTTTATAAATACTAAAAGCTATTCAATAATTGGATGTATATCTAACCCCATTTTCCTATAAAATTATTAATTAAAAGGGTACATAGAAGATACAGTTTACCCACAACCCCAAAATATAAAAAACACATTTTTTAATAATTTCATTCCTTATCAAATATGTTAAGAAAATTTTACCATTTTCGTTTTCCCCCTAGTAACCTATTTTTCTATTTACTAACACAGGAGATATACCCATTAAGTGTAAGAAACTGTATCTTATTTGATAATATTGACCCAATTGTTCTAAATATGAATCAAAATTCATCAAATAAAAAAAAATTGTGAGTGTGAAATTAAATTTAATACAATCACATTGAATTTGAAAACCCATTATTTATAATTTACCTTGGTAAAAGTGTTTTTACTATGTAGTGGTTAATATAATTTTAATAAAATGACCATTAGTCCATTAATGGACCATGGTTTTTATTTTTAAATATAAACTAGTTAATTTCTAATGGATTGGATTTTTAGTAACTAAAATAATTTTATAAAATTATATTTATAATAAATTATAATTAATGTCCATTTTCACATCATTCATTTAATTAGACTCTAAAAACAACATAAATATGGTGGAATTAGAAAAGATAATTTTAGAAAAAGTATATCATGTTATATTTATCTAAATGAATCCTTAAATTTTTTAATAAATAAAATTTTCGATACTTAAAATATTTTTTTGATAATTTATTGTTTGGTTATTAATTATGTAATTACTAATTTGGTGTTACCTAATAATTTAAAGTAATTTTAAAACTAAAAAAATTAATAACAACAACTCTCATGAAATTAATTTCATCATTCAAAAAATGAACCTCAATATTTGTAAAAATATTTATTTTGTACATATGTGAAAATATTGTTGATATTTAAATGTAAGGGGGTTAAATTTTGTCTTTTTCATTACATAAATTATCACATTAAAGAATTTCTTAGATTAGTGTTCAGAAAACATAAAAAATAAATAATAAGGTAAATATGGTTGATATGTAGATCGAATATATTATTTATAAATTTTTAACATTATTTAAAGACTTATCTTTTTTGTTTAACCCCATGAAATCTCATTTTAACTATAACCATAATAAATAATTTTTTGGGTTTTTACTATTTATTTAGACAAAAAATATGTTGAAATTATTATATAATATAAATTATGCTAATTAAAAAAAGGAAATCATTTTTTTTTAAAATTATATTCAATGATGTGTAAAATGTTTATATAAAATCAAAACTAAAAATGGGATGAAAATACACTTTTCTTAAGAGAAAATATCCATAAGAATAAGAGATTTTAACATAGTTCATCAATATTAAATTGATTCCAATGATCCAAATTAGATTAATAAATATATAATTTAATTTATATTATTTATAAATAATTTTTAAATTTTGTCTATATTTTAAAAATTATTAAGCAAAATGGTATTTTTTAATAAAAAGTTTTATTTTCAACTAAACATGAAAAAATTATTATTTTTACGAAAATGAAAAAAAATCACTGCAAGATACTTTTAAAATCGTAAAATAAGAAATAAGGTAATTTTTCTCAAATATATATTTAATTTTTTTAGAAAAAATTAATTTTCTTAATTTTTTAAAATTTGAAGTAAAGTCATTTTTCGAGAAAAATTAAATTTTAAATGTATATAAATACATTACTATAAAATATATAATTATATATATATATATATTTTTTTCATTTATCAAAAAACATTATATTTAATTTTTAAAATTTATTTATTTTTATTCAAACAACGAAATTCATCTTCATTGTTTTATCAACCATGTTATAATATTAATATTACATATATATTGTGATTAATTATACCTATATGTTGTTTGTAATAGAAGATATGAATGATATTAATTCTATTCACAAATAATAATAAAACATCATGGTGTTATATTATACCCCCATAAATAAGTATTTATCTCAAAATTTGATCATCATTTTAAAAATCAAGGGTTTGACATTGGAAAATACATCTATTGAAATCTATTATCGTATTCCGAGTTGATAATAATTCATATTGATAAGTGACAAAGAGAATCAAGTATAAAATATTAAATAAGACATAACTATGTTTCCATGTGGGAAAAAGTTACTCGTAATTGAAAATAAATACATGGAGGAGAAAAATAATTCCCACGGACTAATAATTATTGATAGTGAATATGGTCAGGAAAAAGTTAACAATAACAAATTCATTAATCTATGATGACTTTAAATACAATTCAAAATATAAAAATGAATGTATTATGTTAAAATTAATTAGTCCAGAACCATTTTCATAACGTATTTAGAATTTTTAATATCACGATATACAAAACTAAAAAACATACTTACTCAGTTTCATTCCATTTCAAAAGAAAAATCAAATCATTTTATTCTGTTTCAATCATTTTTTTCGTCATCTCATACCCCATGAAATGAAAAAAAAATTCATTCCAAATCAGATAAGGGATCCCAAGATCCATTATATAATGACAATCCATTCATTATATTTCTATTATTCATTAACAAAATATAGTTTAAACCTGATATCAAATATAGAAAAATCTTCATATAGGGAAACTATACATTAATATCTAAAACCATATCAAAAGAAAATCTTTAACCATTCAATAAATTATTAAGCTAAATAACCTTATAAAATAAAAAATTTATAAATATGTTCACTAAATTTGAAATAGTAGACAAAACATTAATCATAAAACATCATAATGCTTATCTGAATTATTCACATAACAAATATGTGAATTTTTTGGTTATTTATTGTCCTTTAACATGATAATAACTAAAATTACAAAAAAATAAAAATGAAAACATAGCTTATATTTCATTATGTATATAATCTCACCTATTATTTAATATATTCCATAAATCCTAAAATATTATAAAATATATCTATTATAAAATATCCCACATTTTCATCAAACCAGTAAATTTTCAAATAATCAGAATTACTATCCAATTTAAATTATTCATATCAACCATATATTGTTAAAAACTAAATTCTATTAACTCTAAATAATTAACATATTAAATGATCTCTTTCCCATGATCACTTTTTTAATAAAATATCACATTTACAATAAATAAAATTTTTAGGCCATCAAAACCATTGAAAATGTTCTTTAAAATAATTAATTAAAAATTTCGACAATGATAACATTATATATTTCATGATTCATAAAATATAATTAATGAGTTCCAATGTATAATCAGTTCAATCACCCCACTTCATTGAAATATTATTAACTGGGTTTAATCATCACAATCATTGATACTTCTTTCCTTTAATATTCCATGTTACTCTATTTTTCATTAAAAAAATATTAATTATACCACAATTCTGATCATATTATTCAACATTACCCATGTTAATTTTTTTATATATTTACCATAAGGTCCATATTTATAAAAATCAACCATTAATTATTTCTTATGGAAACCATTACTCTCATATATCGCATTAACAATAATTTAAATTTTTCTGTGGAAATAACTTATTATAATCCCCTATTTTCAGTAGATAAAAATATTATAGTCCCTCTTTGACAATCCCTTGAGTTCCCCTTCCCACATACCCAATATATAGGAAAATAAATATTCTTTACTCGGTATTCTCTACCTTTTGAGATCTTAGTAAACTCAATCCTTGTCTTATATTATTTTTCTTAGAGTTAGTTAAAGATTAGTTATTTAATCATATATCATGATAAATGAATACTAATAATCCTAATATCTATTAATATATTCATCAACCTATTAGTTTTTTCATCAACATAGTCTCCATGACATTTAATTTTATTCTGGTTTCTTCTTGTTCTTTATATTAAAAAAAAATAAAATGAATATTTTGATAAATAGTAATTATAGTTATAAACCAAACTATAATAAAAAATAAATCATTAGTTTTAAAAATAACCAATAAATCTTAAAAAATAATGTCAACTTAGGGATAACCTCTGTTATTCAATGAAATTATTTTAATCCTTCATGATGGTTCATAAATAGTTGGTTAATTTACAAAACATATCCCTTAATAATTTCCAACTTGTGTGTAGAAAGACCCATTTTTATTATCTAGGTAATGACTGATTCCAGCTCAATGATTATATTAAGAGTATATACCCATAGTTTAAACTATTATAGAGCCACATATTCATTTAGTATCTTAATATAGATGTAATATCTTGGAAACCACTTCCAATATACATCAAACAATTTCTAGGAAATAGTCCTTATATTTGAATTATCCTTAGACGTATCCATAGTTTTATATTGAGACATTTCCATAAACATATGAATAAAAATATCAAATAATATTTCTCATCCTATGTTTCAATGATTGGATAAATATTTACATGGATACACACTACCATTCCCCCAGTATTTCAGATATTTAAATCACATCTTTTTAGATAAATATATAATACATTTCACAAATACTCACGCAAGATCCATAATGGTTTAGCATACATGGACACTGGGTACAAAATATTCTCATTTAATGAATGATATTTAACATATCTAATAAATATCTTCCCCTCTTTACTATTGATAATAATACCCTACTTAAAACCGTATTTCATGACCTTGGGAAATGAAACATTAGAACGGGTGAGGATATATTTTATATAATGGTAAACATGGATGATATCATTTAAAAATTATAAAAAAGCATATTATTATCATATTCACATGATAATATGAAAATAAAAAAAATCATACACATCCTATCTAATATTATAAACCGGAGTCATGGAATATTTCTTTGTAATTCTAGAACACATGATTCACATGATTGAGAAATCCTCAAAATTCATGTACCATAAGCTCATGTCATTAATGGTTAGATCCCACATAGGTATATAAACCATATCATTTTTATGGTTAACTACCAATAATATCAAATAAAAAACAAAAAATCAATACATTTTTCTTATATCATAACGTACCTGGAATCAGCAAATATATTCGATTGTAGTTAAATAAAACACACAAGTTTCACTATATGGACCCTATCTGTCATCATATTTTTTATTTCTTAATAGATCAATAATTATCATGTTTTAAGCATTTCATACTAGAACATACATCATCATGAGTATCCCATAGTGGATCAATCCCCACATCAAATTTTCCATCATTATCTTATTAGATATAAATCTTCACCAAATACCCCTTAAAGAGGAATTAGTCCCACCCATTCTTGTTTATAATGTAACAATCTTCCTTGTATATAACGTAATAACTATCATAAAATGCAAGAAATACACATCTTTACCAGAACATCATGAAACATTGACCATAGAATAAACCAAAAAAAATTATATCCCTTAATAATTCATCTTAACCTTTATCATATAATGAAAATTAGTTTCACTAATATATTATCATGGTGTTAAACATATAGATGAAATGGGTTTCTTAAAAGTTCAATCAATTAATTAGAGTATCACATTTTGAAGAGGAATGTATTTTATAAATATATCTCCATGATTAATATAATGTACACAAATATATAAGAATTATTGTATCATTAAATTATATCCCCAGTAAAACATAATAAAATCGAAATGTTTTTGTTTGTTGATGAATATAAATTCCATTAATGGTCATTAAGAAGTTCTTGAGAAAAATATACTCTCTATTCTGATAAAATTGATTAAAATAAAAATATTTCCCAAATATTAAAAAAAAAATATTTGGAATTATCTTTGAATTTTTTTAAAAGAATAATTAAATCATTGAGTGTCACAGACAATGATAAATATCGTTTAGATTGTGCATGTCAAAACAATTTCAAATTTAAAATTTTTTATAAAATCAAAAAGTGAAAGATTATAAAATTAAATAAATATTCTATTAGAACATATTTTTAAAATTTAAATTCTGGGTATTAGATCCTATAATAACTCATTTAATAACTGTAAAACATTATGTTAAATTCATTTTTGAAAACATTTACATAGAACAAAAATGATTTCTGACTGAATAGGGAAATGTGGAAGGTTTTCCAATAAAATATTCTATTGCAATCTTTTTTCTTAAAGCGAGTTTAACCAAAGGAAAACAAATTTTCTCTAGAGATAAAACATGACAATAAAATTAATGAGTTTCATAGGAGATAAATCATAAAATTTCATTTTCATAATCATAATAATAAATTATCACAGTAAAAAAATTATTATAATATTAAAATATTACCAAGTTGGTATATTTTGATTCATTAACCCCAATAAATAATAAATATTTTTTTGATATGTATATCCCAAAATTTTCATGACAATGCTAATAAAAGAATATGATGGGAAGTATAATCACCACAAAAATTAGAATGTGGTGATTATGGAATGGGTCTCCTTGAAATAAAATAGCCCTTAAATCCAATATAATAATTATAAATGTCCTTCATACACAATAGGACTTCCTTCCCTTAGAAAACCCCAATTTTATCTCTTTATAATGTCACCAACATTTGACTTTGTGGGGGGACCAGTAACTACCGAACATGGATATGGATGTTTGGAAGGTATTTTTTTAGTGTTTCTATGATTTGATTAGATTAGGATATCTAAATAAGTTTGGTAAAGAAGTGAGCATTTATATTAGAAGGGAAGTGGAATTTTTATAAACACCCCAAACTATTTAATAATGGCATGTCACTATAACCCCATGTTCATAAAAATTTATAATAAATGGAGTGGAGGGTAGGTATTTTCAATCCAAACATCCACCAAAAAATCAATATTAAAAAAAATATTATTCTATAAACTTTAATTTTACTAAATTTTACCTTTTTAGTTTTTACGAAGGTTACATGTTTTTATATTTTTAAACTATCTAATTTATCCCTTAAGAAAAAAATATAATAAGTATTATTAAAAAATTTCCCATTATTGGTTATAAATATGAAATCTAATTTATCAATTACAAAACCTATGAGCTGGGAAAATTAATTTTATCACAAACAAATATAACACACAAACCCATTTTTTACCCTTTACCATGGTAATAGAGTTTTTACTACTTTTGGTTCAATATAATTATTATAAAAGGTAAATTGTTCCTTTAATGGGATATGGTTTACTTTTTCAATAATATACCGATAACATATTTTATGATAGGATTTATTAGGAATTAATTAAATTTAATTAAAAAGTATTTTTTATATCATAAATTATTGTCAATTTAGAAACTATCATTTACTTTGACATTAAATAAAACAAGACAATGGTGGATTTATAATATTTGATTTTAAAAATTGTTTATAATTTTATATATTATTAAATAACTCATTAATGATAATAATTTATTAAATTTATAATACTTATATTATATTTAATGTCATTTATATTATTTTCCAATTTATTATATACTGTTTTCATTGTTGTTTTCTATGAAATTAAAGTAATAATAAAATTACTAATAATTAAAAACAAATTATTCCTAATAAATTAAAATAATTAATATAAAAATTACCATTATTATTATATAGTATATGTTTTTTCCTACGTGAACACATAATTTAAATTTAAATCATAGGGGTTAATATTTTTTCATTTTCATTACATAATGTGTTATATTTCAAAATGTCTTGAAAATATATTACAAAAGAACATAAAAATAGAATCTATTGTTTAAAGGCTCAATGTATTAAAATAAAATTGTTATTTTTTAGGTGTTTAGGTAATTTTAATCTTTATAATTATAGTTAAACCCTCGGTAAACTGTTTTTTAACATTAACAATGATACACAATTTTCACTATTTTTATAATTCATTTGAAAAAAATAGCAACATATTAAATAAAATAATAATTATGATTTAGAATATATAATTCATTTTTTAAAATATGTTAACATAATTAGACCATTTTTATTTAATAATAAACTTACAAATGCAATGAAACATCTATTTTTACGAAAATAAAATTCTTATAATTATATTATGTTTTAAAATATGTATTAAGCATGATATTGACTAAAATGACTTAAATTATATTAATTTATATAAAATTGCACTAAAATATGTTATAGAAATTTTAGATAATGATATATCTTTTTAAATGCATCATATAAAAAGATCATTTTTAACAAAAATCTATATATTTCAATATTTACCAATAAAACTATTGTTTTTAGAAACAAATGAAAACATTTAACTAAGATAATTTTTATATTTTAATTCTAAACATTATTATTTTTTCAAATAAATTATCATTAATTTTCAAAAAAATAACAAAATTTTATTTTTTATTTTTACCAAAAAAATTAAAAAATATTTGAGACAATTTATTTTAGAAGAATATAAACTATTTTTTAAATTTTATTATCATATTTATAATTATAATTTATTTTTAATATCCTTTATAATCAAAATTCCTTGAAAATTAATGATATTCTTAATAAAAATTTTAATTGAATTATTATAATGGGGAAGTTCAAATAATAATATTAATAGTATAGAATGTTTCATTACAACATGGTGTTGTGTGTTTTACAAGATATACAAATAATTATATCAATTTTAAAAATTGCCAATAAAAATATATTGGTGTTACAAATGATTCATTTATTGATAACTATGAATTATATTTTTTTCATTCCCATGTAGATCGATTTTATCATCATTTCCCTATGGTACTATTATTATCATTGACGACATTGAATTTTTATTTCTTAAGTTTATCCTTAAAGAGGGTTAAATATATCCCTTAATATATTTTCATTTCCACCATCATAGGAATAAATATATTAAATTAATTATGTTAAAAAATGTTTATTGTTGGATTAAATTTATGATAGATACTTGAGATATAATATCGAATAGGAAAAGCTAGGAATAGTGGGAAAAATCATACCTAAATACCGGTTTATTAGAACGTATGAGTTTATCCTAATTATAAAGAAGTGTAAACCTTAATGATCCTCAAAATAAAATAAAATCAAATATTTTCTAAATAATAAAATTATCTATTTTAAGTCTAGTTCCTTATAGTTTTTATTAGATTACTGGATTAGTTAACTTTTTAAATTATTATATTTTGACATAGGGCTAACATAAGAACAAGAAAATGGGTTTATAGTTTTATGCATGATCATAAAATCATGTGCACAAATAACACATTTTTTGGTTTTATGTGTTTTGATTTTATAGTGATTGATGATATTTTTGGAAAATTTTTATTGGTATGACTGTTATGTAACCGAAAGTGTTAACAAGAATGATTATTTCATATAAATAATGTTATATTTTTGGGGATGTATTATGAAAGGTGTGTTAAAATTTTTTGGGTTAAAACATACATCAATGTGGACATTTGGAATAATTTTTTGAATAGTCTCATCATATTTTTTGGAATATTATAGGAATTATATAGTAATCAGATATCTAATCAGTCTGGTGATATCCTTTCACATACGGAAATATCATAGTTCTTAATCCCATAACTGGAGTGAGATAGAGGTTCATTGCCTACTAGTATCCACCTGATGTCCTACTTAGTATGAATTTTATTTAATATAAATGATTTCATTGAAAAGAATAAATGTTTTTTCTATCCTAATTTTTTATATATCCATAGGATTAAAAAATGATTCAATGATTAAGTTATTCAAACTATTTTGGAAGAAGATAACTATATTATGATGGAAAATTATATGATTAATGTAATCCTAAAATTTTGGGATTTTATTTTTGGAATAATTATTTAGTTAAATTTTGGAATCATATATAATCGTAATCTATAGTTATGGGGATTTAGGTTTTTTATCGAATTAGTTATCATATTTTTGATATTATTTGAATAAAAGATATAAAAGTTTTCAATAATAAAATTATGTTGGATAAGTTCTATATAGAGATTAATATTAAATTAATTTAATAAGAATATGTTATCATATCATATTTATTTATGGGTTTTTAGATTAGTAGATTAAAAATTGATTAATTCAATATTAGTTATTTATAAAATGTTCCACATTGAACTATGGTTATTAGTTTTGATTAATTATAGATTAAGGTTGTATATATTCATATAATTGTTCATTAACTTTTTGAATTATAATACCTTATTCTATCCATTTTAATTTTTTTTCGAAATAAAGTACAAATATCTTTTTACTCTTTTTGGATTATTGTATTCAATTGAGGTTTTTTCATAGTATATACCTAAAAATTTCATCTTGAATAATAATAGTTTTGAGAAATGGATGAAATTTTAGTGGAAATTTATTAAAAGATTAAATTACACCTATCTATTAATATTTATCCTTATCATCATTGTATAATATTTAATGGAGTTACTCAACCCTTGATAAAGGATCAGGATATTGAAATGATATCATATTACATCCATTTATGATGATTCTATGTTCTTCTTTCACACATAATGATTTATAGTCTTATTTTCAGTAACATTCTCAAGATCATTTACTTTCTTTTTATCAATGTTCTCTACCCCTCTCTATAATTTTTTAGAAATTAAATTTTCAATGTATTCCTATATTTTCACATCCCACTAATGTTATTATATTTGGAAACCAAGATATGTGTTAATCCACATGAACTTTGTAATCCTCATTCCATTACTTTATGGAGATGTTTTGTTAACCCATTTTACAATGTATAATTTCAATAATGAAAATTTCAAAAGTCATCCCAGTATATAGTGAACCCATGATAATAGTTTTATGAATAAATAAAATATTGTTTTGTATAGAACTAAATATGATGATATAATAAAAGAACACTATGTCTTATTTTATATACAACAAACACCACCAATAAAAAATGAACCATAAAATATTTTCATTTAAAATTTAGAGTTTTAAAATTTCAATTAAACTATTATGTATGAGAATGATTAACAAAATCACAAAAAATATATAAAGGCTTTAATTAACCATTACGAATTTTAAAATTCTTAGTAAATAATCGCACAATATTTTATTATAAGGTCATTTTATTCTACTAAAAAATGTTTCCTTTGAAAAAATTATATTGATTTTGATGAAATAATAATATAGTAAAATTATACATGTTTTAGATGATTTATTTTATGAAAATAATATAATCATTTAAATTTCTAGATCAATATTATATTAGGGTGAAATTTTGGGATTTATCTGAACAGATTGATATTTCATGGAATAATGAAAAATACAAATTTTTGTAATACTTTCATTTTATTTCATTAAATAAAGATATTTAAAATTTCTCTTTTAAATTTTGGTTATATAAATATTCATAAAATATAAATAATATATTTCGTAACATAGGATTCATTATTATACCAAATTTTTATATAAGTTCATTTTTTTTTGATTAAAACGCATTTTTCTAAAAAATGATTTTCATTAAATTTTAAAATTTACACTAAAATTTATTTATATCACATATAAGAATAAATTTGTATGAACCTAATTTAATTTTATTATTCATATTTTAAAATTTTATGCCATATGAT
Organism: Viscum album; assembly: GCA_963277665.1. Classification (NCBI taxonomy): domain Eukaryota; kingdom Viridiplantae; phylum Streptophyta; class Magnoliopsida; order Santalales; family Viscaceae; genus Viscum; species Viscum album. The sequence goes on along the minus strand of OY728133.1, from coordinate 260,123,032 downwards.
TTTTTTATTTTCCTGAAGAAGTTAAATTTTTTTAAATAAATAAAATACAGTTCCTATGTAATACTATATATTTTATGATATCCACATGAAATTAATATTAAAAACTCTAATAAATATATGTGATTGATAATTTGAGAAAATATTCTGAAAATATAATATTAAATTGTTTTAAAATATATAAATTATAAGTTAATTTATAATAAAAATTAAATAACTTTTAGAGTTAATGTATTGCTTGCACAGTAATGAAAAGGTCATGTTTTGTATCCTAACAATAATAATTTTGGAATAAATGGTTTTAAAATAATTTAATAATCAAGATTAGGATTATATTTTTATTTTTATTTTTAGTTATAAACATTAGAGGTATATTAAAAAATATAATCAAATTTCATTTGAAAAACTCACATAAGGATTGAAAAGTAAAAATAAAAAATAAAATATTTATTCATGATATAACTATTAATAAAAATAAATATTTAGTAAATAAAAAAAGTTAATAATGAACATACTTAATTTATAATAATTTTTTACAATTTTTAGAGATAAAGTAACTATATTCAATTCTTATAAAGCACCAACATGATTCATATGTAATGAGAAGAAAAATAAAGTTTAATTTTAAAATCACTAAAATTAATTTTGTTATTATAGAATTATAGTTAACCCATGATTTTATAGATAATTTTAAAATATTTAGTTTGTGTGAATTGATTAAATTTAAATTAATTTTTTATCATGTCGGTTTTAATGTCAAATTAAATGAATAGTTGAAAACTTGAAAATAATGATGTTTTATAAACAAATATTAAATTATACAATATTGATAAAAACTAATAATTTTTATGATATAATGGGGTTAGGTTGTAAATATATGTTTTTTTATTTTTGGGTCAATTTTATTATAGTAACATAGTTGAATCTGAAATTTAAAAAACATTGATTTCCTAGTACTTGTGAAAAGGTTTAGAGACTAGTTATAACTAAGTGATGTGATTGAAAAAATAATCAAAACTTATTCAAATATTATTGGAAGAGTATATTTATACTAAAAAACCTACTTTATTAATATTATATCAATTTGGATCACTATGAACTTGGAAATTAATTTATATTAATTTAATACATTATGAAATTGCTAGAATGCCCATCCCCTCACTTATAAAATGGTAGCACCTTTACACACCAATGAAAAATATAAGTTCCATTATTTCTATGATACCAAACTAAATAAATTACTAGTATCCCTCCAAACATTATTTATTCCTTACATCTATAATAATAAAGGCCTTACATGGCCCATGTTTTAAAGTAAATGGGGTTGTTTGAAGTAAAAAGTATAACTTTTAACTAAATGTTTTAGATTAATTTCTTTTTCTTTATCCTTAAAACTATGATCATACATTATGAATTAGTTACACTCTTATGAACCATATATTTTCAAATTTTTATGTTAATTTAAAAGCTATATTCATTTAATTTTTAACAAAATTGAGTTGAATCCATCGTTCATGTGTAATTGGACTACTACATCATGAATCAATGGACTTTTTTATTCATAACCACTTCTCATAAAATGTTATAACGACGTGTTAAATGTATATATATTGTATTCATTACATATTTACCAATATGAAAATATAATATATCAACTAATTCCTTACAATTCCATCCATTGAAAATTGATAATGTCGTTCATTCACACATGTGGATTACCACATTCATGACGTTATGTGATTCATTTTGTCACCAAATCAAAAGGATTCATTATATAAACTATTTATAGATATATTTATGATATTAATGATATAATAAAAATTATTTTATGAAAAAATAATAATGAATTTCATTCTCTCATATTTTCTAGAAAATGGGATCTTTACTCTGGTATACGTATGAATGACCATCTCCATCACTATAACACAGTTCATTATAATAAAATTAATTCATGGTAGGTATTAAATTTAACAGTTATTTATTAAATTATTATTATATATTTATTATTATTATAGATATTATGGAACAATGATCACATTGACCATGGTGAAAAAATAATGTCCTTTTGTAATTATCAATCAAACGGCAACAAAAAAACTACTTAGACCTCGCCAATTAAGTAATTTCATATGTTATTTAATCTAATAGATTAATGATAATGGAATATTTATATAAAAATTTCTTATTAAATCAAATAATTGGTGTAATTTTATAATAAATGATTTAAAAAATATGCATGCCATTGTAGAGATGATGAAATGGATTTTATATCAAATTATCACCATTGAGGAGTATTTTTGTAGTATACACAAACATTATTATATATGGTGTAGAAAATTACCATTTGAAATTTTTTTGTAATGATTTATTAATTTGTAATTTTAATTTATGTTATATTTAAAAATATTTCAAAAAATAAATTTTTTTTAAAATTCATAATGTGGTAATATATTTCATAATATAATTTATATTCACAAGTTATAATTTTACTTCATGGAAGTTTTTATTACATGATTATGTTTTTATTAATCAATCTATTTTTTATATGTATTTATAAATGATTTAAATTGATTTAATTATTTTCACACAATATTTTCATGGATTAATTTTCAATTTATCATTTATGATCATTTTAGGGAATTCATTATATTAATCACAATTATTGGGGACATATTTCAGGTCATGTACCATGATTACCAAATATGGTCTACTAACTATTTCATGAAGTAATTTTTTTATATATTATCGTTAAATTCATTGGATTTATAGAGAAATTTTATATTCATTATTAAATGTCTTTTAATTTTGAATGTTACCGAATATATAAGTGTTTAGTGGTATAATCTCATTTTTATGTGATATTGTTTATGATCAATGTTAATTTTAGGGGAAATCATATTCTCGTATTTTCATACACCATCTAACCTTTTTTATCACATATTAAATATTATTTATTAAAATTTTAATTTCCATTTCATATATTATTTATTAATGAAACATAAAATGAATTATTTAATGTATTATATTATATATCTTCTATTAGGTCGAGATTATTTCTCATCTATAATTATGATATCTGAAATATTTTCTAAAATGTTCATTTCTAAATATATATGATTTTTTAAAGTTGTTCTACATGATCTTTAACCATATTTTAAAATTACCTTCTATCACAGTTAGGAATATAATTTTGAAAAAAAATCCCATATTTTATATTAGGACGTTAAATATGGTAAATATGTGTCTCTTTTTTTGGTTATTTTTTATAGTCATATTTTAATACATTTTTCACCTATTTATGGTTAAATAGGGAATTGAACCTTAAAATAAATTTATAATAACAAAAAAAATGATATGAACACATTTATCTAATTTATTGTCTGATTGTTTCTCAACCATCCTTTTCCAAGATTAGAATTTATGGAAATATAAAAAAAATTCTTTTTGAGAAAAACATATATAAAATTTAATGTAAATATATTTCAAAAAGTTCACTCTATATTTTTTAATATAAATAGATGTTTTTTAAAGGGAAAAATATATTCTTTTAAAATAGTTATTTGAAATATAAATATTTGATTGTTGGTAATATTTTATATTTTCATTGATGGCATAATGACATTAAATGCGTACAAACTACTGATGTAGTTCTTCTTTAATGTATTAATAATTGATTAAATGAGATTTAAACCAATAAATGTTATATTTTATGTGTTATTTAAGGAGTCTTAATAATTTAGATGTTGAAATAACATATCAAATATATACTAATGGATTTTATTCTAATTCTATTTTTTTCCTGTTCTTTTCATTGTAAAATTATGTGGATAGTTCTAAAAATATAATTAATAGTATATTATATTTAATAATATTTTAAAAAATTATTGATAAATCATTTAAGCATTAAAAAAAGAATATTTGAATGATATAGGGACTAAAATTTCATCAATTTTACATTACTGTTCAAAAATCCATATTATATGTAAAATTATTATGCTTAATATTGACGAAGACATTATCGTAGTAAAGGTTATAATTTTATAACCAATGGGTTAATACAAAAGGTAATGTCCAAAATAATATGAAAAATATTGAATATTTTATTTCTTAAAAATAAAATTACTATATAATCCATATCAGAATAACCATATAATTTTGGAAGAATTTTACATGAGTTAGACACACATTTTATTATATTATTTCACGTGTTTCAAAAAATTTATTTAAGAATATTTTTTAATATATATGTATTTAATTTAAATTTTATCAGGTTTTTGTTTTTAGAATTACATTCATTGAAATTCATACAACATACACACATGTTGTAAAGGTATGCCATTGCCCCTCTAAGGGATAAAGAAAATGAGGGTTTCCAAGGAAGAGGTATAACTTTTAATATAATGTTTTGGTTTTATTTCTTTTTCAATCTCTGTAAAATATTATTCAACCATGAGTAAAAAATAATAGTATTATATTATACATTTTCATATATTAATATCATCTATTTCATTAACTATATCCATCTCTCATTCAAACAAATGGGAAAAGAAATAGTCATGCATGCGTTCGGTGGACCACAACCTCACAAACTAAAATAATTCATTTTCCACCATTATATCCTCTAAGAGTTGGCGTCCATGAAAAAACTGGTTATACTTTGATTACATGTATATTTAATGTATTATTATATATTGTTCATAGTTATGTATGACTATGATGTAATAATGTCTAAGAGTATTTGTTACATTGATAAGGTCCTAGAAGTCCCATGCTATGATGATAACCTTGAAATTTTATAACAATATTCATAAGTATAGTTTTTCGATTGGATGAAATACTATGATGGGACTCATAGCATGGATAACATCAGGTGAGAGTACATGTTAGCAGATGATACTTTCACTCATGAAGTTCTCACTTGGTAATCTCTAAGAGAGGAGATTAAGAGAACAGACCCGCTGGTAGGAATTCCGCATGTTTTGGTGTCATCATTTAATTCAATCTGCGAGCTTGTGTAATTATCCTCAGACAATAAGATTATCATTAATATGTGTCACAACTTGCAAATATTTACTAATATGAACCATCACACTGACAGTTGGAAGGAAATAGGGTATGTTAGGTGTATCATGACTGGAATTTTATTAATGGATAAGCCATGGAAGGATTTTTTCCTTCTATTCATGGATGTTGTTGTCTCTACCCTTTGATTGAAATAGAACCATCACAAGAAATTCCATGTCCATGGTATAATGATGGATTTATTTCAGGTAGTCAAAGAACGACATGTGAAGAATAAAAGTTGATAACAAAATCATGAAACATGCTTGATGAGATATTGCGACAATGAGTTTATATTACATAGAGAAATTTTGTATGTGGATGTCGTTGTTGAGACTTTATGTTCTTTCTCTTGGGTGCATTTACCTGTTTTGAGAGAGTACTCCTGAACTTTAGGAAAGCCCGCCTAATTCCAATAAGAAAAAAGCCTATACGGTCACACAATAATGGGTTTTTGTGGTCTTAGTGAAATTTTATTTGAATTTAATTAATGAAATAAATATTATTGTCAAGATTGTGGAATGATTTTATTCTAGAAAAAATATCCCATAAATTAAATAAAATATATATATTTATTGAACATTTAATGATTATTATTTACTAGTTTGTAAATAAAATATTTATTTAATAGAATTAATTAATTATTTATTTATTCGTGTGTTCAATTAAAGTAAATGGATATCGAGCGGAACAAGGTCAGTCGAGTAGTAAAATAATTATTTGCAAGATAGTAAATAATTATTTAACATGTTGGCATAAGTTAAAATAACAATGACACTGCTATTATTTTATGATGCAGAATTTTAATTTATAATTTTTTTTTCACAAGGTGGCACACCCTAAAAAATGAAACTGTATAATTATTATAATCGTGGGTTTTCTCTATGTTCATTTATGTATTTAATTGTTGCTATGAAATTAAATATTGTAACTAAAAATCCATGTACATAAATAGACAAGTAGGCCTGTTGTGCCATATGCCACACCACACGCCTGGTGAATTGAGAATTGATAAGCCAAAAAAATTCTCTCCCTAATCATCTTATCTCCCCTCTCAAGAACAAGGGAGGTTCTTTATGACCAAAGAAAAAGCGATCAAGAAGGACTGACATAGGACACTCGCTTCATCACACTAGCACCCAGAGAATGAGCAGTGTCGATGAACGACCATCAAAGCACATGTGGATCACTTCTAGAGGGATTCTACTTTGGATCCTTACAAGGGAAATGCGATAATCTAGAAGGGTTATTCCAGATGATCAACATCAAAAATAAAGAAAATACAAAAGATCCATTTATTATTTTCTTTATGAAATTAATTAAATTAATTATTAACATGGTGTTAAATATCCTCTCTAATGATTTCAGTCCACATTCTTCATTATATAAATCTTTGACTATATTCAATAGAGACTGGAATTCATCATCGTATTGATCCTAGAATAATCATCGATCATGGTAATAATCAAAGTTGGGTGCCGTCCCAACAATGCTTCTGTTGTGCCAGGAACCTTCAACTAGTAGTTGTGCAATGTAACATCATAGTTTATAATTATGTTATTTTTTTTAATGACATGGGAATTTAATAATATAGTTGTAACAATTCAATTTAATCATTCAAAAAATCTGAATCATGAGATATATTACCCTCTTTAATTTCTCGTTGACATTAATGAAACAATTTTTTCTTTTAATTTTGATTAATATAAAATTGAGGATCTCATCTATAGGTACCGATGATTCCGGGAAATACAACACTAGAACACACAGTGTGTATTTGGCAGTACACATCATGTAGTCAAGATTCAATGCATCGAATCGGTCCTCCAAACCAAGCCTCGTGTTGGAGTGTTTCTATGTCTTAAATGACTCTATGTCTTGACATGGAATAGGTGGCACACCGTTTATGGTTTAAACTTCATGTGGACCAATGGAGACTGTGTGAAGTCTATTTTGGATAGGGTTGGACCATGTACCCCGTACATGACTTTCCTGGTAGGATACTGGGTAACCAGGAACTATACGGCGTGTGGCCCACTGGACACTCCATGTACTCTGAAAATTTCCAATGTACAGTCAAACTCTATTTCCCCTAGCGTGCACTTTAGATAAATTTTGAACAATATTAAACACTGTGTAGTTGGAACTACAAGTCTTGTACACATCCAAATTACACAGATTTATTAAAATATAATATTATTTTATCCAAACCCTTGATAAGTGTACCATTGTATGAGATTAAATCAAAGGCACAACACATGATAGGTGTTTTATATATATATATATATGTTTTTTTAATTTAACATGTCCATAAAGTTTATTTATACTCATTAAGTAGTTATGAATAGAAATTCACCGAGTTTCCTTCATGGTACAAGTTACATAAAAATATAAATTTAAATATATTTATTTACAAAAAATTACGATGGATGAGAATCTCAATGAAATTCACAAAATGGATTAAGATAAATGGATTGATTAATTAAAGATGATACTTAATTGATTCGAGCGTGATTTATCTTAAATAAGAACGATTAAATATTTGATGGATAGTTTTATTTAGGCAGAAATATTGTTTCATGTATGGATCATCATGATCAAGTCCAAGAACATTATATGTGGATGGTTTCATTTAATTTACTTATTTGAGTTAAATTTGTTGGCTTGTGATCCTTCTCATAATTAATATATAGGGCCAGTGATCCTAGGTATTCTTTTTTGTAAAACCCCTTTTACCCATTACCTATATGTGAGTTAAAAAAGGAATATTTAATACACATAACTACCAAGATAGTAGAGGTGGTTCAAGTTGGAGTTGAGACGAAACAAATCCAAGGAGATATAAAGGTGGACAGGTCGAAGCTATAAACATGAACCCAAAATGTCCAAGGTGTTTCACCCCTAGGTCAGGGAAAGTTTATCAACCTCTTGATAAACTAACCATTATGAAATCTCATGATAATTCCATTTACAGTACTTTATATCATTCAGTTGCATGGTTTTTCATTATGAATGTGTTGTTAGGATCACATAATTAATGAATTAAACTAGCATACAAGATGGAACTAAAATGATCTAGACTTATGCGTAAATATTATCAAGACATGGTTGATCACTTAAGTAAGTTCCAATTAATACTAACAAGAATGAGATAATGATAAAATAACATTCATGTATAAGAGATAAAATTCTCTCAAATAACCTTCTCCTACCTGATTAAGGGAAAAACTCAATATAATAATGTGGTTGACCAACCCTTGTAGGGACACTTACATTTATCCCAAAATACCTTTTGGAAGGTTTCAGGTTGACTTAACCATATTACATAAATAGGAGTATCCCTTTCTAGACTAGGTGTAATATTAGAGGAAATAGTTGATGAAATCCAATGTCATGATTTCAGGTTTGGAGAGTCCACTCAATAGATCATGGAGTTGTAAGCCTGGAGTTGTCAATGACTTTCCTACCTAAATACCTTATAATAACATTACCAAATCTTGTTTGGTTTATACGAAGGGGAATATGGATCCTTTCCACTAGAATGTCTTGGCAACAAGTCATTACAAGTTCAATGGTGAGGGTCATTGGTACTTGAAAAAAATAGTGGGAGACATAATAAGTTCAATTACTTCTCATAAAATGTAATCAAGAAAGTACTAATTATCTGCTCTTTTAATTCTAGAATAATTATGAAATGCTTGTCATCCACATTATCCCGGTGATCAATTATGGATAAAGAGATCATTTTCACTGGAAAAAACTTCCAGAACTGGTTCAGACACCTTCAGGTTATCCTACGCCATAAACAGAAGTCTTATGTGTAGGACTCATCATTTCTGGATCCGCCTTCCAAAGAGGCCAGTGATGAGGATTTCTTATTCTATGAGAAACATATGAATGGAACGGTTTATGTTAAATGTTTTATGTTATCATAAATTCCTAGTGAGATCATGTAGTCTCATGGAATCATAGATTCAATAACATGCTTGAGGACCTTTATTGTCTTTACAAAGAGATAGAAAGACATGAATGGTTTGAGATCCCCAAGGCACTCTTTCAGAGTAAGATTAGAAAAAGGTGGCCTATCTAGGCCTCATATAGTAAAGCTCATTGGCTACATTGAGCGCCTCGAGGTTATAGGGTTTAAACTCTCCAATGAACTGGGCACTGATCACATTGTTTCATCACTCCCTCAAAGCATCTCAAACATTGTTGTCATTTTCAATATGAATGACATTTATAAGTCTATCTGATATTCTTATCCTCGTTTTCCATGTGGAAAAAAATATGAACCTTGAAAGGCCATATTTCCTTTTGGTGAATAAGAGTAAGGCAAAGAGATTTAATCCCAAAGCTTCTTCACGAACATCCAATAAAAGGATGATCAAAGGGGATGAAAGGGAATGAGAGGCTGTTTGTTTCACATGTAGAAAGAAGGTCCACTCGAAGAAGAACTGTACCCAGTCTATGAAGTAAGGGGAAGATTCATGGGCATTTCTTATCGAATGAAATCAATCTGTTTAAAAAACATTGGGTATTATATACAGCTTGTGGTTCTCACATACGTATCCATATATAGGAACCTAGTAGATTCAAGAAGATTGATTAAGGGGAGGTAGATCTATGATATACCAACAAAGACAGACTTGCAGATGTTGTAGTTGGGGACTACCACCTCACATAGCCAACAAGGATGATATTGTTCTTAAAGGGTTGTTTTATATGCTTTATGTAACTAAAAAAATAATTTTTCATTCCAGAAATTATATAGATGGATTTGTTTTAAATTTTGGAAATGAATGTTTTTTATTTTAAAAAGATGACATTAGTTTTTGTAGGGAACATTTATGCGATGGTCTTTCTGTGTTTGATTACACAAACCATGTAATGGAAATCGATAAAAAAGATATTTCACATGACTCATACCACACCCATCTTTGGCTTCTCTAGCTGGGTCATGGAAACGAGAAACACTTGATAATGTTACAATACAGATGGATATTTAGGTTAATTTGAACTAAAACCACTTGGCAGATGTCGTTCATGTTTTCGAGGCAAAATAACAAAATCCCCATTTAGTGGGAATAGTTAATAGGCTAAAGGGCTTCTTGAATTTGTTCATACCAATGTGTGTGGACCATTTCATGTGGATGAAAGGGGTAGGTACTCATACTTCATAACATTTAGTGATTATTTATGTATATATGGATATATATACATAATGAGGCATAAGTTAGATTCCATTGATAAGTTCAAGGAATAAAAGAATGAAGTTAGGATCCATCTTGGTATAAATATTAAGAAACATCTCTCTAACCGAGATGGGGAGTATCTTATTCTGGTCTACATTGATTACTTACCAGATTTTAGGATCCTATCCCAAGTCAGACCTCCTAACTCACCTCAATGGAATGGTGTATGTGAAAGGATAAACCGCACGTTGTCAGACATGGTGAGATCAATGATGAGTCATGAAAGTTTTCCATTATAATTTTGGTGGTATGCGTTATAAATAATGACACACATACTAAAATAATTACAAACTAAATTGATAATGGTATTCCATATATGTTCTGGAATGTAATAAAAGCCATGTTATCAAATTTACATGTGTGTTATAGCGAATCATTTGTTAAGTCCTCTATAGGTAATAAACTCGCACCCTAAGGCACAAAGTGTACCTTTAAAGGATAACCCAAGGAAACAAGGGGATATTACCTACACAACCCGACAAACAAAAAGGTTATAGTGGTGAGAAATTCTATATTCTTCGAGAGGGAGAACATCTCACAAAGATATAGTGAGAGAAACATAGAGTTCAATGAATTCGAGGATCAATGTACCGAAGAGTTGGTACAAGAACTGATTCTATAAAGCCCTATGGAAGAAGAATTTGTTCCAGAGACACTAGTACCGTGTAAGAGTACAAGAGAGTTTGTAGAACCAGAACAATATGGTTTTCTAGTAACTGAGGATAGTGAATCATTATTAGTTTATAATAATGATCCTCTAACCTACAAGGAATCAGTAAGTGGCACACATGTTTCCATGTGGCAAGAATCCATGAATTATAAAATGGATTCCAAGTACCAATACCACGAATAGATTTTGGTAGATCCTCAAGTTGTTGTAAATCGTATTAGTTGTAAATGGGGTTTCAAGAAGAAAATGGACATGGAAGGAAAATTCAGTACTTATAAGGCATGACTGGTTGCAAAATGGTTTAAACAACCTTAAGGAATTGACTGTGATGAATCCTTCTCACTAGTTGTAATGATGAATTCCATCAGAACTATACATGTTATTACATCTTATCGTGACAATGAAATTTTGAAAATGGATTTTAAAATATCATTCCTTAACGAGAAACTTTAGGTTTTTTCTACGTGACTCAACCTGAAGGGTTTGTGACTCCAAAGGATTCCAATAAGGAATGTAAGTTGCAAAAATCCATTTATGGATTAATGAAAGCATCGAGGTCAGGGAACATTTGTTTTGAGGAAGCCATAAAATAATCTCATTTTATGTTGATTGAATCTCAGGTTAGTGTCTACAAACGAATTAGTGGGACTGCAGTCATTTTCTTAATAGTATATGTTGATGAAATATTTCTTATTTGAAATGATATGCCAGTTTTATAGTCTATTAAGGCATTGTTGAATCAGTTATTCTTCATGAAAGTCTTGGGAAAGGCGGAATATATACTATGTATCATGATCCATCAAGATAGATCCCAGAGTTTTCTAGGCTTATGTCAAAGTACATACATTAATAAGATACTAAAGTGATTTAGTTTTGAATAATATTAGAGTGGACTTTTTCCAACATCACAAGCCATTCATCTTTCCAAGAAAATGTGTACTCAGACACGTGTGGAAAGAATAATAATGGAAAATAATCCAAACACAACAAATACTGAATCATTCATATATGTCATGCTATGTACTAGGGTGGACGTCACCTATGCATTGAGTGTGGTAGGAAGATATCAAGCTGACCTAGGTGAATTCCATTGGATGGTATTCAAGACATTTCGAAAGAATCTGAGGCGTACTAAGGATATGTTCTTGGTTTATGGAGGAGATAAGGAACTAGTTATTTGAGGATATAATTATTCTAGTATCCAGACTGATCAAGATGACATAAAGTCACAGACAAGATACATCTTCACTTTGAATGTAGTAGCAGTAAGCTAGAAGAGCTCAAAGCAGAGTGTGGTCGCATATTATACAGCAGAGTATGAGTACATTGTAGCTTCTGAGGAAGGTAAAGAAGTAGTTTGGATTCGAAGCATTGTCTAGGAACTTGAGTTGATACATAGAAGTAATTATATCATCACACTGTACTGTGAAAATATTGCAGCGGTGGCTCTCACAATAGTTTTAAGGTCACATCAGCGGACGAAGCACATACATTAGATATATCATCTACTGCAGGATTTTTCTCATAGAGGTAAAGTTACAGTGATCATTATTTCCATGAAAGACAATGCGGTTGACCCCTTGACAAAAGACTTGACTCTGAAGAAACATTATCATTATTTGAGTTCTAGTGGACTGAATGTCTTAGGAAGTTGGCTCTTAACCAAGTTGGACTTTGTAAGATTTTTTGTCATAGATCCAACTTGTTTTAATTTTATTACATGGATATTTAATGTATTATTACATATTGTTCATTTTTATTCACGACTATGATGTAATAATGTCATATAGTATTTGTTAAATTGATATGGTCATGGAAGTTCCCCTCTATGATGAGAACATTGAAATTCTATAATAATATTCTTAAATTTAGTTCAATAGTTGGATGACATACTATGATGGGACATATATCATGAAGACCATCAACTATGAGTTCTCATAAGAAGATGCAAGTTCCTCTTATTAAGTTTTCTCTTGGTAATCTCTAAGCTAAGATATTAAATGAATAGACCCAATAGTATGAATTCTGAATGTTTTTGTGTCATCAAATATTTCAATTTGCGAGCATGCGTAATGATCCTTAGACTTTCATATTATGATTAATAAGTCTCACGAATTACGCACTTTTATTTTTTGATGAAAACCGTAATGTAGATAGGTAGTGGGATGTAGGGTACGTTGGGTGCATCAGGAGTAGAACATTATTAATGGATAATTCTAGAAAGGATTTTTCACTACCATTTATCGATGTTGATATCTCAGCCCTTAGATAGAAATTAAAAAATCGTGAGAAATTCCATGGCCATTGTGTAACATTGAGTTTATTTCAGGCAGTCAAAGAACGATGTATCAAGAATAAAAGTTGATGGCAGAGTCATGAAACATGATTGATGAGATATTGCGATGAATGGATTATATTACACAATGTGGTTTTTTATGTGGATGTAGTGGTTGCAACTTTACATTCTTTATCTTGGGTTTCATGACCTGTTACTAGACAATACACTTGGACTTTAGGAAATCTCTCCTAATTCCAATGAGAAATAATCTTAGAGGGTCACTCACTATATTTTTTGGAGGTCTCTGTTAAATTCTATTTGATGTTAATTTATTTAATAAATATTATTCTCAAGACTGTGGAGTAATTTTATTCAAGTTAAAATGATTGCATAAATTAAATAAAATATATTTATTTATTGAACATTTAATAAATACTTATTTATTAGTGTGTGAATAACATATTTATTTATGAGAATAAATTATTTATTTATTTATTCATGTGTTCAATAAATGAAAGTGTAGTTCGAGAGGACCATAGTCTGTCTAGTAATAAAATAATTATTTTCAAGATGGTAAATAATTATTTAACTAGTTGGGAAAAGTTACAATAATAATGAAACTTCTATTATTTTTTGACGGGGTCTTTTATTTTATAATTATTTTTTTCCCAAGATGGCGCACCACGAAAAATTAAGAGGTATTATTATTAAGATAATAGGTTTTCTCTATGTTCATGAATTTATTTAATTTTTTTATGAAATTGAATATTGTAACTGAAATCCCATGTTTATAAAAAGACAAGTTGGCCTATTGTTCCTTAGAGCACACCATAAACCTGGTAATGTAAGAATTGTTGAGCCAAATAATTTTTCTATCGAATCCTCTTCTCTCACCTCTCATGAACAAGAGACGTTCTCCAAGACTGAAGAAAAAGTGAACAAGAATGACCGACATAAGATACTCACCTCACCGAGCTTGCACTCGGAGAATGAGCGGTGTAGATTGGAGGCCATCGAAGCATGTATGGATCACTGCAAGTTGGATTCTAGTTTGGATCCTTACAAATGCAATGAGATAATCTGGAAGGGTCATTCTGAATGATCAATATCATCAACAAAGAAAATACCAAATATCCAGGTATAATATTCTTTATGGAATTAATTAAATTAATTATAAACATGTTTTGAAGGATCCAATCTAATGGTTTCAGGACACTTTGTTCTTTATATAAATCTTTGATTATATTCCATGGTGACTAGCAATCATTGTTGTATTGATCCTAGAGTAATCATAGATAATTGTAAAAATCAATGTTGGGTGTCGTCCCAACTATGCTTCTGCTGTGCCCGAAACCATTATCTATAAAATATGGAAGTAATAAAGTTTTTAATGTGTATATATTATATTCTTGGCCTAATTACCCTTCCAAAAAAAAAAATTTCTTATATTTTCTTACATTTCCATCCGTTGAAAATGATATCAATTTTTTTGTGCACATGTGGATTACCAACTCCATTAAGGGATGTGATTTTTTCTTAATAACCATATCCAATGGATGATATATATGAGATTATTTATATAAATTATATATTTTTTATAATAAAATACTCATTATATAATGGTGAAATAATTCTTACCTTCTTTTCAACATGTTCATTGAAAAATAGAAATGTTACTCATGTGTACAAACACACTTACATATCAATGATTATAAAATAAGTAATTTTTCAGTACTATATTTTATATATGTTTTTAAAATTATAATTGATTTATAAAAATGATAATAATATAAAACTTTTAAGAATATATATTAAGGAATAATTAAATCTTTTTTAACACCTATTACCAATTTTAATAATTTCCAAAATATTAATTTTTATCACTTTTTTATGGTTAATAATTTAAAAATTAAAATAAAAGATAAATATAGATTGAACATACGTAATTAGTTAAACAATATCCAATTAATGAGTTCCAGAATACAATTTTTATAATATTTAGATCATTTAATAGAATATTATTTTTTTAAAAAAATCATAAAAGTCCTTTTTGGAACCAATAATTTACATAGACATTAATCTCATCATGATAATTAAGTAATCTGAATATTAACCATAAAAAATTCTTAATGTGGTGTATTTATATAAAAAAATTCTCAGAATAATATAATTGACTCTAATTGTATTACTTTTTTTAATGTATTTTATTTTAGTTTTCTATTAAAAAATAAATACATTGTTGTAGTTGTGTAAGTTTTATAAGTAATTACTAAAAGACTAAAACAAATATATATATATATAATAAAAAAATTATTAATCAATAAAATTATTAATTAGAACTCATATTATAATACTTTTATCATTATATAAAAATTAGGTAGATAATAATGTCATGGGATTTTCCATTTCCTTGAAGAATTTTCATTAAATAATATATTTGTCATAATCAATGAAAAAAAGAATGAATTGGTCATATATTCAATAATTATATGTATATGTCTCAAATAAAATAGTAAAATATTATAAAGGAATGTTTTATTGATATTTTAATGTCAGATTCAAATTTTATTACAGAATTTTACTTCTGTTCCATTGTCATAAAGACATGTATTTATAATGTTTATAATGAATAATAACCAACAGTAGTAGGGGTATAGTTACAAAATTTGGGTTTTTTCCCAAATATTCTATATTTTTTAATGATTCCATATATTGAATGTGAATGAATATCTTTAAATTTAAATGTGTAAAATTAAACTAAATCATTTTTTTGAAATATAGATTTTGTGAATAAAAATTGGCATATATCAAAATTAGGAATATTTTTTATTAGAATACATTTATTTATATTGTTATTAATATAATGGATCATATATCAAATAATTTAAAATTAAAAAATTATATTCATTATTGATTTAATGAAAAAATTTAATTTATTTAAACAATCGATATGTTTCACTATTTATTGAAAAACAAATTTTTTTAAAAAAACCCCAAAATTTCACCATAGTTTAATTTTATTATGTTGATTTCAGATATTAATTTAATTTTATAAAATTGAATTTCATATATAGTCATGGATTAGTTAAAATAACCACATTGAAAATTAATAAAAATTCATTTTTAATGAAGAATTATTCTTGAAGCTTAATGTGACTGCACTTGGAGTTGTGTTCTAATTTCCTTACAATTATTCGATAATTTTTTTATTTAGTGTGTCCATTATAAATATATTTCATAATTTTTTTTAATAATAATCATAATAAAAAAATTTATCTATCTTGGTGATGTAAATATGTTTATAACATATCACAATTCTTTTAATGGTGATTGTTTTGTGTCAGCAAGTCATCGAGATTGTTATTATTTTAAATAATTTTTTAAGGTGTTACCTTATCATCCAATAAATAAATTGAAAACCAGTAAATTAATTTTAGTCACTGTAAATCCAATATTATAAAATATTTTTGTTGGACTCCTATATCATAAATAAAGATAACAAAATATCCTTTTAAAAGGTGATATGGTATAGAAAAAGATTAAAAATAATATACAATCATGTTCCATGATAAAGAGAACATTATTTAGTTGTTAAAAGTCATAAATGGCATTGAAACAATAATATATGGACTAATATAGAGTAATATAAATCATTTTCATGAGAATATTATCAACTAAAAACAATTATTTTACGCATGAAAAAAACCATTGATTAATTGAAAATGTACTCATAATTAGAACATTATAATTTCAAGATATTTTTACTATAATTGATGGGTTTTTACTCTTAAGAAATATAATATCATAAAATATTATAATTTGATTTATTTATATTTTTAAGGAAAAATCCATCGATTTTTGTTCTTTGATCAATTCAACATCATTTTCATTTCTCACTTTATGAAAATTATATTCCAAATATAATTTTCAGAGATAAACTAATGAAATTACATTTTAAAAAATCATATGCTTTATAATTAATTAATTACACCTCTAAATATATACCAAAACCAAAAGGTTTATCACAATTTATCTAATCTAATATATAATTCTTAAAATCCTCAACAACAATACCCAAAGCTAAACATAAACAATACAATACATTGTTAATATTAAGGATCATCCGAAATATGTAGGAAAATAATTGAATCCAATGATTAGAATGATTGGATCACATGTCATTCCATGATATTCCTTAAAATAATCTTATAAAAATTTTAAAAATTGATAATGTTTTGGAAAATGTGTATATTGTAACAACATGACTGTTTATAGATTGATCTCTATTTTGGACTGAATAAATGCATTATTAAGGAATATATATATATATATACATAACATATGCACTAATTGGGTTATTTTTTATAATTATAAATAAATTCCTATAACATATGACATCCCCTAAAGACTCATGTCCATTTATAATATTAAAATTTTATAGTTATTATAATGATTACAATATACTATGTGATATGATAAAATCCCATTGTCATATGCGGAAGTAGCGATGGCCTAAAAAATAGGATCATACTCTATAAATCCAAATTAAAGGAGAATGTGAGGGAAATGGAATTACAAGAATTTTCCCTTGACCAATCCTAATACAAATTCAACAACAAACAAATTATAAAAACCATTAATAGGAGGGGTTAAAGCTTATAAAGATCATGACACAACCAATTTTCCCCTAATCACCACAAGATAGTACCACCACCCCACACCTTACCATTAGGGTGTACACTGGTGTGATAAGGGGTTATTTATCTAGACCCTAGTATTATGAATTTATATAATCTATTTTAATATTAAATAAGGATTTGGTTTCCATATTTATTATTATTTGAAAAATTATTATATAATGAGTTTTATGAATATTATTTTTTGATATGATGAAATAAAATTTTTATTTTATGAAATATATATTTTTTCCATTAATTCCCTCAATTTTAATAATTTATTAATTTTTTAAAATAATTTTTTAAATATATTATTGTAATTAAATAATATATATTATTATAAAAATTATAATTGAATTTTATATAGTCCAATGTACATTTTATAATGGTTTGAATGATGTTGAAGTTGTAGAAACAAGCATATTCCTGTAAATAAGGATATTTATTTTGAAGATAAAATTCCCATATTTAGAAATAAATTTCTATAATATAAAAATTATTTTTTATATCTACAAGTAAATATTTTTCAATGTAGAATATTTCATTATTTTATGAGACATAAAAATGTTTTGGAAAAATTTAAATACAAATAAGGTGTACATTCTATATTTTGACATTAAAATAGGCCAAAAGTGACATAACAAATGCAGTAAATGAATCCATGAAGAAATATGTATTATATTTTTTAAATTAATATTTTCTAATTTTTTTGATTAACTATATTATTGATTTATGATTCCTCTAAATCATATTTTATATTTAATGGTTTTAAAATCAATTCATTTTGAACATTAATCACTTCCATGTCACTAGTGGTATTATTCTAATAGTTTTTGTTATTATGAATTTAAAATAATAACAAACCAATCATATATGAAATATATCATGATAAACACCCAATTGAAATTTTATGGTTATTGATAAATTTATAATATGTAGTCCAAAAGAAAATCATTGAAAAGAATAAATAACTATCCTCACTTTTGATAGAAATACCCACTTAACCTCCCAATTGACTTCACTCAAAACCTATTTCATATGAATTTCCTCTACCTATAACTCAATAAATCTATCCAATGGTGTTCCCAAGCTCATATGAATCTCCTCACATGATTTTAAATAAACTATCTCAAGGTAAGGGATCATCCATTCCCACTCATTATTCATGACCAATCACTATACTATACCATTTTATTTCAAATTATTGATATTTAAATTTTTTAAAACATCCTTTTAACTCAATTTAGTTTATAAAATAATTGAAGACCTTGTATCTCTCTCATATAACTATTCTGGAAATATATTTTACACCAATTATATTAATGAAATTATCATGAAATTTTCACATTGGAACATTTTTTGTAGTGAATTCCCATTTCCATTTACGCTTAATAGTATTTAATTAAATGTAATTATCATTGACTAATTGCTCAATTCCAAATATTACTCCAAAACTCAATTATCATGTTATTAAAATTAATTTAATTATTTTTTATGTTATATTTTTTATACGGCACAAAAATTCATGTAAACAATGTGAATGTGATTTTTGGTTCTAGAATTATATATTTATCCATTATAATGAGTAATTTTTTTGTCTCTAGAGATACCACGTATTGATACATGGAAGATATCATAGGAAAACATTATTATGATTTCCATGGGATTATCCGTGACTTTGGTTTATGATTTCTTGATTTATGTTGTTTCCACTTGCCTATAATTCCTTGATAGAATCATTATATATCACTCATTGATGTTCATCTTTATTATTATCAACACATTTATTTCACCTTGATATATATATGGGATATTGTTTTTATATTCTTCATGTAATTATTTTAGTATTATATTACTAGTCTTTATAAGTTACCCCTTTTTCTAGCAAATCCCATTGTTATCCCATGTAGTATTAAGAGATTAATGGATTTTAAGGGAAAGATAAGAAATTTTTAGTATTTTTTCTATATAAGTAATTTTTGATAATTCTTATATATCAAATATCTAAATATAGACACTACATATATTCATGTATTCTATTTTGTGTATCATGGTATATTAAATAATTAATAATGGTTTGATAAATATATGTGTTGTCATAGTTTTTTCAGAGGAAAGTAATTTTTTTTTTGAATTATGATTATAAACTCTATTGAAATAATTAAGGATAGGACTAAACATTGGAAACCATCCAAAATCATAGTAATGTATAGAGTATGTTAGTCCTATGAAATATATGATTATGGATAATATTAGTGGTTTTGTCTCTAACATAGTTGTACCAAGTGTAAGACACCGTATAATAGAGAATTTGGTATTAACTAACTACATATCCCATTCATGAAATTGGGGTCTTGTTGTATACTAGTTTTTATAAACTCAGTATATAAGATTTATAAATTTACTAGTTCTTTACTAACTACTAGAATTCGAGCAAAAAAATAGATATAAAATATTATGTGATAAAATAGACAATGTTTTATTTCTATTTAAAACTAGCAATTCAATATTTATGTAAAAAATCAATGTTATGTGTTTTACCTTCACTATTTATGATTTCCATTTTTTTGTTGGTAATAGTTTTAATATTAACATCTGAAATTTATCATTTTAATTTAGAAAATTTCTATAAATAGTTGAATGTGAGTCAACAACCAATGTGAGGGAAAATGTGATGAATGCCCAAATTAGATGCCTGACTAGATGAGTGTAGGATTTGAGAGGTTCATGATATTTTTTTCTCAAATAACTCAAAAATTTCATATAAATATGAATGAGTAGGACGACATATAGATAAGGATGAATGAACAATATGCAATTGCAGACTTTATGAAATTATGGAATATGTCATAAAGAAGATCTTATTATCCCATAAACATTTAAAAATAGATCAATAAAATTGACAGAGTATTCTATGTCCATAAAAAATTAAATAAATATAAGCTTATGATGGTTTTTTATGATATGGAGGTTGTATATGATCAATAGTGAATGTTGAAAAAATTATGAATCCTGATGTGGATTTCAATGCATTAGAGAAGAAATAATTATAGAAATTTTTTTGAGAAATATTGTCAATGAACTCTATGAAATAAAATAAGGGGTGATTTACATGGCCTCAAGAACAATAGGATGAATCCATCAAGATGTTTTTGGAGAAATTCAAAATAATTGAATGATACACCTCCATATTTTTCTTTTATCATGAATAAATTTTTGACTAATTATTTAATGATTCATGACGTTGACAACTATAATGAAGTTGAATGAAGATATCTCAATGTCAACATGAATATCAGTGAATAAAAATGGTTTAAATGTAAATAATATTTCATAATGGATAAATATCAAGTTGGAAATAAAGAAAAAATTCACACTTTTCAAAACTGTGGGCTGATGAATTGGAAAAATTATTTAAAGGGGGCTAAAAAAGAATTAGGTGAGGCATGGAAGGGAATATATTTTGTGATTTTCAATGCGGGAAACCCCTGATTTTTATGGAATAATATAATGATCCATAAAAATATCATCTTGTTGATTAATTTTTCAATAATAATGTATAAGGTCAATAAATGAATCAATTCACCAATCCAAGGTTTATTAATAATAACCAATGGAAACAAACTCTAATGCCTATAGAGAAAGGGTAATATTATGTCATCACAACTGCTAAGGATGATAGTGAAATTGGTATGGTGATAGGTATATTATATATTAATTCAATAACACAAAATGTACTATATTATTCTAGTTCTATTAATTCCTTCACATCATGAAGTTTCCGAACAAAATTCAAAAAACACCTCAAACATGAAGGTATAGGCATATGTAGAAATGAATAAATATGGAAATTATGGAATCCAAACTATCCACTTCCTATCCCAACCATTTTTGGACCATGAAAATCCATGTAATACTTATAATTATCCCATTAGTATAATATTATTCCTTTCTTGGTATTTATTGGATTTAAATATATAGATTCAACATAAATTTCTGATAGATGGAAATCACCAATTATATCATGAATCACAATCTGACATAATTAATGTTAAAGGGTGTGTATGAATATATCATTAAATCATTATCTCAATAATAGAAATATTTTCCTTATTAAAAAATATATCTTGCTGAACATATTGAGACTGAAAAATTTCATTTTTGATTAAATACCGTTTGTGATAGAATTAAAAAATGTGCATCCTAATTAAATACCATATCACCCTTTTACAAAAGAGGCTGATTTATCCACTGAACATAAACCATGAGATTTTCCAATATATATGACTCTAAATATAATTCTGATAATAAAAATTAGGATCCGAATAATTAACTCTATGATAATATAGGTAAAGGTTTTATATTCCCATGTATTCATTATGGATTGCACTAGTTTTTTTCATCAAGAAGAAATATGGTTAAATGCTCATATCCTATGACTATATTGAATATAACTATATATTGATAAATAATGAAAATCGTGTTACCTGTATTAATAAAAATTCAATCATTTAAATTGAACATAGTACTTCACTATGGTGTTAATTGGGTTGGGATGTTATCACGTAATAATAGAGAATGATGATATCCCCCAAGTAATATTTTAGTTTAATGTATGGTCACTATAAGATCATAGTTATTCCATTTGGACTTAATATAACTCTATCTATATTACTAGGCTTAATGGGAATAATCATTGTGCAATAAATAAACACATATTTATTAGACATATATATTATATTAGCATCCACTTCATGGGTATGGATTAATTTGATAAGCATTTTATTGAAGTACTAATTTCCCTGAGAACATAAATTCTATATGAAATGAATTGAAAATTTATGTTATGGATGGATAATGTAACATTTCTATGGAATTTGTTCATTAGAAAAGGGATATCTATAGATATTTAAAAAAATAGTTAGTTTTATATTTTATTAAAAAAATATGAATGTGATATATATATTCCCTGAAATAGCTATATATTACCATTGATGATCCAGAAAATTCTCATGTTTATCAATCCAAATAATTATGATAACTCAAAACAAAGTGTTGATTTTTATGAATGAAAATTATAATGAGATATGTAATAACTAATAGAAGAGTCTAATTACTACACATGTTACAACATTCCACCCATGGAAGAAGTATTTTTTATCAATATTTATGTGTAGAAAAAGGGAATGGGTTGTGTACTCATCCATGTGTAAAAAGTGCTATCCTATGCCTCCAACCAATTAAAATGATTTGAGATGAAAAAACCAACCCATGATATAGAAATTTCTATAGAGATATTATATTTAATAATTAGGTGAAATTTTTTGTATGGGGATTCAGTGACATGTATAAAGATCATTAAAAACTAAAGTATATATACAAAGAAAAAATATAAAAATGTTCCAATGAATGTTGTTAGAGTCAATATTTTATTAGGTTTTTTCACTGTATTTCAATCTTCGGAAGGTGAAAAAAATTCTAGATGACATGTTATGAAAGGATCCCATACCCTAAACCATAACATGGATTG
This sequence comes from Viscum album, assembly GCA_963277665.1. Lineage (NCBI taxonomy): Eukaryota > Viridiplantae > Streptophyta > Magnoliopsida > Santalales > Viscaceae > Viscum > Viscum album. The sequence continues at coordinate 260,099,568 of OY728133.1, read as the reverse complement.
GAAGAGACCCAGTCTTCATAGACATGAAGAGGATACATGTGGGAATCATAAATTGAAATTTATTGAATATATATATATATATTGACTAATAAATAGTATATTATTGAGAGGATCAAGTAGTAATAGATATATGATGGGAAGAAACTTAAGAGTGTGGTGAATATTCCTTAGTAAAATATTAATAAAGATAGGTTTATATGGTCTGAAAATTGAATATATATTCGATCAAAAACAAGTGGTAAATATTGAACTTATTGATTATTAACATAGCTAGTCCTCTTTTATTCAACTAAGAAAAATATAGTTGTATATAAATTTGATGAAACATGTATCATGGGATAACATGAAAAAGGATATTAAAAATTCTGTGTTCCATTGCTTGGTATACAAGTTGTTCAAGGATGAATGACATAAGTCTGAGGGTATGATTCATCAATTTCCTATAAAGGTGTTGAAATGAGAAAAAAAAATTTTGATTACAACATAGAAATCCAAAAGAGATATAAATATATATAGGTAATAACACTATCTATGGGTAGTCAATTACATTAAAACCTTATTGTATGTAATTTTTATCAAGAAATATTTCTCTCCTTGCAAAATCTCTGTGATATACTTAAGGAAAATAATAAGACTAATATGAGTGGTACACTCTTTTGTATCTATCTTAAATTTGAGGATTACCTTGGGGTTCTGTTGAACCCTGTGATAAACATTGGATATAGACATGGGATTTAGTAATTATTTTCACCATTGTATGTATGGTATATCTATGAGAACTGTTAAATCATTATAGTATTTTCTGTGACAATGTTTAATGGATTTTAAAGGATGTTGCAATTACCACCTTTCCTTAGTGGAGATCTTATTAATTAATTACAGCCATTATAGAGTTCAAATAGAACATTTTAATTCTCTATAGGGGAATAAGTGTCAAACTACAACATTTCTGGAAGCTGGTGGAGAGTGTAATATGATGGGACATAATTATATCAACGAAATGGTAGAGAAAGTTCAAACCACTAAATGTCGTATAAAATATACAATAAATTAATAGAAAAACTATCAATAAATTCATTGATGAGACATAGATTTGGAGGTAAGAGATAAGATGTTCTATAATATATATATATATATATGAATAATTTTATGAGGTCTATGAATAAGGGAATGAATCATCCAAGATACAACCTCCCATTTTAATTCCTCACTCACATCAGAGCTATGTCGTGTAAATTAATACTCCCATATATCTTATCCCAAGTACATGATATGTTCCATTTATCCTGCTAGAATAACTACATACCCAGCCACTCAAATGTGATAAATCATAAGGTTGTAACTTTCATAATGGTATTTGATAAATGGAGCTATCGTTGATGATCATATATCATGATGAAAATTTTATATGAAACAAGACAAGTCACTCAACCAATGTATTATTATAGAACCAAATGTTTAAGGATGAGACATGGTAATTAGAAGAGGTTATGATAAAAATTATCTTCAACTATTTCATTGTATGATATTAAATTTCAATGGTAAAATTTCTATATGGTGTAAGAATATAAAAACGTAAACATTCATAAATAAAACTCTCATGTGTAATGAAGAAATTTTATATTTTGAAATGTAGTTATTGAAAAGAGAAGAACTTTTTTGGTTATTTATAACTATTATGAATTATATCACTACGTATTTCAAGGACTACTATGCCTCATATTATTTGAAAATATTGACAACGTGAGATGAAAAATAAAATTTGTATATATGAAGTGTTTTGATAAAAACTAGTTGATACTAATAGAAGAGGTTAGAGCCTAGACCAGCAGGATAATACTATTTGATGAAAATTTATATAATATTCATATAGAGATGGAATAAATAAGAATTTAAAATGACCTAGATAATATGGATTTCATAAATAAATAATAATCAAAACCATTATGAGATATGGTCATGGTTATTGATATCACGACAGAGATAGTGTTTGTCGAACAACCCTAAGAATGTTAGAACACCACAGAACATACCCACATTAGATTTGTTGGTGTTGTAAGGGTTTAGGTATTTAAACCATATTAGTATAAATTGGTATATTATATTTATAAGTAAAATAATGTTTTATCCCTATTTATTATTATTATATAAATAATTATAAATATTATTTATAAAAAATAGTTTTTAATATGATGAAATGAAAAATAAAATTCTTGAAAATATGTATATCCAATCAAGGAACTATTTTTTGAAAAAATTATAACTTATGAAAAAATATTATTTTAACAAAATATAGAATTTAAGTACTATTTATTTATATAAAAATGAAAATTTAATTTAATGAATTCAAATATAGTTTTTATTTGGATTTGAAAGTTGTTATTGTGGTACAAATATTATTTCCCTATATTTATTTAGATTTACATAAAATAAAAAATTTTGATATATAAATAAAATTTTGCTGGGAAAAATTATTTTTTAGATTTACATGTTATAATTATCCAATGTATAATTTTACATAATTTTCTAAGATAGTTGAATATTTTGGAAGAAATTAATTATGGAATAAATATATTTTCTATATAATGACATCATAACTCTACAAAAGTAATGTAATAATTGATATTAAATACATCTAGGACATATAATTATTTCCCATTTAAAATAAACTATTTTTTAAATAATTGTTTACTGTATTAATGAATCCTCTAAAACATATATTATATTCTATGGTTTTAAAATCAATTTTTTTAACCTTGTTCACATCCTTATTACAAGTGGAAATATATTAATATTTTTAGTTTTTTCATATTAAATATTTAAATTCCCTCAACTTTGGATGAATCCATGGAAAAACATTCGGTGATTTGTGGTTCTTATTTTAATTTTATATATATTCAAAAACTTATATTTCAAAATTAATAAATAATTCCTCTATTTTTTCTATTAATTCAAATAAAACACCTACTACAATTTAATGTATACCCATTATAGATGAATAATTTATCCTTATCAATCCATTATTCCCTTCAAAGATGTTCATAATACCTTATGAAGCTCCTCCAACACATTAATAGTCACCCTCTCAAGGTAATGTATCATATCCTTCTCCTTTTTATTCAATAACATTATTTGTATTATTCCTTTTTATTCATAATTGTTTATATTGGAATATGTTCTTATAAATTACTTTAACCTTCAAAATTATATTCAAAAAATGAGTGACCTTATTTTACTCTCAATAATCCATTTAATTAATTTTTATTTACATTAGTTATGTAGAAGAAATTATCTTCTGATATTACACACCAAATACTTTTATTGTGAGTGCCCGTCCCCATTTCCAATCAATGTCATTCACATAGCATTTATTTGTTAAATAATCCCATCATTGTATCCCACACTATAATATCATTGAATTATTATAATAAAATATATTAACATTTTTGTATGATCTATTTGGTACACAAATTCTTGTACATGGTATGAAGGTGTTGGATGGGCCTAGAATTATATGGTGTATAAATTCATTTTTAAATGTTTTTATCTTATTTAATACCCTTTATGGTGAATGAGAAGTTATCCTAATAACAATATGTTATTATATATCGATGGTTAGTATTGATTTTTGATTATGTTATCTTGTTTTATGTTGTTTCCTCTTTATTATATTTCATGGATTATATCATCTTATGATATGCTTCAGTTTTCATGTTTATTCTTCTCACTCAAGTTTTTTTAACTTGATATGCTTTTTGACTCACATGTGTTATAGTCATCATGATATGAGTTTTTCCAGACACATTCTAGATATCATAGCTCAATCATTTATTATCTATATATTTAGGGTATCCTATGAACTATTAAAAGATCAATGAATTTTATGACCGTATTAATAATATTGGAATAAAAAAATTATCCATATTTAAATTTAATTTTCTATGTATCATATTTCTAAAACACACATGGCCTCGTGATCATATGAGATTGTATTAACTATATCATAATGTAATAAATAACTAATTGAGTTGCATTGACTATATGGGTTATCATATATATAACCAAACCATTCCCTAAAATAAATTAAAAATAAAATAATATATGTTTTTAGATGATGGATCTGTCTTTATTTCTTTAATGAGTTCATGTCTTATCCAAAAACATTTCTATTAGTTGATTGGGTCCATCCATGGACTAATAGATGATAATTGTTTTATTCCAAATATGAAATGTGATTTACTTATTCCAAGAATTTATATAGAATTTATATAGAGATAGCTCGTCAATTATTGGGAGAATATTAAATATCACTAAATGATAATGAATAATATTTCAGAAGTACTCATTCCTTCAAGAATCATTATGAAATCCGCAAATATGGAGTGGATGATAGGTGTTCCTTTATTATTATGAATCAATTTATCAATTTTTATATAACATAATGTTTCCATTTTTCCAAGGACTCTGAGATATTCTTTATCCTATAATCTTGATAATGAGTTTACTCATATCCCTACCCTCTAATTTAATATCTAGGTTATAATAGAATTTTCTAATATACCAAAATTTACCTCTTGATAATTGTTCTGTGTAAATAGATCTATTGAGCCTATTATTCAGTCAAAAATATTTTCATAGTCTTACAATCCCACTGAAAAAATTACACCTTGTCTATTTGATCTCGATCATCACGGTATTAATATTTGAAAAAATAATTTACTAAAAACAAACTTCTTATAGATGTATAATAAAACATCTTTTAAAAAGGGAACATTAAAGACATAAATATTATAAGAAATAACACATATTAGTTTAATATGATAAGGAGAATATTGTTGTGATGAAAAAAAATTTACATAAAGAATAATCCTAAAATATAGGTACTAATTGAGCGTGATGGAAGATATAGTCATGAGAATGTATATGAATAATACCATAAATATAATATTAGTGAAAAAATCGGGGACAAATTAAAAAAGTAGGTAAAAGATTAAAATTTCTTATAAATAAACATTTTCTAAAATTAAGGTATTCATTTATTATTATGATGGAGAAGTTGAGAAAATTTAATCACATGATTTTTCTATTTCATAAGATTGACTTGATATATTTGCTATTATTTGATGAATTTAATCATTAACATTTACTCCAAGAAATAATGTATCCCTATGAATTTTTCATTCCTAAATCATAGAAATAAAATTATTTTGGACAACAAGATCCATAAAATAATGATAATTCAATACATATATATGTAAATATTTAATATATTCAAAATAGTTAGCACATGTTATCAAATTTAGATAAAGGTGTGACATTATACTCTTAAAACATAACAATAATACCCAATTTTAAACTTAATCTATTACATATATTATTACCCTTAGGAATATTCCATGATTTGTTAATACAAATTCATAATACAAAAACATATAAATATGGTACCAAAATATGGAAATAATATTCACTATTTCCCCAATAAATTTAATGTTTTTCATAATTTAACATACCAATTATATCAATTTGTTTATAATATATTCTCTTAAAACTGGATAATATATTCCCCAACTATTATAAATAACTATAAAACCATATATAAGAAATACATTATTCCTGAAACTAACTCTATCAAATATATTATACAAATCAAAAATTGAAAAAAAAAACATTATTATATATGACCTAAATCACATTTTCATCAAATAGATATCCCCTTTCATCTTCATCAATAAAATATAATTTACAATATCAATTTGAATCATCTCATTTTCTGAATTAATATTATTATATAAATATTGGGCATATTATATGGATTATATTTCCATCAATAATGTTTTTTTTCAGAAAATATCTAACTCCCACAAAATCAATTTTCTAGGTCATCAGTTCCATTGAAATAGATCATTCAAATATATATAGGAAAAAATTTATAGAATAATCAATCAATGTTCTATAATAACATTTAAAAAAACATATATAAAATAATTTTCTAATCCCTATAAGTAATTTAATCAATGATCTGTAGTTCTTTATGCACCATAATATATGATTTTCAACATTTCCTTTCATGAATCATTTATAATATCTCTTTCATCCACAGAAAAATATTTACTGATATGTCCTTCATAATCATATTTCTAATATTTAAACCAATGAAATTTTTTTCTATAATTCCCATAAGTTCAACATTTTTAAAATTCAATAATTGATGTTACTACATGGACAACATTATTCTAATCTAAAACATTAAGTAGTATTTTTGATTAGTTATTTTGTAATTTAATTAATCTATATCATTAATTATTATACAGAAAACTTCTTCCAATTCAATAAAGACATCTTATTGCAAGCTTCTTCAAATAGTTAAGACATGTCGGAATCTATATCATCATTCCTCTGTGGTTTTCAGGAAACTATATTGTTCTTATATTCGGTGGGTTAGGAATCATACCAAATTTATAGATGCGATTCATACATTGGGATAAATGATTGGGTATATTCACATAGATTTTCATTATAGATCCCATTTAATTTTATCACATATGTTTCCTTATTTTTATGTATTTTATCTTCAATTATTTGCATGTATTTTCACCTAGAATCACCAATGAATTTTCATGGGAAATTGAACTTTTTTGGGTTGACAAAACTAACTGCATAGTTTACTAAATAGTGTATATAAACCATGCATAGTGTCTATGTCATTTAGAAATAAATATTATTGTCATTTTTCTTCCCATAATTAAATATGATTCACTAATTTATACCTTATTCATCCATTTCATCCATGTAAGTCTCTCAATCTCCCTCAATCTCCCTTAGAACCTGTTTTGATGGTGTTTTGGTGGGGAAACATCAATATTATTCAAGTCATTGAGTCATTATTTGGTTTTATTCATTATATTGTGGGTTTGTTCCCTCCTTCATGAGGTTATAAAATTATGAAATATTGGGTTTTGTATCTATGTTTTAGAATGGAGTTTATTGGTTTAATCTACTTGATTAATTTTTTTTCTCACTTGTGGTTCAGTTGTGGTGCAGGTAATGTTTCAAACATATTAGTATGGTTTTTGACATTCAAGGTAGGTGGTTCCATGAGTAATAATAATTTCATGAATTTATCATGCTTGATTAACCTATTTATCATTTTTCTCACCAATTATGTGTGGTGAGAAAACGATTTTTTGTTGAATTGATTATGTGTTTAATTTTAATATTTCATTTTGATGTAGAATATTGTGATTTTCATGTGTATTAATGTTGTTTCACCTAGGTTTATTTTTGATTCTAGAAATTGATTTTCTAAATGTTTTTAGGGCTTCAAATTCTAGTTTGGTATGGTATTATTGGTCATTTTTCATTAAAAGATGATTTTTGAACGAATTTTGTGTGCAAATCCTTGTAACACCACTTGATGTTATTTTATAAAATCATTATTGGTTTTAAAGAACTACATTTAGGGTGAAAAATATGTTCGGGGTACCAGTTTGTATGTGTGCTATATTTAAATAGAGTTTTGGTGTAAAAAATGATATGGTATAACAAGTGGAACTTTATTGAGAACAAATGGGAAGCCCAATAACCTAAGTGGGCGCACCAGGTCTAATATGCTACCGATTCAGAAGTGGCCTTTTCATGGGATTAGTTAGCTAGTTTGAAGATGATAATTGTAACTATATAAAAATGATTTATTGGGGACCAATAGGTTATGTCTGTGTCCCCTACTTTTAGCTCATGTATGGTTACATAGTTTTTTGTGGTTCCTATGATACATTTCACTAAGATACATTATACCAAGTGTCCCATTTTTAGATAGTGTTGATGGTTATTTCTTGTGACTAGATCTCATTGATTATATTGTACATACCATTAGAATACTGTGTGTTTATTTGGTATCTTTAGAATCAAGATTGTATTCATTAAAACAATTCATTCCTTAATACTTCCCTCTTGAAAATGGTTTTTCAAGATGCATCCCATTAAAATTGTTACTATAATTTACTATTTATTAAATCATGCAAGATTTTGTTATTTTAATTTTTAATTCAAGGATTATTTTCATGGGTGGTATCCTATTGGGCTCTGGATCAGAACTTACTTACACATTTTGGGTTATTTAGACAAGGTTATGTTTGACACATGTAAGGGAAATGTCATTTGACGTGATAGTTTTGGTTGAAAACTCCTTCATTGGTATTATTTTATGGAGATGGATTGAGGGTATACACCTTTGGGCCCCCGGTTTGGGCCTTCGGGTCTCTAGGGCCTTCGAGTCATACAAAGGCCTTCGAGCCACAGGGCCTTCAGGTCACATAGACCATGGAGTAGCCCAGTTCACACAGAACAGGCCCAAGAAGAGGATTAGAGCAACATGAGTAGCAGCCAACAGATTCAGAGCTAACCGAATTAGTAGAATGATAGGGTATGGGACCCTCCATTAGGACCAGGCACCGTGCATCTTTGTATGGAGCAATGCCAGCCGATCAGAAATTCAAGTTGGTGAGCTAAGGAGATCAATGATTCAAGATACTGGGGAGGGGCATTTCTAATGTGCTGGGACTACGCGTCATGTAATGGGCATGGTATGCCTCGGGGCCTTCTGGTCATGTATTGCGGGTCATGTCTTGCCTGGTGCCTTGGACCTACGTGTCATGTATGGGTTCCACTTCAACCCTTAAAAGGGGGATTTTCAATAATAAAATAAAAAAGAAGGCCTTCGGGCCATTCGGGCTTGATACTAATTTTGAGTTGTTTCCGTATTGGGTTTTGTTTGAATTAATGTAATTCAATTCAGGATTTCTTTTAAGACATGATTGGGGAAATATTTAGATTCTACTTATTTATTATTTTTGGTTATTTTATGTTTCAAAACATAGGAAAATCATTCCCAAACATTTATTATGATAATCAGGGACTTTTTCAATCCCATGGCGATAGATAATTCCCTTAGGTCCTTGCCGTGGATCGGGTCAGGGACCGGTTGGATGCCAACATGGCTTAGTTCATGAGAAAGTTGTATTAGAGGCTAGTGAAGCTCTTTGGTTAATATTATTTTGGGATGAGTCTAGTTAGAAATTAGCTATGACTGTTAGGGCTCAATGTTTTTGATGTGAGTAGGGTTCCTAGTCACAAATCTCGTGATAGAACTCTAGTCACTATGGGATGTTTGGATTTTTTAATTCTCTTCCAAGTGGGATGTGTGGGATAAAAACTGCACGTAGACATTATGTGGGCGATAATTAGTTGTTTATTTCATTATTGTGATGATTTAAATTTATTTATATTTTATTTTACTTCTTAAAGTTTTCATAAATATTGTACTAATTATTTATCTTGCCCTAATGTCTTTCTATAGAGACATGCCTCGCCGAAAAACACCCAGGAACCCACAGTAAGAATCCATAGATAGTTCCACATCACAGCTTGATCATAGGTTGGTATAAGCTATGGTCCATGATTTCCAGGAACTAAGGTAAGGAGTGGGTCCTGATACTACTCTAACTCGAGAAGATGAGTCTGGTCCCAGGAAGGAGAAATCTCAAGTGTTTCTCTAAAAAAAGCTGTATAGTTTTCAGGGAAATGCTGAGCCGCGAGAAGTAGAGGATTTTCTTGAAAAGATAGAGTGCATTTTTTGAATTCCTTACAACAGCTAAGGTGTTCGAGGTGAAATACTTCACATTTCTACTTGTGGGTCATATTAGTATGTAGTGGGAATCAGTGCTTTAGGGTGGGAAGAACTATCAAATAAGATGGAAAAATTTCAATAATATCTTCAAAGAGAAGTATTTTCCCAAGGTCATGGCCTATTCTAGATCCATATAGTTCGTGGATAATTCCTAGAAAGAATGGTCAGTGATGGAATATTATGATATATTGTGGTAAACGCCTGATTTGTTTTCTAATGAATCTATGAATGCTCGACATTTTGAGAAGGGTTTGCGAATAGAAAATTTTTCTTAGGCCTTCTTGTTCGATCTAGGAACCTATTCTATGTTGGATGATCATTCTTTCATGGTCAAGATTCAATAGAAATTAATGTCTTGAATTTCTTGATTGTTTTATGCTTTGGGTAGTGGTAAATAATCATAGAAAAATATGAAGCAGAATGAGCAGGGCAAGAAAGGAGGTTATAGTTCATGGCATCCTTCCAGGAAGTCTTCATTTGTAGCTTCTTCCATTGGGTGTGTGGTGTGCCATAACTGGAAGAAGGAATGGAACATCCATCCTACTTGTACCTATCATCTAAGGACTTGTTATCAATATGTATTTCTCAGAAATGTGTAGTGGTTTTTCAGATTGATGCACCCAAACAAGAGTATGGTTGGATTTGTGGCTTCCTAGGGAGTTTAAGTTCAGTCAGAGCTGAATAGGATAGTGGGATCTCAATTTTTGGGCCATTGTGGTAGGGATGTATTGTCTTATATGTAGATCTATATTGGTTAAAGCCACAGGAAAGTGTCTATTCTAAGGAACAGACAGGGCATCTTCGTGTCAGGATCAAACACCAACGAGAAATGATACATGGCCTTTGATAGTTGGAGTTACCAATTTGATTGCATATTATCTTGATTCCATTCTATTTGATATCAGTCCTAATTTTTCTTTTATCTATGCCTGTCTTGTGAATCTCTTGATTTTTTCAACTGAGAAATGGTATTTTATGATGGGGTTGGTGATGCTATTGGGTATGAAGGAGAAAGGTCTCATGTGCCTATCAAGTGTGATTTCCAGGTTAGGAATTGATATTTAATAGGATATCCTGGTATTGGATATAGAAGTTTTCAATTTAATCATAGGAATGTAATGGAAATTACAAATTAAAGAGAATATTGATTTGTATAGGTGACAGTTGAATTTCATATAACTTGATGGTTATCATAATGTTATTCATGGGGAATGGGATCCTCTATTAGGTTGATAGGGACCTCCAATCCAAAATTTTGGAAATATTGTCTTTCAGTTATCATAACGCATGCTAGAAGACTGTGGTAGTGATCTGATGGTTGGGTTACCTAGGTGGTAGAGGATTTAATTGAGGTTTATCCAAATTATTTTTCATGCTTTCCCCTAGAACGAGATGTGGCGTTATCTATGGATTTTTTGTTGTGAATATAGATGATATCTCTTCCCTCGTAACATATGGCCCAGATCAAGTTGAGATTATTAATGAAATAGTTACATGATTTAGAACCCACACTATTCATTCACTCTTGCATATAACCTTGGGTTGTTCCTATATATTTTCCAAAAATTGTTGATAGGTCCCTCTGGGTGTGCATTTATTACCATAAGTTTAATAATGAATCCATCAATAACAGGTATCCATTTCCTATAATTGATGACTTGTTTGATTAGTCAAAGAAGAAAATTTTTTCTTCCAAAATATATTCACTTTCAGTTTACGACCATGTCTGGGTGAGAGAGGGAGATATCCCGAAAACAAATTTTTCATAGTAGGTATGACCAATTATAGTATTTTTCCATGCCTCTCAGATTTACAAACACTCCAGTTTTTTATGGAAATTATGAATAGGTTTTTTCAGCAATATCAAGATTCCATTGTTGTGGAATTCATGGATGACATCCTAGATTACACATATTCTGAGGAGGAGCATGAGAATAAACTGTGGATCTTGTTTTGAACACTATGTGAGCATATCCTTTGTGAAATGTTTTTAAAATTCACTTCTCGGATCAAAGAAGTGAAGTTTCTGGGTCGTTTCATCATAGATAAGGGGGTGTCGGGGGATCCTGAGAAGATCCATTCTATAATTTCATGGGTCAAGTCAAAGAAATTTTCCATGATCATGATATTACTCGGCCTCATAAGATACTATATTTATATTTTCTGGTATTTCTCTTTTCTTTCTCTACCCATAACCACACTCACCAACAATGGGGTGAAATTTGAATGTTTTCAAAAATGTCAAGCATCCTTCGAGGAGTTAAATTGGTGGATGACTACCACCACTAGGTTGATCTTGATGATATATGGTATGGAATATGTGGTGTATTGTGATGACTGAGGTATGTGTCCAAAGTGTGTGGTTATGTAGGGTGATCACGTGGTGGTGTATGGATCTCTCCAACTACGACCTCATGAATGTAATTACCAACCTATTACTTTGAGTTATAAGCAGAGATACAAGATTTGATGAATTTTAATCACTACCACTTTGAGGAGAATTTTTTTTTCTAATCTGATCATAGGAGCTTACTCTATATCTTCTCACATGATGATATTATTCTAAGGAAACACCATTGGATTTAGTATATTTAGGGGTTCAACATTGATATCTTCTATACCCATTGCATTGGTAATGTGGTGGAAGACTCCATGAGTAGAAATGTACCGGTGAAGGATTTGAGGAAGTCCAGTGATGATTGGACTCTAATGGGGATATTTTCATAGATTCTTATGGAGACCATAGAGTATATTGGAAGTGCATTATTGGCAATCATTCAGTTGGATCCCTCTCTTTTATAATTGATTCAGTAAGAAATTACTGGTGATAATATGTTTCCCCAGTGTATGTTGATTATTCATGGTGGGGAGACATATTCTTATTGTCCTTCATCTCCTAAGTGTATATTGTGATTCAAGGGCCGTTCAGTGGTTTCATTATCTCTATGGAAGGTGGTGGTGCTGGATAGCGACCAATTTGATTAGGCCATTCATCATGGAAATACCAATGTTCATTATGAGGTATGTAGTTAGTTCTTGATCCTTGGTATGAGACAATATGTTGATAATTTTGTTTTGCGATGCTATACATGTTAGCCGATAAAATAAGAGCATCAAATGCCCTCTATTTTTATTCAAATGTTGCATATTTCTATTTAGAAGTAGGATGAGGTCACCATGGATTCCATTGTTTGACTTCCTCATACACCTTGGGGTAAGAACACTATTTGGGAAGTGATTGGTTGTCACACCAAATTAGTGCACATTATTCTGGTTTGAGAAATGGCTAAAGTGGATGAGCTAGGCCAATTATATATTCCTGAGGTGGTAATACTTTATGGTGTTCCATTAGATGTTGTCTTAGATAGTGATATTAGTTTTACCTCTTTGTTTTGGTAAGGCCTTTCGATGGCCTTGGGGAAACAAATTAAGATGATCATGACATAACATCATTAAACAGATGGTCAGACATAGTAGAAAGTCAGATTCTAGAGAACATGATTCGTGCATGTGTATTTAATTTTAAAGGATCATGGGATATCCATTTAGTATCGGTCAAATTTTCTTCTAATGATACTTATAAATCATTTATTAGAATGGATACTTTCGAGGTGATATATGTTTGAACATGTCCATCCCCCTTACATTGGGATGAGGTAGGAGAGACCTCACTATTCAAACGAATCCCTGTGCAAGAGACATCTAAAAAGTTCATGTTAATTATGAAACTGTTAGTGATTGCTCAAAGCCACACAAAATATTCTGTTAATTATAGGTGTCAAAATACATAGTTCTCTATGGGTGATGAAGTATTCTTGATGGTAGAATCTCATTTGGGAAAATATTGAATGGGAAAGTTGAGGAAGCTAATTTAGTGTTATGCAGGGACTATCGAGATCACCAAGTTGATTGGAATGGTGAAATACATGTTAGAATTGTGTTCGTAGTTTACATCTACTCAAGATGTATTCAATGTATTACAATTAAATAAGTACAACATTGATCCATCCCACAGTATGATATGGAAAGAGTTGGAAATAGATCTATATTTATCAGTGTTTGAATGGTTGATGCAAATACTGGATTCCAATGATAAGGTGCTTTGTGGAAACTCTATTCCACTACTCTGGATCCTTTGGAAACATGAGAATGATATGAATGAAATATGGGAGCGAAAGTCATGGGTTGGGCATGAGTATCCATTCTTGTTTTCTGATCAAGATTTGGGTTGAATATTTCGGTTGGAATGGATTAATTGTGGGTTAAAATGTCACATTTATTTCTTTTTCAAGTATTTTCTCTTATATTATTGGTATATCTTTTCCCCTAGGCCCCCTATGAGTTGTGGAGATAAATTTCACATTTTTGGTGGATAGAATTACCTATAGGGTTCTTCCACACGATATGGTAAACCATGAGGAATCACCATGCACATTTTTCCAATCACAAAAATAATTTTATAATCCCATTTCCCCTAAAATTAAACCTAATGTCCCCCTTTCTTCCTACATTCGACCATTTAAACAATGGTATTATCTCTAGATCATATGGAACCCATTTTTTAAGGTGTTTTTATTGGAGAAACATCCAGATTCTTCATGTAATCGAGTATTTCATAGTTGTTAATCCTTCTATCTAGGGTTTCATCCCTCCTTCATGATGTTATAAAATTATAGTACCTATGGTTTTATCCATAGGGATTGATGTTGAGTTTCATTGTTCAATCTACTTGATTAGGGTTTTTCTTCAATTGCTTGTGGTTCATTGGTGCTGCAGTTGAGGTTTCACACAAAAGTTTGTGGTTTTTGACATTCAAGTTAGGTGGTTCCATTTGTAAAATTTTATTTATGAATTTATCTTTCTTTATTAACATATTTTTCATGTTTCTAATATATTTTTTATGGTGAAAAAAATTATATCTTTTATTTTTTCATTAATTTTAAAAATACATTTTGACATGGAATTGGGTGTTTTTCATGTGTATTGCATGTTGTTTCATTTTGGGTTATATTGGTATTATTGAAATTGATTTTGGAAATGGTGATATGGAATCCAATTAATTCTTGGTATGTTTTTTTTGGGATTTTTTCCTTAATAGGACATTTTCAATGAATTTTCTTGGCACAAACTTGTAAAACCTCTTAAAGTTATTTTATAATTTTTTTGGGTTTAATGAACTTCACTGAGGGTGTGGAAGATGTTTGGGGAACTGTTTCTTCTGTGTATGATTTAAAAATAGAGTTTTAATGTGAAAGTTGTATTTTATAACATGTGGAACTTTATTGTGAAAAAAAGGAAGCTTGGATATCTATGTGGGCAGACTAGGATTAGTATAGTAGTTATTTAGAAGTGGACTTATCCCGATATCATTTAGAATGTTTGATGATAAAAAATAACTAAATAATGATTATTTTATGTATTATACTAGGTTATGGGTTCATTCCATACTAGTGTTTCATGAATGATAATTTAGATCATTGTGGTTCTTATTCCACATTTCAAAAGGATACTTTGTACCTACTATCCCATTGTTAGCTAGTGTCTAGGGGAATTTTATTTGACTTGTTCACATTGGTTATATTGTAATTACTATCAGAACACAATGTGTTTGTATGGTATCTTTATTAGTATTTTTTTAAACTATTCATTATTTAATTTTACATCTTGAAAATTGCTTTTATTTAATGTTACTACCCTTTAAATTTATTACTAGCATTTCTTGTTTATGAAAATGTGTGATATTTTTATCTTATAATGTTTATAGCATGTAATATTTTCTTGAGTGGAATCCAATTTAGATTATTCTCACACCCTACTTACACCTTTTGGTGAATGTAGACTTGGTATTGTATAAAACAGCAAAGGGAAAAGACCTTCTAGAAAGCAATTTGGGTTGTTATCTATATCTTGGTGTGGTGTTTTGGAGATGGATTAAGGGCGATTCCCCTTAACATGAGGTGGTTGTTTGATTTAGAAGTGTTAGTGCTTTTTAGTTGTATCCCAATTGGGTTTTATTAAAAACAATGTAATTATTTTATAATATGTTTTTAGGAATTGTTTGGGGATACTTTTCAGATTCAGTTTATTTATTATGGATGTTGTTTTGTATTTCTTTTATCTAGTAAATTATTCCCAAACAATTATTTATGATACTCGAATACTTTTTCTAGACTATGGGGATAAGCAACCCCCTTCGAGCATTTCCAAAGACTGGGTCTGGTGCTAGTTGGATAGAGACCTAGTATGGTATGGGAAAAGTTTCTTCTCCTCAGGATAATAAGTCTATTTTCCATCACATTCATTTTAAATAAAATTCACATGGTTCTAAAAAAATTGAATAAAACCTAAAAAAAATGTGTGATCGGTAATAATCATATTTATAAATATTTTAATCATTAGAAAAATTTAATTCGATTTCTAAATCAAGACATCTTATTTTCAATTAATTATACCATAAGTTTAATGTCGTTCTACCAAGATCATGATAAAATAGAACACTTCAATAGGGCTCGTACTTGAAAAGTGACTTAACCGAATCATATTCCCTCAAATTTTTAAAATTGGTGTGATATAACAACACATTCAATATGAACTAAAATGATGGTATATATATGGTCGATCAAAACTATTTTGTGTTATTGACAGTTGATGTATATATTCTAAAATAACATTTAATTATTGTATCAAAATATAGATATATTCCTTGGATGATTACATAATATCATCCATACATAACATTTTTAAGATATCCTATTCATAAAAATAAACAATTAACTATCCTTTACAATTGGGTACCATAATTTTTTAGTGTCCTTATAGCATAAATACCAAAAATTCATATTTCCAGAAATATCATAAACATATCCAAAAAATATCTAAAGAAATTACACTACTTAATCATTCCAAAATTATATCCATTATTCATAACATGGGAAAAGGGTACATTATACTATATGATCTAATATACTTATAAACGGTAAATTAGGGATGTATCAATGATCAACTAATAATATATTGAGTATATAGTTATGTGAATATGATATTATCATTGGAATCCTCTACTCTTAAATATCATATATAATAATATCGAGTCTTGGGGTTAATTTTATAATCTCTTATGATATGAATCTAAAAAGAATAAAATAACATGAACTAGTCGAGAAAACATAATAGTAGAATTTCGTATAAAAAATAATCCTATAATATTGTGGAAATGAATGATTAGAAGTATTTTCACTAACTAAGTTGAGGAAATTAAATAATAACCTCACATAAACTTGTGTACAAGAAAACATGGTCCCCATATAATATTATTGATGTGAATTCATGGTCAATGGATTATTTTTATTAATACATTTATCATTTATGATTATAAAATGTTTCAATTATTATGATATGTACATGAAATTTATTCCACAAAAAACTTATTGATTTGGAAATCATGTCTTAATATAACGTTATAGATATGAAAACTTGGTCCATGACTAATTCTCTCAATAAGAAACCATGTTCACGCATAAAATATTTATCTAATGACTGATACGTATTTACACAATGAATAAAAGAGATATAATGGAAATACATGTCTTATAAAAATTTTATAGCCATAGGTTTACCAAAATATCTTGAAAATATTTTACATTTTTTTATAATTGAACCCATGGAAAAGGAATCATGTTTTTTGAACATCTTATCATAAAAAAACTAAACCAAATTGGGAATAAATAATGATTTTATCGTTGAATAATATCTCTAGTTAAACATAGGAGACATAAATTTATGTTATCTTTGATGAAAATTATATTAAAATATTACTGGGATAATTTATTATAGAAAATTCCCTCTTATTTTTAAAACCATTTATTTAAAATGATTGTATTTAGAAAAATTTAAGTACAAAAATTTATTTAATAAGAGCCATGGGATATTTTAATGTAATATTAAAATAATTTAGTGTTATTGATTTTAGGAAATTATATTCATTCCATCTACATTAAAAAAATGTTTCGATACATATTTTTGAAAACAAACAATAGTAACTCATTCAAAAAATGAATAAACTATACCTTTTAAACAATTGTGTAAAATGTTAAAGGTGGTGAAATTGTATTTATAAAAAAATATGAGATATAAAATATTAAATCATTCCAAATAAAACAAAGACCTTGAAGAAAAATATTCCATCCAAATGTGGGTAAAAATATTCGTGAAAAAAAAATTCTTAGTTAATATTAGTGAAAAAGAAATGACAATGTTAATGTTAAAGGAAAAATAATTTTATAAATACAGTGAAATAAAAAAGCATGAATATATTGAGTGATATATACTGAATTTTTACCATCGTATACAAAATAATTAATAATTCCAACAAACAACAAGATTATGACAGAAATATATTCCTCATTATAATATTTTGATTCATAAACCCTATGAGAAAACAATAAAATGAAGTATTGAATTTAATTATAATTAGGTAAATCATTATATAACATGTAATAGGGGATGTATGAACTCCTCATAAATATTATAGTTTCATAACATTTCATATTTCCCAAATAATACATTAGAGATGATAATCCTTTAATCATGTTATATTTTCATTGATAATGCTCTAATATCTTTTATAATAAAATAAATTTTCACATGATTTTTTTCATAATCATATGAATACATATAATTTCATATATAATCCACTTACACAACTTCATTGCCCATTTATTCACATTTCCATATTAAATCATCATATCTAGGTGTTAGCTACATTATTGATCCTGAGAATTTCAGATTGTTTATTCTCATCCTAATATGTTGATTATGATTACATAATATCAATAATTTTAATCATCATATAAATCTATTATATATCCATTATATATTAAGATATATTTTCCCAAGAATGGTAGAAAAATAAAAATGAATTACATTATATTTGGAGACAATGGGTCATATGTACTCATGATCAATATTTTCATTTTTTAATGGATGTAACGACAAAGTTGAAAATATTAATTCACATATATAAAATAATTTCTATATCATAAATATCATATATATTAATTTAATCAATCTTTATAATGATCCATGTAAAATGAAAAATTGACATTGTAATGTGGAGGTGGTAGTTAACACTTCCACATGAGAGATGATATAATTTTCCCACTGATCACAAGGAGTGGAGGAAGATATGATATTATAATTCAGGAAGAATAATAATATCATAAATATATTATATAAAAATTATAACCATCATAATAACCACGAATCAGATATTGTTAAGGAAAATGAATTGTAATTCTAAGTGGAGGCGGTAATCCACATTTATTGACAAGTGATACTTTCACTTCCAATTTTATGTAATAATTGGTGGAAAATGGTTGATAAATTTTCATAATAACGACTTTGTATAATTAGGATACTGAATTAAATATTTTATAATAGTTTCAATGAATTTATTGGGTGTATAATTTGAAATAAATTTTAAAAATCCAAGTTAAGAGTTATACATCTTCATTGAAAGAACCCATTTGGCTTAAAACATATTCCTTGAATAGAAGATCCTTTAGAACTAACTCAAAATATAGGTTGTTTTTAAGGAGTATATAATGGTATTTTGTTAGTTATTGGCTGATATGGAAGGAACAAATTGACTGAGAAAGAGAGAGGAATATATTCCCTTTTTATGTTAACGAGGATCATTCATTGAAATAAATAAATTAGTAAATGTATATAAATTACTTTTTAAAGACAATATGATAATAATTGAAATATTTATTATATAAAATGTATTTATGTTTAAATACTCTCATAAAATTTTATTTTCACCATTTTTGGCTATATTTTCACCCTAATCACATTTTTTACCCCCTCATGCCCCTTTGTATAATTACCACATTATAAAAATTATAAACTGATTAAGGGTCATGAATGATATGATAAATTATACAGTACCCAATAAATGAACAATGATTCATATTTTTACTATTAACACATTCAAATGGCTTAATATATGTTTTTTTAATTTAATATCTTTTAATAAAATATTGTCTGCTACCAAATAACATTAATGTCATTTTCTGAATTTTTCCATTACATTGACATTAATCTTATCGATATTGTTGCGTAATTAAAATTTAATCCATGAAACAATCCATAATATATTATATTTATCTCTTTAATTAATTTATCACATTAATTCACCCATATTGTGTTTCCTTTACGATTTATTATATCATTTTTTATTAAGTGTACAAATATTTTATCAATGTTTTGAAAATTATTAAGGCAATTATTCAATAAATAAAAATAAAAAAATTAATATGATAATAAATTAATATATATTTTTTATAAACATTTAGAATCCATATCATCTTCATTTTATCCTTATTTATACTTTATATAGATAATAAATTCCAGAAAGTTAAATTTTGTATTTATTCATTTTATAAATTAATATAATGGTAATTTTCAAATTAATATTGATTTTAACGGCCATAAATTCATCAATTCGATGGAAATTTCTACAATATACACATACGATAGGATAAAGCAATGTATTATAGAATATTTAAAGTGTAATATTAATGTTTTAACAATATATTATCCCTTTTACCAATACTAATGTGAAAAATTATTACCATGTTGTTTATTCATAATGATTAAAAATGAACGGGACATATTTAAAAAATATATAATCTCATTATTGAAATTTCTTTATCCAATTTTGTTGATGTAATTTCATAATTTTTCAAAGATTTATTTCAATATAAATGTGTAATATGAAACAAATAATACTATTAACCAAGATGGATTTTAAAAATAGAAAATAACATATCTAAAAAACAAAAATATTTATGTTTAAAAAATAATTACATGTATTCATAGAAATATATAATATCAATTATAAAATTAGGTAAAAATAAAAATAATAATGGGACTTATTTTGATGAAAATAAATTTTAGTTTTTAAAATTTAGTATTTTCTCTGTTCAATAAAAAAACAATAATTTAAGAAAAATCCAAAAACATCACATTATATTAATTTTTATATGATGATTTAAAAACATTTTTTAATATAATAAGATTAAATTTATATATGTGTAAGAAGTTAATTATAATTTCCATGCACAAAATTCAAAAAAATTTCTATTTGGAAGAAAATACCATTTTGATGCCTAAAATAACTAAGCTAAATTTGTGTGCTATTTCCTAAGTATTAGCCAGTACATTATTTGGATTAAGACCATTTGAAATGTATTTAAAAAGTATTTTAAACTTATTAATACAAAAAATTCATTTTCAATATTATCATAATATTTTCTAAATATATACCAATTCACATAAATCATGGTAATTCATGTTAATCATTCCATAATGATTATTATTCATTTAAGAATTTTTTCAGGCCGTTAAATTTACCCTTACTGTGAATCTATGGTTATACCATTTTTTCATTCCCCATATAATTATTTTTATCATAACTTATGAGAGTTCATGAATATAATATATTTTGGTTTTGTTATGGTGAACCAATTATAAGTATCATAAAATATGATTATTTGGTAGCTGATCATAAAGGATATTATTCTTTTAATTATTTAGATTACGAGATTAATTTTAGATGTAATAATTAAATTAATGATATATCTATATGTTTAGTTTTTTACATGTCAATGTTTATAAAATCTCGAGGTAATTTATTAGTTTTTTTACTAGACCAGGGTTTCCAAGTCTAGGGTTCCTTAGTTAGTATCAAAGGTCGATTTAGTTATTTTATATGACTGGTAAATTATTTTATAGACATTAAATTACTTATTATTAGGATAAGGACTAGATAATAATATATAAACCCCCTGGTATGAGACTATGTATAGGATGAAATCATAATTTATTTATTGTAAATAGATTATGGATTCTTATAAATGACATATCTACCTTGATAATACATGTGTATTCAAGATATAACCCAGTTTTACCTAGGGGTAATGTCCCCATAGAGGATGTTTGAGTATCAACATGATCATTATCTTGTGAAATATGAAAAATACCTTATTACTCAACTGGTTTGAAATTCCTTCGGATGTTTTTGGTTAATTACAATATGGTTAGGAACCATAATAAATTATTTATATTAAAATTATTTTTAGAATCATGACAAAATGATTATGAATGTAAGATAATGTAACAAGGTATAGAAGAAGGGTGATTCATGTTTAACTAATTGTACTTTATACAAACACTATGGTTTCTTAGTGTAAGAAATCCTGATGTTAATTTTTTTGGATGATATTTAAACTATTGATTTCAGGATGATAACTATTCAACGGTCATGAAATCCCCTATTGGTTTTCTTAATGGATGGATAAAGATGGAAATAATATAAATATGGATATGCTAAAAGATATGGTGATTTAAAAAATAATGAACCAAACGGGATAGAAAATAGTGTTTATAATCATTTATTATAATTTTTTTGAAAAAATCTTCTAATATAAAAATATTACACGTTAATATTAGAATATTCCTTACATAACATAAAATTACATTCTAGAAACATTTACATATATAGAATTTGAATACACAGACACATGAACAACTATTTCATAATGGAGTCATGTCATATCCAAATAATCTTTTCATTGTAATCACCATTCTTAGACATATCATACATAATAATTTTTTTATATCCAATAGAAAAGAAAAATATTAAAGGGTGATATTGGATTATGAGTAAAGGAATAAAAGGGAGTTATCAATATAAATTGATAATATGGGTATAATAACATGGTAAACAATAATTAAAACCACACCATATATAATATAGATATAAACAATGAGTCAAAATATAAAACATGGAAGTTCATAAGACTTAAATCAAATTGAATGAAATAACATCACCCATGAGATAATAACAACGAAATAAGACATATATTTTTAGAATATACATAATCATTTAAAATAAAAATTCAAGTCTCCTTACCAAGACTTTCATAACATGTTATTAATGATCATAAAAACCATATATGTTTTTTGGGATTGGGATTAACTCCCAAGTACCCTCTTTCTGTCCTGGGATAATGTCATGTGTACCCACTTTCAGAATTGAGATGACCTCTCATGTACCCTATTTTGGGATTGGGATGACTTCCCATGTATTGTCACTCGGGATTTCTATTACCTCTCTTGTAACCTCTTTTAGCAATGGGATATCCTTCCGTATATGATCTATGATCATATAATAGTAATCGTTAACAAATTCATGGGAGCAAGACATGGGTTCCACCAATCACAAAATGAGAATCATACAAAGATACTAAAAATATCATACATAATTCATCAAATTAGAACCTAGTAAATTAATAGTGTTTCATAATCATTTCAACATTTTATCATATCATAATCCTTGGGAAATTAAGCTAGTTTTATATGGATTCTATCAAGATATAAACCATAGACCAGAACTAGGTTTCATAAAAATCATGTCATCATAAACATAGACCATAAATCGTGAGGATAAATATTGTATAATTGGATCCTATCCCTATAAAATTTTATGTAACATCAATGTATTTCATCGTAGATGGACAGTTATTTTTTAATGAAAAATAACGTTGAATATTTTATGTAGAAAAATAGGCTTTTTATGTAAAAACACTTTTTAAAATAGAAATACTTTTAAAAATAAATATATATAAAAATAAGATTGATAACCTAAAGTTAATATCAAGTGAAAATAGTATTCATGATGGATTCATATTTCATTCATTCTATACATCCTGAAACAAATATTCATTTCACAGTTATTTAAAATCAAAACAAGCCTATTTTGTAAAACAACATTAAACTTAGATTAAAAAAATAAAAAAATGGATAAATAATTAATTATCATTTAATTTGGATAATGTTAAAAACTTTTTTTGAAAAAATTTATAGAAAACTATATTTATGAATAATTTTTTTTGATTGAAGAGAGAAATAAATGGGATTTTTATAAAAATTATAATTTTGGCCCCTTTAATCATTTAGGAGAGTAATGTAAAGGGAAAACATGTTTTCTCATGGAATAAACAAAGGTTAATAAAATAAATATGTTTTCTAAGATTTATATCTTAATATTTTAACATCAAAATAATAATCATAATCATTCACAATAATGAATGAGATTGTAACATTAATCATTTACCACTTTACATTCTTTTGAATCGTAGTTGAGATTATAAAATAAGATATAATGGAAAACTGAATATAATAAACATGTTTTAAATATTGATAAAACATTTAAAATGCATTATTAATACACATACTATAAGATGATATGTGAATAATATAAAAAATTTCCCAAATAAGGGAATTCGAGACAAAAATCATGTATCACTTTTGTAACTCCTCAACCAAAAACCCCATGAAAGAGATATCCATAAATGGATATGTAAATATCAATAATTTTCATTATATTAACAATAATATAAATACTTGTGTAGTATATAAACCACATAAAACAACTATGTGGTGAATATGTAATGTGTCTCATATAATTAAAAATGGATATAGAAATATTTTACATTAAGTTTCAAATTTCATTATAAACAATATAAAATATTTTAATATATATATATATATATTTGTTTATAATATATCAATTTAAGAACCATAATCGAATGAATCATCCCATTTTTCATGTATTTATCACTTATCATTACCCTATTATTTTTAATTCCTTATTAAAATCATTCTTCTTCTAATAACTAATATTTTTTCATGTGTCTTTTGATTTGATATTTTTGTTCGTTATAAATTTATCCTGCTTCAATAATATAAATATATTTGAAAATTACTTAAATATAAAATATATTAATCATATAATTATTTGGAGTAATGCGTAAATGTTAGAGAAAGAAAATAAAATACACCATTTATGGAGACAGTAGGTTGTATGTACGCATAAAATCATCATCCATTTTCTCAATGGTTAAAATTAAAGAAAGTTACAAAATATATTACCATTGTAGAATAATTTTTATTTCATATATATCACATATTTGTATTTAATCCTATATTTATTACTATCTAATAAAGATTATGAGAATAATGAATCACATAACTTTGTGTAGTCATAGTACTTACACACAAACAATGTTATCGTATTCCAATGAAATAGAAATTTAGAAGAATTATATGATATCATGGTTATATTAGAAAATTAAAATCATTAAAATAATATATAAATAGTAAATCTATAAATATATTATTTTTTGAGAGTTTTTCATAGAAAATTAATTATATTGGTTCACAAGACAACAGTCCGCCTTACAGACAAATAATGATCTCAAAACCCATCTAATATAAGAGAAAATGTATATAGGTTATGAAAATAAAATAAAAAATTATGTGCAAATGTTAAAAACAACTTTCATTATATAATAATATTTTAATAATAATTTATTGAGGATGAGGAATAAATATAATTAATCACTTCATTAGGGACATTACCACTTCTACAGACAACATTTTTTGGACCGCACCAAAATCCATTATAGTTTATATTTATGAAAAAAGGCTTATAGGATGAGATAAGGGAATTATGATAGTGATTTTATTATTTATTTGAAATAATTGGGTTTTTAATTTTACTGACGATTGGACTATGTTTTTTCTTTTAAAAGTGAGGTTAGTGGTACACATGTGGTTTTTGAAAATAAAACGGTGAAGTGTCATTTTTTAACTAGAAAAAGGTGGAAAATTTCCATTTTAGAAATCATAATATATTATGTCAAAATATTTCCATACAAATTGTCATGGACATTTCAGTGTCCATTTTTACCCTTATATTTTTTTATCAAACAATAACCCAATTTTTACCATAATGGGGATAAATTATTTGTTTTATTTTTTTTAATTCATTATGGTGATAAATAATGTTTACATTATTTTAAAATATAAATAATTGTAATTAAAAATAATGAATATCATTTCCATATACTATTACTATGGGATAAAAAAAATTATTTAAAATTTATCCCACATGCTTGATGAGAAACTGTGTTTTGGAAGGGATAATGTTCAAATGTTCCTGACGTTTTATTATAAAAACATAACTTAAAATTGATTAATATGACCTCAATTGGATAGATATATATTTATTTGATTTTTTTTACATTTTATACAAATATTAAGATCGTTTTAATGTTCTAAAAACAATTAAATGGAATAAAAATTCAAATATGAATCAATAATTTTCACTATTTAATGAAATTTTTAACATTTCAAAAAATTATAAAAAATAAAATCCATTATAATTTTGATATTTATATTTAAAAATTGATGTCTATTTTTTAAAATTCAGTTAATAAAATAGTAAATAATTAATTTTATTCTTTTTTCACAAAATTCCCTAAATCCAATTTTTTTAAAAAATAGTATTTTTGAAACATATATATAATTTTCTAAAAATAAAGTATTTTTAATAAAAGAATTTATTTATATAAAATAATTATACAATGTATTTATAAATTAGTTATTAATATTCATTTCCGTGTGTTTAATTTCTTAGTTATAATAATTTCATTTAAATAATAATATTAATATTATACCATATTTCAATAAAAACCAGTGTTTCAGGTAATGTAGGATGATCTCAGTGTTGTGTGTAACAAAAAAATATTATAAAGACTAAATTTATTTGAAATAAATGTGTCATAAAATCGTTGGTTATCACATTTTACACTCTTAAAATTGATTAAAATGTCAAAATTCATCGCCATGGTTCCAGTAAACAAGGATAATTTTTTCTTATTACATCCTCAGGTTCTCAGATAGCTTTCCAAATGTTAGTTTTTTCACAAAATATTTACCTGGATAGTATTCATTAATCATATATCCTTCCCAATTAAATCCAGAATCTCCAACGGTTAATCCTCATATCAAATCTCATTATCAAGCTTTACAGACTATTATGTATGTATATATAATGATTCAAGTACATATTTAATTAAGAGAGATACACGAAACACATCATAAAAATAAAGGTGGATTGGTGGATGCTCCAAGAAATCAGGTTTCGTTGTTATAAAATAAAGTATTTAAAATGGACCAATATACACATTGAGTAGTTTTGGTTAATTTTTCCACTGACAAATTCATAGAAACACCTTCTAATCATATTCAAATTATTGATTAGTCTAATGATTTTAGCACAACAATTCTTTCATCATATTATTACCATATGTGTTTTTGAACGAATGTAACATTCTATACCATTTCAAAATCTAATACAGTTAAATATATCATTCTTTTTTTCAACATCATTTCTAAACATTTGAATTATAAACTCTATTCCACTATGTTATTTATATTAAACAATAAACCTATTGTTTTATGGACAATAAAATAGAGGATGTGATGATACCAACCACTATTGAAAACCATTTAACAAGATCATATAACTTCCAATATGGTTTTAATTGTTCATTAATGTTGAAAATTTGTCTGTGTTTGATACATTGTGATGAAACTAAATTCCATAATAATATTTTTATGAAGACTTCATCATAAAATTGAGGTAAAGAAAAAACCTAATTACACATAATTAAACTTTGTATTTCATGAAATAAAAAATCCCTACCTGATTTTTATTTTTTCATGATTATCTACAGATAAATATTCTCTTATAGAAACAATGTCTGCTGTTTTTTTATTTTATCAACAAAATACCATAATTACCACAACATAATAGATCAGATAACTTATATGGGTATCCAGGTCCTTTAATCATATGTGTAAAAACTATAAATTAATTACACATAAAATAAAATTCCCATGAAAAAATATTTTGAAATAAAGAGAATCATTTCTATGAATATATTGTAAAATATCCTTATTATTTATAAACTTCTGTCACATAGAAAAAAAATATGGGTGTCATTGAAATTGAAATAATTTTCATCCTAAATAAAATAATACAATTATTCTATCCATATCTCATATGTTAATCATACATACTACTATATACACTTATGAATATAATTCACCATATATTCATTATATAAGCTCATATCGTATACCAAAAAATGCCATTAGAATCTTGGAATCATCATTATGGTATTATAAAGTCAGATATGATCACTAAAATTAAATAAAATTTTGGGGGATAAGAAATTCTAATATTAACATGAAATTACACTAGAGGATGAATAATAATATTTTAATTTTGATCACTCCTACCAAAGAAAATATGAAATACCAAAATAAGGTGTGGAGGAGAATTTTCAATAAAAAAATATGATTCACTTCATCCATTATGATTGAATTTTTCCCCCTTACCTTTTTCATCAGATGTTGTTTTCAGTTATCATGTACATTAGACCTTGATTATGGCATTGACTGACATAAATCCTAAAATTTATCAACATGGAACACTTGGGTGAAGTTGGTTCCTTATATTGAATTCTCTCTCTGTTAATTTCCTTGATTGGCCTCTTCACATCACTTCTACATTATTTTTCATGAATTCTATGCTTACTACAATTATATCACCCACTTCCCATAGTAATGGAATGTGGGTGACTGAAATTTCATTCTACGATGATATTTATTTGTTTTTTTGTGATACTTGATCTAAATTTTCATAAAAAAACAAGGTAATAGTTAAAATATAAAAATTATATTTCTAAATTCAATGCACATTAATTTACTTCTTAATTGTAATTAAATTATTTTATAGTAAATTAATTTTGATTTCATGGTCTTATTGAACAAAATAATATATCAATTTTTATCTAGAATGATGTTTAAACCTGAACTGTAACAAGCATGTCTTGTAAAATTAGTTTCATGGGTATAAATATATTCACTATCATTCAATTTTTTATTTGGGAAATTCCATCTCAATCAATGTTCATAGATTAAGAGGTATGTATTTATAAAAATTTATCCCAATAAAATAATTCAATTAAATGGATTCAATTGCCTTCTATTATCTCATATTATTATTATGGTTTCACTTTGGATCTACATTACCTTACAAATGATAGACATCTGAAAATAATTTTTCATGATTCAAACACTAGATAATGGAAAACATATTTTAGTTGCAATACTTCATTTATAAAAGTATATTGGATCAGTGGAACCACAAAAAAGTGGGTGGAAGTAACCATGTAAAAGACTGAATTTTTTTTATCCATTTTCTCATTTCAAATTTAAACAAGATTCATATCTTGAGAATATTTTTTAACTATACAAATGAATGTTTGACCTCCAAACCCAAAAAAATTTTGTTTCTAATTAGGAAAATCATTGCATTGTCTATAAAATTTAGCATTATTGTAGTTCTTTTGAGTTTATTCCATTTACTAAAACTGGAATGAAATGTTTAAGAAACACTAATCATAGTGGAAAACCATATAATCATGAAAAATAATTTTTCAGATTCATAAATTATGAAACCTTAATTTCAATGCATTACACTTCAGTATCATCCTGTTTGATTCCTGCATATTATTAAAATTCATCATGATAGTTCGTAAATAGTTTATAAATTTTCAAAACATATCACTTGAGATTTTAAAAACCATGTATGTAACAAGGCCCATTATTGTTGATAGAGTTATGATTGTGTCCATATTAATGTTCAATTTAGAGTAATTATCCCAAGGTACCTCTATAGCAAATCCATATAAATTTATATTATACAGATTATGATTAACTAAATAAAACCCACTTTGTCAATCCACTGCCTATATTCAATAATATTTTATTTTACTTTAACACAACCTTATAAATATATTTAGATATATACCTAGAAGTAGCCATAAAAATATACATAGGGCTCCAACTAATGATTTCTCATCATCGTTTTTAAAAATAAATTAGTCATTTGATACCAACTACAAGGTCCTAATCTTCTCATATATAAATATTTTATATTAATATAATAATATTCATTATATAACATTACGATCCAAAAAATCATTTAGATCTAGTGCCTTTAGAAACATATGCACACATAAAACTAGTCTATAAGTGAGCTACATATTCTCCCACTATGTTTTTTAAAACTAGAATATCTCTTAGGCATATAAAAAAAGAAAATTTTATTATTATCAAGGGGAAGTAAACACATGAATTCCTGATCTATGATTCTCAGTAATGGTTGGTAAAGAATATTTCATTATAATATGTTCATATGGGTATGAGAATAAGGGAATTTAAAATTAAAACAATACCAATAATATAATAGATTATGAAAATATTTTATTTCAGAAATCTTGGAAGTTCAAAATAAATAAATCATAATAGAATCAAAGAAGCTAAGTCAAGAAATAATTACATTGTAATAAGGCATAGATTTTTGGAATACACAAAATCATAGAAAATATTATATAAATTATAAAAAATAAGACATTAAAAAAATAATAGGTATGGGACAACCAGCCTTGGGTATTATTCATGTTTGGGATAACCTATAATTTTCCCTCTTTCTGGAATTGGATAAAATCCCATGTACACTCTTTTTTTATTTGTATAAACTCCCACAACCCCTTTCATGATTTGAATAAATTATTTTTTATGCTTTGAACTCATATAAAAATAATAATATTTGAAATCATTGATGGGATTTATATGTCCCACCCAATATATTATTAAAATCATACTAGCGCATGCTAGAAGATCAAAACAAATTTCCATATAAGAAACCATGAAAAGTAATTGGTTTCAAAATTATTTCATCATAGAATGGCTTGTGGGAAAGGAATTGGGTTTCGTACGGTTTCTATCATTGAATAACCTTTCTAAGATAATAGTGTTCCATAAACAATTTATCATTATATTCATAAACAATATAGAGAAATAATAATGATTTCTACATTGGGTCATATTAAA
This sequence comes from Viscum album, assembly GCA_963277665.1. Classification (NCBI taxonomy): domain Eukaryota; kingdom Viridiplantae; phylum Streptophyta; class Magnoliopsida; order Santalales; family Viscaceae; genus Viscum; species Viscum album. The sequence goes on along the minus strand of OY728133.1, from coordinate 260,069,006 downwards.
GGAAGATATTATGTAATATCAAATTATTTCATATTAGATTGTAAAATATTTTTGAATGTAAAATAATTTTTAAATTTTAAAAAAAATGATGTATTTACACTAAAAAAATATTTAAAAATATAAAAATATTAAATTATATTTAATTGAAAAAATTAAATAATATAATGGAATATTAATAAAAATATTTTCCCGGATGGAAGTAAATTTTGGTCATGCCATTTGATTAAAAAAATATATCCTTAACATTTTTAATGAAATCCATACATGTTTTCTTGGAAAATGACATGAAAATTATATAAAATAATTTTATAAAAATAAAAAAAATAAAAAATTTCGGTAATATATAATTTTAAAATTGTTAAAAGCATTTTTTGAAACATTTTTAAATAACATGGTTTTGGATGTAATAGTGTTTTGGGCTGAAGAGAGAAATATAGATGAATTTTATAAAAAAGATAATATAAAAAAATATAATCTTTTAAGAGAGGAAAAAGAAGGGAAAACATTAATTCTGAAGAAATAACTAATTTATAAAACAATAAATTAGTTTGGGGAGATATATATCACAATATTTTATTATCTAAAGCATAATAAAAAACAATGATGATAAATAATGAGAATGTAACATCTAAACATTACCACATCTATATCATTGGAATCATATGACCTATCATATAATACAATTTAATGAATGATTGAATATCATTAAAATAAGTAGGTTCATGATACAACATTTTAGGGGGATTTATATACACCTAATATAATATGATAGGTTCATAAATTTATTTTTTCCCAGAATAGGCAATTTAAGGCAAAAATCACAAACTGCTATGGTATATTCTGAAATGAAAATCCCATTAAAGATATATACCATAATGGATATTTAAATAAAAATAATTTTAAATAAAAAAAATAAAATCCATTTCCTGGGTCCATATATAACACATAATATAAATATGTGTTAAATATGTCATGTCTGTCACTAAAGTAAAAAAAGTGAGACTGAAATTCCTTACCTTGTGGCACAACTCCTTTTTTACATGTTCAATCATCTTTTATAAAAAATATAAATTTATTATAAATATAATAATTAAAAAAATAATATTTATCATTATATATATTATTTAATTATGACTCTTCAATACCCATTTAATAACAATTCCCTGTTAAAATAATGTTTTCAATAACAACAATTTTGTATTTTGGGTATATTTTCAATTAATATTTTTGTTCCTCTTATACTACTCATGGTTCCATAAACTCAAAAAATTTATCCATGATATAAATATAATATATATTCTTTATATATTTATTTATAAGAAAAAAATTAGAGATATAATATGAAATACATGGTTTATGTATACGTTAGGTCAAACATATGCATGAATTCTAATTATATTTTATAGATGTATTAAAATAAATAATAGCTAATTTTTTTTTCAATTACAGAATAATTATTACGTCATATATATCAAATATGATTATTTAAACTTCTCCATATTACAATTGATGTAATGAATTTGTGATAAATGAACCACTTCACATTTTGTGGTTGTATTATGCCGTACAGACAAAAAATATTATCATATTTCCATAGAATGGAATATAAAAAATAATTTGTTAAATAATTAATCTATATTCATATTAATATCATTTTCATCATATGTAAGAAACTAATATATCATTACACCATTTCATGACATGTGGGGATAGAATGAGAATAACATATATTTGTGATGTGGTAGTCCACCGTACAAACAAATGATTATTTAATAAAACATTTGTTTGAAGTGGAGATGGATATAGTTTCTAAAATTAACATAACATAATCGTAGAAAATTTAACATTATGATTCTAATATATCAGAATTTTTTTTAAATAATTGAATAAGATAGAGGAGTTAATAAAATAAAACTCTCTGTTAGGTTTCATACCACTTATTCAGACAACATATTTGTGTTTATATGAAATAATTCATATGATGTATTTTTGACCTAAACAATATTTATGAGAATATATTAAGGATATATAAACATAATTAGTGAAATATATATTGTAGAAAATGTGTTTTGGATGTGTGAATAGTAGAGGTTATGGGATTTCCTCTTATAAGTGAGGTTATTAGAACACTTGTGATTTTTCAAAAGAAAATAATGTTGCCAAATATTTTAAATTCCAAAAGGTACAAAAAAATTTCAGTATTTATTGTAGTATAAATATGGTCGAAATATTTAATCCTGTTTTTTTGTAAATGATTGGGGTCATTTTTAATAATTAACTATTACGTCTAAGAAATGAAAAACTCAATTTTACCATAACCTTAGTAAATAATTTTTTACTGTTATTACTATTAATTATGGAAAATATTTACATTTAACTAATTACATATTAAAACTTATTATGATACCAAATATTGAATTTATTTTTATTAATTTATTTATTTAATGTTTAATATTTCAATGTAATTTTAATCCACCATAAGTAATTAGAAAGACGATTTTCTGTGAGAAATTTATCAAATGTTTAGAAAGTTTTTTATTAAAATTAAATATGAAAATCATTAAAATGACATAAATTGATTAAAATACATTCAAATTGAATAATTTAATGTTCAAAACCATCTTAAAATATTTATTCAGTTTTTAAAATATTTTAATGAAATTTTAATTCTAAATAATGTTAATATTTTGGTCATAAACTATCCTAGGTACCCTAGTAACCTATGAACTGAGCCAGTCCACACCCAGCCAAAAGGGATTTTTAGATCCATATAGGATAGTAACTAGTACCTTGCATCATAAAAAATAATTTGGGATTTAATATTATATAAAAATGAAGAATAAATACAGTGAATCAGTATAAATAGAAAATAAAATCAACTTTGAATAATATACCAAATGTCATATATGTATACAACCCAAAGCACTACATCAAAGTACCCAAAAAATAAGAAAAAATTCCCATGTACCAACAGATGTGACTCACCTAGTCCATAGATCAATAGATACAACCACCTTCAAGTGGTTCTTTACCCCTGCTCAAAGTTGGAAGGAATTAATATGCAAACACCTAAAATAACATGTATGGTGTAAGGTAAAAGGTCCTATATGGAATCACAAAGGATTTCATAATAGATTTCAATATGAAATTAACCAGTGAAATATTTCCATTTTAAAAAAATAGGGTTGGCATTTCAAATGAATACATAAAATAATTAATAATTTACACTTCAAAATATGGAAATACATTGAAAAAGGATTTACTTTTTAATTGATGGAATATTTATAAAAAATTCGAACTTCTCAAAAATTTCATAAGTAAACAATTTTTTGGTAAATTGTTAATATAAATTAGAAGGCATGTAAAGTAGTTTACAACAATAGAATATATTCATTTGAAATAAACAAAGAGAGAAACAAGGTCAAATTACTAAGAAGGTATGATAGTTCCATGGTATAAAGAATCCAAACTCAAGGTGATACAAAAATATGTAGATACATTCCCTTGAACTAAGGCCAATGGGGACTCATCACCATCAACTAAGGGATATTATGTGATAATTTTATGTTTCAGAACACTATAAATAATAATGTTTCATTGAAATAACTCACTAACTACCTAAGGCTTTCATTTGTTTTAGTACAAAACAATGATATGAATTTTTCTTCACGCAACCATAAAATATTATTAACGCCTTTCAACATTTCAAATTTTCCAATTTTACATTTAAAACCCAAAAATTGGGTTTAATAGAAAATATGAATTATTCCAAAAAAGAACAAAAATGTTCTTATCAGAAACATTTATATCCATTTTTAAAATATAATCATTTCAAATCAATTCACAAATAAATTTCACAATCCTATGTCAAATATTATATATTTCAAAAACATCCATCAATTTCACAATAAACTCCCCATTAAATGAAATTATGGTTTTTAAAATATTTGCATAAAATATATTTCCATAATTAAGTTCATCAATTTAATTGAAATAATTTCTATAAAACCACAATTTTATAAAACTATTTTATTTTCAACAATTTCAATAAATACACACCAATTCAATGGAATTGTGGGTTTTCACCAAATCATGCCAAAACCCATTTTAATCCCTAGTTCAATAGAATAAAATTTTTCCCACAAAAAAGTGAAATCCATTTATATAAAATTAATAAATTTAAATTAATTATAACAATATAAATTAAATAGAGAAATTTTGGTTTAAAGAAAATTGGTCATTGTGATGGAGCCACCTATGTCAGGATCAATAGATCCTGCAAACCCAAATATAAATTGATATTTTTCCATGAATAACATTGATCTTGTAGTCACTGAAAAAAGGATCATACCTAGTTTTACAATCAAAACTAGAGGGTATTAAATGCACAATCTGTCATGAGGATTCCCTGAACAATATAGAGAAGAGAGGTCACAGGATAAATAGATCGGGAGGTAGAAACTAACTAGGAGAAGAACAAACAATGATACTTAATCATCAATATGAATTCAAGAGTATTTTGAGGGGCCAAAACATTTATTGGGAGCTCCATGGAAGGTTAAATTGACTATGGTTCTTCTCTGCACATTTGTAATGTCCCGGTTCCGGAAGCCAACCAGAGGCGCCCCGTACTTGGTTGGTCACATGGCCTCAAGCTCATTTCCCAAAATTCCAAAGGTAGCAGAATAGCAGCGAGGGCTTGGGGTGTGATAGTGGGGAAATTATGACTTCATTGGAAGAGTGAACAATGAAATTAAACAAATCATTCAATAACAAAAGCAGTAAGTATCTAACAGCAATAAACAGCGGAAGACTAAAACAATTAAAAAATGGATCACATATGTATATATATAAAATGTTGTGTGATACATATCTAGGAAAGTAGCCAAACAAATAACAATGCTGGAATTACAAACAGTACCAAAACAAGTACAAAAGAAAAGATAAACAGCACTACAGCATCACACGCCTAAGCTTGGTCCCATGCTCTCCCGCTTCAAAGCAATAAAGTACTTGAAGTCAAAGGGAGATTTCCCTTGTCTATACCTACAATGACATAGTCTTCTTGGGACTAAAATCATGGGCCAAACAGGGTGTGAGACTAAATATCATTAGGCAACCACTCGAAGATCTATGCCTAATAGTCAGTGAGCATATGGATGGTAATAGTATAGTAAGCTGTAAATAGTTATAGTAAACATCATGCAGTAATAGTAATAAGTAACATGAATGATATAAAACATTAATCAATCCACATAACAACAAGCAGCAGTGAAGCAAAACAGCTAACCACTATAGAACCCCTCTAGGAAGCACTCGCACCCAACCCATCTGGTCCTATCTAAGAAGTACCAACAACCCTCTTGGAAGTGCACTTATCCTATCCCCTCTAGTTTGGTCATACAAAAATTATAAGACTCTCTTGGGAAGATCACTCAGTCAATTCCCCTTATAGTCAAGGGTAGTCGGGGACTCTTTGGGGAAGATCACGCGGTCTAACACTATTATAGCCCCAAGGTCTAGAAACTCTCTATGGAAGCTCGCTCAGTCAATTCCTCCAATATTCAAAGGTCTATCATAGACTCTCTAAGGATGCTCACTCAGTAAATTATTTCTATATACTAGAATGGTTTTAAAGAGTGTTCAATCAAGTAAAGACTATCTGAGGAATCTCACTCGGTCAACCGTCCTGTAGTCTATAATTTCCAAGACTCTCTAGGAAGCTCACTCGGTCTATCCCTTACAGTCTATAGCACTAGGTTCTCACAGTCCTATTCTAGTTAGTGCATAATAATGATATAAGCCCAAAGTACACCTATAGAACAACTTGGCTAACCATTCTACAACAAAACGAGCATGTCAAGAATATCATTCCATCATATAGTCACAAGGCATGGAAAAAAGGTATAACAGCCAAAGGCAAACAAGACCCAAAAGATGTAATAAGAACAAAGGTATGGAAAACATCCAATTAAAGCAATTATGCACAACTATGATCAAATTACAACTACAAAAGCATAAAATAAAGCCAAGAAAACAAAAGTGTCAAAAAGGTAAACACCCAATACCCGTTCACGGGTATTGGTTGAATTTTCACATAAAAATCAATGAAATCAAATGGTAAGGCACAAAGCACCTACATTGATGCTATGAGATCAATATACTTGAACCACGAGGCTTGATTATCCCTAGAAAGTATTATATATATGAAAACAAACAAAACATTCAACCCATGATATATTGATAAAGGAGGAGAATCATGGAAAGAAACTAAGGAAGAAGAAAGATCTCACCTTAGCGGTTACAACAGAATTGAAGATGGTCGATTAGGAAAACATATATAGGATTGGGAGATCAGAGGATGTTCCCAGCCATACGGGCTCTCCCGATCAAAGAATCCTGGGAAGAAGACGTTTCTGTCGATTAGGCGTGACCTCGGTCCATTTAATGAAGATAAAGAAACTACATGGCATGTAATTCAGGGGTACATGGTGTGTACTTGGCCTTTCCGTACTATTCTTTAAGTGGCCTCTACGTCATCCATACACACCGTCTGTGTGGCTTGGACATGGCCAACATACAGCTTTGCACTGCATCGAAGTACACGACATGTACTTATAATGTAAACGAAGTTATTTTTGAAAATATATATATTTTCCTCTTTTCCTAAAAAATGACCAGAAAAAGAAAAACATACATGAAACGAAGATCCGAGTTCATAAAAACATCCCCCCTTATAGAAATTCATCCTTAAATTTCCCTAGCGAGGCGTAGAAGAAGAAACCTCAAATATCTCTAGCCACTACGATAGCACCTCGACCTCCCTCTCCCATGTCTCGTCTTATACTCTCTTGTGCTTCCATAGCACCCATACCAGTGGAACTGACCGACCAAATAGAACCTTTTTAATGAGATTGGAAATCCGGATAGGATGCTCATCAAAATACACATCCGGTTCGAGCTCAACCTCCTTGGGCTGAGAGACATGACACATGTCTGAAAAGTAACGTCAGAGCTACGAAACATGGAAGACGTCATGCATAGACCAATACCTTTGGGGAAAATACAACCGATAGGCAACCAACCCAACTCTCTCCAATTGCTCAAATTGCCTGATGTACCGTGGTGAATGCTTACCTTATCTCTGAATCCTCTTGTGTCCCAACCTCGCTGCGACACGTAGGAAAACATGATCCTTGACCTTGAACTCCAGAGGTCATCTCCACTGATCAGCATAATACTTATGTCGATACTGTGATATATCCATCCTCTTCCGAATCAACTCTATCTGCCCTAAGGTCTCTGGAACAAGACGAGGTCCCAAAAAAGTTGTCTCTCCTGCCTCCATCCAGCAAAAAGGTAGTCAACATGGCCTACCGTATAAAGCCTCATAAAGTTCCATATGAATAGTCGCCTGAAAATTGTTTTTCTAGGAAAACTCCACAAGTGGGATATGCTTCTCTGAAGAACCTACGAAATATGGAATTAAAGATCAGAGAATATCCTCAAGCACCTAGATCGTACCCTAAGACTAGCCATATGTCTTGGGATGGTATGTTGCACTCAAAAATACCTATGTACCCAAAGGCTTCTGAAGCCCCTACCAGAACCGAGAAGTAAAATGTGCATCCCTGTCTGAAACAATGGAGTGTGGAACTCCATGCAGACGTACAATCTCTCAGATGTACAACCGTCCCAGATCCTCAACACTAAAGGTCTCCCTGATCTGCAAGAAGTGAGAAACCTTCATAATCCTGTAGAAAACAACCCAAAATACATCAATCACTTGAGGTGACCTCGGTAACCAAGTTACAAAGCCCATCGCGTCATCGTTCCACTTCCACTCGGGAATGGGTAACTTCTTTAAAAGTCATGTTGGTCACTGATGCTCCACATTCACTTTCATACAAGTATAACATCTCATAACGAAACCAGAAACATCTCTTTTCATACATGGCCACCAATACTGACGATGAAGATCCATATACATCTTGGTGACGCCAGGATGAACATCCCAAACTGAGGAATGAAAATCTCACATCATCTCCTCGTGTATATCTACTGGCACCCATATGCTTCCCTAGAAACAAAAGATCTCATCCTCACCCATTGTCCATCCAGGAAGAGGTTCCTCTCCTGACACACTCTCATGCATGACTAGGCCTTCTGAGTTTGATAGCTACCTCATCCGCACCCGATCAACAAGGGTAAAGGTAACACCTATAGAAGATAAAAAAGTCTGCTCATGTTTGTAATGCACCTCCAAATGAATCATAGAGAATAGATCCATAATCTTCCACTCACTGCTGGCCTCCTGAGCAGCCTAAATATGAGTTATCCTACTCAACAAATCAGCCATTGTGTTGCCCTTTACTAGCATACATGCAAGCTCAATGTAGAAATACTGGAGATACTCGACCCACCAAAACTATCTCAGATTTAGATCACGCTGAGTGAAGATGTACAAGAGACTCTTGTGATCGGTGAAAACCACAAAGTTCTCTCATATAAGGTAATGTATCCAACAACATAAGGAATGAACAATAGGTGCCAACTCCAGTTCGTGCGTCGGGTAGTTTCTCCCATGTGGCCTCAACTTACGAGACCCGTACGCAACGACTTCATCTCCTTACATAAGCACATGTCCTAATCCGACACTTGAAGCATCACAGTAGACAGTATAGCTCTTTCCCGGCTCTAGAAAGACTAGTATCGGTGCTGACGTCAACCTCCCTTTCAACTCCTGAAAGGACGACTCATTGGAATCTGACCATAATAACTTTTCACCCTTCCTGGTCAGAACTGTCAACAGTGCTACAAAGCGTAAAATGTCCCATATGAAATCCCTGTAGTATCTAGCCAGCCCTATAAAACTCCGCTCCTCAAATACATTCATTAGATGCTCCTAGGAAACTATAGCTCTCACTTTCTCTAGGTCTACTAATACTCTTTACTTTGAGACAATGTGAACCACGAAGTGAATCTGATCCATCCAAAAGTGGAATTTCGAGATCTTAAAATATAACTGATGCTCTCTAAGGGTACTTAGAATGATCTCAAGATGGGTAGCATGGTCGTGTCGAGTGTGAGAGTACACCAAGAAGTATTCCATGAAAACCACCACGAAGGATTCCAAGTATGGAGGGAACACTCGGTTCATCTGTGCCATAAAAACTATTGGCACATTCGTGAGACCGACTGGCATGACCGTATAATCGTATAGACCATACCTGCTCCTGAAGGTTGTAAGAGGTATATCCGATGTTCTAACATGCAACTGATGAAATTTTGAACTCAAATTGATCATTGTGAACACTAGGTCTCCTCGAAGCTGATCAAAGAGGTCATCGATACTCAACATGGGATATCAGTTCTTGACCATCAACTGGTTCTGCTTCTGATAATCCATGAAAATCCTAATTGATCCATCTACCTTCTTCACAAACAGGACAAGATAACCCCAAGGAGATGTACTCGGTCAGATGAAACCCTTTTCCTGCAACTCATCCAACATCTTTTTGAGCTCCTGAAACTCTAGTGTAGCCATCCTATAAGGATGAATGGACGGGGGTACTGCTCCTGGCACGAGCTCAATCGGGAGGTTAAAAAGTGGTATCAGAGGATTATTCTCTCTTAATTTACTATTTTGAGCCTTTATCCAGGGATAGGATGGATTCTGTACATGGTAATAAGTTGTTCCCGGGAGTAGCTAACCTCTCTACCGAGGAAAGCCAGTCTACCTATTTTAATGCAGTTTTCTGGTTTTCATATTTTATGGCTGATATGATTTCACCTAGAGTGATTCACACGCCTTGTGTTGTTATTTTTGTGCTATTTCAGGTCTATTTCTGTCGCAACCTGACGAGATGAGGGTATGTTATCTCATGCATCATATTTGAATTTTTTAGAAATCACATGCCATGCATTCTTTTCATGCCTTCTAGAGTGCATTAGCGATTGCATGTTATTGTGATTGACGTTCTGTGGATTATGCATGTTTTTGTGATAGATTCTTTTGTATAATCCATGTAGTTTTATAGAAGAATTGTTTGTATTGTACCTTGATTAAAGGAATGAAAAATTTTGGTTCTTGAGTTGTTATGGGCCGTCATGAATCGAAGCTTAGTGGATCGTTAACTTGATTGGCTTTTATGTGACTTTTATATGTTGTGATGATTTGATTCTTGGTGAGTATGGGCCCTCACAGATCGGAATTTGTCACCTTCATGTTTGTTTTTTAGTGTTTTTGGGGCTTCGTTGTAGTTTTTGAGCTACTACCTGGAATAACTCAGAATACACGGCGTGTACTTGACTACACACTGTGTAGTTTTAAACCGTGTCACTGACTGTGTTAGAAGAAACACCGGATGGTGAAAAAGTTTTCAGGAACACACTGTGTACGGTCATTATACGCCATGTAGTAGTCATCTGTGTACCCGCACGTGTCCCTAATAACACAGGTCGGGGAGGCTCGTGTAGTACACGTCGTTTTTTCTATGAACACGCCATATAGCCTTGTTCTCAGTACCCGACCGTCTCATGAACAACATAGGTTGGTGTTATATTCTCCAATACATGTTGTGTATGTTTAGAACACGCCGTGTAAGGGTCATCCAGGTAGCTGACTGTGTAACTAACAAAAGTCTCACCGAAACATTGTCAAGTACATGTCGTTTCCCTAGTGAACATGTTGGGTAGTCTATGGTTAAGATGACCGTGTAAGTTAGTCAGGTAAATATACACAAGAAAGGGAATATAGTTCAAGTACCTGAACTATGTGAGGATGACATGTTGGGTAGTCTGGGGTGTTACACGATCAAAGGTGGCAGAAGTACACTCCTATGTGAATGGTTTTAAGAAACATGATGTGTAGTTTTATACATGCCGTGTAGTAATGTTGGGTAAACATGAATTTTTATTTCTCCTTTTCTTGTTTTGTACTATTGTGTTATTTGTCCTTGATAATCCTGATCTAATGTGTGCATTTTATCTTTCAGAGCTACGCCTCTGGGACATCCTTCGGTTGTGCATCAGCTGCCAGACGGAAATCAGACACCGGATATGGCCGATCAACGATCTCCTATAGATCATCCTACTATTCCATCATTGACACCAGTAGTTATACCCATTGCTGGAACTGATGTGCAGTTCAGTGAGGAATTCCTGAGGTTAATGCATTCCTTTCAGGGAGCGTCGCCTCCTACCCCGTCGACGGCATAGTTGACGTGGGCTTTCCAGCTGTAGCATCCTTCTACATTCTCAGGGGATGGAGGACCCCAGGCTGTAGAATTGTGGATAGAGGCCACATTGATGTTATTCGGGCACCTAGAGATACCTTCATAGAAAAGGGTAAATCTGGCTACTTATTTTCTCCTAGACACCACCAAGAGTTGGTGGGAGGTGATCTCACAGTTAGGGCACCAGGAGAGTATGACTTGGTATGGGTTTTGGTGCATCTTCTATGATTACTTTTATCCAGAGAGCATGAGGGCCGACCGATCCTGGTAGTTTACGAGTCCCAAGATGGGTACTCTTTCTGTTTTGGAGTATTCGTCTCATTTTACAGAGCAGAAACGCTTCACGCCGATTCCAGTAGGTGATGACTTATTCCTTGCTAGAAAGTTTGAGGAAGGTCTCAGGAAGGAGATCCATTCACAGATGAATATCTTCAGGTTGACCTCGATATCCTCTATCGTCAACCAGACACTAACCATTGAGCGCAATCTAAGAGATTCTGGAGCAGTGAGACAGGGTGGTTCGACATCCAGAGTCAGTGTTCCTCCTACTGTTAGCTGGAAGTGCCGCAGGGAGTCTTCTCGATGAGATAAGTGTAGGCAGAATGTATCTTCAAGTATCCAGGTTATATGCTACCAGTGTGGTAGAAGTGGGAATATTAGGCCTCAGTGCCAGAGAGGCACGATGGAGTGCCGATCTTGCAGCAAGATGGGCCATCATCAGCATTTTTGTCAGAACTTCTCGCCTACAGCTGGTGGAATTGGTTCTTATATGAACCCACGTACATGAGATGTATCACCAGATTCTCACCATTCTGGGAACTGGAGTTCTTCTGACCATTCAGGCCAAGGTGGAGGTCACGGCCTTGGTGTTCAGTCATCCGGTTACCATCGAAACCAGAGTGGATCATCTCAGAGTGGTCATCCAGGGGCGCAGGGCCGTGGTACAGTCCAGACTTTTGTTTTGGAGCAGATCTATCTGGAGTAGGATCGATTCCCTTCCAATGTTCGAGGTACTCTCTTAGTAGCCTCATTTTTATCTTCAGCCCTTTTCGATACTAGTTCTTTACATAGTTTTATCTCTGTTACTATTGTGGAGAGCCTTGGGCTCTGTATCTTTTCGTCTACTGAATTGTTGACTCTTGATACAACATTGGGGACATGGACGTCTAGAATACAACAGTTTAGAGAGTTCCCTCTTGAGGTTGCAGGGTGTCACTTTTTATGGGACCTTTATGTCCTAGAGATGAGAAGCTATGATTTCATTCTCAGTATGAACTTGTTAGTTACTTTCTAGGTAGTCGTCGATTTCTATCACTGCATGGTGAGTTTTGTATCACCAGAGGGCATATCGTTTTTTCATAGTGGCGAGTGTGATGTCCAGGCAGGTAGAGCTGGACCAGAGCATCAAGGGCTAGTAGGAGTTACAACCCAGATTTCCAGTCATTATCTGGATGACTATAGGACTTCACAGTTAGACTTTCCTCCAGTGGTGGATCATTTCAGGGATGTCTTTCCAGCGGACTTTTCACGTTTTCTCGGGAGTGTGAGGTAGAATTATCGATTGAGCTCGTTCCAGGAGCGACACAGTTGTCCGTTACTCCTTATAGGATTTCTACACCAGAGTTACAAAAGCTCAAGATGTAGTTAGAGGAGTTTCAGGCAAAGGGTTTCATCTGACCCCATACTTCTCCTTGGGGTTCGCCTGTCCTCTTTGCGAAGAAGTAAGATGGATCCTTTAGTATTTGCATGGATTATTAGATGCTGAACTAGTTGAGGGTCAAGAACTGATATCCCATGTCGAGGGTCGATGACCTCTTTGATCAGCTTCGAGGATCCCGAGTGTTCACGAAGATCGATTTGAGGTCCGAAAATCATCAGTTGCGTGTAAGACCATCGGATATACCACTTACAGCCTTCGACAGCAGGTATGGTCTAAACGAGTAGATATTCATGCCATTCGGTCCCACGAATTCGCCAGTAGTTTTTATGGCACTCATGAACCAAGTGTTCCGTCCATACATAGATTCTATCATGGTGGTTTTCATGGACGACATCTTGGTGTACTCCCACACTCGACACGACAATGAAAACCATCTTGAGATCATTCTTAGTAAACTGAGAGAGAATCAATTATATGATATGCTCTAGAAATGCCACTTTTGGATGGATTAGATTCAATTCTTGGGTCATGTTATCTCATAGACATGAGTATTAGTAGACCCAGAGAAAGTGAGAGCTATAGTTTCTTGGGAGCAGCCGAAGAATGAATTTGAGGTGCATAGTTTTCTGGGGCGGGCTGGATACTCGGGGTTTCATACAAGACTTTTCATTCCTTACAACACCGCAGACAGGTCTGACCAAGAAGGGTTCAATGTTCTTATGGTCATATTCTTGTGAGTCAGCCATTCATGTGCTGAAAGGGAGGTTGACATCAGCACCGAATCTAGTCTTGTAAGAGCCGAGAAAGATCTATATAGTCTAATATGATGCTTCAAGTGTCGGATTAGGAGTTGTGTTTATGCAGGGAGATGGAGTCGTTGCGTACAGGTCTCGGTAGTTGAGACCACACGGGAGAAACTCCCGGATGCACGACCTGGAGTTGGCAGCTGTTGTTCATGACTTATTTTGTTAGAGACATTACATTCAGGGATAGCACATTGTGGTTTTCACGAATCACAATAGTCTCATGTACATCTTCACTCAGCGTGATTTGAATCTGAGACAGCGCAGGTGGGTCGAGTATCTCTAGTCCTTCGACGTTGAGCTTGCCTATATGTCAGGAAAGGGAAACGCAGTGGTAGATGCTTTGGGTAGGAGAACTCAGATTCAAGATGTTCAGGAGGCTATTAGTGAGTGGTAGCTTAAGGATCTACTCTATGAGATGCATTTGTACGTTCATGATAGATATGGGTATACTTTTCTATATTCTGTAGTTGTTACCTCTACCCATCATGATCATGTGCAGATGAGGCAGCTATCAGACTCAGAAGTCCAAGTCCTGCAAGAGAGTGTGTCGGGAGAGGAACCTCTTCCTGGATGGACAAGGGGTGCCTTTGAGATCTTGTGTTTCCAGGGACCCGTATGGGTGCCAGTAGATATACCTGAGGAGCAGGTGAGGGGTTTTTATTCTTCAGTTTGGCCAGTTCATCAGGGCGTCACCAGGATGTATCAGGATATTCATCGCCAGTATTGGTGTCATGGTATTAAATGATAGGTTGCTGGTTTTGTTATGAGATGTTCTACTTTTTAGGAGGTGAAAGCGGAGCATTAGTGACAAACATGACTTTTACAACAGTTAACCATTCCAAAGTGGAATTGGAACGTTGTCGCGAGGGACTTTGTGACTGGGTTACCAAGGTCACCTCGAGGGAGTGATGTTGTTTGGGTTGTCATCGACAGGCTTACGAAGGTTGGTCCCTTCTTTCCGATCAGGTAGACCTTCAGTGTTGATGATATGGGAGGGTTCTACATCTGAGATACTGTACATCTAAATGGAGTTCCACTCTCCATTGTTTCAGATAGGGATGAACATTTTACTTCTTGATTCTGGAAGAGGCTTCAGAAGGCTTTGGTTACACCGGTACATTTGCGTACAACATAACATCCCTAGACAGATGGCCAGTCCAAGCGTACAATCCAGGTGCTTGAGGATATGCTCTAATCTTTCATTATAGACATCGAAGGTTCTGGGGAGAAGCATATCACTCTTGTGGAGTTTCCCTATTACAATAGTTTTCATGTGACTATTAAGATGGAACCTTACGAGGATTTATATGGTAGGACATGCTGATCTCCATTGTGTTGCCTAGAGGTATTAGAGGCAGCTTTGCTGGGACCTCATCTTGTTTCGGATTCCTCAGAGCAGATAGAGTTGATTCAGAAGATGATGGCTAAAACATAGCCTTGATAGAAGTCTTATACTGATCAATAGAGATGGCCTATGGAGTTTGAGGTCGAGGATCAGGTTTTCCTATGTGCCGCACAAAGGTTGGGATGTAAGAGGATTCAGAGACAGGGTAAGCTTTCACCATGGTACATCGAGTCATTTGAGGTGTTGAATAGAGTTTGGCCAATTTCCTATCAGCAAAAGTTACCTCAGAGGTACCAGTATATGTACAAAGTCTTCCACGATTCTTAGCTCTAACGTTACTTTTCAGACCTGCCTCATGTCTTTCATCCCGAGGAGGTTGACCTCGAAATGGAAGCGTCGTTTGAGGAGAATCCTATCTGGATAGTCGATCACAGTACAAAGGTTCTTTTGGCCAGTCCGTTCCTCTAGTATGGGTGCTATGGAAGCATGGGCGAGTATAGGAAAAGACCTGGGAGAGAGAGGCCGATTTGCGATCGCAGTGGCCGGAGCTATTCGGGGTTTCATCTTCTACGCCTCGCTAGGGAAATTCAGGGTTGAATTTTTTAAAGGGGGATGTTTTTAAGAACACAGATCTTCATTTCATGTATTTTTTCCACTTTTCTGGTCATTTTTTAGGAAAAGATGAAAATTTGGAAATTTTCAAAATACATGTTGTGTACTTTATAAGTACCCACCGCGTCCTTAGATGCAGCGCGAAGCCGTGTGATGGTCGTGTCCGAGCCGCACACATGGTGTGTAAGAGTGATGTGGAGGCCACATAAAGCAGAGTACATAAAGTCCATGTACATGCCGTGTACCCCTGAAGTACACACCGTATAATTTCTTTTTTTTCATTAAACAGAACGAGGTCGTGTCTAATCAACAGAAACGTCTTATTCTCATGATTATTTGATCGGGATCACCTTAATGGCCATGAACATCCTCTGATCCCCCGAGCCTCTGTCTGTTTTTGGAATCGACTGCTATCAATTGTATTGGAACTACATCAGTGAGCTCTTCCTTCATCTTGATTTTCTCCCCTTGATTCTCCTTCATTCTCAAGATGTCATGGGTTGAAAGTATATTTTGTTTTCATAGATATATCTTATTCTAGGGAGAATCAAGACTCATGGTTCATGTATATTGATCTCCTAGAATCATGGTAGGTGGTTTGTGCCTTATCTTTTGAAGTATTTGAGTTTTATTTTCAAATTCCAGCAATACCCATGAACGGGGTATTGTGTGTTTACCTTTTTGACCTTATAGTTTTCCTACCTTGCTTGTATGCCTGTGTACAGGTATTTTGATCATAGTTGTGGATAATTTATATTCTTGGATGTTCTTCCATGCCTTTTTTCTTGTTACTTCTTTTGTTTCATGTTAGCCTTTGACATTATACTTGTTTTCCATGCCTTGTGACCATAGGATGGAATGATATTCTTGAAATTATTTTTTTGTTGTAGACTGGTTAGCCAAGTATCTCTATAGGTGTAATTTGGCCTTATAGAATTATTATGCACTAACTGGCATGGGACCGTGAGAACCCGGTGCTATACACTATAAGGGATAGCCTTAGTGAGATTCCTAGAGAGTCTTGGAAATTACATACTGTAGGAGGGTAGACTGAGTGATGTTCCTCAAATAGTCTTGGACATTATAGACTCTAGGGGAAATATTGAGTGGGATTCCCAAAGAGTCATGGATATTATAGAATACAAGTGGTTAGACCGAGGGAGCTTCCTCATAAAGTCTTTTCTTGTTTGAAATTTTATGAAAACCTTTCTAGTCTAGAGAAGGAATTGATTCAGGGAGCTTCCATAGAGAGTCTCTGATAGACCTGAGACTATATGGGGAATTGACCGATCAATCTTTCTCAGAGAGTTTCTAGACCATGGGGATATAAGAGGGTTAGACCGCGTGATCATCCTCAGAGAGTCCCTGACTACCCTTGACTATAAGGGGAATTTACTGAGCGAGCTTCCCCAGAGAGTCTTATAATTTTCGTATGACCAAACCAGAGGGGTTAGGCTGAGTGCACTGCCTAGAGGATTGATGGTACATCATGGATAGAACCAGAGGGGTTAGCTGCAAGTAATTCCAAGAGGGGTTCATATTGTGTTTAGCTACTTGCTTCACTGCTTCTTGTTTTTCTTTGGATTGGTTACTATTTTATATCATCCAGCTACTAGTTACTATTTACTTCCTACTGTTAAGTATTACTGTTTACTTCTTACTCTACTATTACATTCCATATGCTCACTGACTGTTAGGAACAGATCCTCGGGTTGTGGCCTACTTGGATTTAGTCTCACACCATATTTGGACCATGCTTCTTGTCCTAAGAAGACTATGTTATTGCAGGTATAGACAAGGTCAAGCGGTCTTAGACATTAGGTACATGATTGCATTGGAGTAGGAGAGCATGGGACCAAGCCGAGGCTTGCGATGCTGAGGAGTTGCTTATCTGTTTACTTTTCTTTGTAATTTGGTTTATTATTGTATTCAGCATTGTGACTTGTTTGTCTACTTTCCTAGACATATGTATCGTGCATCATTTCATATATACATATGTGCTCTACTTGTTTATTGTTTTAGTCTACCACTATTTATTGTTCTTGGATATTTACCACTTCCGCTATTTGTCTGCCTTGTTTACTTCCAATGTTTACTGCAATCGAATGCATAGTTTCCCCATGATCACACCCAAGTCCCTCCCTACTAGTCGACAACCCCTGGTGTTTGGGTAAATGCACTTGAGGCCATGTGTCCAACCGTGTATGGGGCGCCTCTGGGTGGCTTCCAGAACCAGGACGTTACACCATTGGTGACCCAAAAGTTGGTTTTGAGAATTTTTTATCAAAATGTGGATTAATTAAAAACTCATTCACCAAGTTTCTTGGGAATATGTACAAGATTTTTAAAACCATGTCCATGTTGTGTTCTTATTTTATCTAGGACACAAAGTTTTTAAAAATTGGGAACATGGTTTTTAAACCATTCATTGACCGTATAATAGCCCACTTCCTTGGGTTACATAGTTTTCATTATCATGGTGCATGGTTTTTAAAATATATACGCCAACCATGAAATATCCAATAAATTAAAAAACCATCAAAATTTCAACCTGAAACAACCCCAAAAAAATCATCCAATGATTGACCAAAAGTGGGTTTTATGAAATACTGTAAATAGTAACAATAGGACATGACTTCCACACCATAGAAATATTTTATCCCTGAAAATCCACTAAAGAAGCTTCCATGAGAAAAAGTGCAGTCCACCACTATACCATTAGGTTCTCCTTCTCTGAAATATCATGATAATTTTAACCATTATTCTATTTCACATGAACCAAAGGTACCCTCCTCCGACAATGTATATTCGATTTATGATCAACAATCTTGAATGACCATTGATTCCCAGATAAATCTGGATAAACCTAAAAATCACTCCATCATAGAAAATGAGATGGATCGGATAAGTACATATGAAGATAAGTTAAATAAAACATGTTATGTATTGATGTAATCTCTTGTAGTGGTGAGAAATGGTAATAAACATTCTCCACTATATCTACATACTCAAAATGTCCCAAAAATTGATGATTAAGTTTCCCTTCCCTCCCATGATGTCGATGACCATACCAGAGTGAAACATTAAATAACACATTCTCACCAACTATGAATTCCAATATTCAATTCCCATGATCAGTATAAGTCCTATATCGACTATGTGTGAAAAAATGTCTATGATGAATCTACAAAATATTTGGAATCATCTCTTGGACCATGCATGGTCCCACAAAATAACTTTCAATAATCTATGACCAATATAAAGATGATCTACAAGGGATGCCATAAAATGCCTCCAAAGGAGCCATTCTAAAAATATAATAGTAACTACTGTTATAAGGAAACTCAACCAGCCCTAATTGTTTTTTCCAAGCCCTGCTAAATTCAATAAAATAGAAGCAGAGAATATCATCAATAATATATATTAATAAATATATATTTTTGTATATCCATATAAGAGTGGATGATCTGTTATGATCTAAATTAGTTGATATCCAATTTCATCATAAAGAAATATTTAAAAAATGAGAAGTGAACTAAGGGTCCCAACCATAAACTATAGATGATGTAACTATTTGAAAATGAATAATCTCTACCACATATAGATTTCACAACACCTCATCATTGGTTCTATCATGAATGGGTAAAAAGTGACCCAAATTGGTTAGACTATCAATCACAAACCAAATCTCTTTTTTTCTCTAGTTACACAGGAACCTAACGACAAAGTCCACAGAGATCTCATACGACTTATATCAAGGGATTGGATGTGGTTTATGAATTCCCAAATGTTTCTGGTTCTCAGCCTCAACCTATTTAACTGTATAACATTGAGAGACAAACTCAATAATGCCCCATCTCATACATGGCCACAAGAACATCCTCCACATCTCATAGAACATCATCATAGTTTTATGGCTCACTTCCTATACAGAACTATATAAATTCCCCATCAAATCTCTCCTTACTAAATAATGGAACAATAAAAGATTCCAAAATAAAATAATTCAATCTTTGGAGAATGGACTATCATTCATAGTATCTTACCCATTAATAGAGTCTCTAATTCAATAAAACACATCTTCAACCTATTTTTCCTAAAGAATCAACTCGACACTAGAGTTTGTTAAATTAATGTCGTCCAAGGAAATCATAGCACCTGATTCAAAAACTCCAATATCAAATTTTGAAAACAAAGCTATAAAATCCCACTCCTGTAAAGATTCTTTCATAGCCTATGTTTTAATGTTTTATACTTATTGAATCGGCAACGATATTCTTTTTCCGAAGGGTAAATGAAATATTGAATTTTTAATGTTACAGGTACCCCACCCGACACCCCTAGATGAGATTCAAATCATTTCAAGAGATGATATTATTTATTCCTTGTTGTTTTAAAACATGGTAAATCTTTCTCTATAAAGGTAATGCGGCCAACTCTTAATCTCATGCATCACATCTGATATTTTGAGGCTTTGGGATGGATAACTATTCATGTGTGAGCTAAGATGATGAGATCCAGAAGAAATAACATGATCAACTTGTAAATGAAATCTACCCAATTCTCAACATGATGCATCAGATAATACAACATATCCCTTCTTAGCCTCTAGAAGAGAAATCAATAGAATAATTATCAATTTACATGTTATCTCATCCAAATAATTTAAACAATTTTCATCACAAACAAATTTTTCTCCCTTTCGAGTTTGAGTAGTCTTCCAAGAATAAAACATTGAGAATTCATTTACAAAAATGGTGATAATACCTAGCTAAATGCAAGAATCTCTACATTTCAAATATATTCCCAAGGTATTCCCAAGTCAGAAAAGACTACCCCTTTTAAGGATCAACTTATATTCCCTATTCCAGCACCACGTGTCAAAAAGAAAATTACTCCCCAAATATTTAATTCACATTTCAGAATATTAGAATAATGGGGGTGACTAAAAAAATAGAACTATTCTTAGATAATTCACATGATCGTCCTCAAACATAGAGTAAATAAATATTACATCCACAAATACTACCATAATGGTATCTATATACTAATGGAAAATTCTATTCAGGGAATCCATGAAAACTACAAGAGCATTGTTTATACCCAAGGTCATGACATGGTACTCATAATGATTATACATTATCCGAATGATAGTTTTCAGAATGTTAAATTCAATTTTCATCAACTGATGGTATCCCGATCAGTAGTAAATCATTGAGAACCACTTCACCCCTTTTATCTTATCAAATAGATCATCAGTCCTTGAAAACAATTCTATTTTAATTAAAATTATTATATTTTTATTTTTGTAATAAATGCTTAGGTGAAGTGAACCATTATCCTTGTTAGCAAATAGAATTTTACCCACCCAATGTGACATGTTTTGGCATATATATCATTTCTCATAGAGATCATATATCACACACATGAGCTCTTTCATTTCAGATGCATCCATTTAGTAATATAGAATTAAAACTGGTTGAGCACGAGGAACTAAATCAATTGAATACTCTACCTCCCTTACTAAAGGAAAACTAGAGAAATAGATGAAAAACTATTGGGAAATTACTTGACAACCTGATATATATCATCAATCAAATATTTACAATTTAGATCATGGAAACACATAGATATCACTCTCCCCAACTCTAGATAAGAAGTTCTAACTTGACAATACCTCAGGTGTCATTCTCATTAAATGACATGGAACACTCCATCGGGTGTAGCAAAGGAGACCCATTAAAGATAATGATGAATATAGGTATTATTGGAAGTTATCCAATCCATTCTAAACATTAATTCTAGATGATTATTATTGAGAACTAGAAAAATTCATGCCATCTTGGCATAAGAGAGACAGAAAGCATCGGTGGTACTACACAGACCCTGATCCCACTTTGAACCAAACGGTGTAGTGATATCAATTTCACAAGATACATTATCCATTGGGTGATTTGGTAGAATAATTTCACGAGTCGAAATAAATGAATTATATTTAATTGTATCAAATAGATAGAAAACTAATGATGAAGCCATTGTAATTGTACCTATCCCCATCACTAAACCTATATCCTTTTTATGGAGAGAATCATCCACTACATGGAGAATCGTTATTCTAGATTTCAATGGATTGAACCATTTTGAACATGATGTTCTAGATTTCACCTATGTTTTATAAGGCGATGATGTTCATGTGCCACTATGAATAATGGAATAAACAAGGAATAATATTTTAATTTTACCCAAGTATTTGTAATAGACAC
Organism: Viscum album; assembly: GCA_963277665.1. NCBI lineage: Eukaryota > Viridiplantae > Streptophyta > Magnoliopsida > Santalales > Viscaceae > Viscum > Viscum album. The sequence continues at coordinate 260,047,083 of OY728133.1, read as the reverse complement.
AACCCATGGATGACTTAGTTAATACCCTCTTTGAGTGTAACATACTACCACATTGGAATCATTCATATGTACCTATTCTATGAACTACATGTGGTCTAGAATTATCACGCTGCCATAAACCATTACATGAATTATTGTGCCACTACATTCCCTTTGTGCAATTCAAACTACCACTGGGAGTGAAAAAAAACATTTTATAACCATGAATGTCTAGAAATTTCCATCTTGAACATCAGTTATCTATCTCGTAAATCAATATATGAATACAAATTCTGCAAGAAAAACAAATAACGAATATTGATAAGATTTCCCAACTGAAACCGTATAGACTTAAACTCTTTATTCAATATTATATCATGTATGAAGTGAACGAGCTCTATTGAATGGTTTCCATACTATGTCACAATCTTGTAATCTTTATTAATCTTGAAAAACTCTATCTAATTTCAGAATTACATCAACTCTGGATAAAAAATATTAATGAAACAAAAAAATAATCATTTTCACTCTATTCCCTCATGCTTACTCCTCATTACCATTGTGTCCCACTATATTCTTCTTTGTCCTTCTAGAATTATGGTGTTAATCTTTTCCTATATATTATCAGGGTTTACCATGTTCAAAAATAATTGTTCCATTCTACTAAACCCTTCTTCAAACTCTCGAGAATTTTTGACCCTTTGAATAGTTCTATCATTTGGTGAAGATACTCTGGTTAAAAAATCATAAGAACATACCTATGAGGTTCCATAGATCGATCATAAATCAGAAATGGAGATTGTTCTTATCTTAGATCCTAGATAGTGAGTCCAATCATCTATAACATACATGTGTCAGAAAAGGATACACTTTGTATGGTTCAAAATCAGATACAAACTTATTCTTATTCGTACATATTATATTAGTCTTGGCGATACACAACATTAGCACTCGTCAATGAATAAATCAATCCAACCCTCAAATAGAAAAATAAACGAAATAAATCACAAATAATATAAAATTATATTTATATTTTATATATATAATTATAAAGTAGGTGAAATATGAGAGCTAATCCTAAAGATGTCTTTCCCTAACCACACTAACAGATATAAGGTGCATTATGGAAATAGGTCTCCAAGAAATCCATCCCAAAAACCTACTATGTCTTGAGGATATTTTAGAATGCATACTAACTTCAATATAAGAATCTCTTACCAAACCTGTCATACAAATTTTCCACGAACCATCTTGGATACCCTATTAAACTGATAACCGAGTGGGTCCTAACATAGTTTGAAGGAAGTTACCAACCCACATAGGTCGGTGACTATCACCTGAAACCATACATCGTGAAGGTGAAAATTAATTTTTCACAAATAGTACGGAATCAAGACGATGAATCAGAATACACACAATTAAAACTTCATTGAGGGTGTTAAAATAGATGTCAAATGAGTATAAACCCCAAATTACTACAATAATGTACCTGAAAAATTGGAAAACCATCCAGAGTCTCTACAGACACAACTGCCCAATTCCAGATATCAATAGCTAGAACCACCCCCAAGTGGTGATTTACTACTTCTTGATCACGAAATGACATAATATACAATCATCTAAAGTCATATGTTGGGTATAAACTAAAATTCTTTGTCGGGTCTCATCCAGGATTCCATAAGAGATTCCAATATTAAATTAACATTGAAATATTCCAATTATAATAAACATGATTGTAGTTTCAAAATAATAATAATAAAAAATCTTTCATTACATTTGAAAATATAGAAATTCATTATGAAAATGGTATAATTCAGAATTAATGTAATTTTTCTAAAAAAATGGAACTTTTCAACAGGGGTGTAAGAAATCACATTTATATAAACCTGTTTATATAATTCAGAAGGAATGTAAAATTGTTTTCAACAATGTCATATATTCATTTGAAATATGAACAATCGAGAAACATTATCATATGACTAATAATGTATGATATCTATAGGATATGGGGACTCAACACTCAATGTAATATGGTAATATGTACATACTTCCCATTGAAAATAGTCTAAAGAGGACTCATCACCATCGCGTAAGGCATGTGGTGTGCAGATATTATCCTATGAATGAGTTAAATCATAAACTTCCATCCAAATAACTCACTAAATACAAAAAACATCCATGTTCTCTAGTAATAATATGATAGGAAATTTATTTCATGTAACATTAAAATATAATTATTCTCATTCCCCATTTTAAATGTTTCTATTTTCCATTTAATTCCATATTTTGTTTTCAATCAACAAATTGATTTTTTTATAATTGAACCCAAAGTTTCCTAAAATACCCATTTTTTAATCCATGTTAACAACATCATATATTTAAATCCATCCAAAATTTAATTTCACAATCCAGTTTCATAAAATAAGTTAAAAAAATTAAATTATCACAAGATTCGATCAGTTTCATAACAAACCACAAATTCAATGGAATTATGGTTTTTCTAAAGATTCTATCATTTCTATTTCAGCTAATAAATTTCAATAATTAATTTAAATAATATCAAACCAGTTAATAATTAAAATTATTAAATTAAAATATCTCTAATTTCTATACATATAGCCCAATTTAATATACTTTATAGTTTTCCCAAAATCATAACAAAAACCCAGCTTTAGATCCCATTTTAATGGAATTGGGTTTTTTCCAACCACAAAATAGAAATATATTTATTTCAAATAATTTAATATAATATAATTCTAACTATTTTAATTATGTGGAGAAATATATTGTTACCAAAAATTGGGCAACATGATTGAATGAACTTCTTCGGGATCAATAGATCTCACAACACCAAACCCTATTCAGGATTTGTCTGTGAATAATGATGATCACATAATCAGGGAAAAAAGTTGCCAAAAATGGTTAAAATTTAAATATTGGGTTATTAGATACATAATAAAACATGTGGATCCATGTGACCCTGATTCGGAGAAGAGATATCCCGGGAGATGAAGATCTAGAGGATAAAACTAACCAGGTGAAGATTGAATGACATTTCTCTAGCATTGATCAGCTTCTATAGGGTGATGAGGGGACAAAATAATATTATTTCAAGATCAATTAATTTTATAAATCTATTATGGGATGTACCGGTCCATTGGGTACCTAAAAGGTGGGTTTGTTTATTTTTAAACAGAATTTGGATTAATTTAAAACTCATTCACATAGATTCCTAGGAAGAGGCAAAATATTAATAAAACTGTGTGCATGTTATGAAAATATTTTTAATGGTCCAAAATATTACTCTTAAGAGGTCCCATGATATTTATACTATGGTATAACTATGAAAAATACCACCACCTTGGGTTGCATATTTTTCTCTAGCACGATGCATAGTTTGGGAAAATCAATCTCCAACCATTTAGTAGAGAAAAAAGTTCCAAAGCACTCAAAATTTCATACCAAGACAACCTAAAATGAAACCCAAATAATGCGTCATCATAAATAAGGGTTAAGAAATATTAAAAACTAGTTAAAGGATGTTATAATTTTTCACGATTGACTGAAATTTATTTTCTTTTAAAATAATTGCAAATAATTCACTCCAAGATAAATATTTCCAAGAATATTCTAGAAATTAAATTTTATTTTTTAAAATATTTTTTTTAAAAATGTAATTATTTCATTAAATTATTAAAAAAACAATCTTTTATAATATATTGTTTTCAAAACATATAAATACCATTCATAGAAGTAATTATTTTTTATCAATATTAATTATATATATAATTTAGTTTAAAATAATATTTAAAATGATTTTATAAGTATTTATATAATTATTTTTAATAGCCTAGTGATAATGGTTAGGTTGAAATTAAAATATTAATATTATTCCATGATTTGATGAAAATATATTTCAAGAGTAGCATAACCTATAATCATTGTACTGTGTAATGAAAACATTTAAAAATATTACATTTATTTGAAAAAAATGTTCCAAAAAATATCCCAAAGTTACTATGATCACCCCACTATTTTATATTTTTATTATCATCTTGTGTCCTTCGAAACATCCAAACAAACCATTGAAGTTAAATTTTGGATTTTAATAGAAGCAATAATGATGATGTTCTTAAATGAATCACAATTCAACATTCTATATTTCAATAATTTTTATTTACGAGCCCAGGTAAATGTCTCATTATTATATGAAAATTATTCAAGTGAATAATGATTAGCCAGTGAGCGTATAATTATTTATATAGGAATAATTATATGATCAATTTATTGGAAGATAGTAATTACCAATGTCTAAAAATAAGGATTCTAGGAATTATTCAAATTGATACCCTAATCCATGGGACAATAAGGATAATATGACTCAATTACTATATAAGAAAATATAATAATGGAATTATTTTGAAATAAAATATATAGAGTTGTATAGTTATAATTATGTGGTTCATGTTACACTTTTACTCCACTATGGAATTAAAAATGAATTACTAGTGTTTATTCAACCCATTGTACAATATATCAGTGGTTCTTCAAGAAAATCAAATCCCAAACCCATTGAATTGATAATAACAGTATTTCTTTGTTGTATCTGATGTAAATTTTTGTCGAATATATGTCCTCAATGTCTTGTTATAATTACTTTAAATTAATTATTTTTGAGTCTTTAAATGTATTTTCTATATCCACCCATAATCTATATTATGTACTGAAATAGACAAAACACATTTCATATTTCAAACCATCTTATAATCATCAATCAATGGTATGATAACTACGATACCTATTTAAAAACAAATTCGATCATAATATTTATGATACATAATTATCAGGATTGTATTTTAAAATCATATGAGAAAAACTAAATTTTAAATTTAACATAATATGTGAAAATAGGAAATGTTTCTTTTTTTGATAAGGTTAATATATCTCAAAAATTATATCTTAATTCAAATCCATCGCTTGTGAAACCAATGATATATTTAGTATTATTAGATAATTAAAATATCTTTGAAGTAATTTATTTATTTTAATAGAATATTTTACCCCAATATTTTGGTATAATTATTGACATTAAATAAATCTAATATATATAATATCCATATTCACATGAAACCCAAAACTAAAAAAAATTGTAATACATTTAACTAAGTGTTATGTGCAGCCCTTAAAATGTGACTATTATTTTTTTGTATAAATAAAGGTGACTATATTATGAAATATATTTACAAATAAAAAAATTATTGTCAATCTAATGAATTGAAAAAATTCAATTAATATATATAAATTACAAATCAGATTACTTTATTAATAAAAAAGTATATTTTTAAATTTTTTTATATGGAATGAACTTTATAATATAGGGAGCATTATATATTGTGGTTCTATAATGAAAATTTATATTGAAAATAATTTAAAACTACAATAGTTAAATATTAATTTGAAATGATACTTATAATGGTAAATGTTTTTCTACAGAAAAGGTTTTTCATTTTATTTTATATTTATATCTAAATAATATATACTTATATTGGAAAAAATAATATTCATTTTTGGAATCTGTAAAAGAATATAATCCTAGGATAACATTTTGAATTTTTTTTGAGAATATTGTTTTTAGGTGAATGATGAAAAATATTTTTTTATCAATAACATAATTTTTTTTAATTTATCTAAAAATTAATTAATAAATCATAAAACATTTAATGAATCATAAAACATTTATCAAAACCATTATTTATATAGTTAATTTTTTTATATTAAAATAATATTTTTAACATATATAACCCATATGTAACCTTTTGGAACCTATGTAATATATTATTTTAATGAAAATAATTGTTATGAATACTTTTAAATAAATTTCCTCAAGTTTTATTTTAATTGTATATTTATAAGAAATATATATTACTATTATTTTTTTAGTAGTAGAATAATTTATTTCATAATAATTTAAAGGAACCATCCTAATAGTAGCATAAATAGTTAAATAAACTCATGATTTTAAAAATCCATCTCATAAATCATCCAATGAAACAAGGAAAAAAATGTTTATTGTCTTGGTGATTATCGATAGAAACATACTATTTTACAATAAATTCATATATTTCTAAATAATTGAGCACTTATATAAAAATTTTATAGATATATCACATGATGTAGTCTCATTTATTATATGGTTAATGGAAATATATGAAACGTGTGATCTTAAATGCTTAATTGTTAATGACCTTACCAGAATGTATCAGTTTATTAAGTATAGGGAACATGTGGTGTGGGTAAATATGTTATGAAAATATCAGAAAATTCTAGATGATAATTATAAAAACAATAATTGATCATAATATCCTAGAAGAATAAAAAGTGAATAATAAATTTTTTGACATGGAAAAAAATACATATTCTTGATCATAAAATACTGATCTCAACAAAAGATTAAATAATATTTTAGAAAATTTTATAAAAAACATGGAATATACCAAAAGAGAAATGCATCTTTGAAATGTAGCATAAAATTTAAAACAAATTCAAAATTTGGCGCAATGCCAATCATAATAAAATATTTGTGCGAAAGATCCTAATTTCAATATCAATGTGAACAGACTCATTATATCCACAATTTCAAATATGATAATACTCATTTTTCCCATTCATGTATGAACAAAATCATTATGTGGATCAATAGAAATGATATTAATCCCATTATTCTCATTTGTTCCATAATATAGTAGTTATATAGACTCCATAATATGTATGGAGATATAAATTTGAACCATGGAATGGTAATGTAATATAATAATACACTTATATTCATCCTTAAATATGTTGGAAAAATATAATCAATCATCATCATAAATTAAATAATTCATGAAAATGAATGTGTTTCACAAAATGATAAAAAATATCATATAAGAATAAATTATGAAATATTGGGATTTGAAAATTTTCCTTTTCCTAATCGAATCAAATCATAATATAATATTTTATTATATTAAAACATCACTCTATGTGTCATATAGCATAGATGAAAAAATATATGTGAAAAATATAATGTTTTCACAAAAACATTTACACATATCTCTTGAAGTTGAAGTTTAAATTAATATAGAAATAAATTTTGATTTGTTAAATAAATGAAATTTAAATACATTAACATAAATATTTTAATTTAAATGATCCACGAAAAAAATTCAAATATAATTATCTATTATTAGTAATTAATTATAGAAAATCATTTGTTGATATTTTCATGTCATTTTAAAAAAAAACCACATTTAATGAAAATGTTGATAGAATTTTATTTCATAAAATATTGAAATTAACATATGAGTATTTTTTAATAAAACTATATATTAATTTTACTACAAAACTATTTGGTATGAAGAACCCAGTCACATTAGAAAATTATCCCTCTATATGAATGATATTTTTTCCTATAATTATAATTTGTTGATTTGGAAGATATTTTATCACTACAATGGTTATTTATGATGATAATAAATATTCATAGATAAAAATATTGAATAACATATAATGTAGGTGGATTTATATGAACAAATAATTCTTGAATATTATATTGAATTTTTAACGACTATTACCAAATGAATGAAATATTGAATTAAGAAACTCATATCCCTAAATTCTCCCTTATTTTATCAAAATAAAACCTCTTTTATATGAATGTGACAATCCATATCACCTATTTTATAAACTTATTCATATCCAATACTTTTATTACCGTGACATATAATTATTTTCTCTATAAATATTTGATAATTATTATTTATTTTCATTACTTCTGTGATTAATATTTATCATTTTGAACATGTTATTAACAGTGTCGTTTATCTTCATTATTATCCCAATGTTCATCACTCTAAGAACATACATTTTTTAAAATTTATTATTTTTAACTATTTATATATTTCAATATATTTTTGTTTTTGTTAGATTATATAAAAATTAAATTAGTAGTAAGAATTTTTCATTAAATTCTAATGAATGAGTTTAAGTATCATAATTAATAAGACTAATTCTAATGTTTAAATTCATAAAAAAAATTAATTTCATATTTACTAATTAATGTTATATATTTTTAGTAATTATGTTCTCATATTAATACATAATATTATTTTATATCATTTTTCAATTAGGTGAATAGATAGACCAAAACCAAAATATACCATATTTAATATATGAATATGAAAATGAAAGTGAATTATTTTAGAGAAATGTCAATAATTTAGGAAAATAACTCTATTATTTTAATAATTTTTAGGTGGTGAATTTTATTTTAAGATATTTTAATAAATAAAAATCAAATTAGATGAAAAATGAGAAACAATACCTTGTGGAGGATATATCTTCACACAATCGAATGGAATTTACTTTTTTTTCAATAAAAAATGGTACACGTGGATAATATATTATCCATCCAGAATACAAAATTCAGTATACAAAAACTGATATGTAATAGTATATTAATATGACAATTATATCAAAGAAATTATGAATAAAAAGAAAACATGACAAAAAAAGCAATTTTATTGAGGCCTAATCATTCTAATGGGAAAACAAATGAAATGGTGTTTTTAGAAATAATTCATGATATAAGTACCTAATGTAATTTATATGTGATTCTATTTTAATGATATATGGTAGAGATTCAAGAGTAAATATAAATAAAATGAAATATATTAATGGGTGGTGGTCACTAGTTTTTATATATCATGAAAATGGAATTTTTAAAAAAAATTATATCATTATAATCAAATCTCTAGATTCTATAATTTCCTCACATGAATCATAATGAAAATTTACTAGACCAGTTCATCTATATGGCCTTATAAATTACTGCACATATGTAATACAATACTGACTAGTCATGTGGATCTATGATTATAACATTTAGAGACTATACCCCTATATCAGAGTAGAAAATAACAATAAAAATTAAGAAAAATTTATAACTAATAATATAACATCAATCCAAACATAAATAATGCTACATCCCAAGAAATAGATATAATTAAATATTTTTATATTTTCCCACGATATTGATCCAGTACAGTTCTGATCATATATGCTAATAAATTATTGAATGAAATAAATTGAAATAAAATACTAAAAAATATGACATACCATGTCCTAGTCAGTATAATATGCCTAAGATAACTAGTTTAATGATCATAAACTCAAGGAATTATCTAAATATTTAATTGGAATAATTGATAAATTCTTGGATAAAAATATTTCATGGACACCCGATAAGAATATGAGCTCATAAATCATTATGGTAGCACAAAATATGCCAGGAAAAAACCATAATTCCATTAACATGTTCATCATACATTGTTAAAATATGTAAATAACTAGTTATAAATTAACAAATTAATCAGAGTATATCTATAGGTCCTTGACCCTAATTGACCATGGCTACATCAAACACTACATTAGTGTCTCTCATCATTTTGTGATTATCATTCCATCCAAAACAATAACCTGGAGGACATTCAATGTGAAATAAATTGATAACGGCTGGGGACATGATCCACTTGAGAAAACATATAATGAACCAGGGGCCGGATCAACCTTGATATATAGTATAAAAACATTGAGAATTCTCTATAAAATAATTAAAACATTGGGGATAATCCATCATAGTGTATGATGGATCTTAGAAGCATATCCCTAAAAATGAGGAAGGATTGACCAGGCTCAATGAGTAACTCACATTCCTTTAATAGATAATTCATGGAATCACCAATTTACTACAATGAACTAATATGATCCCAGTTATAAATTCATGTCAACCATATTATTAAAATCATAGATCTGTTTACTAGGGGTTTTTTCTTTAGTATCTTATACCAAATTACATGTGGTGTTATCAATTTTAATTTATTACTTCTCAAAGAAATTTTTAATTATATAGCCCAGATTACATTATAGAAAATTCCATATCACATCATAAATTATTCAACAATGTAGGATAATATTTTCACGACTTCCTCGTTGAGATTTCATTTATCATTTATAAAAATTAAAGGAATAATGTTTTGGATGAACACCTAAACCCTTAACTAGTATACCAACCCATTTGATCATATTAATGATATATATTTATTGGTGACACAAACAGCCATCCATAACATTTCCCATACACTCCCACCATGTCCTATAAAAGTTTTAATTACTTAATCATGTTCCCAGGATTATTAAATAGGTGGAGGCACCCGACTAGGGGACCATAGTCTTGAGTGTCCAAGTGACTCATATTAGAAAAAACACTCCATGAATATATCATAAATATAATGTGACCTTATGTTTTATATGGAGGTATAAAGTATCGATACTTCTCGAGATATCTTTCTGTGGACTAGAAAAATATTCAGGGTCATTCCGGTTTATTGAAAATACAAAATATTTTAATAATGTTCCCAATGAAATATTATATGTTAATCAGATATCAATGTGGAGAGGTACTCATAATGGATTGATTCAATAATTCTAGGCTCTATATTGAATTATTAGTTTCATGTACAGACCCAAAGTAAATGACATTCACCTAATTACGAAAATTACAAGTAGTCCAAAGGGTCTTGTAAATGAGGTACACTAAGACTCATTCACTCATGTCACCACCCTAAAAGGATCCAATTGTTGTAGGGTATCATTAAAATAGACATATAATTGGCCATCTATGGTTGAGTTAAGTATCATACTACTCAAGGGTCCATAGTGGTTCTTGGAACCATTATTGGTCTATAGTGACTTTCATATGTTTAATAATTTTTGTAAAAAGAAAATTTTAAATATCTATAATAATTAAGTGATTAAACAGTGGTGGATAAACAATTATGGTATGTCCAATTATCCACATTCATTATAAAGAAATATTAAAACTATTGGGAATATTCCAGGACTATGTACCTCATTCCAAGCTATTCCTATTTTATCCAAAATATAATATCTATATATACACCCAAAAAACATCACCAAAGCTCATCCATATTCCATGAGACAACCAAAACCAGCATAAGGCTATAACTCAACACATGAATCCCTAAAAATTAAAATTAATTAATCAAAACAATTCAAAATAGGTAATCATGTCATTCAATAAAAAATTTAATCTATAAAAAATCATCGATGATCCATTCAATTCTAATCCATTAACAAATAGGGTCTCAACAAGACTTGGCATATCCCCAGACGTGCACCAATCCAAATCCTGAAAACAAGAATCTCTTTAAGTCAATAAATATAATTTAATTTAAATAAACAATAAAAATAATGCTTGATAAATAAAAACCTATTCTATAAGCCTCTGCTTGAATATGGAATTACAAGATAACCTCTTTCAAAGAATATTATTATCACTATCTTTTTAGGATAATTCCTCTTTCTATGGTGGCATTTCCTTTGAAAAGATGTACAAAAAAGACAAAACCTCATAGGTGGATAAATGAGGGAGTTGTGATTGAGAATGAAATGATGAACATAACATGATATGTACAATGGATTCCATAAAATCCACCCATTTCCAAATATGATTGAGTAAGAGAGAAAGGGAAGGTTTATGGATGAAGATGGACTTCGGGGGCACATCTTCCTCTAAAAATATAGGGGTATAAAGCATATAATTTTGGTTTCAGATCTGCTAAGAATCTACAAAATACAGTCCAACAAACTAATACAGTTCCACCAGCTTTCCTATAGGCTCTATAATTCAGAAAGGCCATTGTCCTAGCTATCTGTGAGTTTGAAGCCATCCAATAGTTTTTGGTTGTACACTTTTTCACTTAGACTTTCTCGGGTTCATTCATGATACTGATGTTCAGCCAATGAACCCCATTACAGGTTAAAAAATATTAATTAAGAGGTTCCCATACTCATAATTTCATTCTAAAAAATTCTTTAAAATACTACATTTATACTAACTCAATGATTCAAATCCCCAATCAATTTCAAACATCCATGTATACACACGATCTTACATTATATCCACAAAAATAATTCATATCCCATAGAAGTCTTTGTGATCATCTAACTCTGTCAACCAATATACGTCAATCATCTGTTCTAATCTAAATGATCACATTCCATACTTCTTCAAAAAAAATGTATTCTGTACCAAAACTCAAATATATGTCACATAGACCTTCAAAACATAATCCATTGGACAAATACCATTACTAAAACACTGATATGATACACTATATAACTTTTTTCAATGAAACATGATGGTTTCATCAATTATTTATTAAAATAGGCTATGGTGATCCCTATTATAACACATTAAACACAATGAAAAATAAGATCCACTTTTCTTTCCATTAGTGTAATTGTTAGAATAAAACACTATTCTAGTGGTCTAATACTATCTATATGTTTTATATCGAATTGGACCCAAATATGTGATAAATTTTATTCTGATCCTCATTTAAATATTTCATATAAAAATTATGCACACCCTCTATCACTGATCTTATCCAAATATAATGAACTATCCTCGAAATTTCCCACTTGAATACTAAAACATATCCACCATTTAAAAATGTATATACCCAATATGGTTTATATCTTACTATATCTAATTAAATGTAAAACAATTGGTCATACCATATATAGAAAACATATCAAAAACACTATGAATTTCTCTGATGGGAATCCTGAATTCCTCAAAAATATTCTTTTTTAGAGAGTATTCTCATAACCATTTGAAACTCACCCAATATGTCTCACATTTGAATCCCGTTGAAATATGATATTTGTAACATCAACTGACAAAGAAAATAATCATCATTTCCTATCATAAGCACTGAAATAGAAAGTATCTAAACCCCCTAAGATAACCTTGAGTAATATCAATCATGAGTAAGATACCCTAACTCAACCAGAAATCATGTGATAATTTATACACTATTGTAAAAAAACAATGTAGATGAATTCACATTCATTTAATCCAGGCTACCAAAATTCCATAAATAAAATCAGATTTGGGGTCTCAAAAATCCATGAAGCTTCCCACACATGGGTCAGACTACCACAAATGATTTTAATAAAATATATGGATAATATATTAAAGGAAATAAAAATATTCATATTTATATTATTATGAAATTTATAAGAATATATTAATTTTTTTTCAATGTACATATTTTGTAAAAATTGTTTGTATGAATTATGAATGCCTATAGTAAAAATAATTTTTATCAACTATATAAATTGTTAATAAAAAATGCATATCATATATTTAGTTATAATATAATGAATTTTTCTTATTTCAATTTTAATTTCTACCCGAAAAATAAGAAACCAATGAAAATATTAGTTTACAATGTAAAACGTTTATTTTCCAAATAATTGCATTTATTGTTATTGTTTAATTATTATACAAATAAAATAAATTGATTTACTTGAAATGAAAACTCTAATATTAGATGTAAATATATTAAAAATATATAAACACCCCTTAAATTGTTAATTCATATTAAGTAAGATAAAATCCTTATTTATAATAAATAAGTTTTTCAGAAAATATATTTTTTATATATCTTATAATTAAATCTAAATTTTATTTTTCCCATTTTTTGAATATAATATCATTAAATAGAGCCAAAATTATGACTCAATAAATTCCATTATATAATGATGTCACAAATTATATTTTTAAATATATTAATTACCAAGGTAAAATTTTAACCATGTTTATTATGGGTTTAAAGATGTTATATAACATAAAGTTAATTATTCTCAATTCACTAGGCACATAGACCTATAGAATATCATTATTATTTTTGAATGTCATAATCACATGTCTCACCAAGATTTCCTCTCTCATCTTAATAAAATTACTCACAAAACCATTTTAAAAAATCAGCTAAATTATTTATCAAATGAAAAATATTTTTTTTAATGGTTTTATAGAACTAGTTAAATGATATTGTCACATGTCCACTATATCCAAGATGACATTCAAGAGAAGATTCATGTCCACAACATGAGTAATATCTATTCAATAAACAATTCTTCTCTATAGTTTTATTATACACAATTTATAACCACTAAAATATAGTCACATCTGTATCATTAAAATTTTAACTATTAATATATTTATTGAATAATATTAATATATTTACTTCCCATCTATTGGGAAATGAAAATGACAGTTACGTTATGTGAAATCTAATGCCTTCTTAAATGATGTAATATTTCTTTTCAAAATCACCTTGCATTTTGGGATCAAATAATTCATCAAATAAATAAAAATTATATTTATGATATTATTATGATTCTAAAAAGTTATATTTCAAATTGTATTTATGCGATACGAATTATTTATATACCATCTTTTTTAATTAAAATTTACAAAAAAATATTTTCATCAAAGTTATCTTCCTGAAAAACAACATAAAAAAGCATGGAATTATACTCGAACATAATGAATCAATATAGAATACATATTATTGTATGTTAAATAATACTGGAATGACATAAATGGGATAAAATAATAATGATCAACAATAAGATTACAAAACATGTAGGAAACAAGAAAAATCACTCACATGTGATGACGGAATTAAAATAACAGAATAATAAATGTGTAATAAATTATTATAAATAAAATGAAGTGTGGATAGTTGATATGATAATTTTTCAATTAAAACTAATTATGATTATTATTTATATTATACTTTATTTCAAATATATTTCATATTATTGGGGACTAAATTTAAGGGTTTCATTTAAATCCCATTTTAAATTTTATATTATTATGAATGAGTTTTCATCTATGGTAAATTTTGTTTTACATTATCTCAAAACAACTATGAAATATCCTATCCTCTTGTAGTTATTTTTTTATATTTAATTTATCAATTTCATTTCCTATGGTAATTTATTTGTCCAATTTTATTCATATAAATGAAACTAACAAAATTAATTTTTTTATTTGAGAAACATCCTCTTATATATCTGTATTCAAACGATTATTTTATGGATTTAATCATTTATTATTCATTATCTATTTTTTTAACTTTTTATTTTTTAAAAAAAAATTGTTGGATGAAATATCATAATATTTTCCACATAATTCACTTTTAATAAAAGTTTTAAATGAATCTTGATAATTTCTATGTGAATTAATTCATCAAAAATTATAATCATTTTTCTTTAGGATTATTCCATTCTATGTTTTTATTATGGGTTTTCACGTAATATTAAAAGTTAATAATTTTGGAATATGGGTATTTCTTCTTATGTTTTAATTTGGTTTATCAAAATATGTTAAAATAGTGTTTTCATCATATTTACATTATTTAATGTTCCTTATAATATAAAAGGGATATTTTCCAATTATAATATCTATATTCTTTATCAAGAAGTATTTTTAAATGTTCTATGTATGTTCTCAAGAAACACATCTCTATTCTAGGGGTCAACTATGTGATATATGATATTTTTTAGGTTATCTGGTAATAGTTGTTTTCCATTATATGATTGATGGGACAATAAATATTTTTACCTTTAAAGAAATTTGAAATTTTTTATATATCATGAGACAATTATTAGAGTATTGAAAAACATTCCTTTTCTACTAGGACATGGCTGTTAATAACATGATTCCTTATCCTCTATATTATTTTTTTCATGCTTATTTTTGTGAAATATTATTATGTTTTTCAACACAGTTATATTATGATGGATTCTGGTTAAGAATTTCTCAATCACATGATTTTTGTTTTATTATCCATCATTATTTTGATATGATTTCAAAATTTTTAGTTAATGTAAATTTATTATTTTCTCATAATTATATTGTTATTTTATTCTACTTATTAACTTATTTTATAATATTTATTTATAACACTTAGTGAGATTCTAAGAAATATCTTTCATTTTTTTATAGTCCATAAGATCTTAAGTAAATATTTTTTACATGTTTTTTCTAAAGGATGAGATTTAAAATTATGTTTTTTGGATATGTTTAATTTTTTTATAATTATATGATTATTTAATTAATTTATCATATCACTAATCCTTTTGGATTTTGGGATTGAGTAACTGATACATTAAATTAATATTCATACATAATAAAATATAATGATTTCATATATGTTCTTCTTATCCTATTTTTTTATCTAAGGTTGGTTTAGTCATTTATTTGGAATATATTGGAAATTTTTTATTAAAACCCCTAGATTTATGTCTTAGTGTTTAATAATATTATATTATAATTGTAATTTGACGAGTATTGAGTTTCCTGGAAATGATATATTTTGTTTTATAAAAATAAATAGATATATTAGCATCTATTTATACAACTATTGGTAATTACCATAAAACAACATTAGGGTAGTGACCTGTTCATTAAATATTACAGAAAAATTGTACCTACATAGACACGTGGTTTTATACACCTTTTGGATCTTTTTTCATTAATGAACATACTCATTATGAATTACAATGAGGGATCCAAATATTTTAATATATGTGAGATAATAGTAAATTATAATGAATATACTAAATAAAAACATATAAATTCATATGTATGGGTAAATAGATTAATTTTTGAGTTATTTCAGAAATGATAATTTGTATATTTTAGTGAATTAACTAATTTGAGTGTTCTTATACCCCGATTTCCATTATTTATGTAATTGATGAAGAATAGATAAAGAGAGTTAACAATAGATATTATGGGAAATAAATTGATTCAAAATATGTGAAACCAAATGATATATAATTATAATTTCAAAATATTATGGAAGTTAACACTAGACACTACCATTAAATTTACAGTAGCATGAAAAATTTTGATCTATAGAATTCCCCAATAAATTTTTAACCTAATATCTATTCATTTAAGTGTCTATGACCACCCTTCGTTAGTGTGCATTCCAACTCAATAACTATTGAGGAATTTATCAATGTAGTTGATAAGATACATTCTATTCATTAGTCTTTTAACCATGTGATGAGTGTTTTAGTCATTTATCATATAAAATGTGAAGATAGCCAATGGTGAGATCTAATTATGAATACTTAGCTAAATGAAGATATTAACTCAATATAATTATAGGAATTTATGAAAATATTCCCATAAAATATTTTCCCTAATATCATTTTATGAATATGGTGAGGGAATTGTGGAACTGAAAACCAAAGGAGGTGGAATCCATTGGTATTTCTGAAGATAAATTCATGATACCCACAAGTTATATGTAAACTTTTATCACTAAAACTGAAACAAAATGAAGCCATTTCATTTGTGGAGTAATATATATTCATCAAACAATGATAGATAAAATAGACATTTAATACTTTGAGGAAATTGTTCGATGTTATGTCATTGTTAAATTGTATACTTTGAGACTCCCAATTATATTTGACTTTTTGGATGTAAGAAATGAGAAATAAATTTTCCGTAAAAATAAAATTAATGATCACATATAGGGATGAAATTTAATATATTAAAAATATGTAGAAAGAATAAAGGGATAATTCTCTCAGAGGGTGAATATGATTATTTACATATTCAAATGTAGGTCATCATACTTTGTATTCCTAGATGAAATAATAATGATGAAAAATCAATGTGTGCATAATAAATATCAACCAAATCACTCACTCACACTCCAATGATTCATTTTTTTGAGAATGAGAATTAATCTGATCAGTTCACAAATACAAGGATAATTGTGACAATCAAAATAAATAACCTTCTAATCAAAGGGAATAATAGAAATAATATTTTCGCACAATTGTGTATGTTTTTGTTGAAATTGAATTGATGAAAGGTATATTTATCATCTATTATAGAACTATGGATTCTTTATTTTATAATATTTCTACACAAATATTGACATTTGATATTTCATATAAATTCATAAAATCAACACTATAAAAAATATTTACATACATGTCAATGAATTTTTTTTATAGTGTACTAATTTCATCTCAAGTCAACATGTTCTATGTGGTGTATATTTTTGGGAATGTAATTCAGATTAATACTTTTATTCTTCATTTGGATGAATTTTACATTAGTTTAGGAAAGTATTAGATTAATTTATATAGAGATTTTAATAATTTATAGGATATAAATGTTACACTTAATAACCCCGAACAACCACATTCACCTATCCTTTAATGATTTATTAATAACCTATAATAGAAATTATATACATTTTATGGGATCTAAATTGAAATGATGAGGGTTTTTAGTTAAAAAATGTTATATAAGAACCCAATAATTGAGATATTATAATTAGGAAGGATTACATTGGTTTTTTCGTGAGGAATTTATATGTCAGCCAATAGATTGTAAGGTTTAGTTTTCAAATAAACTCAAACAAGGTTTAATGCATATATCGATGTACCTTTAGTGAATGTAAATTATTTAGTCGGAGGGATTGAATTTGTAATTTGATGAAAATAGGGAAACTTTTTCCATGAATTGGAGTTCTTAATAATGAGGTTTAACATTTCACATTGTTGTGATGATGGATGGATAAATTCATGATGGGATTTGCTAATGTGACCATAATAAGATCATCATTTAGAGTAAATATCAAACACTAAATATTGATGATTTTTTCTCTCAAGTACGATAAGATTAAAATATATGAATGATTGAGCATTGATATTAGACAGACAATTAATGGTTAAAAGAGAATATATACCAAATACAACCTTCCAAAGAAGATATGGAAATTATAAATTAATAATGATTATATTTCCACTTAAATATTCCTATATTATCATAATGTATATGAATAAAAAAATTAGAAAATAAATTTTCAATTATATGGTATTCCTTATTGATGACATTGTAGTTTATTCGATGATAAATTAAAATAGATAAGATCATTTCAAGATTGTAATTGGAACCTAGTGACGGGACATGTTGTATAAAAAATCTATATAAGTGTTTTATAATTTCAAAAGGATTAATTGATGGGTCATAATATAAATTAATAGTAATTGTGTGGACAATTCAAAGGCGGATGTTGTAAAAAATGGACTTAAACAACAATAGTGACTAAGGTCCATAATGTTCATTTTCTACCTTGTTGCTTGAAATGAATTTTGAATAATTTTGCATGCCTATTAATACAAATAATTTTGTTATCTTATAAGGGATTTGATTTCGTTTAGAAATATTAATGTCGAGAAAATATCATGTATTTTATGAAAATATTAGCAACAACACGTATACTCATAGTTCATAATAGTTAACATGGGTTTCTGAAACTATTTAATGAATCTAAGAAGGGGATTTGTTTTTTTATTATTAATGATGATATAGTAGAATAATATTTCTCATCTCAATTGAAATTCCATGAGTAATATTACCATATTCTTGACTTGGATATAAATATTGTATATTTTCATTATTGGCACTAGGTATTATCTCTATTTTGGAATTTGTGGAATATTTACAAATCAAAATACTGTAGATATAGATACATATACTTCGTGTTGAAATTTCTTAAATACACATTGTTGGAATTCATCAATGATTACAACTATTGAGTCAACAAGGTTTTATTATGACTTTTCCATTCTTTCATGTTTTGAAAATCACAAACTCCTTTCTTTAAGGGAAATTGCTTTTATAAGGAAAATCTCTTTTATAAGGAAAATTGCTTTTATAAGGAAAATAGCTTTTATAAGAAAAATCGCTTTTATAAGGAAGATTTCGTTTGTATGAAAAATCATCCTTCTCATATTTTCATTCATATATTTCTTATCTATAAGTTTTGGTTTCATTTCTATATTCTTGGAATCATTTGAATCTTTGATATGAAAACATTCTGTTTTAAGTAACGAATTCCAAATGAGAACTGTAATGAAGATTCATTACGAATTTCGGATATGAACTCTGATAATGGTCTACTCTGAATTCTGGATACGAATTCTCATTACGAATTCTGATGACGAATTCTCATTACGAATTCTGATGATGAATTCTCATTACAAATTCTGATGATGAATTCCCATTTCGAATTCTATTGATGAATTCCCATTCTGAATTCTCATTCCGAATTCTCATTCCGAATTCTTCTATTAAACCAAATCTGATCATCATTGTTTTATACACTCCGTATCTATTTAGACTCCAAATTTTTTTTTCGTTTACACTCCAAATTTCATTACGCACTTTTGAGATAGACTTTAAACGATGTCGTACGTTCTGTTACACTTGTTTTTTTATAAAATGATGTCGTCTATTATGTTATAAACTAACCGTTGGCTAAGCTACACGTGTATAGGTCCCTCGGATTTTTACGGAAAATATTACCGTTGGAAAGGAGGTCGACCGAACCTATAAATAGGATCTCATTTAAAAGAGCTCGGGACTAATTGAGCTGGCTGATATGCTGACTGATCTTCTACTCATGTGATTCACTCTTGAAGTGATTTCTAGAGAGAGAGGATATTATTAACTCTCAATGCTTCATGTGACTCAAAATATTGGTGATTACATTCGAGGACTTCCGGTGATAGGAAGACAGAGGTGCTAAATACCTTAAAGTTTGAGGGCTTCCTTGCTGAGGAAGAGAGAGGTTGCCAACTACCTTGAAGTTGAAGGCTTGCGGGGATAGCAAGACAGAGACTCCGATCTTCGTTTCGAGGGCTTACCCTAGTGTGGGTAAGACAGACTTGCTTGAAAGTATAAATCAAGGGACCTTTATCCAAGGTTGTTGGATACCCTTCTCTTTGGGTTAAAAGACATATATCTTGTTACTTGTTGTTTTACTACTTGTTTGTTTCCGCTGAATATTGTATTATAAGGAAATTTTAACTTTCTTATACTTCCTTACTTGTACTCTATTTCATTTAGATTCTATACGCTTTATGGTAGAATCTCATATTGTAATCTTTTGTTTTGTTTCAATTTCCGGAACCATATTTCCGGAACCTACTTTCGGAATCTATTTTCAGTTTTAAGAAAGTACATAGGACTTGAAGTTTATAACTTCATTCCTTATTCCATGTTTTTCATTTGGTGTTAGATGTGTTGTGAATTTTCTTAGTTTAACTTTGTTAAACTTAGCTCTTTCCTTTGTTAATGGAAAATTTAAAGTGTACAATTCACCCCCCTCTTGTAAATTGATCATCTCCATCATTATTTCGATCCTACAATTGGTATCAGAGGAGGTCTCTGAAATACTTTACTCACGTATAAGTTTTTCATGCTCAATTTATCATTCCAGACTTTCTCAATCCGAATTTTGTCATTCCGAATTTTTCATTCCGAAGTTTTTCTACTAACAAGTTCGTGTGCCAAAGGTTTTTAAGTATGGCAGGAATTAATGTTGGTTCCATTGATAATCTAAATCATACAAGACCACAGATCTTTGATGGTAATGATTATGAATACTGGATAGATCGAATGAAGACTTTTTTTATCAATACTGGAGTGGAAAACATTGTTATGCTTACTGGAGATTATAAAATTCCTGATAAGGAAGTTAGAACTTTTACTAACCATGAAAAGCAAGAGTATCAACTCAATTATAAGGTACACAATACCTTAATTTTTTCAATTACTAGAAATATATATAGCCAAATTTCTTTTTGTGAAGCAGCTAATTGAATCTGGAAGAAGTTAGAGGTTACACACTTTGTAACATCTAAAGTGATTAAGACTAGGAGAGATATGCTTAGAGCTGAATACCATAGCTTTAATTTTCTGTATGGTGAACCAATATGTAAAGTTCAACAGAGATTTATGACTATTGTCAACAGTTTACAGTCTATGGGAGAGAAAGGGTTAGATGATGAATCACTTGTGGACAAGATAATTGATATCATGCCCAATGAGTGGGAATCCAAAAGAACAGCTATAGATGAGAACAAGAATGTGACTCAAATTTCTCTTGATCAGTTATTTGGAACTCTTCTTCAACATGAAACATGAATGAAAAGAGATGCTGACAACATCAAAAATAAAAATGGAAATGGTACTGTTTCTTTTATAACAACATCAAATCCGATGAAATCTAAGACTCCTGAGAGAGTATCCAAATCCACATCTTAGAATGTTATTTTCCAATCCAAATCTAGTGAGAGTGAAGTATCTGAAAATGAGTTAGAAAATCTTGCTCGAAGGATGAACAAGATAGCTGGATAGAGAAGTTTCCCATCCAAGTATAAGAAGAAGGAATGGAATGATAAGAAAGATGGAGAGGTCACTTGTTATGAATGCAAGAGAGCTGGACATATTAGACCAGACTGCCCTTTGCTCAAAAAGAAAGAAAGGAAAGAAAGGCATTCAGACAGAAACATAATGAAGTATTATAAAGGCAAAGCTAAGAATGTGTTGAATGTTAATGACACCTAGAGTGCTAGTAGTGGTGACTCTTCAGATGAATCTTCTGATTACGAATCTTCAGGACAAAAGAATCTTGGTCTTATATCCAGACTACCTAATGACAATCATTGTTCTATGGCTAAGGTACGAAATGCTGAATCATTGACCAATGTATCTTTAAATTATAATGATAGTAAGTATTATAACTCCTCAAATGAAGAATCCTATTCTGATGAAGAAAATACTTTACCTACTTATGAAGAAGTTACTAGGTTTGCTGAACATCTTGAAATTGAGAATTCCAAACTCAATAAAAAAAGACAAGGAAAACTCTAAGAATAATATTCATACGAAAGAGATATCAGATCTTTCTAAAGATCTTGTTAAGAAAAATGCTGATTTGGAAAGTATTTAAAAAAATCTTGAGGAAGTATGTTCTGAGAAGAAAAAACTTTCTAAAGAGTTAGAAAAAGTAATTTCTAAGAAAGGTGTCTTTGAGCCTAGCTCTAGTTCTAAAACTAATGATTTTGAGGAAAAAAACTTGGTTATAAAACTGAAGTATGAAATTTTTTCATTAAAGAAGTGTTTATCAAACATTAACCATGGTAAGGAAAATTTTTATAAAATGTATTCCCAAATATGAACTTTAAGAAATAAATCCATATTTGGTTATACCCATGAAAAACTAATTTTTAGTAACAATTATTTTGTTCCTCAAGGTTCCCCATTTTGTATTAAGTGTCAATGTGGTGGTCACTGGGCAAGGAATTGTTCCTTAAACAAAACTCAATCTCTAGGATTTCACAATGCATACTTATCTATGAAGATGTGGGTACCTAAATTTTTGTTATCTAGAAATCTTGGATCCATACAAGTTTGGATTCCGAAAATCTAATTCTCTTCCTGATTTCAGGAAAATAAAGAGAGTACCAGCAACAATACATGGTACATGGATAGTGGATGTTCCTGGCACATGACTGGTAACAAAATCTATTTTGAAAAGATTATCAAAACGAAAGGAGGAAATGTAACATTCGGAGACAATGCTAAGGGAGAGATTGTTGGTATTGGTAATATTGTTCTTTTAGGTAAAACTTTGATTTCAAATGTTCTTTTTGTTAAGGGTCTTAAGCACACCCTCATTAGCATAATTCAGTTATGTGATGAAGGTTACCTTGTGAATTTTAGGAATGATAAGTTCTTAGTTCAGAATTCCAAGGAAGAATTTATTCTCTCAGCCAATAGGCATGAGAATGTTTACACCTTAAATTTAGAAAACCTCAGGATCCACGATTTACCTTGCCTAAGTGAAATGGAAGATCATTTTTTGTCATGGCATAGAAGACTAGGTCACGGTAACTTTATAAACCTATGAAAATCACTAAGAAGAAACTAGTTAAGGATCTACCAGAGCTTAGATTTGATTCATCTAAAGTTTGTGATCCTTGTCAATATGGCAAGAAACATAAATATAGTTTTATGTCGATCGGTGAAATCTCAACAACTGCTGCATTGCAGTTAGTGCACATGGATCTTTTTGGTCCAACACAAACTTGAAGCATTGGATGCAAATACTGTGTGTTTGTTTTAGTTGATGATTACACTATATTTACTTGGGTTTATTTTCTAACAAAGAAATCTGAAGATTTTTATTATTTCAAAAAATTTAGAGCTCAAGTAAAAAATGATAAAAACCTTCCATTGAAAACTATTCATAGTGATCATGGAGGAGAATTCCAAAATTCTGATTTCGAAACTTTTTGTAGTAAAAAAGGTATTACTCACAACTTTTCAGCACCTAGAACTCCTCAGCAGAATGGTCTAGATGAGAGAAGAAATAGAATTCTTCAAGAGATAACTAGAACCATGTAGAGTGAATATTCTATAGCTAGACATTTCTGGGATGAAGTTGTAAGTACTGCTTGCTATACTATAAATCGAGTTTTGATTAGACCTGTTCTTAATAAAACTCCTTATGAGATATAGACTGGTAGAAAACCAAGACTATCTTACTTAAAGGTTTTTGGTTGCAAAGTATTCATTTTGAATACTAAAGATAACTTATATAAATTCACACAAAAATCCGATGAAGGAATTTTCTTAGGTTATTACACAACTTCTAAGGCTTATAGAGTTTTTAATAAAAATACTTGTACTGTTGAAGAAACAGTGCATGTAAAATTTGATGAGTCTGATCCTTTTATTTTTAAACTATCCCAGCCTACATCCTCGGATGTGTTTTCAAAAACTGATTGTCAACCTTTGATAGAAGAACCTTCTAATAAGGATAATGTTCAAGAAGATACTTCTGAAACATTTACCGCAGAAGACTTTCTACCCTATGTTGATGAACAGGCTTTTCAAATCCCAAATCAGGTGTTTCTTAAGAATCATCCCAGTGATAGTATCATTGGTGATGTAAATCAACCTGTAAGGACTAGAAGTTCCTTATGAAATGAAGTAGAACATCTAGAATTTATTTCCCAATTATAACCTAAAAGCATTGATGAAGCTTTAGGTGATAATGATTGGATCAAAGCCATGGAAGATGAACTAAATGAATTCGAAAAGAATAATGTCTGGACCTTGGTTGAAAGACCTAAGAAAACTTCTGTTATTGGAGTAAAGTGGGTCTTCAGAAACAAATGTGATGAAAATGGAATCATAGTAAGAAATAAAGCAAGACTTGTTGCTAAAGGCTATAATTAGCAAGAGGGAATAGACTATGAAGAAACCTATGATCCAGTAGCTAGACTTGAATCTATCCATATTCTACTTTCCTTTATAGCATTCTTTAATTATAAACTTTTTTAGACAGATGTGAAATGTGCATTTCTTAACGGTTATGTCCAAGATGAAGTTTTTGTTGAACAACCTCCTTGATTTGAAGATACAAAACATCCTGGTCATTTTTTTAGACTTACCAAAGCTCTGTAAGGTCTTAAACAAGCCCCACGAGCATGGTATGATAGACTCACTAGATTTTTGCTTCAAAATAACTATGTCAAGGAAAATTCAGATCCAACCCTTATTATAAAGAATGAAAAGAAAAATGTTTTGATTGTTCAAATTTATGTTGATGACATCATATTTGGTTCAACTCATCAATCTTTAACCGACTCTTTTGCAAGTCTAATGAAATCTGATTATGAATTGTGTATAATGGGTGAGTTAAATGTTTTCCTTGGTTTTAAAATTTCTCAAAAACCAGAAGGAACCTACATATATCAACATAAGTATATTAAATATCTTCTCAAAAAGTATGGTTATGACAACACTAAGAGTATAATTACTCTGATTGGTACCTCAAACTCTTTAGATCTTGATGAAGCTGGGAAACCAGGAGATCAAACATCTTTTAGAGGTATGATAAGAAGTTTAGTTTACTTAACAGCTAGTCGACCAGACTTAATGTTCTCAGTATGCTTATATGCAAGATATCAATCTAATCCTAAGAAATTTCACTTAAAGGCAGTAAAAAGAATTTTTCGCTACCTTAAGGGAACCATGGATCTAGGATTATTTTATACTTCTGGAAATGATTTAGTTCTAAAAATCTTTTATGATGCTGACTTTGGTGGATGTATAATGTATAGAAAGAGTACATCCGGAACTTGTCATTTCTTAGGAGATTCATTAGATTCTTGGTCCTGTAAGAAGCAAAATTCTATAGCACTCTCCACTGCTGAAGCTGAATATGTAGCAGCTGGAAGTTGTTGTGCTCAAGTGTTGTGGATGCAACAGACACTCACAGACTATGACTTGAGTTTTACTAAAACTCAAATTTTGTGTGATAACACAAGTTCCATTGCCTTAAGTAAAAACCCTACACATCACTCTCGTGAAAAACACATAGATATTAGGCATCACTTTCTTAGGGATCACACACAAAAAGGAGATATTATTCTTCAGTGCATCGGAACGCAAGATCAACTTGTAGATATTTTCAAGAAATCCTTTCCTTCAAATAGATTTGAATACATTAAACAAAAGTTAGGAATGATAACTATATGGTAATCATTCTTCATTAACATTCTATTGAAAAAGTCTCCTTACAGTAATAAACTCTATTTCATAGGGGGAGTACATTTGATTGTTAGAGTAACTAAATTTTTTCAACATTTGGTTTCAAACATTTAGGAACTAAAATTCTGGAATGGGAATTTCCGGAACTAAAATTTTCCAGATTTGATATTTTCATATAAAAAACTTCTGGAATCGAAATTATCATATTGAAAACATCCAGAATGGAAAATTTCGTATTGGTATTTCCATAACGAGATTTTCGTACCGAGCCTTTCATAACGAGCTTTTCAGTTTTCAATTTTCATTGTAATGAATTTTTCGTACTGAGTTTTCCGTACTCAGTTTGTTTTTCATAGTGATTTTTGCGAACTATATCTTTTTGTAATAAAGATTTTTCGATGTCATTTTTTTTCAATATTACCCATTACAAATAATCCACCTAAGAAAATCCGAAAGGTGTGATTTTCTTACTCAAGTTTTCATAATCATACTTTACTTACTGGTATTTTCTTATATATTTTTTTCAGTTTTTATGTTTCCATAAATATTTGTTTTAATAAAAAACCTCAAAAGATTGGATTCAAGTTTTCTTGAGATTTGGTTTTCAACCGTCAGATCTGATCTCATCTTGTTACAACCGTTCAATCAACTAAAGAAGTTGAACCGTCTTCTCGTTTCCTATATAAAGGGGACCCCAAATGTTTATCCCACATCAGTTTTCAAGATCCAGCATCTCGAAGATCTGCCTCTCCGTTTTAAAGCCGTTCCGAACATCATATTTCTCCATTCCAAACTTCTCAGAGGTCTTCAGATCCGAATGTCTGTGGAATTAGCTTCTCAAGACATGTCTTCCTCTATGCCGATTTCCAAGTGGTTAGTATATAGATAAAGGTTGGTTCATCCTGATTTCTTCAACAACTATGATTCTATTATATTGAAGAACATAAAGCTTAACGAATGGGAAGATGTTGTTGTATCCATGCCCAAAAATCAAGATGATGTTTATTCGGATTTGATTATAGAATTCTATGAGACAGTTTCCTTCTATAAGGAATATGGCAGGGAGAAATTATCGTTTATGTCTTATGAAAAGACTTATAATCTTTCTTCTTATGCCAAGGAAGCCAGCTTGGTAGGCCGGAATAATGAATGAGAAGCTGAGTTTATTTCTCATGTTTTTCTAGATTCAAAGGGAAGCTTCGACAAGGAAAAGGCATTGTAATCTCTCGGACTGTCAGATGATAAGGCTCCGATGATTGCTTCTCTGCCTATGAATTTACGGATTCTAGAATTATGGGGTACAAGGGCTTATCTTACCGAGAAAGGGTGACAAAAGATAGTCTGAAGAAGAGTGAGATTTATATTCTATATTTTTTTGATAAATCTGAGGAAGTTTAACATGATGAAACAGATTCTTATTACTCTTGAGAATGTTAAGAAAAGGAATCTGAGAGCTCAGATCATAACGAATCCATCAATCCTCTAAAATTAGATTGTTCGACACCTTGATTCCTTCAAGGAGGCTTGCAAGTCTAAGAGAAGAGTTTGCAAGATTATGTTGGTGAGTGACGGTACTCTCAAAAGAATGGATATAGGCTTCGATAAGAAGACTAGTCAGTTTATTGACTTACCTGATCAAGAAGAAACAGTTCCGAAAGATGCTGAACCTGAATCCTCTAAGCCAGTGAGGAAGAGAAAGTTGGAAGAAGTTGAAGTTGAAGTAGAGAATCCCAAGTCTAAGGAAGGTTATTCTGCAACTCCAAAACCAAAGAATAAGAAATCCTATCCAGATGAGGTAATTTCTAAATAGAGGGGAAAACAAAGAGAAGAGAGTGCAAAGGGCAACCTCATTATGGCTTGGATCGTGTGGAGGCTGGGGCCTTGAATGAAAGAAATGAAGATGAGCTAGAAAAACAAGTGAAAGAATAGAACCTTAAAAAGAAGATGTCTGAAGCTGAGGTAGCTAAGACTTTGTTAAAGTATAATGAGATGGTTTCATGAAACATTCATGTTCCAAGATCTTTTTCTTTGGAATCTCTTCCGGAGACTCCAGGATGAAACATTGTCGCTCCGAAAGAACCAGTTGCTACGAATGTTGAGGAAGTAGAGAAGATTGAGCAAGTGGAAAGAGCAAGAACTAGTTGCTGAAGGTAGTGGTGACACTGGAGATGTTTTGAAGCAAGTAGATGATTATAAGGGGACACTTTCGGAACATTTTTCGCTCCGAACTTCAGAAGATCAATCATTGAAGTTAGTCACTCTAGGGAAGGATGACTAGGAAGGAGAACAAGAAGTAGCCTATCATGAAGAGGAATAACAACTTCTACATGATATTGCTAAAATGGAGAATGTAGAGTATGGTGCTCAAAAATCTACTGATAATGAAGACAATGTTGTTCATGTTTCTGATAGTGAACAGAAGTCTCCGAAACAACAAACTATTCCAAAAAAGGACAAGGGAAAGAAACTTTTTGTTGATACCCCGAGCTCTGTTGTTGTAAAGAGACTGGAAGTTGGTGATTCTTCTAAGAAGAAGAATGAAAAAATTGGAGAAGGAAATTCTCCAAGAAAAGTCTCGGATTCGGAGTCATCTTCGTTGGGGCATGACTTTGTTGTTCAGTCATTAAAGAAGTTGGTAGGTTTATATTCCGAATTTCTCAAGTATTGATTCAAGATGTCAAATGCTCCAACATACTTTGAATCAGAAAACAGACTCTGTATCCATGGTCATGGACAAATGTGTTGAGATAGAGGCTCAGTTCAAAACATTCTTTGTCGGCTATGAGGCCCACAAAAGATCTTGAAATAGGATGACTAGTTGGTCGGGAAAGATTGTAGATGAGATGAGTCTCTTTGATGAATTTCAAGATAATGTGAAGGATTCCTTTGAGACAGAAGACAGGAAGATAAATCAACATACATCATCTTTTGAAGAAAAGTTGACAGATGAAATGAATTTCCAGATTCAAGAAGTCAGAGATCTGAATGGGGAAGCTGAATTCCGTTCCTCAAAAATGGAAGTATGAAAGGGATCATCGGATTGAGTTTCAAGAAAATTTGTTAAAGAAAGAACAAATCATGAAGGCTCAGGAAGAAAATCTTCAGGCTCAGGAAGAAAAATCTTCAAGACCATGAAGAAAATACTGAAGCTCAAAATGCAAGAATTGTTGTGTTAGAGAAGCAAGCTGAGGAAGATCATAAAGACATGAGGAAAATAAATACTATTCTTAAGGGTCTCATGGTGAAGGAAAAATATCCAAAATAGACAGATCTGATCTTTTGTTGTATCTAAATTTCATTGTTGTTGAGCTTTCAAACATAATGAAAATTGTTCTTGCTAATTTCTTTTGTTGTTACAACTAATTTTTCAGGTACCTTGTTATATTTTTTCAATTCCCTCAAATTCTTTTTGAAAATCACAAAGGGGGGAGAAGGAAAGTAACCCAAATAAAAGGGAAAAATAATCTTAACAAAGGATGAGAAGGAAAACAAACTCTAATAGAGTTTATCTAAGGGGGAGTTTTTCATTAATGAAGACATTCTTATTATTAATGAAATATCATTCTGAAAATCTAGAATACGATCCTTAGTGTTTCAAAGCCTAAGGGGGAGTTAGTCGTATTCATCAACATGCATAATCAAAGGGAGATAAGCCTCAATTTTTTCTTTCTTCTTAGACTTTTTTTTTCATAGGGATGTTTGTGCTTTCCAAAAAGGGGGAGATTGTTGAGTCAATAAGGTTTTCATTATGACTTTTCCATTCCTTCTTGTTTTGAAAATCACAAACTCCTTTATTTAAGGGAAATTTATTTTATAAGGAAAATCGCTTTTATATGGAAAATTTCTTTTATAAGTAGAATCGCTTTTATAAGGAAAATCGCTTTTATAAGGAAGATTTATTTTGTAAGAAAAATCATACTTATCATATTTTCAATCATATTTTTCTTGAGTATAAGTTTCGGTTTCATTTCTATATTCTCGGAATCATTTGAAACTTTGATATGAAAAACATTTTGTTTTAAGTACAGAATTGGAGATTAGAACTTTAATGAAGTTTCATTCCGAATTTTGGATACAAACTCTGATAAAGTTCTACTCCGAATTCTAGATACGAATTCTCATTACGAATTCTGATGAAGAATTCTCATTACGAATTCTGACGATGAATTCTCATTACAAATTCTGATGATGAATTCTCATTATGAATTTTGTTGATGAATTCCCATTTCGAATTCTCATTCTGAATTCTCATTCGGAATTCTCCTATTAAACATAATCTGATCATCTTTGTTTTATACACTCCATATCTATTTAGACTCTGAATAATTATTTTTGTTTACGCTCCGAAATTTCATTCCAAACATTTGAGTTAGACTTTAAACGATGTCATACATTCTGTTACACTTGTTTTGTTATAAAATGATGTCGTCTATTCTGTTATAAACTAACCGTTGGCTAAGCTACACGTGTACATGTCCCTCTAATTTTTGATGAAAATATGACTATAGGAAAGGCGGTCGACCGAACCTATAAATATGAGCTCATTTGAAAGATCTCGGGACTGATTGAACTGGCTGATAAGCTGACTGATCTTCTACTCATGTGATTACATGCTTGAAGTGATTTCTAGAGAGAGAGAGGCTCTTATTAACTCTCAATGCTTCATGCCACTCTGAATGTTGGTGATTACATTTGAGGACTTCCGGGGATAGGAAGATATAGGTGCCGACTACCTTGAAGTTTGAGGGCTTCCTTGCTGAGGAAGACAGAGGTTGCCAACTACCTTGAAGTTGAGGGCTTGCGGGGATGGCAAGACAGAGACTCCGATCTTCCTATCGAGGGCTTACCCTGGTGTGGGTATGAAAGACTTGCTTGAAAGTATAAATCAAGGGACTTTATCCAAGGTTGTTGGATACCCTTCTCTTTGGGTTAAAAAACATATATATTGTTACTTGTAGTTTTAATACTTGTTTGTTTCCACTGCATTTTGTATTATAAGGAAAGTATAAATTTCTTATACTTCCTTAATTTTAATTTATTTAATTTAGATTCTATACGATTTACGGTAGAATCTCATATTGTAATCTTTTGTTATGTTTCAATTTCCAGAACCATATTTCCAGAACCTACTTTCTGAATCTCTTTTCAGTTTTAAGAAAGAACATTGGACTTGAAGTTTATAACATCATTCCTTATTCCAAGTTTTTCATTTGGTGTTAGAGGTGTTGTGAATTTTCATAGCTTAACTTTTTTAAACATAGCTCTTTCCTTTGTTAAAGGAATTTTTAAAGTGTACAATTAACCCCCCTCTTGTAAATTGAGCATCTACATCATTATTTCGATCCTACAACAACTATTAAATATATTAATACTACATAATGGTAAATTGGATAGTAAATTATCCATGTATGAAAGATCTTGATACCCATTACATAATTTTGGACATGAGGAAATACTAATGGATTTCTAAATTAAAAACTCATGAATTAATATGGTAATATGAAAAATCCGATCATGAAAAAATGAATACTCAACCATCCATCCAAGTGACTATCAAGGAGGAATATATGGTAGAAATAGAGCTATAAAAGATCTTTGGGAAAACTATAAAACTACTATTGGTCAACGAATGAAGTATAAGATTTATTAATCAAATATTTGTTCCTCCAAAAAAAGAATTAAGGAAATTCACAAATGATTATTCACATAAAACATTATTCTCTATCCATCCTAGCAGATCAAAATTTTAATGTAGCAATAAAAAATACTTAACATAGGATAACATGAGATTGAGGCAAGGAAAAATTATCTTGATTAATGGAATACTAAAAATATTAGTGTGAACTTAAATATTATTGGGGATTTATTCAACCACTTCCCATACATATATAGAAATGTGATGAAATATATATGGTTTATGTCATAGGACTCTTAAAATCATTCAAGGGCTCTAATGATATTTGGATTGGACATCATCTCATTTTATATTTATTTCATTTTATTTCAATCATAGAATATTTCATGTGTGAACAACATTAAATAATATAAATAAAGAATTATTTTAGTTTATATTGTGTAAAATATTCAATTTTATCATGTCAGGATCGATAGTTTACCATTATGTTTTTTTAAAAATTCATCAACCTGATTTAGATTTAGATATATGATTCAATATTTTTTATTATCCATAGAATGATAGAAAATGTTGAAGGAAAATTTTAACAGTGAAGGATATATTGGGATCCTCTTAAATGGGTATCAAGGGAGGTTTGAATCAATACCTTCTCTATATAGAGTTCCCATGTAATAATTTTTACCATTATACAATTCAAATGAATCATTATAAAGCTCCGTAAGGGAAGATTATTATATCTAAAACCCTTCAGTGAAGTGGTTCAATGCATAATCTATTTGTAATAATACATTATTTATTGATTATATATAAGATCAAATATAATATGTGGTATAGTATTATTATGAAAATTTTGTTGAAGATTTATTCTTATAACCCACGATGATTTTTAGAGTTTTATTTTAGAGATAAGGTATTCTGAAAAATGCCACTAATGAATAATATAATGATATTTAAAATTAAGGTGATGACATGCCTTCGATACACCAGGATTTTTTAAATCATCAGTTATGTGGGGTTAGAATATTTTATTAATTCACTTCCTCTAAACATTTCCTTAGTGAATGATGTGTTTTAGGTATCAGTTTTGAGGAATTATATACATGATCCATCACATGTACTAAAAACAAAGTTCATATATCTGTAACAAGATATCTTCCACGAGGAAAAACAAATAGAATTTTTTTTATACTCATAATGTAATAAAAAAAATAGGACTTATCTAGTTAATGTTAAATGTAGGAATCAAAAGTTTAATGAATAATCATGAGAAACTAGTGATGTAGTGAGAGGTAAGTGTCCATATTTTTTCCCATTAGATTAGTAGAATTTCATTATTAATGATATCTTATATATGTTGGAATATAATAATGAAAAATATTAAAAATATTATAGTGAATAAAGATAGAAACCAGACATATTATTCCACGTGTAACACCAAAATAAATTCAACACAATAAATTTTATTATGGTTCTAGATATACATTAATACATAATGATGATACAAACAATATTTTGGAAGGTGACATTGGAATGAATATGTGTCATTAATAAAATATAATTTTCATATAACCATTATCATTTTTACTTATGATGAAAATAATAACATTGATCAATACATTTTTAGAGGAGGATATAAATTATAAATATAATATAAATGTTTAGATAGGATTAAATGAATATAATGAATAACCATTGAAATTTACTTTTATATATTGGCATAAAATATTATCGTTACATATGGTCATTGGATATATATCTGGGAAATACATAAATTGGACATGGTATGATGAAGATATTTTTGATGGATATACAATAATCCCATAGGTGTAGATGTATTGTGAAATTTATTCACAAAAAACTAAAACAAAAATCAAATTTTTAGTTTTTAAATATAAAAATATTTTTATTTGTTACATATTACTATTGTTAAATACAGATTTCTTTTTTTTCTATAATTGAAATAAATATTGAAATTTCACAAGATTTATAAACTGATTCAAATATAAATAATTTGTATTAAATTTATTTTGTTATAATTTTTTAACAAATACGAGGTATTTTTCAAATAACTATTTTTATTCATGTATTGTGAAAATTATCATGTAGATAGTAGTCCTAACTAATGAATTTTATGAATGGAATCATTTCAAAACACATATAAGTAAAATATTAAAATTCATCGGATAAAAATTATATAGCATGTAATAAGAATATGTTCTTTTTGTACTTCAAAAGGGCATATTTTCCAAGATACTTCTTTTCTATGAATATAATAAAATAAATTTCTATCAACTATAAAAATTGATAATAAAAAAAATTTCATATAATTATTCAGCATATAAAATATAATCCATATATATATGTTTTTTAAAATGGTAATATGTTAACATAGTGAAAATTTGTTTTTATAGAAAAAATAGTTACTTTTTGAGATTTTTATTATTTTTTTAAATTTTCTTATAATAAAATTGTTGTTTTCAAAAATATGCGTCTAATATGATTTCTAATCATATATCAAACTATATTATAACTCATTTAATTAGTAAATAATAAGGAAGAGATTTATAAACACTTAATGTATAATGAATACATTTATCTATTAAA
This sequence comes from Viscum album, assembly GCA_963277665.1. NCBI lineage: Eukaryota > Viridiplantae > Streptophyta > Magnoliopsida > Santalales > Viscaceae > Viscum > Viscum album. Next base: position 260,012,497 of record OY728133.1, on the reverse strand, counting down.
ATAATTTTTCTCCATATCATATGTTTCCATTTAAAAGATTACTTTGGAAATATTTTAGGAATAAATTGGAATATATTGATTATAAATTTGGAATCAAATTTTTCAAATTTATCAAAAATTTTGTATATTATTTTTTTTTATAAAAACTAATTATCATTGTAAAAAACTGTTCAATGTTAATAATATTATAAGAGGTGATTTAATCAAGATCTAATTTTTCTAATTTAAATTAATATATATATTATTTAAAAGTATTTTTTTAGTTTTAAATTTTATACCCACATTTTAAACTAATATTCCCTCACCTAACTCACTTAATTTCCCTATGATTACATCTCCACCCTTCACTGAAAAGAGTTTCCAATGAAAGGCCCCACCATTTCACATATAAAAGATGTTCTATTCCATCCGAACTAAGAGACACATATCGTTAAAAGTTTCCTTGATCATTTTCCTTATTTAATTACTCAATTTCCCACATATTTATTTGGGAGAAAAAATATAAAATAACACATCTAACATAATATATTGGGATGAGACGGAGGTTTTATTAACCATTAGTGATGTCCATAAGACACAAAAGGATGGTAAAAAATTGAAAGGGGTTATATTTTCAATTCGAGATGATTTTAAAATAAAATATATAACCTGTTAGAGAAATAAATATAACAAAAACCATTAAACTAAATGAAACATGATATTAAACATAAAAACAAATTTCCAAAGGAAACATATGAATTAAAGTAATATTTAGAAGTATGAGACAATGTCAATAAAAACCAAATAACATATTGATACATTGAAATAAAATGAATCATTACTGATGTCCAACCAAAACAACTCAATGATCCTCCCATCATCAGTAGGCCCATAACATCATGATTCTATACTAGAGAGATATTAATCCCTTACCCTACTTATATAATGATAATCAAGTTACTCATATTCCTTAAATTGAATTTACAAGCGCTGTGTATAGAGACATTATAGAAAATTTATATGAAGATTCTCACATATTCCCCTTGGGAAAAAATGTTAGAAATATTTATTTAAATAATGAAATTGTTCAAAATTATTTATCAAAAGAATTTAATATTAATGAATGAATGATAAATATAAAAATAGTTTATAGAAAATCAATAATTTCATAATATTTACATTATCAAACTAGTTTGTAAATGAAGAATTATTTTTAAGAGGTTGATATATTCATTCCTTAATGAATATCCACACACACACACACATGTACATATTCAAGATTACATCGTCAATACATAAAAATATTAACGCAACATCCCCAAAAACACATAACATGGACTTGTGCTCATATGTCTCCATTGGCATAGGAAAACAAGTTTGAATGTAAAAAAACACCTCATATAAGAATCAGAACCACACAAAAAACCCATTTATTCCGGTATATCTCATAATTATAAAATTATTATTTTTTTAATAATATATTAAACCATATTTTTTCATATTAATAAATAAAATAAAATATCTTTCGACAACGTTTTTAGGGTTTTTTCAATGAAAAAAATCATTTTATAAATTCATAGACTTCAAATTTTGGAATATATGGAGAGTGAGAAAACATATAAACCGCGAAGTGGTTTCCATTTTCAAGGAGATAAAATATCAATATTAGAGAACCTGATTACATCATCATTCCATACACCTATTAAAAATAATATCATCAATCAAATTTACAACCCTTAGATCTATCTATGAAAGATCTAACATAGGTTTATTTCCAAGATAATATGACAAGATCAATAAGGATAATGAAGATAAAGGGTCTTACATATAATTTATGAAACCCAATAAACATGTTAAAGTGAAATATTCCCTACCATTGAATTGAATCACAGAACACACTGAGTGGTGGTTGTGGGATGAGACCCTAGAGAACAATAAGAAGAACATGGGATGTCGGGTATATTTGTGTTAAAAACTATCATTTTTATTTAACTAATTACATCTCATGATTTAACAGACAAGAAACCCACATTACAAGAACCACTGTCTCAATACTCACATGTGAAATATATTCACTAGTGCAAAAAACGTTTTAACACATCGGTGTTCTTCAGGTCTGTTCTATATAACCGACGTGCAAAGCTAGAAAAATTTGTTTATCATGTTAGTTATTTTATAACTGATATAAAAAAACTAATATTAGATTTTTCACATTGGTTAATTTATAACAAATGTGATAGGTCGAATATAGGTGCTTTATCACGTCATTTACAAAATATCTAATGTGATAAATCAAATCACTGTGATTTATCATGTCAGTTATAAAATAACTGACGTGATAAATCTCCATCTATCATGTCGGTTATAAATTCAACAAAGTGATAAAGTATTTTCTACATTGGTTATTTTATAACTGATTTTATAGACCTAAAAATAGTTCATCACATCGGTTATTAAATAATTTACATGATACATCTTTTAAATGATTTATCGCACCCTTTATTCTGTCATTTTGTATTCTTTGATCGGGAGACCCGCAACATGTCTCTATCATGTAGAAAACCTAGAAAAGATTCTTCTAATTCATGCCCTTGATCCTCATTTTCCTATCATCATTCATCATCTTTATTATCACCATATATATCAGGTCAACTCACAACTGTCAAGTAAGCCTCACACGCCATAGATTCATTTATTGATTTTTATGATGCCCTAATCATATGTTTTGAGATGTTATTTTTCTATCTTTTTTCATGCTATAATGGTAAGTTTCATAGTGTTTTTTTATACCATGCTAAATTCATTTTGGAAAAAATAAGCCATGGGAGTTATATCCTACATATCCTATTATTTTTGTTGCTACCATGTCTATTCTTCCTTGTATATGAGTGAGTACTTTCATGTGTGAGTGTGTGTGTGGGGGGGGGGGGGTCCATGGGGTGTGTGTTGTCAAGGATTGGGAATATCCAAGGGGTGGTGGTTCTAGGTAGTTTCCATGGGATTGGGGGTGTCCAGGGGGGTGGGGTTGTCCAAGGGGGTAGGGGTGCCCAGGGGGTGGGGGTGTCAAGGGGGTGATGGGGCTGTCCATGGGGGTGGGGGTTGTCGAAGAGGGTGGTGGTGTCCCGGGGGTTTCCATGGGGGTGGGTGGGGGTGGTGGGGTCCATGGGGGTGAGGGGGTTTTCCCAGGGGTTAGAGGTGTCCAGGGGGTGGGGGTGGTGTCCAGGGGGTGAGGGGGATGTCCATGGGGTTGGTGGAGTCCAGGTGTGGGGGTGCCTAAAGGTGGTGGGGTTGTCCGTGGGGGAGATGTCCATGGTGTGGGGGAGGGGTTGTCCAAGGTGGCGGTGGTTTCTAGGGGGTGTCCAAGGGTGAGGAGGTGTCCAAGGGGTGACAGTGTTTTCCATGGGGGTATGTAAAGGTTACAGGTGTAGAAAGAAGTGTGGTTGGAACATAAACTAACATTGATTTCTATCATGATCAATGATTATTACGAGATCAATAAGATGATGAACACCAGTCTCAAAAGAATAGAATCAAAGATATAGATAAATATGAAAGAGGAATAGAACCTTTAGATAATATCATTCACATCATGTTTATAATTAATTTAATTAATTTCATAAAGATAAATAATTCCTTTACCTTTTTTATTTTTCTTTTTTGATGATTTTGATCATCCGTAATAACCCTTTTATATTATTCTTTTTCACTAGTAAGGATCCAAACTAGAATCCCTCTAGCAGAGATCAATATGTGCTCTAATGACCTCTGATAGTCATCTCTCATTCACTGGGTGCTAGTGTGGTGAAGCGAGTGTCTTGTTTATGTCATTCTTGATTTCTTGTTCTTCAGCCTTGAATAATTTCTCTCATTCTAGAGAGGGGTGGGAAGAGGATTTGAGAGAAAAATTGTTTAGATCAACAATTCTCAATTCACCAGGTGTATGATTCTGTGTTAGGTGTGGTATCTCATAATAGGCGTACATGTTTTTTTATATTCATGGAACTCCAGTTAAAATATTAAATTTTATAAAGTAATTAAATACATGAATGAAATTTGAGATAACCAATGATCAAATTAATAATATCGCATCATTATTTATGATGCCCCAACTTGCACAAAAAGGAATTATAATTAAAATTCTACATCACAAAATAATAGCTGCGTCATTATTATTTTAACTTGTGCCAACTCATTCAACAAATATTTTCCCTCTTGAAAATAATTATTTTACCACCATACTAGCCTTCATCCACTTGAACACCACGTCCATTTATTGAACACGTAAATAAATAAATACATAATTTATTCTCTTAAATAGATATTTTACTTAGAAATTAGTAAATAAATATTTATTATATACTCGGTAAAGTAAATAAATATATTTTACTTAATTTATGATATCAGTTTATCTTAGATAAAATTATTCCATAGTCTCGAGAATAATATTTATTTCATTAATTAAATTCAAATAAAATTTAACTGAGTCCACTAAAACACTTAGTGTGTGACCCTCTAGGATTATTTCTCATTTTCCTTAGGCGGGCTTTCCTAAAGTCCAAGAGTACTATCTATGTACGGTTCAAGGCAACCATGATAATTAATTTAATGTCGCAAAAATTGCATCCACATATGAATAGTGAATGCGTAATATAATTACATTATCTCAGTATCTAATCAAGTTGTATTAATGATAGTGTCATTAACTTTTATGCTTGATATTTCATTCTTTTACTACCTAAATTAAACTAATCATTACACCATTTCCAAGTAATTTCATGTGAATGACCTATTTCGATCAAAAGGACAAAATATCATCTTCCACAAATAGAAGGGAAAAATCTATCCATGACTTATCCACTAATAACATGCCACTCGTGACACAAGAAACATACCCTACTTCAAGACAACTATCTGTGTGATGATTTTTATTAGTAAATAAATGTGTGTGAGTTGGGTAACATTATAATGATAATCCTAATGTATAAGGATCATCACATATGCTCACAGATAGAAATACCTAATGACACCAAAACATGCATAATTTATACTAGCGGGTTTGTTCTCATAATCTCATGTATTAGAGATTACCAATTGAGAACCTAATGAGAGGAAGTGACATCTACGTACGAGTACTCACAACTGATTGTCTTCATTCTATGTTCCCCAAAATAGTTGGTCATCCAACAATATAACTATTTTTAAGAATATTTTTATATCATTTCATGGTTCTCATCATAGCGGTGAACATCCATGACCTTATCAATGCCACAAATACTTTGTGGCATTATTATATCATATTCATTTATAATAATGAACAATATGTAATAAGATGTTTAATATTTAAATACAATAAATTTATAGGTAATCATAGTACAAAAAGTAGGTTCTAGGACACCAAATCTTACAAAGTCCCTCTTGGACTAGAGGCAACAGCCTACGATCTTTAGTCTGCTAGAACTCACATGGTGATCATGATTCTTCTGAGACAAGGCATTAGTCATGTGGTCCTCCATGTTGTCTTCTGTGGAAATAATTCTCACTGAAACTTCACCTCTCTATGAAAAATACATCAAGAGATGATACATCTTAATTATGTGCTTTATCCAATGATATGTCCTTCATTATTTTTTGAGAGCCACCACTATAGTATTATCATAGTAAAGTGTGATTGGATCTTTACTAGAATGTATCACATATAGCTCCTGGATAAAGCATTACTTCCAAACTGCTTCTTTAGGTGCCTCATAAGCTATGATATAATTGTACTCTACTGTACAATCTATGACCACACTCTACATTGAGATCCTCAAGCTCACTACACCTCCATTAAAACTGAATATGGATCCTATTTTTTCACTTGAAGTCTTCTTGATAAGTCTGGACACTATTATCTACATGTTATGTAATTCCCCGGACCCAGTTACCTACAGTCGGTCCATTACTGCGTAACATTGGCATGATCACAAAGATCAAGACTCGAAATACCGATTTGTTTAGTAGCCTTGAAACACTAGATACATCCATATGTTTTACATTACATCATAATGTAATACAAAACTACAACAACATCTTGTCTTTATATCCCATCATATTATCCCTTCAGGTCATTCATAAAATACTTCTTCACATCCTGGAAAAATTAAAACATTAATGGGGTGAGCTCAGATGCTCAGTAAGGATAACAATATAGGGGAAGCTTTCATAAATAAACATAAAAATTAAAGGCAATGTATAACTAAACAAAATCCTTTAAACATGAACATCAGCATAATATGGCATCATTAAATGAAATAATGTCATTTACTTATTCACATGGATATTCTACTAGACGAATAATCACATGAAATATCAATAAACACATTCATAACGATGGAATGAATAATGCCAGACTCTCATAACCACGTAGCCAAGGCCTCATTCCAAGACTACACATCAGATTTTTTCAAGGCCTCGTGCCAAGACACTAGTTTGTCTCATGGGACCTGCCGATGCATCGAGGAGCTATAGAGGGCTACACCTGTCACATATTAAGTCCAATTCGTTCCTCATATGAATAGGTTTAAACATATCATAAACCATAACATAATCATATCACATAAAACATGCATAAAGAAAACATAACATTTCCACATTTTAATCACAAGATATCAACACAACACATTTATATAATAAAAAAACACTTTCAAAAACATTTTCAATACCAAAATAAATGAAAATTAAAACTTGGTATTTATTTTTCAATTAAAAAAATTTATATCTTATAGAGGAAGCCGAAACTCAAATAATGGTCATGGCTGTGGAGAAGTCATTGTCGCCGCATACGTACAGAAAAAAAACATTCCGATTTGTCGTTTAGTAAAATGCTTCGTATAAAAAAGATTTTTTTCAATAACCTTAAAAGTCAAAGCGGTTTATACATCGTATAAAAGAAATTTGATTATAAAACAAAATATGCCTCAATGAATGGAGATTGAGACGAAGTCCCTTACAAAGATCATTTTTTAAATAAAATAGATCTATTATGTGTATTCAATATAATTAAACATAATGAAATTACAAATACAAGATAGGACATAATAATATCATGACATAATTTGAATGTAGGAGATTAACCCAAAGAACAGAAATTGGGTTAAGAAGCTCCCTTACCTTGTGTCCGACATGACTCAATTGTTATTTAATCTCCTAAATAATAAACTAGAGTTAATTAAAACCTTCTTAAGAACCTTTTTAAATTTCATTATTCCTTTTATACCACTTATTACTAAGTTATTAACATTATGTAATTATTTATGTTAATAACGGTCGTTTTGTCGATCTTTGGTACATAAGTCAAAAATAAACTTCTTATAATTACATGTTGTTCATGTGGTAGAATAAAAATTATATACATATGTATATTCATGATGTATATATCTTATATATCATATATATTCTGTACATACATGCATTTATAATATTACATAACATTTATAGGCCAGAAATGAAATGCACCGTTCATGGAGATGGTAAGCCGTACGTACGCATGAACGCTATTTTCATTTCTATTTTGTATTTAATGGAATGAAATCATAATTATATAAATTTATATTATAATTCGAGTATAGTATCATATATAATATCATTTAATACATCTTTTATACATCCCACATATGGCATTAATGATTCAAATCACTTTGAGGGGGCGGTAGTCCGCACTTCCTAAAATGAAATTATCGCGTTTACCCATAATGGAAATCATAAAGGAACGCCATAAATGAGAAATACAGAAGAATAAGGAAAAAAATAAACATAATATATATAATATATAAATATAGTGACATCTTAATGGCCACCATGAGAGGTGTTAAAAGAAGATTGAACAATCATCGTTTCGTGAGGCAGAAATTCCCCAACCACAGAAACAGAATTCTCTTAAACCATTAGATGATGGTGTGTGTGAGTGTAAATCAAATCCTTCTAATAAAAACATACTAGTGTATTTAAGATACTTTTGTTGTTAAAAAAATAAAGTAATAAAAAGAGTTTGAGGTGTTGGAGAATCAAAATAAAACAAAATAACATAAGAGAAGACATTACCTTAAAATCGGGTAACTCTTTTTGATTTGAGCAAAAGGCTACCTTGGAAAGAATTATTCCCAAAGTGAGGATTCTAGGAGTAATAGAGGGATGTTTAGAGAGTATTTGGGGAGAGGTTCTCCAAGCCAAATGTCTTGAAGGTTTGAATAAGGTGGTAGTGGTTGGGGCCTTTTATAAGAGGAGAAGAGGGGTACTCTTGGAATGTAATGAAATACATTATTATGAAGTGATTTTCGGATTTAAAAGGTCCCACAATTATATATTTCGAGGCTAAGGTGATAAGGGTTCTAAATATACCCATCCAATAGGTTTTTGAAAAGTTTTTGTCTTATATTTTACATTATCTTTTCATTTTACTGAAATCATTAATTGATGAGGTAATCACTACATCGTCATGGTGTCATAAAATATATAGTTTATTTAATGTCTAAAAATTAAAAAAAAATATCATGATGTTGGAAATATTTTTATCATTACAATGAATATTTATAGTCGAAATTTTAACTTATATAGCCTCATGTAATAATTGTTTTAGTAAAACAACACATGTTTGTGACAATTTTTTTTTGCTTTAAATAAAAAAAATTTAATGTCATTTTCTTACCCAAGTAGTGCCATGGGGTCCCCAAGATGGCCCATGGATTGTTTTGGTTGGCCATGACTCATCCAATAAGGGTAGGACAAGTGTAAGGGTATTTTCATATTTTTATAATATCATTTTTACCTTAAATTTCACTAATTACCTTTAATCACGATTAATTAAACTGAAAAGTTACCATTCACGAAAAAAAATTTTTAATCCCATTGAACCAAATTTTACTTCCTAATGAAAACCATGTATGTTGGATTTTATAAAATCCAATCACAGAAGTGGTAATGTTTCATATAAATGAAAAATCAGTTTTTTAACTACCACATAGTGGATTCACAATTCATCGAAAGTTGAAGTTTTTCAGAACGATGCCAAAAATTTCACCCTAAGCTATAATTGATATTCCGAATTAAAAAATGATGTATATTTTAAAAAATTCCAAACATATAAGTTTCATTAATTAATTTTATAATTAATTTCCGATGTCACAATAAATAGCGTGTTTTTATGAAACAATATATATCAAAAGATTGACCATGGTTTATGTCCAATTTCAATGTGAAATTAATTATAATGAACACCATTGGATAAAATGTTAAAATTATATTCTAATTAATCTTTAAAACCAATAAATAGTATAATTTATCACTATAAATTATTTTGATTAAAAAAGTTGTTTTTATGTATTTTTCACTATTCATAAGAAATTGGAATTTCTCAGAAAAAATACGAAAAATTCAACATAGGCTAATTTTGATATTCTGAATCAAAAAATGAAGTCCATTTTGAAATATAATTTATATATAATTTCAAAAAGTGGGTATTACTATTCATAATGGCTATTTTGATTGGTCACGGTGTGTTAGAATCTCGAACTTGCGTACAATACAATCTATTGCATTATTGAAAGAGAAGCGTATCGTGGAAGCTTGGGGAGTTACATTCTCCTGTCCTTCAATAAATTGTGTCCTCGAAATTTCAATTTTTTTTGAAAGGTTGAAAATATAAAATACCTTGGTGTAAAAAACACATCAAGAATAAGGTTAATAAAAATATAACTTTAAATGAAAGAGAGAGAAGTAAAATGGTCACCCGAGATAGACCTTACTAGGATTCTATGAAAATATGGATATAGAGGAAAAAAACCATCAAGGTTTGATGGAGAGTTGTAGAAAATAGGATTATGAGGATGTTTAACTACAAGAAAATCACAATCTTGTGATTAGTTAAATGATCATTAATTCCCCTGTAGAAAAAGTTAACTAACAACGTTTTTGTTTTAAGTTACCTTTCCTAAAGATGAGGAATTTATTTAGGAGATTTATAAAGAACATAAGGAAATATACATACTTTTCATATAGACATTAATTATTTTATAAATTTTTGCCACAAACCCATATTTGACTCAAAATGACAATAGAACTCAAAAATATTATATTTATCCTAATCGTACAAGGATCTAAATATTAACACATGCCATTAAGATTAGGAAAAATATTTTTTAATAACCAAGGACTTCATGTAGGATAGTGGTAGGTAATAATGGCCAGTTGCACTATGGTTGTGGGTTCGATTCCTACAGCTTTGTTAGATGCAACGAGTTATCCCCCAACCTGCAGGTTGTTCTTTTCCTAAAACTATAGTATTATAATAATCCAAAAATAATATTCAGAAATGTTTTAACCTTAAAAAATACTATCCAATGTTAAACTTAATCCATTCCAACCTTTATAGTTATCCAAAATACCTCTGTCCAGACATTCTCTAAAAGGTCTCTAAATTCCAAAATCAATTGTATCATCAGATTTCCCTAACAAAGTAATGTTTCTTTTATTGTCACAAACTAAAAATATTATTACCTTAATCATATTAAAACCTTAATGAAAACAACAAGTACTGCAGTACAATCCTTATATATATTTCACATTATTCTTATAACCATAATATGGGTCTTGAGTCCAACAACACAAATACAATAATTATTCAACTTCATTGGTAGTAACAACATAAGCTTGGCCTTGATCCCTTGGCCTTTTCTGAGGTATGTTTCCCTGACTCTTAGGACATTCATTTGTTTATTTCCCCATTTCTCTACAATTTTAGCATTCAACATTGATAGCCTCTTTCTTTCCCTTGGAATCATGAGCCCGATGACCTTTTCCTCCACATTTATAACAAACTCCCATTCCTTTTAGGAAAGTACCGGGGTGATTCTTCCCAAAATTTTCACATAATAGAAAATCCTTCTTTCCGTTTTTCCCTTTATCTATCTCTTGTTCCACCATTCTCTTATTCTCTTTATTTACATTGTTGTCATAAGACATAGAGAATTCCTTTTCTATCTTGATAGCACACGAGACAATATCTTTGTATGATGATAAGGATTATGATACTAAAGCATGATGGAGAAATGGTTTTAACCCATCAAAGAAATGATAAATCTTACTTCTTGGGTTACGTATATATTCTGCAGCATACCTCGATAACCTTGTAAAGATGGCCCCATACATTGTGACATTCTCATCCTCCTTTTGTCTCAGACTCAGAAATTGCCTTTCCATATCAGCTTGATGGTCATGAGGAATGTATTTTTCTAAGAAAATCTCTTTGAACTCTCTCCATTCCATACTTGAAACTTCTTCATCTGCCTTTGTATTTCTAATCAATGACCACCATTGATCTGGAACTCCGGTGAGGCGGTAAACTACCATGATAACCTTTTCCCTTCCACTACACCCCAAGGCATGGAATATTTTCTCTAATTAATTTATCCATTGCTCAGATACTAAGGGATTTGCACCACCAATAAATGTTGGTGGTTGCTTCCACATGAAGCTGTCTAACATTGATCCTCCACGTTGCGGATCAGGGTGCTCCACACGAGTAAGGTTATTATTCATAGCCTGAGTGAGTTGTCCCAGTATGGTGATAAGCTAATCATCACCAGTTGTATCACCAGCTCCATTATAATTATCTTGATTAGGAGGGAAATCTCTACATGGAGTGCGTGCATTGATACAGTTTCCATTCCTTCCACTAGGCGCCATTTCTAAACAATGGCATAAACTAGATCAGTTTATGAATAAAAATACATAATTCTGTACTTGTAAAACACTTAACATAAATTGAACTATAATCATACAAATGCTTACTTTAAGGAAGTATATACTCATAAACCCTTTATATGGTTTTGTAAATAAAATGATAATTATCCTAAGCATATCCCCCAGGAGTGTCGTAACCAAGAGTGCAGCAAGGCCCGTTGTCGTACACCAGTTCCCATTCGAGTCTAGCTCAAAGATATGTTTTCAGGTTTTACCCCTAGGTACATCTATGCCAGAGCTGCCTCTACCTGCTCATATCCAGACTGGGATGTATTTCTCAGAAAACTCACAGAATCACTATAATACCAAAATTCTTGGAAGTTCTTCTAAACTAATATTCAAAGTCTATATTTTGGCTATGTGCTCTAATCCGAGTTTATATAAATCTAGCTTCCAAGGTTAGTACTAAACTACCTCTGATACCAACTGTAACCCCTCAACCCCAGTTACCGAGAGTCGGTTCATTATTGCGTAACATTGGCATGATCACAAAGATCATGTCTCGAAATAACGATTAGTTTAGTATCCTTTAAACACTAGATATATTCATAAGTTTTACATTACATAATAAAGTAATACAAAGCTACAACAACATCTGGTCTTTATATCCCCTCATATTTTCCCTTCAGGTCATTCATAAAATACTTCTTCACATCCTGGAAAAATTAAAACATTAAAAGGGGTGAGATCAGATGCTCAGTAAGGATAACAATATAGTGGAAGCTTTCATAAATAAACATAAACATTTAAGGCAATGTATAACTAAACAAAAGCCTTTTAAACCTGAACATCAGCATAATATGGAAAAATAAAATGAAATAATGACATTTACTTATTCACATGGATATTCTACTAGTCGAATAATCACATGCAATATCAATAACCCCATTAATAATGATGGAATGCATAATGCCAGACTATCATAACCAGGCAGCAATGGCCTCATCCCAAGACTACCAATAAGATTTTTTCAAGGCCTCGTGCCAAGACACAAGTTTGTCTAATACGACCAGCCGATGAATTGAGGATCTATAGCGTGCTCCACCTGTCACTTATTAAGTGCAATGCATTCCTCATATGAACAGGTTTAAACATATCATAAACCATAACATAATTGTATCACATAAAACATGCATAAAGGAAACATAACGTTTCCACATTTTAATCACAAGATATCAACACAACACATAGATATAATAAAAAAACACTTTAAAAACCATTTTCAATACCAAAATAACAGAAAATTAAAACTTGGTATTTATTTTTCATTTTAAAAAAGTTATAGCTTGTAGAGGAAGCCGAAACTAAAATAATGGTCATGGCGGTAGAGAAGTCATTGTCGCCGCATACATACGACAAAAAAACATTCACATTTTTTGTTTAGTAAAACACTTCTAATAAAAAAGATTCCTTTTGAATAAACGTAAATGTCAAAGGGGTTTATACACCGTATGAATGAAATATGTGTATAAAACAAAATATGCCTCAATGAATGGAGAATGAGACGAAGTCCCTTACAAAGATCATTTTTAAATAAAAATAGATCTATTATGTGTATTCACTATAATAAAACATAAATAAAGTATAAATACAAGATATGACATAATAATATCATGACATAATTTGAATTTAGTAGATTAACTCAAATAATAGAAATTGGGTTAAAAAAGTTCCCTTACCTCGTGTCCAACTTCACTCGATTATTCTTTAATCTCCTGAATAATAAACTAGAGTTAATTAATATTTTTATCAGAACCTTTTTCAATTTCATTATTCCTTTTATATCACTTATTACCATGTTATGAATATTATGTAATTATTTAAGTTAATAACGGTCGTTTTGTCGATCTTTGGTACCTAAGTCAAAAATAAACTTCTTATAATTACAAGTTGTTCATGTGGTAGAATATCCATTATCTACAGAATTATATTCATGATGTAGATATCATATATATCATATATATCCATTAGATTCATTCATTTATAATATTACACAACATTTATAGGTAAGATATGAAATTCACTGTTCATGGAGACGGTAAGCCGTACGTACGCATGAATGCTACTTTCATTTCTATTTCGTATTTAACAGAATGAAATCATAATGATATAAAAGTATATTATAATTAATGTACAATATCATATATAATATCATTTACTCCATCCTTTATACATCCCACATATGGCATTAAGGATTTAAATCACTTTGAGGGGGCGGTAGTACGCACTTCCTAAAAAGAAATTATCGTGTTTACCCATAATGGAAATCATAATTGTATGCCATAAATGTGAAATACAGATGAATAAGGAAAACATAAACATAATATATATCATATATAAATATAGTGACATCTTAATGGCCACCATGAGAGGTGTTAAAAAAATATTTAACAATCATCGTTTCGTGAGGTAGAAATTCACCAACCACAGAAACAGTATGTTCTGTAACCATTAGACGATGGTGTGTGTGAGTGTAAATCAAATTCTTATCATACCAACATCCTAGTATATTTAAGATACTGGTTTTGTTACAAAAAAATGAATAAAAAGAGTTTAAGGGGTTGGAGAAGAAAACTAAAACAAAATAACATAAGAGAAGACATTACCTGAAAATCGGGTAACTCTTTTTGATTTGAGCCAAAGGCTTCCTTGGAAAAAATTCTGCCCAAAGTGAGGCTTCTAGGATTAAGAGAGAGAGAAGTTGATAGAGTATTTGGGAAGAGGTTTGCCAATAAAAATGGCATGAAGGTGTGAATAAGGTGGTAGCGGTGGGGGCCTTTTATAAGAGGAGAAGAGGGGAACTCTTGGAAAGTATTGAAATGATACATTATTATGAAGTTCTTTTCGGATTTCAAAGGTCCCACAAATATATATTTCATGTATAATTTGATAAGGGTCTGAACTCTACCCACGAAATAGGTTTTTGACAAGTTTAAGTCTTAGATTTTACATTATCTTTTCATTTTATTTAAATCGTTAATTAATGAGGTAATTACTACATTATCATGGTGTCATAAAATATTTAATTTATTTAATGTATACAAATTATAGAAAAAATATCATGATGTAGGAAATATGTTTATATTTCCAATGAATATTTATAATAAAAAGGTTAACTTATATAACCCAATGTAATAATTTTTTTAAGTAAAACAACACATGTTTGTGACAATTTTATTTTTACTTAAAAAAAACATTTTAAGGTCATTTTCTTACCCCGGTGGCTCCATGGGTAACCAAGTTTACCCATGGATTTTCTTGGTTGGACATGACTCATCCAATAAGGGTAACAAAAGTGTAAGGGTATTTTCATATTTTTATAATATCATTTTTACCTTAAATTTTACTAATTACCTTTAATCGCAATTAATTAAACATAAAAGTTTCTATTCATTAAAAAATTATATTAATCCCATTGAACAACATTTTACATCTTAATGACAACCATGTATGATTTATTTTTAAAAATCAAATCACATAAGTGTTAATGCCTCATTGAAACGAAAAATCATTTTTTTTAACTACCACTTAGTGATTTCACTATTCATAAAAAATTGAAGTTTTTCAGAACAATGCAAAAATTCCACCCTAAGATATAATTGATATTTCAAATTAAAGAATGATTTATATTTTAAAAAATTCCAAACATATATGTTGCGTTAATTAAATTAAAATTAATTCCCTTTGTCATAACAAATAGCGTGTTTTTATGAAACAATATATATCAAAGGATTGACAATTGTTTATGTCCAATTTCAAAGTGAAATTAATTATAATGAACGCCGTTGGATAAAATGGTAAAAATATATTCTAATTATACTTTAATACCACTCAATATTATAATTTATCACTATAAATTATGTTGATTAGAAAAAATGTTTCTAAGTATTTTTCACTATTCATAAAAAATTGGAAGTTCTCAGAAAAATACCAAAAATTCCACATAGGCTAATTTAAATATTCCGAATCCAAAAATGGAGCCCATTTAGAAATATAAAATATATATAATTTGAAAAAGTGGGTATTACTATTCACAATGGCTTTTTTGATTGGTCGCGGTGTGTTAGAATCTCGAACATGCGTACAATACAAGCTATTGCATTATTTAAAGAGAAGCGTATCATGGAAGCTCGGGGTGTTACATGTTATATGATGACTAGTTCCTAATCTCCTCCAAAAACTAGAAACATATCCTTAGTATACCCCCAAATACTTAAGGATACTATTTACTTCCATCCAATTGTGGTCACCTAGGTCACCTTGATATCTACCTTCCAAACTTAATGTATAGGCGATATCCATCCTACTACATGACATGGAATACATGACTGACCCCATAGCTGATACATATGGAGTCCTCTCTATAATATTTCTTCCTATATGTATTTTTGGACACATTCTCATGGAACGATGAATGCTATGTGATGCTGGAAAAATCCCCACATGGATTGAATGATACTGAATATGTTCAGTATATAATCAAGGTATGTTCTTTTACATAGGCAAAACAATCTCTTGGATCTATCACGATGGATCATAATCTAAATAATATATGCTGCCTCACTCAAGTCCTTCTAGTAGAAGAATTGACTCAACCTTTCCTTTACAGACTATAAGACTGGTATCTCATTTCCAAGAAGTAATATGTCATCAACATATACTTTTAGGAAAATTATTGAATTCCCATGAAACTATTTGTAGACACAAGGCTCGCATTCATTCATGATAAAACCATATTTTGTTATGGTTTAATCAAAATTATTGTTCCATGACCGAGATGCTTGATTTATTCCATAAATTTATTTCTATAACTTTCAAACCATATTGGAATCCATTGGAGTCCTAAACCCTTTGGGATGTGTCTTGTAGACATCTTCCTGAAGGTTCCTATTAATGAATGTTGTTTTGACATCCATTTTCCAAATATCATAGTCATGGTAAGCAACAATAGGCAATAGAATTCGGATGGATTTCAACATTGAAAATGGTGAAAAGGATTCTTTATAGTCAATTCCTTGATGTTGTTTATTCCCTTTTGCAACTAGTCGAGCTTTATAGGTGTTGACTTTTCCTTCCATGTCCAGATTCTTCTTGAATACCCATTTCCAAACCAAAGGCTTTACATCAACTGGAAGATCTAAAAAATTTCAAACATGGTTTTGGTACATGGAATCCATTTTATAATTCATTGATTCTTTCCACTTGGAAACATCTTTTTCCACTTACCATTTCATTGTGGGATATACGATCATTATTGTCAACGAATAATGAGCCACCATCCTTGGTAACCATAAAACCATAACGTTCTAGTTTTCTAACATCTATTGTATTCTTACATAGATCTTGTTTTTCTGGAACAATTCTTTCTATCACGAGGATTTTTGGAATCAGTTCTTGTACAATATCTTGTATACCTTCAACATCAACTTCATCGAAATCTTTTTCGTTCCAACTATCTCTTTCGGAGATGTGCTCCCTCTCATAAAATATGGAACGTCATGCCACTATATCCTTTTTTTCTTAGGGGTTGTATTGGAAATTTCTCCTTGTTTCCTTGGTATCCTATAAAGGTACACTTTGTTCCTCAAGGTGCATGTTTGTTACCTGAAGAGGCCTTAACATACACATCGCTTCCCCACCCATGTAAATTAATTATTATGGATTTATTTCAACTCCAGAACTCGTATGGAATTCTATTTATTGATTTACTTGGTACATGGTTAAATATGTGTGCCACTGTTTGTAAGTTATAACCCTAAAAGGAAAATGGAAGAATCACATGACTCATCATTGATCTCACGATTTCCAACAGGGTGTGGTTCCCCCATTCACTCACACCATTCTAATGGGGCATGTATGGAGGAGTTAGTTGGGATAGGATCCCAAACTCAATAATGGAATCAATGAAGTCTTGATTATGATATTCTACACCTTGATCTAAGAGTACCTTTTTAATATTCTTTCCAAGATGATTCTGAACTTCATTCTTATATTCATTCAACTTTTCAAGAGAATCCAACTTATACCTCATTATGTAGATATATCCATATCTACAAAAATCATCCATAAAAGATAGGATGTATGAGTACCCACACTTGATTCCACTAGAAATAGTCCACACACATAAGTATGATCCAATTCATGATGTTCTTTTTCCCTTTCACCTTTGCCACTATATTAGGATTTGTTCATTTTCCCTTGTAAACATGCATGACATAACCCAAGTGGGTTTAGTTTTAAATAATCAAAATAACCATCTTGATGTAACATTGTTATTCATTTCATGATTACATGACCTATCCAGTGATTCCAATGATTGGTGTGGTATGAGTCATGTGAAGTATCTTTTTTATCGATTTCCGTTACTTGGATTGCGTAATACAACACGTATAGACCATTGTATAAATGTTCCCAACAAAAATAAATTATTTATTTGCGAAGGAAGAAAAATTCATTTCCAAATTTGATCATAAATCCACATGAATATAATATGGATACAGAAATATTATTTGTAGTAATAGAAGGTACCTAATTACAACCCATTAACAACAAGATCATCCCCGTTGTCAATGTGAGTAGGTAGTCCTTAACAGATACAACAGCATGTCTGGCTCCATTGGATGCTCGTAGATATAACTCCTCTCAGTAAATCATCATGAATCTACTTTGTTCTTGTATTTGGATACATATTCACGCTGCACAATTTTTATCTAATACCCTATTTGTAAAAACAGATAGATTGCATTAAATAAAAAATGCACTTGAAGAATACCCATGCTTGTTAGGCTGTGTGCATTTTTTCTTCTAGTGGCCCTTCTTTCCACATTCCAAACAAACAACCCCATGTTCCCTTTCCTCCCCTTTGATATTTCTTATCTTGGAAGGTCATATAGAAAATTTGGGCTTAAATATCTTCTCATTCCCTTTCTTCTTATTCACTATAAGGACATAAGGCTTTTCACGCTTCATATCATTGCCCACTTCGTGAATGATGATAAGAAGATTATATAGAGATTTATCAAAGTTTTTCATATGGAAATTGATAAAAAAGTTATAGAAGCTCTAAGGTAGTGATGAAATAGTGAAACCGGTGCCCTGTTCTTTGGGGAGAATAAACCCTAGAACATCCAGGTGCTCAATGTAGCAAATTAGCTTGAATACAAGAGTCCCTACTTGGGAACATTCTCCCGTATTACTCTGAAAGAGTGCCTTGTAATCTCAAACCTTTCTGGTCATGCTCTCTCCTTGTAAAGACCACAGAGGTGCTCAAGCATGCTATAGGCATTAATGGTTTCATTAAATTTCATGATCTCACTAGGCATTGATAATAGAATCAACCATTGAATGTTGACCGTCTTGTTAATATGATTCTCATAGACCAATATATCCTCATCACTCGCCTATTTGGAAGATATATCAGGTAATGCGAACTCCAGCATGTAAGTCTTCTCTTCAAGGTGTAGGGTAATTCGATGGTGTCTAAACCATTCTTATAATTTACTTCTGGTGAGCATGTTTTCTTTATCCCGAATTGATAGCACAGATTGTGTGGTTGATTTTTTTTTCATTTTTATTCAAAACAATAAAAGAGAAGATTGTTGGTACATTCATGATAACATTTAATAAGAAATAAATTTTTTATTAAGTCTCCCTCAATTTTATCTAGTCCAAATGGCCCTTAACATTGAACTCATAATGCCTAGTTTCCATGAAATTCAGGTAGAAATGATCTGTATTCCCCATTGCATAACCCCAATGAGGGTTGTAAAAGCTATTAGAATATATTTTGGTAGTCATTTCTTTGACAACTATGGGATTTAAGCTCTTTTATCTTTTGAGTGGACTCCCCAATCCGGAAATCATGACTTTGGATTTCTTTAACTCTTACCTCCAATATTACACCATGTCTAGCAATGGATACTCATATTGATGTAATATGGTTAAGTCAACCCAAACCCGTTCATAAGGGCTTCCTATAAAACAATTATGTGTCCCAACAAGGGTTGGACAAACATAGAGTTTTAATGATTTTTCCCTTAATCGAGTAACCACTACTAGAAAAACAGGTATTTGCGACGGGTTATTTGGGACGGGATCCCGTCGCAAATGGCCTTTTGCGACGGAGGCCCGGCGCAAATAACCCATTGCGGAAAACGCCGTCGCAACAACAATTATTTGCGATGGGCCCGTCGCTAAAGACATTATTTGTGACGGGGATCCTTCCCATCGAATATATTACTCCTTATATTTGTAAAAAACTTTTAAATTAGTAATTACGACGGGGCCCATCCCAAATACTATTTTTTAAAAAAATTAAAAACTATTAATAAATTATTTTAATGAATATAATAATAATACTATTTACGACGGGCATAGTATCCTGTCGCAAATACTATAAAAACAATAAAAAACATAAATTATTAATAAATTATTTTAATTAATATAATAATAATCCAATTATAATTCAAAAATAAAAAATTCAAAAAAAATAATAAATTATTTTCATTAATATAATAACAGAATTATAATTCACAAATAAAAATAATAAATTATGAATAAATTATTTTAATTGATATAATAATAATATAATTATAATTCAAAAATAAAAAATAATAGAATATTAATAAATAATTTAATTAATATAATAATATAAGAATTATAATTCATAAATAAAAAAATCTTAATAAGTTATTTTAATTAATATAAAAATAATAGAATTATTTTAAAAACAAATATTAAAATAATTCAAATATAACAAAAAAATATAAATAAATTTTAATATTATAAAATTTTAATATATATATATATATAATTTAATATTACAAAATATAAATATTATTATTTTTCATATTAATATTGTTATTTCAAAATATAATATTATTAATATATTATAATGAGACAGAAACAACAAATAGATAAAAAATTCATATTTTGATTTAACAAAATTTATTACATAAAAACAAACTCTAATATGAAGGAGGGGGGAAGGGGGATCTGTAGATGCTGGTGGAGGAAACTCCATCCCTAAAGCATGAGTGAGTCGGCGCATGTACTCTATCTGCTCCTGCTGCTGCTGGTGCCACCGACTCATCTCATCCTCGTACAGCTGCTGTTGGCGTCGACGCTCCTCCTCATGCTGCTGCTACTGCTGCTGCTGACGCATCTGCTCCTGCTCCTGTCGGAGACTCTCTATCAGTGCAGTCTGAGATCGCAACTGATCCTCAAACTATGTACCAGAAGAAGATGCACAAGCTCCTCTCGAGCTGGACGCCGACATCGCAGCACTGCCATAATAATCTCCAGGAGTCAGTCGAGAGCTGATACCAACTACTCGGCCCTTCTCGAAGGCATACTGCGTGGCATGCATCCATGCCGCCTCATCAAACAGACGACCAGTGGTCTGATCTGATGACTCGGCCTGACTCTCAGGGCGGGTCTGTGACGCTGCGGCCTCATATGACTCATGTAGTTGAAATTTAAAATTAAAATTGTGAATATATTATATGCAGTTAATTTTTAAACATGAAAACAAATAATATTGACCACGATGTGATGCTGACGATCACCTCTGAGCTCCCCAGTAGCAGGATCACTATACATCCTCTGATATACGTCGTACTCCGTAATAACGGGGTGCTCGACAACCTATAAGAATAAAAAATAAACTGTAAATATTTATAGTTATATAAAATATTTATAAATAATGTACGTACCAGATGTTGTCTATGAGTACTAAATGAACGACTCCCAGCTCAATGAGTCACCTCCTGTCTCCCCCAATTCTGCCTCCCCACCAATGATCTCCTATGAAAGGCACCACTCAACCAGTGCACACATAATCCATCCCATACATGGGATGAAATGTACTCTGGGCGGTGTGCTCTACATGAGTCGTCAAAATATGATACACCTGCTTTCTTCGTGGTAGCGTTTCTTAAATCGTGCAAAAACTAACGAAAGAGATCACGCATGGCCACCTCCCATGCCTTGTGAATGGCGTCACATATGGTATCCTCGATCAGATACCATAAACCCTACAAATAAATCAAAATATCAAGTTATTAATGAAAGAATTTTCAAAAAAAAATATTTATTTACGTACGTACAAACAAATGGCCAAACATGGTCTGCTACACATCAATGGGAATCTTCTCCTATGTGGGCCACAGCTGAATGAAATATTTGCACAAAATAGCACTTCCCTGTCCGACTGCTATATGCGGAAAACTATAAAAATAATAAACATTTATTATGTGAATATATTAATGAAATCTTAGTCAAATCAACAGATTATCACATAGGTTATAACACCTCCGTGTGCGTGGATCAAACCCAAGACGTGGATGTCGCTCGGGGATGGGGTAAGGAATCATCAATCGTGCAAGACCGCGCCCCCTCCGTGTACTCCCTGGAGCACCTGCAGGCTGAGGGTCATCTGCCAGCAACTCAACCGCATCGAAAGGCAGGTCCGCATCCGCCAACTCACAAAATGTGTCGTCGTCCATCTAAAACAGAAAATGTTAATGTTGTTAGAAAATAATTGATACTTACTATTATATATACATATATATATATATTATAATTGTATATAACTACCATGGAATTTTATCAGTGTTAATCTTCATCATCATCTTCATATATGTCAATGTCATCTTCATATTCCTCCTCAACATCATCGATATCCATTCGAGTTCTAGTTGCTTCATCTCTTACCATTTCAAATTCATATGTGACATCATTAACATCATCTTCATCACCGACTCTTAAATGTGCGGTGTCATCATCGATACTCATGTCTCTTTGTAAAAAAGATTGATTTTGAGTACTCTATTGAAAAACTTAAATTCTTTGCACATCAGTGAAAGCACATTCACTTTGACTAAACTTATTGTCTCGAATTTTGATTTTTATTACAGTCCACCAATCAGTAAATTCTCTTGATGTACCACAGTACTTTGTGTAATAAACATGATGTGACTGTTGAGCCAATAAGAATGGTTTATTTACTGTAATAACACTTTTACCATTAATATCGATGATTCCAGGAGTCAGATGAACACACACGCCTCTCTCTATATCCAACCACCGACATTTGAACATGGTTATGTAATGTTGTCCCAGATAACAGAGTTCAATGATTTCATCAAGTATTCCATAAAATTCAACTTCATTTTCTCGATGATGAGATCCTCTCAAGCTAACTCCATTGTTCATTGATTTTTTGATTCCCCATATGCATGTGTGTGAAATCAAAATCCATTCACCACATATGCATTATAAGTTTTAACAAGTTTGGAAGGTGGGTTACTTAATATACACAACCATTTTTCAATTTAATCAGCATGTTGAGACACCTGAAAATTTGTGAAATAATTATTAATATAGTAAACTATACATTGAATGAGTTGCTAAAAGATAAAGAATTTATGTTTACAGTTTTTGAAACCACTGAGAGAATTTTTCTATCGGCGTTCTTCGAGGGCAGCTGCTGTAATTTGTGGAATTTGTTTCTTGATATGATTGTCATACATCCTATAAGAAACAAAGTTATTTACTGTAATATAAATGATAGAATAAGTTATATAAACACTTACATTACAACTGATGTCATCTCTTCACAGTTGAGTAGAACATTAGTATGAGCACTGTGATGTTCATCATCCGAAAGCCAGCGTTCATAAACTCCACCAAAACCAAGCTCTGGCTGGTTGAAAACAGATAATTGATTGTCGATTTCATCAATATTCCTCTCGTTTTGTCCCATTCGGTTGTGTTTTGAATGATACTAAGATTCAAAATAATGGGAGCAGAAAAAAGATATTTCCTCTTGCAAATAAGATTCTACAATAGATCCTTCAACATATGCTTTTTTACGTACTTTTCTTTTCAATTTTTGCATGCATCTTTCAAATGGGTACATCCATCGAAACTGTATTGGACCTCCACATTTGGCTTCATATGGAAAATGTAACATCAAATGTTCTATTGGGTTGAAGAAAGACGGCGGAAATATTTTTTCCAGTTTACATATAATTACAACAACATCTTCTTCATGATTTAATAGAGCATCATAATATACTGTAGCCACACAAATTTCCCGAAAAAAATAATACATGTCTATTATGGAATCCCAAATCACAGAATTCAACAGATCTCTTAATCCAATAGGTATAAGTCTTTCCATTATAATATAAAAATCATGATTTTTTAATCCAGTAATATGACCATTCTTTACACATCTACCCAAATTGGAAGCACAACCATCTGGAAGTCTCAAATCTGCAATCCACTGACATAATAATAAACGTTTTTTTTAGACAGTGTATAAGCTTCTTTTGGTTTCAGTAACATTTCTGTTTTGACATTCTCAAACAGTTCGAGTTCTGGACGCCTACAAATTTGGGAATGATCTAAACGTGCATTTACATTGTCTTTTCTCTTTCCTGGCGTGTCCAAAACTGTATGAAACAAATTATCAAAATAGTTATTCTCAATATGAATGACATCCAACATGTGGCGGACCAAAAAATCAAACCAATATGGAAAATCCCAAAATATGCTACGTTTAATCCAATTGTGTTCTATCCTAAAACTAGAAATTTCTTGTTGGATTATTGTGGGACCAAATGTGATGGGAGGTAATGAAAATAAAACTAATTTTAACTCTGAACCTGAAAGCATTTTTGGAGGTCCATCCCTTTCAATTGTTTTTTTTCTGAAATGAGATCCGTTTCTGCGAAAAGGATGACTAGCTGGAAGAAATCTGCGATGAAAGTGAAAATAACAAGGTTTCTTTCCATGAATGAGCATAAATGCTTTGTTCTCTCCCATATAGTAAAGACATGATTTCTGACCATGTGTACTCCAGCTAGATAACATCCCATAAGCTGGGAAGTCACTAATTGTCCACATCAATGCTGCTCTCAGTATGGAATTCTGTTTCGTAGCAACATCATATGTACCGACACCAGTACTCCACAATAAACTTAATTCATCAATCAATGGTTTGAAATAAACATCAATATTTTTCATAGGATGACCTGGAAGTAGTAAAGTCAAAAAGATTTATGGCTCCTTCATCAACATCCATGGAGGTAAATTGTACGGAGTTAAAAAACAGGCCAACATGAATATTGGCTACCATAAGATCCGAACGGACAGAAACCATCAGTGGAAAGGCACAGTCAAAAATTTCTAGCTTCTAAAGAAAATGATGGATGCACTCTATCAAAATGTTTCTATGAATCATCATCGGCTCGATGATTCAAGATTTTATCAGTTGAAGTATTTGCTTTATGCCATGACATCGTTGTCGCTGTATTTTTAGACATGAATAAACGCTGAAGTTTGGATGTAAGCGGAAAATATCTCAACTGTTTTACAGGAATCAAACCAGTCTTCCCATGTTGACCTTCATTATATCTCAATTGCCTACATGTTGGACAACTATCCAACGACTCATTTTCCCCAGAATATAAAATACAGTCATTTGAACATGCATGAATCTTCTGACAAGTAAGTCCCAAATTTCGAACAAGCCTCTTACTCTCATAGTAATTTGCAGGCAAAACATTTCCTTCGGGTCATAGTGTTTTAAGCAAAGAAAATATCCAGTCAAAACAGGTGTTTGACATTCCATTATCTGTTTTGATAGCCATAAATTTTGGAACTGCTTCTAATTTTCTCATCTTACAGCCTGGAAATAATGCATCCTTAGCAGACCTCAACAAACTCATAAAATTCAGACGGTGACATCTCAGGATTTGAATCTATATCAGCCAGAGTTTCTTGTATGTTGAACAGATGAACCTACAACATCATATACTAAATATTGAAACCGAGATGGATCCAGAATCAAGTGGGTATCACCTACTCTAGAACTGCATTCACCGTGTTGATACCAAAAAACATAATCTGGTTGAAAACCAAAATGCAAGAGATGTCCCCCCACATTGTCAAACGTGTCAAACGTTCTTAATACACATTTTCTACAAGGGCATTTTATTTTTCCTTCTGAAACAAATTCTGGATTTGATGCTACAAATGATAAAAAAGTCTCCACACCCTATATATATATACTGTATTTAAACCAAAACCGTTTAGATTTCTACGTTGATTTATCCATATACGGTCATCTAATAATGACTGTTGACGACCTCGTTGTTCCATATTTTTCTATAAAATATAAAAGCATTACTGGTTTTGAATAATTTGTTAGAAAAAACACTCAATAAAGGATTGAATATGTTGAAAATAAAGAAAAACATGTTACAAATATTGAAAATTTTAATATTATATTGATTTTTTATTTTTTAATAAAACTAATAAATTTTTCTCATAAATATTAATTATATAATAATAAATTTATTACATTATTAGTATATTTTATTATTAATTTTAAAATAATATAATTTTCTATATTATAAACAATTCTTCTTTCATATGTGTGTTTAACATTCTGTCACCACATGTAATATTTGCATTCACTTTCACCTCTCCATTGGTGAGTAGGTTGATAATTTTGAAAACGAATGCAAATATTACATGTGGAGATAGAAATCACACAAATGAAAAGAGAATTGTATATAATATAGAAAATTATATTATTTTAATATTAATAATAAAATATACAAATAATCTAATAATGTTATTATTCCTAATTATTGGTAATTATTCCAAATTATTGGTAATTATTCCAAATTTTTGGTAAATATTCCTAATTATTGGTAAATATTGGTAAATATTGGTAAATATTGGTAAATATTGGTAAATATTGGTAAATATTGGTAAATATTTCAAAATATTGGTAATTATTGGTAATTATTACTAATTATTACTAATTATTAGTAATTATTACTAATTAGTAATAATTATTACTAATTATTACTAATTATTACTAATTATTGATAATTATAACTAATTATTGGTAATTATTACTAAATATTTGTAATTATTACTAATTATTGATAATTATTGGTAATTATTGGTAATTATTGGTAATTATTGGTAATTATTGGTAATTATTGGTAATTACTGGTAATTATTGGTAATTATTGGTAATTAGTGGTAATTATTTGTAATTATTTCAAATTATTGCTAAATATTTGCTAAATATTCCTAATAATTGCTAATTATTGCTAATTATTGCTAATTATTGCTAATTATTGCTAATTGTTGCTAATGATTACTAATTATTACTAATTATTACTAATTATTACTAATTATTACTAATTATTAGTAATTATTGCTAATTATTGCTAATTATTACTAATTATTGGTAATTATTACTAATTATTACAAATTATTACTAATTATTACTAATTATTGGTAATTATTACCAATTATTGGTAATTATTAATAATTATTGGTAATTATTACTAATTATTTGTAATTATTACTAGTTATTGGTAATTATTACTAATTATTACTAATTATTACTAATTATTACTAATTATTGGTAATTATGGGTAATTATTACTAATTATTGGAAATTATTACTAATTATTGGTAATTATTACAAATTATTGGTAATTATTACTAATTATTGGTAATTATTACTAATTATTACTAATTATTGGTAAATATAACTAATTGTCGGTAATTATTACTAATTATTGGTAATAATTACTAATTATTGGTAATTATTAATAATTATTTGTAATTATTACTAATTATTGGTATTTATTACTAATTTTTGGTAATTATTAATATTTATTGGTAATTATTACTAATTATTGGTAATTGTTACTAATTATTACTAATTATAACTAATTATTACTAATTATTACTAATTATTACTAATTATTACTAATTATTACTAATTATTGGTAATTATTACTAATTATTGGTAATTATTACTAATTATTGGTAATTATTACTAAATATTGGTAATTATTGGTAATTATTACTAATTATTGGTAATTATTACTAATTATTGGTAATTATTACTTATTATTACTAATTATTACTAATTATTACTAATTATTACTAATTATTACTAATTATTACTAATTATTACTAATTATTACTAATTATTACTAATTATTACTAATTATTAATAATTATTATTAATTATTATTAATTATTACTAATTATTACTAATTATTGGTAATTATTACTAATTATTGGTAATTATTGGTAATTATTGGTAATTATTACTAATTATTGGTAATTATTACAAATTATAACTAATTATTATTAATTATTGGTAATTATTACTAATTATTAATAATTATTGGTAATTATTATTAATTATTACTAATTAGTGGTAATTATTGGTAATTATTTCTAATTATTACTAATTATTGATAATTATTACTAATTATTACCAATTATTACTAATTATTGGTAATTATTGGTAATTATTATTAATTATGCATAATTATTGGTAATTATTACTAATTATGGATAATTATTGGTAATTATTTCTAACTAATGGCAATTATAGGTAATTATTTCTAATTATTACTAATTATTTGTAATTATTACTAATTATTGGTAATTATTACTAATTATTACTAATTATTGGTAATTATTACTAATTATGGATAATTATTGGTAATTAGTAAATTAGGACAATTATTGGTAATTATCGGTAATTATTACTAATTATGGTTAATTATTGGTAATTAGTAAATTATTACTAATTTTTGGCAATTCTTGGTAATTATTGGTAATTGTTATTAATTTCGGATAATTATTGGTAATTATTACTAATTATGGATAATTATTGATAATTATTACTAATTATGGATAATTATTGGTAATTATAACTAATTATTGGTAATTATTTATAATTATTACTAATATTGATAATTATTACTAATTATTGCTAATTATTGGTAATTATTATTAATTATTACTAATTCTTGGTAATTATTGGTAATTATTACTAATTATTCCTAATTATTGGTAATTATTACTAATTATTAATATTTTGTACTAAATATTGGTAATTATTGGTAATTATTACTAATTATTCCTAATTATTGGTAACTATTGCTAATTATTACCATTTATTACTAAATATTGGTAATTATTACTAATTATTCCTAATTATTAGTATTTATTACTAATTATTAGCATTTATTCTTAATTATTGGAAATTATTACTAATTATTCCTAATTACCATTAACTATGAACAATGAATACTAATAATTTTAATTTATTAAGTAACAAAACAATGTAAACATCATTAAATTACAACTAAGTAAGAATAATTGAAACTAATAAAAAATTAAAAATAAATATTAAATTAAAATCAACATAAATACCTTTAAAATTAATCTGAGGTTGATCTCTGATCGTTGTTGGAAACATCAATATCAACTCCGGAAAAAAATTAAACTTAAGAAACATTAAACTCTAAAAATAGAGTTTTGAGAGAAGTAGAAGATCGAGTTTGAGAATGAATGAAAAAAAACGGATGGGGGGGGTATTTATAGGTTAGAATATTTGCGACGATACCCATCGCAAATACCTTAGCCCTCATTTATTACGGTCAACGGTTAACTAGTTATTTGCGATGGGTCCCGTCGCAAATAATAACCTGCCGACATACTATTTGCGACGGGGGTATATTCCCGTCGCAAATATCTTTTACCGCCGCCGGTAATTTGCGACGGGCGGTTACCGCCCGTCGCAAATAACTTTCCCGCGATTTGGCACGCAAAGTGCGCCAGTCCTTTTGCGATGGGGAAAGCTAACCCATCGCAAATAACTACTTATTTGCGAAGGGCAAATTCCCCCGTCGCAAATAAGTTTCTAACGGGACTATTTGTGACGAGATTTATCCCCGTTGCAAATAACCCGTCGCAAATACCCATGTTTCCCGTAGTGAACAGAAGGCTTGATCTAACTTAATATTTTATTTGATGGTTTTTTATCTATTATTAGTGAATTTCTTATTATCATGATCACATGATTGCTAATATTAAGTGGAACTTATTTAAGAGATAAACCATGTCTTGATAATATTTACGCATAATACTGGTTTATTTTACTTCTATCTTGCATGCTTGTATAATTCATTAATTATGTGATTATGGCAACATACCCATAATGATAAACCATGAAATTGATAGAAATAAAATAAAGAGAATGATCATGATCTTTTCTAATTGTTAGATTATTTAGCGGTTGACAAACTAACCCTGGCCTAGGGGAGAAAAATCTTGAACCTTTTGGGTTCATGTTTACAGCCTTCCACCTGTCCACCACTATATCACCTGGGATTGGTTTCTTCTCAACTCCTGGTTGAATAGACTCAACTATATTGGGAGTTCCATCCATTAAATATGCCTATTTTTTACCTCACATGTAGGTGAGGGGTAAAAGAGGTTTTTACATAATGGAAGCCTTAGGAACATAGAACCTACATATTAATGAGGGGAGATGGCTCAAAAGATAACAAATTTAATTTAAATAAATAAATTATAAGAAACCATCCACATACAATGGTCATGGTCTAGATCATGATCATCTATAAATGAAATGATTTATACGCATAAATAAAACTAGTATTCAATTCATTAATTGTTGTTATTTAAGAAAAATCATGCTTGAATCAATTAACTATAATATTTAAATAATCAATCCTTTCATCTTAAACCCTTTTTCAGAATTTCTTTAATATTTTCATCCATCATAATTTAAAAAAGTCATTTAAAATTATCATTGTATATAACTTTCCCCATGGAGGCAACCCTATAAATTATTATTCATAACTACCCAATGAGTAGAAATGAATATTATACAGATGAAAAATTAAATGAATACAATTAAAACACCTATCACGTGTTGAAACTCATCTTTACTATTTCACAATAGTACACATCTAAAGGTTTTGTAAAGTAAAAGAATAAATTTTAATAAATATGTGTGATTTGGATGAGTATATGGCGTGTAGTTTCAACTATACATCCTGTACTATTTTTCACTATCCATTTGAATTACACTCTTAGGGAAACAACAAGTGAGTGTACTTCGGAAATCATCGGAGTACACAATATGTTCAATGGGAAACAATCTATGTTGTATCAGTGTTACCTAGTTTCCATCCAAGCAAGCTATGTATAGGGTACATGGTCTACCCATAAACCTAAGGGACTAGAGGCCATGTTTAGTGGAATACACGTTGTGTAATCCGGAAACAATGTTCCACTTGTTCCTAGTAAATACATTGAGTCATTTAAGACTTTGAAATACTCCAACACCCAACTTGGTTTTGCAGACGGGTCCAATGCATTGAATCTTGACTACACTGTGTGTACTACAGAATACACACTATGTGTTATGTTGTTGTACGACCAGGATGCTTTAGATCCTTTGGATGAGATCCCTTATTTTATTTTAATCAAAAATAAATGAAAATATTTGTTCATTATGGTGAATGAGAAACAAAAGAGGATGAATAGATCTTGAGATATAGATATTCAGAATGATTAAAATGAATTGAAACAACTAAACTATTAAAAGGGTAAGTCATCAATGAAATATTAAAATAATTATAAACTGGGATGTTACATCCTTTTGGTACCACATGAAGGTTCCGAGCGCAGCAGAAGCATGGTGGGAACGAATCCCAACTTTGATTGTTACCATGATCAATGATTATTTTGGGATCAATATGATGATTAACGCCTGTCTCGAAAGAAAAGAATCAATGTTTTTATAATGACTAAAGTGCGCTCAAACCATAAATGATGATCATACACATCATGTTTATAATTAATTTTATTACTTTCATAAAAAAAATAATACATTGATCTTTGTTATTTTACATTTTTGATGATGATGATCATATGGAATGACCCTTACATATTATCTCATTGCACTTATAAGGATCCAAATTAGAATCACTCTAGTAGTAATCCACACGTGCTCTGATGGCCTTCGATCGAACCAGCTCAATATTCAGGTGCTAGCGTCACAAAGCGAGTGTCTTGTGTTTTTTTGTTATTTCTTGATCCCGTGTTCATCAACCTTGAAGAACATCTCTTATTCTTGAGAGGGGTGGGAATAGGATTCGAGAGAGATATTGTTGAGCTCAACAATTCTCAATTAACCTGGTGTACGATTCAGTGTTGCGTGTTGTCTGGCACAATAGATGTACTTCTCTATTTATATTCATGGAACATCTGTTACAAGATTTAATTGCATAACACTAATTAAATACAATCATTAACAAAGAGAAAACCTATTATCATAATAATAATACCCCGTTATAATTTATGGTGTGCAGAAATGCGCAAAACAAAATTAGAAATAAAATTTTGCGTTAGAAAATAATAGCAGCGTTATTATTATTTTAACTTGTGCCAACTAGTTAAATAATTATTTACCATTTTGCAAATAATTATTTTACCCCTAGACCAACCTTGTTCCTCTCAAACTATACATCCATTTATTGAACACACAAATAAATACATAAATATTTTATTCTATTAAATAAATATTTTATTTAAAACAAGTAAATAAATATTTACTAAATATACAATTAAATACATAAATAAATTTTATTTATTTTTTTATGATAATTTTCACTTGAATAAAATTATTCCATGGTCTTGATATTAATACTTTTTCTTAAATTATATTAAAATATAATTTAACCGAGACCACAAAAAACACTTAGTGTTTGACCCTTTAGTATTTTTTCTCTTTGGCATTAGGCGGGCTTGCCTAAAGTCCATGAGTATTGTCTTCCAGTGGGTCAGGGCCCCCAAAAGAAATAACATAATGTTGCAACAATGACATCCACATATGAACAATCACTGTGTAATATAATCCCTTTGTCTCAATATCACATCAAGAGGGCTTCATGATAGTTTCATCATCTTTTACTCTCGATAAGTCAGTCATTGGCTACATGAAATAAACTCATCATTACAAAATGGAAATGGGATTTTTTTACGACAGTTCTATTTCAATAAAAGGACCAAGATATCAAATTCCTTAAATATAAGGGGAAAATTCTTCCTTGAAGTATCCATTAATAACACGCCATTCATGACGCCCCCAATTTACCATACATAAAGCCAACTTTCTGCATGACGGTTTTCCTCAGTAAAAAAATGTTTGTGAGTTGTGACACATATTAATGATAATATTAAACACTAAGGATCATTAAACATTATCAAAGATAGAAATATCTGATGACACCAAAAAAAGGAGGAATTTCTACTAGTGGATCTGTTCTCATAATCAAATGTTATGGAGAATACCAAATGTGAACTTTATAAGAGAAAGTCTCATTTTCTTACGAGTACTCACACCTGACAATCTTCATGATATGTGACCCATCATATTATGTAATCCAACCATAGAACTATATTTAAGTATATTGTAATTTCATTTTAAGGATCACATTTTATCAGGGAACTTCCATGACCTTATCAATGTAGAAAAAACTCTAGGACATTATTACATCATATTCATATATAACAATGAACAATATGTTATAATATTTTTAATATCTAAATACATAAAATTTTTATGTAATAAATGTATAAAATTGTTGTACTAGGAAACCAACTCTTATATTAGGGGGTTTCCTAGGGGTGGGGGTCGTGTCCGGGGGGAGGGGGTTGTCCAAGGGGGTAGGGGGTGTCCAGGGTGTGGGGGTGGTTTCCTGGGGGTGAGGGGCTGTCCAAGTGGGTAGGGGGTGTCCAGGGGGAGGGGGTGTGTCTAGTATGGGCGGGGCATGTCTAGGGGGTTGGGGGGATATCTATGCGGGTGAGGGTGTCTAGGGGGTGTGGGGTGACCATGGGGTGCCGATTGTCCAAGGGGTGTAGGTGTCGATGGGGGTGGGGATTATCCAAGGTGGTGGGGGTTTCTAGGGATGCCCAAGGGGGTGCTCTGTAAAGGGGTGAGGGGTATATCCAAGGGGGTAGGGGTTTCCATAGGTGGGGGTGTCTAGCGGGTGAGGGGGTTATCCTAGGGTGTAGGGAGTGTCCATGTGGTGGGGATGTCCGGGGGGGGGGGTCTGTCCAGGGGTTGGGGGGATATCCATGGGGTTCGAGAGGGGGGGATATCCATAGGATTGGGGGTGTCCAAGAGTGGGGTGTCTAGTGGGTGGGGGATGTCCAATTGGGAAGGGTTTTAGATAGCCCCAAACCCCAAGGACAGCACCCCCACCCCTCGACACCCTATACCCTTATGGACATCCCCTCACACCCTAGACACCACCCCCTGGACAACCCCCCAACCTTGGACATCTCCAAGGACACCCACACCCTTGGATATCCCTACAACCTCCTAGATTCCCCCTCCCCAATGGACACCCCCACCCCCTGGACAGGCCCCCACCCCCTGGACACCCCCAACCCTCCTGGACACCCCACCCTAATGGAAAGCCCCCCAACCCCCTAGAACCCCCCTTGGACACCCCCATGGACCCCCATACACCCATGGACAGACCCCGCACCCCTAGACATCCCACTAACCCCCTAGATACCACCCCCACCACCTTGGACACCCTTGGACACCCCCACCCCCTTGGAATTCCCCGACCCCCACCCCTTAGATAGCCTCCCCAACCCCACATTACAATAGATTATATACTAGGGAGTGTATGCAATGGTTCCTGATACTTTAGTGTGCATATATCCCACAGCTTCAATGATCATTGGATGTTTGGTTTATTTTGTCAAAAGTATAAACACATTATTGGATATGCTCTGTCTATGGCGATGTGAGGGGATGTTTTTAGAATGTTTTGGAAATGTACATCTAAATTTCTTAATAGTTGGTAATAATATAATTAATTATAAATTTATCCCATTTTTATTTTTTCCTAATAGGATATGGGCCTAATTTTCAAAAAACACAAATAAAAATAGTGCCAATATAAAATGTTTAAAAATAAAGGTAAATATAAATTTATAAATTATTCTTTTTGATGTATTACATAAAAATGATAATTTGAATTGATAGTAATTTAAACAGAACTTCCATGAACAACATGATGTCATTGATTGTGGATATTATATATTAAGATTTATCTATGAAACAATTACAATAGGAACACTTATGAAGTTTTACCTGGAATGATTGCGTT
The DNA here is from genome assembly GCA_963277665.1 of Viscum album. Classification (NCBI taxonomy): domain Eukaryota; kingdom Viridiplantae; phylum Streptophyta; class Magnoliopsida; order Santalales; family Viscaceae; genus Viscum; species Viscum album. The sequence goes on along the minus strand of OY728133.1, from coordinate 259,977,683 downwards.
ATAAAATTTTATGTAATGTTTCATTTTATTTTTTCATTACAAATGCTAATTATAATCCTTTTAATTTTTAGCTATTTTCTGACCCTCAACTATACAGTTATCAAGTAGTCAAAACCATATAAGTGGAATGGTAAATTTATATTAGAGGTTTGATTGGATTTTAGTTTTTTTGTATTGTAAAATGTAATTTTTAATATTTTAATTATAATATGTTATTTGGTAGTTTTTTTGGTTGGATTTAGGTTTCCTTTGTTGGAATTGTATCTTTTTAATGTAATATATGTGAATGATTAATTTCTCTCTGGTTTTTCTTGATATGGTCTAGTTTTGATGTTTTTATGGTATGTATTTGGGTATGGTTTCGGTCTACTTTTGGTCTGCTTTCTACTTGTTTCATACATCAGTAGATTATAGTAATGGTTTCATGGGGGTGGGGTGTCTGGGGGGGGTTGTCTAAGGGTTATGGGTGTCTAATGGTGGGAGGGTGTCCAAGGGTGTAGGGGATGTCCCGGGGTGGGGGCTATCTAGTGGGTTGGGTTGGTGTCTAGGGGTGGGGGTGTTTTCCAAGGGGTATGGGGTGTCCAGGTGGTGGGGTGTCTAGGGGTGGGGGCTGTCTAGTGGGGTGGGGTGGTCTATAGGGGTGGGGGTTGTCCATGGGGTGGCAACTATCCAAGGGGTGGGGGTGTCTAGGGGGTGGTGTCCAGGGGGTTGGGGGTGTCCAGGGGGAGGGTATATCCAGTTGACAAGGGTGGTGTCTAGGGTTTAGGAGGGTGTCCGAGGGGTTGGGGGTGTCTAGGGGGTGGGGGCGGGGGGGGGGGGTGGTGCAGGGGGGAGGGTCTTCGGAGGGTGGTAGGTGTCCTGGGGGTGGGGGTGTCTTGGGGTGGGGTTGTCCAGTGTTGTGGGGGTGGTGTCTAGGGGTTGGCAGCTATACAGGGTGTGGGATAGAGGACCAAGGTGTTGGGGGTCTTTAGGGGTGGGGGTGTCCAGGGGGTGGGAGGGTCTCCAGGGGTGGGGGTCTCCAGGGGGTGGGTGAGTCCTTTGGGTTGGGGGTGTCGAGGGGGCGGGGGTGTCCAGGGGGATTAGAGGATGTCTAGGTGGGCTATCCAATGGGTAGGTGGTGTCCAAGGGGTGGTTGGGTGTTGATGGGGTGGGGGTGGGCAGGTATCCGTGTGACTCCCCGAGATTTCATAGTGCATTATCTCTTCTAAGTAATTCAATAACATGCACTGCACACAACACTGAGTTCAAGTGCACCAAGACTTATGAAACTAGCCATTCAATAGAGGTTATAAATAGTATTAACAGAATTTTGATGTTTATATAATCCTTATAATTTTTTAATCCATATTATGAGTTTCTTAGGCATAATGTAAGAATAGATTTTTTTTTCAGATAAAAGAATTATTTTTCAAAAAATGCACTTTTACCGACTATTAATGGTGAACTCTTTTTAAAACTAATATTTGAAACATTTATTTATTAAATTTGGCAAAATAAAAATCATCTTTAGAATCCGGACATATGAATTTAGTTTCAATACATTTTTGGTACTTTTCTAATAACTTTCATATTTTGATGAATAGTGAAAATTATTAAAGTTTAATTAAAAACAACATTTTTAATCGAAATACATAATAGTGATAAATTATGAATTTGAGTGATTTTAATGTATAATTAGATTATATTTTACCATTTAATCCATGTTTCGTCATTGGACATAATTTCACATTTAAACAGGACATAAGCAAGTGCCAATCTTTTTATAGTTATTATTTCTTAAAAACACGCTTTTTGTATTGATAATGGGAATTAATTTTAAATTAATTTCTGCCACTTTTGTCTTTTGAATTTAAAAAAATGGATTCCATATTTAGTATTACGATGTCGAAATTGTGTAAATAGGTAACTTTTATTTTTATACATTTTGAATAATTACTTCGGTAAATATTTTATTTACCATGGTTAATGGATAAATCATGTAAATAAAGGTAAAAAAAATATTATAATAATATTAAATTACCTTGAAACTTTCCCTAACCCTATTGGTTGATACATGTCTGACAATGGGAATATTTGTATCGATTTTGGGACCCCATGGAGCCACTTTTGGGTGATAATGACACTTTATATTAATTATGTTAAAGTAAATACAAAAATGACATAAGCATATATCTTTTAGAAAAAAAAAATTTACATAGGTTTATGTAAGTTATATATTCGACTATGAATATTCATTATAAATATAAAAATATTTCTTATATAATTTTATTTTATTTATAATTTTTTATCATGGAATAATGAAATTTATTAATAACACCATAATGATGCATTATTTTCCATATAAATGAAAGAATCAAATAATTAGTCTTAGAAATGTTAAAATAAATATAATTTGAATGTTTTGATGACATAAAAGAATTTTATTTGTTAATATGACATGTTTTTATTACATAAATGAATTTGGTTTGAATTAATAATCTTGTCAAAACTTTATAAAAAAACAATTATTTAATAGTGTCATAATTGACATAAAAGAGTATTTAAAGAAAATATTATATTATTAATTGATATTATATTTCAAAAAATCTATGGTTCGGCCAAAGGACTTATATAATGATAGGTTATTCATAAATGGACCACTTGAGGGACTCTTGGAAGTATATATTATGTTTATTGACTATATAATATAAAAATACAAAGAGACATGGTAAAAGCAAAACTAATTAACTAAGAGATAAAACTAAAATATAAGGTTAATATAGTGAACCAAACCTATCTAAAACATATTGGTTGAGTGGCATTTGACCTATCCCCAACTTAAACTTTATATGATCCACTTTGGATCCATTATAAACTGAATATGGATTTATTATTAAATAATATTTCAACCTTTTCCTAAGGTGCCCCTCTCCCCTCTTATAAAAGGGTACTCACCCTACTCTAGAATTCACTCTTTAAAAGCCATTTGGATTGGCCATGCTCTGCCCATATATCCTCCCAACTTCCCAAACATAATCCAAAAGGCCATCCTTTATTCAGAAAGGAAACTTAAGGATCCATTTTGATCAAATTAAATGGAATAACCCGAAGAAGAGGAAGTTAACCTGCCCTAGACCAATGAAAAATACAATGTAGGGGTTTATTTCACAATATCTTCATTATCCAAGGTTTTTTATATGTAATTATATACTGGGAACATTTTATCTTCCACATCAATGCTTCTTAAAAATTTATTTCAAAATAATTCTTACTATCTAATACACTATGGATTAAAGTTATGTATACCCTTGTTTGACTTTTTAAAATATGTTCATAAAAGAATATTTCCGTCGTCTTCCAAACAAGGCCTTTTATCCTTTTCAAAAAAATTAATGTAATAATGTATTTATTTTAACTTATATGGCGGGTGTAGCTATTTTTCACTGTTATAAAATAGTCTAAGCTTCCCTTACAAGCTTATAAAGATATTTTAAAAGTAAATGTTTTATTTTATAAATAGTTGACTTTTAAATGATTTAAAAAAGAGATATTTCCCTCAAATAGTTTTGATTTCATCTTTGTCAACATCTATTGTTGGATTTTAAGATTATTTTAAGTTGATTTATTATGATACAAAACTTCCATATAGTATTTAAGGTTTTGTGATATGTTTGACTGTGGATGTGTTATTTTTATACCATTCTTGGTTTATGGTTAATGTGTTGAAATTTCATATGCTAGTTTTAATACGAATGTTTATGTTATGTTTAAACCCATTCATATAAGCAATTTGTTGGCCTTAGTAAGTGATGGGTGGAGCCCTCTATATCTCCTTGATGCGTCGGTATGCCTTAGGAGACAAACTAGTGTCTTGGCATAAGGCCTTGACAAAATCTAATTTGTAGTCTTGGCACAAGGCCTTGACTATGTGGTTATGAAAGTCTGTCATTTTTCATTCATTCATTATGAAAGTGGTTAATGATATTTAATGTGATTATTAGACTACTAGAATATCCAAGTGAATAAGTAATGGAATTATTTCATTTTATTTTTTCCATATTATGCTGATGTTCACGTTTAAAAGGATTTTGTTTTAGTTATACAATGCCATAAATGTTTATGCTTAGTTATGAAAGTTTTATCTATATTGTTATCCTTACTGAGGATCTGAGCTCACCCCTTTCTATTTTTTATTTATCCCAGGGAGTGAAGAAGTATTTTATAACTGACCTGCAGGGATAGTCTGAGTGGATATGAGTGTGGACTATGTAGACTATGTTGTTGTATTTTTTCACTTTATGATGTAATGTCATACTTCTAAATATATCTACTGTTTCCAAGGCTAATAAACTAATTGGACTTTCAATACATGATGTTTTTTTATCATTCCAATGTTATGTAATAATGTACTGACTCTGGGTAACTAGTTTTGTGGTGTTACAGTTGGTATCCGAGGAAATTTAGTACTAACCTTGGAATCTAGATTTAGATAAAATCCGATTAGAGCACATAAACCTATGATGGACTTTGAGGATTAGTAAATAAGAATTTCCTAGAATTTTGGTATTATGAAGATTTTTTGAGTTTTCTAAGCAATACATCCCTGTATGGATATGAGCAGGTAGAGGAGGCTCTGGAAAAAATGTATCTAGGGGTAAAACCTGAAAACACTGCGATGAGATAGACTCGAATTGGAACTTGTGCATGAAAAAAGGACTTTCTGCACTCTTGATTACGACACTCCCTGGGAATATGCATAGGATGATTATCATTTTCATTACAAACCATTTTGAAGGGGTTTATGAGTATACACTTCCTCAAGGAAAAAGATTTTTATGATTATGGATCATATCCATAAACTGTTGACTTTATGTCAAGTGTTTTACAAGTTTGGATTTATGTATTGTGATTCATAAAATAATATACTGTATGACATTGTATATAAATGGTGCCTAGTATAAAGAATGTGAACTCCAGCAATATGTATAATCCAAGGAGTAAGAAGGATCATATTTGTCATGGTATTATGCCAACATTTAGTATGTATTCTCAACATATGAAGAAATATTATCATGCATTAATAAGAGAAGTAATGAATTCTCTGAGTCCTAGGGCTTTTAAGGGAAGAAAGAGATGAAAAGGATTGAAGAGAGAAATATAGATAAATGGAAGATGTAAAAGTATAATTTTCTCATATGTGATAACTATGGGAAGAAACACCCTGGAACTTGCCTGAAGGAAATGTGAGTTTGTTATAAGTGTGGAGAAAAAGGACACCAAGTATGTGACTACAAGGGTTAGAAAAGGTTTCAAATGTACAATGCTTCATCTTCAAGGAGTTGGGACACTACACAATCCAATGTTAAAATCATCAGAGTATTCCCCAAATGACGTTATTAGATAATAATCAAGTTATGATACTACCACAGATAAGAAGGAATGATTATAGTTCTTATGTTTTTATTAAAGAATTATGTCATTTGAGTGTTGTATCAATGTTGTACTAGTTATAATAATTATGCAGTATATAAGGATTGTATTACAGTACTATTTCATTAAGGAATTGAGATTGTGTGGAACCAAGAAAAGTGACTCAATAAAAAGTTAAATATTTGGAAAATATATGATGAGAGAAGGATAAAACATAATATGGTTGTGATACCAAGGTAGTGATTCTAGAATAATAAATGTTTGATTTGGATAAATTATATGTAATATTCTTGACTAACTTGAAACTGATTAATGATTTGTAAATTCAATCACTGTTGGAGTTTACATCATTTTTGGATAGAAAAAGTATATCCAGTATTATATAAATAATAAGGGGTCATGAATGTAATCAATAAGATTTTATGGTAATTCAGGATGTTGTAGTGTTTTAAAATAATACATGATGAAGGTGTTCACATGTTATTACGTGACAAAAAGGATATTCATTGTGTTTACCGTCATTAAAAATTTTGGAATGTGGGATTGGATAGATTTATTTTGGATAATTCTATTTTGAGATTATTTTTGGATTGACATAAAAGGACATCCCGAAGGTCAGGTGGCAACCCGTTGCGTCTGGTAAGGCCGCGAGACATGAACCCACAACTGAAGGGCGACATGGGTGTATCACCTACCACTGGCCCACATGATTTCCTGGAATGAATAATCTAGTTTTTAAAAAAGTTCTTGTAGATGAATTAGAAATTCATTTTTTTGGAACCCTATACGAATATGATAAATGGAATATTTTTTTAGGTTCTATTATCTTTTAGAGTGAAAGATGAGTTTGTGGTAGAAATTAGTGAAAGGATGGAACTGCACTTGTCAAGTATATATATATATATATATATATATATATATATATATATATATATATATTTCTTCACTTATTCTATGAAGAAATTAAATCTTAAACATTATGTAAAGGACCGTAAAACAAAATGTGTGTTGTCCTAATACCTTATGTTTTGTTGAACCGATGATATTTTAAATCATCGCAGATTGATGGCTTTGAGGCCCTCAATTCTACTGTTGTTTGTGACTGATGAACTAATTCACACCCTATAACAATTTACGTGTATCCTCCAATTATGTGTCTCTAATTTCCACCAATTTTCTTCTAATCAAGATCATAATTTGATGGGGACCCTTTCATTTCACTTTACTTCTATGAAGACTAAATTTTATTAAACCAATTTCCGATGTGGTTTTTCCCACAATGATATTTTCAACTTTAAACCTTTTATTTTTGACGAATGATTTCAAATTTTGAGGATGCAATTTATTGAAAGAGGGAATAATATAACACCCCAAGATTTCATAGTGCGTTATTTCTTCAATGTAATTCAATAACTTGCATTACACATAACACTGAGTTCAAGCGCACCATGACATACCAAACTAGCCATTCAAAAGTGGCTATGAATAGTATTATCTTAATTTTAACATTATACAATAATTATAATTTTAGAATCCATATTATGAGTTTCTTAGACATAATGTAAGAACAAATTCATTTTTTTCAGATAAAAGATGTATTTTTAAAAAAAATGCACTTTTGCCTACTTTTAATGGCCTTCCCTTTATAAATCTAATATTTGGAAACTTTTATATATTCAATTTGACAATATATACTTCATCTTTAGAATTTGGACATATGAGGTTAGTTTCAATATATTTTTGGTACTTTTCTGATGACTTATATATTTTAATGAATAGTGATTATTAATAAATTTTAAATAAAAATAACTTTGTTAATCAAATTAATTATTAGTGATAAATTATGAATTTGAGTGATTTTAAAGTATAATTAGATTATATTTTACCATTTAATCGAATTTTGGTTATTGGAAATAATTTAAAATTTAAACTGGACATAATAAAGTGCCAATCTTTTGATAGTTATTATTTCTTAAAAACGCGTTTTTGTTTTGACAATGGGAATTAATATAAAATTAATTTCATCCACTTTTGCGTTTTGAATTTAGAAAAATGGAATACATATTTCGAATATGGGTTCTGAATTATGTAAATAGGTAACTTTTGTTTTTAGACATTCTGAATAATTACTTGGGTAATTATTTTATTGAGCATGGTTAAAAGGTAAATCCGGTAAATAAGGGTAAAAAAATAATATTATAATAATATTAAATTACCATAAAACGTGTCCTAACCCTATTGGTTTATAAATATCCTACCATTGGCATTTTTGGGTCGATTTTGGGACCCCATGGAGCCACTTGTATGTGATAATGACACTTTATATTAATTATGTTAAAGTAAATAGAAAAATTACATAAGCATATATCTTTTAAAAAAACAATTTTTATATAGAATTATAAATGAAATATTTTTGACTATAAATATTCATTAGAAATATAAAAATATTTACTATATAATTGTATTTTATTTAAAAATTTTACACATTGAATAATTAAATTTATTAATGACAGAATAATGATGCAGTATTTTTAGTATTAATGAATGAATTAAATAATTAGAATTTTAAATGCTAAAATAAATATAATTTGAATGTTTTGATGACATCCAGGATTTTTTTTGGTTAATATTTCATGTTAGGAAAACTAAAATGAATTTGGTTTGAATTAATAAAGTTGTTAATACTTTAAAAAAAATCAATTATTAAATAGTGTACAAATTGACATAAAAGTATTTTTAAAGAAAATAATATATTATTAATTGATATTATATTCCTAAAATTATATGGATCAGAAAAAAGACTTATATAATGATATGTGTATCATTAATAGACATATTGGGGGTCTCTTCAATGTATATAGTAATTTTATTAACTATATAATATAAAAATACAAAGAGGCATGGTAAATGTCAAACTAATTAACTAAGAGTTAAAACTATATGATAAGGTTAATATAGTGACACAAACCTATCTAAAACCTATTTGTTAATTTTTTTTAACTTTTCCCCACCATAACCTTCAAATAATTTACTTTGGACCATTATAAACCGAATATAAATTTATTATAACATAATATTTCTAGCTTTTCCTAAGGTTCCCCTCACCACTCTAATAAAACGGTACTGCCCCTTATCTCTAATTCTCATCTTCAATGTCATTTTCCTCGGCCAAACTCTTCCCAAATATCCTCCCAACTTCCATCACTTCATCCTAAATGCCTTATTTAATCAGAAAGCCAACTTATGGATCCCTTTTGATCAAATCAAAAGGAAGAACCTGAAGTAGATAATGTTAACCTACCCTCGAGCAAGGAAAAGTACTAGGTAAGGGTTTATTTCACAATAACATCATTATCCAAGGTTGTTTATACATAATTATCTACTAGGAAATATTTATCATCCACATCCATGTTTCTTAAAAATGTATTTCAAAATATTCTAATTATTTTAAAGACTACGTGTTAAAGTCATTTATACCCTTGTTTGACATTTTATAAGATGTTTATAAAGGAATATTTCCATCATTTTCCAAACAATGTCCTTTTTATCCTTTTCGAAAAAATTAAGGTAAGAATGTCTTTTTTAACTTATATAGCGGGTGCAGCTATTATCCGCCGTTATAAAATCGTCGAAGCTTCCCTTACAAGATTATAAAGGATATTTTCAAAGTAAATGTTCTGTTTTATAATTATGTGACTTTTAAATGAATTCAAAAAAAGAGATATTTCTCTCAAATAGTTTTGATTTCATCTATGTCAACATCTCTTGTTTGTTTTTAAGCTTATTTGAAGTTTATTTATTATGTTACAAAACATCCATATAGTATAAAAGGTTTTGTGACATGTTTGACTTTTGATATGTTTTTTTAATACCATTCATGTTTTATGGTAAAAGTATTGACATTTCGTATGCTAGTTTTAATACTAATGATTTTGTTATTCTTAAACCTGTACATATGAGAAATACATTAGACTTAGTAAGTGAGGGGTGGAGCCTACTATAGCTCCTCGATGCATCAGTAGGTCTTATGAGACAAACTGGTTTCTTGGCATAAGACCTTGACAAAATCATATTTGTAGTCTTGGCACAAGGCCTTAACTATGTGATTATGATAGTATATAATGATGAATTCCTTCATTATGAAAGTGGTTATTGATATTTCATGTGATTATTCGACTATTAAAATATCCATGTGAATAAGTAATGGCATTATTTCATTTTATTTTTTCCATATTATGCTAAAGTTATTGTTTTAAAGGATTTTGTTTTAGTTATACATTGCCTTAAATGTTTGACCTTATTTATGAATGTTTTCTCTATATTGATATCTATACTGATCATCTGAGCTCACCTATTTCTATGTTTTATTTTTCCCAGGAAGTGAAAAATTATTTTATAACATACCTGCATGGACAGTCCGATGGGATATGAGTGTGGACTATGGAGACTATGTTGTTGTATTTCATCACATTATGATGCAATGTAAGACTTATGAATGTATCTAGTGTTTCCAAGTCTACTAAACTAAATGGTCTTTCGAGAGGTGATCTTTTTTTATAATGCCAATGTTATGTAATAAGGAACTGACTCTGGGTAACTAGGGTCGGGGCGTTATAGTCCGGGTGTCTAGGGAGGGGCTGTCCAGGGGGGGTGGGGGATTTCCAGGGTTGTGGGGGTGTCGGGGGTTGGGTGGGTGTATATGGGGCAAGGTGATATCCAAGGGGTTTGGGGGTGTCCATGGGTGGGAGAGTGTCTAGGGGTGGGGGTGTCCAGTGGGTGGGCAGGTGTCGAGGGGGGGTGGGGGTGTCCAGGTGGTGGGGTCTGTCTAGGGGGTGGGGGAGTCCAGGGGGTGGTTGGGTGTTCTTGTAGTGAGGGTTATCTAGTAGGGTGGGTTGGTGTCCAGGGGGTGGGGTCTGTTCAGGTGTGTGGGAGGGTGACCTGTGGGTATGGGGTGTCTATGGGGGGGGGGGCAGTCAAATAGGGTATGGGTGTCTAGGTGGGTAAGCACGTGTCAAGTTGATGGGGGCTATCCAGTGGGGTGGGGTGTTTTCTTGGGGGTGGGGGATTTCCACGATGGTGGGAGAGTGTCTCGGGGGTAGGGGTGTCAAGGGGGTGGGGGATGTCAATGGTGTTAGGAGGTTCCCATAGGGGTGGGGTGTCTATGGGGTGGGAGGTTGTCCATGGGGTGGGGTTGTGATTAGGGGGTGGGGTTGTGTCTAGGGGGAGAGCGTGTTGTCCAAGGGGGTGGGGGTGTCTAGGGGGTGTGGGGGTTGTCCAAGGGGGTGGGAGTGTCCAAGTGGATGGGATGGTGTCTAGGCGGTACGAGGTGTCTGGGGGGCTATCCAACTCGAAAGGAGTGTCCATGGGGGTGGGGGTGTCCAGGGGAGGGTGGGTGTCCAGCCGGGGGGGGGGGGGGGGTTGTCCAAGGGGGTGGGGGGTGTCCCGGGTGGCTGTCCGGGTGGGGTGGGGGAATCTAGGGGGTGGGGGTGGGGGATGTCTAGTGGGGCAGGGGATGTTCATGGGTGTAGGGGATTTCCAAGGGATTTTAGGTTTTTTAGTTGATATTTTATGTTTTTAATATTATGTATGTGAATATATAATTTCTCTTTGGATCTTCTTGTTTCGGCCTAGTTCTGATAATTTTCTGATATGTATTTTGGTTTGGTTTTGGTCTCATTTTGGACTGTTTTCTTCTTTTTTCCAGTCTTCTTTGGTAGAGCATAGTAATTTTTGACTGTTTTATTAAACAAATTGGGTTTTACATGGTTTATTTTATATCTAAAATAATAAATACATGGGAATGTTTTTTTACGTTAGTTATTTAATAATGAACATAGAATATATATTTTTCTTGTCGGTTAAACAATAACTGATGTGAAAAAATTCTTCACATATTGGTTTATCACATTTGTTATTTTCATAAATGATGTGATAAAATTGTTTTTTATATCTGTTTTTTATGACTTTCATGAAAAATGTTTCGGAGGAATAGTTTATGAGGTCAGTTATATAAAAATGACATGATAAACTATATACCACATCAGTTATCAAAAATCTGATGTAATAAATCACATCTCTAAAGTGTTTTCCACATCTTTTTTTTAAGAACCGACATGAAAAAATGCATTGGATTTAAATTTATTATGTCAGTTTTAAAATAACCGACATAAAAAAATATTTATAATGTCTCTTGTAAAAACATCGGTCAAACACTGATGTAAAAAATAAAAAGTAACTGATATAAAAAACATTTTCATCACTAGTGGTCAATAGAATAGGTTGGAAATTCATTTACCAACAATGGTAAATGACTATTTCCCATGACACATTATTAATTTGGGAAACCATATGGTTTATATAAACCATGAACCAATAATGTATCACCTCTATTACTACCACATCCCTCTGCATTGTTACGTTGGGAAATCACACAGTTTCACCTAATAGGGTTCCAACCCTTCCCGATATAAATGAAATACAAAAATCTTTTAAAATACACTATAATAACCCTAATATTCATCCCAGACAATTTTTATATCTAAAATACAAAATATAGTATCACATACCTTTTACTGAATTTGGTAAATTCGTCCACCCGTAATGATTAATGTTTTTGAAATTTTATTGATTATTGATTACCGTATTGTTCATCGTCTATTACTATATCATGAACACCTCTCAGTCCCATCTCTCCTCCTAAAAATAACCATGATTCCATAATAATATCACTAAATTAATACAATTTCCATAAAATATTTCTTGTATTTGGACCAGAATAGATAACATTACATGAAAAAGTATAGCATATGGCTTAATATAGAAATGATATTATCACATCACAAGTTCATGTTTAGGCAGACACTTCTTCAATTGATATACATGAATGATATAAAGATCCTAATTGACCCATGGTGGTAAATCCATTCATTTTACCACATCACCATTCTATCAAGATTTATTAAAAGATCCAATATAATATGTATTGGAATTCCCTTTTATACCCAATTGATGATGCCATATCCTTGTAAGAATTATCAAGAAAATATGTCCCCCACTACAAATGATAGTGACCACCAATGGTGATTAGTATAGGATCTCTGATGACTTCGGTTCATTTACATTAATTTCATAATTATTATAATCCTTATCTTCTTCTAAACTTCTATATTATGTCAATTAGTAATGTATATCACGTAACTTCATATAAAAGTATAGAGAGACATGGATGATCATACAATGAACCTAATAGACTCATTTTTTTCTTGACATGAAAAATATTATTATTAAATAATTACACTTATGTTATATAATCATATAACATTCCAATGATATCAATTTCACTAGAACTGAGTAGTTATTCCAATGTATGGATAGTACATTTTGATCTCCTATCTATTTGAGGATTTTATGTCATGCCCATGGTAACAGGAATTCCCTTGTCTTACTGGAATGATTACAATAACCAAGAGGTAAACCTCTATTATTGGTCAATTATGATCAAAATAGTTACCCCATGAAGCTACACTAACTGTTGAATAAAATGACATATTGTTTCATCTACCTTGTAAGATTATTATATTAATATTAACTTTCTAACTTTTAATGTCATTAAATACTCACCATGTGGAATGTTTCATCATAATAATTGTCAATATATCCATGACTATCCCCATATTGATTTTCAACCACTTCCATATTAGTATAAGTATGGACATCTCTATATGAACAAGAATTTGATCTTTAACTCTAACCTTCTAATCAGTGAGGAATTTCAACATATATTTATAAACTATTTCTTTTGTACCGAAAAATCATTACATAGTGCCTTTTATAACTTTATTATTTTCATATGAAAAAAATAGTGGTGATAATAAAAAATATATTACATATATGATGAAGGAGACACTATCTAATCTCTTCTATGAAATAATATAATATCATCTTCCCTCTATCCATCAATGGTATCAATACCATTGAATTTTATGATCATGTTTAGAAAATAAGATTCAGATCATTGAGTATCCTTGACATTAATAACCATATCAAGGATAATTGACTTAAGAAAGTGGACTATAAACACTATCCATGTTAGTGAAAACCATATTCATATTTGTAATCACTTCAATTAAGTACCCCTAATTCGATGTTTTTTTTCCAAATGAATATATAAGTTTTGAATTGACGCAATAGTTATTGAATTAACTTTAACAAGTGTTTATAATATATCAGAGTTAATACTATAGAGATCATGGATGGGGTTATGAACACATTTTAATTGGGAAGCTATCAACTATTATACTTATTTAATTAAAGAAGATAATTCCAAAATTATAATGGAAAAATATAAAATAAACTGATCCCCATTGATATTGATCAATCATTATATACAACTAAAAACCCATCTCCCATTAATTGAGAGGTGTTTTAATTTTCATTACAAGAAGCATCAATTTCAAATGTAACCACTTATAATTTATTCAAAGAAAAGAAATAAATAATTTATATTAAATTATTCAATCAAAAATTGCATAATAGTTTAGTTCAAAAGTATGGGACCATGAAATATTAAAGGGAATCAATTATCCTCTTTGAGAATTTATATTACACAATACAACTTATTACTTTTTTCTAAGGAAAAGAAATATATTCCAAATTGTTCTTAGATCAATTATTGAGTCAATGTGTTCATAGAATCATTATAACAGTCATAGATATTGATTTAATTACTATTCTAGTGATACCAACCAATCTAAGTATAAGAGGATTGATACACATCATATCCATTTTCGCTATTATTCAATTGGTTTCTAGTGTAATATCATATATGGTTTACTACTATAAAATGATTATGAAACTAATAAGAGAATATTACAAAATCCTTTATAATATTCTCTAAAAATCTACAAATAACATCCTTGTTCAAATATGTGACATATAAGAAAATAAACTAATCTTATTTATTAGTTCCCAGTTTATTTTATTCAATGAGAATTGTATTCCCATATCTACTTAATTCATTATTTGGAGTTTCTAATTATTTCTGTATAGTTAAATTTGTTCCCACACACTATAGATTTCCATTATGACTGTTTTCTCAAAAATATCTATATTTTACTTCTCTATATAATGAAAAATAAAAAATAACCAGCTTTAGTGAAAATGACTCATCAATACATTACATTAATGATTCATTCCTTTACATACTTCTTATATAATACCATTGAAATAATGTGAGAAACAATAATGAACATTTTTTTACTCTATGAATGTTAATTACTATTTCATGTGTGAAATGAAATTTATCGTCTTTGTGATATTTAAGGTAATTTTGTATATTTTTATAGTAATTTTTTTAAACCTTACCTAGGAATGTTCCTTGTTTATTCAGTTATAACAATTATATCATATCATATCCCCAAAAGTTATTCAAGAAATAAAAACTTGTTATTTACTTTGATTCAAATCTAGTTTCCAAGTAAATAAAAAATTCCATCTTTCTCACCAACACATTGATATATGTTTTCTTATCCTGAATCCCAAAGTAATATTAGTGGATTTAAATTTTGAAATATCAACAATGATTTCACATGTTCTTGTTACCAAATATGATTTCCCTTATAATAACTATTATAGCTTGAACTATACTATATAAAATATAATGATTCACTTATGGTTTCGTTTAAGAAACATTATTAGCCATATACATATGTTGATTTATTGATATTAATACTAGGACCATATCTCTATAACGATATCCAATCTTCACTTAGTCTCCACATTACAACCATATTAATTTTATTTGATATTCAAAATCACAAAAAAATCACTATGAGAATATGTAAAAATTCAAAATATATAGGATATATGATATAAACCTAGTGGGGTGTACATGTAACAATTCCTGATATTATAAAATCATTGTAAAAACTATTCATATTGAGGTGAGGATAATCATAAAGGAGTTTATGAACATATTTTAAACTCGAACCACCCTAGAAACAAGAGTATCAATATAAACTATTCAGTTGTACTTTTTTATTCACCATATTTCATGTTTCCAAAAAACCAATAACTATATCATTCAACATAAAATATGTACCAGATGAAATATATTCAAATAATAACATCCCACCCCCTCTCATCGATTGGGAAAAGCAAAACTAAGACTAGAATTAGTTAATTTTTTTGCAACAAATATGTTTGTAAATAAATTCTAAGAGTTAATAGTTTTTTGGGGGACTATTTCTACCCCCATATGTAGAACAATTAAGATAAAAACTAAATAAATAACCATTAATAAATGTTATAAATAAGAGTAAATAAGTCTCAGAATCCATGGAAAACAATTAAATTAGAGTTTCCATATAAAATTAGGAAAAAATATATCTTTGAACAAAAATTACATATTGAAATTATTAAAAATATATTGAATTATAAAAAAATCCAACCAAATCAACTAATTGATCTAATAAAATGACTATAACCATTAAATCATGATCCACTATTAGATAAATACATTACCATCCCTTTTACAATATCATCGTAGAAATTTTCCATATAAAAAACAATATGTATATGAAAGGTATATAAATAAAATGAGTAGTAAATACACCAAAGGCTTCTCACACATTATAATAAGAAAAAACAAGTTATCATAATTTCTAGATAACATGGAATTCTTGTAAAAAAAATTATCAGTATAGTTTAAAATTAATTTATGATAGAGGAATATAAAAACATTTTTTATAGAGAAACCATAATTTAAGATAATTTTCACAAAACAATTTGTTTCTAAAATATAAATTTTTTTATATATCAAATATCCATTAATTCTTTGTGTCATAACCATTCAATATACATAGGCACACTTTCATATATTTAATTTGATAGTCCAAATAATCATATGTGTTAAAAAATCATTACTAATGGGGCATCAATTAGTCATTTACCGACATGACCCTACATGAATAGTCCAACACGTATAAATATGACATGGCCCATACTAATACAATTCTAAACACATGCCAACACATTTATGTAAAATCATCTCTAGAACATTCATCCATTAAAAAAATTTCCTTTATACAATTATAAAATCAGGTTTTTATCTCCATAAATCCGTATAAAAATTATTTTATAAATAATTCTGTTAGGTTTTTTCAAATTAAAAAAGTAAAATTTAAAAAAACCAATAGCCTCCATGTTATAGAATAATTGGATAGATTGGTATAAAATCCATATTCCTAAAAATGGATTTCGTTTATGAAGTGATGCACTAACCCCTTGGTAGATGAGAGTCATTTCCCTCTCCTTTCAATGGAATCCTAATAAATATGATCAGTCATGATGTAAAACAAAGATCCATCAATGAAATATCTAATTATGGGTGATTTTCAAGATAATAAGAGAAGGTTATGATGGACAATGAAGAGGTAGATACTTAAATTAAATTTATAGATGCAACAAAAAGAGACACATTGATATCAAACTTTGGTTTCAATGTTACAATCAAAATTTCAAACTGGAGGGTTAAGGAATGATATCATAGAATATGAGATAATTAATAAGAGTTTTATGGGTGATTTAAAATAAATTATCATATTTCTCGTTTCAATTAACATATTTTCTTTTTAAGGAAATACAACTCCATTTCAAAAATATCTTGTTGCATTTGTTTAAATAGTTTATTAAAAATGATTTTCCAACCATGTGAGAAACCACATGTATATGTCACACTTTTCCATTGATAAACCACAATGTTTACAAAAACCGTTCACCTCATCATGGAATTCCATATCTTTCTACAAGGTTAACCAATAATATTCTACAAATTTTACGTAACAGATTGACATTTATGTGCATTTAAAAATCATAATAAAACATGAAAAAAGTATTCTATAACAATATCAATATTATTACTAGTTAAAATATATATCAAAAAACATTTTAGAGAATAAAATACCGCTATCATTTGTTGTTACACCAGAGTTACATTATGGGTTCCATAATGCTGAATTTCAATGAAATATTTCAAGATAAGATTAATGTTGTCAATACAAGTACTATATACTCCCTAAAAATTTATTATCTATATTTATACTTTAATAATATTCTAACTATTCCAGTATAATGATAACAATATCATTATTATTCTTAAAAAATATTACATTAATGAGATAACCCTTATTTGTTACCATCTAATCCATTAAGAATGGAAACATAACTCTTGTTATGTGAAAACTGTAACCTCCATGAATATCATATTTTATTTTTAATCATCACAGAATACCAATTGTTCAATTTAATTATATAATAGTTAAAATTATATATATGACATTTATAAATTTTCATAAAAATTAATCTAATTATTTTAATATTTATTGTGTTATTAATTTTCTACATTTTTTCAAAAAAATTATTCTAATAATATTTTCATTGATTTCATCTTCATGAATCCTGACTAATAATTTTACTAAATTAAAATTATTAAATTTTAAATTATTATATAAAATCTATTTCAATGCTTTAAATTTTAAGGAATAATTAAACTGGTATCAAATAATTGGGACCAAAATCAGCATTATGAGGCCATTGGGGAATAATCTGAATCACTATCTTATGATGATGAAAGTACTCAATAAATAACTACTATGTAACAACGAGGATTTTGAATAAATTTTTTTTGTTTGAAATGTTATGTGACATGAAACGATGATATTAAATGGCATACATGATATATTATTTAAATATGATAGTTAAAATCTAATGTCCAAATTGGAAGGTATGAATAACATTAATCAAATAATTAAATATATATTGAAATTTCATAATCAATATAAAATTATTCCTTAATTTTTTGAAAAAAAATCACTAAAATGTTTAAAAACAAAATTTATGATTCAAATTCATTTTCATAAAAAATAATTTGATATTTAATTTTATGATTGAGAATTATAATTATTATTCATTACGTTTAGATATTAATTTTTTTCGAAAATGTTATCTTTTATTAAACTGTTTATCATAATTAAAATAGGTACATTTCATTGTATTTTTATGAAAATATTAATTTCATCATAAATAGTGAAATATATAGCATATTATATAACTATTAATTCATGTCGATAAAATAACTAATTAAAATTTCCAATTAGTCATTGAATTTTATGTCAAAGTAAAATAATATTTAATTAGTTATATTTAAACCAATTTGTTACATATTAATCGTATTTATTCTTGATTATGGTATAAGACTACGTTTAGGCCTGAGAAAAAAAATTAGAATTTTTTTTCAACTAGTATCTTCCCCCTTAAATTTACATGGTACATAGTATCCAAACATTTATCAGAAGAATTATTTCTTAAATATGGAAACATGAAAAATCTGTTATTTTTTAAAATTGTATTATATTTATTTGGTTGATATAGTATGTTTCATGGTATGTAGTTGTATAAATTTTTTATGAGATCCATTTTTAGACATTGAATCATAACACATTTGTAATATATTTTGAACTAAATTATATTTATTTAGTTGAATCAGTGTGGAAATACAATATGTATTGATAATGATAAATTTGAGAAAAATAAATTAAAAGTGTGACCATGGTTTATGTGCATTGTGGGTTAAATAAATTATGTGATTCATATTTAAATGTTTATTCCATCACACAAATTATTCATACATGGATTGTTTTATATGAAGTTATTGTTATTTTTAATCTTATATCTATATGTAATTTTAAAATTGAATTACATTATTAGAGGAGACAATGTAATTTAATACATTAATACATAGTCTAGGATGTTTGTCAATTTCTTGTGAGGTTTTTCTATTACAAAAATATGAATAAAAATAATATAATTCTACTAAATTTGGTCTCCAACCGATTCTGGTTTAATGCATCATTTGTGAAATAAACTTACCTAATATTGTTGGAGTCACAACCACTATGGTAACAAACGATGGACAATGAATATGACGTACAATGGTTGGAATTAAAAAATAAAACACAGCATAAAAATAGAATATTTAGTAACAAAAAAACCACTCATATAAATAACTTATAAATAGATAAATATTACCTAAGAATTAATATAGTAGTATCTTCTAATGTAAAGAACACAATTCATCATAGTAAAACATTAAAAAACTCCGGTAAAAATATTTAAGTAATTAATTAATATATATTATTGAAATTTTCATAGTAGTTAAAGCATGAAGTAAATAAAAAAACCACTAGGTGTGCTAAAATGAGTTAGTTTCGTCTAGTTAAAATCAGACATATGAAATAAATCTGCACAAGAATATATTAATCAGTTGAAATACTGAAATCCAGAGAAGCTGTCATCTCACATATGCACAGATTAAGAAAATTTAAAATAATAAAATCATAAACTATGGGAAATGTTTTGATATGTATACATTTAATTCTATACAATGCAAAATATAATGAATATAAACTAAAAATATGTTCAAAATGTATAAATTTTTGCATTAATTTCTTATAGATGTAGTAGAATTTTATATTGGAGCCCATTATATATATGTATCCCATAAATATGTACTAATCTATACAATTCATTAAAACTATACAACACATTAAAAATGTGTAGACATATGTACTCAAAAGTTTATTAATAAATTCAATACAAAATAAAAATTAATAGTATGAATATATATATATATTTTAAATGATCATTCAATAACAATATTGGGCATTAATATTATTATATATGTAGATATATATAATATTTTAGAAATGTGTCCATTAATTAATATATTTTGTAATATTTGTACAAATTTTTAATGAATATTAAAAATATTTTTGAATATTTTACATATATTGAATTCTATACAATGGAATGTTGAATGAATATGAATAGAATATCTAATAAAAATTTATGGACATGTGCATTAAATAATTATATATATACTAAACTATTAACATTAAATCCCATTCTATACATCAAATCCTTACAGAAGTACAAATCTAAGGAATTTATTAAAATTTTACTATGCATTAATGAAGTATAACTTTTCATACTTTAAAGAATATTAATAAATTCTTCAAAATCTAAAAATAAATTGTAAATATTTGTAATTTTTTTAATGAAAATTAGTTTACAATATATAATGTTAACATTCATATAGATTTCATAATATATCTGATTTGTTAAATATGTACAATAATGAATATATTTTTTCACATGTACACATATTTATTGAAATGTAAAAAAAATTATTTAATTTTTGATTAATAAATTCTATAAAACATTAAATGGTTTGTATGAATATATAGATTTATGAAATGTATTTTTAATGGATATATAAAGAATAAATACACACTTAAATAAAAGATAATTATATAATATATGTATTCTAACGTACACATAAATTATTTATTAAAATTCAATATGGTGTTTAGTAGGTCAAAAGAACATCTTCCTAGATTAATTAACCAGAATTATTTTCTAAATTTCAACAAATAAACCATTAAATACTATAAAAAATAATAATATAAATATTCAACTACTTACTATAGAATATAATAAAGTAAATAATATTTTGAATACCCAATATGAATTATATTAGATAATTTTAGTATGAATGTTTAATTAACGGTAGAATAAGCATGATTCATTACCAAAATGGAAGAGCCAATCTATCTACTCAGACTTCATCTTATTTTAAATATAAGAAGATACTATTATATAATTGGGAAATATGAACTACCCAACTAAATTTAAAAACATTTCACTTATAAAACTTATTTACATCTAATGTGGATGAACCATTATATTTATGTGGAATCAATTAAAAAAATATGAACTTCTTTGCTGAACAGAAAAAATAGATACCTATATGAATGTAAAATTATATATTCCAGTATCAAAACAAATATGAATAAGTATAAAAAATTTACCTATATGAAAAATTTATGATCAAATAGGATTTAAATATGAACATGTAAAAAGATGTGATCCTGTAAAAAATAAACAACTATAAAAAATATGAAAATTTAAAAATATGAGATGATAAAATGAAATGTTCGTGGCCATATAAAAAACTAAAAAAACTCTTATATGAAATTAAATTATAAAATATATGTTTTCATACTTACACATATAATAATTAAATGACCCTATACAGATAAAAAATAATGAAAAAAATCCCAACATGGGAAAATTAGTGGATAAAAACTAATCAAGACAAACACAGACTAGATGACAGAAATAAAAGTGGGAGTTTAAAATTATAAACTAAATGAAATCCTACCATATAACTAAAATTGAATGGTGAACTAAAAGGATGACCCAGATTCAGAGCTGGATGAGGGAAAATGAGGTGTATCACCTAGAGGAAAAGATGGTGGAGGTAATCATCTATATGAGAATTAGGTTGAGGTGGAGGAGCCAGATGTATATTAGCGGGAGGTTGAGTATCCATAGGTAAAACATGTAATGGTGAAGTAGCCATATGAATATGATTTGGAGTTGTAATAGCTTGTTGTGTAGGAGATCAAGGCAGATTAGGTGGAGGTGTGGTGCGTAGAGGTGTATTAGAAAAAGGTGGAGCATGGGAGAGGGAGATAGGGATGGTGAGATGAGTAGTAAGAATGGATAGTAAGGAGAGTATGTAAGGTAGACAAGGATAGTTACCGGCAGTTGGAGGGTTAATAGATAATGGATATTGGGGAATGCATGTAGAGGCTGATTGGGTAGGGGAATATTTTAGGGGTAGAAGGGGGATCAGGGGAGAAAACATAGGCTATGTTTTTGGGTAAGCAGATGAATGAAATGGGATAGGGGTTCCACGAGAGTGGAAATAATCAATGGAGAAGTATAGTGTGCTACACGAAGCATGTAACAAGAGCTACATGAAATGTACAATGATCATACTTTTTTATTTGTTAAATTATAAATAATAAATGAATAACAATGATAAATTTATAGATTATATTTATAAATATAAAATGAATATATGTAATGATGATCACTAGTCATATACTTAATGTTAGATCATAAGATTTTTTAAAACAAAATTTCATGAAAAAAATCAACTTCATTTCTGGCATTAATTTTAAATTATATTTTACCAAATCATCAAATTTAATTTTATAAATTTGATTAATCATTTTGAATCATTATAATTAATATAATATAATAAGGATTACATATTTTGTAGTCAAATGCTCATCCTTTTATAATGAAATAATGTTGGAAAAAACATCACAAAAGATAGAAGTGGTGTTGACCAAATGTGTCCCACTTAATGAACAACATACAATCATATATAAAAGAACAAATATAAAAATAAACAATATTAGGTTTATTTGGGTTACCCATTCTTAGGATCACCAACTTTCATGTAATTAGTGATATTTATCACTCTCTATAATAATTTATGATTTTATTGTAACACCCCGAGCTTCCACGGTATGCTTCTCTTTGAATAATAAAGTAGTGTGTGTTGTACGCAACTTCGAGTTCTATCACACACCATGACCACTCGAAGTAGCCGTTATGAATAGAAATACCTAAATTTTAAAATTTCAGAAATTTTATCTCTCAAAATGGACTTCATTTTTGGATTCAGAGTATCGAATTTAGCCTAAGGTGAAATTTTTGTACTTTTTGGATAACTTTAATATTTTTATGAATTGTGAAAATTACTAAATTTTAATTAAAACAACTTTTTTAATCAAAATAATTATAGTGATAAATAATGAATTTTAGTGTTTTTAAAGTATATTTATAATATATATTTACCACTTAATACAATGTTGGTAATTTTACATAATTTTAAAATTAAACAGGACATAAACAAGTGTCAATCTTTTGATAGTTATTATCTCATAAAAACACGCTTTTGGTTTTAACAACGGAAAATAATTTTAATTTTATTTCTGCCACTTCTTTGTTTCGAATTTGGAAAAATGGATTCCATATTTGGAATCAGGCTGTTTAAATTGTGTAAATAGTTAATTTTATTATTAGACATTTTTAATAATCACTTCGGTAAATATATTATTTACCATGGTTAAAGGGTAAATCTGGTAAATAAGGGTTACAAAATAATATTATAATAATACTAAATTACACTAAAACGTGTCCTAACCTTATAGTATGATAGATTTCTGACCATGGGAATCTTTCGTTCAATTTTTGGGCCCCATGTAGCAACTTTTAAGTGATAATGACACTTTATATTAATTAAGTTAAAATAAATACAAAAATGACATAGGCATATATCTTTTAGAAAAACAATTTTTACATAGGGTTATATATGTTGGAATTTTGACTATGAACATTAATTAGAAATATAAAAATATTTCAAACATTGTGGTATTTTATTTCTAATTTTTAGATATAATATAATTTAATTTATTTATGATACAATGATGATGCAGTAATTACGATAATAGTGAAAAATTAAAATAATTGATATTATAAATACCCAAATAAATATAATATGAAACTTTTAATGAATTACACTAAATTTATAGGATACAATGACATATTAGGATTGATTTAATTATGATTATTCGATGTAATCATTCTGTTATGAGTTTTACAAAAGTCAATTATTGAATAGAGTCAAATTTGACATAAAAGAGTTTTTAAAACAAATATTATATTATTAATTGAAATTAAATTCTTAAAAAATCTAAGGTTCAGAAAAGTGATATATATCGTGATATTTGTATCATTGATGGACCACTTGGTGGACTCTTGGATGTATATAGTAAGTCTATTATCCATAAAATATAAAAATACAATGTGACATGGTAAGTGTCAAACTAATTAACAAAGAGTTAAAAATAAATAATAAGGTTAACATAATGTCCCAAACCTTTCTAAATTCTATTGGTTGAGAGGTTTTAGACCCATCACAACCTTAACCTTTAATTAATCCACTTTGGAGCCATTATAATCCGAATATGAATTTATTATAATGTAATATTTCAAGTTTTTCCAAAGGTGCCCCTCACCCCTCTTATAAAAGGGAACTCTCCCTTATCATTAATTCACACCATCAAAGCCTTTTATTCGGCCAAAATCTGCCCAAATACTCTCTAAACGTCCCTCACTTCATCATAGAGGAATTACGTTAGTCAGAAATCCATCATACGGAGCCCTTTTGATCAAATCAAAAGGAAGAACCCGAAAAAGAGGTAATGATTTCACCACCCTTTTTCAAGATCCTTTCTTCTTCCACTTCTTATTTCTTTGTTATTACCATTCTAAAATAATGAATCCAGTATCTCCTATACACTGTAATATTATTATACATATGGTACAACCATATTCAGTATTCTATCAATCTTTTGAATGGCATGTCACCATATGTGTGTACGTACGACTTACCGTCTCCACGTTGTGGTGTAATTGTTATTCAATATATTATTATTTGGATGGGTATAGTAATGATTTGAAATTCATGTAAATAATAAATATAACATTATTATTATTCTGTATATATGATATACCATCAAATTATTTATTATTTTAATATCAAAAGAATGATATTTTTGCTCGTGCATATGTACGGATTACCGTCTGCACGACGCGATGAGATTCATTTCCATGTTCACCATTCATCGACGATTATAAAAATATATATTACTAATAAGTATGTAATATATGACATAATAATTATACTGGAGATATATATATATATATGTATAAGGATTTATGTACTTACATATATCTTATTCACTTACTTCCGTTCAATACTATATGAAAACAGAAATAACGTTTATGCGTACGTACGGACTACCGTCTCCATAAACGGTGTTTTCCATTTCATATATATTTCTATTATACATATTTATATTCTAAATATATATGATATATTTATCATGTTTTATATTCTGGAAGTATTTAAATCATGATTTAAGTGATACAACCAAGAGTGACAAGTGAAAACACGTAGGATAAAGAAAGTGATTATTACCCGAAATGTTAACATAATATAGAAATTATTACTAAATGGGTAATATAAAGTAATAAATGAATCATGTATGATATATTAAATATTAATATGGTTTTGGTATAATTTAATAACATAATACAATCTTCGTACAGGAGGTTAAACGTACCCTCGACTAAAGGAAAGTGCAAGGTAAGGGGTTTTCATCTCACTCCTTATTCCCGTGAGATTCATACCATATGGCCACTATTACCTTTTGTGTGGTGTATGTACTGCCCAAAATTATATTCGTTGTGTAATACACTTTAATTTATGTTTATTTACATATTCATTGTATGATACCTCCTTCATGGGTTGTATGTTTCATATGTTACCAAATTGGTATGGGTTTTCTTCTCAATCTCTTCATTATCCGTGGTTATATATATGTAATAATCTAATGGGATCTCTTTTTCATCCACATCCATGTTTCATAAAAATGTATTTCAAATTTTTTTTTCTATTTTCAAGAATATGGGTTAAATGAATTTGTACCCTTGATTGACTTTTTATAAGAGGTTTATAAAGGAATCTTTCCGTCTTTTTCCAAACAAGGTCCTTGTTAACCTTTTTGAAAATATTAAGGTAAGAATGACTTTTTTTAACATATACGATGGGTGTAGTTATTCTCCGCCGTTATTACACCTTTGAAGCTTCCTTCAAAAGCTTATAAAGATATTTTCAAAATAAATTTTTTCTCTATAATTATGCGACTTTTAAATGATTTCAATAAAAGAGATATTTCTCTCAAATAGTATTGATTTCATCTATGTCAACATCCTTTGATAAATTTTAAACTTGTTTCCTGTTGATTAATTATGATACCAATCATCCATAATGTATTTAAGGTTTTGTGATATTTCTTGACTATGGATGAGTTATTTGTATTCCATTAGTGGTTTATGATTTAAGTTTTGACATTTAGTATGTTAGTTTTAATACGAATGTTTATGTTATATTTCATCCTCTTTTTACGATAACTGTGTTGGACTAGAATGTTCCGGGTTGGGGACTGGTAAAAGTAAGCCCTCCAGGTTGGTGTCTGGTTATTAGAGGTACTTCAGGTTGGTGTCCGGTTATTAGAGGCACTCTAGGTTGGTTTTTGGTTATTAGAGGCACTCTGGGTTGGGTTCCAGTTACAGTTATCCCTTAGTTCTTAGAACGAGGCCTTGACACATAAATTAAATTTCGGCATCATGCATTCCATCCTTATGAAAGTGGTTATTGATTTTTCATGTTATTATTCTACTAGTATAATATCCATGTTAATAAGTAAATGGCAGTATTTCATTTTATCTTTTCCACATAATACTGAATTTCACGTTTAAAAGGATTTTGTTTTAGTTATACATTGCCTTAAAAGTTTGTTCTTATTTATGAATGTTTCCGCTGTATTGCATACCCTTACTGATCATTTAAGCTCACCCCTTTTTATGTTTTATTTTTCCCACGATTCTTAGAAGTGTAATGTGATTGATATGAAGGGTTAAGACAAGGGAATAATTGCATTCATAAAGATTATTTATGTTGTTTTGTATGTCTTAAAGTGAAAATGTAATATTCATGTATGTGATATATTTTTCAAAGACTGCTAAACTAATCGGTCCTTCGGGACTGTATTCTTTCTAATCATGCCAATGAATTAAAATAATGCACCGACTCTGGGTAACTGGGGTTGGGGCCTTTAAGTTTGTATCAGAGGATGTTTAGAAATAACCTTTGAAACATGATTTAGATAAACACTGATTAGAGCACATAGCCCTAAGAAAGACATTGGGGATTAGTATAGAAGAACTTTCTAGAATTTTGGTATTGTAGATATTTTGTTAGTTTTTTGAGCAATACATCCCTGTATGGATACGAGCAGGTAGAGGCAGCTCTGGCACAGATGTACCTAGGGGTAAAACCTGAAAACACCGATTTGAGCTAGACTCGAACGGGAAATGGTGCACGACAATGGGCCTTGCTGCACTCTTGGTTACGACACTGTCGGGGGATATGCTTAGGATAATTCTCATTTACATTAAAATCCATTATGAAGGGCTTATGAGTATATACTTACTCAATGAAAACATTTTTATGATTATGAATTATATCCATAAATTGTTCAATTTATTTTAGTTATTGTACAAGTTTGGCAATTATTCATTGCAAATCATAAACTGAACTAGTTTATGTTGTTGTATAGAAATGGCACCCATTAGAAGGAATGAGAACTCCCGTAATACGTATGATCCAAAGAGTAAGAAGTATCATATCTTTCGTGGTCCTACACCAAAATTTAGAAGGGAAATAGTTTCCCATGTATAATATTCATATGAAGAAATAGTATCATGTGTTGATAAGATGAGTAAATAATTATCGGAATCCTATGGATTTCAAGGGAAGTAAGATAAGAAAAGGATGGAAGAGAAAAAGATGGATAAAGGGATGAGGGAAAAGCAGAATTTTCCTATATGTGATAACTGTGGGAAGAAACACACTGGAACATGCCTGAAAGGAATGGGAGTCTATTATAAGTGTGTAGGAAAAGGGAACAATGTACCTGACTGCAAGGGTAAAAAAAGGTTTCAAATATTCAATGCTTCATTTTCAAGGAGTATTGAAACTACACAAACCAGTGTCCTAGTCATCAGACCATGCCACAAAAGATGCTATTGGATAATAATCAAGTTATGATACTACCACAGATGAAGAGGAATGACTAGTGTTCTTCTGTTGTAATTTTAGAATTATTTCATTTATGTTTTGTATCCATGATGTTCTGTAAATAAATAAAAATTGTACTAATGTACTATTTAATTAAGGATTTGAGATTTTATGGTACTATGAAAAGTTACTCTATAATGAGTTAATTTTTTTTGGAAATTACATGGTTGAAGGAAAGTTAAACCTTAATATGGTCCAAATATTGAGGTAGTGATTTTGGAATAAGAGATGTTTGATTTTGGTAATTCAGGATGTTGCAGTGTTGTAAAAGAATATATGAGGAAGGCATTCACATGTTATTACCTGAAAAAAGGATCCTCATTATGTTTAAATACCTTGTAAATTTTGGACTGTGAGTTTGGATAATAGTATTTTGGATAAGTCTAATTGTTGGAATTGATTAAGATTGAAAGGTTCTTTTTGGATTTTTATAAAAGGACAACACGCAGACCGTGTGACGACTCATCGTTTCAGACAATGATGCGGGAATTGAACCCACAACCATAGTGCAATTTGGATTTATTGCCTACCATTGTGCTACATGAAGTTCCTGGATGGTATAATGTAGTTTTTTACATAAAATTTATGATATGTGAATTATAAATTCATTATATTAGTAAGTTTATACGATTAGTATAAATAGAGTATTTTTGAGTTATATTATGTTTTGGGGGTGAATGATGAGTTTGTCATAGAAATTTATTAATGGATACAACTCTAATTATAAAGTACGTATATCTCCTTATGATCTTAGCCAATCTCATAAATAAAATTCTCAACATTAAGAAAAGTAACTTCGAACAAAAATTTTGTCCTAGATGGTACCTTAGATCATCACTAATTTATTGCTTTGGGATTGTTGGCCTTTTCATATCCGTGTTTTCTACCACTCTCCATCAGATAATTAATGGTTAGATTTCTCTTCAATATCCATATTTTCATATATGGAACCCTAGTATGGGTTATTTTCGGTAATCTTCATACTTTCCACTCATTAATTTAAATAGAGGCCTCATTAA
This sequence comes from Viscum album, assembly GCA_963277665.1. Classification (NCBI taxonomy): domain Eukaryota; kingdom Viridiplantae; phylum Streptophyta; class Magnoliopsida; order Santalales; family Viscaceae; genus Viscum; species Viscum album. The sequence goes on along the minus strand of OY728133.1, from coordinate 259,948,571 downwards.
TTCATTTTTCGATTCGTTATTTCAACTAAGATATTTTGAAACGTCAAAAATGCATTATCCTAATACCTTATGTTTTTTTGAACCCATGGTATTTTAAATCATCATAGATTGATGAATTTAAGGACCTCAATTTTAATCTTGTTTGTGATTTATGACCTCAATCACTACCAATAAATATTTATGTTTTTCCTCCAATTATATGTCTATAATTTCCACCGATGTCCTCATAATTGAGATCATAATTTTTTGGTGACCCTTTCATTTCTCTTTTCATCTTGTTAAGACTAAATTTTATTAACCAAATTTCCGATGTGGGTTTTTCCACAAAGATATTTTTTATTTTCAAGATATATTTTCAAAGAACAATTTCAAATTGCAAGGACACGATTTATTGAAGGAAGGTAGAATGTAACACCCTGATCTTCCATAGTATGCTTCTCTTTAAATAATACAGTAGCGTGTGTTGTACACAACTTCGAGTTCTAACACACACCACGACCAATCAAAGAAGCTGTTATGAATAGTAATACCTACTTTTTAAAATTTTATAAATTTCATCTCTCAAAATGGACTTCAATTTTGGATTCGTATTATCGAATATAGCCTCAGGTGAAATTTTGGTACTTTTCGGATAACTTTAATATTTTGATGAATAGTGAAAATTGCTAAATTTTAATTATAAACAAATTTTTTTAATAAAAATAATTATTAGTGATAAATAATGAATTTGAGTAGTTTTAAATTATATTTAGAATATATTTTTACCATTTAATACAATGTTGGTTATTGTACATAATTTTACAATTAAACTGGACATAAACAAGTGTGAATCTTTTGATAATTATTATTTCTTAAAAACACTTTTTTTGTTTTAACAATGGGAAATAATTTTAAATTAATTTCTGCCACTTCTGTGTTTTGAGTTTTAAAAAATGGATTCCATATTTGGAATCAGGATTTTCAAATTGTGTAAATAGGTAACTTTTATTTTTAGATATTTTGAATAATTACTTGGGTAAATATTTTATTTACCATGGTTTAAGGGTAAATCTGGTAAATAAGGGTTAAAAAAATAATATTATAATAATACTAAATTACCCTAAAACATGACATAACCTTATTGGTTGATTCATGTCCGACCATGGTCATCATTAGGTCGATTTTTGGACCTCATGGAGCCACTTGTATGTGATAATGACACTATATATTAATTATGTTAAAATAAATACAAAAATGACATAAGCATATATCTTTTAGAAAAACAATTTTTACATAGGGTTATATATGTTGGATTCTCAACAATTAATATTAATTAGAAATTTAAAAATATTTCCTGCATAATGGTATTTTATTTATAATTTTTAGACATTAAATAATATAATTTATTTATGACACAATGATGATGTAGTAATTACCATAATAGTGAAAAATTAATATAATTGATATTATAAATATCCAAAAAATATAATTTTAGACTTTTAATGAATTAAACTAATTTCATAGGATACTATGACATATTAGGATTGATTTAAATAACATTTTTCGAAGTAATAATTCTGTTATGATTTTTAAAAAAGTCAATTATTGAATAGTGTCAAAATTGACAAAAAAAGAGTTTTTAAAACAAATATTTTATTATTAATTGATATTAAATTCCTAAAAATCCAAGGTTCTGCCAAGAGACTTATATAATGCTATTTGTATCATTTATGGACCAGTTGGGGGTCTCTTTGGTGTATATAGTATTTTTATTAACCATATAATATAAAAATATAAAGTGACATGCTAAGTGTCAAACTAATTAACTAAGAGTTAAAAATAAAAGATAAGGTTAATATATTTAACCAAACCGATCTAAATTCTATTGGTTGAGTGTGTCTCGACCCATATCCACCTTAAGATTTAAATAATCCACTTTGGATCCATTAGAAACTGAATATGAATTTATTATAATGAAACATTTCTAGCTTTTTCAAAGGTGCCCCTCACCCCTCTTATAAAAGGGCACTCTCCCTTCTCATTAATTCACTCCATAAAAGCCTTTTGTCTTGGCCAAAATCTGCCCAAATTATCTCTCAACTTTCTCCAATTCATCCTAGAAGCATTCCTTTAGTCATAAATCCATCTCAAGTAGCCCTTTTGCTCAAATCAAAAGGAAGATCCCGAAGAAGAGGTAATGATTTCACCACCCGTTTTCAAGTTCCTATCTTCTTCCACTTCTTATTTCTTTGTTATTACCATTCTAAAATAATGAATCCAGTATCTACTATATACTGTATTATTATTATAAATATTGTACAACCATATTCAATATTCTATCCTTCCTTTGAATGACATGTCACCATACGTGCGAACGTACGGCTTACCGTCTCCAGGTCATGGTGTAATTGTTATTCAATATATTATTATTTAGATGGGTATAATAATGATTTGTAATTCATGTAAATAATACATATTACAGTATAATGATTCTGTATATATGATATACCATCCAATTATATATTATTTTAATATCAAAAGAATGATATTTTCGCCCGCGCGTACGTACGGATTACCGTCTCCACGACGCAATGAGATTCATTTCCAAGTTCACCATTCATTGACAATTATAAAAATATATATTACTAATAAGAATGAAATATATGAAATAATAATGCTACTGGAGAAATATATATATATATAAGGATTTATATACTTACATATATCTTATTCACTTACTTCCGTTCAATACTATATGAAAACAGAAACAATGTTTTTGCGTACGTACGGACTACCGTCTCCATAAACGGTGTTTTCCATTTCATATATATTTCAATTATACATATTTATATTCTAAATATATATGATATATTTATTATGGATTATATTTTTGAATTATTTATATCATGATTTAAGTGATACAACCAAGAGTGACAAGTTAAAACATGTACGATAAAGACAGTTATTATTACCCGAAATGTTAACTTAACATGGAAATTGTTACTAAATCGGTAATATAAAGTCATAAATGAATCATGTTTGATATCATAAATATCAATATGGTTCTGGTAGAATTTAATAATATACTACGATCTTCATACACGAGGTTAAACGTACCCTCGACTAATGGAAAGTGCAAGGTAATGGGTTTTCATCTCACTTTTATTGCCATGAGATTCTTACCATATGGCAACTATTACCTTTTGTGTGGTGTATGTACTGCCCATAATTTTATTCTTTGTGTAATACACTTAAATTGATGTGAATTTACAAATTCGTTTTATGATACCTCTTTCATGGGTTGTATGTTTCGTAAGTAACCAAATTTGTAAGAGTTTATTTCACAATCTCTTCATTATCCGAGGTTGTATATACGTAATAATCTACTGGGATTTCATTATCATCCACATCCATGTTTCTTAAAAAGGTATATCAAAACATTTTTATTATTTACAATAATATGGTTTAAATACATTTATACCCTTTTTTGACTTTTTATAAGAGGTTTATAAAAGAATATTTCTGTCGTTTTCCAAACAAGGTCCTTTTTAACCTTTTTGACAAAGTTAAGGTAAGAATGTATTTTATTAACTTATATGGTAGGTGAGGTTATTATTCACCATTATTACACCTTTGAAGCTTCCTTCACAATATTATAAAGATATTTCCAAAATAATGATTTTCTCTATAATTATGCGACTTTTAAATTATTTCAAAAAAGAGATATTTCTCTCAAATTGTATTTATTTCATCTATGTCAGCATCCTTTGATAAATTTTCAACTTGTTCCATGTTGATTTATTATGATACAAATCATCTATATTTTGTTTAAGGTATTGTGATATTTTTGACTGTGGATGAGTTATATTTATTCTATTAATGGTTTATGATTAATGTTTTGACATTTTTTTTGTTAGTTTTAATATAAATGTTTATGTTATATTTCATCCTCTTCTTAAGATGATTGTGTTGGACTAGTATGTTCCGGGTTGGGGACCGATAAAAGTAAGAACTCCGGTTTGGTGTCCGATTATTAGAGGCACTCCCGGTTGGTTTCGAGTTATTAGAGGCACTTCGGGTTGGTGTACGGTTATTAGAGGCATTCCAGGATGGAGTCTGATTACAGAGGCTCTCCAGGTTGGGTTCCGGTTACAGTTATCCCTTAGGTCTTGGCACGAGGCCTTGACACAGAAATTAAAGTTCGGAATCATGCATTCCATCGTTATGAAAGTGGTTATTGATATTGCATGTGATTATTCAACTAGTATAATATCCATGTGAATAAGTAAATGGAATTATTTCATTTTATCTTTCCCACATTATGCTGAAGTTCAAGTTTAAAAGGATTTTGTTTTAGTTATACATTGCCTTAAATGTTTATGCTTATTTATGAAAGATCCTGCTATATTTCTTACCCTTACTTAGAATTTGAGCTCACCCCTTTCTATGTTTTATTTTTCCCAGGATTCCAAGAAGTGTAGTGTGATTGATATGCAGAGTTAAGCCAAGGGAATATTGGCATTCATAAAGATTATTTATGTTGTTTTTTACATCTTAAAGTGAAAATGTATCATTAATGTATGTGATCTATTTTTCCAAGACTGCTAAACTGATCGGTCCGTCCGGACTTGATTCCTTCTAATCATGACAATGTATTAAAATAATGCACCGACTCTGCGTAATTGGGGTCGGGGCATTACATATTTTCTATGTATAAATAATCACCAATTTTATCCTACATGGAAACGCAGTTATGAGTTACTTTTGGTAAACATTATGCTTATAACAATATCTTTTTTAAAATAAGTTTTAGTAATCATTTTTATTATGTGGGTATCTATGAAAGGATCATTAAAGTGTTAACCATTTTAATATCCAGCTAAATTTCAAGGGATAACTCATTTTAATGGTTATAGAATGTGAAACCCCATGATTTTGTGATTTTTTTAATTTTTGTATTCATTTCAATATAATTGATTTAAAGAAATACTAAATATTGAATGTGATATATAAAATCACCATGTTTGGTTTTCATTTCAGACAACATAATGTTATAACTGTACTACCAAAAAAACTTAGATTATCTTTATGTAAATACATAATAATGTTTAGATTGTGTTATATACATTTCTGAGTTCCTTCGATATCTTCTGCTGTACAAAAGACCTAGTTTTACCAATCAATAATATATAATTCATATATTTACTATGTTAATAATATAGTTGAAACCTAGCCATTGGAATGGGGGTAATGAATAAGGATAATTAATTTATGAAAAAATAGTTCATACAAACATATAAGAAGAATTATTAGGTTTCAATTTTATAATAAATGAAAATTAAACCCATTTGAAAATATAGGAAATCTTTTTCTAGGAAAACTATATTTATGCAAATTAATATTTTTTATTTATGAAATAAATATAAATATAAATATAAATATATTATTTAGAGTTCATATTATTTTATTTATATAATATTAATAATGTAATGAGCCAGCCAGGGTAACCCACAACTAGTACCCATCCCGATCAGTCACATACTCGAAGGGCCTTCCCGATCACCACGGGCTGGAAACAGGAACCCGAGCATCAAATGAAAAAGTGGAGGGAATGATTTATACCATCTTGAACAACCACATGGAACATATATATAAAGAATGATGTAAATATCTGAGGACCCACATATATATATTCCACAATTGTAAGGACAAAGTGGAAACAGACTACAGAAAACACTGAAAAAAATACACAAAGAATAAGTATAATTATAAATGACACATACCGAATAACTACTCAATATTATGTAATAGATGAGCTATCACCTTATATCAACCATCCACCCAACCAACTGACATGATCCTTTTAGTGTTACTATGGTGATATTCCATTCCCTATAATAGAATAAAAACAAGGGTCCTTGCACCGCTGAGGATGTGTGCATGGGGTGAGCTAACATGCCCAGTAGGATCCCACCCATGTGTTACATTAAAAGTATTTTTTAACAATATTTTATGCATATTTTAAATAGTAACATTTAATGATATTAAATAAATATTTTTTACAGAAAACACAGTAAACATTTTCCTTTTTCAGAGTTCAAAACAAAAGTAGGTATATCAATTTCAATTGAAACATTCCATCTCATTTTTTCCAAGAATCAAATGAGAAATAAGGATAAAATAGAAATCCAATCCATAAAAAAAAATCACAAGTATCACAACACCAAGGAATACTATAGGTGATGGATGCATATTACTCATACTATAATAATCAAGTGAAAAAATATGATCCGAGATCATAGGCGTAGGATGCTAAGGAATACCTCATGAATAAACCCCCCAAGACATCAATATCAGTCCCCTAGAACAATAGGCCTAGGAAATTACAGAAATACCCAAGACAGACCTCAATTATAATTAAAAAAATGTATGATAGAAATAATCTAAACATTCCACTTACATACCCAAGGTAACCCATTTTCCCATTTTTACAATTCATTTTCATGCTTTGATAATCATTTCAAATACCATTTCACAACATATTTTATTTATTAGTAACCTAGGAAACCCCAAAATTAATTTAAAAACCTTTTTCAAAACACACAAAAAATTCAAGCCAATCATTAATTTTGAATCTGTTTGTAATTAAAAAATCAGGTTTATTGTTGTAAGCAATAGATGGAACCACCTATATAAAATCTCCTATCACACTTTCCCGCAATAAGATCCATTAACAAACAAATCCCAACCAAGGAATTTATGGCCATCTAATAAAATCTACGATATGATTGATTCAATTTAGGGGACAAATGGATTGGTCGATTAAAGGAAATATACATACCTCAACGATGAATGCTGGTGGAACCCCAAAAAATGAAGGAAATTTCATGTGGAATGATATCGTACAAAAATTCATGAGGAAACCAATATGAAACACCATCATAACCCACCATATTTAATGATTCAACACATTAATGATATTATGATCAGAATCAATGTTGAAATGGGATGAAAAAATAAACAGATAGATGAAATATGATCTCAATGTAGATCAAGTGTCAAACTGATTGATCTAGAAGGTGTTGAGTCTCTCAATAATTCATTTGAACTGACTTAGGTCGAGATCCATAAAGAACTAGATAAGGGACTGAAACCAATCACCTGCACACTGTTTTTAAAAACAATACATGGTCCAGTACATGATGTGTAACCCAGGTTCACGATGTTTTACTACCACATCGTCCAGTACATGATGTGTAACCCAGGTTCACGATGTTTTACTACCACATCCCATATATGCCAAAAAAACAATTGCCTCAGATTAATAATCCATCATTAAAATCGTACGTGACGTGTAATCACCATTCACAATGTATACTGGTTCCCAACATGATATTTCTATTCAGATAATACAATTAGGACCCATTATATGATGATTAATCCAATTACATTACATGTAACTATTCTACAGCCAATGGAAATGAGCCATTATTAATTAATTTCTAACCAATCATTTACATTTCCATTTTAGGTACCCTCTCAATCTCATGGGAGAGGAAATACATGATGAGGATATGGGTGTATCAGATGAATCGGTAACGGGATTTTAGAAACACCCCCACCATATTTAATTTTTATCCCAATATAATCATGTAGAATATGTAATAACCTAAAAAATATTCATCTATTATTCTATCATTAATGAATCATGTTCCTATGTATCATGATAATCTGATCATTGTTTCCATAATACTCCAGCCAGTATAATCAACTTCTCAATCAATAATTTCTCTTACAACATTGAAATTTCAATTGGTTCCTCAAAAATAGAAGAATATATCTTTACCTCAATTTCCTTCCAACATAAATCATGAAAGGGATCTAGGTGAGACATCCTGATTTGAGATATGTATAAAACAAAATGAATACCTTTAAACTAAATCAGCAATTCTATCCAACCATCCACATTCCTGATACATTCAGTGATCTCAAATAGTACAACATAACTTTGAGATAGCATTACCTATTTTCCAAGATGATGGTGACCCAAATGTGGATATTCTTTAATGAAGACCCAATCACCTATAAGAAACACCATTGGTAAGAACCCCCTGACATTCATATGCTATATTTATACTATGGGTAGTAATCAGATATCGTCGCACATCCTGAATCTTCACGGATGTCTCTGAAACAAGACTTGGTGAAACTAAAGATACATCACCCACCTATTCCCATGAAAGAGTTGATCTGAAAGGCTAACCATACAATTCCATGAAGAAATCCTTTCCGATTAATGACTTGTAGATGTTAATGTAAACAAACTCAACTAGTCCCAGATGGATATCCCCTGATCCTATGAAATTCAAGACGCAGGTTTGAAGCATATTCTCTAGGATATAAATTACATGCTTTATCTGACCATCTGTCAGTGGATGGTAATGTGTGCACAGCATGATTTGAGTTCCCATATTCTCTTGAAGAAATATATAGAACCTTGGGGTGAATCTTGGATCCCTTTTTGAAACATTGGCAGAATGACTCCCATCAATCATCATGATCTCCTGCACATAAATCATACCCTGGTATTTAACTTTAGTTGTGTGCTTAATCATAATGAAATGATCATACTTCATCAATACGACAAACAACCACCCATAGATAATTTTTTCCTCGAGGTGTTCATGGAAATCCAACAACAAAATCCATGGATAACTCATCAAATTTTCAAACAAGAACAACAATAGGGTTTCTAAATATTGAGGGTACGAATTGATCTACCTTTATCTATTGGTAGGTGTAATATCGTGACAAAAACTATACAATGTCCCACTATATACCTAACCTCCAGAACCATCATATTATGTCATAATACATTTTCGTTGCACCTGGATGAACAACCCATGAAGAGATATGATAGTCAAACAAGACTAATCTTCTCGAAGGTGTGGGAATGAGAACTCATTTTCTATAGTGAATAATACTATCTAAGGAAAGATACCAACTATGAATGGTCTCCCCACAATAAATTCATTCAAGAACCTCAATAATCTCATCATCCAATCACTGAATATAAAAAAATATATTCCAAGAGAGATGATGAAAACAAAATGCTATTAATAACTATAACTGAAACATCTTCATGGGCATCCAAGTGATAAAAATTGAATATCCCCATGATGTTAAACTCCTCCTTAAAATATAAAATAACTTTTGGTGGTACAATCCTACTAAGACTGTTTTCAACAACATTCTCAGTTCCTAGGGTGTAATAGATATCGAATAAAAATGTCTGACGGTATTCTACCTATTACATCTATCAGAGATTCTTTTCTTTCAGGGAAAATATATATCTGAAACTCTTATGTTTATAGAAGCATGTAAACTTATACCAAAAGATAGCATATCAACAATTTAATTTCATGAAAAATTGCATCAATATCTAGATCGTGAGTGGGGTAATACTTCTCATATGGTCAAAGTTGATGAGAATCATAAGCTATCACCTTATAATCCAACATAAGTATTCATCCCAAACTAGAACATGATATATCACAATACACCAAGTACCACTTACCAGGCTCATGTAGCATCAATATAAGAGCTAATTTCAGAATTTTTTTCAATTCATACAATGAATACCAACACATTGCATCCCATAACAATTTCATCGCATTCCTGGTAAGAGAAGTCAAATGTGATTCCATCATAGAGAATTAGTTGACGAAATGTATGTAGTATCCCATAAGAAAACCTAAGCATCTGAATTCAAAGAAATTTCATCATTCCGTGCATGATAATATACATTTAAATTCTATAGATTAACTGATAATCCATTCATATAAGATGTGTTTCCCAAGAGCATCACATATTAATTCTAGAATCTACATTTTTAAAGTGTTCAATACAGATAGTGATTTATAAAAATTTATATGAACAAAGTCATATGGTGATCAAATTTTGAATAAACATGATTATCATCCATAAACACAACTGCAAATTTGTCTATATTTTAGTGGAATATATGATTCATCAAGTCCATAAAATTTCTTGGATAGTAAGTAAGACAAAAAGGCATCAACAGAATATCATAATGTCTACAACTTGTCCGAAAGGTCATATTTGGTATATCAGAATCTACAACTCAGAGGTGACAATAACCCAACTAAAGATCAATATTTGAAATCCACTTTACCCATTTAAAGGATCAAACAAATCGACCACATGAGGCAATGTAAATTTGTCCCCAACTCTAACACGGTTCATCTTTTGATAGTTTACAGACAATTTTAGTGAACCATATACTTTCTTGGAAAAAAGAATAGGGGATTAAGATTGAGAAAAACTAGGGTGAATGAAAACATTCTCGAACAGGTTATCTAACTGAATCTTGAGTTTCTCCAACTCATCTAGATCCATGTGATATAAAGGAATCAATATCGATTGTGTTCTTGGAACAAGATAAACCATAAAATCTACTTCTCTATCAAGAATAATTATAGAGAAATCATTTGGGGAAATTTCAGGAAATACATGAAAAAAATATTAAGATAATTAACAGAAAAAATTTCATCAGTCTCAGATGCAATAGAAACCAAAAAACTCATCATCTTTGAGCGGTAATGACCAACTTGAACAAACCTCAGGTCCCACTCTCCCTGAAATGTATGAGAGATCCTATCAGTTGTCATAAATGAAGCACTCTAATGATAAAAATAATCCTCCCCTTGATGAAAGACCGACCCATCCACACCGATGATGAAGTCGGACAAATTTTTATCCAGAACAAGAAAATACCTTATCAAAAAAGGATCGGCTGTTGTTAATGAACAAGGACACTGATACCCCTTCTCTTTCCAAATTCCAAGAGGTGTCTCTTACTATAATATAAAGGGAATAATATCCATTGTATGTTTGTGAAAATCAATAAAACATTACAATGTACATGAGTTGGAGGCACTAGTATCAAACAATGAAATATGTACTGAAGATGCATTATGGATAATAACTCTCACTATTGGAAAACCGTAATCGAATTCCATTGGACACTAATCTACAATGTGTAAATACTTCACTGTTGAGGCCTATGGATAGAGCTATATAGTCCATAAAGCTTTTGAAAACATGACATTAGCATTGGATGATGAGTAACCCTAACCATATTGAAGCATATTAAAATACGGATAGAAGTCATTTGATAACCAACACATCCACATATTTTTTCTATCTTCGTTGGAATAGGTGAGGAATATCTTTAGAGTCCAAACATGCCACATTGATAACATGTCATAAGCATAAATATAGCTAAAATAGGCAGTGTAGAGGAGGCTCACTGCTGAGACCCTCCTACACCATTTCTATGATTGTCTAGCAACTTCATCTTCTTCTTATTCACACCACTGAACCTATCACTATATAGAATATGGTATGTGGTAATGCTGACCATTTATTCCATATTCATATCTTCCATCATAGATTTTTATAATGTATCTACATTGGTTAAATGATTAAATATGAACTCATGTTATCTAATATCTTGTCCTAGACCCTGTCGGTACTTATATGCCTTCAGCAGTCCTTTCAATACCACATCCGGTGAAAAAAGAATAAACTTAAAAAAACTGTTTGTGTACCCTAACACTGAATACTCTTCATGATGTAATGACATCTACTATAGATAATTTTAAAAAATCAAAGACTCTAGAAAAAATTAATGAATGTGTAGGGTTTTAAAACCCCTATGACTCAATCCCACATGTCTGTCTACATGGACCATAGAATTCAAACATAGTTTGTCGGATCCCTCGATCCTGAATGTCGGAAAAATCACCTTGATATTTTAAAGTTTATCTATGATGTCCATTATTTGATAAATTTGATCCATGTATTCATCCGCCACTTGAGTTTTAGTCGTCAATTTAACAAAATGTGGCTTCTTGCACATCAACTTCTCTCATCGAAAAATATCTCGCTCAGATCCAGGTTGTATATTGGCAACTGCATTCTTAACTCTTATGACATCCTGAATGACAACATGGACTGCATTTATGATAATATCGATGAGGTTATAATATATAGGTGGGGTTTTTTAGGAGCATTAGCTACACCCCCTAAGGAACCCATGTAATATGTCTCTAAGGAAAAATGTTTTAAAACTATACCAAAGAGAGATTAGACATCAGAATAAATCTATGTCTAAATAGAAAACCCATATGTAGAAACTGATATTCTAAAAAACCATCAGAAGAGATTCATATCCCTACTTCCCAAAAAATCATGAGTCTCATCACGATATTTTCTGGTTAGGTACTCATCCCAACATAACATTCAAGAACTGAAAATCCAATCTCATATATAAAAAATTTTCCCAATAGAATGAATCCTAAGGATAGAACCCATTTGATACCAAACTTTAATGAACCATCTCGAGATACCCTCAACTGTAACCTGACCCGATCTATCACATATGTGAAGGGTGATACCGATCATCATGGTCCTGCGACAAGCACCGGTGCATCAAATGAAAAAGTGGAGTGATGGATTTCCACAAACCTGAAAAACCACATGTAATACATATATAAAGAAAAAAAGTAACAACAAAATAATTGCAAATATATATGCCATAACTGTATGGAAATAGAGGAAACATACAAAAGAAAAGTAACAAAAAACCCAAAAGGAAAAGCCTAACCACAAATGTCCAAAACCAAACATCTACTACAAAGGATGGCACTGATAAAATCCCACCATCTCACCACCAGCTACCATATCATATTACATGGTCATCACCACCTCACTATGGTGCCTTGCCTCTCTGTATAGTGGAATAAACGAAATTTCTTATGCCTCACCAAATAAGTGTAGAGGGTGTGTGCTTAAAAGATTAGCAAGATCCCACCTAAGTGTTCCATTAAACGTATCTATATAAAAATCATGTATTAATATTTTAATTAAATAAATGACATGAAATGTTGTAAATTAGTTTTATTGAGAACATGGTAAGAATTTCACTTTTTCACACTTCTAAACAGAAGAATGTATAACTGTTTCAAATAACACTATCCATATCTTTTTTTGAAGAATGACATGAAAATTAAGGTGATCTCAGACTACGAAGATATAAAAAATAGAACCACCTGTATCAAAACACCATGGAAGACTTCATGTCTAGGCCCTTAAAAACCCATTCCATAATTGTTATGTGCACAAATATGATCCTAAAACACTGGCCTAGGAAATAGAGTTATACCCCATGAGTAAATCTGCCAAAATGTCAATATTGGTTCCCAAGATAAATAAGACTATAAAATTGTATAAAACCCCTAGAAAAACCTCTATGATAATCATAAAACAATGGATAGTGGCCTCAAGTTAAAATTTTCACCACAGTGCCCAAGGTAACCCATGTTCTTTTTTTTAGAATTCATTTTGATGCTTTGATAATCATTTCAAAAAAATCACAATACATTTCTTTTATCAATCAGCAGGGAATCCCAATTGTCATTGAAAAACATTATTTAATCCCACTTTAAACAATCATTAAAGTATTTCATTTTGAATCAGTTTGTAATGAAAAACAATATTGTTTATTATCATAGGCTAGAGACGAAACCACCAACCTAAAATATTGGGTCGCGCACTCCCTCAGTAGGATCCACATACAATGAAATTCCATACATGAAAATAAAAGAGATAGAATAAAATACACATCAGGATTGATTAATTTTTGAAGAAAAAGTGGCCAGTAGAAGAGAGGAAACATACATACCTCAATGACGAATGCCTGTAACACCACAACCAACAAATGAGAAGGACTCAAGAGAGAGGTTGCACAACAGATTTCAATGAAACCATAAAGATACTCCATCTTAATTGAATGGATCTAAACATTCCATACAATAGTGATATTGTGATCCAATTAAATGAAGAATTCAGAAGACAATTTACCCAAAGAGACGTTCTATGATTACAATAGAGATTGAGTGTCGAACATATAAATCTAGAAGGGGTTAAATCTCTCAAAAAACCATAGAATTTCCTTAGGATGAGGGCCACGAAGAACTAACAATTGGCCTAAAACAAAATAGCCACATGATGTTTATAATAATTGTACATGGCCTTTTACATGATGTGTAACCTATGTTCATGATGTGTAACTAAAACATATTATGTACACTAAAACACCAATAACCTCAAATTAAATATCTATCCTTAAAACCACAGAAAATTTATAATAACAATTCACGATGTTTAATAGTTCTTAGTTTGATCCTTCATTTCATGACATTTATCCAGCACCCATTACATGGCATGTAATCTCATTACATGACATGTGACTGCTCTACAGCATGAAGAATCAATTGATTAATTGTGAATGTCCAAAAAATAATTGAAATCATCTTTATAGTTATCTTTCCAATCTTAATGGAGTGGAAAACCAAAAGAAGGATAAGGGAATACATAATGAATCTGTAAAGGGGCGTTACATATAATGAAATACCCAATTTACACAAAATGATATATATACCTGTAAATATAAATTTAAAACCTTTTAATGGAAATACAATTTTACCTTTAATTTTTTTCACTTTAATAATATTTTTTTTAAAATAGAAGTTATTTTTTATAGATTATTATAAATGAATAATTTTTTTTTGTAAGTGATTCATTTGTTGGTGAACAGTGAAAGACACAACATTCATATTGAAAACTGAATTTTTTATAACTCATTTATATGGATAAATTATATTTTAAAATGTTTTTATTGAATATTTATATATATTTTAAATATATTAATACATTTTTTCATTAAAATAAACATTACTTTGAAATTGGATATAAGAAAATCTCCATCAATATAACATTTTCTCTTTAAAACCATATTGTCTGGTCTTTTCTACAAAATTAGTTTTAAATTAACTTCTACCACCACTATATTTAAAATTTGGAAATGTTTATTCAATGTTTTTATTAATAATACATTTAAATTTTATTTTTGTTAAATATTGTTTTGACCAAAAAAATTAGTGACTGTAATTAATATTACATACTGTGATTAGGTAAAAAAGATTACATTGTGGTTATATATTATCTTAAGGTTACAATAATCTAGAAACATATAAAAAATACAATTAGTGTCCATTTATCGACCTAATCCACCTTTTCTCTTGGATCATTATTTGGGGAACATATTGTATGGGAGTCCTCTCAATAGAGTCTACCTTTTTATATCTAAATAAATGTCACTCATACTCCACTATAGAAAGGGCACTCACCCCCTCACATCATCACACATATCGAGCCCTTTGTATTGTATAAAAAAATCTCAAACAAGATCCCAAATTCAATCATTTCATAATATAATCCTCACATTTGGATGAAATAAAACCAAGCTATTTTATTGGTTCAAGCCAAATATAATTACTTAAAAGAGAGATATCAGCTTTCCATAAGAAAGTTTATATTATTTATTTCTAAAATACCTTAAAAATTATTAATATAAGATTTTATAATAACTTTAGTATCCTCAATATAATGATATTTTTATTTTAATGGTATATCCTACACCTACACACACTTCCAAAAAAATGATATACACAATCATCATTCATGTGTACAGCTGACTACCGCCTTGCGAATAGATATCGTTCTTTCTTCCATTACCACCATTCATGGTTTTGAATAATGATGTTAATACTATTTTTATATTACATATATACGTTATATATAATTTCTTTATAAATTTGGAATTTTTATATAATATATTATGTCATGTTATACATTTTTGGAATATGATGACTTCATTTGTGGGTGTGTGGACTACTACCTCCTCAATGTTATGTGATTTTTTTGCATAATATGTGGAATATTTTAATGATGGGTTTGGAAAAAATATATGATCTGAATGAAACTATAAAAATTCTATAATTATAATATATATATTTATATAATTTACATTATTAATTTTAGAATGATAGGAGGATAGAAATAACATTAATGGGTATGTACAACCTACCCTCTCCATGGACTGTGTATTCCATTTCATATATCTATATTTTATTGAATACAATAAATAATTATATAATAAATATATATATATATGTTATTTTTATCAATTATTTCATTTATTAAATTTCATACAATGATAAATCATGATCTATGTAAGTTGATCTAGAATAATAAGTCGATTCATGTATGAAAACAAAGAGGTTAGTATCTGAAACATTAAATTATCTCAAATTTTCTAATAAATTGGTAATATAAAGTCATTATAAAATCATATATGTTATTATATAAATGAATATAATTTTTTTTATTAAAATATTATATTAATTATATATTTGGTTTGAATGTGTATAGTTAATTCAATACTTAAGTTAATGGTTTTCTCATCTCACATTTACTTATGTGAGATAAATGATTTATTAGTTACATATTCTGGTTTGGTGCTATATATATAAAAAATGATATTCTATATCATTAATTTCTTCTATATAATGATATTAATTTTTTCAATTGATTTTCTACGTTTAAATTGCTATTAATTGTAATGTTACACAAGTAGTGATGAGATTTCCAATCTCACTTTTATTTTTATGATACTAGTACCATATTAAAAAATAATGTTTTTTATGTGGGTATATAATAATCAAGAATGTATTATATGATTTTTCTCCTATTAAATACTGGTTTTTCATATCCATTAAACGATATATCTTTAATGGGGTTATAGTTCATATGTTACCAAATCTGTTACATATTTGTTTCTCATTTTTCCTTCTTTGAGACACACGTTATGTTATGTACCTATATTCATTTACAAGTTGTATATAAAAACATTAAAAATGTTATATAATAAATCTACTTCATTCAATGATAAACTAGGATTCTTTTTTTTTGTTTTTATTTCATGGGTATTATGGTCAATGATTAGTTGTGGGGTAAGTGATTATTTCTAAAATCTCATCATTTATAATCATTGTTTATGATTATACTTTCACTGACGAAATATTTTGATCCATATCTCAAGTACACTATTGATTTTTATTCTTTTATTTTTATTCTTTATATATTCCTGTAATTATTCCATTTGTTCCATCATTTGTTAATTAAGATAAGTATGAAAATATTATAATGGAAATCCAACTTAATTTACCAAATTTAGGTTGAAATCCATTTTTAATCAAAACAATGTTTTTTTAAAATATAAAAAAAAATACTATTCATATTTTATCATGAAAATAATTTTTTTCCTATTTTTTACTTTCTAATAAATGTTTTTAAAAAAATGTATTGTTATTTTCATTTTCTAATTGAGGAAAAAAATTTCTCTATTTATGGTTAAAAAGAAATTTTCAGCATGTGAAGATATATCCTTCAACATAACCATCATTTCATTGTATCATAAATTGATGTTTTACAAGACTACGTATTTTAATAATAAAATAATCTATATTATTCTAGATATTAATTGTTTTTAATTTTTTTCATATTAATTGTTTCAAAATAAATTTATGTTCAGTAATAGTTTTAAATTATTTTCAATGTTTCTTTTAGTTGTTTTTATGGTTATTTTATACGCTAATTGTTTATCCTATTTTTTTATGATATAAGTATGAATTTTAAAATTGAAAAGTGTATTTTCATCAAGATGTTTTTTAAATTATTTTGAAATATAACATAAAATTTTTTTAAATTGGTTTTATAAAAAAAATATTTTCAACATATTTTATGACTTATTTTTAATGAAAATCATAGAGAGGATATTTTTCATAATAAATTATCCAAATTATAATTAAAAATACTTCTCCATCAATGATGAAATACATTAATATATTTTATTATTTAATTGGGATAGGATTCAAGGAAACCACCATTTGTTTATCTTAGAATGGGTTTTCAAATAGATTTTTTTTGTTAATGAATCATAATTCACATCAATGGGTTATACCATGATAAAATTTGTTAGAAATATCCCTCAATTCACAAGACATTCTATGTGTTTAAAATTTATCTCTTTTAAAGAACTTATGATATGATGACATGTTTTTCATAACCTTATCCTTTTATAGTTCATGATATTATGAATGTTTTAGTATCTAATGGAACACATATGTATGATTTCATTATGTGATAGGTGGGACCTATATATCCAAATAATTATTTTTGGTAATGATTTATATCTTTAGATATATAAAGGTATAGAATAAGGGGTAAACTCAGTTCTGTATGAAAATGTTTTAATGAAGAGTAAAATCGATTCAATATGAATGGTATTGAATGAGGAATGAACATGTTTTAGTTTTACTGTGATGGAATTAAAAGTGAAAATGATTCTATAATAAAGGTATTTAGTGGGAAGTGAACATGGTTTAGTAATAAATGGATAGAACATGATGTGAACCCTATTCAGTAATACAAGTCTCGAATAGAGAGTGAACCTGGTTTAGCGATGGAATTTGAGCACTATAATGTACTTAGGAGTGAATGTTGACTAAAAATATGTTTTGGAATGTAAAAACATACACCAGTTATGGCCTTTAAAATATGCCATGATAACCATAAAAATCATATTTTATATTTATGTGTCTTCAAAAATTTCGATTATGTTTCCTATGTTATTATATCATGGATTATGCTCAGTGATTCATGTATTACAAATGACCAATATTTACTACATGAAAAATATATATGATATTCGAAATTCATTGTCAAATCATTGAATGTTTTTGTTATCTTATAATACCCTAATTTTTGTGTTATAATTATGTATCTCCTCTAATTTTTACCTTTACCAGGCCTTTGAGCTCACCCTTTCTTGTGTTTCCTTTATCCAAGCTATAAAGAATGTTTTTACATAGGATTACATTAGGATGTGTTATTTATTTGATATATTTAAGATCATTAACAATAATATAATAATGTGTTCATAGTTTCCAATAACACTTAACAATTATGGTCCTAAGGCATATAATTTTATAATGTGAAAAATATTCTTCCAAAAATGAAGTAATATCTATGTACTTTATGTATGGTTCCTTATAGATACCATGTTTTTTCATGTATGAATTTCAAATATATCGTTAAAGATTTTCATATCTATGAACTCACATTTAATGGGATTCCACATCCCAGGGTTCCCAACAGTATTTTGATAAAAATGTTAAATATATTTTCTATTAAGTGTTTATTGTTTCATAGAAATAATGGGATAAATCATAAAAGTGGTAAAAAATATTATAACAAGATCTATTATAGAACACATGTTTTACCCTTGGTATAAAATAAAACTATTTGTATTTTTTTTGTCCATATAAAATTGTTGTTAATGGGTTAATTGAGTGGATTTATTTATTTATTTCATTAAGAAAACTATACAAAATTCCATATATATGTACTCCATCAATGAATATATCATTCATTTTCTACATGACAATATTACCATTGAGACAAGAATTTCCCCTATCAATGAAGAATATAGACTTGGAAAAAATTTCAATTAGATTAAAGTTAATCAAATCAATTTGAATGCAATAGATCTTCCTCCATTATTAGTGAGAATGTTCATCATCATCAAATGATCCAATCATTAGGATTGAAACATCATTTTTATACTTCCACCCTTATAATTAAACATTATATAATGTCCATTTATTTAGTTTTATATTGTTTTATTAGATCCTTTTCATGTACTCATATATTATATTTATTTTCATTATTTTATTAGTGCTTGTTTTATCCTAATTCTCACCATGAATATGACATATTTATATTTATAGACATAAAAGGATAGTCCAGTGATTATTTCAGCCTTATTTCTTATGATTTCCCCACACCATTCATTTTTTTCTTTATCACTTAATCATGGGATCACAAATTAACAATTATTAGGTGTGACTAAGCATGATCAAACACTTTGACTCAAAGTAGATTCGCCTGCGTTGAATTCACTAGTGACCTAAATAAGAATTATGGTGTGTTGTGGGATGTATGTGATTATAAAATTTAGTTGGATTTCTGGTATAGAATAAAGGGGAATAAAAGGTTATGGACGTGCACAAAAATTTAAACAAATAAAAAAATATCCACTTCAAAGAAACTATTGGGATAGAAATGATGGTTGTTGGAGGTTCTAATCGATATCAAGTTATCAAATGGTGGTATTTTTCGTGGAGGATTCAAATTTGCTCACATAAAATGGATGTAGATTTGATTAGTAAATCCTAAAATACATCGTATTGTCTAATACCACAGAGTGGATATCCCTCTAGCTATTGTGGGTAATGATTCTAGGAGAGAAAAATTTTACAGATAGTGTGGGACCTCCACAAGTGTTGTCACCTGGTGCTGGAAATCTAGTGTGTATGGTATGAGTTAATATAAACATTCATGACCAGGTACATATCATGTACTGACACATGGATAGTGTATATAGAAACCACAGGAAGGACAGAAGCGAGATATCATCTAGGAATACACACCATTTATCTATTAGAAAGGCTTGAGAGATATTACTCAAACATTATTAGGAGAATGGGTAGGAATCTAGGTTCATTAATAATGATAGTTAATAATTATACATGTCATGTAGGTGTACATAGGTAGATATACTTGTATGGATAGGGACGTAACCACATATATGGTTGGGACTAATTTCCCTATTCTTCCCCCTTACACATCACATATCTTGAATTTTTTGGAAACTTTACCTCTATTATCTCCATCATTTGGACATGGATATTGTTATACAAGAAGAATATATTGATTTTTGTTTCATGTAAAATGAGATGGTTGACTTCATGTTGGATTTAATTATTTGGTTTGGGATATTCAAGTCATGACACATTTTTTGGTGACATTTGATGATGGTAGTTATTAGGAATGATTATTAGAAATACTAGAGTGTAACCCTCCTACTAGGAAGGGAATGGGTCATTCCCTATTATAGAGGCATTGGAATTTTGGGATTGGCATGGATTCTCAACAGTTAGAGTTGAACCCTCCTAACCGGTAGTGAATGGGTCCATGAACACTATTGTGTCACCCTACTACCTTAATATGGAATGGGTCCTCTATCAAAAATCATAGTAGAAATCACCAACAGGGCATTGCATGGGCCCACCTCCATTATATTATCACCCACCTTCCATGACATCTAATGGTTCTTTTATATGCTATTAAGGTGGAACCCTCATACATTTATGTGCATTGTTCTTCATCCCTTATAGTTCCACCCCAAAATAATATCATGTCTTCAGTATGATACCCATTGATTGCATCCTCTTGATTATGCATTATTATGGAGAGGAATGGATCAAAATGGATTATTTTTAAAACTAACTTTTTAGATGTGGCTTATTATTGCTGGACATTTAGAACTGATGGATGACTATTTTTTATGAATACGATGTGAGATTGAGATCCCCATTCTCTCTCATTCTAATTTTTCTTTGTTATAATATATATATATATCATTATATTTACAGTGATTTTAAATACACTTTTTATATTGTTTGAGTTTCCTACTTCTATTATGTCTCTTTAACCCCCCCCCCCCCCCTTCAGCCTTTAGGTGGTTAGACTGGGTATTTATATACACATCTATAAATGGTATATTCCCTCACATTCTTCATCTCATAAAGATGAAGGTCTGGTCATTATTGATTAAAGGGGGTTACAAAGATACCCTAGTGTATTTGACCCCATTCGGTGGTCAAGCATGGATATTTTTAGTTGGGCTCTCCAAAAATATAATATTTTATTTTTTTTATATTGGGACATCTTTCTAGTTAGGCTTTTCTTGTTCCCCTTTTTCTGTTAAGAATATGAGGTCATACTCTTATATTCTGGATTTGTTTTACATGAATGGTTTATTCTATATATATTTCATTTGTAAAAATTATTCATCTAAACATCTATATAGAAATTGGTAGGTGTGTGTATAAAATTACAGTAAAAAATGGCCACCCATTTTTGTAGTAGTTTTTGATTCTTTTCACTATCCCCTAGCCTACAAATGTGGGAATAGTGTAATTATTTCTCAATATCCATTGGTAAGAATCATGATGCGTAGATGAAACAAGTCCTATAATAATCTCTATGAAACATGATTATCCCATGGAATAGAAATGGGTTCCATAAGATTATATTTGAAAAATTTTTAATCCATGTATATAATGAATTAGGAAGATACAATTAAAAATAATCCATAGTGGAGAATATGTAGAAAAAGGGTTTTTATGTTGATGAAATTGAATACCATTAAACTGTACATAAATTCACTTTTAGGAACATTATATTTTCATTTTGAAAAAAAAGCATTTTATATCCAAAAAGTAGTTGACATTTATTTTCTTCAAAATATTGATGAAAAAAATTTAAACTAATATTAAATATGAATAATAACCATGATGGTTTGAAATTCCATTCATGTCATTCATGTCAAAACTGATATTCCTTTCAAATTTATGGAAAAATAAAAATGGGAATTTTTTAGAAAAACAACATAATTATTCCTTTCAAATCCATTTAAAATTTATTTTATGAAATTTTTCAAAAAAATATAAATCATTTTAATAAAATAGTTTCAGTATTCGAAGGGTTTTCATCTAATGTGTGAAATAAATAAGCATTTTCATAAAAAAAATCTATGAGATACTGAATATACAAATGGATCCTGTGATTTTATCAACAAAAAGATTATAATGAAAAAATGATGATATTATTACATTAAATCTGAATGACTTTAGTAACATCAGATTGTAACAAACCGTTAATGAATAAAATTTAATGAAACATATAATATATTTAGAATAAATAAATTCACAATATTACATTTCAAATGGGCTTTAAATTATCCTCGTAAAAGATTATAGATTTATAGCATGAAAAATGTCTCAAAGAAAGAAAATTAGGAAACATGTCCCTTATCACATATGTATCATTTAAACTGTAAAACATGTAAAAATACTTTACCCAATCTATATGGATAACTGATATTTTAAATGGGAATAAATATAAAATATATTAATTTATATTATATACAAGACATAGAAGAACAATGTTGTGACTATATAATGTATGTCACTAATATAGAAGTGAGATGAAAAATAAGTTACCACTTTAGTATTATTTTGAATCACAATACCCATTAAATAATAAAATAAAATAAATGATGAAATATAATTATAATAGGTATATACAAGATATAACATGTTAAAAGTTCCATATATACACCCAAAATAAACTCTTGATGAATTTTCATTTATTATCAAAAAATAAATGAAACACTATAAATCCCATAACTGAATTATCAAATTCCTTTGTACGTGTTCAAACCCACTATATAATAAATATGATTTATGAAAAAAATTTATATAACCATAAATATAGATAATATTTCATAAAGTATTTGGTTATGTTTTTCCATTACTCACTTATAACAAATTCTTTATTAAATCACATTTCGTGAAATAACAAATTTGTTTTTCATATATGTTTTGATTTTTTATTTTATGTAATATTAATTTTATCACTATTACATCATAAAAAAAATAATGAAATATTTATAATATTTATGGATAAATTATATTTTTAACACCAATTATGAAATATGGTTTTAATAAATTATATACATCATGATCATGTAGATGGTAGGTTGTACGTACACATGAGTAATAATTGCATTTTTGAACAATCAATATGGAATATGGGTATGTAATATTTAATATTTATATAATTATATTAATATAATAAATAAAATATT
The DNA here is from genome assembly GCA_963277665.1 of Viscum album. Taxonomy (NCBI): domain Eukaryota; kingdom Viridiplantae; phylum Streptophyta; class Magnoliopsida; order Santalales; family Viscaceae; genus Viscum; species Viscum album. The sequence goes on along the minus strand of OY728133.1, from coordinate 259,924,828 downwards.
ATTATTTTATATATACTTAAAGATGACATAAAATATTTTTGGTCATTAATGGAGAGAGTCCCATTGATTCGTGAAGGCCTTTGTCCAAACATACACACGCAATGTTCTGATAATTCATTGAGTGAAAAGTTATGAAATAAAATGATATATTTTATTATCTGAATGAAAAAATATTTCATGAATATCATAATTATTTAACAAACACACATACACACATATATATATAATGTATTAATTATCATTATACTTATTATCTTCCATGAACTGTGTCAGGAAAAAATGAATCATATCGCTTCATTAGGTGGTAGCACGATGTACACACGATGACGTTATTTTATCCAATATGGGATATAAATTTAAAATAATTTATATAATTTATATAATGGGTATATAGGTATAATAATTTTATAAATATCATATATATATTTCTTATAAATCATCATAACCAACACCGAAAGATGGTATTGGAAATGTGAAAGACATCAGTCTGTGAGCCCGTACTATGCCCTGCACAAGAATGATCATTTCATAACCCATTTGATGGAAGTTGATATGAATGTAATAAATTTAATTAGAAAACATATAAATATATAGATTATATGTGTGTTGTTATATAAATATGTTTTAGTAATATTTTAGTGAGTTTTAGGCATAAATAAAATAAAAACACCCATTGAAGAACATTACATTTTTTGTGGGTAAACTCCTTAGGTTTGCACCCAAATACTTATAAGGTTGGATTACATCCAAAAATATTCTTCTAGAATGAGAGGTGAGATATTTATAATTAATTTTTTAAGGTCATGGATGAACCAAACTGGTTTGTATGTGTTAAAAGAATATGATAGTGGGTGACCTTTTATAAGTGAGGATAGTGTCACACCTATAATATATGAAAAGGTAAATGTTTAACCACATTTTTCAAAATTCAAAAGGGTAAAAAAATTGAGTATTGTCTACAATTATAAATTATAGTGTAGAAATATTTCCATAAAATATATTTTATAATTGGTTTTATTTCATTTTATTCACTATATTTTTACTTTCCCCCCTAATGAATCCATTTTTACCTTTACCACACTTATTAATTTATACAATTTTCAAAATAAAATTTGGTCAAAATCATTGTTGAACATATTAAAAAATATTAATTTTTTTGATTCAAACTATTGAATTCATTTTATAGTATTGTATTTATATAATATAAAAATTTAATTTTAAATTAAACATGTAAGTATGATCAAAAAATGGGTTTTTAAGAACTGTACTTTTCAAGAAAAATATGAAATCATGTTAACTCTATAACAAGTTATAATCATCATTTGAATATTAAATAATATTTAATGATATATAATATAAAAAGTTAATTTATTTTTTCCCTCATTGGGGATTCTTAAATTAATTAAAACATGGAAACAATACACCCTTTAAAGTAGTTTTTAGAAAAATCCCGTTTTTTAAACCAAAGACAAACTAAATGTAAAAAAAATGAAAATAATTAAAAAAATTAAAGAGGGTAAAATATAAATATATAAAAAATATTTTACTTTAAATAATATTCAATTAATAATATTACTTTTAAAATTAATATTTTTTAAAAAGAAATGACGATTTTACAAAAATCAATATTTTTCACTATTCACTATCATATCAATATATTTATAAAAATCCCAAACTTTTCACAGAAGGTAATTTTTTTATATTATAATTTTTAAAGATAATTTATTTTAAAAACTTATATTTCAAAAACAATAATAATTTATTTTAATATTTTATCACTAAATAAAATATAAATAGTTTTTGAAGAAAACAAAATTATGATGAAAAATTTACAATTATATAAATTGATTAATTATTTAATAATATTTTATATATTTTTTTAAATTGAGTAGTAGATATATATATATATATATATATATATATATATATATGTATATCATAAGGAGTTTAATAAAATCCATACCATCCTATTTATCGACTATATTTTAATGGTCATATTTATGATAATATTATCACATTGTTTGTTAAACAACAGTATTGAACGTCTTTTAGGTTGTCAATCATACCAGACTTGTGTTATTTTGTACTAGAAGGTATTAAAGAGATTAAATATATCAAGGATATAATTTATATTAATATATATGTTTGATACATACTCATTTGTTCTTGTTTTTTTATGATATACATTAGAAAACATAGTTTCTTCTATAAATCTACATAGGTGTTATATCCATTATTTTATTGTAGTTTTAAAATTTAAATTAAATTAATCGTTTCAAAATTGGATTTAATGAAATTTTCTAAATACTAATAATATATTAAATGATTTAAAATTCATTAATATTTTAGATTTATCCCAATTATTGTGATATAGTTGTAACCATCAATCGAGGAACTATTATTAGTTATTTATCAATTTAAAGAAATATTATTAACCCTTAAACTGTTGAAAAAATTAAAATTATTTTAATTATCAAAAGTTTTAGTGAAGGGTTAAAAACCCATAATGGTAAAACAGTGATCCAAATATGTCCAACTATTATTATATGGTCGAATTTGTAGTTATCCTCATCTTATCTTAAAATTATATAAATTTGGATCCCTTTCACTATAGAAAAATATATTAATTTAATACATTATGAAATTTAAATAAATTAAGTTCTATTAAAATTAAAATTAAACCCACATTTTACATTATTTATACCACATGTATCCATCTAACACAACTAAACCCTTCCTATTACTCTAATAAATTTCCATTTCCATGTTATATAGGTTCTAGATTATTTAAAACACATACCAAATATCTATTGGAATGTGATGTATAGGATGCCTATTGAAGAATAAGAAATCAACTTTTCCAAACCATTATTGTTAATTTATTATTCTTTTACTATTATAAAATTCAAAACTTTGTAAAATAAAAAATATACTATCATTATTATCATGACATGTTATTATGATTATGGTAGAACCATATTCTTTCCCTTTTCGATATTATAAAATGATAAAACATAACTCATGTGAACGTATAACATATTGTCTCTACATAGCGGGGACATTCGTTTTTCAAAACAACATTATTTAGAAGGATATAAAGATCTAAATAGTTATTTTATATGATATTTATATCTGAAATATTATTCTAAAACTATAATATTATATATAAATTCTTAACTTTCTATACATTTGAATATGATGACATTGCTCTTTTTAACAAGTGGACTACCACCTCAACAAATTGATGTGATCTAGTTTTCATTTACACTTAACATGGATATTAATAATTATTTATTTAATTACTATATATGATATATTATATACAACAATTATTATTTAAAGATTAATTATTTCTCCCCTTTTTATCATTTCTTCTACCGAAATGTGAATACAACATTCATGTTTATGTACGGCCAATAGTCTCAATGATTAATGTAACACCCCAAGTATGTAATGAATAATATATATTTTTATCTATGTCTATTAATTAATAAGATAGTGTTTTAGAGGCTTAAAATGAAAATAAATACAATCATAAGCATGAAATACACTAATATTTTTCTAAAAGATTGTTTTACTGCCTTTTGATGGAAAACCATTTTTAAATCTATCTTTTGACAATTTTATAGGATATATTTTTCAAAATAAATATATTCATTATGATTGGGATGTTGAATTTTACATTGGTTAAATTTTTGGTATTTTTCTAACAATGTTCATTTTTTTATGAATAGTGAAAAATACTGCATTTTACATCAAAACTGCTTCTAAATCTAATTTATTTATATTATTAGATTATATTTTGAATTGTTTTTAAAGTGAAATTAGAATATATTTTTACCATTTAATCCAACGGTGGTTGTTGGAAACAATTTCACTTTGAAATTGGACTTAAACTAGTGTCAATCTTTTGATACTTATTGTTTCATAAAAACACGCTATTCGTCATGACAATGGGAATTAATTATTAAATTAATTAATGTTACTTATATGTTTTTAATTTTCTAAAATAGACTTCATTTTTTAATTTGTAATATCAAATATAGCTTAGGGTGAATTTTTGGTATTTTTATGAAAAACTTCAATTTTTGATGAATAGTGAAACCACTAAGTGGTACTTATAAAAACTGATTTTTCGTTTAAATAAAATTTTACCACTTCTGTGTTTTGAATTTAAAAAATCTGACATACATGGTTGTCATTAAGAAGTAAAATTTGGTTCAATGAGATTATAATAATTATTTGGTGAATAGTAACTTATTAAGTTTTTAATCGCGATTAGAGGTAATTAGTGTAGTTTAAGGTAAAAATATTGCTTTAATAAAATGAGATGAGCTTGAAACTTGTCCTACCCTAATTGGATGTGTCATGGCCGACCAAGACAAGACATGGGTCAACTTGGGGACCCCAGGAGACACTTTGGATGGCAAATGACATTGATTAATTTTTATTTAATGTTAAAGTAAAAATGACACAAACATGAGTTATTTTACTAAACAAATTTTTACAAGAGGTTATAAAGATCATAGTTTTGATTATAAATAGTCATTGGAAAGATAGAAAGATTTCTTACATAATAGTATTTTTTTATAATTTTTAGACATGAAATAAATTAAATTATTTACGACATCATAATGATGCAGCGATGACCTCATTATTTAACGATTTAAATAAAATCGAAAGATAATGTAAAATCTAAGACCTACACATGGACAAAACCAACTGGATGAGTGGATTTCGAACCCTTATCACCTTATCCTCTAATTATATCAATGTGGGGCCTTTTGAATCCGAAAATCATTTTAAAATAAAGTAACATATCTTTACATTCCAAGAGTACCCCTCCTCTCCTCTTATAAAAGGCCTCCACCTCTACCTCCTTACCCACACTTTCACAGCCATTGGATCATCCAACCCCTTCCCATTTTTTCTCTCCACTTCCCTCTCTTACTTCTTGAAGCCTCACTTTGAGCAGAAGTCTTCCCATGGAATCTTTGGAGCTCAAAGCAAAGGGAGTTACCCGATTTTAAGGTAATGTCTTCACTTGAGTCCTTTTGTTTTTTTTCTACTCCAACCCCCTAAACACTTTTTATTCTTTTCTTTCGTAACAAATCCAATATTATCAATATACAAGGATGTTTTAATAATATGTATTGGAGCTACACTTAAACACACCTACATCTAATGGTTAACGAACATACTGTTTCCGTGGATGGCGAATTTATGCCTCCCGAAATGATGATTGTTCAACATTCTTTTAACACCTTCAAAGGTGGCCATTAATATGTCACTATATTTATATATGATATATAATATGTTTATGTTTTCCTTAAGCTTCTGTATTTTTTATTTTGTGTATACCTTTATGGTTTCCATTATGGGTAAACATGATATCTTCATTTAAGGAAGTGCAGACTACCGCCCCCTCAAAGTGAGTTGATTCGTTAAATACCATATGTGGGATGTATAAAGGATGGAACTATGATATTATATATGATATTATACTGGAATTATAATATACCTTTATATCATTATGATTCCATTCTATAAAATACAAAATAGAAATGAAAGTACCGTTCATGCGTACGTACGGCTTACCGTCTCCATGAACAGTGCATTTCATTTCTTAACTCTAAATGATTATGTAATATTATAAATTCATGAATGTACTGGATATATATGAAATATATGATATCTACATCATGAATACCATTCTGGATATAATGGATACATGAAAAACTTGTAATTATAAAGGGTTTATTTTTTACTCAAGTACCAATGATTGTTAAAATGACCGTTATTAACTTAAATAATTACATAGAGTTCATGACATGGTAATAAGTGATATAAAAGGAATAATGAACTTGAAAAAGGTTCTTAAGAAAGTATAAATTAACTCAAGTTTATTATTTAGGACATTAAAGAACGATCGAGTCAAGTCGAACCCAAGGTATGGGACTTCGTCTCAATCTCCTTTCATTAAGAAATATTTTGTTTTATACACAACCTTATTTTATACAGTGTATAAACCCCTTTGACTTTTGCGTTTATTCAAAAGGAATCTTTATTTATACGAAGTGTTTACTAAATGACAAAAGGAAATGTTTTTGTCGTACGTATGTGCCGACAACGACTTCTCCGCCGCCGTGACCATTATTTGAGTTTCAGCTTCCTCTACAAGCCATACCTTTTATTTTAATGAAAAATAAATATCATGTTTTACTTTCTTTTATTTTGGTATTGGAAATGGTTTTCATAATGTTTTTATATCAATGTTTTGTATTGATATCTTGTGATTTAATGGTGGAAATGCTATGTTTCCTTTATGCATGTTTTATGTGATACGATTATGTTGAGGTTTTTTGGCATTATTATGAAGACGGGTGGTTCCGTGATTAACTAAGGGCAGGTGAGCCCGATAGAGCACTCCAATGCATTGGGAAATGCGAAGGAGTGAACCGTTAGGTTTCTCCGAAGAGATTTAGGGAATATACTATGATGGGTATTCGAAACGTAACCAAGAGGGTTACTCCCTACATAAGAATGTTATGAATGCCTCAAATTACCTTTGTGTCTTATGATTTCAACGATTTATTCATGATTTGATGAGGTATGTTAAGGTGCTTATGTTTTATGGGTAAAGTATGATTTCATTCTTATGTATATCTGTACCCATGTTTCCTTTCCATATTTTTATATCCCTTACTGAGCTTTTTATGCTCATCCCAAGTTTTTTTAAAATGTTTTTCATAGGTCAAGGGAAATGTACATGATATGATGATAGTGTCAAGGAAGATTCAAGAAAGAATCCATGTTTTATTTTAAATATGTTTCCATTGATGGGAAAGATGAATACTATCATTATGTAACCACTTTGTTTTTACATGGAATGTAATGCAAGATTTATTATCTAATTCTCTAAAACTCTAAACCTGAAAAGATCCTCAATGTGTAATCTTGTAATAACTCATGATTAAGTAATGTTTAAGGCTAGGGCCTAATAGTTGGTATCAATGGTCAGTTTAGATAACTTTAGGAGTTAGAATTCTATTAAATGATTATCCAAAAAAAATTTATGGTGAAATTGAAGTGATATAGTATTTGAAGATTACGATGTTGCTTCATCTAAGACATGTTTGTTCAGAATGGTTTTCCGCAGAGGAAATAGGGAAGCAGTGCTAGAAAGGCATGCAGAAGGAAATAACCTTCCGAATCAGCATCCATAGATGGTCAGAATTGGAACCAAACAGTTTTTTGCAGTAATGGCATAGTTGACTCAAGCGATAAATGGTGGTGGTATCCATGCACGAGATCAGCCGGATCAACTGCAGAGGAACATGTCATTGGTGGAACATTTCATGTGGCAACATCCCCCATCATTCAGAGGATCATCTGACCATGTGCTAGCTGAAGGGTGGATTAAAGCACTGGAGAAGATTTTCGTTGTCATGAGGTGTTCAGACAATCAAAAGGTTAGTCTTGCTATTTACCATTTGGAGGGTGAATCAGATCAGTGGTGGTCGATGGTTAAAAATATCCGGGACGCTGATGAGATTGACGCTCTAGACTGGGATGAATTCAAAGGTATGTTTCTTGAGAAGTATTTTCCTAAGGCTGTTCGACTTAGGATGGAAAAGAAATTATTGGAATTGAGGCCAGAGGAAGACTTAGTGTCTACCTATGAAGAAAAGTTCACTCGATTGGCAAGGTATGCTCCAAATTTTATCCGAGACCTTTATAGTAAAATCAATTGTTTTTACTCAGGAATAAAGCCAAAATATCGAAGGACATTAGCTTCTCGTGAGTTTAAAAGTTATGAAAAATGGTTCGATTTGCTGAGAAGGTGGAAATGGAGTTTTTCGATGATCAAGTGTTCTATAACAACCAACAGAAGAAGATACCGAGGTGTCAGGAGAAAGGTAATAATTCTTCAACAAAGTCTGATGGTAAGAAAACTAAGTTTCCAGTTTGTGATAAATGTGGGAAAAGGCATGCTGGGGAATGTCTTCTGAATTCTGGAAAGTGCTACCGATGTGGTAAGATGGGACATAAGGCTCGTGATTGCACTTAAAAGGATCAAGGTGATGGTAAGACCAAATATGATTTACAGTTAGTGAAATGTTATAAATGCAATGAGATGGGTCACTATGCAAACGAGTGTCCGACAAAGAGATTGAGTGATGGGAAGCAGTTAGACTACAAGCAAAAAGGGGTGGTGAAGTCATTTTCAACTACTTCAGTAGATGTCGGGCCATCAAATGAAGTTGTATCAGGTACTTTGTTTGTTTTTTCAGATTATGCCAGTGTGTTGATTGATTCGGGGTCTACACATTCTTTCATCTCTGAAACCTTTTCTAGTAAAAAGTGAATACCATATCAAGAAATGACTCCTGAACTTGTGGTAAAAATACCTGGGGGAAATGTTGAGGCAAAAATAATTTATAAGAATCTTCCTATCCTTATATGTGGAACGAACCTACTTGCAAACCATATTGTTCTACCTCTAGTAGAGTTTGATGTTATCCTGGGTATGGATTGGATCTCTATTTACCATGCTAAGATTGACTGCAGAGCTAAAGACGTTTCTTTTCAGAAAGGCTTTCAGTTTTTGTACAAGAATGAACCCTTACTGTTGATAACTTCTCAATAGGCCGAGAAACTTGTAAAAGGTGGAAATGAATGTTACCTTGCACACATCGTTGAAAATAAAGGAACTGTTCAGATTAATGAAGTGCCAGTGGAAAATGAGTATCCTGATTTTTTTCTTGATGAGTTGCCTGGAATAGTACCAGATCGGGAAGTTGAGTTTACTATTGACTTAGTTCCTGATTCTAAGCCAATTTGAAAACCCCCCTTATCGAATGGCTCAAATTGAACTTTTATAGTTGAAGGAGCAATTGCAAGCTTCATTAGAGAATGGTTCCATTCAACCTAGCACATCACCATGGGGTACTCCTGTTTTATTTGTTATAAAGAAAGATGGTTCAATGAGACTTTCCATTGATTATAGAGCCTTGAATAACATCACTATTAAGAACAAATATCCTTTTCCTCATATCGATGATTTGTTTGATCAGCTCCAGGGAGCTCAGTATTTTTCAAAGATTGACTTGAGATCGGGGTACCATCAGCTGAAGGTAAATGAAGCAGACATTCCGAAGACTGTGTTTCGTACAAGATATGGCCATTATGAATTTGTAGTAATGCCTTTTGGGCTAACCAATTCACTTGGTGTATTCATGGACTTAATGAATAGAATTTTCCGTGAGTTCTTGGATAAGATTGTGGTGGTTTTCATTGATGATATTTTGTTGTTTTATAAAAGTAAAGAGGAGCATGAAAGACATTTAAGGGTTATCTTGAAAAACATAAAAGAAAATAAATTGTATGGGAAATTCAGAAATTGTGAGTTTTGGTTGCAACAAATTTCTTTCCTTGGTCACATTGTTTCTAAAGATGGTATAACTGTTGATCCTGCAAAAACAAAAGTTGTGGAAGACTGGCCAAGACCCACAAATGTAACTGAGATTCGTAGCTTCCTTGGTTTAGCATGCTATTACCGAAGGTTTGTTAGAAATTTTTAATGGTTATCAAGTCCAATGACAATGCTAACTTGGGAGGGTGTTAAGTTTACCTGGAAAAAAGAATGTGATGATTGTTTTCAGGAATTGAAAAGAAGAATGGCGAATGATCCAGTTTTGGCTCTACCTTCCAGGAAGGGTGAGTTTGTTATATACAGTGATGCTTCATTGAAAGGACTTGGTTGCATCCTAATACAGAATGATCAGATAATTTCTTATGCTTCACGACAGTTGAAAACCCATGAGGTAAATTACCCTACACATGATTTGGATTTAGATGCTGTTGTTTTCGCTTTAAAAATTTGGAGGCATCATTTGTATAGAGTAATGTGTGAAATATATACTGATCACAAAAGTTTACAGTATATATTCATTCAAAAATAGTTAAACATGAGACATAGGAGATGGCTGGAATTATTCAAGGATTATGATTGTACAATTCATTACCATCCGGGAAAAGCAAATAAAGTGGCTGATGCTTTGAGTCGAAAATGTAATGCTTCATTAGCAATGTAGCGTTTGGAACGTGATCCTTTGGTTAATGATTTGATGAACTTTGGCATAGAAGTTGTTGGTGTAGGAAGTTATTCTGTTTTGTTTCAGGTATCAGTGAGATAATATCTATCAGATAGAATCATGCAAGAACAGAAGAAAGACAGTGAGTAGCAGAAAAAGGTAGAGCTGGTTTAGAAAGGTAAGTTGCATGAATTCAACATTGATAGTGATTGTGTTTTGAGATTTGGGAAGAGATTGTTTGTGCCTTGTGATTCACAGTTGAAGAGAGAGTTGTTATGTAAAGCTCACAGTTCTCCGTTTTCAGTTCATCCTGGCAGTACTAATATGTACAGAGATCTATGGGAGTATTACTGGTGGGATGGAATAAAAAGAGATATTGCTGATTTTACTGTGAAGTGTTTGACTTGTCAGTAGGTTAAAGCAGAGCAGTAGTTACCAAAAGGGATGCTTCATCCTTTACCAGTGCCAGAGTGGAAATGGGAGAATATATCCATGGACTTTGTTGTGGGATTACAGAAGACATCTCGAGGTAATAGTGCAATCTGGGTTATTGTTGATCCATTGACCAAAACTGCTCATTTCCATGCTATACAAGATACGTTTTCCCTAGATAAACTTTCCCGTTTGTATCTTAAATATATAGTCAGGTTACATGGAGTTCCTCTCTCCATTGTATCTGATCGTGATCCAAGGTTCACTTCTAACTTTTGTAAATGCCTTCAGAAGTAGTTGGGTACTGAATTAAATTTTAGTACAACATTTCATCCTCAATCAGATGGGCAGTCAGAACGAACAATTCAGACCTTGGAGGATATGATATGCGGTTGTTCTATGGATTATCAGGGAAGTTGGGACCAACATCATTCTTTGGTTGAATTTTCATATAATAACATTTTTCATTCCAATATACAGATGGAACCATTTCAGGCATTATATGGGAAGCAGTGTTGAACTCTATTTTTCTAGGATGAAGTGGGTGAAAGGAAGCTGATGGGACCAGAATTGGTAGAAGAGATGGCAAAAAAGTTCAGTTGATTTAGAAGCACATGAGAACAACTCAGAGTAGGTAGAAGAGTTATGCAGACAACAGGAGGAAGGATCTAACTTTTGAGGTAGGTGATCATGTTTTTCTCAAAGTCTCACCATGGAAAAGTGTGATGCGATTTGGTAAGAAAGGAAAGCTGAGTCCAAGGTTCATTGGACCATATGAAATTCTTGAGAGAGTTGGATCAGTTGCATACCAGGTGGCTTTACATCTGAGTTTATCTCAGGTACCCAATGTTTTTCACGTTTCGATGTTGAGAAATTATATGCCAGATCCATCTCATGTTTTGAGTCCAGAGGTAGTTCAGTTGGAAGAGAACCTATCTTATGAGGAACAACCGGTCCAGATTCTTGACCACAGGGAGAAAGTGTTACGAAATAAGGTGATTAATCAGGTAAAGGTTTTATGCAAAAACCAAATGATGGAAGAGGCAACATGGGAATCTGAAAATTCAATGAGGGATAAGTACCCCCATTTATTCGATAAGTAAATAAATTGCGGGGACACAATTTTCTAAAGGGGGGAATGATGTAACATCCCAAGTAAGTAATGAATAATAGATTTTTTTATCTATGACTATTTATTAATTAGATAGTGTTTTAGAGGCGTAAAATGAAAATAAATACAATCTTATGCTCGGAATACACAAATATTTTTTTAAAAGATTGTTTTACTGCATTTTGATGGAAATCCATTTTTAAATCTATATTTTGACAATTTTATAAGATATATTTGTCAAAATAAACATATTCATTATTATTGGGACATTGAAATTTACATTGGATTATTTTTTGGTATTTTTCTGACATTGTTCATTTTTTATGAATAGTGAAAAATACTGCATTTTACATCAAAACGGATTTTTAATATAATTTATTTATATGATTAGATTATATTTTGAATTGGTTTTAAAGTGAAATTAGAATATATTTTTACCATTTAATCAAATGGTAGTCGTTGGAATCAATTTCACTTTGAAATTGGACTTAAACTAGTGTCAATCTTTGATACTTATTATTTCATAAAAACACGCTATTTGTCATGACTGCAGGAATTAATTATTAAATTAAGTAGTGTGACTTATATGTTTTGAATTTTTTAAAATAGACTTCATTTTTGAATTTGGAATATCAAATATAGCATATGGTGAATTATTGGTATTTTTCTGAAAAACATCAATTTTTGATAAATATTGAAACCACTAAGTGGTACTTATAAAAAATGATTTTTCGTTTAAATGAAATTTTACCACTTATGTGTTTTGAATTTAAAAAATCCGACATACATGGTTGTCATTAAGATGTAAAATTTGGTTAAATGATATTATAATAATTTTTTGGTGAATAGTAACTTATTACGTTTTTCATCGCGATTAGAGGTAGTTAGTGTAGTTTAAGGTAAAAATAATGCTTTAATAAAATGAGATGAGCTTGACACTTGTACTACCCTCATTGGATGTGTCATGGCCGACCAAGGCAAGCCATGGGTCAACTTGGGGACCCCATGGAGCCACTTTGGATGGGAAATAACATAAATAACTTTTTATTTAATGTTAAAGTAAAAATGACACAAACATGATTAATTTTACTAAAACAATTTTTACATGGGGTTATAAAGATCAGATTTTTGATTATAAATAGTAATTGGAAATCTAGAAATATTTCCTACATCATAGTATTTTTTTTATAATATATATACATCAAATAAATTAAATTATATATGACATCATGATGATGCAACGATGACCTCATTATTTAACGATTTAAATAAAATGGAAAGATAATGTAAAATCTAAGACCTACACATGGAAAAAACCAATTGGATGAGTGGATTTAGAACCCTTATCACCTTATCCTTGAATTATATCAATTTGGGACCTTTTTAATCCAAAAGGCATTTTCAAATAAAGTAACTTATCCTTACTTTCCAAGAGTGCCTCTCCTCTCCTCATATAAAATCCCCCCACCTCTACCTCCTTACCCACACATCCAAAGCCTTTGGCTCGGCCAAAACCTTCCCATTTTGTCTCTCCACTTCCCTCTATTACTCCTTGAAGCCTCACTGTGGGCCTAAGTCTTCCCAAGGAAGCCTTTGAGCTCAAAGAAAAGGGAGTTACCCGATTTTAAGGTAATGTTTTCACTTGAGTCCTTTTGTTTTATTTTGCTTCTCCAACCCCCTAAACTCTTTTTATTCTTTTCTTTTGTAAAAAATCCAGTATCCTCAATATACTAGGATGTTGTTAGAATAAGTATTTGAGCTACCCTTACACATACCTACATATAATGGTTAACGAATATACTGTTTCCGTGGATGGCGAATTTATGCCTTCCGAAACAATGATTGTTCAACATTCTTTTAACACCTTCAAAGGTGGCCATTAAGATGTCACTATATTTATATATGATAAATAATATGTTTATGTTTTCCTTAATCTTCAGTATTTTTAATTTTGGGTATACCTTTATGGTTTCCATTATGGGTAAACGCGATATCTTCATTTAAGGAAGTGCGGACTACCGCCCCCTCAAAGTGAGTTGATTCATTAAATACCATATGTGGGACGTATAAAGGATGGAACTATGATATTATATATTATATTATACTATAATTGTAATATACCTTTATATCATTATGATTCCGTTCTATAAAATATGAAATATAAATGAAAGTAGCGTTCATGCGTACGTACGGCTTACCGTCTCCATGAACGGTGCATTTCATTTCTTACCTCTAAATGGTTATGTAATATTATAAATTCATGCATGTACTGGATATATATGACATATATGATATCTACATCATGAATACCATTATGGATATAATGGATACATGAACAACTTGTAATTATAAAGGGTTTATTTTTTACTCAAGTACCAATGATCATTAAAATGACCGTTATTAACTTAAATAATTAAATAGTGTTCATAACATGGTAATAAGTGATATAAAAGGAATAATGAACTTGAAAAAGGTTCATAATTAAGTAGAAATTAACTAATGTTTATTATTCAGGACATTAAAGAACGATCGAGTCAAGTCGGTCCTGAGGTATGGGACTTCGTCTCAATCTCCTTTCATTGAGGCATATTTTGTTTTATACACAACCTTATTTTATACGGCGTATAAACCCCTTTGACTTTTAAATTTATTCAAAAGGAATATTTTTTTATATGAAGTGTTTAATAAATGACAAAAGGGAATGTTTTTGTCTTACGTATGTGGCGACAATGACTTCTCCGCCGCCGTGACCATTATTTGAGTTTCAGATTCCTCTAAAAGCCATACCTTTTATTTTAAAGAAAAATAAATACCATGTTTTAATTTTCTTTTATTTTGGTATTGGAAATGGTTTTCATAATGTTTTTATATTAATGTTTTGTATTGATATCTTGTTATTGAGAGGTGGAAATGCTATGTTTCCTTTAGGCATGTTTTATGTGATACGATTATGTTGAGGTTCTTGGGCATTATTATGAAGACTGGTGGTTCCGTGATAAACTAAGGGCGGGTGAGCCCGATATAGCTCTCCAATGCATTGGGTGATGTGAAGGAGTGAAACGTTAAGGTTTCTCCAAAGATATTTAGGGAATATACCGTGATGGGTATTCCAAACGTAACCAAGAGGGTTACTCCCTTCGTAAGAATGTTATTAATGCCTCAAGTTACCTTTATGTCTTATGATTTCTATGATTTATTCATGATTTGATGAGGTATGTTAAAGTGATTATGTTTTATGGGTAAAGTATGATTTCATTCTTATGTATATATGTACCAATGTTTCCTTTCCATATTTTTATATCCCTTACTGAGCTTTTTATGCTCATCCCATGTTTTTTTAAAATGTTTTTCACAGGTCAAGGGAAAGGTACATGATATGATGATAGTGTCAAGGAAGTGTCAAGAAAGAATCCATGTTTTATTTTAAATATGTTTCCATTGATGGGAATGAAGAATACTATATTTATGTAACCACTTTGTTTTTACGTGGAATGTAATGCATGTTTTATGATCTAATTCTCTAAAACTCTAAACCCGAAAATATACTCAATGTGTAATCTTGTAATAACACAAGATTAAGTAAGGTTTAAGGCTGGGGCCTTATAAATAATGTCATTCATTTTTCAAAATCTATCATTTATGGATGACCCTAAAAAATGAATATTTTATATATTTGATATTTTTTATAGAAAATAAATATCATAAAATATGTAATCATTATATATATGTAAGTAATATAGATTCCAAATCAAAACATATATGAAAAATGAAGTAGTTAACACTAGAAATAATGATTAAAAATTATTATTATGAATCTGTTTATAAAATTTTATAAATAGATCATTTAATATGTTATATATTGTTATATGGTTTATTTTTTAATTATAATAAATCTAAAATTATTTTACATGTTATTTATGCACATTTATATAAAGGGAAACTATAGGCATGAGATTTAGTCTCAACTTTAGTTTATTAAAGTATATTTTCTTTTTATGATCCAAATTAAATTTATATAGTGTATACACATAACAATTACATTAAATATCCATAATCCTCAATAAATCATTATATTTTATGTTATATATTTTTTTTATATATATATTTGTGGATTTGAATAAAATGTTACTATGCGGTATGTTTTTTATAAATTAGTTTTCATCATTTTTTTAGATTACTTATTCATTGTCATTGATATTAAATGATATTGTCTATAACGAATTTGGAATATTTTTTGTTTTATTTAGAATTTCATTTTATTTTATTTAAAATGTTATTATGTTTATTTACAATAAATACACAAGATCAATTCTAAGATTAATCATCACTTCGATGCTGTGAACTTTCTTAAAGGCTCATATTACCTTCAAACCCATTAAAAATATTTTTTAGTATACTCTTATTTATATATATGGGTAGTATCAACCACCCACATGTTATTTTATTTAAATAATATCTCTATATTTGTGATATTTGAATATTAATTTTTATTTATTTATTTAAGTGGGGTTATTATTCAAAAGTTACCAAATTAGTATGGTTTTTTATATGATCATATCATTATCCAATATTGTTTATGTTTAAATAACTGATTGAGGAATTAATTTACTTTTCTATCATAATGTGAATACATTTTATTATACTCTTGTTATTTATTAACATTAAATGAAAAAAATTAATCTCTTTGGTACATAAAATGATTATGGTAATATTTTTATGAATAAAGAAATTTATATCCCTCTTTGGAAGAGAAATTATTTTTCAAGAATATCTTTGTTTTCTAAATGTAATTTCATAAATTTCATTAAAATTATATAAATGAAATATTAAACAAAATTGTACTAATTTTTAAATTCCTAGAAATGATTTAAAAGGTATAATTTTTTTCATTTTTAAAATTAGTTACATTTTGAAATTTTTACAATAATGGGAAAAAAATTTATTTATCATATAATGAGTAAGTAGAATTTCCCTCCATCATGAACATAATATATTTTAAAATTCATTTAAATTATTATGAGGATCCTTTCAAATAATATTTTAACTAATATATAAGAAATTTTTAGTTTAGAATTGTGATTTTGAAAGTAAACAAGTGTAATTTCCTCATGAATGTTTTAATGATATTTTTATACTATTTCTATTCATATCTGAGAAAAACCCATTATTTTTATTATTATAAAATCAGGATACATTATGATAATTCAATATTTATTATTTCACTGGAAGGTTTTAAATAGTTTGATGATATAAATGATTGACATTCACATTCTTGATTAATTTGTTGTCATTAACATTCTCATAATACATTCACATTCATCTGACCATTGAATAAGAAATTTTTTACAGTATCAAGAATCATTTTATAATTTGTATTAATATTTTATAAATACATAACATTAAAATATAAATTATTTTTCTATGATATTTTTTGATTGATTGGTATAATCATTGTTAAATTTATATTATTTACTCAATTCATTTTTTTTCACAAGGAATATTATTCATCATTTTAATCGATCATTTGATATATGAGAAATTTAATATACATCTTCTGACTTGTGGCAGTTAAACATATATAGTTCCCTAATTCAATGAATGATATCTTTATAGAAATGAACCAGCTATAACTAAATTCTGTTTTTTATACATGCCTTTCAATTAAACTATATTTGAATAGGGATTTGATGGTATAAATACTATTATTTAATAAATAATAACATCCAATATTAAGTATTCCATTAATCAAAAAATAAACTAATATTATTATCCTTCATATTTACATATTGATATTATCCATATATTCATTATATGAATAGTTAATGAATAAATTTCATGTGTTTTTATGTTATTTTTATTTTTTATATTAATTATGACATATTTATTCAGGATATTTTCCATTTCACATAACCAATACTGATAATCTGAGAAAACCACATTATTTTTTAATTATCAACATGATTTGAGTAATGATCTTATAAATTATATAAAGTATGAATCAATGTTTTACTTATTTATATTTATATATTTAATATAGTTTTGGAATCACATCTAAATCTGGTTTTAGACTACTAAAATATTAGATGATTTGGTGTGTGATTACATAAATATAAAAATAATGTAATGAATGAGACATAATGTATTGGTAATTAGTGTGGTGTTTGTTTTAGTTGGTATTATATAATGTTTACTAGAGTCATCTGGAACACTATATATAAATTAAAGGAATATAGAATGTAACACAATGATGACATATGGGGAATACATAATATGTTGGATAAATCCTAATATTATATATATATATATATATATATTATATGGGAATTAACTATGTGTATTTTTTCAATATGGTTTTAGTAAGTGGCTGGGACATATAATAATAATGATAACACCAAACATGATCAATAATGTGGGGATTATGATAGTTATTTTTAATGATGTCTATAATAAAATATATTTAAATTATTTTTATTAAAATAACAATATATATGAATAAAAACATATAAAATAACAAACTCCCCAAATCACCAATGAAAATAAATATTGTGTTCACTCAGATCAATGGTGGTGGAGACCATGGAGGAATGAAAACACAACTTCATTCATGTTAGAAATTTGTAATGAGACGCCCTAGAAAATGTCTCAATGGAATGGGAAAATTTATTGTTTAAAAATAATGGCATAAATCACCAAATTTAATAGAAAAAATGTATAGTTGTATGGTGAATTATTAATTTTATCCAAATGTAAAATTTATATATCAAATTCTTATTTGTGTTTAATATTAAAATTATCCAAGATAATGACCTATCTTAGGGGAAAGACTTAGACCAGGGAAGGGAATATGCCTTACCAATCTCAAAATATTAAATAATGAATTTTATATTTGTTATTTATTAGAAATTATGTTTTATAAGTGTTATATTAATGACATTTGAGATAAAATTAGTGGAGACATCTATATATTGTTCTATATTATATTTCATTCACTGTTTAGAAAACATATGATGATATGTGCCAATAATAAAGAGGATTGATTTAGTGGTAACCTGATAATTTTTATAAATAAATGATTAGCATTAATCATCTAAATTTTATTGTATTGGTGGAGATGAATTGATTAGTGATTTGATGAAAAAGTTATTTTGGAGATATTTGATGAATTTTATATCATTTTTTGATTTATGTAAATATACTATGATATCATATGATGGATAAATGATGATTTAATTGTTTTGAAATATTTTTTATTTTATTGTTTATTTATGGTGATTAGTAATATTTATAGAAATTATTAGAATATTTCTTTCATTGAATGATTTGTTAATATACATTTTTTGGTATATAAATTAATAATATTATTTGAATATAAACATTAAATTAGTATCACCAGAATATATAACCGAATCCTTCTCAAATATGTGTTTGAAAATTGATTTGGAGCATTTTGAAGAAAATAGGTTTTTAATTTATCAAATTATCAATGCGGAACACTAGGTACTAATATTAAGTAATTAGTGTTTATTGTTTTATTTTTTTCCATTTAATGTTTTTTAATTAATATAATTTACTTTATCTTGTGATAACCATTTTCGTTTTGGATAATATCAAAATATATGATAAATAACTAGTTATCCTTATTTTATTATGTTATCTTTTAGAAGTTTATTTAAGAACTATATAAATTTAAAATTCATCTGGAATACTAATCATTTAGAGAAAGGATTATATTGTGGGGAAATTTATTCAAGAAAAAAATTATACATATCAATTAAGTATTTTCCTTCATTTTATTACTCCGGATAGTAAGGGAATTCCACAAATATTGGAAAATTATCTTAAAAGATTAACTATATTACAATAATTTTTTACTAATTGAAGGAATATTCACCAACCAATGATTTTTGGTTTAGTGTTTGTTAGCAATATCTTAGACATGTGCTCCACCACTCATCATTATTAAATGATTTTTCTATTTCTCTTCCATGTCTATATATTTAATTACAAACAATATTAACCTATTCAGAAAACTATTTATTTTTTTATTTCATAAGACTGTCAGATTTCACTTTCCCTAATTATAAGATTATGGTTAATTAACCATTCTATGATGTAGGTTTTCACAAATAAAATTTCAAATTTAAAACCGTGGATTATTGAAAAAAGGATAAAACAATGAGAATATAATTTTTTAAATTCATGGAGGATAATGTTTCACCCAAATATGTTTATAAAACATTATGTTCAATAGTGTATTCGACACACAAAAAAACCTTACTGAACAACAATTTAATAGTAAAATCGTATCACTTAAAATAAAAATGATCTCATAGTCTATGAATTAATTATTATAGAAATTATTAACGGAATGATGAAATATATATAAATATTGTACAAAATATTTATATATAAGTATTGGATAACTTTTTTTAAAATAGACACTCGGATTTTAGTAAACTGATTTTATTTTTCTAGTATATGTTTGTTAAAAATTAAATTTTATTTCTTTCGATAAAAACTATAAAATAATTTTTTTAACATTTTTACAAATTATTCTATGAAAATTTTATTTTTGAAATGATAATATGAAATTTATATTACGGTGAATTATTTATATTTCTCTAAAAATGTTGTTTTTTCAATGAATACTAAAGAGTACCTATTTTTTTGTAAAAATATCATTTTTATTTTATAAAAAATAGAATTATTTCTTTGATTTTTATTCAACTAACATAT
Organism: Viscum album; assembly: GCA_963277665.1. Classification (NCBI taxonomy): domain Eukaryota; kingdom Viridiplantae; phylum Streptophyta; class Magnoliopsida; order Santalales; family Viscaceae; genus Viscum; species Viscum album. The sequence continues at coordinate 259,904,452 of OY728133.1, read as the reverse complement.
GTAATATATACATTGTATAATTCAATTCAATTTAGTCATTATTATTCATTATTTTTATATGTTCATGTTTTGGAATAAAATATCAATTTTTTTCTAAAAATTGTTTTTCATTTCATTTTAAGAATTCATGTTAAAAGAAATTTTAAAAACCTACATGAATAGAATATTTTTAAATGAATTCTATTATTAGAATTAGGGAGTCTGAAATTGGTAAATATATCAATTTTTTATATTTAGAATAGTATCATTTTTAATTTTGTTAGCATAGTAATTAGTAAACCAATTAATTATAGTTAAAAACTAAACAATTATTTCTAAATAGTTACCCTATCACAAGACAAAATTTTATTTGATTACCATATATCATCAATAACAATTGCAAATCCGAAAACATGGACTGTCATTTCCATTAGGAAATTATTTTTATCATTTATAATATTTTATACAACGAATAGTCAAGAATTTTATTTTTTTTATTTTATTATATTTAATCTTTTCACATTGGGCTAAATACATGATATATATGGATATAAATATGAATTTGAAATGTAAATTACTTGTTTTAAATATAATTTTTTTAAATTTATATATCTTAGTGAAAAAAGTATGGCCTTAAATACTTTTGTAAAACTGATATAATTATTATTTTTTGATTTCTTTAATATAAAAGTAATATTATATTTTTATGGATTCATTATAATATAATTATTATTTTTTATTGAGGTTTTAAAAATCAAAATAAAAAATTGTTTCCAAGATTACATTAACGATATTTTATAATTAATAATATTTAAGTAAGTGGTCAAAATTGGTGAAAAAATTAGATTCAACAAAATTAATTGGAAATGATTATAAACATCACTCAAGGTACCATTATTGGTATTTTATTATTTTATTGTTATTTAATAAACACATAATTGTAATGAGAACATTAATAATAACATATTTTTCAAAATGATTAATGAACGGCTAAAACAAAAAATACAAGGATAAAAATAAAATCCAAATATTTTCAAATAATATTGTATCAGATTATTTCAACTTATCATAAAAAGAGGTTTAAATTATACCATTTAAGAGCAATAATGAATAAAAAATATTTCATATCATTTGACACTTTAACAAATTCAATGTACACAAATTAATTTTTAGAGGACACATATAATTTCCCCTCTTTACACCCCATTGATCGATATATCAATACCCAACCATTACCATAACTATTATAGAAATCATTATAAATGTTTTAGAGGTTTTGGAACTTCAAAAAGGATAACCCTGAGACCCTTGATATGAAATGAAAAAAAATAATTCACTCAATGGAAAGTTAATCAACCTTATATAACTTTTCAATATTATTTTGTCTAGAACATATTATGAATCCATTTTACCCATCCTAAAAAATAATTATTGTATCATAAATTAACATTTATTCTATTGTAATTATAGTATACCTTCCATCTATTTACCATCTAATGAGAGAGAGTACATTGCTCATATGTACATACAACTTGTTGTTTCTACATAATATTGTAATTCATTTTTATTAGTGATTTATTTGGATGGTAAAGAAGATGTTCATATAGTATGTGTATAATATTTGTGGAATATCTATTATTATAAAACTATAAATTATTATATACCTCCTACCCTTCCTATCAAATGGAAAATGATAATAATGCTTATTCATATGTGTGTACTACGACATCCATGAAGTGATATGGTAAATTTTTCATTTCAACAAAACATGGATGATAATATTGATGGATATAATATATATTTATATGATATAATAATTGAATAATGAATATTATTCAAAATTATCCTTTAATTCATTCCATCTGTCAATTTTTTATAACTATATTCATGCATTCTTACGACATATCTTATAAATGAATGATGTTACTCATTTTTCTATATGTTTATTTTATGGATGAATCTAAATTTACAAATATAAAATATATATCCGATTAACATAAGGAATAAAATTTTAGATATTACGTAAGCATAATATAATTAATATTATTAAAATAACAAAATAAAATCATACATGAATAACGATGTAGTTAACACGCAAAATAATAACGGTAAAAAGTATATTGTTATGAATGGGGTGATAAAATGTTATAAATTAAAAATATAAGACATTATATATCTTTATAATGTAATTTTATCTTAATATAATCAATGTCAATTCCTTATAAATTATCTTACGCACGTTCAGCTAAAAAAATGGTTAGATTAGAGATTCTATCTCAAATTTCACTCAATTGTCGAATATTTTATCGTTATGAATCTAACTTCTTTTATATAGTGTATATAAATCTATTTTTAATTTCATATCATGAATTATTAATAATTCATGTTATATTATTTTAAATTCCATTTTATTTCATCCATTTGTATTTGAATTGAATGTTTTTAAGATATATGTTCTCCATAACTCAATTTCTTCTTATTGGGTTATATTAATACATTAATTATAGTTATATTATTTAAATTTTTTGGAAATAAATTTTTATTAATATATTCTATATTAATACTTTTTTAATTTAAAATTAATTCAACAAAAATTCAATGATTTATTATCATTTCAACTAAATGATCATTATGATTGAATTCTCATCATTGTCCTCCCAATGTATATTTGGTATTATGAAACTATTTATTTATATGAGGAGTATATACATCCCTATTGATAGTCTTATCTTGAATAAATTTATATTAATTATATTAAAATATTAATTTTTTATTATTAAATTAAAGGGTATTACGATATATAATTTACCAAAGAGGTAATGGATTATTTTCCAATCTCATCCTTATTTAGGAATATTTTTTTTGTAGTCTCAAATGGAGGAAATTTTAATTATTTATATCTTAAACACAATATATTTTATTATAAAATTGTAATTTATGTACTTTTAGTTTAATAGTTCAATTTTCATCAATTCTGTATACAAAATTATTGATATAATGTTTTAAAGAAAAAATGTAATAGTTTTCCTCAGTTGATTTTTTTTCATTTCACATCCATGTTTTCTGAAAATATTAACATGAATTTTTTTATAGTAATCATATTTATTTATCGATTGAAGGCTTACCCATGTATTAATTTTTTAGAAATACTTTTGAAATAATTGTCTAGTCATTTTCAGAATTATGTTCTTTTAATCATATCTAAATAGTGTTAAGGGAATAATGATTCAAACATATACACCATGAGTAGAATTTTCCACAATCATGACCTTTATTCTCTTGAAATATTACATGAATATTTTAAATTTAAATTTTCATATATATATATATTCATTAATATCATATGAATTTTTTACTTTTCAATTATTATTATCAAATTTAAAAAATCTTACTTTCATAAAAACAATTTTGAATGATATAGTTATGTTATTTATAATCATCAGTTACAATAACCCTTAATTTTACATATAAGAAACATGGAATATGTTCTAAAAATACAACACAAATTATTTATTTGGATGGTTTATGATCATTTTAAATAGGTAATATATTGATATTTTGTTTCTTAATTATTTTTTTAGTAATTAGCAGTCTCTTAAATCATTTTCATTCATCTAATAAATGAAAATTAAATTTATATTAAATATATATATTCTATATAGAATGGATATGATTTATTTCTAAACCATTTAACATTTCTGCATATGATTCTTTACTATGAAGTTTATTTTATTGGTAGGGGAAAACATTGATGAATACTTATTTCTTAATCAATAGAGATTTTTATTGATAAAGAATATTTTTAATGATTTAGATTGATCATTAAATATATGATAAATGTATTGGGCATGTAATCATGGGTAGGAAAAAATATTTCATATCCCCTCAATTCATTGATATATATTATGATAAGAATCATTTAGTTATAATTAAATTGGATTATGGTGTATACATTTCCATCGATTAAACTATATTTTCCCAAGGTTTTGAATATATAGAAATCCTAATCTATAATAACAAGAAGCCTATTATATAGTATTCCCTATTTTTATAATTTAGTTATTATAATTATAAATGAGATTATCAAACTAATATTATTTACGGAATATATTCAATCCCAATAATTGATTAAATGTCCTTTATTCAAATTTTTACCATTCTACGTTGATTTCTTATTATCTACCCATGATATCATCAGTTTTATGTAACATTTACATAACATCTAATGCCAATATTTTATTTATATTGTTTTATAAGTGATATAAAAAAGGATAGTTTGAATAATATCAGGAATACAACAATATTTTTATAGTATGTATTTTTTAATTTTAATATAATATGGGAATCATGTATGTATTATTTTATATAAGTCTACTAAACTATTTAATACTTTGGTATGTGATTACCTGAATCTAGTTCCAATGTACTAAAGAAGACTCCAACAAAGGGTTAATGGAGTTAGGGTACTTAATTATTAACTTAGTGATATTATAGATTTCCATATATATGATTCAATAATTTATTATCACAGAAAACATTTAATGGAATATTTTTACATTTTCTACACGTACAACTTATAACAAAACAAGTGAAGGAATCACTATATAGAATTTTTTATGTGTAAAAATTTTAATATTATTACATCCATTATTCATTATAAATGATTTGCCTCATTTAATTAAAATTGGGTTCAAGTATTATCAGTCATTTATTTTTTTTTTAAAAAATATTTTCATTAAATAACTTAATTAATTTATAAAATAATCATAAAAATGTGTTTTCATCTATTCCAATATCCATTCATGATATATATGTTACACTATGTATATGTTATTATAATAGAATTGATTTTTAAGTACTTCATCTCTTTTATAGTGTTTAATTATGTGATATTTTATTTTTAAATTCTATCATATTCTATTTGAACATGAATACATAATTTTAATTACATAATAGGATGGTTAGAATTTATATTCCCAAGAAATTCATTATGAAATGTTTGACATATAATGATGTAGTTATGGGATAAAAGAACGTGATACAATATCCACTATGTCATTAATGGTGGGATAGTTATTCCAAATCTACAATATTATGTAATGAAAGAACATGATTCATAATCCTCTATGTTATCGGAGTGGAGAACATGATTCTTGTTCAGTTATATTATTGTTCATATACATATGTCTATACGACAATAATTATTTTTCAATATACACATGTTATTATAGATAATGTATTTTGTTTTTATACATTCCATGAGTTATTATTTATGATCCATATTAATTTGGGTTTGATCACCTAATGTCATGTTTATTGACATTGATTATGTTCTTATAAATACTTGTTTATCATATGGTTATTTATTATATCTTATTTTGTTTACCATGAATGACCATCAAAGATTATGCTTCCTAGAATTTTCATTCCATAAGTTAGGAATAATATTCTATTGAAGTTTATATCTAAAAGATATCATTTAAAAAGTGATTTTTGGGAGATGATAATGAAACTATAGAATAAGGTGATTTTAATGATAATATTCAATGAAACTTATCATATGGGATTTGAGGTGTGATCAATTTTGAGATAAAATGAATATTCAAATAAAATAATCTAATATAGGTATATGTATGTTTGGGTAACCTCACATAACATATGATATTGTGATGTAAAGGAGTTTCAATACAATGGTCCAAGATTTAAAGATTTGAAATATGATTTTTATCTAACAAATTTTATAAAAATAAATCATCTTTAATGAAACTCTAGAAATTTTTTTAGTTAGAGATTTTTATTTTTCTTTCATAGTGATGTGTATGGAATTACATAGAGATGCAATGTGCTTAAAAAATATAATATGTTTGGCAAAACTAAGGCCACACTACTGTCATATTATTTATGATGTGATTATATATTTTATTTTGTATGATACCATTATTATTTTTGAAGGATTTTAAAAATATAAAATATATAAAAGTTAAAAAAACAATGTTAATATCCAAATTATCATTATTTTGTGTTTGAAACATTTTTATTATATGTTTAAATGATAATTAATCTCTCAATTTATGAATTCATGTTATCTATAATTGATTTACAACCTAGATTATTAATGTTTGTGATGAGATTTAAGGGTCGTTATGTAATTATTTGATATAACGATATGAATTATGATCCTGATTTTTATAATTTGTATTAGACGCTGGAAGGCTAACCATGTATACATCATGTTGGGTCATATACTTTATATTTGGTATAAAATTGGTGAATTTGTTATATTGAATCCAAAAACCAGATGCCTAAAAGAAACTTTGATTGATATCATTAATATATTTATGTCATTCTGACATAAGAATTCATTCTTTACTAAAACGTGGATGGTCTGGAATATCACTAATCGTTTTATTTAATGTTTCTCTACCAATAATGGATAAATTTTTTTTTAAAATAGACACTCGGATTTTAGTAAACTGATTTTATTTTTCTAGTATATCTTTGTTAAAAATTAATTATTATTTCTTTGGATAAAAAATATAAAATAATTTTTGTAACATTTTTACAAATTATTCTATGAAAATTTTATTTTTGCAATGACAATATGAAAATTATATTACGGTGAATTATTTATATTTCTCTAAAAATGTTGTTTTTTCAATGAATACTAAAGAGTACCTATTTTTTTGTAAAAATATCATTTTTATTTTATAAAAAATAGAATTATTTCTTTGATTTTTATTCAACTAACATAAGTAATATATACATTGTATAATTCAATTCAATTTAGTCATTATTATTCATTATTTTTATATGTTCATGTTTTGGAATAAAATATCATTTTTTTCTAAAAATTGTTTTTCATTTCATTTTAAGAATTCATGTTAAAAGAAATTTTAAAACCTACATGAATAGAATATTTTTAAATGATTTCTATTATTATAATTAGGGAGTCTGAAATTGCTAAATATATCAATTTTTTATATTTAGAATAGTATCATTTTTAATTTTGTTAGCATAGTAATTAGTAAACCAATTAATTATGGTTAAAAACTAAACAATTATTTCTAAATAGTTACCCTATCACAAGACAAAATTTTATTTGATTACCATATATCATCAATAATAATTGAAAATCTGAAAACATGGACTGTCATTTCCATTAGGAAATTATTTTTAACATTTATAATATTTTATACAACGAATAGTCAAGAATTTTATTTTTTTTATTTTATTATATTTAATCTTTTCACATTGGGCTAAATACATGATATATATGGATATAAATATGCATTTGAAATGTAAATTACTTGTTTTAAATATAATTTTTTAAATTTATATATCTTAGTGAAAAACGTATGGCCTTAAATACTGTTGTAAAACAGATATAATTATTATTTTTTGATTTCTTTAATATAAAAGTAATATTATATTTTTATGGATTCATTATAATCTAATTATTATTTTTTATTGAGGTTTTAAAAATCATAATAAAAAATTGTTTCAAAGATTACATTAACGATATTTTATAATTAATAATATTTTACTAAATGGTCTAAATTGGTGAAAAAATTAGATTCAACAAAATTAATGGGAAAAGATTATAAACATCACTCAAGGTACCATTATTGGTATTTTATTATTTTATTGTTATTTAATAAACACATAATTTTAATGAAAACATTAATAATAACATATTTTTCAAAATGATTAATGAACGGCTAAAACAAAAAATACAAGGACAAAAATAAAATCCAAATATTTTCAAATAATATTTTATCAGATTATTTCAAAATATCATAAAAAGAGGTTTAAATTATACCATTTAAGAGAAATAATGCATAAAAAATATTTCATATCATTTGACACTTTAACAAATTCAATGTACACAAATTAATTATTAGAGGACACATATAATTTCCCCTCTTTTCACCCCATTGATCGATATATCAATACCCAACCATTACCATAACTATTATAGAAATCATTATAAATGTTTTAGAGGTTTTGGAAATTCAAAAAGGATAACCCTGAGACCCTTGATATGAAATGAAAAAAAAAAAATTCACTCAATGGAAAGTTAATCAACCTTATATAACTTTTCAATATTATTTCGTCTAGAACATATTATGAATCCATTTTACCCATCCTAAAAAATAATTAATGTATCATAAATTAACATTTATTCTATTGTAATTATAGTATACCTTCCATCTATTTACCATCTAATGAGAGAGAGTACATTGCTCATATGTACGTACAACTTGAAGTTTCTACATAATATTGTAATTCATTTTTATTAGTTCATTATTTGGATGGTAAAGAAGTTGTTCATGTAATATGTGTATAATATTTGTGGAATATCTATTATTATAAAACTATAAATTATTATATACCTCCTACCCTTCCTATCAAATAGAAAATGATAATAATGCTTATTCATATGTGTGTACTACGATATCCATGAAGTGATATGATAAATTTTTCATTTCAACAAAACATGGATGATAATATTGATGGATATAATATATATTTATATGATATAATAATTGAATAATGAATATTATTCAAAATTATCCTTTAATTCATTCCATCTGTCAATTTTTGATAACTATATTCATGTATTCTTACGACATATCTTAAAAATGAATGATGTTACTCATTTTTCTATATGTTTATTTTATGGATGAATCTAAATTTACAAATATAAAATATATATCCGATTAACATAAGGAATAACATTTTAGATATTACGTAACCATAATATAATTAATATTATTACAATAACAAAATAAAATCATACATGAATAACGATGTAGTTAACACCCAAAATAATAACGGTAAAAAGTATATTGTTATGAATTGGGTGATAAAATGTTATAAATTAAAAATATAAGATATTATATATTTTTATAATGGAATTTTATCTTAATATAATCAATGTCAATTCCTTATAAATTATCTTACGCACTTTCACCTAAAAAAATGGTTAGATTAGAGATTCTATCTCAAATTTCACTCAATTGTCGAATATTTTATCGTTATGAATCTAATTCCTTTTATATAGTGTATATAAATCTATTTTTAATGTCATATCATGAATTATTAATAATTCATGTTATCTTATTTTAAATTCCATTTTATTTCATCCATTTTTATTTGAATTGAATGTTTTTAAGATATATGTTCTCCATAACTCAATTTCTTCTTATTGGGTTATATTACTACATTAATTATAGTTATATTCTTTAAATTTTTTGGAAATAAATTTTTATTAATATATTCTATATTAATACTTTTTTAATTTAAAATTAATTCCACAAAAATTCAATGATTTATTATCATTTCAACTAAATGATAATTATGATTGAATTCTCATCATTGTCCTCCCATTGTATATTTGGTATTATGAAACTATTTATTTATATGAGGAGTGTATACATCCCTATTGATAGTTTTATCTTGAATAAATTTATATTAATTATATTAAAATATTAATTTTTTATTATTAAATTCAAGGGTGTTATGATATATAATTTACCAAAGAGGTAATGGATTATTTTCCAATCTCATCCTTATTTAGGATTATTTTTTTTGAAGTCTCACATGGGGGAAATTTTAATTATTTATATCTTAAACACAATATATTTTATTATAAAATTGTAATTTATGTACTTTTAGTTTAATAGTTCAATTTTCATCAATTCTGTACACAAAATTATTGATATAATGTTTTAAAGAAAAAATGTAATAGTTTTCCTCAGTTGAATTTTTTTTTTCATTTCACATCCATGTTTTCTGAAAATATTAACATGAATTTTTTTATAGTAATCAAATTTATTTATCGATTGAAGGCTTACCCATGTATTAATTTTTGAGAAATACTTTTGAAATAATTGTCTAGTCATTTTCAGAATTATGTTCTTTTAATCATATCTAAATAGTGTTAAGGGAATAATGATTCAAACATATACACCATGAGTAGAATTTTCCACAATCATGACCTCTCTTCTCTTGTAATATTACATGAATATTTTAAATTTAAATTTTCCTATATATATATATATATTCATTAATATTATATGAATTTTTTACATTTCAATTATTATTATCAAATTTAAAAAATATTACTTTCATAAATACAATTTTGAATGATATAGTTATGTTATTTATAATCATCAGTTACAATAACCCTTAATTTTACATATAAGAAACATGGAATATGTTTTAAAAATACAATAAAAATTATTTATTTGGATGGTTTATGATCATTTTAAATAGGTAATATATTGATATTTTGTTTCTTAATAATTTTTTTAGTAATTAGCATTCTCTTAAGTCATTTTCATTCATCTAATCAATGAAAATTAAATTTATATTAAATATATATATTCTATATAGAATGGTTATGATTTATTTCTAAACCATTTACCATTTCTGCATATGATTCTTTACTATGAAGTTTATTTTATTGATAGGCGGAAACATTGATGAATATTTATTTCTTAATCAATAGAGATTTTTATTGATAATGAATATTTTTAATGATTTAGATTGATCATTAAATATATGATAAATGTATTGGGCATGTAATCATAGGTAGGAAATGATATTTCATATCCCCTCAATTCATTGATATATATTATGATAAGAATCATTTAGTTATAATTAAATTGGATTATGGTGTATACATTTCCATTGATTAAACTATATTTTCCCAAGGTTTTGAATATATAGAAATCCTTATCTATAATAACAAGAAGCCTATTATATAGTATTCCCTATTTTTATAATTTAGTTATTATAATTATAAATGAGATTATCAAACTAATATTACTTACGGAATATATTCAATCCCAATAATTGATTAAATGTCCTTTATTCAAATTTTTACCATTCTATGTTGATTTCTTATTATCTACCCTTGATATCATCAGTTTTATGTAACATTTACATAACATCTAATGCCAATATTTTATTTATATTCTTTTATAAGTGATATAAAAAAGGATAGTTTGAATAATATCAAGAATACAACAATATTTTTATAGTATGTATTTTTTAATTTTAATATAATATGGGAATCATGTATGTATTATTTTATTTAAGTCTACTAAACTATTTAATACTTTGGTATGTGATTACCTGAATCTAGTTCCAATGTACTAAAGAAGACTCCAACAAAGGGTTAATGGAGTTAGGGTAGTTAATTATTAGCTCAGTGATATTATAGATTTCCATATATATGATTCTAAAATTTATTATCACAGAAAACATTTAATGGAATATTTTTTCATTTTCTACACGTACAACTTATAACAAAATAGGTAAAGGAATCACTATATAGAATTTTTTATGTGTAAAAATTATAATATTATTACAGCCATTATTCATTATAAATAATTTGCCTCATTTAATTAAAATTGGGTTCAAGTATTATCAGTCATTTATTTTTTAAAAAAAATAATTTCATTAAATAACTTAATTAATTTATAAAATTATCATAAAAATGTGTTTTAATCTATTCCAATATCCATTCATGATATATATGTTACACTATGTATATGTTATTATAATAGAATCGATTTTTAAGTACTTCATCTCTTTTATAGTGTTTAATTATGTGATATTTTATTTTTAAATTCTTTCATATTCTATTTGAACATGAATACATAATTTTAATTACATAATAGGATGGTTAGAATTTATATTCCCAAGAAATTCATTATGAAATGTTTGACATATAATGATGTAGTTATGCGATAAAAGAACGTGATACAAGATCCACTATGTCATCAAAGGTGGGATAGTTATTCCAGATCTACAATGTTATGTAATGAAAGAAGATGATTCATAATCCTCTATGTTATCGAAGTGGAGAACATGATTCTTGTTCAGTTATATTATTGTTCATATACAGATGTCTATACGACAATAATTATTTTTCAATATACACATGTTATTATAGATAATGTCTTTTGTTTTTATACATTCCATGAGTTATTATTTATGATCCATATTAATATGGGTTTTATCACCTAATGTCATGTTTATTGACATTGATTATGTTCTTATAAATACTTGTTTATCATATGGTTATTTATTATATCTTATTTTGTTTACCATGAATGCTCATCAAACATTATCCTTCCTAGAATTTTCATTCCATAAGTTAGGAATAATATTCTATTAAAGTCTATATCTAAAAGAAATCATTTAAAAAGTGATTTTTGGGAGATGATAATGAAACTATAGAATAAGGTGATTTTAATGATAATATTCAATGAAACTTATCATATGGGATTTGAGGTGTGATCAATTTTGAGATAAAATGAATATTCAAAAAAAATAATCTAATATAGATATATGTATGTTTGGGTAACCTCACATAACATATGATATTGTGATGTAAAGGAGTTTTAATACAATGGTCTAAGATTTAAAGATTTGAAATATTATTTTTATCTAACAAATTTTATAAAAATAAATCTTCTTTAATGAAACTCTAGAAATTTTTTTAGTTGGAGATTTTTATTTTGGTTTCATAGTGATGTGTATGGAATTACATAGAGATGCAATGTTCTTAAAAAAGATAATATGTTTGGTAAAACTAAGGCCACACTACTGTCATATCATTTATGATGTGATTATATATTTTATTTTGTATGAGACCATTATTATTTTTGAAGGATTTTAAAAATATAAAATATATAAAAGTTAAAAAAAACAATGTTAATATCCAAATTATCATTATTTTGTGTTTGAAACATGTTTATTATATGTTTAAATGATAATTAATCTCTCAATTTATGAATTCATGTTATCTATAATTGATTTAAAACCTATATTATTAATGTTTGTGATGAAATTTAAGGGTCGTTATGTAATTATTTGATATAATGATATGAATTATGATCCTGATTTTTATAATTTGTATTAGACGCTGCAAGGCTAACCATGTATACATCATGTTGGGTCATATAATTTATATTTGGTATAAAATTGGTGAATTCGTTATATTGAATCCAAAAACCAGATGCCTAAAAGAAACTTTGATTGATATCATTAATATATTTATGTCATTCTGACATAAGAATTCATTCTTTACTAAAACGTGGATGGTCTGGAATGTCACTAATCGTTTTATTTAATGTTTCTCTACCAATAATGGATTTGGAAATCATATGATGAGTATGAAGTCATGGAACATTATTGAGATTGAGTGAGGATGTTTATATTCCTACATAGAAAAGGTATAAGTGACATTATTATTTATTTTATTGAGGGGTGTTTCATATACTCATCCCCTTAAGAGGAATGAAAAGTTATATATTAATCGATTAGATCAATCTATACAGAAATAATCCAGAATGTAATTTTTTGCTATAACTGTTTGACATAATCCATGTCTCATGGTCCTTAAATTTCTTGGACACCAATATTTTAAGATTATTCATACTAGATAGGGATATAGTTGGTGTAAATATGTATGAAGATACCCATTTTTATTAACAACTATAGTAGACCCAATCATATCTTGTGTTATAGTTATGATATTTTTGAAACCACTCATCGCTTAAATTTATGAATTTTGGAAGTCATGTTTTTTCAATTCTATGAAAAACCTTATGGAATTTTTTTTGGAATATGGATCTAATAAAATAAATATTGACAGCTACCATAGAAGTGTATTTTTAGATATTAAAAATTCATTAAGAGTATAATTTTTAAAACAAAAAACTTTATGTTCCATATGTTAAACAAAATAAATATATGTTGTAATTAATTTAAATTTTAGTCTAATAGATAACTGAAATTAATATTTAAGCATGGTGTTATGGTTTTCAAAATTATTTATTCTATCCTAAAGAAAAATCTGACATAATGTGAGACTCTATTTCATGGAATATGTTATTTTTCATGTCACATTTTGTGACAGTGCACTGGTCTCTTTATTATCTTAGTAAAAATACTACAATACGTGGTTAATCATCATTAGATGATGATGTTGAAGAGTCGGAATATTTAGCATTAATTTTTTATATGTTAAAAAATCCACTATGATAATTGAATGGGTTTAATAAAATCTATAAAATAGGGATTTGATTATATAAAAAATCATATATATATATATGGATGAAATATATGTTTTTATACTAATATAAGGTTGTTTTGATCCTCATATAAATATAATTATTATTATGACATCAAAATTCAATAAAGGCATGTGAAAAAAATACTCTCTTGATATTTACATTCCGTAAACATTAAAATATATTATTAAGGAAACTGTTTCATCATTCATTTCTGTGTAGAGCACCGAGAGGTTCCCAGTATAAATGTTTAACCATTGATGAAGGGAAAATATTGTTTCTCCACAATGATTGGGAAAAAACATCCACCTAATGTTTAAATATTGTGGAACATAAAAGTGAATAGATTTTTTTTATTTATTTCTATTCATTCCAACTATATAGATATTTTATGTACTAACATATAATTTTATATTTTTTCCACTATGTTTTAGATGTTACAAATCCCTTCCAAACTATTTGGTTATAAGTAAATGATTCTAATATATTTTCTGTAGTCATTCTGCAAGTATTCAGATCATTTCCTCTTAGAGGAATACTGGGGATATATGAAATAACTTATCCCTAGCCTGCATGGGGACCGTTTAGGTCGTTATAGGTCACAATTTTATAATTTTAGTCATGTCTTAAGGACGAAGTTGAGGTATTTTTATTATATGGATTTTTTGTGTAAAATATGCTAGTTATTATAAGTAGTTCATGATTTATTTTAAATATTTAGTAAAATATAATAACTATGATGACAAATGAATATTTTCTCAATGTCCTAGATATAACATTATTTTATCTATATTTTATTGAATCACATTTACTGTGATATTATGAATGTATATGAAACATACATGAGCTAATAATTATTTTCGATGTTTATCCAATGTAAACCAAAGAGAATATACCATTAAACTATTAGTCCATTCATTATAAAATTGGTGTTTACCGACTGAAATAGTACCAATATTTCAATTCAATGTCATGACATGCATGTTCTCAATGCTTGAGCGTATATCGGATGATTAGTTGAGAGACATAGCATAGATTTGAAAAAAAATTGAGATATATAATTTGAATCATGAGAAGATGGAATATAAAAAAATCATTTATTCTTAATGAATGTATCCTTATCATGTGTATAATTTTTCACATTTAGTAGTAATAAAATAATATTTCTAAGAATTTATTGTGTTTATAAAGTTTACAGATACCTCAGGGGTTTTCGGGGTGTACAAATACTACTGTTATTGAATATAGTATGGTTTCTAAGACTCTTCTTTCATATCTGGATGTAGAAAAATAATAACAATATGATTATTCTCACTTTGGATTTATCATTTATTACTTATAAATCATTGGATTATGTTTATAGATACCCACAAAATAATTAACCTATTTTTGTTGGTTTTTTATCACTTACTCCAAATTTTATATTTCGTATTATTTAAATTGGTGTGAATTCAAAAAATATAGGACCAATTTTAATATAGAATTAATATGATTGAGTTCATGATAAATATTATAGAAAAAGTACTTGATATTCCCAAATTAAAATATATTCATATGTTCTTGGGTGTCTAAGAGGGTCATATTGTGTGAGTTTCAAATTTACGGATCATTCAACATTAATTACTCACATCTCCAAGAGATATGGTGTTATTATTGGTAGTGGATATTTTATGTGTTATAATTAATCATTATTTTAGAATATTATATTGTTAACATGATGGAAAATAGAGTTTTACAATTTATAAAAAACATTTTTAGATTGACCCAAGATATTTAAAAATATTATTACATGATTTTATGCATAATATTCCTTGATATATAATCTATAGATTATAAAGAATATTGCATTTATATGATTAGGTACATAATTAATCAAATATGAAACTAAAATAATACATATTTTAAAAAATTTAATAATGATCTCTTAACTCCCTTTAAGATTCAACAATTTCATTAGATAACCTAAGGAATATAGAGGCAAAATGGATAGGAAACGATACTAATAAGGGAATAAGAATTTGAAGAAAGCCTAGAACATGAATTAGAAGTAATAACTTGATAAAAAAAATATATCATTAAAATCATAATTAAGAATAAAATATATAACATGTACTCTTATCAACATGTAAAAATAGTAATTTGCCAACAACAAATACAATGACGTAAACCTGACCCAGTTTTAGCCACCATGACTATATCACATGGTAGAAATAGGGCCAAAATGGATTTGGTTTACTCCCTTATCCCATAAATTTCATATCATGAGACTAAAACATTACCCATTACATTGGATCATAGTCTAGGTGCACAGATCATACCATGTTCTTGCATATGGGTGCCACACAAGAAATATAATGTAATGAATAAACATAATACTAACCCACGGAAAAAATGTCCATCATAATCATGTTATCAGGTATAACCAATTAATGTTTACCAATTTAATCAATGAAATAATAGATTTATATCATTCTCAAACTTTCATAAAAGAAAAATAATAATAATACTTGAAAAATTGTTTAAAAAATAATTCAATACAAGAAAATGATAGTGCTAAGGTAACATTAGAAATGTGCCGCTTAATCATATTTCAATGGAAAAGAATAAATATTCACTAAATGGAAAGGGTCACAATTATTTCAATAAATTACTAAAATAAAATGGTTTTCATAATAATATTTTGATTTTATAATATATTTTTTTCTTTAAATTTATTATTTAGTGGACTATAATATGGGTGAGAAATAGAGAAGATGCAATTAGTTATTGTTTCTTATCGAGTGGAATTGAGAAGGGAGCCTTTTAAAATAAAAATTTACACATAAAAAATATACAATTCAACTAGTTTTTTGATGTAAATACAAAATATATACTAATTATATAATAATAATGAAGAGATAATTTGATAAAAATATTGATAAAGCGTTTCCCAAATAAAATATGGAGTTTATGAGAGATTAATAAACTTATTTATGAATCTATAAAAAACTTTAAATTAAATTACATGGTAATAATATTAGATTAATAAGTAAATTAATTAATAATATCTTACATTTGAATGTTATTTATTTTAATTTTATTATGATCATTTATTTCCATTTTGATGATTTATAACGAACAATTTCGTCATTTCAGTAATGTTTGATTAACGGTTTTATAATTAGTTAAACTGTGTATCATTATGGAGGTTATTGTATAATGGAAATAAAATGAAATAATTGAAATTAATTGGTATTAATGAACCAACATTAGTATATATGGTTTTATATATATTTGGTTATTCTTATATGTGGTTGATTCATTTGATAAAATTTTAAAAATAATTGTTTAGTTTATTATGGTGGGTTCTTCTCCCATCATAAACAAGTTCTATTTCAATTAATATTTTGATTATTTTTTATTTTTATAAAAATAAATATCTTATAATATACTTATTAAATTTTAATTTAACCATATTAAATTTTTTATTACAATCCATGTAAGTGGTAATATAAAACGAAAACTCATTATCCACAAAGATGGTTAAACATAATAAGTTGAGATAATGGTTCCGTGTATTAAAATAAGAAGATATTAGAAAATATTATGGATAGAAAATTATACATCAGAAATATAATAGTAAATTATAAACATTGTAATTTATTTATTAGGATTTTATGTATTAATGTGGTGAGGATAATGTATAAGAAGAAAATTAATAAATTGAGGTGGTTTAATAATGTTACCTATATAATTTCATCTATTTTGAGGAACCATGAAATAAATTTGAATTGGTTATTAGTTGTAATAAAACCCTCTATAATAAGTATTTTTATCAGGATAACTCAATAAGGAATATTATTGTTGAGATGTAAGGCTCGTGGATATGAAATGAAGAGATGTAAGGGGTGGCATTTTACAATTTAGTTGAGGGGCACATTAAGATTTCCATAAAATATTAAAATATAATAATACTACTCAATAAAAAAATCTTCCAAATGAACTCTAAATATACAGGGTATAAAAAAATACCGTTTATTACTTTTTTCAGCATTATTTATTTTTTTATGATTTTTATAGAATTTAATTAAATATTTTCTTCATGAAAAATCATTATTATCAAATTTGAATCTACAAATTACTATGATTTGAAAAACATTAAAACTAAGAGTCAAATTTGATGCAATTATTTTATATATATACTAGAAAGTTCAATTTCATATATAAAATTAATATATATTCTTAATTAAACCAAATTATTATTTTTTTTATATTTCAAATATCATTTATTTGATAAGTCTATTAATTCAATAATTAATGTGTCTTCTTTGGGTAACAATATAAGATACTATTTATTCTTTAAAATTTCATAAAATATGTCCCTCTAAATACGAAAATATATATTAGATTCTAACTAACTATTTATTTTCAAATATAACATCTATAAGAAAACATATTTAAAATGGTATATATGTTTAAAACCATAGTATGAAATTTTTTAAATTATTTTAAAAAATAATATAAGGGAACTAATGTAAAACATGTGGACTCAAATGGTATTAATTTCCACATGGGGATGATTATGGTTTAAATTTCCTAATTTTCTATGCTTTGGTTATTTTTTTTGGCTCATTATTGGTTCTTATAGTTTAAATTAAAATCATTGTTTTAGTATTTTGCCTCCTTGTAAAACTAGTGAATGTACGTATTATTTATATTAATGTTAATTATTTCATATATAATAATTAATAATACATTAATATAATAAATTAAAAAATTTATTCTCTTGACAATCCTTTATATTTTTTTAGTTATTCATATTTACTAACATACAAGTCATGAAAACTTATTTAATTTGTTAATATTGATTTTTTATCCTTTTTCAAGCATTTCCTACAAATTTGGATAAAATTATAGTTATATAACATAAAAATTAGATACTATCAGATACCATCATAATTTATGACTTATATTTTTAAAATCAAGTCATCCAACGTCTTTTTTCTTCTTCGTTAACATCTATAATGAATCAAATCATGAATTTTCAATGATATGCAACCATTAAGTCAACACTAGGAATGATGTTTATATTTATTATGAAATAATTTATAATTTATATGAAATGAAATATATTTATTTTATATTTAATTCTACTATCATACACGTGTCATTAAATATTTTTAATAAATTCAAATATAATATAAATGTTTTGAAATATCGTAAATTATAACATGCGTAAAAAACATTTTTTAACAATTTACCAACAATTTTACATTCCTATAAAATTATAAAAATTTAACCATATAGTAATTCTGATATTATGATATAAAAAACATATTTTTATCAAATAAATTTTCTAAATGTGTCAATAATTAATTATACTTATTTTTATGTTAGATAAAAATAAAAATATATTTTTGATAAAAACGTATAGTTGAATAATAAAATTTCATTAACAAAAATAATTTATATATTTCCTAATAATTAATAAATATATTTCATGATATTTTTATTCTAATTCATACCATCCAATTTAATGGCTATGTTATAATGGTCACAATTAAAATAATAATATGTAGTTGTTTCTTTTTTTCTATCGGTATTTCATATATTATATGGTATCAAACATTGAGTATACTTTATAAATATGTAAATATTACATTATTCACCCATAGGAAATTTCTCCCTCAAAATTTCATTCTACTTTCCGAGGATAAATTATTTGAGGTTCCTTCTCTAAAATTTTCACATTAACTAAAAAAGAAAATTTATCTATGGGAATTTAATACATAGCTAATGAGGAAAAATGTAACTATGAATAGAGAAGGATAAACATATAAATGAAAATTGAATATTAACATGTGATTTCCTATGTTTAGATATTTCTTATTAATGTAAAAAGAATTATCCCTAGGGTTATTATAATTATTTTGCATCCTAGTCCCGAAAAATACACTGATGGTACTTTGATAGAAACTATAGTCATCTATAATTATTTCTAGTGGGATATAATATTTTCCTATTAAAGAAATTTGTGGGGGGTTTCACCTCATGGGTGGGACACACTAGAATCCCCAGTAGTTTCCCTTTCCTCATGATCCCATTAGACAGAGAGCCATGCTTTGTCCGATGCTCTCACATGAGAGTTCAAAAATAGTGGATTCTTTCCAACACTCTAATACCAACTATAACTACTGATCCATTTTACACCAATGAGAACATAATTTTTGGAATGATTTTATATGAAATAAAATCCATGGATCATAATGTCACGTTTGTGTAGATGATGCGGTACATAAATAGATAACATGAAACAAAAAAATCTTTTTTTAATCTTAATAATGATCTCCTAACTCTTTTTAATATCCTACAGGTGCATAAAATTACCTAGGGAATACATATATAAAAGAGATGGTCCAAAAATCATGTAAAAAAAACTTTGGAATAAATCAAATAACACGAGTTAGAAATCATATAATTATAACAGAAAATGAATGGATCATGAATAAAGATTAAGAACCTATCATATATAACATAGAATAAGGTGGAACATAAGAAGGTTAGATAAAAAAATTACACAATATAATCCTAAGTCAAGATACCTACAAATATGGTAACACATAGTTCATAGAGTCCCATAATCATTTAAGATTACTCCTTCATCCCATTCATGACATCTGATGAGAAAAACTCACTAACCAATGTATTAAAGAAATATCATGGTTAACCCATTATAACATGTTCATGTATATGTGTGGGAAAAAATAATGGAACAAAAGGAAGAAACATATTGTTTAACTATTGAAAGAAATGGTTTTCTTATTTATGTCATAAGTCATAAATAAGGTCTTATAACGAAGGTATCCATGTAATAATAGACTTATGTCATCATTAGAAATTCATAATAGAAAATCAATAGTAGAGAATTTTTGAATCTTAAGTTTATATGATAACTACAAGTGGGTGGTAAATTATATTTAAGAAATGTGAACTAAAAATAAAAAATTTAATATTTTAAAAAATATTATACACATATTTTATCATATTATTATAATATTTAAATTAGATTCAGTATCTTTTTTATATATAAATATAATTATCTATATCATTAATATAGTGATATAAGAATTTATTTTAAACAAAATTCATGATCTAACATTCTAAAGTCTTTAATTGAAGAATATTTAACTTGATGAAATAATTAAAAAATTATTATAATGGAAATAATTACTCAAATGGTAAATAATATAATATACTCTTTAACCATGAGAGTTAATGAAGTCAGAATTACCAACATAATATATCTAGAGTATCAATATCTACTATGATGGTATGTATTTACATATAGGGAAAAACCATGATACGATGATGGAGATTTCATTGGCGTCCTGGCCTAAGAATCCCTCAATGTAATGTGACATATTACACTGTTTATTTTTTTAAAAAAAATACTGCAATTTAATGATTGCTGTCTCTGTCTTCCAAGACCAAGAATTCCAAAATCGAATAGATCAGAATCAACCATCTTGTTATCCCCACAATCCCTCCATCTAACGACAATCAGAAACGGTATATAAAAAAATAAAAACATTTCAAGGAATTTACCATTCTATGATGAATTACTTATTACATCAACTCTCTAAGATATTATAATGAGTTTAAAATAAATGGTATATATTGAGTAGAAACTAAGATGACATGAGTTGAAAATGTATCAACTCATAGATCATCAAATGAAAACATATTTATAGGTAATCCTCTAATTTTCATATTATTGTTTACTTATCCAAATACATAGATAGATTTAAATTTGAAGGATCATAATTATTTGGATCATGATTATAGATATCTAATCAGGAACTATTCATAATTTTAAGACATCATGTTTTTTTGTAAAATTACAATTCTATTATGGATTATTTTTGTTATATATAATTCCTTTCACATTGATTATAATAGGTTTATAGTATGATAGAATTCACTACAATTTTTCAATATGGTAAATGGATCACAGGAAAATATACTGTATTAGTAATAATGTTATTTGGATTTTTATACCATTTTTCAGTCTGAAAGGTAGGAAAAAATCTTACCCATGGTCTGAGAAATAGTTGGTATGATGAATCAGATAAACTATCAGTCTAAATAATTATATTGAATAATAAATTAATATATTCATTATATATTATAACTATTTCTATTTTCATTAAAAATTGTTTTTTATGAAATAAAATATATAAAAAATGGGATAAGTAATTTTAGTAAAATATTGGTTTATGAAATCGTTTGTGATTATAAAAAAATGAAAAGTTGAAAGGAAAACATCTGACTTGAAAATTATACCCCATTTTAGAAATAAAATAATACTATAGTTTAAATGAAAACTAAAAAAAATCAAACATATTAAAATATTTTTAACATTTAAAAAAATTAAATGATATAATTCATAAAAAAGTAGTTTCTATATAATATTTATTTCCCCACCCTATAGCCGATACATACTCTTTTTTATTATTATTGACCTGGTGAAAAATATTGCTACATATGATTATCCACCATATTAAAAATTATTTAAAAGAGTGGTTCCCTTATTTTTTATAATATATTTCAGGGGATTAACCCTTTTCATTTTTATGAAATTCTGGGATAATAAAATTCATTTAAAATTCCTCCAAAATTTTCATCTTAAACATCTCTCCTTAAAATTCTCCCACGTTTTGATTTACAAAAAGGTTTAATTATTGAATTATAATCTCATGAAATGTTATTAAATGGTTACATACTAAAAAATTACATGGGAATAATTATTTCCACCATAATTGATAACAATAAAGATATATTCGATATGTAACATTAGAAATGTGCATGTTAAGCATATTTTTGTGGAAAATAATAATGATTATTCAAAATAAAAAAGGAATACTTATTTACATAAATTTATAAATAAACTAATTTTATTTCATAATAAAATTATTAAATTGAAAAAATTTGTCTTAAATCATATCTATAATGCACTTGAAAATCACCAATTAATTTAGAAGTTCCCTTTAATCACATTTATTTATTGAGAGGAATTGATAATGGATTATTTTAAAAATTGTATTACCCAATTGAATAAAGATAAATTTTACTATATAAATTTTTTTTAAAATATATATTAAAAATATATTTGTTTATATGTATAATGATTTGATAATTTAAGTCAAAGAGAGTATAAGTGTTACCTAAATGAAATATAGACTTTCGGTGAGATACATTACATTATTTCTAAATGTGATAATCATATTCAGTTAATATTCTAGATAATAAAATAAGATTAAAATATTAATTAATTAATTAAAACTTACACATATTTATTTAATATAATTTTATTAAGTTCAATAATGACCATATCGAGGATTTTTGAAGATCAATTTACACTTTTTGAAAATTTTCCCTTCACAAATTCATGATTTTCCAAATTTTGTATATTTATTGAAGATTGTATTGAATGGAAATATAACATATAAAGTGAAATTAAATGGTACTAAAACACTTAAATATAATTATATGGTATCTCATATCATTTTTTTAACATGAGGATGATTCGTTTGATAAAATATTAATTATAAATATTTACTTTATTTTGGTGGGTTTTTTATCAATCACAAACTTGTATGTTTTACTTAACATTATATCTATATATTAGTTACAAAAAATAATATCTATTATCATACAATTATATTAATCTTATTTAACTATAATAAATGTGTTAAGAACATCCATGAACGAGGTAATAGAAAAATATAACTCATTATCCATGGATATGGTTTATCGCCATAATTTGGATTGTAGTTTCCATTCCATAGAGAATAGGATATGAGAAAAATAGATAGATAGAAAATAATAAATAGAATAATATCATTATTTTTTATTAATTATATTGGATATAATATTATTTTATTTGTCATTGGGTTGAGGATAATATAGAATATGAACAGAAATTAATGGAGACAGTTTAAAAAAGATACATCTAGAGTATCATATACTTTAAAGATCCCTTCAAGAACACATAATTAAAAATCTGGTAATATAAAATCACCAATTATATGGAAGAGTATTATAATAAAATAAATTTGTAGATATGGTTCAGATATTTGGATCTATGTGGTGGTATAGTCTGAATGACGAGCTTCCCTTTTATAAATGAGGTGACGGTCACTTTTGAAATTACAAAAAAATTTCAAATACAATAAAACAGTTTTAGAGGAAACTTTTTCATGTATAATATAAAAAATCATTGGATCCAATTTTATATCATATTATACATGTTGACCTATATTTAAATTTTTTAATATTTTTAAATAATTTCATAAAATGTTATATTCATGAAATATTATTATTTTTAAATTTAAAACAATTATTTTATAATATATTGTTCATGTAATATTCAACTATAAAATTCGTTTTCAATAATAAATATATTAAATTATTTTATTATTATTTTTCATATCATATATTTTGTATTTTGATTATTGGTTTTATTATTGAGTCATCATTGTGAAAGGATTTAAGTTATATATTTTTCCCTAAAAATTAACTTGAAGATTATAAATAGATTTTCGTTCAAGTTATTTTTTATTGTTTAATATTCCTTTTTTATTACCAGATATCTATAATGGTATACCAATTAAAAACCATTGTTCAACAAGTTGGACTTTCTTTTAAATGAAATAACGTAATGTACTAAATGTCAACTAAATTAATCTAAAAGATCGTAAATTCTAACTAATGAGGATTATTATCGAAAAATAAATATATATTAAGATATATCCAATTTTTTTGGTTATTTAATGTATCTAGTCACTATAATTAAAATAATATTATTTTTTTCTACTTAAAGAAGCATTGTGTCAGCATTACCAAAGAATTAATGTTTATTATTTAAAATATAAAATTTAAAATAAATGAAAATCTTAAAAAATATACAAATTTGGCACAATATATTATTTTATATTTTTTAATTATATATATTTACTCATATACAAGTGATGATAACTTATTTAATTTGTTAATTATAGTTTTCTAGCTTACCTCAAGCAATGCACAAGAATATGGATAATATTTATTTTATATAAGTACAAAATATTAAACTAGTAGTTAAAATAATAATTTATGAATTATAGAAGAAAATTAATTAATTAAAAAAATGTTTACCCATTAAATAATATATATAAGACACCGAAATTTACTTTCTCAATGTAGTGCAGGTAGTTCATTTGCATGAGAAATTATTTTTTTTCTGTAATGAAAAAATTTATAATATATATATTTTAAAATATTTTTGAATGAAATTTTATCATATTTCTATATGTGTTTTCTAGTATATTATGAATATTTTTTAATTTATAGTAATTTTTTTGAAGATATCAAATATAAAACCGTGTAAAAATATAATATTAAAAAAAATCAAAAAAAAATTAACTTTTTTGATAAAATTAATTAATTCACCACCTGATAATTTTCATATAATAATTTAAAATTTTTATTTTATTTTATGAAATACATTATCTAAAAATTTTAAAATATAATCATACTAAATTTACAAAAATATAAAAATGAAATTATTTTTTTATTGAATCATATATATAAAGAATAAAATTCATTTACTAAATATTAAGTATTTATCCATTATTAAATAATAAATATTATTCATAATATTTTAATTACAATTCTTAATATCTAATTTAATATTTAGGTTATAATAATAATATTTTTAATAATATAATATATTTTCTCATTTAACATTCGTTGTGGCATATCAAGTACTCCGACTATCATAGTGTTTCCATTATAAATATTGGGATGCAATATTTAAAATTTAATGAGATTATAAGATTTTCAGGATTTAAGAACTATAAAATTTTATGTTGACATGTTGGTATAAATATTTATTACATGGTAGGAGATATAGAAGGACAATTCTTTGTTCCATATTGGTGAACACATTTTCATAATCCAAGTCAAAATAATAATGTTGAATGTCAATTATGGTTAGATACATTTGGGGGTCTAACTATGTATTACCTAGATCGGGTGAGGATAAAATTCATGATAACATTAATGAAAATCATTCAAATCTGTACCAAAACTGGTTCTATATTGAATCTCAATGGTTATATAGCATAATATAGATCTAAGGAAAATAATGACACTAAAAGACTACAATTGATATTGATTATGGTTTAAATCATAGTAATTTAATGAATTTTTTTATTGGGTTGATATTTCAAAAAATTATAATAATATTGAATAAAACCTTTTTTTATCATTGATAGTGTTTCATTAATGGATTATCAAAATTTAAATTTTTTTTAATATGAGCAATGTTGATGTTATAGGTAATAGAATATTTTTTTAATATTTGGTTAGTAATTCTTAGAATTATATGGGCACTTCAATGGACTAGTTACCGAATGAGGATGATCAAAAAATGAATGTCGTATTGGGGGATAAATCATAGTTTTCTCATTAATTTATTATAATTGTTATCACCCATTTTTAATTTTTTAGTGTTATATTATTTATCTTTTAGATATCATGTTAAAAAATGATAAGATATTATTTTAGTAGGTAGAACTATTAAAAAATGTTTGTTATTATGATCATATATTCTTCTTTGACTAGTGGTTCATAGAGGACATGATTTTGTTTTTTGGTAACATAATCAATTTTCTAAAACATATATTCCATATGATGTCCTTGGGAATTTATATGGATACCTCTAAATCCTAACAACATAATTGGGTGTAATTAATGTTTTTGAAGTTTTTATGCCTCCTATGAATAGATTATTATTGATTGTATTTATTCAGAAATAATTCTAGCCAAAAACAAGGGAATCCATCTCATTTTTTTGGAAATGATTTTCTACCTACATTGAGTTGACCAATCTTGTTCCAAAATCAAATTGGTTGTGTTATATATTTTATATATATATCCTTCTGGACATTATATTATGAACATAGAGTACTATTGGATTATTTTATACCACATTATATTATATATTACATGATCATAATGAAATAACAATGGTGTAATTGATTATTACCATAAAAACTATGTTCTTAGATGGTGGAGGAAAAGTATGAGAAATTGTCCTTGTAATTATTTATTTTGATAGATGAAAAATATGTTAGCCTTCATTTTTATGTTTTGTTTCCCATTAATTATGAGAAATTGTCCTTATAATTTTATATTTTTTTCGACTATGTTTTATATGTTACAAATCCCTTCCTAACTATTTGGTTATAAGTTAATGATTCTAATATATTTTCTGTACTCATTCTGCAAGTATTTCAATCATTTCCTCTTAAAGGCATTCTTGGGATATATGAAATAGCTTATCCCGAGCCCACATGGAGACCCTTTAGGTCGTTATAGGTCACAATTTTATAATTTTAGTTCATGTATTAAGGAGGAAGTTGAGGTATTTTTCTTATATGATTTTTTTGTGAAAAATATACTAGTTATTGTACGTAGTTCATGATTTATTTTACAATATTAAGTAAAATAGAATAACTATGATGACTATTGAATCTTTTATCCATGTATTATATATAACATTATTTTATCTAAATCATTATGGAATCACATTTACTGTGCAATTATGAATTTATATGAAACATACATGAGCTAATAATTATTTTCCATCTTCATCCAATGTAAACCAAAGAGATTATACTATTAAACTATCAGTACATTCGTTATAAAAGTGGTTTTTTCCATCTGAAATACTACAAACATTTTGATTCAATGTAATGATGTGCATGTTCTCAATTCTTGATCTTATATCGGAGGATTAGTTGAGTGATATAGCACAGATTTGAAAAAAATTTGAGATATATAATTTGAATCATGAGAAGATGGATTATAAAAAAACCATTTATTCTTAATGAATAGATCCTTATCATGTGTATAATTTTTCACATTTGGTAGTAAAATTATAATATTACATGAAATTGAT
Organism: Viscum album; assembly: GCA_963277665.1. Classification (NCBI taxonomy): domain Eukaryota; kingdom Viridiplantae; phylum Streptophyta; class Magnoliopsida; order Santalales; family Viscaceae; genus Viscum; species Viscum album. Next base: position 259,876,399 of record OY728133.1, on the reverse strand, counting down.
TGTGTTTATCTTGTTGATAGATACCTCAGGGGTTTTCGAGGGGGGGGTATAAATCCTACTATTATTGAATATAATATGGTGTTTAAGATTCATATTTCATATCTGGTTGTATGAAAATAATAACAATATACTTATTCTTAATTTGGATTTATCATTTATTATTTCTAAATCATTGGATGATTTTTACGAATACTCACAAAAAAATTATCCTATTGTTGTTGGTTTTTTATCTCTTACTCCAAATTTTATATTTAGTATTATTGAGAATGGTGTGATTTGAAAACATATAGGTCCACTTTTAATATGGAAGTAATATGATTGAGTTCATGATAAATATTATAGAAAAAGTACTTGATATTCCCATCTTAAAATATATTCATATGTTCTTGGGTGTCTAAGAGGGTCATATTGTGTGAGTTTCAAATTTACGGATCATTCAACTTTAATTACTCACAACTACTAGACATATGGTGTTATTATTGGTAGTGGAGATTTTATTTGTTATAATATATCATAATTTTAGAAAATTATTGTGTTACCATGATGTAAAATAGAGTTTTAACATTTATAAAACAAATTTTTCATAGAGTGACCCAAGACATTTACAAATATTATTACCAGATTTTATGAATAATTTTTCTTGAAATATAATAGATAGATTATAAAGAATATTGTATTTATAAGATTAGGTACATAATTAAAAAAATATGAAACTAAAATAATACATATTTTAAAAAATTCCTAATGATCTCTTAACTCCATTTAAGCTCCAACAATATCATTATATAACCTAAGTAATATAGAGAAAAAATGGATAGGAAAGGATTCTAGTAAGGGGATAAGCATTTGAAGAAATCCTAGAACATGAATTAGCAAGAATAAATTGATAAAACAAAAGGAATATATCATTAAAATCACAAGGAAGATTAAAATATATAACATGTACTCTTATCAACATGTAAAAATTGTAATTTGGAAACAACAAATACCATGACATAAACATGAGTCATTTCTAGCTATCTTGACTATATCACATGGTAGACAGAGCGCCATAATGGATTTGGTTTACCCCCTTATCCGATAAATGACATATCATGAGACTAAAACATTACCCATTACATTGGATCACAATTTGGGTGCACCTATCATACCATGTTCTTGTATATGGGTGCCACATAAGAAATCAAATGTAATTAATAAACATAATACTTACCCATGGAAACAATTTTCATCTTAATCATGTTATAAGGTATAACCAATTAATGTATACCAATTTAATCAATGAAATAATAGATTTATATCATTATCAAACTTTCATAAAAGAATAATAATTATAATACATGAATAATTATTTAAAAAATAATTCAATACAAGAAAATGATAGTGCTAAGGTAACTTTAGAAATGTGCCGCTTAATCATATTTTCACGGAAAAGAATAAATATTCATTAAAATGAAAAAGTCACAATTATTTCAATAAAATACTAATCTAAAATTGTTTTCATAATAATATTTTTTTTATAAAATATTTCTGGCTTTAAAATTTTTATTTAGTGGACTATAAAATGGGTCATCTATGGAGAAGATGCAATTAGTTATTTTGTCTTATTGAGTGGGATTGAAATGGGAGCCTTTTAAAATAAAAATTTACACATAAAAAATATTGAATTCAACTAATTTTTTTAAACTAAATACTAAATATATACTAATTATATAATAATAATGAAGAGATACTTTGATACAAATATAGACAAAGCGTTTCCCAAATAAAATAAGGAGTTTCTTAGAGGTCAATTAAATTATTTATGAATCTATAAAAAACATGAACTTAAATTCCATGGTAAAAATATTAGATTAATAAGTAAATTAATTAATAATATCTTACATTTTTATGTTATTTATTTTAATTTTATTATGATTATTTATGGCAATTTTGATGATTTATAAAGAACAATTTCGTCATTTCGGTAGAATTTGATTAACTGTTTTCTAATTGGTTAAACTGTGTATCATTATGGAGGTTATTTTATAATGGAAATAAAATAAAATAATTGAAATGAAAGGGTATTTATGAACCAATATTAGTATATATGGTTCTATATATATTTCGTTATTCATATATGTGGTTGATTCATTTGATAAAATTTTAAAAATAATTGTTTAGTTTATTATGGTGTGTTCTTCTCCCATCATGAACTAGTTATATTTCACTTAATATTTTGTTTATTTTTTATTTTTTAAAAAATAAATATCTTCTAACATACTTATTAAATTTTTATTTAACCATATTAAAATTTTTATTACAATCCATGTAGGTGGTAATATAAAATTAAAACTCATTATCCACATAGATGTTTAATCATAATAATTTGAGACAATGGGTTCATGTATTAAAATTAGAGGGTATTAGAAAATATTATGGATAGAAAATTATACATCAGAAATATAATAGTTAATTATAACCATAATAATTTGTTTATTAGGATTTTATGGACTAATGTGGTGAGGGTAAAGTATAAGAAGAAAATTAATTAATTGACATGGTTTAATAATGTTACCTATTTAATATCATCTATTTGAAGGACCCATGAAATAAATTTGAATTGTTTATTTGGTGGATGAAAACCCTCTATAATAGGTATATTTATCAGGATAAGTCAATTAGGAACATTATTGTTGATATGTAAGGCTTGTGGATGTGAAATGAAGAGAAGGAAGTGGTGGCCTTTTACAATTGAGTTGAGGGGAACATTAAGAATTCCATTAAATATTAAAATATAATAATACTACTCTAGAAAAAAAATCTTCCAAATGTCCTCTAAATATATAGGGTATAAAAAAATTATACACTTTATTACTAATTTTTTGTATTATTTAATTTTTTATGATTTTTATAAAATTTAATTAAATATTTTATTCATGAAAAATCATTGTTATCAAATTTGAATCTACAAATTACTAATAGGTGAATAACATTAAAACTAAGAGTCAAATTTGATGAAATTATTTTATAAATATCCTGGAAATTTCAATTTCATATATAGAATTAATGTATAATCTTAATTAAACCAAATTAGTATTTTTTTAATATTTAAAATATCATTTCTTTGATAAGTTTATTAATTAAATAATTAATGTGTGATATTTGTGTAAAAATATATGTTACTATTTCTTGTGTAAAAATTCATAAAATAAGTCTCTCTGAATAAGAAAATATATATTAGATTCTAAATAACTATTTATTATCAAATATAGAATCTATAAGAAAACATATTTAAAATGGTATATATGTTCAAAACCACAGTATGAAATTTATTGCATTATTTAAAATAAAATAATACAAGGGAACAAAAGTAAAAAAAGTGGACCCAAATGGTATTAATTTCAACATGGTGATGATTATGGTTTAAATTTCCTAATTTTCAATGAATTAGTTTTTTTGTCCCATTACTGGTTCTTATAGATTAAATTAAAATCATTGTTTTAGTTTTTCCTCTCCTTGTAAAACTATTGTCTGTATGTATTATATATATTAATGTTAATTATTTCATATATAATAATTAATAATACTTTAATATCAATAATTAAATAATTTATTTTCTTGATAATCCATTATATTTATTTAATTATTCATATTTAATAATATAAAAGTCATGAAAACTTGTTTAATTTGTTATGATTTATTTTTTATCCTTGTCTAAGAATTTCCTAACAATTTGAATAATATTTTAGTAATATAACAAAAAAATTAGAAACTATCAGAAACCATTATAATTTATGACTTATAATTACAAATTAAGTCATCCCAAGTCTTTTTACCTCTTTTTTAACATCTATAACGCATCAAATCATAAATTTTCAAGGATATGATAGCACTAAGTCAGCACTGGAAATGATTTTCATATTTATTATTAATGAATTTGTAATTTATATGATATTAAATATATTTATTTTATATTTCATTCTATTATCATACACGTGTCTTTAATTATATTTAATAAAATCAAATATAATAGAAATGATTAGAAATATCATTAAATATACCATGTATAAAAAACGTTTTTTTAAAAATTTACCAATAATTATACATTCCTATAAAATAATAAAAATTTAACCATACAGTAATTTTGATTTTATGATATAAAAAAACATATTTTTATCAAATAAATTTTCTAAATGTGTTAGAAATTAATTATACATATTTTTATGATAGAAGAAAATAAAAATATATTTTTGATTAAAACATCTAGTTGAATAGTAAAATTTCATTAATAAAAAGTATCTATATATTTCATAATAATTAATAAATATATTTCATAATATTTTTATTCTAATTCATACCATCCAATTTCATGGCTATGTTATAATGGTCAAAATTAAAATAATAACATGTAGTTGTTTCTTTTTTGCTGTCGGTGTTGCATATATTATATGCTATCAAACATAGAGAATCCTTTAGAAATATGTAAATCTTACATTATCCACCCATAGGAAATTTCTCCCTCAAAATTTCATTCTATATTCCAATGAGAAATTATTTGAGTTTCCTTCTCTAAAATTTTCACATTAACTAAAAAAGAAAATTTAATTATGGGAATTTAATACATAGCTAATGTGGAAAAAGTGTTACTATGAATAGAGAAGGATATACATGTAAATGAAAATTGAATATTAACATGTGATTCCCTATGTGGAGATATTTCTTATTCATGTAATTAGAATTATCCCTAGGGTTATTATAATTATTTTTCATCCTAGTCCCGAAAAATACACTTATTGTAATTTGATAGAAACTATAGTCATCTATAAGTATTTATAGTAGGATATAATATTTTCCAATTAAAGAAATATGTGGGGGGTTTCACCACATGGGTGGAACACACTAACATCCCCCGTAGTTTCACTTTACACATGAATCCCTTAGGCATAGAGCCATGCTTTCTCCACTGCTCACATATGAGAGTTCACAAATAGTGGATTCTTTCGAACACTCTGATACCAACTATAACTACTTATCCCTTTTACACCTATGATTAAATAATTTTTGGCACGAATTTATATGAAATAAAATCATGGATCTTAATGTCATGTTTGTGTGGATGAAGAGGTACATAAATAGATAACATAAAACTAAAAAAATATTTTTTTAATCTTCATAATGATATCCAAACTCCCTTTTATATTCTACAGGTGCATAAAATTACATGGGGAATACATATATAAAAGAGATGATCTATAAATCATAGTAAAAAATAATCATTGGAATAAATCCAATAACATGAATTAGAAGCCATAAGATTTTAATAAAAATGAATGGATCGTGAATAAACATTAAGAATCTATCATATATAACATGGAATCATGAAGAACAGAAGAAGGTCAGATCAAAAAATTACACAATATAAACCTCAGTAAGGATACCTACAAACATGGAAAACACATATTTCATAGAGTCCCATAATCATTTATGTTTTCTCCCTCTTCACATTCATGACATCTGATGTGAAAAACACACTAACCAATGTATTGGAGAAATATCACGGTGAACCCATTATAACATGTTCATGTATATGTGTGGGAAAAAAATCAATGAAAAGGAATAAACATATGCCTTAACTATTGAGAGAAATGGTTTTATTATTTATGTCATAAGTCATAGAAAAGGTCTTATAAAGAAGGTATCCATGCAATAATAGATTTATGTCATCATTAGAAATTCATAAAGGAAAATCAATAGTAGGGAATTTTTGTATCTTAAGCTTATATGATAACTACAAGTTTGGGGTAAATTATAGTTAAGAAATGTGAACTAAAAATAAACAAAAATATTAATTAAAAAAATATTATACTCATATTTTATCATATTATTGTAGTATTTAAATTAGATTCGGTATCTGTATCATATATAAATATAATTACCTATATCATTAATATAGTGATATAAGAATTTATTTTAAAGATAATTCATGAACTAACTTTCTAAAATAATTTAATTAAAGAATGTTTTCCTTGAATAAATAATTACAAAATTATTATAATGGTAATAATTACTCAAATTGTAACTAATTTAATATACTCTTTAACCATGAGAGTTAACGAAGTCATAATTCCCAACATAAGTATCTAGAGTTTCAATATCTACTATGATGGTATGTCTTTCCTTATAGGGAATGGCCATGATACGCTGATGGATATTTCATTGGCATCCTAGCCTAAGAATCCCTCAATGTAATCTAACATATCACAGTAATTATTTTTTCAGAAAAAATACCCTAATTTAATGATTGGGGTCTCTGTCTTCCTCAACCAAGAATCCCATAATCTAATAGTTCAGAATCAACCATCTTATTATTCCCAGTTTCCCTCCATCTAACCACAATCAGAAACGGTACATAAAATATAAAAACATTTTAAGGAATTTACCATTCTCTGATGGATTACATATTACATCAACTCTCTAAGACATTATAATGAGTTTAAAATGAACAGTATATATTGAGTAGAAACTAAGATGACATGAGTTGAAAATGTATCAACTCGTAGATCATCAAATGAAATCCTATTTATAGGTAATCCGCTAATTTTCATATTATGGTGTACTTATCCAAATACATAGATAGATTTAAATTTAACAGATCATAATTATCTAGATCATGATTATAGATATCTAATCCGGAACTATTCATAATTTCAAGTCATGATGTAGTTTTGTAAAATTACAACTCTATTATGGATTCTGTTGACCTCACCTATTTTGATAATCCCAATTATTCTTTCATATACATTGATAATATCAATCTAATATTTTTCTATATTTTAATTCATTGAATCTATGCTCAAGATGATAAAAATATTAAAATAAACCCATGAGATAGTTTAATCTTTTTTTATCCATGTTTATATAAGTTCTGAAGTAATTCTAACCCATTTGGATATGTTGCGTATGAAACATGTAAGTATTTAGTCATTGATCCGCGTTTAATCTACCGGTACTGATTCTACTAATAGACATTGTCTACCGATATACAGAGTCACCGATACACTAAGGTCAACGATATGTACAGAGCTACTGACAGACAACCAGAACTACCGATATGAAGAAGTCTTATGATAGAACCAGTCTACCGAGCTACAGATTCATAACAGACCATAGCCACCGATAGACAGTAGTCTACTGATAGATGTATACTGATATTGTAAGTCTACTAATATGTGCAAAATCTACTGATTCAAAGATATACCGATGGAGGGATTGCTACCGATGGAATTAAAGTCACTAGTATATGAGCTACTGATGCAAGTTCAAAAGAGCTACCAATTAAAGGTTCTGCGACAAAGACCCCCAAGCATGTCTACTAATAAAACGCTACTAATTCTTGACCGACCAGTCAAACCATATACTCTTCATACTATTTATTTATCTAGCTAACAGTTACATTTGATTGTTTTAATGCAGTTAATGTTATTTAATGATTTCTGTTGCATGTCAGGGAACCGTACCAAGTCCCCATGCAAAAGGAGATTGTTCTTTTCTACTGAAGCTGAAACCTATAAAGTGATGTAAAGAGAACACTTATGCATAAATAAGAAACACATGCATATGATACTCATGAAAAATATAAAAGAAGACACATGAAGGGTGAAAGAAGAAGAGATGAACAAGAATTCAAATTTGGAGTATTTTTGTCTTCTCTAGTCTACATCCATACTCCACGAATCATGGATATACAATAAGAACTTATTCTAGAGGAGGCACAAGTTGCATCTTGAGTGAAGAACTACAATAAACGTTTTATGAATTCAAGCTGCTAAGCTGGACCAAGAATCAAAGAAGAAAATGACACTCTATTTTATGAGAAAAACCAAAGAAGGACTCAAAAGATTTTCTGATAAACCAAACGAGTCCAGAGCGGCACTGCTAATCACTAAAGAATTTATAAACTCAATCATACATCTCTTAGTTATTCTTTCATTACATTTTGAGCAGTGTGTGTATCCTGTTTACTTTACACACACACTGTCTCCTGTGCTAAACTGGAGGACTCTTAAATCCTCACTTAAACTCTATAACTCTTTTGTTTCCCAATGATAATGGTGGTAGAGGTTGAGTAATACTTGAACAGCCTGTGAGCTGTTGTTTTTTTTCATGAAGAACTATGGTAGAGGACTTTGTACCAGGACCATAGTGTACTATTTTATCCCCCAATCCAGGATGTGGATCAATTTATATAAATTTTTGAGAGGACTATGTCTCGGCTTGAGACGGAACCACTTGGTTAACTCTAATGTGCTTTTATTTTAACTCTATAATTATTATATATATATATATATATTCCGCTGCCTATTATTTTGAAAAACAAAACAATTTTGAAGCTACTTTGATAGTAAAATTAGCAAGTGTTTATACTTATTGTAAACCAGTATGTTATTTTCAAAAGTTAATTTAATCTCCAAATTAAGTTAACTGAGACCTAATCAATCTTTGAGAAACTAATTTAACCCTTACACTCTGTATAGATTCACCACATTTTAACTTTGTTTTTAAATTGGGTGATTTTAAGAGAAATAATTTTAACAGAAATTTTAATTGGAACTCAATTCACCCCCCACCTCTTGAGTATCCACTCCAAACAACATTTGGTATCCGAGGATTATTTTTGTTCAAGGATTATTGAAATACTCTATTTTTCAACTGTGATTTTAGTTGCATCCTTAATGATTTTAAATTTCTGTTAGTTCTAAATTTTTATCTCCTTAAAACTATTTTCTAAAATCTTGTTATCGATAATAGACTAGAGGGTGCTGCTACTAACAGACCGCCTTTCTTCAATGGCACAAACTATGCCCGGTGGAAACTAAAAAAGAAAATTCATTTAGAATGTATGGGTTTTGATATTTGGACTGCTATAGAGTATCAATATAATATTATAGAGACTGAAAGTACAACTTGGGATGAACATACAAGGACTGCTTACAATAATAATTGTAAAGTTATGATTTCTCTCTACTGTGCTTTAAGAGATGTAGAGTTTAATAGAATTTCTGCTTGTAAAACTGCCGTTGAAATATGGGATACTATGGGTGTTTCTCTTGAAGGAACAACCAATGTTAAAGAAGTGAGATTGAATAATTATACTATTAAATATGAAAATTTTCAAATGAAAACTGATGAACCTATTTCTGATATGTATCTCAAGTTTAATGAGATAGTCAATATAATGAATTCACTTGGTAAAGCTGTTCTAGCAAAGGAAAAAATTATGAGGATACTGAGATGTCTCCCAGAACGATGGAGAGGCACCTCTATCTCAATCAGAGTGTCATGTGACATTGGAGCACTTCCAGTAAAGGAGCATATTGGTAAATTAATTATGTATGAGGAAGAACTCAAAGTGAATAAGTAGGAAGATGATGAACATAAGACAAAATTTTTTGCTTTCAAGTCTACTACCTCTAAGAGTAAAGTCATTGAGAAAATGAAAATACCTACTGAGAGTTCAACCAGTGAAGATTCTGATTCAGATAGTGATGCTGAGATGGCTCAAATAGCTAGGAGATTCAAGAAGTTTTATAGGAAGAAGAAATTCCTCAGGAAATCTAACTACAAAGGAAAGTATGACAACAAGGGACACTGGAAGAAGGATTGGAAGAAAGCTGACTTGAATGCTGAAATAGTATGCTATGAGTGTAAAAGGAATGGACACATCAAGGATGATTTCCCAAAGTTAAAAGTAAAAAATAAATATGATTATAAGGGAAAGAAGTTAAAGAAAGATATGAAGGATATCTAGAGTGAATCTGAAGACATCACAAGTGAATCTGATGTTTCTGATTCTGAGAAGAATCATGCCAACATGTGTTTCATGACCAACACGTCTGAGGTAACCATAGATACCCCTATTTTAAATTCTTATTATTCTGAAGATGATACCGAATCTTATTTTGATTTAGAAAACATTAATAGTAGGTAATTATATTAATACTGCAATATGATGGAAGAGACGTGCAATGAACTTAAGGATAAATACAAATCATTAAAGAAATAGCGTACTCTCACTACTACTGTTAAAACCGAAATTACTATTGAAAAAGAGAAGATTTCTCAACTGTTAAAGGAAAATACAGAACTAAAAATGTCAAATGAGCAACATAGAAAAGACTTAGAGAGGTTTACAAATGGAAAATACACACTTACTAAAATTTTAGGTAAACAGGTTACACCTAAATAAAATACTGGTTTGGGATATCAACCTGGAAAGAGACAGTTCACTAAAACTCTATTTATTCCTATGTTTGGACAAAATTATGCTTATTCCAGTTCTTGAAATTCATATGCTTTAACCAGTTATTCGTATAGTTATAGGTCAAATAATGTTTTTCATTCTAAATCTATTGATTCTATAAATTATATGGGACCCATAAAACAAATATGGGTACCTAACTTTTTGATTTCTAACCTTTCTTGACCCAAGAAGATCTGGGTACCAAAATCATTTTCTATCTAAATCTATTTTGTAGGAAACATTCTTAAAGAGTTCTCACAAGAAGGTATGGTACTTGGACAGTGGATGTTCAAGACATATGTCTGGAGATAATTCATTCTTCAAAAGTTTAATAAAGGTTGATGGAGGACATGTCACATTTGGTGATAATTCTAAAGGAAAGATCATCGGCCTATGCCAAAATGGTAACACTGATTCAATTTTAGTTTCTAAAGTTTTATTTGTTGATGGACTTATATATAACCTATTAAGTATTTCCCAATTATGTGATGATGGATTTAATGTGAAGTTTGAAAATGATTCCTGCAATGTTTTTAATTCTAAAAATGTTTTAGTATTTTTTTCTTTAATAAATGAAAATTTTGATGCAGTTGATTTAATTTTTTTAGCTAAACAAAATGTTACTTGTTTAAATGCTTTTCATAAAGAGTCTGGGCTTTGGAACAGAAGACTAAGACACTACAACATCTATTCACTTAGAAAACTAATTAGAAAGAACTCAATTAGTGACCTACCCAAACATGAATTCCCAAATGAAAAAGGGTGTAATCCCTATCAAAATGGAAATCAAAATAAGGATTCTTTAAATCAAGGAAAGAAGTTTTAACTTCTCATCCTCTCAAGTTGGATCACATGGACTTATTTGGACCATCAAGATTTTCTAGTTTATATGGGAAACACTATGTCTATGTTCTAGTAGTTGACTTTTATAGAAATACTTGGGTATACTTCTTAGATCACAAAAGTGAAGCATGTTTTTATGTTATTAAATACCCCAAATCTGTAGAAAATCATAGTGGGCTTAGGATTAAAACTGTAAGAAGTGATCATGGTTGTGAGTTTGAAAATCATGAATTCTAATCTTATTGCTCACACAATGGCTATAGTCACAACTTATCTTCTCCTAGAACACCTCATCATAATGGTGTAGTTGAATGAAGGAACAGAACCCTTCAAGAAATAGCTAGAACCATGCTTAATGAATATGACCTACCTATTTACTTTTGGGTTGAAGCCGTGAGTAAAACATGTTATATTATTAATATAATATTAATGAGACTAGTTCTTAAGAAGACAATGTATGAGTTTTGGAATAATAGAAAACATAAAGTTAGTTACATTAGAGTCTTTGGCTGCAACGTTTTCATTCTTAATACAGAGGATAATTTAGACAAGTTTGCTACTAAGAGTGATGAATGAATTTTTCGTGGTTATTCTTTAACAAGAAAATCCTATAGAGTCTTTAATAAAAGAACAAAATGTGTGGACGAATCTATTCATATCATGTTTGATGAAACTGGTCAACATGAGCCTAAAACCACTCTTCAAAATCTTGAGGAAGATTTAAGTATTCTGGACCTTAATAATAAATCTAAAGAACCTGATGTAAAAACATCCAGTTCTGAACATATTCCAGAATATGCTGCTATAGATCCTGAACCTATAGATGAACCTAAAATTTCTAGTCCTACCTTTACTAGATCAACAAGGATTCTAATGAATCATCCTTTGGATGATGGTGTTGGTAATCTTGATAGTGGGACACATACTAGAGCTTCTCTAAGAAATATGGTTGAACATCAAACCTTTCTTTCAAAGCTTGATCCTAAAAATATCAATGATGATATCAATGATGAATTTTGCGTAATGTTTATGCGAGAAGAGTTAAATCAATTTGAAACAAACAATGTTTGGGAATTAGTTGACAGACCTAAGGACACATTAACAATAGGCACAAAATGGGTTTTTAGAAACAAAGATGATGAGTCTCGAAACATAGTTAGAAACAAAGCTAGACTAGTTGCACACGGATATAGTCAAGAAGACGGAATAGATTATGAGGAAACTTTAGCACTAGTATCCATATTATAATCCATTAGAATTTTACTTACATATGCTTCTTATCTGAATTTCATGTTATATCAAACAGATGTCAAAAGTGATTTTCTAAATGGTTTTATTGTTGAAGATGTTTTTGTTGAACAACCACCTTATTATACTAATCCTCATTTTCAAAATCATGTTTTTAAACATTCTAAAGCACTATATGGTTTAAAACAGGCTCCAAGAGCTTGTTATGATAGACTTAGTAATTTTTTTATCTCAAAAGGATTTAATAAAGTGATTGTGGATCCAACTCTTTTTATTAAAAGAATTTCTAAAGATGTTTTAATAGTTAAAATCTATGTTGATGAGATTATTTTTGGATCTTCTAATCATTATTTATGTACTGATTTTTCAAATAGTATACAAAATGAATTTGAAATGAGTTTAATGGGAGAACTTAAATATTTTTTTGGATTTCATGTGTTTCAAAATGAAAAAGGTATTGTTTTGAATCAAAGTAAATATTCAAAGGATATTTTAAAACATTTTCATTTGGATAGTATTAAGGAAAGTGAAACTCCTATGAGTACTGTTTTTAAATTGGATGCTAATGAAATTGGGAAATCAATGGATCAAACCAATTAGAGAGGTATGATTGGAAGCTTACTTTACCTTACTACTAGTCGACCAGATATTATGTTTTTTGTGTGTATGTATGCAAGATTTCAGGCTAATACAAAAGAATTGCATTTTCTTGTTGTAAAAATAATTTTTAAATATCTTAAACATACCGTAAACATTGGTTTGTTTTACCCAAAAGGACAACCCTTTGAGTTAATGAGTTATTTAGATGCTGACTTTGCTGGTTGCAAGTTGGATAGAAAGAGCACTTCAGGAACATGTCATTTATTAGGAATGTCCTTAGTATCTTGGTGTAGTAAGAAGTAGAATTATGTAGCATTATCCACTACCGATGTAGAGTACATAGCTGCAGGTAGTTGTTGTGCACAAATTTTGTGGATGAAACACACTCTTTTGGACTATGGATATGACTTTAGGAACATGTTAATCAACTGTGACAATACTAGTGCAATAAATTCTCTAAGAACCCTATGTCTCACTCTAGGACCAAACACATTTATGAAAGGCACCATTTCTTGAGAGATCATTACAAAAAAGTGTGATATTACTCTTGAGTTTATAGGCACTGAACATCAATTAGCCGACATTTTCACAAAACCATTGAGTTCTGATAAGTGAAGATACATTACACATGAGTTGGGAATGATTAATCTCAATCGGTAGCTATCCTCACCGATGTAACCTCACCGATGTAACCTCACCGATGTAACCTCACCTATGTAACCTCATAGATGTAGTCTCACTGATAGAGTATCTCACCGATGTAAAATTTCACTATTAGAAATTCTCACCGAATTACGTGCTGTTTTAAAACTTCTACCGCAAGAATCTAAATCATTTACTTTATTTCATTTTGTTTATTTATTTTATGATTCCTAAATGATAAAACTAATGTCCGAGCTACATCAATATCCACCGAGTCTCAAACCATAACCCAAGAACATTAGCTCCCGAATCGTTAGAGAACCCTAAATCCTTCGAACCAACGATGGAAAAAACCAAACATCCTACCATCATAGATGACTCTGTTGAGATGAAAACAAAGAGTAAAAGGACTGAGCAAGATGCAAGTGGTAGTGTAAGTGTTGCTAGAACTAGGTCGGGGAGACGACCAGTGAATCCTCATCTGAAAAATCGAGTTGTTGTGATTGAAAAGGAACTGTGTGTAGAATGGCTGATGCCTAGAAGGTCCTTAGTGCTCGATGTTCTTGATGATAAAAAATAGGTAGAGTGTTTTTCGAATAACAATGGTCCTTACTTTGCAAAATTAGTTAAATAGTTTTACAATTTTGTAACCTTTAAAGAATTAAACAATGAAAATTGACTAACTTCTTTTGTAAAGGGAAATGAGATGTCGTTCTCATCTATTGAATGGGATGAGTGCTTGAATGTTCCACATGAAGGGGTATCTGGATATGTCTCGAGAGACATGCCAACTACCAATGACATTTTCGATTATGAGACTGCTTTGGAAGAGTTGACTGGTGATAGAAGTCAAAGATAAGTAGTTGCTGTAGAGATGGATGGAGAGAACAGATTTTTGTTCATATTTGTTCAACATGCCTTGATACCGAGGAGAGGAGACTTTTACAATTTGAGATTTCAGGATATCTATCTCCTACACCTCATAATTCATTGTGTAAAGGTTAATTTATGTATATTGCTGATTCTCCAGATGGAAGATATAACAAGACCGAAATCGATGACAAATGCCTTATTCTTTGATAAATTAATCTTTGTGATGATCAAGGTGAAAGGGGTTGCTGGTTCTCAAGATGAGAAAATGGTAGTGAAAAATAACTTCTGTATCACAACCACAGTTTGTAAGTACATGAAAATAAACTGGAACCATTGGAGAGGAGAATGAGTCAATGATTACTAGAGGATGTATGACAAGTTTAATCCTGTGACTCATCCTTCAAGACTAGAGGATGTGAGGGATCCAGGTCTGGGACCTAATGAAGAGGAGCCAGAATACAGTGAGGATTCAAAAGAGGAAGAGTCACTTACTGATGAAAGAGGAGACCCTGACATGCCTCCTAGACCAGCACCTGAAAATCTAGTTGAACATATATCAGATAAGGAAGAAGCTGTTGAAGTGGCAGCTGTAGAAAATAAAGAATATGTTCATGAAAGTGAAACATCTATGATATCTAATTTGAGTCTGAGTCAAGTGATTGAACAAACTTTAGTACCTAATGAAGATGAAAATGAAGTTGACATACCCTTACCTAATCCAGAAGACCCTCCTGCTGCTGTAGTAATGGAATTGATAGTGGAAGATTCTCCTCAGGATGAAAGACCTGCTCAGGATGCTGCTGTGAATGATGTTGAGAATGCTGTTACTCTAATTGAAGATGCACCCATTTAGGGGGAGCATCGATCTAAATTTTGAAGTGTCACAGTGGGTGTTGGTTTCAATAATTGTGCAGAAGACCCTTGTTTTATAGTATGTGGTTTAGACTATTTAGATTCAGATATTGAGGCATCTCACATAGACCTTAAATTGATTGTGATGTTGAGACTGAATTGTTACATGAAGATGTGGTCAGAATGCATGACCTGGATACATTAAAGAAAAGTCTTAAGGACAGCATTGTAGAAGAAGTAATGAAGATGGATGTTTCTCTGGTATCTTCAATTCAATCAGTTATGACTGATGATGTGGTCATTTTAGCCTCTGAAAGAGCATCTGCAGCAGTTGCACCTGCTGATTTGGTTACCAAGGATGATATGGATATCTTAAGGGATGATCTGAAATAATATTTTAGTGCCTCCGTTGCTGAGATGAAGCAAAGTTTTGCTGAAGAAATGGTTATGCTGGAACGATCTTTCGAACTATCTCTTGGCTGCAATTTATCAATCTTTATGGGAAAAATAGTTGAAGAACTTAAAGAATTCCAGGATCAAGTTTCTAGACGTGAATCAGATCTTGAATCTTTAAAGGAATCTTTTGTTTCTTTAGACTCTTACATGAGCTCAAAATCCCAAGCAAATAAGGACTTAGCTTATGTGATGACTGTTGTAAGTCAGATAGTTTCAGTATTTGAAGGTTTCAAAACTTCAAAGAAAGATCATATTAATACTCTGGAATCCGATGTTCAAAATCTTATCAGTGGTTTTACCAAAATCATCAATGATACTATATCTTTCACTGTTGGTTCTCTAGCATCTAAACCCTCGATGGACTTGATTCTAATTAAAAATATGATGAAATAGAAACTTGGTTTTGCCTCAACCAGTGTCTCTATGGACACATCTGAATTGATTAGAGTTGTTCTATCTATTAGAGATTTAGCCAGAGAAATTATAAAGATAGTCCAAGACTACATGTGAGAAGCCTCTGCCTCTCAAAAGGAATTTAAAGAAAAGGTGGACTCCTATTTCTCCAAAATTTACACAAAGACCCAAATAACCAGTCATTTTAAGCTTATGAATGAGAATATGAAACTGCCTCTTGTCAATCAATCTTTAGAGAACAAGTTAGCAAGCTGAGAGAATTGACTCCAGCTTTGGAAAAGTTTATGGAGAACAAAGATGATTTCATATCTGCAACGGAGATAGGGGGAGGAATAATTATGGATTTCAGGAATCTTTTGTTTCCCTTTTTGCATGATGATGCCCGGCCCGTAATTTTCCTTCTTGCTTTGCATGCCTCTACCTCCACTACTTCTCTAATTCAGATGAATCATGTTCAAGCCATTTGAAGCCTCACACCTGTGATCACACAAAGGACTCCTCAATACAGGCCATGCACAGTGTCAGTTGCTCAGCCTCCTATAGTCATTTCAAGAATTCCTAAGCCTTCACCAGAATCCTCACCACCTAAATCCTCTTATGACCCCAAGGGAATATCTCACATTGAGGATGTGGATTGATCCAGTATCTAGACTATTTGATATGAATCCAATGTATTTTGTTTTCTGTCTTTGAACCTATTTGTCACATTTAATACAAGTGATTTTCTTCTATTCCTATTATTCCACTTCTTTTTATTATTTCCCACTTTTTTATGATCACAAAGGGGGAGAAATATCAATGAAAGGAAGAAAACATTATCCAAGAGCTATCATTATTTACCTCTTTGATACCTCTAAATTTCATCCTCTCATATCAGTGTCGTTTCTCTCATCCTCTAATAACATTTCATTTTGTTCTCTGATATTCTATGATATAATTAATTCTATCATTGATAGAGTATGTTTTATACCATACTGATTTCTCAAATAAAATTGCGCTTAATGATATATCCTTTGATTTTTTTAAACTGATAATATCATAAGTTGTGATTATCAAAAAGGGGGAGGTTGTTGACCTCACCTATTTTGATAATCCCAATTATGCTTTCATATAATTTGATAATTTCAATCTAATGTTTTTCTATATATTAATTCATTAAATCTATGCTCAAGATGATAATAATATTAATATAACCCCAAATATAGTTTAATCTTCATTTATCCATGATTATATAAGTTATTAAGTAATTCTAACCCATTTGGATATGTTGTGTATGAAACAGATAAGTATTTAGTCACTGATCTGCGTTTAAGCTACCGGTACTTAGTCTACCAAAAGAGTTAGTCTACCGATAGACAGAGTCAATGATACACTATGGTCACTAAAATGTACAGAGCTACCGACAGACAATAAGAGCTACCGATATGAAGAAGTCTTTTGATAGACCTAGTCTATTGAGCTACCGATATAGAACAGACCATAGCCACCGATAGACAGAAGTCTACCAATAGAAGTCTACTGATAGTGTAAGTCTACCGATATGTGCAAACAGCTACTGATGCAATGATCTACCGATGGTGAGACAGCTACCGATGGAACTAAAGTCACTGGTATATGAGCTACCAATACAAGTTCAAACATGCTACTGATGGAAGGTTCTGTGACAAATTCTACTATGCACGTCGACCAATGAAACGCTATTAATGCTTGACCGACCAGTCAAACCCTATACTATTCATTCTATCTATTTATTTAGCTAATGATTACAATTGATTTTTTTAATGTAGTTAATGTTATTTAATGATTTCTGATGCATGTCAGGGAACCGTACCTAGTACCCATGCATAAGGCGATTGTTCATTTCTACTGAAGCTAAAACCTATAAAGTGATGGAAAGAGAGCACATAAGAAGAAAGAAGAAATACATGCATATGATACTCCAGAAAAACAACAAAAAAGGCACACGAAGGGTGAAAGAAGAAGTGATGAACAAGCATTCAATTGTGGAGTATTTTTGTCTTCTATAGCCTTTATCAATACTCCATGAATCATGGACATACACGAAGAAACTTATTCTAGAGGAGGACACAAGTTCCATCTTGAGTGAAGAACTACAAAAAACATTTCATGAACTCATGCTACTAAGCTGGACCAAGAATCAAAGAAGAAAATGACACTCTGTTTTTTTTAGAAAAATCAGAGAAGTACTCAGAAGATTTTCTAATAAACCAAACGTGTCCAGAGCTGCACTGCTAATCACTAATGAATTTATAAACACAACCATACATCTCTTAGTGATTATTTCTTTGCATTTTGTGCAGTGTGTGTATCCTGTTTACTTTATACACACACTTTCTCCTGTGCTAAACTGGAAGACTATAAAATCCTCACTTAAACTCCATAACTATTTTGTTTCCCACTGAGAATGGTGTTAGAGGTCGAGTAAGACCTGAACAGCATGTGAGCTGTTTTTTGTTTTTTCCACGAAGAACTGTGGTAGAGGTCTTTGTACCTGAACAGTAGTGTACTGTTGTTTACCCCCGATCCAGGGTTTGGATCAATTTATAGAAATTGTTGAGAGCACTAAGTCTCTTCTTGAGACTGAACCTCTTGGTTAACTCTACTGTGCATTTATTTTAAGTCTATAGGTATTACATATATATATATTCTGCTACTTATTACTTTGAAATACAAAACTATTTTAATGCTACTTTGACAGATAAATTATCAAGAGTTTATACTTATTATAAACTAGTAATCTAGTTTCAAAAGTTAATTTAATCTCCAAATTATTTTAGCTGAGACCTAATCAATATTTGAGAAAATAATTGAACCTTTAAACTCCGTATAGATTCACTACAGTTTAACTTTGTTTTTAAATTGGGGGATTTGAAGAGAAATACTTTTAATAGAAATTTTAATTGGAACTCAATTCACCCCCCCTCCTCTTGAGTATCCACTCGGACCAAAAAATTATATTTGTTATATATAATTCATTTAAAAATTATTATAATAGGTTTATAGTATGATAGACTTCACTACAATTTGTCAATATAATAAATGGATCAAATGAAAATATAATGTATTAGTAATAATGTCATTTTGGTTTTTATGCCATTTTTTAGTCTGAAAGATAAGAAAATGTCTAACCCCTGGTCTGAGAAATAGTTGGTCTGATGAATCAGATGAACTATCAGTCTAACTAATTAGATTGAATAATAAATTCATATATTAATTATATATTATAACTATTTCTATTTTAATTAAAAAAATTATTTTAAAAAATATATATAAAAAAATCTGATAAGTAATGTTAGTAAAATAGTGTTTTATGATATCGTTTTTTATTATAAAAAAAATGAAAAGATGAAAGGAAAACATTTGACTTGTAAAATCTAACCATTTTTAGAAGTAAAATAATAAAAATAGTATAAATGAAAACTAATAAAATCAAACCTATTAAAATAGTTTTAATATTAAAAAAATTAAATGATATAATTCATAAAAAATTAGTTTCTATATAATATTTATGCCCCCTCCCCCGAGCCGGTATATACTTTTTCTTTATCATTGTTGACCTGGTGAAAATTATTGCTACTTTTGATTCTCCAACATATTAAAAATTATTCAAAAGAGTGGTTCCCTTATTTTTTTTAAAATATTTCATTGGATTAACCCTTTTCTTTTTTATCAAATTCCGGGTTAATAAAATTTATTAAAAATTCCTCCAAAATTTTCATCCTAAACATCTCTCATTAAAATTCTCCCACTTTTTGATTTACAAAAAGGATTATTTATTGAATTATAATCTCATGAAATTGTAGTAAGTGGTTACATCCTAAAAAATTACAAGGGAATAATTATTTCCATCATAATTGATAACAATAAAGATATAGTCGATGTGTAACATTAGAAATGTGCATGTTAAGCATATTTTAGGGGAAAATAATAAATATTATTCCAAATAAAAATGGAATAATTATTTACAAAAATGTATAAATAAACTAAATTTTTTTTAGATAAAAAAATTATTAAAATGAAAAAAAAAATTTAAAAAAAGTCTACAGCGAACTGAAAAATCGCCAATAAATTGAAAAGTTCCCTTTAATAACATTTTTTTATTGAGAGGAATTGATAATGGATTATTTTAAAAATAGTATTACCCAATTGAATTAACATAAATTTTACTATATATAAAATTTTTAGAATATATATTAAAAATATATACGTTTATAAGAATAATGATTTGATAATTTGAGTCAAAGAGAGTAAAAGTGTTAACGAAATGAAATATAGAGTTTATGTCAGATCCATTACATTATTTCTAAATATGATAATCATATTAAGTTAATATCCTAGATAATAAAATAATATTCAAATATTAATTAATTAATTAACACTTACACATTTTTATTTAATGTAATTTTATTAAGATAAATTATGAGCATATCAATGATTTGTGAAGATCAATTTCCACTTTTTGAAAATTTTCCTTTCACAAATTCATGATTTGTCAAGTTCTATTTATTTATTGAAGATTGTATTGAATGGAAATATAAAATAAAAAGTGAAATTAAAAGGTATTAAAACACATAAATATAATTATATGGTATCACATATCATTTTTTCTAAAATGAGGATGATTCTTTTGATAAAATATTAATCATAAATATTTACTTTATTTTGGTGGGTTTTTCATCAATCACAAACTTGTATTGTTTTACTTAAAGTTATATCTATATATTAGTTACAAAAAATAATATATGTAATCATACAATTATATTAATCTTATTTAACTATAATAGATGTATTATGAACATCCAATAAGGAGTTAATAAAAAAATTTAACTCATTATCCATGGATACAGTTTATCACCATAATTTGTATAGTTGTTTCCATTCCATAGAGAATAGAAAATGAGAAAAAATAGATAGATAGAAAATATAAAATAGAACAATATCATTATTTTATATAAATGATATTGGATATAATATTATTTTTTTTGTCATTGGGTTGAGGATAATATAGAATATGAACAGAAATTAATTGAGACAGTTTAAAAAAGATACATCTAGAGTATCATATACTTTAAATATCGCTTCAAGAACATAGAATTAAAAATATGGTGATATAAAAACACCAATTAGGTCGATGAGTATTATAATAATATAAATTTGTAGATTATGGTTCAGATATAAGGCTCTAGGTGTTGGAACAGTCTAAATGACGGGATTCCCTTTTATAAATGAGGTGAGGGTCATTTTTGAAATTATAAAAAAATTAAAATATATTAAACCAATTATAGAGGAAACTTTTTCAAGTATAATCTAAAAAATCATTAAATCCAATTTTATATCAAATTACACCAATTGGCCTATATTTAAATTTTTTAATATTTTTAAAAAATTTAATAAAATTTTATATTCATGACATATTATTATTGTAAAATTTGAAAAACTTATTTTATAATATATTATTCATGTAATATTCAACTATATAATTCGTTTATAATCCTAATTATATCAAATTAATTTTTTTTATTTTTCATATCATTTATTTTGTTTTTTGATTATTGGTCTAATTATTGAGTCATCATTGTGCAAGGATTTAAGGTATATATTTTTCCCAAAAAATTTAACTTGAAGAATATGAATAGAGTTTCTTTCAAGTCATTTTATATAGTTTAATATTCCTTTTTTATTACCAGATATTGATAGTGTTATACCAATTAAAAACCATTGTGCAACAAGTTGGACTTTCTTTTAAATGAAATAATGTAATGGACCTAATGTCAACTAAATTAATATAAAAGATGCTAAATTCTAACTAATGAGGATTATTGTCGAAACATAAACATATATTATGATTTATCCAAATTTTTTGGTTATTTAATGTATCTTGTAATTGTAATTAAAATAATATTATTTTCTTCTACTTGAACAAGCATTGTGTCGGCATTACCCAAGAATTAGTGTTAATTATTTCAAATAGTAAATTTAAAATAAAAAAAAATCGTAAAAATTTACAAATTTGCCTCAATATAATACTTTATATTTTTTCATTATATATATTTACTCATATACAATTGAAGATAACTTATTTAATTTTTTAATTATAGTTTTCTAGCTTACCTCAATCATTTCACAAGAATATAGATAATATTTATTTTAAATAAGTAAAAAATTTGAAACTATTAGTAAAAATATTAATTTATGAATTATAGAAAAAAATTAAATATTTAAAAAAATGGTTACCCATTAAATAATATATATAAGACACCGAATTTTAATTTTTCAATGTAGTGCAGGTAGTTAATTGGAACAAGAAATTATTTTTTTATCTGTAATGAATAAATTTATAATATATATATTTTAAAATATTTTGAATGAAATTTTATTATATTTTTATATATGAGTTTTAGTATATAATGAATAATTTTTTATTTTATAGTAATTTTTTTGATGATATCCAAAATGAAACCGTGTAAAAATATTATATTTAAAAAAATCACCAAAATTTTAACTTTATTACTAAAATTAATTAATTCACCACTAGATAATTTTCATATAATATTTTAAAATTATTATTTTCTTTTATGAAATAAATTATCTAAAATGTTCCAGATATAATCATACTTAATTTACAAAAAGTTAAACATGAAAATATTTTTTTATTGAATCATATATATAAGGACTAAAATTCATTTACTGAATTTGAAGTATTTATTTCTTATTAAATAATAAATATTATTCATAATATTTTAATTACAATTCTTAACATCTAATTTAATATTTAGGCTATAATAATGACATTTTGAATAATATAATATTGTTTATCATTTAACATTTATTGTTATATATCATGTATTTTGACTATCATAGTGTTTACATTATAAATATTGGGATGCAATGGTTATAGTTAAATGAGATTATAATATTTTCATGATTTAAGAACAATAAAATTTTATGTGGACATTTTGTTATAAATATTTATTACATGGGAGGAGATAGAGAATGACAATGCTTTGTTCCATATTGGTTAACACATTTTCAAAATCCCTGTCAAAACAATAATACTGATATTCAATTATGGATAGATACTTATGGGGGGTATAACTATGTATTACCTAGATTGGTTGGGGATAAAATTCTTTACAACATTAATGAAAATCATTCACATTTGATCCAAAATGGTTCTATATTGTATCGTAAGGGTTATATAGCATAATAGATCTCTAAATAAAATAAGTACACTCAAAGACTACTATTGACATTGATTATTGTTCATATCATAGTAATTTAATGAATTTTTTATTGGGATGATATTTCAATAAATTATAATAATATTGAATAATACCTTTTTTCATCATTGATTGTGTTTCGTGAATGGTTTCTCAAAATTGAATGTTTTTTTAATACGAGTGATGTTGAGGTTATAGGTAATAAAATATAGTTTTTAATAGTTTGTTAGAATTTCTTATAATTATATGGGTACTTCAATGGACTAGTTACCTAATGAGGATGATAATAAAATGAATGTCGTATTGGGGGATAAATCATAGTTTTTTAATTTATTTATTATAATTATGATCACCCTTTTTTAATTTTTTAATGTTATATTATTTATATTTATAGATATCATGTTAAAAACTAATGAGATATTATTTTAGTAGGTAGAACTATTAAATTTTTTTTATTATGATCATATATTCTTCTTTGACTAGTGGTTCATAAAGGTTGTGGTTTTGTTTTTTGGTAGCATAATCAATTTTCTGAAACTTATATTCCATATGATATCCTTGGGAATTTATATGGATATCTCTAAATACTAACATCATCATTGTGTGTAATTAATGTTTTTGAAGTTTTTATGACTCATATAAATAGATTATTATTGATTGTATTTATTCAAAATTTATTTGACAAAAAAACAAGGGAATACATCTCATTTATTAAGAAATGATTTTTTACCTACATTGAGTGGACCAATTGTGTTCACAAATCATATTGGTCGAGTTATATATTTTATAAATATATCCTTATGGACATGATATTATGAACATAGAGTACTATTGGATTATTTTATACCACATTATATGATAAATTACATGATAATAAGGAAATAATAGTGGTGTAATTAATGATTACCATAAAAAATTATGTTCTTAGATGGTGGAGGAAAAGTATGAGAAATTGTCCTAGTAATTATTTATTTTGATAGATGAAAAATATGTTAGCCTTAATTTTTAAGTTTTTTTCCCATTAATTAAGGTAAATTGTCCTCAAAATTTTATATTTTTTCAACTATGTTTTAGATGTTAAAAATCCCTTCCAAACTATTTGGTTATAAGTTAATGTTTTAATATATTTTCTATTGTCATTCTGCAAGTATTGAGATCATTTCCTCTTAGAGTCATGCTAGAGATATATGAAATAGATTGTCCCTAGCCCACATGGGTACCCTTTAGGTCTTTATTGGTCACAATTTTATAATTTAAGTTCATGTATTAAGGCGGAAGTTGATGTATTTTTCTTATATGGATTGTTTTGTGTAAAATAGGCTAGTTATTATAAGTAGTTCATGATTTCTTTTACAATATTAAGTAAAATAGAATAACTATGATGACTAATTAATCTTTTATCCATGTCTTAGATATAAAATTACTTTATCTAAATCTTTATAGAATCACATTTACTATACTATTATGAATCTATATGAAACATACATTAGATAATAATTATTTTCCATATTCATCCATTGTAAACCAAAGAGAATATACCATTAAACTATTAGAATATTCATTATAAAAGTGGTGTTTACCTTCTTAAATACTACAAATATTTTTATTCAATGTCATGATGTTCATGTTCTTAATGCTTGATCTTATATCAGATGATTAGTTGAGTGATATAGCATAGATTTGAAAAAAATTCGAGATATATAATTTGAATCATGAGAAGATGAATTATAAAAAAAATCATATATTCTTAATGAATAGATCCTTATCATGTGTATAATTTTTCACATTTAGTAGTAAAATAATAATATTACTAGGAATTGATTGTGTTTATCTGGTTGATAGATACCTGAGGGGTTTTGGGGGGGGGGGGGTACAAATCCTACTGTTATTGAATATAGTATGGTGTTTAAGACTCTTATTTCATATTTGGTTGTAAAAAAATAATAACAATATGTTTATTCTTACTTTGGATTTATCATTCATTATTTCTATATCATTGGATGATGTTTATAGATACAAAAAAATTAACCTATTGTTGTTGGTTTTTTATCTCTTACTCCAAATTTTATATTTAGTATTTTTGAGAATGGTGTGAATTAAAAAAAATAGGACTAATTTTAATATGGAATTAATATGATGAGTTCATGATAAATATTATAGAAAAAGTACTTGATATTCCCAACTTAAAATATATTCATCTGTTCTTGGGTGTCTAAGAGGGTCATATTTTGTGAGTTTCAAATTTATGGATCATTTATCTTTAATTACTCACATCTACAAGAGATATGGTGTTATTATTGGTAGTGGAGATTTTATTTGTTATAATTAATCATAATTTTAGAAAATTATACTATTACCATGAGGGAAAATATAGTTTTAACATTTATAAAAAATTAGTAGAGTGACCCAAGACATTTACAAATATTATTACATGATTTTATGCATAATTTTCCTTGAAATATAATCTATAGATAATAAAGAATATTGTATTTATATGATTAGGTACATAATTAAAAAAATATGAATCTATATAATACAAATTTTAAAAATTTTCATACTGGTCTCTTAACTCCCTTTAATCTCCAACAATTTCATTAGATAAAGTATGGAATATAGAGAAAAATAGATAGGAATAGATCCTAGTAAGGGAATACGTATGTGAAGAAAGCCTAGAACATGAATTATAAGGAATAACTTGATAAAACAAAAGGAATATATAATTAAAATCATAATGAATAATAAAATATATACCATGTACTCTTATCAACACGTAAAAATAGTAATTTGGAATCAACATATACCATGACATAAACATGAGTCAGTTCTAGCTACCATGACTATATCACATGGTAGACAGAGTGCCATAATGGATTTGGTTTACTCCATTATCCCATAAATGACATATAATGAGACTAAAACATTACCCATTACATTGGATCACATTCTGGGTTCACTAATCATACCATGTTCTTTTATATGGGTGCCATATAAGAAATCAAATGTAAAGAAAAAACATAATACTAACCCATGGAAAAAATGTGCATCATAATCATGTTAGAAGGTATAACCAATTAATGTATACCAATTTCACCAATGAAATAAAAGATTTATATGATAATCAATCTTTTATAAAAGAAAAATAATAATAATACATGAATAATTATTTAAAAATTTATTCAATACAAGAAAATGACAGTGCTAAGGTAACTTTAGAAATGTGCTTCTTATTCATATTTTCATGGAAAACAATAAATAATCATTAAAAGGAAAAAGTCACAATTAATTCAATAAAATGCTAAAATAAAATTTTTTCATAATAATATTGTGATTTTATAAAATATTTTTGGATTTAAAATTTTTATTTAGTAGACTATAAAATGGGTGAGAAATAGAGAAGTTGTAATTAGTTATTTTTTCTTATAGAGTGGAATTGAAAAGGGATACTTTTAAAATATAAATTTATACATAAAAAATATAGAAATCAACTAAAATTTTTAAATTAAATAAAAAATATATACAAATTATATAGTAATAATAAATAGATAATTTGATACAAATAAAGATAAAGTGTTTCCAAAATAAAATATGGAGTTTCTAAGAGATCAATTAACTTATTTATGGATCTATAAAGAAAATGAACTTAAATTCCATGGTAATAATATTATATTAATAAGTATATTAATTATTAATATCTTACATTTTTATTTTATTTATTTTTATTTCATTATGATTATTTATGGCCATTTTGATGATTTATAAAGAACAATTTCATCATTTCGGTAGTGTTTGATTAACAGTTTTCTAATTAGCTAAACTATGTATCATTATGGAGGTTATTTTATAATGGATATAAAATAAAATAATTGAAATTAATTGGTATTTGTGAACCAAAAATTTTATATATTGTTCTTTATATATTTTGTTATTCTTATATGTGGTTGATTAATTTGATAAAATTTTAAAAATAATTGTTTAGTTTATTATGGTGGGTTCTTCTCCCATCATGAACTAGTTATATTTCACTTAATATTTTGTTCATTTCTTATTTTTATAAAAATAAATTACTTATAACATACTTATTAAATTTTCATATAACCATATTAATGTTTTTATTACAATCCATGTAGGTGGTAATATAAAATGAAAAATCATTATCCACAGAGATGGTTAATCATAATAAGTTGAGACAATGGTTTCATGTATTCAAATAAGAGGATATTAGAAAATATTGTGGATAGAAAATTGTACATTAGAAATATAATAGTAAATTATAAACATTATAATTTATTAATTAGGATTTTATGGATTAATATGGTGAGGATAAATTATAAGAAGAAAATTAATTAATTGAGGTGGTTTAATAATGTTACCAATTTAATATCATCTATTTGATGGTCCCATGAAATAAATTTGAATTGGTCATTAGGTGAAACAAAACCTTCTATAATAGGTATATTTATCGGGATAAGTCAATTAGGATCATTATTGTTGAGATGTAAGGCTCATGGATGTGAGATGAAGAGAAGGAAGGGGTGGCCTTTTATAATTGAGTTGAGTGGTACATTAAGAATTCCATAAAATATTAAAATATAATAATACTACTCTAGAAAAAAAATCTTCCAAATAAACTCTAAATATATAGGGTATACAAAAAATATACCATTTATTACTTCTTTTTTTCATTATTTAATTTTTTATAATTTTTATAGAATTTAATTTAATATTATATTCCTGAAAAATCAGTATTATCAAATTTGAATCTACAAATTACTAAAAGTTTAAAAACATTAAAACTAAGAGTCAAATTTGATGAAATTATTATATATATATATCCTAGAAATTTCAATTTCATATTAATAATTAGTGTATAATATTAATTAAACCAAATTAGTATTTTATATATATATAAAATATCATTTATTTGATAAGTCTATTAATTCAATAATTAACGTGTCATCATTGTGTAACAATATAAGATATTATTTCTTCCGTAAAAATTTATAAAATAAGTCTCTCTGATTAAGAAAATATATATTAGATTCTAAATAACTATTTATTTTCAAATATTTCATCTATAAGAAGACATATTTAATATTGTATATCTGTTTAAAACCACAGTATGAAATTTTTTACATTATTTTAAATAAAATAATATAAGGGAACTAATGTAAAACTAGTGGACCAAAATGGTATTAATTTCAGCATGGGGATGATTATGGTTTAAATTTCCTAACTTTCTAAGATTTAGTTATTTTTTGGCTCATTATTGGTTCTTATAGTTTAAATAAAAATCATTGTTTTTGTTTTTCTTCTCCTTGTAATACTATTTTATGTATGTATTATATATATTAATGTTAATTATGTCATATATAATAATTAATAATACTTTAATATCATAAATTAAATAATTTATTCTCTTGGAGATCCCTTATATTTTTTAATTATTCGTATTTACTAATATACAAGTCATGAAAACATATTTAATTTATTAAGCTTTATTTGTTATCCTTTTCCATGCATTGCCTAAGAATTTGGATAAAATTATAGTTATATAACATAAAAATTAGAAACTATCACTTGCCATCAAAATTTATGACTTATATTTACAAATTAAGTCGCCCCAAGTCTTTTTACCTCTTCGTTAACATATATAATGCATCAAATCATAAATTTTCAATGATATGAAAGCACTAAGTCAGCACTAGAAATGATTTTTATATTTATTATTAAATAATTTCTAATTTATATGATATGAAATATATTTATTTTATATTTCATTCTATTATCATACACGTGTCTTTAATTAATTTTAATAAATTCAAATATAATAATAATGTTTGGAAATATCATAAAAGATACCATCTATAAGAAACGTTTTTTAACAATTTACAAACAATTTTACATTCCTACAAAATTATAAAAATTTAACCATATAGTAATTTTGATATTATGATATAAAAAAACATATTTTTATCAATTAAATTTTCTAAATGTGTTAGAAATTAATTATACTTATTTTTATGTTAGATAAAAATAAAAATTTATTTTTGATAAAAACATCTAGTTGAATAATAAAATTCCATTACTAAAAATTAACTATATATTTCATAATATTTAATAAATATATTTCATAATATTTTTATTCTAATTCATACCATCCAATTTAATGGCTACGTTATAATGGTTACAATTCAAATAATAATATCTAGTTGTTTCTTTTTTGTTGTCGGTATTGCAGATATTATATGCTATCAAACATAGAGTATCCTTTAGAAATATCTATATCATGCATTATCCTCTCATAGGAAATTTATCCCTCAAAATTTCATTCTAATTTCCAAGGAGAAATTAGTTGAGGTTCCTTCTCTAAAATTTTCACTTTAACTAAAAAATTAAATTTAATTATGGGAGTTTAATACATAGCTAATGGGGAAAAAATGTAACCATTAATATAGAAGGATAAACATGTAAATGAAAATTGAATATTAACATTTCATTCCCTATATTTAGATATTTCTTATTCATGTAAAATGAATTATCCCCAGGGTTATTATAATTATTTTTCATCCTAGTCCAAAAAAATACACTAACTATACATTGATAGAAACTATAGTCATCTATAAGTATTTATAGTAGGATATAATATTATCAAATTAATGAAATTTGTGGGTGGTTTCACCTCATGGGTGGGACACACTAACATCCCTAGTAGATTCCCTTTCCTCATGAATCCCTTAGGCAGAGATCCATGCTTTGTCCAATGCTCACACATGAGTGTTCAAAACTGATGGATTCTTTCCAACACTCTGATACAAACTACAACTACTAATCCCTTTTACACCTATGATTAAATAATTTTTGGAAGGATTTTATATGAAATATAATCCATGGATCATAATGTCATGATTGTGTATATGATGAGGTGAGTAAATAGAAAACATGAAACTACAATAATCTTTTTTTAATATTTATAATGATCTCCTAACTCCCATTAATATACTAAAGGTGTTGAAAATTTGATAGGGAATACATATATAAAAGAGATGATCTAAAATTCATAGTAAAGAAATAAAAATTAGAATAAATCCAATAACATGAGATAGAAATCATAAAATTATGACATAAAATGAATGGATCGTGAATAATCATTAAGAAGCTATCATATATAACATGGAATATTGTGAAACATAAGATGGTCAGATCAAAAAATTACACAATATAAACCTAAGTCAGGATACCTACAAACCTGATAGCACATAGTTCATAGAGTCCCATTATCATTTAAGTTTAGTCCCTCATCCCATTCATGACATCTGATGAGAAAATCACACAAACCATTGTATTCGAGAAATATCACGGTGAACCCATTAAAACATGTTCATGTATATGTGGGGTAAAAAAGAATCAAACAAACGGAATATACATATGGCTTAAATATTGAAAGAAATGGTTTTATTATTTATGTCATAAGTCATAAAAAAGTACTTATAATGAAGGTATCCATGTAATAATAGATTTATGTCATCATTAGAAATTTATAAAGGTAAATAAATAATAGATAATTTTTGTATCTTAATCTTATATGATAACTACAAGTGGCGGGTAAATCATAGTTAAGAAATGTGAACTAAAAATAAAAAAATATTATTTTAAAAAAATATTATACTCATATTTTATCATATTATTATCGTATTTAAATTAGATTCTGTATCTATTTTACATATAAATATAATTATCTATATCATTAATAAGGTGATATAAGAATTTATTTTAAATAGAATTCATGAACTAACTTTCTAATGTCTGTTAATTGATGAATATTTAAATTGAATAAATAATTAAAAAATTATTATAATGGTAATAATTACTGAAATTGTAAATAATATAATATACTCTTTAACCATGAGAGTTAACAAAGTCATAATTCCCAACATAATATATCTAGAGTTTCTATATCTACTATGATGGTATGTATTTCCATATAGGGAAAGACCATGATACGATGATGGAGATTTCATTGGAATCCTAGCCTATGAATCCCTCAATGTAATATGACATTTTACAATCTTTATTTTTTCAGAAAAAATGCCCTAATTTAATGATTGGTGTCTCTATCTTCCTAGAAAGAGAATCCCAAAATCAGATGGGTCAGAATTAACCATCTTGTTATCCCCATAATCCCTCCATCTAAACACAATCAGAAATGGTAGATAAAAAATAAAAACGTTTTAAGGAATTTACCATTATCTGATGGATTACTTATTACATCACCTCTCTAAGATATTTTAATGAGTTTAAAATGAACGGTATATATTGAGTAGAAACTAAGATGACATGAGTTGAAAATATATCAAATCCTATATCATCAAATGAAATCATATTTACAGGTAATCCTCTAAATGTCATATTATTGTATTCTTATCCAAATACTTATATAGATTTAAATTTGAAGGATAATAATTATCTAGATCATGATTATAGATATCTAGTCATAAACTATTCATAATTTTAAGACATCATGTTGTATTATATAATTACAATTCTATTATGGATTCTATTTGTTATATATAGTTCCTTTAAAAATGTATATAGTAATTTTATAATATGATAGTCTTCACTATGAATTGTCAATCAGATAAATGGATCAATGGAAAATATAATGTATTAGTAATAATGTCATTTGGGTTTTTATGCCATTTCTCAGTCTGAAAGATAGGAAAATGTCAAACACCCTGGTTTGAGAAATAGTTGGTCTGGTGAATCAGTTGAACTATCAGTTTAACTAATTATATTGAATAATAAATTCATATATTCATTATATATTATAACTATTTCTATTTTCATTAAAAAATGTTTTTTACAAAATAAAATATATTAAAAATTGGATAAGTAATGTTAATAAAATATCATTTTATGAAATCGTTTGTGATTATAAAAAAATGAAAAGTTGATAGGAAAACATTTGAGTCGTAAAATCTACCACTTTTTAGAAATAAAATAATACAATATTTTATTTTAAAACTAAAAAAATAAAACATATTAAAATACTTTTAATATTGAAAAAATTAAATGATATAATTCATAAAAAATTAGTTTCTATATAATACTTATGCCCCCACCCTCAAGACGATATATACTTTTTTTTTATCATTGTTGACTTGGTGAAAATTATTGCTATTAATTATTCTCCACCGTATTAAAAATTATTTAAAATAGTGATTCCCCTCTATTTTATAATATATTTCATGGGATTAACCCTTTTCTTTTTTATGAAATTCCGGGTTAATGAAAATCATTGAAAATTCAACCAAAATTTTCATCTTAAACATATCTCATTAAAATTATCCCACTTTTTGATTTACAAAAAGGTTTAATTATTGAATTATAATCTCATGAAATGTTAGTAAATGGTTACATACTAAAAAATTACATGGTAATAATTATTTCCATCATAATTGATAAAAATAATGACATAGTCGATATGTAACATTAGAAATACGCATGTTAAGCATATTATTTGCGGAAAATAATAACGATTATTCAAAATAAAAAAGGAATAATTATTTACATAAATTTATAAATGAACTAAAATTATTTTTCATAATAAAATTATTAAGTTGAAAAAAATTTTACTTAAAACAATTCTACAATGAATGTGAAAATTGCCAATCAATTGAGAAGTTACCTTTATCCACATTTCATTATTGAGAGGAATTGATAATGGATTATTTTAGAAATATTATTACCCAATGTAATAAAGATAAATTTTACTATATATAAAATTTTTAGAATATATATTAAAAATATGTTTGTTTACAAGAATAATGATTTGATAATTTGAGTCAAAGTGAGTAAATGTGTAACAGAAATGAAACATAGAGTTTCTATGAAATCCATTACATTATTTCTAAATGTGATAATCATATTCAGTTAATATCCTTGATAATGAAATAAAATTTAAATATTAATTAATTATTTAACATTTACACATTTTTATTTAAAATAATTTTATGAATTACAATTATGACCATATCGATGATTTGTGAAGATCAATTTCAACTTTTTGAAAATTTTCCCTTCACAAATTCATGATTTGTCAAATTCTGTATATTTATCGAAGATCGTATTGAATGGAAATATAACATAAAAAGTTAAATTAAATGGTATTTAAACACATAAATATATTTATACGGTATCACATATCATTTTTTCTAACATGAGGATGATTCATTTGATAAAATATTAATCATAAATATTTACTTTATTTTGGTGGGTTTTTCATCAATCACAACCTTGTATTGTTTTACTCAACGTTATATCTATATATTAGTTAAAAAAAATAATATATGTTATCATAGAACTATATTAATCTTATTTAACTATAATAAATGTGTTATGAACATTCATGAATGAGTTAATAGAAAAATATAAGTCATTATCTATGGATACAGTTGATCGCTATAATTTGGATAGTGGTTTACATTCCTTATAGAATAGTATATGAGAAAAATAGATAGATAGAAAATATTAAATAGAAAAATATCATTATATTATATAAATGATATTGGATATAATATTATTTTATTTTTCATTGGGTTGAGGATAATATAGAATATGAACATAAATTAATGGAGAATGTTTAAAAAAGATACATCTAGAGTATCATAGACTTTAAATATCCCTTCAAGAACACAGAATTAAAAATCGGGTTATATAAAAACACCAATTATATGGATGAGTATTATAATAATATAAATTTGTAGATTATGGCTCAGATATATGTATCTTGGTGGTGGAATGGTCTAAATGACGGGCTTCCCTTATATAAATGAGGTGAGGGTCACTTTTGAAATTACAAAAAAAATTAAAATACAATAAAACAATTTTAGAGGAAACATTTTATAGTATAATATAAAAAATCATTGGATCCAATTTTATATCATATTATACCAGTTGGCCTATAATGAAATTTTTTAATATTTTTAAATAATTTAATAAAATGTTATATTCATGAAATATTATTATTGTAAAATTTGAAACAAATATCTTAAAATATATTATTCATGTAATATTCAACTATATAATTCTTTTATTATTGTAACTATATCAAATAAATTTTTTATTATTTTTAATATAATTTATTTTGTTTTTTTATTATTGGTTTTATTATTGAGTCATCATTGTGCAAGGATTTACGGTAAATATTTTTCCCTAAAAATTTAACTTTAAGAATATGAATAGAGTTTCGTTCAAGTCAGTTTTTATTGTTTAATATTCCTTTTTTATTACCAGATATTGATAATATTATAACAATTAAAAACCATTGTGAAAAAAGTTGAACATTCTTTTAAATGAAATAATGTAATAGACCATATGTCAACTAAATTAATCTAACATATCATAAATTCTAACTAAGGAGGATTATTGTCGAAACATAAACATATATTAAGATTTATAAATTTTTTTTGGATATTTAATGTAACTTTTAATTATAATTAAAATAACTTTATTTTTTTCTACTTGCACAAGCATTGTGTCAGCATTACCAAAGAAATAATGTTAATGATTTGAAATAGAAAATTTAAAATAAACTAAAATTGTAAAAATATACAAATTTGACTCAATATAATACTTTATATTTTTTCATTATATATATTTACTCATATACAAGTGAAGATAACTTATTTAATTTGTTAATTATAGTTTTCTAGCTTACCTCAAGCATTGCACGACAATATAGATAATATTTATTTTATATAAGTACAAAATTTGAAACTATTAGTAAAAATATTAATTTATGAACTATAGAAAAAATTAATTAATTAAACAAATGGTTACCCATTAAATAATATATATAAGACACTGAAATTTACTTTTTCAATGCAATGCAGGTAGTTCATTGGCATGAGAAATTATTTTTTTTCTGTAATGAATGAATTTATAATATCTATATTTTAAAATATTATTGAATGAAATTTTATTATATTTTTATATGTGAGTTTTAGTATATTATGAATAATTTTAAAATTTATAATTATTTTTTGAAGATATAAAAAATAAAAGCATGTAAAAAATATTATATTTAAAAAAATCACCAAAATTTTAACTTTTTTTGATAAAAGTAATTAATTCACAGCAAGATAATTTTCATATAATAATTTAAAAAATTTATTTTATTTTATGGAATAAATTACCTAAAAATTCCAAAATTTAATCATACTTAATTTACAAAAATATAAAAATTAAAATATTTTTTTATTGAATCATATATATAAGGAATAAAATTCAATTACAAAATATTAAGTATTTGTTCCTTATTAAATAATATATATTATTCATAATATTTTAATTAAAAATCTTACCAGCTAATTTAATATATAGGTTATAATAAATCTATTTTGAATAATATAATATAGTTTCTCAGTTAACATTCGTTGTTGCATATCAGGTACTTCGACTATTATAGTGTTTCCATTATAAATATAGGGATGTAATAGTCAAAATAAAATGATATTATAATATTTTCATGATTAAAGAACTATAAAATTTTACATGAAAATTTTGGTATAAATATTTATCACATTGGAGGAGATAGAGAAGGACAATGCTTTGCTCTATATCGGTTAACACATTTTAATAATCCTAATCAAAAAAATAATGCTGAAAGTCAAATATGGATAGATACAAGTGGGGGGTCTAACTATGTATTACCCAGATTGGTTCGGGATAAAATTCTTGATAACATTAATAAAAATCATTCACATTTGTACCAAAACTAGTTCTATATTGTATCTCAAGGGTTATATAACATAATAGAACTCTAACTAAAATAAGTACACTCAAAGAATACTATTGATATTGATTTCAGTTCATATCATAGTAATTCAATGAATTTTTTATTGGGATGTTATTTCAATAAATTATAATAATATTGAATAAAACATTTTTTCATCATTGATAGTGTTTCGTGAATGGTTTCTCAAAATTGAATGTTTTTTAATATGAGAAATGTTGAGGTTAGAGGTAATAGAATATATTTTTTAATAGTTGGTTAGTATTTCTTAGAATTATATGGGTACTTAAATGGGCTAGTTACCGAATGAGGATGATAAGAAAATGAATGTCGTATTAGAGGATAAATCATAGTTTTTTCATTGATTTATTATAATTTTGATCACCCTGTTTTAATTTTTTAGTGTTATATTATTTATCATATTAGATATCATGTTAAAAACTGATGAAATATTATTTTAATAGGTAGAAATATTAAAAAATGATTGTTATTATAATCATATATTATGATTTGAATAGTGGTTCACAGAGGTCATGGTTTTGTTTTTTGGTAACATAATCAATTTTCTAAAACATATATTCCATATGATGTCCTTGGGAATTTATATGGATATCTCTAAATCATAACAACATCATTGGGTGTAATTAATGTTTTTGACGTTTTTATGCCTCCTATGAATAGATTATTATTGATTGTATTTATTCAAAAATAATTTGAGCCAAAAACAAGGGAATACATCCC
This sequence comes from Viscum album, assembly GCA_963277665.1. Lineage (NCBI taxonomy): Eukaryota > Viridiplantae > Streptophyta > Magnoliopsida > Santalales > Viscaceae > Viscum > Viscum album. Next base: position 259,839,414 of record OY728133.1, on the reverse strand, counting down.
TTTTTTTTGGTAATTATTTTTTACCTACATTGAGTGGACCAATAGTGTTCAAAAATCATATTGTTTGAGTTATATATTTTATAAATATATCCTTATGGACATGATATTATGAACATTTCGTAATATTGGATTATTTTATACCACATAATATGATATATTACATGATCATAATGAAATAAAAATGGTGTAATTGATGATTACCATAAAAATTTATGTTATTAGATGGTGGAGGAAAAGTATGAGAAATTTTCATTGTAATTATTTTTTTTGATAGATGAAAAATATGTTAGCCTTCACTTTTAAGTTTTGTTTCCCATTAATTATCAATAAATTATGAAATTAAAATATTTAATATGTGATTGTGGGAACCTAATGGATTAAATATATGTAGGTGTTTTACTGGATTTATTCTCATAAGAGTTGAAATTGCATCACCTTTCATAAAGGATAGATATTTATTTTCCCATCAGACACATATTTGCTGTAATGATAAATAGTTTTAGCTAATCTCCCTTCATGATTTAAGAAACCAAAATATTGTATTAATTGATAATTAGTGTTAATGATTTTCAAGACATTAAAAGAATGTTTCAAATATCTTTATAGAGGGTTATATTTTTTGTAACTTGATTTTTGGATAATCATCCATGTGTTTTTATCCAAAAAATTACTGTTTATACAAATAGTTATTTTCCATCCTAGTTGAAATATGGTAGCTTAGATCATAGATAATATATGTTATTATTTCATAATATTTTATCGATGTTGATTTTTTATATTTGTTTTCTATATATTATTTTTCATGTATAGTGAATATAAATCCAACCAAAAGATCTCTAGCATGGGAAAAGATATATTGTAATTGGATGTGTGATTATATATTTTCCACTAAAGGTAATGAAAAGACTATGTTTCTAGGTTGATAATAATAATAAAATTAATTTTTGAAAAAATTTTATGTATTATTTATCATAAAATGATTATAATTTAATGTAGTCCTCTAGGAGATCATCTGTATGATCTCTTATCAGAGTAATCTATAATATTTTATTTATTTTCATTGTAATGGGGTTTGATGTGCATAAATTATTACTATGTGGAATATTATGGGTTTCACATATATCTTGGGAGCTTAAATCATTCATATGTTGTGTCATTAATAAAAAAACATGTAACAACAATAAATCATTTCAATCATAAGTAACAGAATCCAGTTTCCCTCATGGTATAAACTACTCCTCACTATATTCTATAGGTCGTATGCTAGTTGTGAGGTTTTATGATGGTTTATTGGCGAGACTATAACCTCTTACCATAGTGGTGTATAATGGTGGTAATATTAAATTATTCTAAATTATAAGAAATTATAAACAAACAAAATAGAAAATGGAAACAAGAAAGCATAAGATAAACAATTAATGTAATAAAAAATAGTCATGTCATAAAAAATACTATATATAGATGATTTCATCTCGATAAAAAACAAGTTATGAAAACTAGAAATATATAAAAATATAATAAATGTATAAAATAAATTTTAATAGATCCCAATAATATCTCCAGGATCATCTTGATCAGTATCTTATACATCTAAAACAAAACTCCCATCCTAAAATAAAATAAAACATCATCATCTTGGTGTATCCCTTTATCCCTACATGCATCAATGATGTCTTTCTGAGTACCAAATGGAGGAACAATTATGGTGTGAGTAAAACTCACTAGGACACCACCAAATGTGTATAATACTATTAATACTTTGAATACATAATGTAACTTTGTTTATGTATATGAATAAATAAAATCAATAAATTAGATAAAAAAATATCGACTAGGGATCCCCACTAGATACCCAACTGATCCCACCTTCTTTATCCCATTATGAAATATCTCTAAACAATTCAAATTTTACTAATTAATATAGGACCCAAGAATACATCCAAGGCATCAATGTGAATATATAATCATAATAGGGATCTAAAAATCCCATCAAATTTTGGCCTTACAATGTTGAAGTAATTTTATGGTTCAAAATTTTAATTTCACCATAAGTAGTCTAACTGATCCTTAAAAACATAGCCTAGGTAGCCTCAGTGCTAGAAAAGATTTGAGCCTAAAGAGACTCTCCATGGTTGTCCATAACAAATTCCAAAATATATGTTCATAATCCAATGAATTCAAAATTGGAAACATTGATCGATCTAATATGTGGAATATCACTTGATAGGAACATCAAGGAATTGTTTAGCATCTTATGATCCCATCTCGGGAATTCCTCATAGGGAATTTGAGTATCAATAATGGTTGGAAATACATCTATTGTGATATTGGTCCCTGAACAAATTCAATAATAATATATATAATATGATAAAGGTTCTTATTAATTACCACAACAATTATTAATTAAAATATTAAAAAAAATTCATTAATTTTAAAATCATGCAACAAGTAAATTAAAGAATACTTCGTATTTCGCATTAAATTTATTCATAAATTCAACTCACAAAAAATTATAAAATGGCCATTTGATGTAAAAATATCATATCACATTTTATTTAATTCAATTAACCATTTCATTTAGAAAATAAAATTTGAACACATTCAATCGGTGTTTTGGTTAAATCCAAGAACTGAAAAACAAAAAATCTACATAATTGGGACCAAAAAAGAGGTCGATAATGTTGTTTACCAAATCAACAAAATCTATCAATTAATAAAATTAAAATTATAAGTCATGGCCCAAATAAAAATTCAGGGTATTGGAATTTTTTTAGAAACACATAAAATTTATGGAATGTGATGTAATGACTTTATTCATAAACACAATTTATTTTATAGAAAAGTATTAGATAACTTACTTTATATCAATACACTATTACATATTCAATATCAAATTAATTCTATAACTACAATTGGATAAAATAGAAAACTAGTAATACACCATAAAAATATGGCATATTAGCTAGTATAAAAATATCATCTGATATAGCGAGGTAAATATAGAAAAAAAGAATAGTGAATAGTTGTCATAATAATGGTTATTGAATGAAAAAAAAAATTGTATTCAAACGATTTCAAATTATTGTGTTAGCTCAATTTTTAGAGGAATAATAATGGAGAGAAATGAAGGGGATTTTGTGTTTAAATGTGGAAAATACTAAGTAAGGGTTAGCTTTTGTTTAAAAAAATTGTAATTGATAATTTCCAACATTTTTAGGGGTTAGATGGTTTTCTTGCATTGTTTTTTCAATCCTTGAGAAAAATATGTAGATAAAAATTTCTATGATCAACACATCACATATTCTATTCAGATTGATTGAATAATCACACACAAATAACTCAGTTAGCAAAGTCACGAACCAAACATCCCAAATGGCCTACGTGTATTGACAGAAACCCATTTTTACACTAAGTGGAGTTTTTATATAATTAAATTTTATATTTTCATAGTCATGTAACCTCCAATTGATTGTTATAAAAACTGTGTGACATCCTCCACAAGTCATACAATACTGGTGGACAGTTATCATTAACCATGTGTTAACCTTATGCACCCTCATTCTTTCTAAAAACTGGAACTCCACCCTCATCCTAAATTCACCGTAAACATCCATGTCAAATTTAATAATTCTAATTATGATAAAAAGATAATTATTACCTAGAAAATAATTGATCTATACATCAATGAAACACTAGAATATTACAGCCTCCCCCTCTCAAAACAACTCTCCCCTGTGTTTCCCTTTTTAGGTTAGTTGAAATGATTCAAAAAATACTCTTGCCTCTGGAAATTTATATGGAAATATATCTCCAAAGTTTCATCACATGTATATCCATGCTTCCATATCATTGATACTAGATGAATTTTATTTCACTAAGAGTCTATATGATATCATCAACTCTACTAACTGTATACTCCTAAAAAATAATCATCAACCTATAACTATAATTCCTTAAGATCTAGAACATGTGATAGGTCGTAATTATATTGTATAAGTTGAGAATCATATAAATAATCATGCATTTATTTGTACCTCTATGGATTACATATCCAATATAATACTATCCTAACACTCTTGATGATTTTAAAATGTCCAATGAATAAATTTTATTGCATTTCTAACCTATTTAGATTCTGATGCGCTTATCAGGGAGAAAAGGGGATGAAGTCTTAATCACCAACCAAAAACACAAAAATTAATGACGATGACCAGTTTAAACATATTATTACATTATATGATAGCTATATATAACATGTTCACCTATGTGTGTACTAATGTATCTTTAAAAATATGAGTTTCTAATAGTGCATCCTCCCATTCCTATAACTAGACCATAAGAGAACGGAATATCCTACCATATAGATCCCAAAAAAACATAATAGTTTATTTCAAACCCTTATTATAAGAAAATTACACTAAATACTTGTATTTCAACCGTTAACCTACAAAATCAAGGATACATTATCTAATCATATCCTCTATCACTTGTATAGTACACTCAAACTTGCCATTAGTCTATGAGAGACATGATCTACATAAATGTACATGTGAGCCAAGAGCATAATGCCACCACTGTCTAATCTAAGATGCTAACTAGGTATTGCTAACTGATACTATCATAATTGTATCTCCAAGAAGGTGTATAATATCTCAAGTTTAATTAATCACATGTTTTCCATTGATAATTTCTCTTTGATAGGCATGAAGTGGGAACTCATTTTTATTGTTTTCATGATCACCCATACTATATCACTACCTCCACGTGATTTAAGGAATCCCATCTAGAAATCAATAGTAACATTTTCCCATTTCAACTTTGTAATGTGTAGTGAATATAAAGGACAAGTAGGATGATAGTAATAAAACATCACCCTCTAACTGGTGGAACACCGTGTAAAAAATCATATGACTTACTTTTTCATTCACTTCCATCAAATAATGTTTTTAAAGTCATCGTAAATATTTATATTGAATTTATGTAATTTATTATATAATCATGATATTATTATATTAATTATTCTCACACATTTATTAGAACAATGGTTAATTGGTGAATAAAAAATATATTATCCTCATCAATTAGATAACTAGACTATGGGTAATCACATGAAGTAGTTCCAATCAAGGCTATGAAATCAAAATCCTAATCTATAACATTTTTATCTAGTCCACATGTGAATTATTCAATACTAAATCCTTAAAAACAAAATTCTTATTAAAATAATGAAAATAAATATGCATTTCATAAAAGATTATTCACCATGATACATTTAACACTAGCTTTCCAAACCACTTATTTTCATGTCCTTTGACTTAGATCTTGAGAAATTGTATTACACATTCCATGTATGTAAGCATTATTAAATTCAAAATAATAATTATTTTTGACCCAAATCCACTTGATAAGGTTCAAATCATTTTTATTGAATATTGGTTAGAAGGTTTTGTATACTATTTAATCCACTAGCCTCTATATTAGAAATTAAATCCTACTCTAGTTCAAAATATGACCCCAAATTCCATCCTAAGGTCTTATATCAGGTTACTAAACTTGTTTGGTCCCAATTGATGAGACATGTATGATGTGACTTGGTCACCTTACATAAAAATATATCCTTGCATTATTCCTAATGCATCACAATAAACTATATTGAATATTAAATTTTCTAGTAGAAAATGGAATAATTTTAAATCAATCCTGTATATAGTTTTTTAATGTATTTCCTACAATATTCTGACCTTATGAATTTGACAGCCTCCATAGTCAATCCTATATATGCTGTTTTAAGGAATGATAAATTGTAAATAATATTACAAAATTAACAATCTATCCAAAATAATATCTATATATCAAATATATTTTTGTGATGATGCAAGGAAAATTAAAATTTCATCTTCTATGGATCCAAAAATACCAATGATTTTGATATATAGTTACACATGAAGTGAATTTTATCAATTCAATTGTGTAATTTTTTGAGAATGGTGTAGAACCTATGATCTATTGGTGTACACCATATTTTTATAATGTTTTACCTGATATTTTTAGGATTGAGATTACATAAAAATATTTTTTATATAAATGACTACAAAATAATTATAGTACATTCTCAAAACCTAGTTCTTCATATCCATAAAAATAGATATATGTTCTATTAGACTGAAGGCTATTAACAAATATCCTTTATGGATACATCATATTTGAGATAATATATAGGGGCTATCCATGGGTCTAACCCTTAAAAGATTATTATTCAACCAAAATTAATTGTTTTATAAGACCTTGGTTCCATAAAGCGAGTCATATTGGGTGTATATATAACTATGTGGGTAAAATTACATTTAATTTAGCTGGTTCAACTACTATTAGTACACATATAGCCTAAGGGTTCAACCCTCCTTCTTAGAGAAAACATTGGGTGAACCACATGTAGAATTACTAGCTTATAAAAATCCTTTATCTTCTAAGTCTTCCAACTTACTATTTTGTTTGTGGTGCTTATTATGTTCTATCATTAATTGATAAATAGATACTAGTTTCTATCCTAGAACAATATCAATAGTGACCTCTACCACTCTATTATTATTCATCCTAATAAAATAGTGAGGGGAAATAAATTTTATTTTTTTCACCAATAAAGGAAATATAGTACATCATACTCCACATTCATCATAAAAATATTGGAAATATGGTCCAATAGTCTACCCCACCCAAGATACTCATGTATAGATTGACCTTATAATACATACCATTCACCCATATGAACATTATCATCACCATCAATAGATATAAATGACACCATCTGGAGATAGTTGTCAATATGGGTCAGATAAGTCACTAACCATTCCATGATGATAATTATATAAAAACCAATTATCATGAGGATAAAAATATTCTATAAGTAATGGTCACCACTGATCTCAAGGGAACATTACTTACATCCATGATAACGTTCTAAACATACAGTCAACATTGTTTCAATTGTCATTACAATGAAAAAGATCTGAATTTCAAGCCCAATACATTCGATTATAGTCATATATATGATTTAATTTGAAATAGAAGTCTACAACTAAGGTGATAATAATGATGAGGAAAAAGGATCACACACCATCATATAGGTGGCCTAAATCATAAAATTAATGGTGTAGGATGTATTGAATATAAATGTGTAGAACTTTTTCCCTTATAAACATCCAAAAATTCCCATGTATATACATTATACTAATGTTTGAAATCGTTAGTTTGTCTTCCAAAACCTCATCTTACACCTCATCATGTATAGATGGTGGTGCCACATACCTAATTCTGTGGGATGTTATTGATCCCACATTGGATTATGTAGCATTTTTATATCATCTTCCACTTAAAACAAGTTCAATGATCAATTGGAGTCTCTAACGTGACTGATTTTTCTAAAGGATTAGAGATTATATGTTTCTCTAGTGAACTAGTACTTCATGTGACCAACCCCTCCATACTGTTGGAATTCCAAAAAATTCCAGTGCACACACTATGAATTCAAGTTCCATTGTGAGATTTATTTATGAGAAGATTCCTACCAATATATGAAATACATAAATACCTTGGATATGAACCACCATTTTAAATATCATCATCTTCCCTTAGGTTGTTCCCATATATGAAGGTCGGGTCCCCTATCTTAGATACAATAATAAAAAACATGCATTCACCAGAAATATTATGGAATTCCTAAACCTACATCAAATCACATTACTCTAGATAACTCATCCCCAAAATGGGTTGGAAAAAAATTGATGCTCTAGTAAAAATCTGAGTAATCCATCAACATAATAGAATTCTATCATGGGTGCATAACATCCAATGACCAATGTTCTTATCAATTTATTTATATAGATCTAATCCATTTTTTTTGACATCCATCCAAAACATTACATTATGTAAAACAGCCTAATTTAGAATATCCAACTACTAATAATTAGATCCACCTACCATTTATTTTTCAAGAACAATTTTTCTCTCAGGAAGAACATCCAAATACTCAAAAAATAATAGAATTTGTTTTCTCTACAAATAAACATCCTATGTACCACCATCAATAGAAAATTTTGTTTGTTTTTTTGATATAATTCCCACATAAACTCTGACATAGTCGGTTTAGGTAATATGTATCCCTCTATATACTACCTTAACCTTTATATAATCTATCCTAAGTAACTGTTTGTTCCCATTATCAGTATAATAGGAAGTATGGTATCTGTCACTATAAGACCTAACACAGTTGGTTCATGTCTAACTACTTTTAATCATGGTCATCACCACAATCATACTTATTGACATATGGATGTTTTTATGAAAATATATCTATAATTCCTTGAACACAACTCATAATAATATTTCAAAGCTGAATTGATTAATAATATGATGTGAAACATCACAAGTCCTCTTCACACAAGAGTCACTACCCACCTAAATTCTCTTATATTCTTGTCTAGGTAAATGTTCATTTTCAACAATATAGGTTAATATATATTGAGTATCAATTTCATGTTTTATGGGGAGATTATTTAAACGCTTCAATTTTTGACCCCATCTATTGTTAACCATTTCATTTTGGAGTTATAATTTATTAGGTTCATTTATAAAAAACATGTTTTAGTTATATGAATTACCATTATAATGTCATAAATTCATAATATTTATATATAACCATTACATGTATGTATAACTATGTTCCAGATTTTATATTCCGGGTCAGAACGAATAAAGTCTTTATAATAGTGTTAAATTATGCGAATAAACATTGCCAATTGATATAGGATCATAATTTAAAAATAAAAATTAGAATCCATCTAATCATAAGAATCTAACATTTCATCCTTTATAGTTTTAGTTCCATGGAATAAAATGTCATAATTAATTAAATATGTTTCCACGTTTAATCTATTTAGAGAAACACCATTTAGGTAGAAACAAACAGTTTATATAACCAACTACTTACCTATTTTTAATGGAAGAAACATTATTCTAATATAAATTATTGAAACCAAGGCCCACATATACAACAACATGAAATTCAAAAAATAATATAAACGATCCATGGATTATTATTTAAAAATAAATCAATAAGTTCCTATAGTGAATCAATCGAAATAATTCCTTATTGTACCAATCCATGTGTAAAAATACATAATCATAATAAATGTCAAAAGTCATGTTTGTCACCCAACATTGAAAGCATACACAAAAAAATATGAAAATTCATAATAATAGTTCTCAAATTAGAAAACAGATGTTTTTTCCAAAAATGATGGTAGCTACCCATATGATGACTTATTACATTTCTCTAAAACATCCTCATCACCTATATACCAAACAAGAAGTTAGTAATATAAAAAAAAAATATAACTAATTCTGAATTGTGAAATCAAAATACCAGTTGACTCATGCGTAAAAAACAGTATTGGTCACATGGCCTCTTATGGGAATCCCCATATGCTAGATGATAATGACCAAAATAGGGAGTCTATGATTTTTTGGTGTGGATTTTATTCCCTCTTTATCATAGTAGAGAAAATTGTAATACTATTAAATATATTTAAATAATAGGAACTAATAAATAAACATAATGAAAATTGTTAAATAAACGCTAAAGATTTACCATTATAGTAATAATTAACATGACATCTATACATGATACAATATATATACAATTTCATGTCTATAAAAATTAAGATATACATAAAATAAATAGATATAGATAAAATATGTGTATAAAAATGTTGAAAATGATAAAATTTTCTCTATGAGCATACTAAACAATGGATCAATCATCTAACACCAAAATATCATCCCAAATAAATAACAAGAATCCAATAATGGATTGTTCTTTTTATCGCAAACCAAATTCATGAAGTATGTCTATGTATAAATCAGTGCCACAAATAAGATGTGATTATAATATCGTTGGAAACCACCAACAATATATAATACTATTTCGTCTATGAATATAAAATTTATCAGTGTACTTCTACAATAATAAATGAACATTATAAAAAAAATAAAACGATGTCATCAAGGGTTCCTTATAGGATACCCGTATGACCAAACCGACTTCAATCCAAATTTGAATATCAATGAACATTTGAAATTTTATAAAATGGTCTAGGACCCAGGGATTTTATCCTTGGTGATGATGTATATAAATAATCATAACAGAGATCTACAAGTAAAATTAAATTCAATCCATGAAAAAATAGTTGTAATATAATATTTCACCCATAAAAATTCTCCATAATGTTTCTACTACATCCCTTGGAACAAACCCAATGTTACCTCCATGGTAGATATTATTAGCCCCAACAGTTATATTCTGAGACATTTGTAACATCAAGATGATTCCAAGGAGTTAATCAAAGTCATTGAATATCTATGAAATTGACCAATCTTGACTGTGCCATCCCACTTTTTAGTCACATCATTGACTCTTTTGGAATCCTTTGATCCCATATAAGGATTCCTAGTAGGAAATTCAAGATCACTCAACGATGGAAACACCATTATAGTGATCCTTTCCCATGACCAATTTTATAAATAATATAAAAAAATTATCATGGGCCACATTAATGTTTATTATAGTTATCAATTCATGTATTGCAATTTTATCATTAAATTTAGAAGTTACGATGATAGACTTTGTAATCATCCATGGAATTTCACAATTGAATTTATTCATTAAGTCATCTCAATTATAGGTTAAAAAATGGATAAGTAATGTACATAAGTAATATTACATTTCATTTTATTCATTTATCTATATCAATTATTTTAGCTAAGGAAAACACATCCATATGGTGTTTTGGATAAATCCATGAAATGGAAAAAATGGTATTCATATGGGGGCACACACAAAGGGGTGCATCATGTTGCGTTTTAAATAATCTAAAATCATCAATGATAAACATGAATGGTCTAGGTCATTGTCTATATAATTAATCAATGTTCATTAATATTTTATAATCCATGCATAGACTATATGATTTATGGAATAAAGTGAAATTTATAAACTCATAGAAAATTAATGAAATTTATTATACCAATTACCATATATTGTATTATATATCCTCAAAGGACAGTAGTTTCATATTTTATCTAAAATCAGTTAAAATAGAAAACAAGAAATGTTTATAATAATTGGTAAAATTAGCTTACATGGAAATAACATCTTATATGGTTAGGTAAGAAATGTAATGAACGAAAATGAATAATAGACTTTATGAGGGTAGTCCTATACAACATATTATATTTGATATAATTATTAGATAAATTTGATATATCCAGCACTAGATGTTGAATAAGGGAGATCTATTAATGTGATGAAGCAAATTAATAAAGAGAGATGACAAGAGGGGTTGAAATTTTGTGTGAACACAGTGGAAAATGGAAATTTCCACATTTTTAATGGGGAACAAGGTTTTTAATAAATATTATAAAAACATTTTCATAACCATGTTCCTCAAACTATCCATGAGATAAACCATTCATGGTTTATGTTCATGGTTTAAAAACCATGTTTCTACTATTTTTGTAAACCTAACACCATGTAAAATCTCAGCAGATGGTTAGGCCTACCTTTGATAAACAATAATCTATTCCTAAAAAATTAATTGATAATTTTTCATGACCAGTTTTATCTAGTGAATGGTTTGAATTTTTTTTAATCCGATATGGGCCGCATGTTAGATGGGAATGGTTAGAACTATTCGTGTTTTAAATATGGGCATCAAACTTAACTTTTATAAACCAGAACTCTAGGGCCCGAAATATGTATTAAATTCCTCTAATCCTCCTTGAACATTATACGAATTCATATTTGGTTAAAAATAATGTTTGATACTGAAGAAAATATGTTCTTTAAATATATTAAATTATAGGATCTTATAGAATCTTTTTAAGGTTTATTTCAATGTTTGGGGTTTTTTTTTCAAGATTTGTGGAATGTGGCCTAATTATATAGATATTTTTTATTTTGAATCATATATTTTTAAATTTAATGAGAAAATATATTTTATTAAGCTTATTTTAGAATATTTTTTAGAGAATATAATTATATTAGAAGGTGATGATATTTTCTTAGATTAGTTATGTCTCATGTTCTCTTAGAGTGATGACCCCAAAATGTAAAATATTTACAATAGGGAATTGTTAATGTTTACCCATGTGGTTTTTTTGAAATCATCGCAGTTTATTATCATGTGATTGTTCAATATTAGTAATGCAACATTTTAAATTTTGATGTGATATAAAAACACATATTTTTTTCAAAATAGAGACATAATATTTTTGAAATATTATTTCTATAAAGATGAAAAAATTAATAACATACCAATTTTAAGAAACCTAAAATAAAATTTTCAATGTCTCGATTGGATTTGGAATTTTCTAATTACCATGAGATGAATTATTTTTGGAATATTTTGTCATTTCAAAATAAAGGAATAATTAATATTATTCTATAAATAAATATTTATTAGAAAAATGAGAATAAAAATATCTCTTAAATAATGACTTACATAAAGACTCATGATTTTTGTCCCTAAACAAATATAGGGTTTGATGTATATCAACACATGTAACACTAAAATGAAGAAAACATAGAAGAATCAAGGATTTCTTGTAATTGGAATCTATAAATAATAGTAACAAAATTATGAAATATGTATTATAGTATTCTTATAAATAAGAAATGAGATAAATAAAATTCACTTTCAATATTGACTGGGTTGGTAAATATAAGAAACTAATTTTTTTTCTAAATTTTAATTATTTACAATATTAATATATGTTTATTAAATAATTATTAACCATAAATTAATTATAAATTTATTGGAGGTATGAAATTTAATATAACAAAATTTATTTTAATATGGAATTAATTTATAGCTATATTGTTTGATTTTAATAAAATAATTTTTACAAAATAAAACTTTTCTTGAAACTATTATGAAAAAATTAACATAATATTTTGATTTACCATAGTGATACCATTTGAAGATTAATTTTAGATATTGTCTTCCAAAAAATGGATTTTTTGTTGAATAGTAACAAGTATCGTCATAAAAAACACCAGAATATTCTAAAATATATAGTAAAAAAATGTTTTAATCTGATATTTATGGAACATTTATTTTTTGGGATTTTTTTTGACAATTAAATTTATAATGTTTTTTCTTTTTTGTTTTAAATTTTTAACCAATGTTTGAAATTTATTATTTTAAGTGATATTTTATAAAAGAAATTATTAAATTTTAAATTTTGTAGTTTAAATTTTTTTAATCACTTTCCAAAATTGAATTAAATTTAATTTTATATTTTATTTCATTATATACAAATTATATCGTAAGGATCATTTTTAAGCGAATAATAAACATATTAACTATAAAAATCTATTTATTATGGTGAAAACTAAAATAGTTAAAATGATTAACATAGCTTGAAAAAGAAACTGATAAGTTTATATATAATTTTAATTGAGTTGTGGAGGTGTTTCTCAACCATATCTCTTCTCCTGTATATTATTTCTTAATTTTTAATCCAATTTGATAGAGGGTGACTTCAAATTATAAATTTATTTTGTATTTAAAACAAATGAAACCCTTTTAAATTATAAATATAGAACTACACTAATCAACTTCCCTCATATAGAAACCCCATGAATTTATCAAAAAGTATTCATAACATAAAACTATTCCCTAATAGCCACCTTTATGAGGTTTCAGTATTCTAAAAATGTTACATCATGGTTTTTGATAGGGGAAAAAATTCATTAATTACTATTAAAACGATCACTTATTATTCTTATAATGTGACCAAGAGGGTAAAGAGTGGTCAAAGTTATTTATGGGCTCATTCAGAGCCCAAATATCTCAAATTTGGAAGGAAATTTTGAGTGACATGGTTACCAGATGGATATGAAAAAATGTGTGACCCAACCATGTAGGGTTATCATTTCACATTTGGGGGCAGTATGGTTTGACTAAATTTTGAACCCCAGGCTACATGGTCATGTGGATTGTCTAAATTAAGATATAGCATGCTTCTTCATGATCTATTCATGATTAGAAAAATTTTTCACCTCAAACATGGTATGGGTTTCTTATGGTAGTTATTGGTGTAGAGTTTTCACACTTTTAGAATAACCTTGCTCCCAAAAACATGATACATCTAAAATTTGATTGAAAACATGATTTTAAATTATTTATTATTTATTTTATCCACTCCTTTTCACCTTATTTAACACACATAGTAGGTCATACCATGTGAATCTCCTCCTCTATGGCTCTCCAATGTCATTGAAGAAACTCTCTCATTTGGACTATGTTTCCTTTTCCTTTATTCTAATAGGATAACTAAAAATAAGATCTCCACTCATATAATTTCCTTTCATCATTTTATGAAACAATCATATATATAATTATTTTGTGAGATTATATTTTCAATTTCTATTTCATTAACTATTTTGACATTTCGTTCATTTTATCTTGCATCAAAGGAGAACAATGGATGGGGGGATGTCTACCAAGGTGAGGAAGGTCCAATAGCTTCATTCCATAAAATAATATTTTTATTTTATCATGGGTCATGGTTTCATGTGATATACTTCTATATAGACATATAAAATGATTAATACCATAAATTAAAAGATAACCTATGATTAATATAGCTCCAAAAACTCAGGAATCAATTTCATAAACTAAATACCCAAACATGATCCACTAAATGGATGTGCCTTCCCAAAAAGTTTGTGTTCTTTAAGCGTTGATCAAATTTAAACCTCCATTTGAGGTGTCTGCCTTTTCCTTATGATGATTATACTTCATTGGTTACATAGTATCAGTTTTGTGCTAGTTAAATCCATACATATTGTTGAGGATTAGGGAGTTACAAGGGTCTCGACATTAGTGACACTTATATGGGATAATTTTGAATTATAAATTTTAATTTTTAATTAATCATAATACATAAGAAGAGAAACATCATTTTATTATAGAATACCATTTAAGGTATCAACAGGATGATGCATTATATACTATAACCATGAGCAATCCCTATTTACCTAGTCGGTTACCAATGATTGGCTTGGATGTAAATATTGTATATCAATCCATGAGAGGCAATTGGTTCCCTGTATGGACACCTAGGATGGGCTCAGAGGGATATGCATTGGACTATGTTGAGTGTGATTTTTGGGTTCCATATACAAATTTCCCAGGACATACTCTTTTGATTATGGATACTTATCGTTCTGCTTGGGTGATAAGTTGGATTCCTCTCAGTTAATCTCTTTTTTTTGGCTTAGGATACATTTCTAATAAGTACTATGGATTTATTCTTCCATGTCAAGGATATGAAACCCTAGTGAAGATCATTATTTGGTTTGGTTCTTGTTTACACATGAGTATTTGGTGGCCTATTAATATTTCCATACAGGAAATCTGGAATCATTAAATTTAAATTTATATAAATTCACATGTATACTATATATACATATGCAGACCTTCGTTTAGAGATATTAGTCATTGGATAAAAATTCAGTGTCAATCAGGTATCTCACGGGGAACCAGTACTATGTGATTTATTTATTTATTACCTAATAGTTATTATTTATCTAAACGCTTATCAGTCAATATGCATAGATGGGATAGTACTAGACATAGTTTTTGGAAGCCTAATGAGTATATCTCACACCTGATTATGGCCATATATTGTATATATATATATTTTTGATTTTAGGGGTGGAAAATGGGAAGAGCCCAGTTTATGATCTTATATTTTCAATAATATGATAGAGTATAGGGGAAAACGTTCAATGTTATCCTCATGATCCCTTTGGAAACAACATATATATTTTTCTATTTTTCATTTATAATATTGTATATTAATATTTTCCTATGTCCAACGTACATTATTTATTTATAAAATAATTACATGATCATCATTTTTGTATGTGATATTAATTAATCTTATTTCAGTTAATTATATGTTTTATTTTTTATATCGATGATAGTTATTGATTACCATTTCCAATCATTTTCATTTTTATTCACCACTTCGATACACTCTAATTAAGAGGGAATAATCTTACAATTGACACATCCAAGTCCTTATACTCTTATCATAGTCCACTATTATATGGGGAGGGTTGGTTGAGGTTATCTGACCAATGGGCTTATGACACCACTTAGTAGCTTCTAGTTTTGGAAAATATGATGTTGTAATAGAGAAATTTAAAATTATCCTATTATTTAGGTATTAGAAAGAATACTCAGAATTTTGAGGAATATGTTGATGAACTTATTTAATGGGTTATAAAACCCACATATAGGGTAAAATGAAACTATATGTGTTGGGATACTGTAGTTATTATTTTTCCCCATTATAATTATAATAATTTCACTTTTGGGAGATGCAAAATTTTGTGATGTTATTATTTTTGATTTCATTATTATTAAATATATATTTTTCCTTGGATTATTATCACCTCAAGATTATTATTAGGAACATAAGTATTCACATTCTATTAATTATTCCATTACATATTTATATTTCTAGGTTTATTCTATATAATTCTTATAATTGTTGTGTGTGCCTTGATTATTTTATTGGGAATGTTCTATTGTTACTGGTAGGGAAAGAATAAGTTGAATAATTACTATTTCTATATCAATTTTAATGTTTATAAAAAATATTTTTGATAGGGGGACTTTTTTAATCAATTATGAAACATTTGAGCCATGAACCACTAGTTCTCAATAATGAAACATTATTTTATTTGATTTCTTGAGTACTTATTTTAATTTATGAAGAATGTAATTTTATAAATTTTTATCGGTATTTCCTTCAATAATTTTATTGTACATGACCTATTGCATACTAATGTGGGATGTAAGGGTCAAGATTCAATTTCATGATTAGCCAATTACTGTTTATAAAATGTATGGTACTTTATAAATTGTAAATAGTTTAATATCTAACTAGACTATGATAAATATTTTCATATAATTATATACGATATTAAATAAATTTAAAATTTATAAAATAAATGGCTACCACTAAATGATGATTCCAAAAGTAAGGTAAATGATGTTTTTATCTTTTTCTTGCAATGGACACTTCAAGTACCAAAAACTATGATTACTAATATGGGACCTCCTTCTTGACCAAACCTTTGTAGTGGGAAGTTGTAAGTGTCTCTTGTTACATCTAGGACCTTTCTTATAACATAGTCTAGAATTTTAATGCATGTAGAGAAGTGTGGATTATTCATATAAAGGATTTTTAAATATACTTTTCTATTATCATTGAAACCTCCTATTGTAAAATTTTGTATGGGGTACACATTTATCAATTGTAGAACAATTATGAAACAATGTCCTCAAGTAATAAACATAGATGGTGGTGACTACCATGCTCTATAGGTGGTGGGAACCAAAAAAATAGTATTAACTCATGTACTTCCCTAGTGTAACCTCCATATAATCATCAATTATTTATTTATTTTCTTCTTCAAGATATAATCTTGAATTTCATTGAGTGTATCTTGGGAGCTCTATGATATTCCCCTACTATCGATGAGTGGATGTGATAAATTTAGAAGTAGAATCCTACCAACTTCTTGGGGAATAGTTGTCATTAAGAAGAAAAATCATGAATAAAGGCCATGTTATTGATCCTTAATCAATTATATATATTCATCCATAGTGGTTGGTCAATATCACCAACTATATGCTTCATGAATCCACCAAGAATTCGTGTGTAGTCAACATTCATATTCATCATCATTGTGGTGTCATATGGGTAGATTTAAGACAACCTTAAATGAAAAATTATTTCCCCAAATCATCTGCGTGAACTATTCTAGAGAATTTATACACCTCGGGTAGAGTGGTATACCTATGATAGAGTATTCATCTTGTTTCACTAATCTTAAGCAGTTTTTGTTGAAACTAACTGGTGACAAGTTGACCTCTGTGAGATGGTTTAAGGATGGGTTGTGTATACCACATGTTTATAGGTGAAGGTATATCATCTGATAGCCATTTCAAAGATTCTATACCAGTTCCTCAATAAGTAGTGAAACGTGAGGGATGTTGGTGATGTGATCCATATTAGTTTGGTATCGAGATAAAGAGATGCTTCATCTAGAGGAAGCAAACAACTCTTTGAGCCTTGTTGAAGTGATTCCACGAGCCGAATGACACACATAATAAGGTATTTGGTATGCCACTAGTCTATTATAATAGTCTATAAGAATATCTTGAGTATGGACATCCCAATTGTGTGTCAAATTTAGGGAAATATGTGTCACCTTCAGATTTTCAACTTGATTTTCCCTCCAATTCCAAGAGAGAATGTATCTATTGATACAAAAAATTATGTTACATGGCCCATATCCCAAAATATGGAAAGGATTCGGTCTATACCCACCCAATCTAGATAATAAGGCTTTCATCCCTGAGGTATTCAAACTTTAGTGGTACAATTCAAACATACTAAACTATCTCGGGTTAGTTAGGGTGAAAATGGGTCCATAAATCAATATCTATCGATGTTGTGCATATTACTCTCTAAGAGAAGAGACTTTGTACTTATATAGCTCAAAGTAATTTTTTAGTAACCCCTAATTTAGTATGTTCATTATTTGATATAGGTGATTCAATCATTTTTTATCTTTGGACTGTGTGGAATGTATGGGCCATGAAATAAAATACATCAGTTTAATGATGACTATCAATAAAATGGTAGAAATTTAATTAGAGAGAATGCAACTGTTTATGGATACCCCTATTGATCATATAAAATAATTCTTCTGTTGGAATCATGTTTCCCTCAAGATGGTATTGTTAAATGTCATTCTATTGAAACACTGCTTGGTTCTGTACCACACCAATGTTTATTTATGTCACTGAAGGGTATTATTTCATCACCTAAGGAATGTACCTATTTTTCATAATGGGGAATGGAATTTCTAATCGATTATAGATGGGAACGATCATCGTGGGAAGGGTGGAGTGACACCAAAAAAGGATAGTCTTTTCCAGAGTGATTGATGAAGAAAAATTATGGATTTCCATCTTAGGGTGGATCATTTATGGAATTTTTTCCATTAAAATATATCATTATTACCTCCTATTAAATAGGTGGACTTCATTGTTGATCTAGTTAAAAGTAAACCACTAGTGTCCACTCATCTTATGAAGATAGAACCCACACACCTCCATGTAATCAATAAAATGGTATAATATTTATGATGATAATGTTTCTATATAACTCATTACTTCAAAAATAGGTACACCTATCGTTTTCTCCATGAAAGACGATGGTACCATCAGATTGTGCATGGATTTTCATTGATTAAACTAGATTGACAAAAAGATGTAATATCTACTTCATCATGTAGATGTAATATTTTACTATATTTATGGATTGATGGTATACTCCAAAATTAATTTGATTGTGGGATACCATGTGGTGTGTGTTAGACATTCTGACTTACCACTTATAGTATTCTAAAGTCGATATAACTTTTATGATTATTTGATCATGCATTTCATCCTTATAAACACTCAATAAGTATTTATAGTTATGATGAATAAATTTATCCATATCTATTTAGTTATATGTGTGGTATTTTTTATGGTGGACATCATGGTGTATTGTTTCAATATAAATAAGAAATACCAACTTTATGAGATCATGTTGATTACAGTAAGAGAGCACCAATTGTTTGTTACTTCACCAAAAGCCACATTTTATTGATAAATGTCACTTCTTGGGTTATATATTCTCAGGGAAAGGAGTATCCATAGACATAGATAATTTAGTTTTATTGTTTCATTGGAATATACCAATAATTTCATTGAAATATATTGTTTTTTGGGGATGGATGTATGTTATAGGGATTTTATTCTTGAAATTTCAAGGATACAAGTGCATCTCAAAGTCTTGAAAGAATGAATATGATGTATTTATGGTCTGATTTTCATGAATATGACATAAAATGAGTTGAAAGGGAGACCTACATCAATGTCAATATTGATTCTTATAGAGTTAAGAAATATATCTATTTAGTTTATTATAATGTGTTCAAAATTGGGAATAAAGTGATTCTGATGTAGGTGATCATGTTATTTCATATGAACCCATCTAGTTGAGACCTCATGTGAGTAATTACTGTACACATGAAATTTAGTTGGAAATCCTAGTGAATTCATTACTCTATTCGAGTCATTATTTATTGGTAGAGAAGTTCACAATTTACTAGGACCAAAAAAGTGTCAAATACATTTTTACATAGTGTGACCTGAATCTCGGGCAATATATGTGGGTAGAGTACCTCTGTTCATTTGATTCTGTTCTCACATAATAATAAGGGAAGAGAATTTTTTTGACTAACTCCCTAAGCTATATGTGTCAGATGTAGTGTAATGAACCATCATGGGTAAACATGATAGGCCACTCGAGCTGACCCATCACATGATATATGTAAAATACGAAAATAATCCAGTCTAAGATATTAAAAAACAATACAGAATAATATATTGTGAAGAAGAAACAGATGAGATACCACAAAAAAATATTATATACAAAACAAAACATGAAAAACCAAAAAGTAATTCAAGTCCTCACAAGACTAAAAAAAATCAACAAACCAACCCGAATGAAAAGAAAAATCTACCAATGATACCAACATAACACAAGACACTCTCCCCTTTAATAGAATCATGATACTAAATATCTACAAATTCCAAAATACATATGTAAATTTTGATCCAATCACTATAATGGTACCAACAGTATATCTATATGTGGTATAATATCATGAATGAAAAAATTCAACCCTATAAAATTTGTTTTGAAAATTATTTTTACACATTGATATCATTTATAAATAATTTTAACTATTATCCAATGGTTTTAAAAAATTATTCTCATAATCTCAATCCATTAAATTGTGAAGGTGAACTTAAAAAAAAGTAATGTATATCTATGCATTAGAAGGTAAACATGTATGCATATTTCCATAAAAACCTATCATGTAAATGTATGTGATACGAAAATATAAGAAAAAAATTCAGTAATAATATATGATAAAAACAACATATGATAATTAACTAAAAATTGAAAAGTCTGTAACATATTGGGATCCACCATATGGAAATCTACATACTAGACTCTAAAAAACTAAAAATGCCTAAATTTTGATCATACCTTTATTAATTCTGTCTTCAACTTATCAATAACTGTTTCCTCATAGTAGTGAAACACACACCATGGCTACCAGTGTATCTTTTTGGATATACCAAATGTTCCCAATGTTCAATTGTACAATAAATTTTAGAAACCATGAACATAGTTTTTAAAACTATTTTCAATGAAAACACAATATTCTTAGGAGTTCGAAAACCCATTTCATGTTCATGAAAATCCATTTTGTTTAAAAAAAATTCTTTATTACATTTTCATTTCCAAGAAATAATTTTAATGAAATTATCATATAAACAAACGGACATCCCAAATTTAATTATCGTGATGGAAATTTAATTCATCAAATTAAAAAATATTACAAAATTAAATTCCTCAGAAAATTATTATAATATCTACTTTTGACAATGGTGATCAGAAACATATACAAAGGACATCAATAATATATCATGCGATGAAATTTAAAATGATATATGAAAACAATATCCAATGAAAAATCCATAGAAAATACAAAAATGCTACCAAAAATAGAGAATAACCACAATGATTACAATCAAAAAAGAATAAATCCACCCACAATGTTGATAAATCGATTAATGAAGTGATATTTAGGGGAGGGAGTCCCCAAAAATCTCATAGAAAGAGCATTAAGATAGTGATAAATGAAGCATGTATGAATTAAATAAGTAGTCCTATATAATTATCATCTTATTACCAAACCTCAAAATATATTGAACCTATAATCCGATTACACATCACAAAACCCTCAAGTAGCACAACATTTCAAAATCACTTTTTATTAAAAACACAATATCTTATCGTTACACAATGTGCACACTTTACACAATGCATAAAATTCTCACCCTATGTATCCAGATCATGAGCTCTATAATAAAACCATTACATTACATATACTGCATTACACATCATGCAATTGACAAGAAAATAAATGAAACCAAAATGTTTATGCTAAAAATTCCATGAAATCCCGGACTACACTAGTATAAGTATCTCCCAAATTCCTTTACGACATTAAAAAACAAATTAAAATTAGTAAAAAAACAACGGATAAAATATACTTGATAGAAAGTTAATGGGGTGTAAAAATCTCAAAAAAATGAACTCTACCCCACAAATACATTATGATCATTGATATTAATTAATAGAATAACATTTTTTTCTCAACAATAACACCTATTCCCACATCTGATGGATATTGTATCTGAACTATTATAAAAAATGACAAGGGAGATCATATCAACATGAATTACCTTATCCTAGAGATCGTTATTATGAATATAATGCATAACTAATGTGGTAGCAAGCTCGAGATTGACATCCTTGCAGCTAATAAAATGTAATGGATATGTTATATATCTCCTCAATTGTGAATCATGAAACACATCATTGAATGATATTACACATGATGATAAGTTTAACCAATTCTACGCCCTCCCCTATCATTAAATGATCTCAAATGGGTCCATAATCATTAGTACCAACATGCCCTGCTTAGCCAACAAGTATGGTACCAGGCGAGATAAAACAATGAGAACGACCTGCACACAATCCCCAAACTCCAATGGTCAAAGATGATGATCCACATATTTTTTTAATGACTATTTGAAATGTTCAAACTCCTCCAGATCAACTGCATTGTCATTTTCGTCTCCTAAACAACACTAGGCCCAACCAAGGTCAAATTTTGAAACTCTACCCAATGCAAGGGAGATATACATTGTCACCCTCAAAAATCTACCAAGGTATCCATATGTATCGAATCCTAATATCTATTTTCATTGGAAAGAACATCCAAATGAAAATTATTTTCTTAGACAGTCTTAAATAATGAACAAAATCCTTTAGAATTTTATTGAAAACCTAGAAGTCCCTCTATATACATCCATCCGTCTACAGATGATATGTTGTGCTTAATTTAATATAGAAACCCATCACTTTCTAATAGTAATTCCAGAAAAAGGATGTAAACCTCAGATACCTATAAGAAATAACTATATATTTAACCCTATGATGTCCCACGACATGTCAGATATACAAGTCCATAAGAAATTCCACATTATTCATCTCCATGAAAGGTTAAAAATTCACCAATTTGGTGATTTAGTCAACGATCACCGAAGTCCTATTCTTCTAACTAGGATTCCATGGAAAACTAATACCAAAAAAATATAAATCTCTTTCCAATTCCATACAGGAATGTGTATGTAATGAAACAACCCATCAGGTCATTCGAGGTCCACCTTGATTCTATGAAATGGAAGGCCTCGAAAAATTATACATTATTGACTATATCACCCCTTTAGACCATGTCATCCATTTAGGCCAATTTTGAGGCCTCAATTAGTGATGATTCATGGTAGCATCAGAGTGAGTGGACCATCAATAATTGTTTCCACTATCTGATAACTCCATTATAAAAGAAAAATAGATCATCAAATCAAATATCGTTGAATATAGTATACTATGAGACGGATCTGACTCACTCTATGTCCCACAATCATAATGTTTTTCACTAATTTATTTTCACTTGGTGCCTCCCAACTACTCATGTTTAACCAACACTACAAAATACATGTAATATTTCATTAAATCCAATAAAACATATCCACTAACCTTGTCTACATCCATGCTCCTCTAAAAAAAACTCATGAAAGATGAATCCTCTACATATTCATTCATGAATTATCATAATAATTTTTTTATCAAGGAATATGAAACCAAATGTCCTTTCCAAGGTGAATAAGAAATATCAAAATCAAAATTATTAATAAACTCAATCCATCTTATCATTTAAAATCATGATCTCTCTTAGTAAAATTGCATTTTAGGATGTTATTATTAGAATATACCACAAAAATCACTCAACAAATAGATACTGAAACCATTTTTGAGTTCATACATGTTATTTTAAAACACAAGATCATGTGTACAGTAGATATTATTATGAGGGAGTAAATGGTGTGATCCATAAGACACAACTTGTTTCCATTATATAAGGATACATCCCAAAACTCTATGAGAATCATCACAGAAAATAACATAACAATAATTAGAATCTTGAGTAAATAAAACTAGTGTTTAATTCATCCTCATATTCATCTCCTAAAATGATCATTGATAATATTTAATTCATTAAAACTTTAAAAAATTATGTGTAAAATTTTTCATCAATGTATTTATTTTGGAGTGGTCCTGAAGTAACTCTCTATAGTAACCAAATAAACTGAAGAAACTATGGATCTTAAACACATTTATGGTATACTCCCATTATATAATAATGTTTAACATTCCAGGATATACATATACATACCTAAAAAATATCACATTCCCCATAAAATGCACCTTCTAGATAAATAATACACACTTTGAATACATAAGATACAAGAGATGTTCATTCATGGTATTAAGAATAATATCCAAACATTATATATTCTCCTCCTATAACACAGTGTACATAAAAATATCATACATGAAAATAATAAAAAAATAGTCCAAAAAATGATGAAAGATCTAGTTCATCAAATCTATATACACTATTTGAGAATTATTGAGACTGAGTGTAAAAATAAGAAACCTAGAATTCCCATATCGACTGCTAAATCATTTCTATAGTATATCTATTTATTGGAATATTAATGACTGATACCTTTACCCCTATTCATTCCCATAAAACTGATAATTCCCTCTAATATGATCAATGTGATCATCAATCCCAAAAAAAATGTTGCTTTTTCTTAACTTTCACAAAATTCAATTATTGATAATGAATATATAACATAATCCACCCACATACCTTTTTAGAAAATGGGAAATGTGTAGCAGATGGTTATATACATAGATGAATAAATAGTTTGGCCTCTTATTCCTCGATTTATACATTATGTTCCTATAACATAGTTGGTTTTATACATTATAATGACATAGAAACAGGCATCATACGAAGGCATTGGTCAATATTATTCCTGACCTATTACATAGGTTGAAAACCAAAATAAAAAAAAATAGGGACCATTGGGGTCTCATACACAACTACTAGGAGTTGACCACCCAATAAAGTTTAAACTGCATAAATGTTTTTTGAAAACAAGAATAATATTACCCCAATATATGGAAAAACTACCATACCCTTCCTGATGTAGAGTCTTACTGAGCATAGAAAACATGAGTTATCCTATCAATTGATAAGAATTGAGGTTGAAAATTATACAAATCTATATAGGCCTTAACATTGATCATTAAATCGATTCCAATAATCAAATTTATTATGTATTGATTGGATTCTTAGATTTACCACTCCACCCCAATGTTGGATATCATCACATGAAATGTGGGACATTTGAAACCTTGTTCACACATCTTTCCCAAATGTGTTCAAATATCCAACAAGAATTTCATATGTTCTAAAAAAATCGCCATATGTAAACTACCATTGATGATTTGAAAAATGTGTATCACCAATATCAAACATAGATAACACCGTATAACACCTAATAAACATCATACATCATATAGTATCTCTCCATGCTTTAGATTCATGTGGAGATAAATCCACTTCATAAATTCATCCAATCATACGCACTTGAACATATACATTATCCTGAGGATTAAACCCACTACACTAGAAAGCATCCATATGACCATGTGAACTAATGGATTGAGTATATCACGTCCTACTGCATGATATATATTTTTACAATAGTGTTTTAGATGGCCATATAAATATCAAAAATGAAAATTCATAAAAGAACCCACCCAGTTAGGCTTGTTATGATATCACCTTCCACATTGATAGTGGACAACCTGCTTCTATCCTATTGATTCCCCTATAATACTCTTGAGGAAAACAAATCACTTTTACTAATTGTTTTCTTTCCAGAAGATACATGATATATATCTAATGAACTAACCAAAGCCCCACCCAATAATATTTTCACAGATATGTATGCCTCTGCTAAACCACTATTTTAAACTAACTCAACAAATTTTGGAAGATATATGAGTATCAACATCCATCAAATATCAGACCTCATTCCATACTAAAAAAAATGATGCATTCTAGTAATCATTGGTAATATGATTTGTTTCTAGATTTTAATAAATTTTCAAAACAAGTTGAATACTCCAGAATGGTATGCACCCCCTAATCTAGGGTCAGAAACTCCATTATTGTTCTACATGAAATATCATAGGATAAAATATTTTGTTATATATTTTCATAACAGATGCTCGAGTAAGAGATTTTGGAAACGTAAGTTGCACTATAGACTGAAACATTAGCCTTATCCATCCCCCAAGCATATATGTTAAAAAATAACAATAGAGTATATGCTAATGTCAAATAAGATTAAGAAACTTTTATTCGTGCATGAATATCACTACATTCCATGGGACATTTATCACCATGAAACATGGGTGGATGATACATATTAAATTCAAAGTTGTGATCCAGTACACATACTAAGATCCTAAAACCCACTTGTCATTGAGTTGGAATAGTGTGTATGAATGATTATTCCAATTTAGGTTACACTAGAGAAGTCTACCATATCACATGTCTAATTGTTTTCAATTTATGATTGGTAATGCCATTTCTCAGAGGCATTTCTTAACATATGACTAAAACCAATCAGTCATTAAAAAATTTCAAAATCATAGTAATAAATTTGGGTATTGATAAAAATATTTTAAACATTAATACCTAATAGGTATCATATAATAAATTACATAAATTGGAACTTGTCAATTACAATAATCATCACACACTATTCTATAAATGACATCAACCTCCAAGAATTAGACATTGTAAAATTCCATAAGCGACCATTATATCTTGTTTTTATTCACAAAAGTAAGGTGGTCAGGACCCTTTTCAATGACTAATATCTAAATTTAGATGGTCCAATCTGTGATATACCCATGACCTTGAACCGAACTCATGTATTGAAAATTCACATCAGTTTAATCATTTATTTGATAAAAAAATTAACCAACCATCGTAGCTCAACTAGAAAATCTATCTGATTGGGCCACTCAACTGATATAAGTGAAACCAAAAATAAAAAAGTATTCGAGATTATAAGAAAACAAAGAGACAGAAAAAGTGTAAAATGTGGGGAGATATGAGATACTATAAAATAAATACAATACAGGTCAAAATAGGTTAAACAATAGAGTAATTAAATTCCACATGTGGCCAACAGTCACCTTAAAACAAACCCAAACTAAAATAAAAAAACACAGAATCCATCATACTACATGATGGTATTATTATTACCTCAATCCTCTAATAAAACAACTATTATTCCCAAGGATACAGGTATGTTGGGAGGAAAATTATAGTAGGATAGTACTATAGTTTATAAACATGGTCCTATATCAAGAATACAAAAAATCAAGATGTTAAATGAAATCAGTGTTATAGTGTGTGTTTTTAAATCCAACCCATTAATAAATAATTTTACCATCTTATCCTATGGTTTTTAAAAAATAAATATAAATTATCATTCCATAAATATGAAAAGTATGAATGGTAAAACATAAAATCTAATCTATGAATCACAAAGTAAACAAGTAGACCCATATCCATGAAACAACCTATCATTTGAAGTTATGTGAAACAACCATATTAAAACCCATTAAGGAAACGTACATGATGAAGAAAATAATGCAATAAATAATAATAAATGCAAAATAATATCATATATTGGTATATTGTATATGGGAAACAGTGTACTATACATTAAAAATCATAAACGGGCATAATGTTCGATCCAACCAATATTGAGTCTTTCAAGTAGATATCAAAAAAAATCATACCTCTTATTGGTGATAAACACACTATGGTAGTCCATTACTCTTTCCTGACTCACCCATGGTTACCAATGTGAAATTTTATAATACATTCTCAAAATCATTCCCACAATTTTATAAAATGTTTCCAAATATAATCATATCTACTTCAAATATTCAATACCCATTTGAAAATCAATGAAATGTATTTTCCAGAAAAAATTATTTTTGAAATTATTTTTCATTATAATAAATCATTTCAAAACATAAATAACATAAAATAATTGAATAAACTAAGGGAACATATCAATAATGACATGAAAATATTCAAATTTACCAATTATATAGAAACACCTATGTCAATCTAGTAGAAACCAAACATCATTGGATAGTGGTTACCGGAAACAAGAGAACATTCATCGAAATTGAAGGAACACTATGAAACTAAAATGTATCAATAAAAATATCTATAAAATCACAAATCAATATTTAAACCATTATAGAACCCAAATACTAAAATTAACTAAAATTATAGATACCTAGGCAGAGTTAATCAAACCAAAACTACAAATAATCATTAAACAATGTGAAATAGATTGGTGGAGTCACCCAAAATCACCTAGAATGTGCTTGTACATTGAGAGAATGGAATAATGTATGAATGAAATTATAATTTTAAATGAGACACCTTGTTATGGATAACTCTAAAAGGTTTTCATAATGTGTAATCAAATAAAAAACTTCAAATCCTCATGTCCCAAATATAATGAAAAAAACCATCGCATTTAAATTAAACCCTATATTTTTTCCTTACATGATGTGTAAATTTTAGACATCATGTAAAATTATCACACTATATATCTAGTTAATTGTATCTATCCATAACCCTCTACATATAATTCAATCCATATATCAATTGAGTAATTAACATTATCGTAGACGAAACAATAGGGTTTATGCTGAAAATTTTAAAAAAATAGCTTCACAATTACATGTTTTTTATGAATTCATTTTTATCACTAATAATCGAATAAAGTGGGAAAACCTAATCAATGGATAAACATACCTAATTGAAATGTAATATGGTGTTATAGTCTCCCCTTAATATATGATTTCTACCCCCAAAATATCTCCAAATCCATGATTTGAAAAAAAAATATAAGGCCTCTTCTACCTCATCAATGACTGCATCTCCAATGTCTCATAGATATCTTACACAAAAAAACAAAGTACATAGACCAAGGGATCATTTTACAACCCAATAATTGACCCTAAAAATTAAAATCAGAATTTTAAACCCATATAATGTTGTATTAGGATAACGATCGACATCCTTCTTGTTAATCTCTTGGGAAGGATCCAGAATATATATCTTTAACTAGGAAACATGAAACTCACCATGGATTGTTTTCAGATAATATAGAAATTTAGAACTATTAGGATGCCCTCTCGAGTCATCCATCAATCCTAAATAGTCCTATAATCGATGGTGCTAACATTTGTTTACCAAACCAGTTATTCCCAATGAGTGGTGAAACTCTCAAAAAGACCCGATCACAAACCTCAAACTCGAATGATAGACAATGATGGTCCTCATAGGATTTATAATTAATATTTTACATAATAAAATGACTCCAGAAAAACAACACCATATTCTACATCTCCTAATAAATTCTTGACATAACTAAAGATTGCTCTTCTAGCACTTTCCACCATAATGTGGATATACATGGCCTCACATACAATTCCTTAAAGAGAACAATTTTTAACAAAGTATAATAAGAAATTTCAAAGAAAAATCAATTAAATGGAAATTAATTTCCCATGAACATTTTAAATCAATTACATGTTCCAAAATAATATCCTCAAGAACAAGGATACACCTTTGGGTATGTCCCTCCAATTATGGATAATATGATGTGCTCAATATAATCATTGAACCCATTACATCATGAAAAACATTACAAAACCCAAATTTGAACCATATATCCCTATCAGAAACAAATTTATAGGTAACCCCATGAATTCTCAAAATCTATAAATCAATTGAGTCTCTCTGTTGTACAATTTTTTCCATATTCATGATATATAAGAAATGTGATGATTTAGTGATTATGTAATTGATTTCCAAAACTGCATCCTTCAAATAATGAGTCTGTGGATAACCAATGATGATATCCATTGAAATATTCTCCCACTTCCATTCCAAAATGTGTAAGGTCACCAAAAACCATTCTAGGATTCGGTGCTCTGCTTTAATTCTCCCACAAATAATGAATCCCAAAAAGAACATTCCATCATCAATCGTCTCATCCATTTCCACAAATTTGGATGCCTTGTTTTGTGATATATATTTGTATACATAGGGTGAATGGATCAACATGAATGATATAAAATTTCATAAAAATCATGTATTAATAAATAGATAATAAATAACCAACTATGGTAGTACAATGCTCCACCAGCAGGTCGAGACCACTCCCCTGAGGACTCCCCCCCAAAATGGCTTTCACTAATGCAATGTCACTCAACGTCTTCCTCATAATCAATCTAAAATAATTAATAAATATATCATAATAATTTCATGATTTAAATGAACAACTACCCACCATAATCTTAGACATCCATGGTCATATTAGTAAACAAACTCATTAGAGACAACACCTCCATCGATTACTTCATGGATTTGTCTCTAACATTCTTCTCAATGTACCAAAAAAAATATTGTGATGTGTATAAAAAATATCAAATTGAAATTTATTAAGATACACCACCCATATTCTCTATATCCAATTTAGATCCCTCTGAGTAAAAATTTATTCCAAACACTTATAAAATTAGTATACCATAATCTTCTCCCAAAAGATATAATGCTTCAACACTTTGAGTGCATGCATATGTTTCCAACTCAATAACATGGCTAATGTAGTTCTTCTCATGTGGTAATAACATGTGGGATCTATAAGCTATGACATTTTTCCCTTATATCAATAAACATAAAAAACCATACTAAAAGAATAAAAAAAATCATAAACTTCCCCTGGTTCTTGAAGAATCAAAACTGGTGTTGAATTCAACATCGCCATCAAATACTGTGAATATATCTGACTCCCATAATTCGCTTCAAAATTTACACCCTTATGAGTCAAATATATCAACAAAGAATAAACATTGGATAATTATGTAACAAGACACCTATTGTTACTGTCCAATCCCAAAAAGATCTGGATCTTAAACATATTTCTAGGATCCACCCAAGATAGATATTTTTGTACCTTTTCATGTTCTAATGAGACGTCCTCTAAAATTTCACATTCCCCAAGGACATCACTACCTATATCCAAAAACTCACACTTCAAAAAACATACCATATAGATGATGTTCTTTCAATAATTAAATTCTAATATCTGAATGATCCATATTCTCATCTAATAATGTTTATTACTCCAAAATATCCTCCTTGAATAGACCAAAAATTAAAAAAATTTATGAATGATCGGGTTCATCATATTAATACACACTACATGAGAATTAGTGAGATCGAATTAAATAACCAAAAAGTCAAAATTCCCATAAAAAAATCTTAAATATTGTCATAGATATACCATCTTCATTGAATCTCATCTTTTGATACAGTAATTTTAGTCCAATTATAGAAATCCAACATGCACCTATAAACTAATAAATGTGATTATCAGTACATGGAGATTGAAATTTGTTCTTAATTACCACCCAATTAAACATTTGATATTATTTATTATGATTAAGGATCCCTAATAGCTTCATTTAGATGAGGATAAGTGATTCCCATGGTGAAATGATAGGGAAAAATCATTTGGCCTCTAGGTCCTCCTGTGAGAACTTATGTTACACCAACTCTGTAGGTTAAAAATGGTTTGATGGAATAAAAACATGCATCATAGAAGGTAAATTTTCAATATTAAACTCAACCTATCTCTGTTGTGGAATACAAGAAAAATAAACTTGAATGACCAAGGATAATAAAAAAACGATAGGAATTCAACCACACTATAAATTGTAAACTATAATAAGGGACATATTTGAAAATAGGCATGATATTAACCCCATGATATGGAACATCATGCTCTTTCTTACTTATTTAGAGTCACACACACCTTGGAACACATGACTGAAACCATTGGTAGATATGAATTTAAATCAATACTGAAAACTACCTATCCAGGATTTAACACTAATCATCCATTTTATGCCATTAATCAATTGGATGATTCCAGGATCATGCATTACAAATACCACTCCTCCTCAATGTTATCTGTTATCACCTTTCATGCAAGACATTTTAAACCTTTATTATAATTATTTCCCAATGTTATGAAAGGATAAAAAAAGAATGACATGAGTTCTAAACAAAATCAGAACACATCAACTAACATTGGTCATATAAAATAATTACTAGCACCTATATCAAAAAAGATAGAACCATCGAAGGAAGTATAAATACATACCTCTAATTGTAGATGACCCAAATTTAGATTTCTCTAGAGCATACACCACCTCATAAAGTCTTCTAGTATTGTTCTCATGAACATCACGTGTAGCTTGAGTTGTTCACACACCACCATTGGATGAATTTTTATGAACATGAAATCACTTGGTGAGAGTGTATATATCCCTAAAACATAGATATATCATAAAAAATGAATTAGTTGTTCAGATCATCCATAGAGATGGATATTCTACTGATTCCTCGACATAATAATGTTTGGCATGACCTAACCATACACACTAATATCATACACCCTACTTGTTCCCTATTTCCTCCCCTAATTATTGTCCTAAGGAAGACTAAACATTCTTACTCTCTATTTTGTAGCCATAAGCTACACCTAGGAAAGAAATTGAACCAAATAATTCTCTTCTGGAATATGTATACCATGATATGTAACACTTATACAAAAACTTCCTTGTCCACTATCTGAAAAAAATTTAGAAGGCACCTAAGTATTAACATTGACCAAAAAGCATGCCTCTTTCCAAACACAAACTTTATTCCCTTATGTTATCATTAGTAATAGGATCTTTTCCCAGAGGCACTCACTCAAAAAAAGATGTGGAATTACCCAAAGAGTTATGCTCCCCCCACAGAATGGTTAGAAACTATAGTTTCCATTATACATGAAATTTCTAAGTATAAATGTATTGTTTAATGATTTTCATGATGTAATTCTAGGTAAGGTATTCAAGAAGAATAACTTGTAAAATTGACTCCTAGAATCTCCATCTAATCCATTGATAATATAATGGAAGAAATAGTCCTTAGATTCATCATGTGTATTCACAAATTTAATGATACTGTCTATATATCGATTCCACTCTTAATAATCCTTGTGACCTTTATCAATGGGATTGATGGGTGGTTGTTGCTTACTAAATTCTAATACATGATCTACTACACATCCTATGTTCCTAACACACACTAGACATAAAACCCGAATAGTTTTGATAATAGCTTCTAAATTTTTTGGTTCAATTGGATATTTCTCTTAAAGAAAATATCTCATAGCTTCATATCTAGTATTTGGATGATCTATTTTAGATGAAATTGTCTTAGAGAATACAAAAACCAATCAGTTAGGTGAAAATTTCAAAATCATATAACCATGTTATATTATTGATAATAAATATATTAATCATAAAAAAATAAAATATATCATGAAACAACATAGATAAAAAATATTAGTTGAATTAAAATAATCTTCTCATATATTTCATTTTAATGACCTCATAATTCAAGTTCCAATCCTAGTAAATGTCCCTAACCACCAATTGTAACTCAGTTTTAGTGAAGGAAATCAGCAAGCTTAGTCCCTTTTGCACAGCTATTGTTAGAATTTTTAAGGTCATAACTCTATTATATCCATGACTTAGAATCAAAAGTAGTAAATTATAACAAAAGTAAAGATGATAATTCCTTTGATAACAAGTTATAATAAACTAAACATTGTCAACAACACAAGACACAAGAATTGTCCCTTTAAATGTTAATGGAAAATAGGACAATAAAAAGAATTCATGAATATAAGTAAGCCAATATATAAAACCAATGTACTATGGGTAAATATGTGGGATACCAAAAAACAAATACAATCTAAGTGAAAAAAGATAAACCAGAATATAATTAAGTCCACCTAAGACAAACAGCCTCCTTCAGACTGACCTGAACTAAATTCTACAACAACCAAAGAATATGGAAAACTAAAACATTATATTACCATTACGCGAATCACACAATAAAACATACAGATATTTGTAAATTCAAAAGTATTCTATGTGCCAAATCCCTATAGCATACAATCAAAATTTTTATAAAATGTATAATAACAAGAAATTAACAAATGAATCTTTAAAAATTTATTTTACATGGATTATTCATAAACACAGTTAACATATTAATGATTTTCTATTTTTACATTTTTTTTAGAAAATACATTCATATTATTCATAAAAAATAAAAAAAATAAACATTTTATGTTAGGAAATCATATTCATGAATCAAAAGGTAAATACGAAAAAATATATTCATAAAAAAAACATATCATGATAAGTTATGCTATAGATCCTCATATATAAACCTATGATAAAAAATCCATGAAAAAAAGAATAATATGATAAATTACCATAAATAATAATGAACCACACATATTAGAATAGAGCCTATGTGGAACTGTATATTAGCCATTTAAAATTGAAAATATGAATAACTTTGGATCCAACCTATATCAAGTCATACAGGTTAATATCATAGAATGTAACCTTCTGGTATTTCAACACACACTAAGGTTGTCTATTTCACTTTCCATATAACCCAATGGTTCCAAATGAAAATTTAACTAATAAATTTTCAATAACATGATCAAAATATTTTTAAAAAAAACTCAATGCTAAGAAAAACCAATTTAGATATTTAAAACCCATTTCCAAATAAACAAAAATCTATATTTAGAGGAAAACCTTTTTTGAAAACATTTTAAATTCCATGAAAACATTTGAAATCATTTAACACTCCAAATCAATAAATAACCTATATAAATTTATTAATAATGATGGGGAATTCATCAAATTAACCCATTATATAAAACACATACCTCAATACAGTTTAAATCTAGAAACTTTTGACAATAGTGTCATGAATCAAAGATAAAAACTATCAAAAGAAATTGAATAAAATTAATATATAAAATGACTTTTAGAAATTACTATAAGTCAAAAAATAAAGAGCCTTTCAATATCCACAACCAAAACCAAAAAAGAGAAAAAAGTATTAAAATCCCAGATAGTAGTAATAATACCACAATAGTGGTCAATCATTTATCAGATTGATTAGGAAAGGAGTTATTAACCAAAATAACCTATAGAGATCCTTTAGGATTTGTGCAAGGAATACTATATGAATTATATAATAATTTATCATTAACCACCTTCTTAAAATAAACAATTTGGAGATTACACATATGTGTAATCATATTTATTATCTTGAATCCCTCATGTCCCACATAAGAAGAATAACAAATCTATTTTCAATAAAGATCCTATATTTTTTAATTACATTTCATATAAATTTGGTAGGTTATGAAAATTATCATGTTCTGCATCCATTTCATAGGCTCTCTAAAAAATCCATTACATGTCTTGTACTCCAAATATATTTCATGTAATATCAAAATGAATAGTATAATTTAATGTTTTTTTTGATAAAAATAGAAAAAAAACATGACTCCGCATTTATAAGTTTCCTCAAAATTTCATCCTAACATTTCCAAACCAATGAAAAATAAAAATAAAAATAATTCTAAAATATATCATGATATAAAGATAATATAGTTTTTCTTCTATTCTATCAAGGAGGCTAATATTTATTGGTGGTTAATGGTAAAATTTTATAAGATGAACATGGGCTTTCAAGAATATCATTGAATATATTTTTTATAAATATTTGGAAGGGATATCCTACTTTATAGAATGGGTTTAAATGATAATACATTTACATCAACAGTTCCACATTCATAGTGATAGTGTATTAGGTATGGACCCACTACCTAGTTCAGTTGTTGATGAGGATGTGGTTCATACAAAAAAAATTTGTATTGGATTACTATATATATAAAAGATGATTTTATATGGTAATATCTTGCCTCCATTTGGTAAATACACCCTAGGATGTCCAACATCTATAGAGACCTAAATTACATGTCTTTGGGGCTAGGTATAAATAGGCATATTTCAGGTTTGATCACAGATTTCACTATATATCAATAGTTGAAGGATGGTCACCAGTGGCCTGGTGGTCTTTTAAAACTATTATCAATTCCAGTGTAGAAAGTTAATGATTTTACTATTGATTTTGTGAAATCCCTATCGATATATTTTTGAGATACTGATGCGGTATGGGTGACCGTAGAAGGACATACCAAGGTCAGTCACTTCTTACCTATTTGATAGACTATCATTGTTGATGTTATACAGAGATATTATAATTGATATATGTAGCTCATTAATTTAATTAATCATTCGTTTTTATGGGATAAATATTCTCAGTTTATGTCACGGTTATCCAAAGGTATTTAGAAATCACATGGTTTATAGTTTCTCTTGATTACAACCACTCCCCCTCAAAGTGTTGTTTTATTTTCAAGCATATGATACAGATGTAAGAGGATGTTTTCCAAGGATGTTTGCTCGATTTTGAAGCTACATGAAGGAAAAATCTTCCTCTCATTAGTTTTTTCATACAGTAATCACTTCTCAGAAACTATTCATATGTCTCTCTATGTCTACATTTATGGTAGCCCATTCCTTTCACCCCTATTCCAGTTTATGTTGGTTGAGGTAGAACTACTTTTATTTTTTCTCATTATATATACTTCATAGAAGGTAAAAGAGATTAAAAATTACATGGAAATAGAAATTTCCAAAAAGAATATTATACTAATCTTATCCACTTACCTATGGAGTGTGAGCTAGGATATTACATATTTCATCATGTTTTACCTTGATTGGGCTATATATGTATTTAGATCTAAGGAAATCAATTACAATGTTACATAAGGAATTTTGAGATAATTATGAGAGGTGAGATGATTCTTTATCAGTTTTATTTACCTCATAAGTATATTTCCTTGAATGGTGTCTTCTATATATTAAAGATTCACTGTTACTACTCTGACCCATCCCATTGGATTAATCCTATGAATATAGTGGTCATGGAATCTTCATCCTTTGAGGAGAATCTAATTTGTATTGTTGATTTTATATTGAAGGATCTTGGATGATGTTTATTTCCATTGGTTTGGGTGCTATGGAATCATGGTTGTGTACTAGAGGAGAACTAGGAATGATTAGAAAACATACATCCTTGATGGCCGAAACTTTTCTAAAATGATTTCTTACCCCCCCCCCCCCAAGGAAAGTCGGAGTTGTGTTTTTAAGGTAGTGTGGTTGTAATATCTAATATTCTTATTGAGGTATGTATAATCTAACTATTACTCAAAAATCATTCATTTTATTAATATGATGAAAAAAACAGGATAGGGAGAGTTTAGGGAAAATTTGGGGCTTATTGAGAGTTCATAAGCTAAGAATTTTGAAGTACAGTTTGAGCTACCCAATTAATGCATGGTAAGGTAAAACTGTGAGACTCAACCATGCAAGGTTCTCAGTGAAAAATATGGGGCCACAAAGTTCAACTAAACCATTCATCCTGAGCCACATTTCCATATAGTATGTTGTATCCAATGGAATGTGGTATTTTTCATGGACATTGGATAGTTAGAAAAACCATGTCCCTAGACTATGAAAGTGGATAATGAGTTAGTTTTGGGAGCATTGTTGGTTCATGTCTTGGCCAGCTATATGTCAAATACATGATAACATTAAAATTTGGCCATACAGATTTTATTCCCATATTTATGAACAATTTTATATGTCCTTTTTTCACACATTTCTCATGCATAGTCAGACGTCCCGCATGAATCACATCCTCCATTTCTCCCCCTAGGCATGGAGGAAACTCTCTCTTCGAGAATCTATATCCATTAAAATCATCTTAATTTAATATCCAATGGTATTCACTCCATACATCTTCGTTCAATATATCATTTATCTGACCATCTTATGGAGTATTTTATCCTTAAACTAATATGTCATATTATAGGGATATGTTTATTTTGATTATTTTTTCTGTTTTAGATAGAATCAAGGGATATTAATGGTATATAACTAATATAAAATAAAATTATATGTAGTATTGTTACACTCTCTAAAATTATTATTGTATCTTATTATGTAATATGGTGTTGCACTCAAGGCTTATCTCGGGATGCCTACTGAATGTTTAACAAAGTCAATTAAATGATAATATATTCTTAATATGATCATATAGACTCCTAAATTAACATCACAGGCTGACAACCCTAATGTAATCAAACAAAGGGGTTTATCTTTCCAAAATACATATGATCCTTAAGCCTTGAATTAATTTAAACCACCATTGGAGTGGTGTGTTATTCCTTGGGAATATTATACTTCTTTTTTTATGATATGATTGTTAGGCTAGTAAAACCCAAGTAGTTTTGTTAGTATGAGGGAAATATAATGGTTTGGACATAAGGACACCTTGTATAGGCTAGATAATAGTTATAAATCATAAATTTTTATGAATCTTAATACACTAAGAGAGAAGCCTAGTTTCCTTGTAGAATACCTTTGACCGGCTCAAATAGTAGACATCATATTTACTATAACCATGAGGGGTACCTTGTTCCCTAGAATATTACCATATAAATAATAAGTTGTGAATTCTCTATATAATCTCATGGGATATACTTGGTTCACTATGTGGATACCTAGGATAGGCACATAGAGTTTTTCCATGGAATATTCCATGAGTGATACTTGGGATCCACATATAGATCTTTTAGATGGAATCTTACATTTATGGAATCTTATATAGCGTATAGAGAAATAATGTGGATTCATATTTATGGATAGACTTATAAGGGATCCACTTTATATTTAATAAAAACTAAAAATGCATTTTTCTAAAATAATGTTGTTTCTTCTACGAGAAAAACATGTTTGGATTTTGTCTTTGATTACACATGATTATCTAGTGTCCTAGTTATCTTTTCAAACATGTATTCATGTAGAATTATCATTATATTTATATAAATTAACTTATATACTGTATCAAAATTTGATGAACATGGTTTTTAGATATCTTACTTAGGATGATAAGGGTATTGCTTATTGATTACCTATTAAAGATCCCAATCGTGTGTGTTTTATTAATTTACTATCTTTTATTTATTATTTATCTACACACTAATAATTTTATATTAATAGAATATATTAACCATGAAATTGTTGTTGTTGGCCCATAGAGAATATATCACACTACATTTAAGAATACAATGTTACATAAACAAAAGTCAGGATTTTAGGGGTTAACAAAAGGAGAACTAAAAAAATAATGGTGGTATTTCATTACTAGGTTGGAGGATGAGAGCATGTTAAAGAGGCTAAGATTGTGAATCTTATGGACACATGTTATGTTTTATTTTTTATTTTTTTATAATTTTGTATATTCTTTAACCCATGTATCTCATGTAATTACCTTTTATATAACATCATGATATGATCAACATATTTTTATTTGATATTTGTTATTCTTCTTATTTATTACTAGATGATTTATTATTTCTCTGATAGTGATTTATTACTTTTTTTAAATCATTTTTATTCACTAATGTGACCAAATTTGATTAAGAATTCAATGTATTTCTACAACCACACCATATTCCTTCATGGCTAGTAAAATTACTCTAGAATATGGGAGGAGCATATGAGTTCATGTTTCCATCCATCTAGGGATCCATTTAGTAGATTCCATTTCATGAATCTACACAAAATACAATAGATCGATGTTAAAATAATTTTCCCAAAATATTTGATACATGGAGTGATGTACAAGTTCCCAACAACACCTTTTCATTTGTATTTCATTATTTTCATGTATTATTAATCAAATTTATCATCACCATTATAAAATATTAACATTTGTTTCATTATTATATAGGTATTTTTTGTAATTACTATATAATCCTTAACGACCATCCCCTTTCAATTTTCTAAAATGAAAATTGTGGTCATCCATTGTGTATAATACAACTAATAAAAGAAACATGTTTCATTTCCCCAAGAATTAAAACATAGAAGGTTTTTGTCAATATTTTTTGAGAATATAAGATATATATATATGTAACATATACCATTAATAAAGTTTCTATTGGATGACACAAAAATTAACAAACATTATTAGGAATGCCATTGATATCTGTAAATAAATTGACATATATTTACACCATTTTTTCCTTCCTGAAAGGATACTAAAACTGGAAATTTAAATGACTAAAAAGTTATAATTTTATATAAAATAAAAATATTCACACCATTAATTTTTTTAAATTAATTGTAATGTATAATTATTATTATTGTAAATTCCATTAGAAACCTTGTTAAAAAAATATTATGAACAACCAAAATTGAAAATATATTTCCATAATCTAATAAATGAAAGTAATTGTTAATAATGATATGTGTAAATAGAAATGTTTAGGAATAATATCTAAAAATAGGTAATTGATATATTTTTTGTTATAATAAATATTGATATAGATATATAAGAAAATTATTGGTAATAGTAAGGGACTTGATAACTTAGATTTCATTAATATATTTAATCACTTTCGTTATGATTTCCATACCCATATCATCACTAAAATTTTCATTTAAAAGGATTTTATGTCATTATTTTTTGGGGATTTTTTTTTTCTCCAAATATACTTCCATAAAAGTTTATATTTTCTATTAATTATTAACCACTAGTTTTTTATAGACTCATTACTATTAATTTTAAATCAATGAATACAAAATGATTTAAAAATAACATTCCATGATTTAGGATTCATTATTATCAGATCATCTATCTCCAATAGAGTTATGTTTTATTTTATACAGTATATTTACCATTATTATCTGATTATTTTAGGAGATCAAGTTTTTTTAATGAATTGATTCAATTCATTATGTTATTTATACTATTAGTAAATTTTATAAAACCCATTTTATTTCCATATGTTATTTATGAAAATAAAATAATTTTCATTTTGATGTTTAAGAATCATGTTTTATTTTTATGGGATTTTTAAGGTATAATAATGATTGATTTTCAATGGCACACATAGGAATGGATGATGCGTTATGGTGTAATATGTCACCCTCTATAATATCAATTTATTTTTATCTCTAATAATATACTTGGAAGTGGAAAAATGATTTTTCATACATATAAATAAGAGTATTGGGTTTGATGAAATTTTTAGGGGTGGTCCTAGTCACCCTTTTCATATAAACATGGTTATAAAGTGACTTGTCAAATATTTGTTCCCAATACTAATTATGGTACCATAATTTCATAAATTTTAATCAAGATATTATAAAATTTAAATATGCATTAAAATTTATTGAAATTACATATTTTCATCGTTATTCTTTATTTTTAGTGTGTTTTTCAGTTTTTTCACATGGTCAAATGTTATATTATCATTTAGGTGTATTTTGAGACAATTGATGTATTTTATGAATAATTCATCAATTTTTA
Source organism: Viscum album (assembly GCA_963277665.1). Taxonomy (NCBI): domain Eukaryota; kingdom Viridiplantae; phylum Streptophyta; class Magnoliopsida; order Santalales; family Viscaceae; genus Viscum; species Viscum album. The sequence continues at coordinate 259,797,656 of OY728133.1, read as the reverse complement.
TGATATTTTATTTCTATAACATTTTTTATGAATTTAATCTAATGAATTTTTTCATTTTTTAATATTTTTATGTTTTCATCATGTTATTTTTCAAATTTATGATCTAACACTATGTGATATGATTTTCCCTTATAATGAATTTCATATCGCCCTATTGTTATGATTTCAATCCCTATGTTATGAAAATGATTATATCAGTTCATAAATCAAGAAAATGGATTAGAGGATCATGATTATGGGTAAACATTCAAAAGATTAGTAAAATTATATTTTTATGTAGATAATTTACAAAACACTAAATCATTAATTCCCAATATTGTTTCACTATTGTGAGATTTACTATTTAAATCTGTTGATTATTAATCTATATCATTTATGTTTATCTTGGGTCACTATAATTGGTATCAAGTAGGGTTTAGTTATTAGTTGATATTTGTTTAGATAAATTTAGTAAAAACCCTTGGGAAAATTATAGTGGATAATTATGTGTTTAGGAAAACATTATGATGTTTTTGTGATGTATTGATTGTGGGGATTCCATGAAATTAAATCAATATATAGACACAAAATGTTAAAGTATGATCTAATAGAGATGTTATGAGGTAAAATATCATTAATGGGTGTGGTTGTGTGTGTGTTTCATATTAACTCAATTATTATATATTTTATGACATTATGACCTAACTATAAAACTATTTTGACACTCCTGAGGGATATGATTTCTTAAATCACATTGTCTGTAAAAATAATTTTGAATTATTTGAAAATATATACACATATATATCTAATTTTATTAGAAATATATATATATATATATATATATATATATATATTTATAACTTATATTAAAACAAAAATAATCATAGGATGATGTTTCTATTATAATATTACACTTTTTGGTCTATAGTTTTTATTTTAATAAATAAATTAATTTAATAAAAAATTCAATTTTTCATTTTTAATCATAATGATTGGAACACATAAGAACCCATTTAATAGTTTTCCAATAGATAATATGTATATTTTACAAGTGGTAAATATAATGAGATTTGGGCTAGAATTAAAACCACAAGGAAAAGATCACCCAACCATATAAAAGTTCAACAATGACCCGAATCACCTGGAGATCCAAAACACATCAAGGAAGTTGTAGCTTGTTATAAATTTATTTATGAGGTGATTTTGAATCTCTTATTTCATATAATATAATAAAATAGTTTTTATGTTGTTATTCAATGAAATTTATTTGATATTTTATATTCTATAGTTCATAGACCATGATGATGTCATTTTATCACTATAACATTTAGAGGGCGTTGTTGAATCATGGTGGAGTCTAAGGGAATTATCCATAACAAAAATCAATATCTATGAAGAGATTTCTTGATGTTATCTTTTGGTTGAGATTGAAATTAGAACCCTCTCATTCTCTTTGGAAGATAATAGGAATGCGGTGTGTCATGTAAGCACCAATCATAAGACCCATGGTGTGAGTAAATATTAATTTACCACATGTAACAAATGTGGGCGAAACTATGGTGGTAATTATATCAAGGGATCAGGGTTTGATTTTAGGTGTTATCATGTAGGGGTAAGAGTCTACAACTATTTAAATAATGATATGGAAATGATTAATGAAACATAAGAGAAGATGTCCCGAATTAATAATCCAACCAAACTATAATAATTCATATGAAATGAGTTAAATAATTATGTGAATCAATTCCCTAATACACGGAATATTGAATAAAAATTGACTAAACTGCATCCTAACCCTAGAGAATAAGGAAGTTCATTTGTGAATACTATCATAGAGTTTGAAAAGGATAATGATGTAAAACATTGCATAAATGATCACTTTTCAAAGCCTTCAAATACATTATTTTATTGTACTTTATTGTATTATTATATTTCAATAAATCATTCTATTAATTTTCATTGACCACACAATAATGGATATTGTACTGTTAGTGAAAAACTCTCCTGTTAAAATTCTTAGGTCATGTATTTATAAATCTTATAGAGTTGAGATTTTATGGTTTATACTTTCTTTTGATTGAAAAATTAATCTTTTTATTGAATTTTAAAAAATTGTTGGATGGGGATTGGTTTTCTATATATAAATAACATACCAATTGTGTATATAAGAATAAATTATTCATATCCGAAATTAGTAAATTATCATGTATAGATATATGGACGATTATAACTCCCAATGGAATAAAATTTTATATTATTTATTTTGTTACCCAATAAAGAGGTACCCATAGGTCATATATAATGAGAAAATTTTAACAGTAAGGACATGATAAATTTACAATAATAAACTAATTTATTTCTAGATGATTTTTATAGTTTTCACTAGAACATGGGATTGAATTGTCAAAAAAACTCATTCATAGATAAATTGTTTTCTTAGAGACTCTAGATCATATATATCCCATTTAATTAGAGAAGTTATAGTTTTAACAACAATAAAATATTGGGAAAGGGGTTTATATACCCATGTAATTTTTTAAGGGGAAGACCAATACAATTTATTATAAGAATAATGATACAAAAATTCGTATTTGAATTGATTATAATGACCTTAATTAGAAAATTATCAAGAACATGTTTCATCTACCCAGTAATAGTGATCCATTCAATTAAATTAATGATCTTAATACTTCTCAATGATTAACCATAGATATATATATCTTTAGAAAAGGGTTAACTAGAAGAATATTTCCCATGATCTATTCCATATGAGGTATGGGAATAATGAATTTATAGTGATTCCATTTTGACTTATTAATCATCCCACTATTTTCTTGAATACAATTACTGGATTCTTTATAGACTATAGTAATCAATTTTTTTTTTATGATGATATTCTTATATATTGTATGGGAAATGAAAATAATGATGATCATTTATAGATTGTGTTAAAAAAATTGTGAAAGAATAAATTACCTATAAAATATTGAATTTGTGGATTATAGATAAAAATTATTTCATTCATGACTTATATAATTAAAATAAATTGTAACATCCAATGATCGATAAAATATGTATGTTATCAGTTATTGGTCCAAATCAACCACTTTTACCAAGATCTATATTTTTAGTTTGTTATTTAAATATTATTTATTATGTATGATAAATTGTGGATGAATTTCATATCTAGAAACCATGTTGACAAGAAAGGGTGTAATATTCATGTGGATACGGGAATGTGATTAATTTTTCAATTAACACATGAATATGTTTGTTACTTCTCATATAATTCCATTACCCGATAGTGGTGAAGGGTTTTTAATATATAGTGATTCCTATGAAATGGTTTTGGTTACATCATCATATAGAATAATAATGTTATTCCTTTTTTCTTAAAACTAGTTAGTTATTCATTAGAAAAATTACCCCAAAATGTTTTAGATCTAGCATCAATAGACTTTTCTTTATTTATTTCATGGAATTAACTATGTGGATAAAATTTAGATATATATTTTAATCATAATAGATAGAAATATTTATTCAAAAATATGTAATTGAATATTCACAATGTTATAAGGTTGGAATTGAAATCTTTTAATAAATTATCATATGTTTACACGTAGGGATGAAAAATGAGGTCGTTGGTGCTCTATGAAAGAAATATCATTCTATTATTTCTGTGATGCATATTGAAAAAAAAACAAATAATCATTTATTTGAAGAGGATGAATCATGTAGTTATAGTGGGAGGATCTATATTCTATAATTGAAAAATTATGGCTCAACCAGTCATCCATATAAAGATAAAAGAAGCCTAAAATAGAATATGTAGAGCTACAAAAAATCGTATAGAATAATTCGATCATAAAATATGATATATTTGGATTAATATAATTTATATCCCGGATATGTGTCCCATAAAATCCAAAATTGAAGAGCGAAATTTTACATGATATAAATACCTAATCCTTCTCCATACATCTAGGATATATGAATTTGTACAGAAATATACAACAAAACATCTACTGGGAAGGCACAAAGATTGAAATTGAATATTGTGCATCTAAGTTCATTGTTTTGCATCAATCTATGTATGAATAAAAAATGTATATTGTTTTGTTAAAACCATTACCCATACTAATAAATAATTGGGAAAACATTTTCATGGACAATTGTGAAGGACTGCTAACAACGTATAAGGTAAGTACTATTATTTGAGTTGTTGTATATAACCTTATGATTTCAATATTTTTATTTCAAACAAAAAAAACATTCTCGCATGAATAAATATTTAATATATACACAAGTTATGTTATGAGAATGAATCGATTACAAAAATCCCTTATATCTAATTAGGATCCAATTTATACAAAGGGGTTCTAGAGAATTCGTCAATAATTATTAAGGAAAAAGATGTTGATTGTCACTATATATCATGCTATGATATATTTTCAGGATTAAAGAAAAAACTTAAATTATAGAAGGTATGCTGATATCTTGTTCGATTTATTTCCATGGATATTTGTTTTAACAACTCCACAATTTAGAGTTCTCAAATAACTACAGTTTCCAATGTTTAATTTATATGGAACCCTATGTTGATATTCCTTGGAAGATATGAAGGACTCCAATATATTTGGATGATGTTGAAGTGGGTAATCTAATTGGTTATTCCATTTTCTAAGAGATGATGTATAAGATTCAAACCATACAGGGACATATGAAATTTGGATAAAGATGATGCAAGAGTTTTGAATATAATCATCTACATGATGTAGATATTTAATTTGTGGAAAATTCATTCCTTTTAACATATACATTAAATTGAGTTATACTGTTCGTGTAGAAAGGCTTGATAATCCTTAGATACATTTATCAGTTAGAGATAATTTTCATTTTCGGTTCATAGCCTACTGATTAACACTCCCAACACACCTCTCTGAAGATCATATTGTGTAACATGTATCATTTTTAAGAAATACATTCCAGATAACCAAAGCTTACTAAACTCAAAAGGTTTAAAACTGGAACGTCACCATTTATATGAATAATATTCTGTTTAAATAATTGATAATAGAGAGAAGGATATAATAAACAATTTCCCCAATATAGTGATTTTTTTGGATATATCATAATTTTTGAAGTGGCTATATAGGAATATGAGGGTGTTAGTTGAGAAATACATACACTAAATCTTTCTCTCTAACGTAAATAATTTTGTGTTTCAAATTCTATTCCTGGGGGGTATAATGTAATGATCTTAGTTTTTCATCCTTTGATAAATATTGTTTCATTGGATTTCCATTCATGCAATATAAAACCAAAATAAATATAGATCATATTATGGAGGTAATAGAACTAGAATGTATTATAAGTGGAAATATAATTATCAACTGTATATATATAATAACATAAAATAATAAAATTCACATAAAATATGGAACAAATTAGTACACCTAGAAAAGTTATTAATTTTTTTTAAAAAAATTAATTCCATACAAGCATATTATATTTTAATTTGAAAATGTGATTATTTTTATATTTATTTGTGATTTATAAGTAAAATTACAATTAATATACCAAATTTCTTATTCCTATAAAATAAATTTTTAGTATATATTTTTTATTAATTTAAATTATCATTTATAATTTTTAAAAATTGTATGTTTGGAATGTGTAAATACTAATATCTTTTTTGGATTTTTCATGGCTATATTATATTAGTAGGTTTTTTATTTATCTACAATATTGTTTTTGATGAATAGTTTAATATAGTGTCATTAGAAGTATCATGACATTAATGAAATTATTTTATAAATAAGTAAGAATGAGAAATATTAAACCATTTCCAGGAACCAAAAATGAATTAAATAAATTACTTTGAAAATTTTAAAATGTATGTTCTAATTTATAAACACATATATTATATTTTATAATTTCATAAATATTTTTCAAGTAGTTATTTTTAAAATTTTATAAATTCATGATTTTAAAATTAATATTTATTACTTTATAATATTTAATAAAATAATTATTTCAAATTTTGTATCATTAGTCAAAATTTTTATAACTTTGGCCTTATTATTTTCCTATATAATGGACAACTTATCTATGATAAAAATTGTTTTTATTGACAAAAAAATTATATACAATGGTAAATTGTGAGATGTAGGGAATGACATGATTCAAACAAGGTTATAATTGGGTGGTGGAGGTGTTGATAAAAATTATCTATTCTTCACTAAATTATTTATCAATTTTTGAGCAAATTTCCAAGACTATAACAACCCATTATTTAAAATTTTCCAAATATTAAAAATTTGTAATTCATTTCACTTACAAAGTTGAACTCTCCATATCAAATACCATCATAGAAAAATCACATATGATCAGAAAAAACTCTTCTCACCCTTATCCACGAAACACCTAAACACCATATTGATATTCCAGTCTTCTCCAATGATCATCCCGAGATGTTCAATATGCTTTTGAATGAATAAATTCCAAAAAATGTGGTATATGTTTGTCACCATTATCTATCCTTTTTATTTTATAATGTATTTTTTATATACTAAAAACTAAATTTCCATTTTTAAAATGATAAATTAAGTAACATTACTACACTATTGTGTTTTTATAATTATTTAATAGTCATTATTAACTCTCTCTTTTTCCAATATGAATAATGAAAACATGAATCATGTGCTCGTCCATCTACTGACTCCTTAAATATCAATGTTTTTTTTCTTCTCGCTAAAACATGGATGTTTTATGATTATATTTTTCTTGTATATATTATATATATATAGGTACTAAATATATTTATTATGATTTCTTAGAAAAATTTAAACAATCATTGAAAATTAATTGTTTAAATAATTTAAATAGCCCAAATATAGTTCTACATTCTTTTCATCTTTATGAAATGTGACTACAAGTCCCATATAATTATATTATATCATTATTTTTCTTTATAATACATCATTTAATATATATTTAATATTTTTTTAAATAATGAAATTTAAGAAAAAATGATGATTGATGCTAATTCTATGAACATAGTACAAAATAATCATGACTATCAATAACAGATGTTGAAATGATATTATCAAAAATTTATTTAAATCAACAATTTATCTAAATATTTATGTTTTTTATCATGAATATGTTTATCATATATATACATTTGAATATATAATTTTTTCCCGAAATAATCATTTATAAAGAAGAGAGATATAATCTATATCCCTTAGTGTCATTAATTAGACCAAACAATTTATTCTATCATAAGAATAAGTTTATAAAATAAGTTATAATTATTATTAATCATCGTATTAAATTTTTTCGAGCAATGTAATTCTATTACTGGGAAAATATTATATAAAGATATTATTTGTTGATATTTATAGAGAAGAATATCTAAGGGATTTACAACTGACTAAAATTATCATCCAAATTAACCATTGGAGGGATATTTATAGATAGTAGTATATTCAAGGAGTTGGGAGATAATTCTATTTCCTAAATCAACTAATATGATTATTTCTATTCCATAAAATTGTATTCTTATGCTTTGTAATAATTCAGTTAGTTTTTTTACTAAGGAATCCATTATAAGGATTGTAATTTAATTGAAACAGTTATAGTTTTGAAATAACTTAGTCAGATCTGACTTTAGATCAATGGAATCCATGGATTGGGGTGTTATTGATTACTATTAGACTGATTGAGTCCTTTTAAGGTATTGGAATACAGATTTGATACTAATCATCAAATTGAGGACATTGTATATGAGGTAAGATAACCCTTTGGTTTAGTTAGAAAACTATTGATATCCAAACTCTATATTTATATATTACATAACACTTAAAGCTAACGAGTAAAAGTATTTTATGATAATTTGTGTAATTAATTAACACCGTACTATAATCATTTCATTAACTTTTTTTATCATGTTTTTATTCTGTAGTGTATTTATATTATAGTGTTTATTTTTACTGTGATTTTATAATAATTTTTTTCATGATTGTCTAGAAGAATGATTGGTTACTCTACTTTATCAGACCTCTCCTCAGTCTAATACACATACATTGATCAACCAACAATTTCAAAGTCTTATTAACATAAGAATCAGGTTTTTGGTATTATGTTAGATAAATTTTTTAAAATATAGTTCACCCCCATATTTTATCCATCATATACTCTTATGATCCATCCTGATAAACAATGAAGGTTAACTATTTTTTATTAATTATATATTGATTTTTTTCAAATGATTAAAATATGTCCCGAAATTATATAAGTAGTTTTTAACACTAATATATCTTAAGTATTGGAAAATAATGTTCTCAAGAAATAAATATAATTTCGAAATCAAGTAAAAAATGTTGAATTAAAGAAAAAGGACAAATGTGATGAAAGATTAAATAATACATATTTGATACTCAAAAATGAAGAGAGAAGTTTAAAATATAATTATAATGATATTGTCATAGTTATGGTTTATGGATATGAATTAGTGATCAATGATAAAGAAAAACATATAAGTTTTTTTAATTGAATGTAGAACATGAATGATATCATTTTTTTTGCTAAAAAATAAGTGAACAAAAAATGAAATGCCATTCATTTTATGAATGAAAAAAAATTATTCTTATTAGCCATAAGTTAAATTAACTCAGCATAATGAACAGTCTGGGGGTCATTTCTATTAAAATTGAAATGAATTTAGATACATTCATTATTAATATTAATGATTGATGTTATATGATTGATTATCTTATCATTTAATGAGTTAATATGATTTTATCTATTATTAGATATATGGTCATTAATCATAATATAAATCTAGAAATTATGAGAAAATTTATATTTTTAATTTTTATATATATTGTTATCTGAAGAGATATATTTTGAATACTGAATACAAAAATATACATTCCAATGAAATAAAATTTAATTTTTTTCAAAGAATGGCAAGCCTAGGTTATAAAGGATCTTGTGATGTGACTTTTGAAAGGTTGAAACCTAAAAGAAATAAAATCATTATCAATGGATCAAAAATGAAATAGATCCAAAATTAAGGCATTTACATGGATGTTGCAACACCCCATCCTTCCATGATATACTCCTCTTTGAATAATAGAGCAGCGTGTGTTATATGCAACCTCGAGTTCTAACACACCGTGACCAATAAAAGTAGCCTTTATGAATATAAATAATTCTTTTTGAAATTATATAAATTTTATATTTCAAAATGGACTTCATTTTTTGATTAGGAATATCGAAATTATCCTATGTTGAATTTTTTGTATTTTTCTGAGAACTTCCAATTTTTCATGAATAGGTAAAAATATTGAAAAACAAATTTTTTAATCAAAATAATTTATAGTGATAAATTAAAAAATTTAGTGGTTATAAAGTGTAATTAGAATATATTTTTTCCATTTTTCCAATGGTGGTAATTATAATTATTTTCACTTTGAAATTGGACATAAACAATTGTCAATCTTTTGATTGATATTCATTCTTAAAAACACGCTATTTATTGTGACAATGAGAATTAATTATTAAATTAATTAATTCAACTTATATGTTATGATTTTTAAAAATAGGCATCATTTTTGAATTAGGAATATCAAATCAAGCTTAGGGTTAATTTTTGGTGTTGTCCTGAAAAACTTCGATTTTTGATGAATAGTGAAGCCACTAAGTGGTAGTTAAAAAACTGATTTTTTATTTAAATAAAATTTTACCACCTCTGTGATTTGAATTTCTAAAATCTGACATACATCATTTTCATTAGGAAGTAAAATTTGTTTCAATGGGATTAAAGAAATTTTTGGTGAATAGTAACTTTTATGTTTTATTAATCGCGATTAAAGGTAACTAGTGATATTTATGGTAAAAATGATATTATAAAAATATAAAAATTATCATGACACTTGTCCTAAACATATTTTATGATTCATGGACAACCAAGAAAATCCATGGGTAAACTTGGGACCCGATGGAGCCACTTGGGTAAAAAAATGACATTAATAACTTTTTATTTAAACTAAAAATAAAATTGTCACAAACATGTGTTGTTTTACTAAAACAATTATTACATGGGGTTATATAAGTTAAAATTTAGACTATAAATATGAATTGGAAATATAAAAAAATTTCATACAACATGATATTTTTTATATAATTTTTATACATTAAATAAATTAAAATTTCTATGACACCATGATGATGGAGTGATTACCTCATTAATTAACGATTTAAATAAAATGAAACGATAATTTAAAATATAAGACATAAACTTGTCAAAAACCTATTGTATGAGTATATTTCAAACCCTTATCACCTTATCCTTGTAATGTATCATTGTGGGACCTTTTAAATCCGAAAATAACTTCATACTAATGTAACATGTCATGACTTTCCAAGAGTGCCCCTCCTCTCCTCTTATAAAATTCCCCCAACTCTACCACCTTTTTCACACCATAAAAGCCATATCGCTTGGCCAAACTCTACCAAAATACTCTCTCAACTTCCCTCTCTTACTCCTAGATGCCTCACATTGGGCAGAAGTATTTCCAAGGAAGCCTTTGGGTCAAATCAAAAATAGTTACCTGATTTTAAGGTAATGTCTTCTCTTGTGTTCTTTTGTTTTATTTTGCTTCTCCAACCCCCTAAAATCTTTTTATTACTTTATTTTGTAATAAAACCTGTATCCTCAATATACTTTGATGTTGTTATGATAATTATTTTATTTAAACTTACAAAAACCTTTGTGTAGTGGTTAAATAACATATTGTTTCTGTGGGTGGAGAATTACTGCCTCACGAAATGATGATTGTTCAATATTCTCTGAACACATCTCATGGTGGCCATTATGATGACACTATTTTAATATATGATATATATTATGTTTTTGGTTTCCTTATGATTATGTATTTTTTATTTAAGGAATACCTTTATGATTTCATTTATGGGTAAATGCGATTATTTCATTTTAGGATGTGCAGACTACCGCCCCCTCAAAGTGATTTGAATCGTTATTGCCATATGTGGGATGTATAAGTGATGGAGTAAATGGTATTATATATAATATTATACTGGAATTATATTATACCTTTATATCATTATGATTTTATTCCATTAAATATGAAATAGAAATGAATAGAGCGTTCTTGCGTACGTACGACTTACCGTCTCCATGAATAGTGCATTTCATTTCTTACCTCTAAATGTTATGTAATATTATAAATACATGTATATACTGGATATATATGATATATATGATATCTAAATCATGAATATAATTCTGGATATAATGGATATTTTACCACATCAACAACTTGTAATTATAAGAAATTTATTTTTAACTCAAGTACCAAAGATCGACAAAAAGACCGTTATTATCATAAATAATTACATAATGTTAATAACATGGTAATAAGTGATATAAAAGGAATAATGAACTTGAAAAGGGTTCTTATGAAAGTATAAATTAACTCTAGTTTATTATTCACGAGATTACAGAACGATCGAGTCAAGTCGGACACAAGGTAAGGGAACTTCTTAACACAATTTCCATTCTCCGGGTTAATCTCCTACTTTCAAATTATGTCATGATATTCTTATGTCATATCTGGTATTTGTAAATTATTTATATGTACTTATAGTAGATACACATAATATATCTCTTTAATTTAAAAAATTATCTTTGTAAGGGACTTCGTCTAAATCTCCTTTCATTGAGGCATATTTTGTTTTATACACAAATTTCATCTATACAGTGTATAAAACCCTTTGACTTTTACGTTTATTCAAAAGGAATATTTTTATACGATGCATTCAACTAAATGAAAACAAGAAATTTTTTCATGTCATATGTATGTGGAGACAACTACTTCTCCGCCGCCGTGACCATTATTTGTGTTTCGTCTTCCTCTACAAGCCATAAATTTTTTTATTTGAAAAATAAATACCATGTTTTAATTTTATTTTATTTTGGTATTGAAAATGGTTTGAATAATGTTTTTATTATATCAATGTGTTGTATTGATATCTTGTGATTGAAATATTTAAATTTTATGTTTCCTTTATTCATGTTTTAAGTGATACGATTATGTTATGGTTTAGGATATGTTTAAACCTATTCATATGAGGAATGCATTAGACTTAATAACTGATGGGTGGAGCCCACTATAGCATCGCGATGAATCAGCAGGTCTCATGAGACACACTAGTGTCTTGGCATGAGGCCTTGACAAAATCTTATTTATAGTCTTGGCACGAGGCCTTGGCTATGTGGTTCTGTTAATCTAGCATTATGCATTCCATCATTATGAAAGTGGTTATTGATATTTCATGTGATTATTCGACTAGTAGAATATCCATGTGAATAAGTAAATGGCATTATTTCATTTTACTTTTACCATATTATGCTGAAGTTCATGTTCAAAAAACTTTTGTTTCAGTTATACATTGCCTTAAATGTTTATGTTTATTTATAAAAGCTTCCGCTATATTGTTATCCTTATTGAGCATATGTACTCACCCCTTTCAATGTTTAAATTTTTCCAGGATGTGAAGAAGTATTTTATGAATGACATGTAGTGAGAGTATGAAGATGATATAATTGTGGAAAATGGAAACTATGTTATTGTAGTTTTTCACTTTATGATGTAATGTAAGACTTATGAGTGTATCTAGTGTTTCCAAGGCTACAAAACTAATCGGTCTTTTGAGACTTGATATTTTGTGATCATGCCAATGTTACGAAATAATGCACCGACTTTGGGTAACTGGGGTCGGGGTGTTACAATTGGTATCAGAGGCAGTTTAGTACGAACCTTGGAAGCTAGATTTAGATAAACTCTGATTAGAGCACATAACACAAAGATATAATTTGAGGATTAGTATAGAAGAACATCCAAGAATTTTGGTATTATAGAGATTTTGTGAGTTTTCCAAGAAAAACATCCATGTCTAGATACGAGCAGGTAGAGGCGGCTCTGGCACAGATGTACCTAGGGGTAAAACCCGAAAACAGAGCTTTTAGCTTGACTCGAACGGGAACTGGTGCACGACAACGGGCCTTTCGGAACTCTTGGTTACGACACTCTCGAGGGATATTCTTAGGATAATTCTCATTTTCATTACTAACCATAATGAAGGGTTTATGAGTATATACTTCCTCAAAGATTTTTTTTTATGATTATAGTTCAATTTATGTTAAGTGTTTTACAGGTATATAATTCAGTATTTTGATTCATAAACTAATCTAGTTTATGACATTGTTTAGAAATGGTTCCTAGTGGGGGTAATGGAAACCGTATCAATGCACGCACTCCAAGTAGGGATTTCCCTCCTACTGAAGAAAATTATTGTGGAGTTGGAGAAACAACCGGTGCTGATCAATTTATCACCATAGCGGGACAACTCACTCAGGTTATGAATAATAACCTTACTCGTATGGAGCACCCTGATCCACAACGTGGAGGGTCAATGTTAGAATACATCATGAGGCAACAACCACCAAAATTTAATCGGGGTAAAAATCCATTACTAGCTGAGAAATGGATAATCTCCTTAGAGAAAATATTCCATGCCTTGGGGAGTAGCGAAGGGGAGAAAGTTGTCATGGCAGTTTACCACCTCACTGGAGATGCCGATCAATGGTGGTCTCTGATTCAAAACAAAAAGGAAGATGAAGAAGTATCATGTATGGAATGGAGGGAGTTTAAGGAAATTTTCATAGAAAAATACTTTCCACATGACCATCGAGCAGATATGGAAAGGCAAATTCTGAGTCAGAGGTAGAAGTAGGATAAGAATGTCGCAAAATATGAGGATAACATTAAAAGGTTAGCGAGGCATGCTACAGATTATATATGTAACCCAAGAAGTAATATTGATCATTTCATTTATGGGTTAAAACCATTTCTCCGTCGATATTTTGTATCACAATATTTTTCAACATACGAAGATAGAGTCTCGAGTGCTATCAAGACAGAAAAAGAATTCTCTAAATCTTATGACAATATTGTAAAGAAAGAGAAGAAGAGAATGGTGGAACAAGATACCGATTAAGGGAAAATGGAAAGAAGGATTTTCTATTATGCAATAATTGTGGGAAGAATCACCTTGGTACTTTCCTGAAAGGAATGAGAGTTTGTTATAAATGTGGAGAAAAAAGTCACCAGGCACGTGATTTCAAGGGAAAGAAAGAGGCTATCAATGTTGAATGCTACAATTGTAGAGAAATTGGTCATTATGCAAATGAATTTCCTAAGAGACAAGGAAACATACCTCAGAAAAGGCCATGGGGTCAAGTCCAAGCATATTTTATTTCTACAGATGATGTTGAATAATTAATATATTTGTATTTTTGGAATCAAGGATTATATTCTGGTTATAAAAATAATGTGATATCTAAGGATTGTACTGAAGTACTTGTTGTTTTCATTAAGGTTTAATATGATGAAAGTAATCATATTTTTATATGTTAAAATAAGAGAAACTTTACTTTGTTTGAGGAATCTGATGATACAAATGATTTTGGAATTTAGAGACCTTTTAGAGAAAGTCTGGACAGAGGTATTTTGGATAACTATAAAGGTTGAAATGGATTAAGTTGAACTTTGGATAGTATTGTTTATGGTTAAAATATTTCTGATTATTATTTTTGGAATATTATAATACTATACTTTTAGGAAATGGACAACCTGTAGGTCAGGGGATAAACTGTCGTGTCGGAAAATGCTGCAGGAATCGAACCCAAATCCATAGTGCGACATGCCTTTATTACCTACCACTAGCCTATAGAAAGTCCCTGGTTATTTTAAAAAAGTTTTCCTAATCGAAATGGTATGTGTTAATATTTGGAACCTTATAAAATTATGATAAATAGAATATTTTTGAGTTCTATTACCTTTTAGAGTGAATGATGGGTTTGTGGTAAAATTTTTTTGAAGAATGAAAGTCTACATGACTAGTAAGTATATTTCCTTACGTTCTTATTAAATCTCCTAAATAAATTCCTCAAGATTAAGAAAGGTAACTTAAAACAAAAAAATTTTCGGTTAACTTTTCCAATGGGGGAATCAATGATAGTTTAACCAATCACATGTTTATGATTTTCTTGTAGTTAACTTTCTCCTAATCCTATTTTCTACAACTCTCCTTTAGACCTTGATGGTTCATTTTTCCTCCATATCCATATTTTCATAGAATCCAAGTATGGGCTATCTCGGGTGACCTTTGTACTTCCATTTATTTATTTTAAAGTTATATTTTTAAAAACCCTATTTTCGATGTGGGTTTTCTACAAAGTTATTTTCTATTTTCAAGCATTTATTTTCAAAGAAAAATTTCAAATTTCGAGGACACAATTTATTGAAGAATGGGAGAATGTAACACCCCATGCATCCATGCTACGCTCGTCTTTGAATAATAGAGCAGCGTTTTTTGTACACAACCTCGAGTTTAACACACCGTGACCAATAAAAGTAGCCGTTAGGAATAGTAATACCCACCTTTTGAAATTATAAAAATTTTATATTTCAAAATGTACTTTTTTTGGACTCTTATTATCGAAATTATCCTAGGGTGAATTTTTTGTATTTTTCTGATAACTTCCAATATTTAATGAATAATGAAAAATAGTTAAAAACAACTTTTTTAATAAAAATAATTTATAGTGATAATTTATACAATTGAGTGGTTATAAAGTGTATTTATAATATATTTTTATCATTTAATCCAATGGTTCTCACTAGAATTAATTTCACATTGATATTGTACATAAACAATTGTCATTCTTTTGATTGATATTCTTTCTTAAAAACACGCTATTTGTAGTGATAACAAGAATTAATTATTAAATTAATTAATTCAACTTATATGTTTCGAATTTTGTAAAATAGACATCATTTTTGATTTAGGAATATCAAATATAGCTTAGGGTTAATTTTTGGTGTTGTTCTGAAAAACTTCGATTTATGATGAATAGTCAAACCACTAAGTGGTAGTTAAAAAACTGATTTTTTGTTTAAATGAAATTTTACCACCTCTGTGATTTGAATTTCCAAATTCCAACATAAATAATTGTCATTAGTAAGTAAAATTTGGTTCAATGGGATTAAAGTAATTTTTGGTGAATAGTAACTTTTATGTTTTATTAATCGCGATTAAAGGTAATTAGTGGAATTTAAGGTAAAAATGATATTATAAAAATATAAAAATATCTTGAAACTTGTCCTAAACTTATTGGATGAGTCATGGAGAACTAATACAATCCATGGGGCAACTTGGGGACCCCATAAAGCCACTTGGGTTCGAAAATGACATTAATAACTTTTTATTTAATGTAAAAATAAAATTGTCACAAATATGTGTTGTTTTACTAAAACAATTATTACATGGGGTTATATAATTTAAATTTTAGACTATAAATATTAATTGGAAATATAAAAATTTTTCCTACATCATGATATTTTTTATATAATTTTTATACATTTAATAAGTTAAAATTTTTATGACACCATGAGGATGCAGCGATTACCTCATTAATTAACGATTTAAATAAAATGAAATGATAATGTAACATCTAAGACATAGACTTGTCCAAAAACAATTTTATGAGTATATTTCGAACCCATATCACCTAATACTAGAAAAATATCATTTTGGGACCTTTTAAATCCGAAAATCACTTCATAACAATGTAACATTTCATGAGTTTCCAAGAGTACCCCTCCTCTCCTCTTATAAAAGTTCACCAACTCTACCACCTTATTCAAACCATCACAGACATTTGGCTCAGCCAAAATCTGTCCAAATACTCTATAAACATTCCTATATTACACCTATAAGCCTCACATTGGGAAAAAACCTTCCCAAGGAAGCCTTTGGCTCAAATCAAAAAGAGTTACCTGATTTTTTTTAATGTCTTCTCTTGTGTTCTTTTGTTTTATTTTTCTTCTCCAACCACCTAAATTATTTTCATTACGTTATTTTGTAACAACACCAGTATACTCAATATACATGGATGCTTTTATGAGAATTATTTTATTTAAACTTGCACACACCATCCTCTAATGGTTAAAGAACACACTGTTTCTGTGGGTGGTGAATTACTGCCTCACGAAACGATGATTGTTCAATCTTCTTTTAACACCTCTCATGGTGGCCATTATAATGACACTATTTTTATATATGATATATTTTATGTTTTTGTTTCCCTTATGATTCTGTATTTTTCATTTATGGCATACCTTTATGATATCCATTATGGGTAAACGCGATAATTTCATTTTAGGAAGTGCGGACTACTGCCCCCTCAATGTGATTGGAATCGTTAATGCCATATGTGGGATGTATAAGGGGTGGATTAAATGATATTATATATTAAATTATACTTTAATTATAGTATACCTTTATATCATTATGATTTCATTCCATGAAATATGAAATAGAAATGAATATAGCGTTCATGCGTATGTACGGCTTACCATCTCCATGAACGATGCATTTCATTTCTTACATCTAAATGTTATGTAAAATTATAAATGAATGTATATACAGGATATATATGATATATATGATTTATAAATCATGAATTTAATTCTGGATATAATGTATATTTTACCACATCAACAACTTGTAATTATAAGAAATTTATTTTTAACTCAAGTACCAATGATCGGAAAAACGACCGTTATTAACTTAAATAATTACATAATGTTAATAACATGGTAATAAGTGATATAAAAGTAATGATGAACTTGAAAAATCTTCTTAATAAAGTATAAATTAACTCTATTTTATTATTCAGGAGATTATAGAACGATTGAGTCAAGTCGGACATGAGGTAAAAGAACTTCTTAACCCAATTTCTGTTCTTAGGGTTAATCTCCTACTTTCAAATTATGTCATGATATTATTATGTCATATCATGTATTTTTACTATATTTATGTTTAATTATAGTGAAAAAACATAATAGATCTATTTTATTTATAAAATTATCTTTGTAAGGTACTTCGTCTCAATCTCCATTCATTGAGGCATATTTTGTTTTATACACATATTTCATCTATACGGCGTATAAACCCCTTTGAATTTTATGTTTATTCAAAACGAATATTTTTATACGATTCATTTTACTAAATGACAAAAAGGAATGTTTTTCTTGTCATACTTATGCGGCGACAATGGCTTCTCCACCGTCGTGACCATTATTTGAGTTTCGGCTTCCTCTACAAGCCATAACTTTTTTAAATGTAAATTAATACCATGTTTTAGTTTTCTTTTATTTTGTTGTTTAAAATGGTTTGAAAAATGTTTTTATTATATCAATGTGTTGCATTGATATCTTCTGATTGAAATATGTAAATTTTATGTTTCCTTTATTCATGTTTTATGTGATACGATTATGTTATGGTTTATGATATGTTTAAATCTATTCATTTGAGGAATGCATTGGACTTAATAAGTGACGAGTAGAGCCCGCTATAGCTCCTCGATGCATCGGAAGGTCTCATGAGACAAACTAGTGTCTTGGCACGAGGCCTTAACAAAATCTTATTTTTAGTCTTGGCACGATTCCTTGGCTACGTTGTTATGATAGTCTGGTAGTATGCATCCCATCATTATGAAAGTGGTTATTGATATTTCATGTGATTATTCGACTGGTAGAATATCCATGTGAATATGTAAATGGAATTATTTCATTTTACTTTTTTTATATTACACTGAATTTCAAGTTTACAAGGCTTTTATTTTAGTTATACATTGCCTTAAATGTTTATGTATATTTATGAAATCTTCCACTATATTGTTATCCTTACTGAGCATCTAATCTCACCCCTTTCAATGTTTTAATTTCTCCAGGATGTGAAGAAGTATTTTATGAATGACCTTCTGGGATAGTATGAAGGGGATATGATTGTGGACAATGGAGACTATGTTATTGTATTTTTTCACATTATGATTTAATGTAAGACTTATTAGTGTATCTAGTGTTTCCAAGGCTACAAAAATAATCGGCCTTTCGAGACTTGATCTTTTGTGACCATTCCAATGTTACGCAATAATGCAGCGACTATGGGTAAATGGGGCCGGGGTGTTACAGATTTAATTCATTAAAAAACTAATAATATTTCTTTCAGGAATTTTGGTTCGATATCATGTTTAAATGGTTCATGAAATTAACCATTATGTTCTTGAAATGAGTTATCTATAAGGTAATAAAATAGGTAGAAATCATTATATAGTAAAAATTTTCATAAAAATTATTTAACATTAATTAATTTAAATTTTTATTGATATTTTAATTATAAACATAAGGAATATTATTTTTGGTGAATATGACATTAAAATAAAATGAAATTTCTTTTAGAAATGATAATATAGAATCTATGAAATTCATTGCATTTGAAAAGACTTATAATCATTGATGCTGAACGATATATTACATAATATTATCTAATAAAATTGGAGAGTCAAAAAGATGACTCAACATGTTATGGTATCCCATTGAATAATGAAAAATTAATAAAAAAAGAAAATATCATTTAAAATTCATTGAATTTATCTTTATGTAATATCAATTTTATCTTTGACAAGGAAAATTTATCATACATGGTTTACATTATAATCCTATTAAAAAACATAAAGAACTATTTCAATTGAATGGTAACTTTTTTAATATGACATATCCTTTAGATATAAATTCAATGGTAATATGGGGATATAAGGAGAATATTTTAACATAATGAATATACTATTTTGGATTTAAATCTTTATAGTATCATAAATAGGATTAAATTATGATACAATCATATTGAATTATAATTTACCATGATTTGATATTTAATCAAAAGTAAGAATACAATTTTATTGATCTATAGTGTATAGAGAAATGGAATCGTTTATATATAGTGAAATAAATAAAATTTAAATATTATTTCATTAGATGAATAAATGTATACATATCATTGTTCACATTGTCATAAACATTATAAAATCATGGTTAGTCACATATACCATAATATATAATATGATATACACATTTGAGAATGTTGTAGGTGTAAAAATGATTTTACATGTATGAAGGGAAATAAGGTTTTCAATATACTTAGTCAAAATGATATTAAAACATTACATTTTTTTGAAACAATTTTATTCTTATGATTAAAAGGTTTCTTAATTGTAAATAGTATTACATTATTTTTATTAATGGATATAGTTTGAATATTTATGTTATTCTTCTAAAATCAATGAATACGGTTTTGAACTATAATAAGGGAAATTAGAATATTATTGAAAAATAATGTAGTATGACACAAAAAATGTTATTAATTAGAACTGATATAGATTTCACAACAATTAAATTTGAAAATAACAATGAGAAATTAGATGTGAAACAAAATATTTCATCCATGGGAACTCCATAAAAAGTAGTATTTTGAGGAATGATTTTTATAGTGAAGACTAAAAAAAGTTGTCATATAAAGAAATCTATCAAGAAACGTTATGAATAAGAGGTGTATATATCACGGTATTTTCAAATAAGGCATTTATTTTATTTACATATTCACTGACACCATAAATAATTCCATATTATAATATGTGAACTACAAAATAATGCATAGTTTTTCAGAGAAATTACTTTTTCTATAATGATAGAGGAACTTAAGAAATTTATTGTGATTTTTAGATTAATAAACATTTCATGATTATTAGAAATTTTACGAACCTATATATATTTCAACAGAGTCGTAATAATATTTTTAAAATAAATTTTTTAAATGTTGATGAAATAAATATTTAAATAGTTAAAAGGATTCAAATATTTAACAAATTAATGAAGAAGCATTTATCATGAATCTACTTTTAAATTGAATCATTTCATATCCCTTAAGGGATATTTTTTTATGAAATAGTATTTAGATTAATTACTTTTAAATTCAAATGGGAATGTGAATGAGAATATATTGGGTCCAAATGTCCAAAGTTTTATTCAAATAATATCTATTAGAACCCATATGATAAATAATATTATGAAAAAACATCCTTCAAATTATATAAATCAAACAAAATTTATATATGTTATAAATTATGAATCCTTATTCATTCTTATACATGAAGAGCAAGGTAAAATTAAATATAAGGAGGCATAAAATTTTATAAAGATATCACAAGAACATGTTGTTGTTGAAAAACATTTGGTTCCACAAAAAAAATTTCTTGATCATAGAAATGTGATTATAAATTATTCTCTGATATAATCAATGGTTATACTCAAATATTGTTTATTGATATGGAATAAAATATTTTATCATTGTCTTTAAATGAATCAATTAGGGTAGTTTTATTTTTGAAAATCCTAAAATTATTTAAAATTTACAAACTGAATTTGGCTAAAAATATTAATGACTTGTGTTCTACATAAATAATAAAGCATTGAATAAAAAATTTACTTATACATGAAAAATATAAAATAAATTCATATCATCTAAAATGTAAATATATGAGTTAATATAATCAATAATGGATTTATAGGAAGGAGTGTATTGTTTTTTGAATAATTTAAACTTCATGGGAGGTAGTTTTGACCACAGTTTATATAATAAATGTAGAATGTATGAATAGTTCATGGAACTCAAATTATTTGAAGATATAATATATAGTCTAATTCGGCATAATATTGTTATGAATTTTTTCTATTTAATGAAATTTATCTTTTAACTATGAATTTTTTATAGATGAAATTTACATTATAATGTTTAATGTAAACCAATATGGTGATTATACAATTTTCTCTTATGTGATGTATGAGATTAACATATTGATTAATTTTTTAATTCATGATTGGTATCCAATATTAACTACTACTATTATTTAACGTAATGTGTTAAATAATGATAATTGATGTTATTATGATCTTTAAATATTCTATTTAATAATTTGAAATCATATTTACTTGATGAAGTCATAATAAAATATAATAAGAATGTAGTTTCTAAGCATAGTCACGATGTACTATAAAATAATGAAATTTAATTATAGGAATGATGATAATGTGATATGAATAAGGAAATACTAATTTGTTTACTTCTATATAAATTATATAATAATACCAATTTTCTATAATATAGTGTTGTAGATTAGACATTGGATGTTTTTCATAGAAAAAACATGATTGTAAGAATATTATATGTTGGAAACAAATTCAGAGAATAGTTGACTGAGAATTAAGAGAGTCTTTATCTTAGTATGACTGGACTAAAGTGAATTTAAGCAAATAATTAACAACACCTGGAATAGTAAAAATAAATGTATCTAGTATCTCTGTGAATATGTTAGAATTACTAAAGTTCTCATTTCTAGAGACAATAGAATAATAGATCATATTAATATATTGTCATAACACCTATAAAAGATGTATAATTTTTCGGACATTTTCATTATGTTAAGATATTGATATTGATGTTTTAATTGTAATAAGTAATATAATAATCAATCAAGATGAACATAATTTAAAGATACCAATAGATACATTGGTATTTTATGTGATTTACCTGAATCAGAGAGTTAAACCTCATCTTTATGATTTATAAGTATTTCAATACACCTATCACCACCATTTTTTGCAATAAAAAAATATGTGGATATTTCTTACATAATAAAGTTGATCCACAATCGGTTTTTCTATTATTTATTGAAAATTTTAAAATAGGTATATGTAAATATAGTCATACACTTTGTAGAGGGATTATATGTTATTTTGTAAATTGAGATAATTCCAATATGTTATTCACATTGGTTTAGTTTCATATAGAACATGGTATGAAGTTTTATATATTCAATTATAACTGATTCTACAAAATATGATGAATATATGAAATAATTTAAATGAATTATTAGTATATATGAATTCTCAATACTCATTGATGTTTGAGAATAATTATATGTTATTATTATATTCCATTGAAAAATGTGGTAATGAGAAATTGGTATACTCTATATTTTTTCACTATTCTATACAAAATCAAGAATCACACCATGGAGATTAATTTAAATGGATGGAGACCATTAAAATAATTTGGAGTTTTCTTAATGGAGATGAATATAAACCATAATTTTTTTTAAAAAAATAATTTTTAATAAATCCAATGTCGGAGAATATTGAAACATTGTGGATGATGACCATAACCAATTGACATGTCACATACATTAGAGGACTTATACAAACATACATGAACACATTCAGACATATCAAATTACACATACAATACAAAATGGTGATATACAGTTGATACCACAATTCATGAATGAACTAATATCCCACATTAGAGTATGATAACAAATTCAAAATCCTAGGGCTGAATTAGAAGGACACCAAATTTTAAAAAATCCAAACTAACAGAAAGTGTGTAATGCTATAAAAGGAAACAACTTGTATGATCTATATTCTATCTATCTAAACAATTATATTACTTCTCACTATGCACCCATGATATCATCAAAATGACTATCATCTGTATAAGAGACGACATGTGCTAGAAAACCCAATCCAATAATGAGTATAAATGTACCCAATTGGAAACTCCAAAATAAAAAAAAACATATTGTATCAATAGAGTGAGTAGTCATGCCATACCCAAAGGTAATGATAATTAAAATATGATAGATTAAATTATAATACAATAACCAAGATGTGCACAATATAGAATGTAAGTCCCATCCAGGCTAACATATTGACCGCTAGCCTTGGATTGCACTTGAAGAATATTTTAACACTACTATAAGAGGAATATCTCCATGATTATTTCCATGTAAACCCCTAATATTTTAATAAAATGGAATCTATTAAAAATACCATGGAAGACATGTAATAATGAGCTTAAACAGACCATGAAATATTATTATTTATATATAACAATTTTGATTTACTCGGTAAATTGGAGATTATGAATATTATCAACCACTTTATGAAATAAAAAACATAAATTTCCTACCCAAAATAAATTTATTTATATTTTATAAGTAATTAATAAATAAATTTTTATTAAATAAATTTTGAATTGAAAAAACATTTTTTATTCAAGATTATTATATTTTTCTACTATAAAAAAATACGATAAAAATTAAAAGTAGTATTTAAATAATTTATTAGATGAACATAAATAAATTATTTAAAAATTCATATAAAAATTATGTTTGGGTAAAATTTAGTGATTTTTAATAATGTATTATTTTTTATTTGAATATTTAAGCATATCCACTTTTAGAAAACAATCAATTATTTTAATGTAATTAAGAAAATTAATTGTCACATTATTCATTCAATTTTATTTAAATTAACATATTTATAATTTTTTTATATTAAATACAAAAAAATTATCATATTTATATTTATTTTTTTTTATATGTTTTTCTTAGGGTTGACACAAATTGTTTTAAAAACTATTTTAAAGTGAAAGAAGTTTCTCAGTTTTAATTAAATAAAATTATCTCTAATGGATTTAGTTTTAAAAGAATTTTATATATTGTAGATCTAAAAATAATAATATTAATTCATTTAATGTTTTTTATAGAATTACCAAGTCTCATCATACATGGATGCTACATCATTTTAGATTGATATTGAATATATTACAAAAAAACACACATGACAAGTATAATATATTAATACATCAGGAATCGTGGATGACAATATTCTAATCTAGTGAAATATCTTCAATGTTTTAGAAAAAGGACTTAAAATCTAGACCTATTAATAAAAATGCCTTATATAAAATCATTCCCTATAACATAAGAAATATATGTTTTGAAATAGTAAGATTATATGCTCAACTAGGTTAAAAAGGAGATATATAAGTACAACATGATAATAATGGTAGAAGAACATGATAAAAACAATTGATAGCCACACATTGTATATCAATGACCATAATACAAAGTCATGAAATAATTATTATATGTTCAATAGACTTGAATGATATGATAATAAATGAACATTTGTCAGGAGAGAAAACATTAGTAAAAGGAATTGAATTGTTCCACATATATATTAATTTTTCGAAATTATCCTATTCAATAACTATTTTCTAAATTAAAAAAGGAATTATATTTGTGGATATACATCATGGGTGGGTAACAACACCATCCCTAGTGTGATACTTGTCCACATAGTTTAATGGGTTTACACCCAAAACTAAAATAGCAGTCAATATTCACTACCAAGACCATCATAGTAGATGAATTACGTTACTAGACTGGTTTTACTCCCCATTCTATCCCTATCTTAATAAATCATGTTCAGACCTCATTCCAGCCATGTCTAACTAAACTATATTTACACCTCATTTGAGCCCTATATTATTGAACTATGTAAACTCCCAATTCTGGCCCTATCAATCTCAGGAGATTTAAATATTTAACCAGTGAAATAGAGGGACATATAAATCAATATTGAATTTGGAAATAACATAACCATTATTCTCAATTATAAT
This sequence comes from Viscum album, assembly GCA_963277665.1. NCBI lineage: Eukaryota > Viridiplantae > Streptophyta > Magnoliopsida > Santalales > Viscaceae > Viscum > Viscum album. Next base: position 259,772,156 of record OY728133.1, on the reverse strand, counting down.
GTAACAACCACCCTTGGTTATAATATAAACACCATCACTTATTAAAATTTTATATACATGTTCCAATAAATCATTAAAAATAAATCATACATTACTTTTTAAACAAAATGGGTTTCATAAAAATATCATCATATCATACACCATGGAAAATATATAGGTTTTATAATCAGGTTATCATGTAATCAAAGCATAATCTCTATAAACAAAACCAGGTTTCAAAAGAAAATTTTCATTGTATAACATGTAGAAGGTAAATGTGTTTCATGGAAATACGTTTATCTTAATCATTAACCATTACTATATATTATATGAGTGGTATACATGGATTGTATCCCAGAAATGAATAATTATCCTCAAATAATTTCATCATAGATGAAATATTATTTCGAATGAAGAATATGAAAATTTCATAATGAAAATGTATTACCATTGAAGATAAATGTTTTAAAATATTAAATTATAAAAATAACTTAATTAAAAAAACCATTAAAATTAATAAATGTATATATTAAAATTTATTTAAATCATATACTTTTTAAAATTTCCATTCTAATTAGTAAAAATATTTTTAAAACATACCAAACATTCTAAATCAATTTAATTTTAAAATAATTCATTTAAAACAAAAAAATTTCTCAAATATGAAGGAATTAATTTTTATTGAAAATAAAATTGAATCAATTTAAATGAATTTTATATAATTTATATGTCAATGAAATAATAATTAAAATTCAAAAAAATTATGTTAAAAGAAAATATTAATTTCAAATTTTTTCTAAAATCATAAAGCTAATTATTTTAGATTATCCAATGATGACTTATTTCAACACTTTTTTTAAAAAAAATAAAACTTGGATAAAAAAATATATTTTTAATAAATAAGATATTAAATGAACTTCTTAAAAAAATAGTTTTAAAAAAATTGTTTTTTGAGATAAGGTATTTCTGATCGAAAAGAGAAATGAATTCGGGCTTTCATAATAAAATTTTATAAATTATACTATGTAATAATTATTAGGAAAATGTTATTATTACAAAAAAATATCATAAATTACCATAGTAATAGGAAAATAATTAGTTTCTAGATAGATGGATAATAAAATTTTTTCATCAAAATCATGATCATATCAATCTTAATAAATACTAAGATTTTAATATAACATCATAGAAAATTAATAACATTTAATCATAAGACACATAATGAAATAAAATAAAATGATTCATAAATTTAGATAAGGTATAATAAAATTAGGATTTTCTATGTTAAAGTGGAATATATCTGCCTAATAAAAGAATATATGTTCACACTATAAATAACATCTCAAAGAATGAAAAACTGAGGCAACCACTAATACTGAATGAGTAGATTTTGAATCAAAAATCTAGTAAAATAATTACTTCAATAGACACATAAATTTTCATGAACATAAGACTATTAATTACATTTCATTTCATAAGAATGTATATAAATGAAATAATAGAATCATGTAGTGAATTTTTCATAATTCTCTAAGAAATAAAACTGACATTATAAATCCCCGTACCATAAGTCCTGACATCCTTTGTAATAATTCAGGCATCCTCTACATTAGTTATTATTCATAGGTTTTCACTAAATACACACTATGATGGATTTCATCCCAAAATATGACCTCTATTATGATGGTATGGAATTTTGTATGTTATTTGATTATGGAATGGCCAAGAAAAATATGTGTGAAGGTGTGAATAAATGAGGAGATTGAGTTCCATTTCATAGATGAGGCGGAGTGACATTCAAGTAAATACACAAAATTATTCTCCATATAGATGTAAATATAATATAAAGTGGCTCGAAATTTAATAATTAAAGAAGTGCATATTGGATTTTTTTATCCATACCTCTATGACACATTGAAACACATGTTTTATCCACTTTTCCACAACTATTATGTTACCATACTTTTAAAATTTTGGTTTTTCATTACAATAATATTTTTTCTATCCACAGTAATTTATCCATTTAGATTAAATTATTGTAAGAAAAAATAGATATTTTTTCCCACTAATTCGGAATATTAAATCTAATTTATCCAATAAAAATTCTATATGTGTAGAAAATTAATTGTAACATGACTTTATGTAGCATGTAAAAACCCCACTTTTACCAGAACAGATTTTTGAATTTTTAAAAGTAAAAATTTTTATAATAAAAGTGAAATTCGTCATATAATGGACCATATTTGTTATTTATTATCATTTTTGAATCCCTTAGAATAAGAAATTTTTTTAGTAATTTTAAATCATTTAATAAAATATTAATTATTTGAAAATAACTTTAATATTAATTTTGAAATTATTTATTGAATTTTAATAAATAAATTATAAATATAATTATGTAATTAGAATATATTAATTTTAATCTTATTTGATAATATATACTTACATAAATAATTAATACAACATAATAATTCATTCAATTTACACCACTTTAAATTTTTAAGGATCAATTTTTTAATTTTTTTAAGTACGTAGTTATTATATTGACATTCCTTAAGTATTTTATGTATCTATTTAATATATATAAATCAATTATAATTTTTTATGATAAAAAATAACTTATATCTCCAATTATTATATATAACTAAAAATATATTCATTTTTCTAATACTTGTAATTTAAAAATATAAAAAGTAAGAGAAGTGAATTTTGGTCATTTTCAATACATAACATATTATATAAGAAATATTCATAAGTAATTGGAAAGGAATTTCTAAATTTATAATTATTTAATTACTATTATATTAATAAACACATTTAATGAAATTGATATTGCAATTATCAAGAAGCCAAATGTTGGAACAATGTACTTGATAATGTTCATGACACGCAACACCAAGCATATAAGAGGATATAATACCCTGAGAATTTATAATATATTTACTGTTTTAAATAAATTATATTTAATTTATATCATGATATTTACATGGCATTGAGTTAAATTTCCTTTCATGCAATAATGAGTTTCTCCAATGGCATGCGTTATATGCAAGACTTGGTTCCACTGGACAATAATATATTATTAAAAATAATTATTTAATATAATAATATATAACCTATATGATAAATTTTTGGTTATGAATAGGACTATCAAACATATGAAAATATATGTTTTACACATATATGAAATTAATAATTTTTTACTAATTAATTATAAATGAATATAAGAACAAGATGAATATAGAGGAAATGTTCTTATAAAAAACAATTTTAATAGTCACAAAGAAATTTTGTCTTAATAAATAAAATTAATTACAATTTTTGAGTAATAGAAATGTAATATATAAAATATATATTCAGTAAAATATTTTAACATTCATTTAATAGATTTTGTATGCATGATATATGAATAAACCAAATATTACACATAAAATACTATATTTTTATTAAGGCACTTTTAAGGCCTTTTAGTGGTAAACCATGGTTAAATCCAATTTTATGGAACATTAATAGATATTATATTTAAAAATAAATTTAATAATTGAAATATGAACATAAAAATGTAGTTTTTGGTTAATATTTTATATTTTTAGGTGAAGTTTAATTTTTTGGTGAATTGTGAAAAATTTATAATTTTAATTCATATGTAATTTCTCATCTAATAATTTTAAACGGTAATATTATATTTAAAATCACTTTTTATGGATAAATAGATAAGGCTTTATATATTAATATAATATGTGTTATTTGAGTCAATTTCACTCTAAAATCTGAAATAAAAAGTTCTCTAGGGGTGGTTCAGTGTTTTTACTTTTAAAACCCGAATTGTGGTCATTTCTACTATATTAATTTTAAATTAATTTCTTTCAATTATGATATCGGAATTTAGAAATATTTGATTCTATATTTATGATAAGAATAATTTATATTTTATAATAAGGTCAATATAGGTTTTTGGAAAAAATAATTGTGAAAGTGATTAAAATTAAATACAATGATTAAGAGAAAAAATTGATTAATAAGGGACTAAACATTAACTATAAGTTCCAAAATGACTAGAAACGAAATAAGAATCCATTTTCATGACATATATCGACCTTATCCACTAGTTTATAGAGTTATATATATTATTGGATTCACATTTGATGGGGGAAATCATGTGTTGAACGCCCTTTTCAAAAATTTACCATAGTGTGAGTCCTCCTCAACTATGAAAATGAACTCAAGCCTCCCGCATTCTCAAATCTCTCAAGAAACATTTTCTAAATAAATATATTCTATAAATTAATCTAAATATCCCTAACCTCATCCTAGGGGCCTTAATTTTGGTAGAAATACATTCAAGGAAACCCTTCGGTTTAATCCAAAAAGAGTTATCCAAAGAAGATGTACCATATTTCCTAATATTATTAGTTTTCGTTCTATTACCCATCCAACTAAACTCTCATTATTACAATATTATATAACAAAAAAATATCCCCAATATACATATATGTTATTATGATAATATATTCTCCTAAACATACACATACCTTTATCTAATGGGTAACAAACATCTATTTATTGTGTGAGGAATTGTTGCCTTAGAAAACTGTGATTGTTCATTATTCCATTCCTAGATCTCATGGTGGAGATTTTATTGGAAAATCTATTTTAATATGATACACATGAGATTGATAATTTATTTTTTCTTATTTATTTTTTATATAAAAAAAATATGATTTCTATTTCATGTAAATATAATAACATTGATTGTGGAAGTGTGGACTACTACTTTCAAGAAGAGATGTGATTCGATCAACCGTGAAATTAAATGTATAATAGATGGTTTTAATTAGAACAATATGACATTAAAAACATTTAATTTATTTTAATTTCATTATCAACATTCCAAAAATATAACGTAAATCATTTTCCATAGTAAGCATTCAGACACCGAAAATTTCATGATAACATCATTTGTGGATTTCTAGACTACCACCTCCTTGATATGATGATATTCCTTTTAAATCACAGAATATATATATATAATAATATATGATTAAATAATTTTTTATTTATGATATTTTTAAAATTAATTAAAGATTATTTTTACTTAACTTTTTTTATAATAATCATTGTAAAATGCGAGCATTACTCATGCATACCTATATCCTAAAATCTAAATGGTTTTAATATTGTGTCAACTTTCATATCCATATGTAATTATTGGTTTTAAAATTATAATTGATGTATAAATATTATATTTATTTCATGACTATTAATCTTTATATTGTATAGAATTACCGTTTTGACAATACTTAACATACCAATGTTTTTTTGACTCATAAAAAAATATGGTCAAAACACCCAATAAAAACATAATAGTTTATGTAGTTTTAAAAAAACAGGGTAATAATTGAAATAAAAATTAAGAAATTCATGAAAAATGTTATGAATAATGTTATTAATTAATCTAATTTTATTATTTGGGAATAGAAATAAACACGATTCAAGTCACGCTCAAGGTAATGGATTTTGAACTCACATTTAACAAATGTGAGATAAATGTCAAATTCACCCCAAAATGATTTTGTTTCATGCATTTAATAACCCATTTGATATATTATGTTATTAATACTTTTATCTTCAATGTATTTTACACTTTCAATTAATGATAGTCCTTTATTAGAAATATTATTAAAAAGGTTTCAAAGTGGCATGTGACACCTTAAAATGGTTAAATAGTTTCTTCCCCATGAATAATTATAATGATATTTCATTTACTTTAGAGGAATTTTTATAAGGAATTTTCAATATACCAATTAGTTTTTATCTCTAATGGTTATCATTAACTTTTTCAAGTATTAGTACCATTTTCAACTCTTTGGTACACAAAATGTATTGGAAATAGTTTTTAAGATAATTCTACTTCTTTTTCACATTAGTCGGCAAACCTTTTCTCTTCGAAAATTGATATTTTTGAAAAAATCATTTCAATTTTTTAAAAAAAATTCCCATCTTATATTATTAAATAAAAAATTAACTTTTTTCCTTTTAGAAAATTTTCAAATGGATCCCATTGTCTCTTTCTGAATAAGTCATTATTCAATCATGTTTACTATGTAAAAGGTATGTTCTTTTTACCACATATTTCATGTATAGATTTACCCTCAATCATTTATTAAAAGAATAAATTTTTGGATTAATAGGATAATTTTTAAATAAATTTTTGTCAAAAGTGATTTTCAATTGAAATGTTTTCCAAAAGTGTTTTCAAATTAAAAGTACATTTTTATAAATTATTTTTTAAAATATATTATTATATTATATATATTACTCAATGGAAAACAACGTTTATTTTTAATCCACTTATGATATGTTATATAAATACCATCCTTATTTATTATATGGACAACTTATGTTTAATTTTCCCAAGGATATTATTATCAATCACTTCATTGATTCCTATTGGTCCAATTAAAATATTTAGTTTCTTATGATAATGTAACATTGAATTTAACTTAAATATTCAAATAATTTATCATCAATATGAATATTTATTGAATTGTATATAATTTATAATATGGATTTTAATTTGAATGTTGTTTTATTATTTGTGGAAATATTAATAAATTTGTATACTTTTTTCAATATGAATATCTTATAAGGAATGTTTTTTAAAAAATTAAATAGATTAGTCTATACGAGGAATGATTTTGAGATGAATTGACATGTTGGGGAAAGTCTCTTTATAACCCCTCAAAGCATCTAACAAGAATTATTTCATAGTTCAGGGAAACCAGTTGGTTGGTCTGTATAGTTTCTCCCAAAATTATGGCTTATTCATTCCTCTGATTTCTATGTATTGAAGTTCCGAATGAACCACAGACACACCCTATAACTCCTTGTCATAATTTGGAAACATTATTTGGGACATTTATTGAATTAGAATAATAATTAATGTAACTTTATTTTGAAAAAATCGATGTTGTTACAATCTCCCCTCCTTAAGATAACAAGTACCTGAATTTTCCATTAGAGGGAGGTACGAAGCTAATTGTTAAATGTTATAGACCTGATGCATTTACATCAACCATTCATACCGAAGTCTCGTATTATAAAAAATGTGCTAACATAGAATACGGACCATATGAACTGACCTTCCTGGATATCCTTCATTTAATGATCAATGAAACTTATTATATACCCCTTAAAGGATGAATCCTCTTCTAGATCAATATCATCGAGGTTAAAAAGATGAGATGGGTTGGCATGATAAAATAAATATTATAACTCATGGAAGATGTCTTGTATGGAATGGTTCTAATAATATTAAAACAACTGATAGGATACTAGATTTACCTTATACACTCTCTTGAAAGGTATAAACTAATGAGTGGACAAATTTCAAAGTCTCTAAATTCCTCTATTTCCTAATATACTCAAAAAATAAAAAAATCTATTATGTCCCACAAAAAACTCTACATGTCTATGGGAAAGATTGGTATATGTATTCTTCCTTGAATGACATATAGGCATACAATTAAGAATGATATGTACATGTTATGATGATTCTTGAATAAAATGAAGAACTATAAGACTTTTAACCCCCCCCCCCCTCTATTAAAAATGTGAACGAAAATGCCTAGAGTAGAGGACTTTAAATAGATCCAACTGTATTGTTTACTATAAAATATTGTTATATGAAAACTCTACCAGAGGGAATTGATTTTTCCATGAACCCTTAAACTCATGGCTTTAGGTGTGTAGAATATCCTTTAATACCTGAATCATCCTTTCCAAATTCCCATTATTTTGTGGGTGAAATGATATAATTAGAATCACATTCCATCCCATTTCCTTTTTCATCCCATTTAAGAAACATGATGTAAATTCGTCATCTCAGTCTAAAATGACAGAATGGGATAATGCATGATGTCACACTATCTTCTAGATGTATAGCCTTCTTAACTCATCAATAGAAAAGGTTTTTCAAATTGGTTTGAATTATGTAACCTTGTTCAGCCTATAAATGACAACCATATGGAATCCCTACCACATGTATATCTCATCAAGATGGTAAAAAATATAAGTTTATTTTATTCTATTTCTACTCAGGAATTCAGCAAGGCTGTTTAGTTTTATATGGTCTCTGGAGCTCTTTCATCACATACAGACATGTGGAGCACCATGTGATAATGTCTTCTATATTCCCCTACATACAAATACACTAAAAGTGAAAATCTATATCATTTTACATATTTTAAACGATTGGATGAACATACCACATAGAGACAAGATATTCCCTCATAAAATCTTATTATATATCAGAATACATCCATAAATGGAAATTGATGAGTGGAGTTTCATTACTATAAACAATCCGACCCAGATAAGGGTAATCTAATAAATCACAATCTCTTGAAACACTATTAGGGGTCAAAATAGAGGGAATATGCTAGTCTTTTAAGTCCCCATGAGATAGGGTGGTTCAATTTCCTATTGTCTTTTTTATACTAGAAATGACTTTCTTTGACATCATTCTTGTTATGGACAAGATTGTGGATTTTAATGTCATAGAATTTCAGAATGGTTCAAACAATTATTTTTTTGTTTTAATTCCTTAAAAATCCTTAATAATATTTCCAAATTATATTAAGGTGGTCATATGTGTTTTTATGGACATATGAGTGTGTGAAGATATGGGAATCGAAAGAAATACTACGTCGCACATTTAGAAGAATCCATGTAGCCTAGCGCACACTGTTTCCTTAAATCATGTTGTTATAGAAAGTGGGGTGCATGGTGTGGCACATTTTTTCTAAAACTATGTGTCCCAAGCTGCATCCCATGTTCCCAATATTATGTTTCAAAAAGATACGTAACATATTATTTTTATACAGTAAGATAAATTGTTAGCCAAACGGTGTGGGTTTCCCATGGAGTCATCGGCTTGTCACATGGTTTCCACTAGATTTGGAAAAAAATACATCGAAATTTAGATCCCTTGATGTGTCTATTAGATTAATAAAATTACTAATTTTATTTATTTATTTCACTCCTCTTCTTACTCAATTATTCTTCTGGTGGTTTTCTACTCATCCTCCATACGTTGAGTTCACCTCCGCCTTATATATAGGGTCTGAGATATCTTCCTCCACTGGTGTCCAAATCCATCATTGTAAAAAGAAATGGAAATCCTTATATAATCTCCCCCTTCCCATTTTTTCCATTTCATGTGTCCTATTCCTTCAGTTTTACAATTTTCATGCAATGGATTTTCACTATTTTGAGGGCACTTGTTTTTTCTTTTGATTTCTTCTATTCTAGGACAAATCAACCCTAAAAAATGGATAAATGGAGAGATAATACATCAACATAGGTGTTCTATGTGTTTCACATTTTTCTATTCATTTAGCATTCCATATCCCTCTGTCATGTAATAGACTCCTCCAATTACACCACAATTATTCTTAATAAATTTAATAAATTTTCCCCCATGTTTATTGTTACCCTACCATATGATGAAACCAATCCATGGGGTATTTACCTATACTTTCGACACTCCTTTAGGTGGGCCCATGTAAATTTCATTTTTCATAATCCTTAAATGGTTAGTTTCCATTTGAGTGTTGATTCGCTGTTTAATGCCATAAATCCTTAAATTGAATGATAATAAATGGTGGCCTAGAGAGAGGCCCTTAAGCCTTATTATTGTGTAGTAATTTTAAACATTTATGAATTATTTTTTATATTGTATTTCACATGCCCTATATTCCATTGAATAAGATTTAGACTATTCTAATTCCGTTTTTGGATGGTTTATATACCCTTTATTACCCAATATTCTAATGTTAGTGCCTTATAAAAAAATGTCTTCTGCCATGTTTGATTGATTGAATTTTATTATTTAGATATCTTGATTGAATGAATAGCTTCCATGAATTTTGATGTCAAGTGATTATATAAATTATTTTCACACTTATAATATGTCACTTTATAGTCTTGGATCACATTCTTTGGTCCGAGAGAGAAAAAGGGTTCTGATTTAGGTATAGTGTGGATGCACTCACCTTGTCTGGTTCATATTTACTAGAATCGTTGAGAGAGATACTTTGGATTTTATTGTTTGTGATCAATGGGTGTTTTAAATATTATCATGAGGGACACAAGTACCCTAGTGGATCAACTGAGGAGAACCCATGGGCATGATGGCTACGCCATACCCTGGGTGATAATCGATCCCCTATGTGAAATATTGGGAACATACTTATAGTCAAAATTCAATCAGTTATTTTAGGTATTCCTATATGGGTATCCTTGGAAGGACATGGAAGAATTTGTTCTATCATATAAAATCATAGAGTCCCTTGGGTTTTTCTTTATTTCACCATGTATGGGATCGATACTCCACCCATAGATCTAGCCGACTAATTTCTTGTGATATATCTGTTGTTTCAAATATATTTTCAACCATGTTGTCATGATGACCTGAAAATGTGACTCGATGAAAAATAATAAGCTTATGGATATGAATTATTTAGTTTCTAATTATACAATAGACCAATATATAAATTTAAAACTAGAAAATGAAGCTCTTTTCAAACATCTGACTTATGTTGACACAGGTGGTATCAGTCAGGTGTCTATTTTTGAACCCAAATCATAGATTTTATTACTAATTTATCTTCACACTATATTTTTTTTATATTGTAACATTACTCATTAATTTATTATAGGAAATGGGTTTTCCAATATATGGTGGGAGCCAGCCTATTAAGATTGTATCTCATCCAATACTTTGGATACCCTTGGAACCCAATCATATTTTATGATTCTAGGTTTGGATAAATGGAATCTTTCAAATTATAATCCATTATTAATTTTCTACATTAGGATGGGGAATGATGTAGAGGACCAAGCCAATGGTTGAGATGCTTGTAGTGAAAGATTTATCCATAATTTTATATTTTTCCAAAATAATTTATATTCTTGTATCCAAAGATACTCATACTCACATTTTGTGTGACATCATGATCATCATTAACAATAATATCTATGTTTTTGTTTTGTTTCCACTATGTTATTTGATCATAATGGAATATTTCATTACATTTTATTCATTATGTATCGATATTATTCATTCATTATTGATTATATTATGTTAACCATTGGGAATACTCTGATATATGATGGAATAGTCTCCCCACAGACACTCCTTTGTCCCTCGTTACTAGTCGGAAGACTCTGGCATTCGGGTAGGCGTGCATGACAACTTGTGTCACAACGTATCGAGAAACAATTCAGTAGAACTTATAGAAGGATGTTATATATTATTTTATTTGATATAAGGGTATAGAATAGATAATTAGTGATTCTTATGGAATGTGATAAACATGGGTATCACTTTTTCATTTAAAAAATATCACATGTTCCACTAACCTCAATTACTGAGTGCCACACCCTATCATTCCCACTCCACACCTTCAAAGATGTTTGTATCAACAATTCCAAGGAAAAAATACCTACCTTAATTAAATATCTACTATATATATCCCATGGATTAATATGAATTCCATCCTATGAAGGTTTTGGTGCTATCCTATAGAGGTTATTAAAAGAAAATTTACCATTCTAAATAGAGTGTTTATAATTTATTTCTTATTTCACAACCATCATATAATCGTTATTTTTAATGAAATAATAGAACTAATATTTATTATGTATATGTTTTTAATAATTTTTATTTAGTAAAAAAAATTAAAATTATCTTCCATGGAATTTTAAACCAAACCATCATTCATGTTTACTATAGATTGTTTCCTAGTGGACGGATGTAATTAATTTTTTATCATCACCTCTCACAGATTTTATAAATCAAGGATTTGTTATATATATATATATATATGATATATAAAATTTAGTTATAGATATTTAATTATTATATGATATATACCTTCTTAATTCCCATTTTATGGAGGATATGATAACTTCACTCATGTATACCACAATATACAACATCTTGAAGTGTGTGATTCGTTTTCTACAAATTCTTTCCATGGAACATAATAAGGATAAAATTAGTGATTATATGATATATATATATATAAAATAAATATGATATTAATTAAATATATATCATTATAAATATAAAAATTATCAATAATTTTTTCCTTTCCATTAGCGGATAGATAATAACATCATTTGTGTATATGTGTGCACTACTACATCAATGAAGTGATGTGATTTTTTTAATCACATCATTAAATGGATGATACATATATCTTATTTAAAGAAATATTTTTATTTTAATTATTTGATTTCCATAATGAAAATTAAAAAACACTTTTATCCTATTCATATTGATCCTTGATAACTGGAAACATTACACTTTATTACATCCAAAACACAATCTCCATGAATGTAATGCAGTTTATTTTTCATAAAAATTACTCATTGATGATTTTGAATGTATAATTGGATTTTAAAAATGATTATTATTTCATGATTATTATTTTTTAGATGATGTAATAGTGACCTATTTGACTTCAATTAATGCAAGAAATAAATTTTCTAATAATGAACTAAACATCCTCAGAACTCATGACGTGGAGTAAATTGATAAATATTTAAATCTATAAAAATTTATTTGCATAAAATGAATTAAAACAATAAATGTTTCCTCATAAATAAAATAAAAGATATTATATTATTAAATAGAATTTAATGGAAATACATAGAATGTCTAGACACGAGGTATGAGGCATCACTTAAAATCCAGCTTCATAGAAACCAATTTTAATGCTATGAATGTAATTTATTTTATATGGTGTATATACTACACCATTTACCTATGTAATCAATAATAATTCATATTATATAGTATTTTATGTTTCAATTTGAATTATTTTTTCCAGTGGGATCTAAATTGATTGATTCAAATTTGTAAAGAATTTCATAACTCAAATTTTTCGTTGGAATACATTACGGCCTTGTTGTATTTTATATTAAAAAAATTAATAATTATTTTCTTTTTATTATATTATTTGTTATTTTCATTTGATAATGTAGATTTATTATTTATACACGTATTATATTTTTTGTTTAATTCTCTCTTCAATCATATGATTATTATAAGGATTTCTCATCTCAATTTTATTTCTATGATATTTATTTTATATTCATTAAATAATCTTATTTTTTGTTTTATATAAAGTCAATGAATTTATTATATTATAATTTAAATTTTGTTTAAAAAATCCATAATAGTTTCATTTTTTTATTTAGATCCATGGATTACAAAACTAGGTAGGGGTTTTGTCTCCATGTTCCATTATAGAGACATTTTTTATTATTATGAACATAATTTTTCATATATGGGGTATATTTCATCCTTTTTTATATTATATCATTAATAAATAATAATTAATGGTATTTCATATTTAAATTTTAATTCTTTCATCCAATGTATTTTAAATGAATGTTACTACATGGTAAAATGTTTTGAAACATTTTACATTCTTTAGATTATAAATATTTTCCAATTACTTTTTTATCATATGATTTTTTGTAAATTTATATCCAAATTATTTACTAATATATTTCCAAATTTTTCTATTTATTTTCATTTTTAACAAATAATAAATCAATTTATTAATTCTAAATTCAATGATTTGATGTTTATAAAAGTTATTCATCAGAAATATTTTTCATTGAGGTATACAATTATGATTTAAACATATGTTCTTTTATGAGGTGTATATAACAATCATTTTACATGTAATATAATGAATATACTTATGTTAGTCATTTTTTATGAATCATTATATGTTTCTTCTTCATGTATCTTGAAATTGAAAATATACCAAAGCTGAATAAGAATTATGTTACAATATCCATTATTTCTAAGATTATTTATATTCATGGTTCCATGGGGGTAATCATATTCAATAATATTCTTAAATAAAATATCATTAATTATAATATATCTATGAATGTGTTTTGAATTATTATTTCTATTTCATCCCTTATTCAATAAAGAAACATCAATAATATTTTTTATATGTGATATCAATCGTGTATCTTCATTAAAATTTGGAATATTTTCCTTCCATATCCTTGTTTCATATATTTTTAACAAACTTTGCTACTCAAAACAATAATTATTTCCTAAATCAATTTTACATGATCATTGAACTTATTTTAAAATTATATAAAATTAATTTTCTTAACTTTTGTAAAATTCACATAATGAATGGATTTTCCAACCATCATGACAATTACATTACATGATGATTCCATTATATGTTTCCAGTGATTTCATAAATGAAAAAAATATTCACAATATATTTTAATTTATATATTAATATGTTATTTTTAATTTGAAAATTATATTTTTTTAATGAGTTATTTTAATGATATTTTAATGGTATTTATATTCATCATTGTCAACAACCATTGATGTTACTTATACACCACGTGGGATATTTTTTATTGACATTGTACTAATTATTTATATTGAGGTATTGAGATTATTTTAATGGGAGTGTTCTGGAACCCTTATATTTACCACATTTTAACCAATTTATGAAATAAATAAGGGATGTTTCTCTAAATATTATGATGAAATAATTTCTCTTTGTATAATATTTAGGTAAATATTCTTTTTAATTTATTATGATTATGAGTGGTTCCATTATAAACAATGAACATGTTGTTTTATTATTAAAAAATCAAGGGTGGTGATTTTATTAACCAAGGATTAGTGATTCAATTATAATCACATGATAGATGAGTTTGTGATATCCCTCTAATTAATTGCTTATGAATTCAACCATATGTTTATTAAATATTAATGAGTGATATTGAAATTATGTCCAAAGTTACCAAAATTGTTTATCTAGGATTTATAATTGTATTTAAGGATAATATGTAATTTTAGAAGTTAATATAATGATTTTTTTTAATTTAAGGTATTTTCTAAATCTTATGAGTGAAAGTATATCGGTATATAATGAATAATATTATCAAGATTTAAATTATATGGCTCATTATTATTGATTCTTATGAATCTTTAATTAGAAAAAGATCTATTTTTTTGTTATTTGATTGATGCTCAAGTTATTAATTGGAATAAATATTCTTATTTATTGAACATGCACATTGATTATTTCAGTATATCGTTGTTCTCTTATTTTGATAACTAATTAAATAAAATTATTGATTATTAGGTTTACCGTTATTGATAATTTTAGCTCACCATTCTTTTGATTGATATTTTTGAGGGTATACCTAATTAGGATTAAATAAATCGAGTTTAGAGTTTTTTCTGACATGATGGTGTTTGTGGAAGATTTTATTAACCAAATATGTAATATAAAATGATGGGTATATTGGAAAAAATACTACCATTATTTATTTAGTTTTTTCATTTTTTTCCCTATCCATATACCACTCTAAAACGATATATCAAATGCTTATATATGTGATTCAATATTTCCTTTTGATGTTTCATGATTTTAATGGAAACAATAATTTCACCATCATCAGTATTCATTCCAAATATTAAATGTTTATGATTTTTTTATCACCAATTTTTTGTGTCTAGGATCATGGATATTATATTTTTTAAGAAAAATTTTTACGATAACATTAGATATTATGACATTTTCATCTAAGGTTATATTATTTATAATTTATAACAACATAAGTTTATAAGTTTATTTTTAACATCATGTTTAAAGGTATTGAGAATAATTAATGTTTATATCATTAATTATTATTAAGATTACTTTTATGAATTTTTAACATATTTTTGGAAATTTAACAAGGATATAATTTTGGGGAAAAGGTCAGCCCAAAGGATTGTGGACAACCCATCACATCTCGTAAGGTCGTGGGGATTGATCCCACATCTTAATGATTATAAAATTTAAATACCTAACATTTTCCTATGCCATGTAATTATTAGTTTAAAATAATTTTTTTTAAATATATTGAAATATAATGTTCTTATTGGTTTTTGGATAAAAGGTTTTATCATATAGATAACCATGAAATTCATAAGTAAATTTTTTATTCGATTATTAATGTTATTTAAGAAAAATATCAATCAAATATTGGGTATAAATGAATAAAATTATAATATAACCATTTATGTTAAAACACCTCATTAATTTTAGGGTTATTGAGGGTATTTGTGATATTGGATTTTCATTTATTGAATTAATAGGGTTGAATATTCATAATTATTGGTAAGTTTTTGATATTTTTATATTATTTCATTATATGAAGGTTTTTTCATTTTCGAAAACACCTTACCCTATGCTATCCATTTTGTTTTACATTATTGTATCAATATAGAATAAATATATATTTTTTATTAATTTTTGGATTATGTGATCTATTAGAAGTTTATTTTCATGCTTGAGGCATAAAAAAATTCATATTGAATAAAAATAATTTTAAGAAAAATATAAGATTTTGGTTGAAATTGATTAAAGGAAAAAATTCATGTTATTATATAAGTATATAATCCTTATGGTCTTTAATAGAAATATTAAAGAACTACTAATGTATATTAAATGAATATTTAAACAATATTCTTTCCCATTTCCATCATTTATAATGAAATAGATGGTCTTTCTCATGACTCCTTAGTTGATAGTTTGTTAGATGTTGACTTTCATGTGATCACTCACCTTATTGTGATTAGAGATCACTCTTACACGGTGTCACAATTTTTTAATTTATTTTCATGTCCAAATTTTTATTTCTAACCATTTCTTTTCTATATTTGGAATCAAAGTTGCGTGTTATTAAATATGACATTCATACATCCCTTTATCTCTTATCAAGAGGATGTTTTATAATCCCATTTTATGTTGAGTGATTTAATGATAGATATTTAAAAATATATAACCTTTTATTATTGAGAAAAAAATATTTCTAGGAAACAATTTGTTAATGGGGGAGAATATTCCACTCTAGTATTTGAAAAAATTAATCTATACTCAAAACAATTCATGACTCACAACATGAATCCTAAATGATTAGTGAAATATTATTATTTTAAATATTACCATTATAAAAAATGCATTAAATTAGAGTTTATTAATAGTATAGACTAATAATATATATATACATATTCTACTCAATATATTTTTTTGTAAAATTCTTACTAAACAATCAATCAGTTTTATATATGGTAATTTTTTTTCATAAATATTCATTTTCATTAAAAATATTTTTATGTATTTTTATGAGAAAATATAAAAATTAGTTATAGATAATTTTAAAAAAATATATTTGAAATGATAAACAAAAATTATGAGATCACTATAAAAACATAACATAGGGTAATAATTTTGATTTTTTAGAAAAAAAAATATTTTTTGTACAATAATAAAACCTGATTCTTGTATATGTTTCGTTTATATTTATTAAATTACATAATTTAAAAGTCACTTTGTTCATTGAATTTTATTTAAATATAATTATGTACTATTTATTAATATTATATAAATTTTATTACTGTTGAATCATCTTTATAATTTATTTTAGTATAAGTAATGTATTTTGATTAAAATCCCAGTTTTCATTAATGGATTTTAATATAAATCATGTTTCAAAATTGTAATAAATTAAATAGACCATAATGTGACATCATGTAACCATTAATTGAGTCAAGTTTTTAACTTTGATTTAGTTTTCCATTCTCATTGGTTTTGTAATTCAACGATGGAATTGGGAGGACACGTGTAATTTTGAAGTTAGGGATTTGTTGGAATTTTGCACATAGACCTATAGTTTGTGATTCTATGTAGATACATACACACTGTATAAGTGAATTAAACTCTATGTAATAGCTTATATGAATAATATATGAACTGCATATGTGGATTGGATGGTTTATATGCCTAATAAAAGGTACATGTCATGTAGTTGAAAAAATGATGTTTTTTGGAAAAAGATTTAGGGTTTTTAACTTATATGATCCTAAAGAATTTGAAAAAAAATTAATTTCAGTAAACTATATGTAATTTAAATGATTTTTTTTAATAGTGTTGTTCCACTAGTTTTCAATTTAATTGAAAAATATCTATCCTCCATCAACCCAAAGTCCATTTACAATTTTTTTTGTGAATACTCTATATCTTGATCACTACCTTCAACAAATAATTTCTCTAGGGGTTGGATTGAATATTCAAAATCATGTAGTCCCCTTGGTTATTATTATTTTTGGATGTTTAAATAGTTTTTGAATTTAATTTATATCAGATAATGTCTTCTATTAGTCCTTTTCAGATTATTGGTGTTCTTCGAATTTCAATGGACATTCTCATGGTTTTCAATCACCATAGCAGAAAGTGGCTATGTTTTTACTTTATTGAGTAAGGTTTTTCTATAATAGTAGTTAATTTTATTACTTTTATATTGTTTTTGAATTAATTAATTTGGGTTTTTCATTAATTTTAATGTATAATGTTTTTAAAATTATTTCTTAGAAAAGGAAAATTTTCCAAAAATGTGATTTTTATTGGAAATGGATTTTCATTAAATGTATATGAGTTTTTAAAATTCAAATTGGATTGGATAGGATTTTAATTTTTCTTGTAAAATTGTGAGAATGGATTTAAAAATTTATTTAACTGGAGAGTGACATGGGTAACCATTGTTTATGCTGCACCACTACGATAATTTGTTTTTGATATTGACTATAAGGGATCAATAAATTTTAGATCCAATGTATTTTTTTATTGTGATTAGCTAGTATTAATTGTTCCTTAATAATGATCTCAATATGAGGTTCTTTATAATTTTTAATTATTTATTATTTATCACCATTTTTTTATTATTGATTATTTTTTAATGGTTTAAATATTAGTTGTTGCATCACATAGCTTATCATGATAGGTTGTTTCATATATATATATATATATATATATACATACATACATCTAGATTCATGGATACTCATTAATATTTTGTTCTCTTGTACTTATCATATTTATAGTTATAGAATATGTAAGGCCTTTACAAAACCCAAAATAAAATTTATTTATAAATATATTTATATTGTTAAAAATATTTGTAAAAGTATTTTTGTATAAATGATATAATTATTGAATTATTGATATTAGACCCTATATTGAAACTATGGTGTTATCCTTCTAGGATTTGGTTCAAACCTTAATTGTAATTTAGTCATTTTCAGATGTTTTATTATAAGATCCAGGGAAAGGGAAGAGCTTATTATAGTATGTTGACTTCAATAATTGATGTTTCTCTAGGTTTATGTTATTCTATATGTGACTATTGGTCATATATGGATATGAATTAGTCTATAGTTTATAATTTTTGGGGTATATTTTATGTCAGTTGTGGTTTCTTTTCTATTTCAACATTGAAATCTTGTAGTATGTCTTGTTTTTTTATATTTAGTTCTATTTATTGTTAATATATTTTACTCGTTACTTGTGAAAATTAATTTTGGTTGGCTGTTAAAGGGGATCTAGGATGGATACTTCTGATTTGATATCAAATGGAGGAACATGTTAATGTTTGTTAGCACTACCTGATTTTTGTACGCTCAATTATGTAGAACAAATGAAGGATCATTAGAATATGAATTAAAGGTGCTAAAAAGGGAATTGCCACCCCACATCCATTAATGAACCTCAGTTACCATGGGTAGTCAAGGACTTTCAAAAATTTTGAGACATTGATTTTAATGTAATTTGAATAAAATAATTTGGTGGTTTTTTTAAATTTATATTTTCCCTTTTATGTATTTTTTTGTTGTATATTTAATTCATTATATATGAATCCTTAGTTATATATACATGATGTTGGTCTTATGATTTTTAAATTTTCCTAGGAATAATGGTTTTTATTCTATTTTTGTTAAATGAATCCTATATTAGATCTCCCAAATCTGAGAGGGGAAGATGTGATTCTTGTTTTATAGCACAATCCCTTAGTTTTCCATACTTGGTAGAATTTATTACTTGTGTAGTTTTGAATTAGGGTCAAGTGGGTGTCTGGAACATGGATGTTGTGTTGGATCATATCTCAAAATCTACTAAGCCATATCCAGCTGTCTTTTTATGGTGGAAGAAGAAATCAAGAGTATGGGGAGTGGATTGAGCTGATAGAGTGGATCTTCATAGTGTTGATGACTATTGAAGACTCAATGATGGGGATTTTCTTATATATTATTGACGTACCAGGAAAGAGTTTGTGAGACTCTACTGTATAAGTAATGTTACATAAGGATATTACATGGAATTCCTGGATTATATATTTTGACCAATAATTTTGTCTTGGTACATTGTGTGTGGAGATGAATTGAGCGTTTTTGAATATAGTCCAAGGGGAGCATATTATTCAAGGTATGTCTACCCATTTTACACAGTTAATGCATCTGGAACTGGTGTTGTCACTAATGATTATCTGAAGGATCAATGGATTCCATTAAGGATAGGGCTTGATATTCGATAGATAAAGATTCTAACATAAATTCTGAATATTTTAGAGGTATTTAAAAATGTGGCTTTAGCAGTGGCAGATATATTTTTTTATCCTTGTTTGGGTGGAGATTTAGTTGGATCAGTTATTATCTAGGCTGTATCTTCTTGTTGGATAATAATGTGAATGAATTGTTAGTTTTCCGTAGGTCAAATATTAAGAAAAATGATGAATTAGTAGAATTTTTCTTTCTAATAGTGTGGATGGTGAGGTAATATCCAGACAAACTATGTGGAGGCTCATAATACGTTTCATATCAGTGCATAATCTAGAAGTATGTTATACTTTTTTTGAAAGAATATATGAGAGAACAAGGTTGGGATCTACACTGACTATGGCTTTGTTGGTTCATCAAGATGCTTCCAATAGTAGTGGGTCTAATCCTATGTCGATGTGAAATGTTATTGTGGCTATAACTAGATGACATAATTTATTAGAGTAGTAACCTAAGGAATATAAAGCATGTCCCATGACTATTGTATGTATAGTGTTTATCTCTTTTTTTAATAGTTCTATATTTGTTTGATAGGGGTGATAAAACTTTTTTATATCATAAATGATAGTTTATATGTTGTGATTGCATTCATAATATATTCCTTTCTTGTTGGATATTTCCTTGCCTTTGGTAAAGAGTTCCTAAATTGGTTTTATATATCCTATGATTCCAGTGTTGATAACTGACATATAGGTAGAGTGGGACATTTTATTTCTTGATCGTGACTTATTCAACGTGATTGTCAGTTTGTATTTGGCTATTTGTGATAATGGCCATATATATTGTTATTATCACTGATTTTAGTTATTTTCTATCAATGGGGTTACTCATGTTTTTCAAGGTGACTGGGAGTCTAGATTGGGTTGAGCAGGACTTATTATTTATTGTTTTAGGGTTACATTGCAGATGTTTTTAGATATTTTTATAGAAACATTTGACACATTCATGGGTGGATGACTTCCTTCAATTGTGTGTGAGTACCCCGAGGTCTTTTTGGAATACATTTTTATCGTTCAAACATAGTGAGGGGTCGAGTTTACTATTGACCTGCTCCCTTGTATAATGTCTACAAATATGTCATTATACTATATGTTACATGTAGAGTTGGTGTATCTTAAATTCCAGCTTGATTACCTAAAAGATAAAGAATTTATTCATATTAGAATGTCACCAAGGGTTCAAAATTTCTTTTTTCCAAGAAGGCATATGGGGTCTAAAGATATGATGTTGATTATAAAAAGTTTAATTGAGTAACGTTTATGAAAACATATCATTTCCAATGACTAGTTATCACATTGGTCATCTTAGAGGGGATTGATGGTTTTTTAAGATTTATTAGAGGTTGGGGTATCACCAGTTGAGATTTTAAAATTATGATACACCTGAGGAATCATTTAGGATTCTTTGTAGATATTTTTAGTTTTGGGTTATCCCATTCAGTCACACTAATTCTCCGATGTTTTATGTTTTTGATGAACTATATCTGCCATTGGTTAATATAATATTTTGTTCTTGTTTTTTGGATTATATTTTTTTCTTAATATCTGATAAAGAAGGCACTTGTAGGGAATTTTGATATTATTCTTCATACAATGATGGAACAATGTATTTATAGTAAAAGTTCCAAATATGAATTTTTGGAATCATGAAGTGATTGTTCTATGGAATGTGATTTCATTGAGGGAAATATTAGTAGATCCAAAAAATTGTTCAAGAAGTTATGTCCAAGGTGTATCCTAGAAATTTATTAGGCATCCAGATCTTCATGGGCTTTGCAGGTTACTATAGAAAGTTTTTTCATGAAAACTTCAAGATTTACTCTCCAAAGAAAACATTAACTCATTATGTTGTTAGTTTTGAATAGAATCACAGTGTTAGACATAATTTGAGTAGATAATTGTATATCTTAATTTAGAATCAATTTTTATTATCCAGAACTGAGTTTGGATTTTTATGTTTTCATTGATGCTACTCTTCTAGTTTTGGGATGTGTCTTATTGCAGGGGAACTGCGTTTTCACTCATGGACCGTTCCAGTTACTACCTCATAACAAGTAAAAACCTACCCTTCTTATTTAGTTAAAGATATTATGAATGAAGATAAAATTTGGTATCATTATTTTTTGGGGGAGAATTTTATTTTATATTCTAATCATAAGAGTATTAAATATATTTTTATTTAAGAGGATCTACATTTGTGAAAGAGTCACTAACTAGAGTATCATTATTCTTTTTATTTTGAAATTTCTCATTCTCATAGGAATGGAAATATTGATACATATGAATTGAGTAAAAAATTATTGAAACAATTGATGAGATAATTGGTTGATGAATGGTCTCTGATGAGCTTGTTTGATGAGATGATCTTTAAGTATAAGGTTTTTGATGACAAGTTGTCCTGTATTTGATGAAAGATAAATATTTTTTATATTAATGTGATCTACACAGGGATATGGAAGGAAATAAGTGTTAATGGTTTATTGAATTCTTTTATAGTGGGAATACCTTGGGTGAGTGGTCCTGATCACGTAATAGAGATTTTTTATTCCATCATTGGTTGGTTGTTTCATTTTCCTTGAGACTGGGATTTTTATATTGTGGGAAACATTATTATTGGTTTTTTCACCTTATGGATACCATGTTTTATCATAGAATGAGCCAATTTTATAGGAATCAAAGGATGAAAGGTTTGATTGTCATTCCCGAATTTTCAAAGACTTAATGTGGAGAAATAGATAATTATAGCATTGTTACCAACTTTAATAATTCTATTTTGATGTGGGATGAGATTTAAATGAATTTTTCATTTTTATTCATGGAATAATAGTGAGGAGGATTTGATTTGGGTGATCCCTGTTCATCTCATGATATCTATTCATTTCACACCTATAATGGAGGAGATGAAGTTGGAGAATCATGGGGAATTTTATTATTGATATATTTTGAGAAATCAAGGGTTCTGTCAACAGTTGTTTCTAATAGGGATCAGATGTTTACATCCATGTTTTGGGATTATATTTAAGAAGTGTTGGTTTCTGAGATTAGATTGATCATGGATTCTCAACCACATATAGATGATTATAAAAAGAGGGGAATCCATGTTCTAGAGGTTATTCTCTTGGGTTATCTGAATGAATTTGGAAGATCATGTGAAATGATTTTTCTAGTGGTTGAGTTTTCCTATCAACATAGCCACTATTTTTTATCATGATTGAACCCTATGAAGCTTTTTATAGGAATCTCTCTAGATCTCCCTCGTGTTGGGTAGTTTAGGTAGAGAATCCCTTTGTTGGGTCAAGTGTCGTTTTAGAGATGTTGAAGATGGTACAATTTATCTAGAGGTATTTTATAAGGACTCATCCATAAAACATTAAATAATCATGTATTAAATGAATAATTCCCATTGAGAATGTTTTCAGGTTTTGAGTTTTAAAGAATGAGGCCATAATTATTACATTACATGCCAATATTTACAAAGTATACACTTCTACCCAATTTCCATTTTTTTCATAAAATAAAAACTCTTAAAAAAGTGTCATGTCTAGTTCCTGATTTTAGATGGAATGGCTTTTTGTTGATTTTATCCTTGACCTTATTCATCTTTATGTGAAGATAATTTTTTTCCAAAACATGGGATGAGCCTAAAAATCTCAGTAAGGGATATAAAATAAAGAAAGAAAACATTAGTTCATCAATACATACATAACTTATGCTCTTTAACAAACCTCATGAAATCATAAGATTTATGAATAAAAAATTGTAATGACAAATCATAAAGGTAACTTGTGACATCCATAATATACTTACGTTGTATCTTTCACAACTATGTAGAGAGTTACATTTGAAAAACCCATCACATTATATTCCCTAAATCTCTTACAAGAAACATTCACGTTTACCTCTGTCACATTACCCAATTCATTAGAGAGCTATCTCAGGATCAACCACGCTAGGTTTGTCACAGAACCGCCTGTATACGTAAATAGTGACCAATAACCATAACATATCCATATCAAATAAAACAAACATAAAGGGAAGAAAAAATTTCCACATTTCAATCAAAATATATCATTTAAAAATATTGAAATAAATAGTCCACTATCAAAACCATTTTCAATACCTAAATATGTAAACGAGTATATTGTATTTATTTTTATTTTGAAAACATTACGAAATGTTAAGGAAACCAAAGATCAAATAATACTCAAGACGGCGGAAAAGGTCATTGTCTCCGCATACTTTAAAAAGAATCATTTTTTGTCATTTAGTTAAATTCCCCATAAAAAAATATTCCCTTTGAATGAAATGAAATGTAAATGGTTTTTATACACAGTATAAAATAATGTCGTGTATAAAAAAATATGCCTCATTGAAATGAGATTGAGATGAAGTCCCTTTCCTTGTGTCTGACATGACCTGTTTGTTCTTTAATATCGTGAATAATAAAATAGAATTAATTTCTAATTGCCTACGATAATTTTTCATGATTATTATTTCATTTATATCACTTATACCATGTTATAAAAATTATGTAATCATTTATGTTAATAATGGTCGTTTTTTCGATATTTGGTTCTTAATCCACAAATGAACTTCTTATAATTACATGTTGTTCATGTGGTAAAAATTCCATTATCTAAATAATTATATTCATGATTTATATATCATATACATCAAATAAATCCAGTATATATATGAATTTATAATACTCCATAACATTTGGAGAGAAGAAATAAAATGCACCGTTTATGGAGACGTTAAGTCGTACACACGAATGAACTCTACTTTCTTTTCTATTTCATATTTTAATGGAATGTAAAAATCATGATAAATAGGTATATTATAATTCCAATATAATATAAAATATAATTTCATTAACTCCATCCTTTATATGTTCAACTTATTTCATGAATGAGTCATATCACATTGAGGGGGTGGTATTCCACACTTCCTTAAATCAAATTATCGCATTTACCCATTATGGAAACTATAAAGGTATAATATAAATAAAAAATACAGAAGAATAGAGACAATATAAATAATATATTTATCACATATAAATATAGTTCCATAATAATTTCCACCATAAGAGGCAGTTGAAGATAATTTAACAACCATCGTTTTGTGAGGCATTAGTTCTCCGTCCACAGAAACAATATGTTCATTACGCATTTAATGGAGGTGTTTGTAAGTGTAGTTTGAATAATACCCATCAAAACTACCTATTATACTTATTAAACTTTTTTTGTTATAAAATAAAGTAATAAAAAGAGTTTAGGGGGTTGTAGAAGTAAAATAAAATAAATGAAGTTGAGAGAAGACGTTACCATTAAATCGAGTAACTCCCTTTGGTTTGAACCAAAAGGATTTCATGAAGTGACTTATGCCTAAAGTAAGGATTATAGGTAGAATTTATGGATATATAGAGCATATTTGGGAAGATTTTGGTTGAGAAAAGGGTCTTGAGAGGTGTGAGTAAGGAGTTAGAGGTGAAGGCAATTTAAAAGGGAGAGGAGGGGCTTCTTTGGAATGTTTGAAAATATTATTCTATTATATATTTATTTTTAGATTCTAATGGTACAACACTTATTAAAGTATAATATTAGAAGAATATTGTTTGAAATAAAATCATCCTATAAGAAATGGATAGGTTTGGATATTGTTTTAATCTTTATAATCTTATTTATTTAAATAATGTATTATTAAGTTAATCACATCATCATTATTGTGTCATGGATAAGTTTTTTATTTGATATCTAATAATAATAAATAAAAAAATCGGATGTAGTAAAACTTTTTAGATATCAAATTAATTTTTATAGTGGAATTTATAACTTATATAACCCCATGTAAAAATTAATTTACAAAAAGATACATGTTTAGGTCATTTTTTCCATTACTTTAATTTAATTAATATAAAGTGTCATTATAACACAGAAGTGGCTCCAAGGGTTTTCAAAATCGACCAAAGTATGAAAATGGTCATATAGGTATAAAAAAAATTAGGAAACATGTTAGGGTAATTTAATATTATTATAATTATTTTTCATTCCCCTTATTTACAAGATTAACCCATTAACCGTGGTAAATAAAATATTTACCGAAGTAAATATTCATAATTTATAAAAAATGTTAACTATTTACACAATTTGAAACTCCTAATTATGAATATTGAATCCATTTTTTACAATTCATAAAACATAAGTGGCAGAAGATAAATTAATATTAATTCCTGCTGTCAAAACAAAAAATGTGTTTTATGAAATAATAACTATCAAAAGATTGACACTTGTTTATGTCCAATTTCATTGTGAAATTACATCCACTGACAAAAATTTGATTAAATTGTAGAAACATAATCGAATTACTCTTTAAAATAAATTAAAAATATAAAATATTCATATAAATAAATTAGATTAAGAAGTATATTTGAATTAAAATACAGTATTTTTGCACTATTCATTAAAAAATGAATTTTATCAAAAAAAATACCAAAATTTACCCAAAGTAAATATTGATGTCCTGATTCTAAAGAAGATTTTTATTTCTTCAAATATAACATATAAAAGTGACAAAAACTAGATTTAAATAGGGTTCTCCATTAGAAGGCAGTAAATTGACCCTTTTAAAAATATTAGAGTATTTATGCTTAAAATTAGATTATTTATTATATTATGCCTCTATAAAATAATGTATAAATGTAAAAACATTTAAAAAATATGTAGAATCATTTTTTAGTTATTTATGTTCATTCCCACAATTACAACAACTATGAGTGAACTACCATTTAATATAATAATATTATATTATTATTTTTCTATATAACTCAACGTTTTGTGCAACATAAGATTTCAAAGAAACCCGTGGTGGCATAGTAGGTACGCCATCAAAAAGATAATCCCTTTTAAAGTAAAATTGATACTTAATTAAAATATGTTAATAATTATGAAAATATCATATCTCTTTATTTACCTGGGATGTTACATATTTGATCATGGAATAGTGTCATCATTACTCCAATGCGGCCTATTGGCATTGCACGATAGAGTTTGAGGTTGGTGAATAGATATTTCTCATAGATTCACCTGGTTTGGGACATCAATAGGTTGGTAGTTTGGGTAATATGGAACATATTATTGGGGGCTCATTTTAGATAATTGGACAACTAGGGAGGGTTTACTATCGGTTTCACTCGTCATTTAGTCTAACTTCTACCCACAATGTACTTCATGTTTCCTATTAATGGTGGTATATACCATTTCATTCCCATGTGATTATAAACAAGGATGTTGATCTGGAGCCTAATTATACATTGGTTTAGTAGACATTTTAGATTATGGATCATTATAAAAATGCATTACACCGTAAAAAGATCCCCCTAATCTATGTACTATGGTAGTTCAGATAGGATAGCCCTGAGACATGGGTGTGGGAGTCATTAATGAAGAATAACTGGCCTTAGATTTCAACAAAACCTATATTTTAGAGATTTGTGGATTAATAAATTGTTTATAGTGGGGAGTGATTAATAAACCATTACCATTCAGTCAGTTATGTTTTTACGATATATATAGTTTTATGTTTTTATTGGTTGAGTACATCCAAGGAGTAATTGAGGGGATAACATTAATGGTGATGTCATCATTTTTTTGAATTTTCTATTTAGACCTATAGATTTTTTTCTCACTAAAAGTTTACAAACTATGAAATGGTGGTACATGCTGTGTAATGCTGTATAGGATGATGAAATTAACTGGGGGAACATTGTGAGTGGTTTACAAGCTGTTTAATAGTTTCACACCATTGATGAAAAAAAATACAATTTTCAATAAAAGGATATTAGTTTTCTAGTATATATGGAACTAAATATTTACACAATATGTAATTTCATTACACTCCATTTAATTATCAGGAATTTTACATTCAATCTAGTGTATAAGCTAATTTTTAATTAAATTTTCAAATAGATGACCTCCCTCGACCCAGAGCGCAACCTATGAAATTTGGGGTACGTCTTTTTTATTCGCATCTCTTTTTCATTGATTCATTAATTTTGGGGTATGGAATGATTCTACATATTTATTTAATCTTCTTTTTTATCCATTTAATTTTTTTTTCATATTTTTTGTGATATTTATTTTTGATTATATAGTGTTTTCTATAAATCTCCTTCAGGTAATTTGAATTTCTTGCCTTCCAAAAGATGTTCTCTTTGTTTCTGATCAATATTCCTCAAAGTAAACATGTTTTGGTCATTATGTGGTAGTAGATTCAATAAAGTGGTTAATTAGATGAATTTTTTTATGATTAATTCATTTTTGTTGATCATTTATATTAAGGGATATGATTTTTCCGTGGTTTTCAATGAAAGGAAATTATTTTCGTAAGGGGTTTTTATTTATGAAATTATTTTATTGATTTGTAAATGGTTTTTCAAAGAACAAATTTTATTAGCCTATATGTGAACAAAAGTTATGAAATTTTGATCATTTTTCTAAAATTATATTGGATAATTTCAAAACAGGTGCCATGGATACATTAGGATAGAGACATATGTCGCCATATAGTGTGGTCCACCACTAGGTGGTAACATTTTATGATATATACTAAAAGTAATCAACAAATATTGGATCCAAAGAAGAATTATTTATTCTTTTTATTGGTTATAACAAATTATAAAACATGATAGATCAAAATAATAGATAATTTATCATATTTCATTATTGGGTTTTCATTGCATGATTATTTTATCATTACTTTTTTCTCCTAGGGTTTTATATTTGAGGTTGTATACCGATGATTCACAAGATAGGTAATTTCATGGATATTGTTTTAAATTTAAACCAATAGACGCATGAAAATGATTTCCAATTCATATCACTTTTAATTTTCATATTTCTTGTTGTATAATATGAAATGATTTCATAAAACCAAAAAGGGGGATGGCATAAAAATTGAATTAATTGTTAAAAATATATATAATTTTTTTTCTTTTAAGTACTAAAAGTGTTCCATTCTTGATATTAGACCTTGAATTTAAATTATGTTTATATCCTTTTGGGTTTCAGATCATTCCATACTTGTTCGTTATTTCATTTTTATACGTTTTTTTCAAGATAATGATAAAGATAATGGAATATTATATCATGTTCGCTTCCCTAGTTGTTATAGATTTTGGTTCGTTTTTATCTTGAGGTGAATGTTGGTCATATTGGGATGTGACATACTTCTTGTTTTAGTTGTTTTTATTAGATTATATTAGATATATATATTATTTCTTATTTCCACATCATGCATTGGTTGTATGTCTCATTTTTCATATATTCATGTTTGTTTTTTGTCCAGTTATACCCATATAATTTGATGGGTTAGTTCGGGTGGAATGTCTTCTGGTCTAGGGTTCATTCGCTACAAATAATGAGTAATGAATTAATAAAAAAAATATATAATATATCTATAAATATTAAATTAAATTCATAAAATTATTATTACTAGTCATATATTTTATACAAAAACTTTTTATTCTAGAAAAGAGAAATTCTAGGAAAAATATTTTCCGCACATCTATAAGAATAATATTAAAATCAAATTCTTCATCTTCTTTGTAATTAATTTAATAAAAAATGTTAAATAATTTTAATCATGATATTTTATATTAAATAATAAGGAAAATTTAAATTTTTATCATAATTAATAATGAAAATAGTAAAATTACTTTTCAACTATTAAGGTGAAAATATGTTTATTTTAGGTTTAACTGAAAATTTTATGTTTAAAATGATATATAAAAATACAAAATTTCACTTTCATAAAAATATATCAATCACATATCATATTATCTTTATATTATTCAATTTTTATCATTTTTACGCTGAAAAATTATGGTACCAATTTTTATATTGAAAATTAACAAATGATTCTTGCACCTCATTTATAAATGAGAACCCCCTCTCCGCTCTACTTAAAACATTAATGGACCTTTTAGATCATCCAAAACCATATAAAATACATATATTAATTCTATTATCATGACATTTATCTCCTAGTTTTATGATAAAGTAAATATAGGATTTCATTTTCTACTAGGAAAACAAGGTTGAACGAAGAAGAGATTTCATGTTTAAGTGATAATTTTTATTTTTATCATCTTCATCTACATTAAAATATAATAAAATTATATTGATATAATAACTCAAATGTCTATCATAAAATAATATTTCATTATTTAAATTGTTAAAAAAAATTCAACACCCCGTCCACCAATGAAATAAAACCACCATCCGTGTGTACAGTGAACTACCTCCTCGTGAACTGAAACAATTAATTTTTTATAATTTTCTATCAAAATTTTTTATAATTATGGATATACATTATATATATGATGTTTTAAAAATATTTATAATCCTTTAATTATGATATCAAATATAAATGTTTTAGATTCCACTCATTTGTGGATATGAAATGACAAACATGTCTATGACGGACTACGACATAACGTAGTGATGTGGTTCATTTTACCATAACGCTTTTAATGGAAGGTAATAAGGGTATTCTAAATGAATATTATGGATATATATATGCCATAATTCTTATATTCATTTGATATTTATCATTATGAAATTATAAAATACATTCATATTTTTACATTTCCTTTCTCTAAGAAATGAAAACATTGTTCTTGTGTACGTGTGGACTACCACCTCCATGATGTGATGTAATTATTATTACATCACCACATCTCATTAATAATATATTTTATTTTATTTAAATAAAAAATTTGATATTCTTGATATTTTTAACATTTTGGTTAGATATTATAATACTTACCATCTTAATAAAATAATGCTTGAATAAAAGTAAATATTAATGCTTCATACATACGACCTACTGTCACATAATTGAAATATATATAATTTTTTAGAACCATTATTCAAGGCTAATCCATGGTTATTTTACATGGGTGTTACCAAGTGTTAAAAAATTTGATAACTCAATTTCTTCTCATTGGTATATATTACTTCTTCATTGTATTTGATATTATATAATTATATGTTTAATTGATTCTTATTTTCATTTAACTTATTTGCACATTATTAATATATAATTACATTTGATAAAAATAATATATTTAAAGATTAATTCTCCATTCATCATTATGATCTATGTGTGGGTTTCTCATATAACATTTCGTTTTTTCATAAATATTACATATTTGAAAAAAATTATTTTGTGGCATATATACCACCCATGAATGAATTATAAAATTCCATTTATTAATATTTTTTTGGATTTAAAAAACATATGTGGTTATCTTTTTTATGATGATTTCATTATTATATTACTAAAACTATAATAGATTTCATCTCAATTTTCTTCTATTAATTAATATTTTATTATTTTGAACATATTTCCCTTTATATGGTGCATAAATAGATATATTTTTCTTATTATATCATGCATACATCATAGATAATGATATATTATGTTTCAATTTTATTTATTTACTTCAACCAGATTTTGACGGGAATGTTAACAAGTAGTAAAGGGATTTTTACTCAATTTTATTTCATGGGTTATAACCCATTTTCATTGAATTTTTTTTCTTTAATTATTTATTAATTGATCCAAAAAGTTATTTCTATTATATAACTCCTATATATTTATGGTGATTTATATTTTTTACACATAATATGTGCACTGGTTAATTATCAATTCCATTATATGAACATTATAACGATTATTTGTCTCAAATTGTATTTCTTTATGGAATATATTTATTATATTAATCAATATCCTTTTATGAAGTAAATATAATAAACCTTTTCTATTTTATATCATGAATCTAGTTATGTTCATGATATTTACATATTCAATTAATGTAGTTCAACCTTGGGCCTTATGATAACATATATAATAATGTTTAAAACCAGTTTTGTTACAATCTCCATTCTTTTTAGGAATATTTTTGTTCAACATTACATGGAGGTAAAACAAAGAATATTATTTTATAAAAGAAGATATACATTATTAAAAATTATTTTTTAATGGTTTTAAATTAATTATTTAAATTTCATCCCTTATTCATTTAAAAATATCAACCATTTCATTTTTTTCATAATTATAATCTTGTATATTCATTTAGATTAATAATCCTTCCCTTCCATATCAATTTTTGTTAAAATGTTAAAATAATTATTTTCTATTCATTCAAGTCCTTATAAAGATATTTTATAACAAATTTAAATTTCCTTTAAAATGTATTAAATGGAAATTTCTAAAAATTTTCTAAATGTGTACCATTTAAATTTCTCTACAAAGTGTTTCCATATAATGTTTATATAACAAATTTACAACATAAACAAATTTTTTCACTATTATGACCATTATATTCCTTTAATATTTCTCTATATTATTATAAGAATATTTTTAAAGAAAATTATTTTCAATATATATATATATATATTAAAATTTTCTTTCAAATTTTAAGTGGTTAAGTTCCTCAAAAATGATTTTAATTTTCATTGAATGGTATTTCCATTCCTCAATGTCAAAAAATCATGATGCTTATTATCCTTTATTGAGGATATTTTTATTAATTTCATCGTCATTATTTCTCTTTATGGATTACTATTTTTTCAATAGTATTTTCATTTTCCCCACTTCATTTCCACATGTTGTTCATGATATGAATACAATAAGGTATTTTTAGTGATTTTTGTGATAAATTGAAAGATATGAATTCTTTATTTATTTTATGGTTTTTGGGAGTTTTTTATGATGACTAATAGATCTATAAAAATCATATGACATGTATTTTAATTATAATTGATCCATGTTGGAAAAATTATTATATGAGGAAAGGTGGTTCCATTATAAACCACTTATAAGAGGGTCCATGACTTCTATCCAATTCAATGGGTATGGATGTTGACCATATTATCAATATATCAGTAAAGGTGATGGGAAATTGTCATCCCAATTTACCTATATTTTAGATATGTGGTTTATAAGTATTTTTTTAGAAATAGTTTGATTTCAAAGTGTATATTAATGACTATATGTTTAACTAAATGTTTTATTCAATTATTATGGGTGGAAATAAATATGTTTTCATTTATTCCTTTGAAAATTATTGATATCACAAGACTCATGATTATTTTTTCTTACGACTCATTACAATGATAAAGTATTCTTCTGAGTAAATTTATTGAGGATCCATTTATTATTGAGTATTAATATTGTAATGTTTGGTTCGTGAATATTTATTATTTCAGTATACCCGCATGCTCTTATTATGCCCACTGGTGACATTCAATTGTTAATGATTATGTTTAATATTATAGAGAATTTGATATCACCATTCTAATGTTTCGTTCTATCTAGGTTATGATTTATGGTGATTAACTCATTTGTGAATAGAAAGGCTTGTAATGTAATGATGTTTGTTTGATATGTAAAAGACTAATCTTGTAATTATAAGATATTTTTATTTTAGAAAAAATAGTCACAGGAATTCACTGTTAGATTTTATCTATGAATTTTCCAAAATTGTCTAAAATGCTAAACCTAAATGGTTCTCGATTATGCATGTGATTAAATATTTTATTTTACTATTGTTTGTTTTGGATGGAGGAAATTTTGTCACCTTCATTTTTATAAAATATATAAATTTAATATTTATGATTTTAGAAGTAGAAATGGGTGTGAGGGTATGATGATGTTATATTCTATCAATGATGGAACACATTAATGTGGTCTAACTAATTGAGTCATACTATATTGATGGACCTAAACCGAGGGAACATCCTCATCAGATCATTCAATGATGAAACACAGATGAATTTAAGAGGGAACATAGGATATATAAACTCAATCATCATATATCTCATCAAAAGATAATAGTTGTCCATACAGAGAGAAAGGATCATGCCTAGGGCCATGTGGTATTCTAGGACCTTACCTGAATACCGATCTATGTTTGGGATGGAATTACTAGGTATGTTTGTAAAACTGATTCCCAAAACCCCTCCTAGGGAGGAAAAATGATATATGACCACACACATAATCTGGTTTAAAGATTATATAACACAATAAGAGACAAATCGCATCAATGGAATATTACAAATACCCATGATGTGATTCCTCATAGTACTCTCATGGGGATAGATCAAGGTATGATTTTCTAGAGAAGAAGGTCCATAGTGAAATGGTTTGACAGAACTCATGAAATCTCACATTATAGATTAACTATGAAGAATCAGGGATCTAACCTGTACTTTACGGAGTACATATAATTTCCCATTATGGTACATGGAGTGTCTCAATAATCTTGGAACCACCCATGACTTCCACTAACATGAAAAACATTTCTAAAAATTCACAATTTGTACCTTAGGGTATATTGTTTTTAGAGGTGGATATTGTAATAAAAAATTCTAATTTTCTAGTCCATGTCATATACCATGTTCCATTTTACTATATTTATTAATATGTACAGTAGTTGTGTATGAGTACATTATGAAATAGATGGGGTGTACATTATATTACCAATTTTGTGTGGGGTCAAATGACCTCCATTGCATGTACTCCATATACACTCCAAAACAATTATCTTAGTGTCATAAAACATGTGATTTTAAAGACATATAGTGATCTATAATGTATCCTATAAGCCATGTATTGTCAGAAACCGTCCCCCACGTCCCGAGAAATGACTACACCAAGCCCGCCTTCTATAGGCTAGGGGCTAGAAACTAGCACCCAAAGGTGTATTCCCAATAACTGGGAAGGAATTGTCTTTTAGCCTCTAAATAGACGCAACTAATCACACAAAAAGATACGAAAACAAGTACACAGTATAGTAAAATGGGTGATGAAAGTAAAAGGGGCTATAATACAATCCCAATAATAATATTACAAGTAAAACTGAAATAAAATACAACAATAGATGAATAAAGGAAACTACTGGGTCATTCTCTGAGGTTCTTACCTGAAGGGTTGGTACAGATCGCCTCCTCATCACCCCACATCTTCATGTCTCCTCTGCATACAATCACGTCGTATGGTCCACCTATGGTTCCCATATTGCCCTGATCCCCTCAGCATTAATCAATGTTGTCGTTCGTCTGCACCAAACACAACAAGGTGTGGGAATATCCCGTCCTATGGTGAGTATAAAGATAATAAGTATGGACCCTGAGACACTCATGGTCTCATGAAATCCACCAAGGAAAAACCACAAGTCATGAAATAAACTAACAACCCTACTTAGATATATTCCCATACATATACCTATGTTATCAAATATACCCATATCAATCATGAAGAAAACACATAGTCCAACTCTATTCCCAAAGCTCAACTGTTCTGCAAATTAAAGAATACCACGAAGGTAAGTACCACACCGGTACGCCACACAGAAGAATACCACCAAGGTATTACCCAAAAAAGAAAGTACCACATAGTTACATAATCATATCACACCATGTATTTTTTGGTATAATATTAGAGATGATTATATGTAACTAATGAATCATATTACTATGTCGAGAGGCTCCACTGCTGACCCACACAGGATCACTCGGTGCTTACCCACATAGGATCACTCCGTACTGACCCACACAGGATCGCTCATTGTTGACCCACACAGGATTGCTAGGTGCTGACCCACACAGGATCGCTCAATGCTTACCCACATAGTATCTCTAGGTGATTACCCACTTAGGATCACCCTTCATTCTTCTCGTCACAGCCAGCTACTGGGTTACTGCACTAGGCTCTCTGGTCTTATGGTGGGTCCACTGCTCAAGCTTCTATTTGATACTCCAACGGCCATGAATTCTCACAAAAAAGAATCCCAATGGTCTACCATGAAATAAGGGTCCCAACAAAATATACGGTGTGTCAAATGGATGCCCGGTTTGTAGGTTATTATCCTTTTAGTCCCAAGGGTTTGTTTGGATTTTTGATCGATCTAACCCGACCATATCCCAACATTATCCAAAACAATAGTGGGGTATATAAAATGGACCATCTCTCTCCATGGTTTACAGCACCACTGGTGGTTCGTCAATTAGATGCCTGGTGCCTAAGTTATGGCCAAAAGAGCATAAATCGGTTGCAGTGGGTCCGTGTTCGGTCTAAATCGGTCGGACCGACCTAGCCTGACCAGGCCAGGGCCGACTCAGTTTGTGTCGACCTGGCCCATAGGGTATCCTGGCCTACTGGTTCAAGAATGGACCGTGTTGGGCATCCAGTCCAACGCTGGACGGTCTGGCCCGTGCTGGGCGATCTGGCCTGGCAGCCCGATAAGGGCGACACGAGGCAGCGAGTAGGATGTGGGGTTCCGCGAGGCCACGGGATGGCAGGGTCATAGGGGCCACGAAGATCTATGGGTAGTGGATTCCACGGGACCTCGGGGTGGCAAGGCGGTGGGGCAGCGGTGGCCGCAGATGGCAGATGTTGCGGGGTTTCCTAGGCCGCGACATTGCATTGGCCGCAGGCGACGCGAGGCCGCAAAACGGCGGAGGCCATGGGTGAGGGAGGCCATGGGACGGTGGGGGCCATGGGTGACAGCGGCATGGAGGCCGCAGGGCAGCCACAGTGCACCTTTTCCTTCATCGCAACAGCTGATGTGTCGGCCGCTGCATCCATTTGTCACCGTGGCACAAAGTCAGCATCTTCCATTACGAAGGATACACCATTCAAGAATAATGGCAGAGAGGTCGGGCCATGTTTGTTTGGCTCACACCCTCCTCATTCGAGAAGTAGCAAGTGGTTCAATAATAAATTGAATGAATAACATCAAACCCTAACCTCCCGCATTGATTATTCCCTAACCTGCAAAAGAAATCATTCTCGGATCAACTAGTTAGAGAGTTGATCAACTGTTCTTCTAGAAATGGGGATGACCTTGTTTATTTAAGGTTCAAACATTACAATCGGTGTCTAATGGTTTTATTCATAGAACCAGAAACATCCAATGATTTTATATCCATTCTAACCTACATTCCAAAGGTAGGTGCTCATTAGATGGTGACCGATGAGGCATAAGAATTTTCATGGGTCGAGAGGATGGGAGATCATGCTCATCAAACCT
The DNA here is from genome assembly GCA_963277665.1 of Viscum album. Lineage (NCBI taxonomy): Eukaryota > Viridiplantae > Streptophyta > Magnoliopsida > Santalales > Viscaceae > Viscum > Viscum album. Next base: position 259,734,574 of record OY728133.1, on the reverse strand, counting down.
TTTTGGTGTGTATTACTACCTACTCTAGGACTCTCTTATAGATTTAAATTATTTTCATGAATCCTTATTAATACCCCAATCATGAAAATGAGTTTTTCTTTTAGATTTGGAAATCAAGGATTTCTATTTACTGGATTTAGGGAATCTTATATATGTATTTAATTTTCTTCATTGATATAGAATCATCCATATGTATTTTAGATTCTTAGTCAAGGTTATCCTTCAATATATTTTATAGAAATCCTTGGGTCACTATGATTCCCACACTGGTTTAACTCCACCTAGTGGGTAACTTGAAGTTCATTGTCGTTCAGATAAACATGGATTATTTTAGAGTTGGGATCGTACCCGCAGATGGGATACCTACGTATCCTTTTTAAAAAGAAATAAGAACCCAAAGAGTTCGATAAAAAAGATATAGTTTAGCATCATATTGGAGGGAAAATAATTAATGAATGATGGGATTGAACCATATAAAGGCATCCTACGTACTCTACTTTTAAGGAAGAGATCAAAGTCCATATTGATCAAGCAAAAAAATATGTGTTTTATACATAGTTAATGACCCAAAAAAGATGTCTTGATTACTTTTACACTCTATGACCATATGATTCATTCTCAGTGTGAGAAACAAGAGGTATTAGTAATCATGAAAATGGTTCCACAAAAGATGCAGTCATGAGAAATGATGTGGGGCTTACATATGTATGAAAACAAAAGTAAATGAAGACTAGGACTTAAGTATGATGTTGAAGAGAAGGGTCCATAATGGTATCTGTAATTTAAGTAGATTTTGAATTTTATCCCGAGACTTACTCCTCATGAGGATGCCTATTGTTAAAGGATATTCTGATGGGGGGTTACTCCTGAAAAGTAGGTCTATGTTAAAGGGGCTTATGAATTGGGGCTTACTCCTGAGGAGGATGCCCAAAATAAAAGGCAATTATTACTGGGGCTTACTCTAGAGAAGGAGGCCCATGATAAAGGGGCATGAGACATGGGGCTAACTCCTGAGAAGGAGGCCCAAGTTAAAGGAAACTATGACTGGCGATTGCACCTAAGAAGGATGCCCAGGTTAAAGGGGATTGAGGCTTGGGGCGTACTTCTGAGAAGGAGGCCCAAACCAAGAGATCTTATCATCTCAAAGAAGGTGGTTATATAGGAAACCACTAACAATGGTGGAAAAAATCTAGTATGTCACGAGGTTTTGGGAGAGGTTCTAATAGAATTCCTTTAAGATAAGGAATCAAACAATGTAAAAATTCCATAAATGGGTTTGAAGAGGGATTTGAAAGATATATCTTGAAGAGGAGAGGTGGATTTGAGGAAAAGAGGTGACTAGTAAGGAGGCGTGCATGTTTTTTTCTAGTGGGCAAGTCCTGGTCATACAAGTATACTAGCACGACATGAGTCACCTTGGGTGACGAATACTCTATAGGGAATTACTTGGGCGACGTTGAACTCATGCCCTAAGTATCTTCACTATAGGATTCCAAAAGTGTGGTGCGCAAGTTCCCTTCAGTGCGTATGGTGGTCTGCAAGTGTCTTCATTTCCCCTTAGGGAGGGACACTTAGGTGTGCAAGTATTGTTGAGATATAACACTTAGGACTTATTTTTCCTCTTTATAACTTCTCTTCTAGGTAAATAATTGCCTTAGAAGTGTTCATAAGACATCAGACAAAGACTTGGGTGACCAGAGCTTGAATCTGAGTTTTGGAAAATTCTTCCATGAAATTGGGGCCCACAGGGGCTATTTATACACCATTGGGAACCTAGGGAGAATAATGAATAGGGCATGCAAGTGACTTGCGCATCCCATAAGTGGTGCACCAGTGACATGTGTGGTGAGAAGAAAACTTGTGTGGATCCTTCTAGAAGGGTACCTTATTTATGCCTTTGTCAATTTTTGATGTTCGTCAAAGGATGACCCGCTTTGTGCTTAAGGTATTTCATTTTTCCTTTCATTGGACTCTGTGACGGAAAGGGGCATCATCAAAAGTCCCCCCACATTGATGGATCCAAAAAAGGGAAGAGGATTTGACTCTGAGGAATACAAGAAACTAGGGTTCAGCGATGCGTAGGTCTTAGGTGTATAGGTTGTGGAACGCAGGTTTTGGCGCACAGGGTTGCGGGAACGCCTATATATATGGGCATCACTTCGTGAAAACCATCCCGCCTTCAAATCTTTTGATCTCTCACACCGAAAATGCCTTTATTTTTACGTTTGATCGCCCTTCTTTGTGTCACGCTTCTCCAGTAAGGATATTGACTGGTGTGGAAATACTTGAATGGAAATACTTGTGTGGAAAAACATGTGCGCCAACCCTTGCACGACAAAACTTGTGCGCCTTAATGCCTTTTCCATTTTTTTATCAGAAATATTTCATAAAAATAGTCTTACTTAAAAGTTAACTGATTGATCTTTGTGCATATTCAATGGCTCCCAATAGAATTGGATCAGCTGATGAGTTGGACAACAAGAGAATAGAAGATATGATGAACATCGTCAGCCATGAATATTATGATATCTGCGATAGAACTCTCCCGAATTTGGCTATATACTTGAAGAAATATCATTCCAATTTCACACAGATAATCTACATCCCTTAATATGGTCGTGGTCATCTGCAAGGAGTCAATATTCTAGAGGCAAATAATTATATTCCTCATTCCCGGTTTCAGACTTACACCAATTTCTCTTCGGCAAATGTCTTAGTTGTAGGATCATTTGTCAAGGATAGAATAGTGGAAAAGCAATATATAATGCATCATAGCCCATGCGATGTAGATCTGAAGCCTCACAATCCTGAGCTGCAGTCGCATTATTATCCTTTTATTTTCCAAAATTCTCAAATGGACCAATCCAAGGGATGGAAAGGAGTTGGGATTTCTGTCCTTGAAGAGGTGTGAAGATGACTCGGATGTGGGAATATTGGGTGTGACAAACCTGTGTAGAGTCTGTCGAGGATCTGAAGGGAGTAGTAATATATGAAGTTGTCTAGGCTGGGAAGACATATGTCTACAGAAATGATATCATTTTGCCTGAGGAAAGCCGCCGCTGGAGCCCGGAAACCAATTCTTTCCATCTGACTCATGGAGAAGTAGGCATCAGCTTGTGGGATGTCTACAAGATCTCGAGGGCTCCAATTATGGGATACATTTATGGTGAATTCATCCCTCCCTAGGTGACTTGGAATGATTCTGTGAAGACACAAACTCTATCTCAGGAGTTAATGAAGATTTTACACTAGCTTAAGAATAAAAAACCATGAAATCGCACTCAAGAAATGATACCCATCCAGAGGAGTGGATGAACAAGTTTCTCATCAAGAAGAAGGATAAGGGGCACACATATACTCCTCCAACCCGATACCCCATAGCAGAATAGAGGGGTGCTCTTGGAACATTCTAGCCAACTCTAGAGGCATTATATTTTGAAAAGTGGGGGAATGAGGTGAATCAAAGAATCTCAGAGTAGACCCGTCTGGCAGGTTTCTTAGCCTTGTGGCTCTGCGTTTATCTTTTTCATGTTAGGGATTCAATGGGAGGCGTTAGGTTAGGGACCTTAGTTGTTGTAGCCATGTTGGCTGAGAGAAAAATAGTTTGGTTGGACACCTTGTGTTGGGGAAGATTCACATGATCTTACTCCATGTATGTATAGTTAAGTCTCCTTTGATAATAGTGGGAGTATTCCAATTTTTTTGGGGATGGATTTCTAGTTACATTAGGACATACATTGTATTGAGCGGAGTACAGGTTCCATGATGTTTTTTAGGCCATTGGTTCGAGAATTTTCTGTAATTTCTCCATTGTCCTTCAATCCATATGATCTGAAGGTGAGGCTGATAATGTTCAAGGAATTTTATTTACTTCCTTATGGAAACCCGCAACTGGGCGGTTTTTTGATGATGGAATATCTAGCTTGGAATTGAGGTCATATATGATGGCCTGAAGAGATGGTGTATTTTCCACCAAAATTGACAGAGAGATTTAATTAGGGGAATATTCTCTTTTAGATTTGCACACCAATTCAAGTGTCTATAACATATTGTTATATCCCCTCTAATGCATTGTAGGTTATAGAAACATCCAATGGTATCCTGAAAAATATGGTTTCAGACAGATATGGAGAAGACCGGGGAAGTGTCAATTAACTACATGGTATGCAGAGAACTGGGTAACATCATTCCCGGTAGGGGTTCTTAATCTTCCTCTCTACCGGGGTGGGGACTACAAATAGATGTGTCAAGAAAGAAACCATTCATCTTGAAGGTGACTCTTCCTCATCCGGAGTTGATTCACTGTCTTCTTCACCCAGGGACGATTCACCAGATTCACAGGATAGGGACGATGAGGTGCGAGATGTGTCAAAATGGCATCATGCCAGATATAATCCTCCTACTACAGTCAATAGACCTACTCCATCGATTCCTGGTGAGTTATATCATTGAGAGAATTCATTCACCATTATTTTATAGTGAAACAAGTTTCATTTCCTTAACCTTTATCTGTGATTGCAGTAGCTATGAATAAGTTGAAGTCCCATATTGTAGGACTCTCCTCGTGGGCTTCTAGTGCACATTATGAATATGTACGACCAGTGTCTGTCAATAAATGGAAATGTATATATTGTGATGTTGAAACCACCTGGATGGAATTATGTGAAGGGATACATATCACCAGAGTGGGGGATCTCAAGGCTTCTACTAATATCCTCTTCGAGGATAACCCCGATGAAGTGTGGTCTTGCATCAAAGAGCTGGAAATGATCCCATATTCCACCGATGATTCCATTCTTATCACCGAGCAGGTGAAGGAAATGATGAATCGTGGAACCACTGTGGGGATTGGTGCTTTAGTAGATGAGGAGTGGTATGATTACATTTATCCTAAAGATGTAAATATAATTCCTAATTTGCATTGAAACTTGATTTCAGTCAAATAATTGTTACTCAAGGAAATTACTTTCTTCATCCTGAATCTTGTTAAGGAAGGAACTATTGAGGTCCCTTCACCGTGGTATAGCCCTGGTGGCACCGCTCTTGGAGTCCCTGATTCTCTTCATGAGCCAGGGGATGTATCTCCAGGGTAGCAATCCATGGATGAGGAGTTGGAAAGGGCTTTTCACTCTCTAATACATGTATTTGGAGGTGACGATGTCAGCACACCCAAAAAGTCAAATATGAAATCGAATCGAAGGAATAATTCAACTGTTAGACGCTTCATCAGTAGTGTTAAGTCCTTTAGATAGTCATTAATCCTAACCCATAATGATTAATCATACATCTTGGGATTGATGGGGATTCTTTGATTTTCTCCATTAAGGGAGGGGATTGACCCTCCTCTAAGGACGACGGATGGTACTTGTGAATAGTCACAAATTCATGCTAACCTGGTTGCTCTTGAAAAAATGGAGAGAGAGGAAGATCCAATATCTATTCCTAGTATTTCTCTTGTTTCTTTTGCAAGGAGAGAAGAGCCTACTTATGGTAAATTAACAATAATTCATAGAACGTCGAATGAAAACATCAACTGACATACATCATATGATTCATTTAGTTCAAAACCTACACCGGAACATTTTTCAACCACTTCCACTGACTCTGTAATTTTCTCTGAAGAAGCTACTCGGGGTCAAAGGTCGCAAGAGGAGGGTGGCCAAGAAGACATGTCAAATGCTCCAACTGGTGAGATTAACCAAGAATCTGGGATATCATTGGATGAAATCATGAAACATGGCACGTATTTTGGAGAAATTTTAGAGCATCATAAATTACCATGTGATATAGAAGATTTTGGACGTGAGTGTTATCCTTCGTCCTGTTAAATTTTCTTCTCACATATCTGACCGTGATTGGTTGAAATGTACACTTCTGTCTAAGAAAGATGATAATAAGCCAATTCCTGAAGGGGGTAGAGACAACCCAATCATTATAGAGATGCTAGATCAAGTAGGGCATAACCCAACAGTGCTTCATGAAACCTGTATTGAAAATCCTTTTGATTCTAGGAAATATGGGGTGAACCTTCTTAGGTTTTTGATCTACTATTGGGAAAAAGATGATAATATTTGTGGCTGTACTTAATTTTCTAGACATCTAATCAACATTTTTTATCCCTTAAAACTAACCAATGATTTCAATTGACTATGCAGGGCCATCAACTTTAGTGGCTAGATTCAGAGGTGAATCCTCAGCCTCAGCCCCAACAGGAGTAGAAAGTTAAGATCCAAGGGTCAAGGGGGAAGGAGCAGAACATGGAGCTTCCTTAAGTGCATTAATCCCAGACTATATTACCCCCTCTAATAGAGATGATGAATCAGACCCATAGGTGAAACATGCTCTTTAATTCTCACATCACAATGCGTGGAAGAATATATGGAATATTATATCTGAAGTGAATCTTGAATAGTTGTCTTCGAAGATCCCGCGACTTCCATCCTTATTCGTCCAGCTGGGACTTGGAATTTTTTGATATCAATAGATCCATACCACGGTGAAACAAGTAATATTAAGGAGGGTGCATGAGTAATAGTGATGTCAAGATCTGACCAGAGTGAGGCTGGTGACCAATATCGATGATTTTGAGGCTATAGTGTCCTGAGCTGAGGTTGATCATGCTAAAAACATGAAGGAGATGAAGCATAAGATCAAAGAGAAAGATGTCCAGTAGGTGGACCTTCATCAGTAGTTAGATGATGTTATTAGGGAACATGACTAGCTCAATAATTCATTAGAAGGAGTACAATCATATGGTATTAATGCCATCACAGATTCCAAGAAATAACTCCATCAAGCTGAAAAGAGTGAGGCTGGTTGAGTGAATGAACTTCAAGTGGCTGCTGATGAAGCTCAAGATCCCGTAAAACAAATGAAAATATATGTTGAAATCCTATTGTAATTTTAGAATTTTTTTACCTAAGCCAATGGGCCTAGTAAGCATAGTTTGATTTTTTCTTCGATTATACAAACAACCCCACAAAAACTGCATCTTTTTGTTTCTCAATATTACATAAATCATAAAAAATGTACATTTAGTGAGCTAGGACTCGACTTTTGTTCAGAGTTCCCTTTACAGGTTCAAAATTTAATGAGTACCATGTCACTTCTTGGTAGTTCAAATTCATGCATGTTGGACCTAAAAAGGTTGTTTATGGTTGAAGAACTTTGACCGAACGGATTAAAATTGACTCAATTCCTTGATAATTTGTTTGAAAACATATTACCACATTCATGTATGAGGGAAACCATCTAAACTATGAATTATGAAATTTTAAATCTGAGGGATGATATGAAAAAGTGTTAAAAGGCATTAGAGGATGTATTTACGAAGAGTGAAGTTACCGCTATTTGACAAACCCATTAAGGGGTTGAATTATGCAGGGACACTTAAGGGAATTGGCTGCATAGTCAAATAAAAGCATCTTTTGGTTTATAGCTCTGTTATGTAGACTACTTATGCTTGGCCACCTAGGGGTACATGCTGCATTGTCAAGAAAAAGTACTTTCAGAAATATTACTTTTCTATTTTTAATATCCAGTGAAAGTTTATGGATATTTAAATTTTTCAAAGCATAGAGACTGTTCTATTGAGATAGGTACTTGAATATGGAGAGGATATTACCAATTAATATTGTTAATGAATTGGATGAATGTCGCTCCTTCGAAGGTCTGACCCAACCGTAGGGAAGGAAAATATAGACCATAGACTTGAATAATTTCTGTTCATGAAAAAGAGTATTGGAAAAATACATTAGGGATGGTTGTTTTTGTGGATCCCTACATATGGTCATTAAGACCAATATGGACAAAAAAGGTTTCCCCCCGAAAAATAGAGTTACCACTATTTGAAAAACCTATTAATGGTGTTAAATTATGTAGGGCCATCTAAGGGAATTGGCTGCATTATCAAATAATAGCATCTTTTGGTTGACTGGTCCGTTATGTAGACTATTTATGCAAGGCCGCCTAAGGGAACATACTGCATGGTCAGGAAGACGAATTTACGGGTATCAAACATTTTCTGACCAGAAGTCAAGAAAAGGGTTTGGGAGAAATGGAAGTATTTATGGTTAGGAGTATGACACATAAAAATGGATTTTGTCCAATGTATGAAGGAGATACATGGACCAATGATGACCATAATCATGTTTTGGCTGGGTCGTCAATTGTGATGCTAGACTTCACTACATATCTCCTTAGGATAAGAATCAAGTCATACGTAGTTCATGAAATACTGTTTAATGCCATGTGGGACGAGAGCGTATGAGATCTTAGTTTAGGGTCATAGAGCTTGGACCATAATGAGGGAGACACATTGTGTGTTTGTTATAAACCTGATGTAAATAAAGACCAGCGTTTTCATACCAAATTCATGTGCCCGTAGGGTGATTTTCAGCCAATTAACTGAAAGTGAATTTTGGGGTTAGGCCCAAAGACTTTGGTCTATATTCAAGGTAGGCTCAAACCTTCCTATGTATCCCATAGGGATGTGAATCAAGCCATACAGAGTTCTTGAAATAAAATTTAAATTCATGTGGGATGAGTGCATATGAGATCTTAGATTAGGGCCATAGAGATCGGACCATAATGGGGGAGACACGTTGTGTGTTAGTTATAAACCTGATGTGAATAAAGGCCAGGGTTTTCATACCTCATTCATGTGCTCGCAGAGGGAATTTTCATCCAAGGGACTGAAAGTGTAGTTTGGGGTTAGGCAGAGGGACTTGGGGCTAGATTCGAGGGATTCTTGAATGTTTCTACATATCCCATAGGTATAGGAATCAAGACATATGTAGTTCTGTAAATATCCTCTATTGAAATTTGGTTCATATATGTGGAGGGAGAAAGGGGACATTAGTGCAATGACGGTTGGACCCAAGATTAAAGGATCGGGCATTGACATGTTTGCATGTAGTACTTGGAATATGACTTGATAAGAGATCAATGTCAATAATGATTCCCTCTAAGGTGAGGGTGCTAGAGTGTGTTGTACTTTATTGTCACAGAGGACAAAAGTGAGAATAGTTTATGGTCATATGCATGGACCGGTGCTGAACAGTTTAGCGTCATGTAGCTTGGACGTATTGATATGCAGTTTAATGTCTTGCATTGAGGAAAATGGGGGACTGTATAGTTTAACGTCATATAGAAAGGAATATGGTGAACCCATGTCTACATATTGGTTTCATAGGGGGCATCATGGAACACCATCGTATGAGATGGAGGTGAACCGATGTGATGATATTGGTTTTGGGCTTGAACATCGGGAGGTTTCCTAGGTACCTAGCCTAGAAGTAAAGGATCAATGTCCATGTTGTTTGATTAAGAATGAATTGGTGGCCGAGTTGTACTTGATGAAAATGACCCGATGATGGTGTTGGGACTTACGCCGGGTTAGCGGCCTAGAGAAAGTTTTATGGTTGAAGGTTACACTATGATCATGTGATAAATGCTCAGTGTGACAAACAAGAGGTATAAACAACCCTAACGATGAACAGTTTAATGTCATGTGGGAGAAAGGGTGTGGTACTATTTAGCATCATGTAGCTTGGATGTATTGTTGTTCAATTTAACTTCTTGCAAGTCATGTGCTCAACTTAATGTCATGTAAGACTTATTAAGGGACTTTTTCACAGATATAAACAACATGTAGGATGAACATATACAATTTAAAATCATGTAGGACATATAAGGGACTATTTACTATTTAACATCATGATGGACAAAAAGGGGGGACATAGTTTAACTTCATGTTGGACGATATAGGGAGCTATAAATTTTAATATCTTGCAGCAATGACAAAGAGTGTATTTTTGTTACACAGAATACTTCTTCAAGAATCTTTCACTGGTTGGAGTTTTAATGAGTTCTCCATCCATTGAGATGAAAGAATAAGCTCCATTGGAGTAGACCTTATTTATTGAGTAAGGTCCATCCCAGTCTGTTTCATGCTTTACAGTCATCATTCCTAGTATCATTAGAGTTCTAAATACCAATACCAATTCTCCTTGAATTAATGAACGAAGAAAAACTTTTTATTGAAAGCATGTGCTATTCAATTCTGATAGACTTCCAAATGGTTCAGGGTGAACCAACTTTTTTCATCTAATCATTCCAATTCATAAAAATGATTCTGATATTGTTCATCTATGGATTAATGATCACAAATGGCTACTCCGACCAAAGTTAATTGAACCTCAACGGGAAAGACTACTTCTGTTCCATATACTAGTGAACATGGAGTTCACTGCGTAGCAATGTGGGTGGTGGTTGGATAATCCCATAAAGCATGAAAACTTTTATCAGGACATGATTTATTATCTTTTTCCACCATCATTTGTAGTATGTTTGAAAGAGTCTTATTGATGGCCCTTATTTGGCCATGGTCCACTACATGATACCGAGATGAATGGTTGGATTGGATTTTGTATTCTTGATACAGCTTTCTCACCTCAGATGATCAGAAGTTGGTGCCATTGTTTATTAATATAGTATGAGGGACACCAAATATGGTAATGATGTTAGAATTAACAAAGCTAACGATTATTTTAGAACTAACATCATTGAATGGTATTTACTCTACCCATTTGGAAATTAAGTCAGTAGCAGTATGAGTATACTTAAAATACATGGATGTAGCCGGAGGATAATGTCCTACTACATCCATTCCCCTTTTGGAAAATGGTCATGACTATTTAGCTGTATGATGTAACTCTGGGGGATGATGAATGAATTTGGCACATACATGGCAAGAGTGACACTTCTTAGTGAAATGAATACAATCTTGCATCATTGATGGCCAGAAGTATCCAAGCCTTTGAATTTTACCTGAAAGTCTCTATCCAAGATGGTGGGAACCACAAACTCCTACATGAAGATCTCTCATGACGACCATTTTTTCATCGTCATCAATACATCTACAGATAATTTCATTAAAACCTCTCTTTTAGATAATTTTCTGCTGATTTGGGCTATCATAAAAAGTAAAATTGACCAAATTTCTCCGAACTTGTTCTTTCTCGGCTCTATCAGGGGGGAGTATTACATTTTAATGGTATTCCCTAATAGGTGTCATCCATCCTCTAGTTTGACCATATGGTTCAGAAATGGGATTTATTTCATTGATTTCCTCTGTTCTGGTTTGAAAAAAAGTTGAAACTACATGATGGTGGCCAATACTGATGATTTTTTTGTCCTGGTTTGGATCTACCAATGTTGTGGCTACATTAGCCAGTGCATCAGCTTAGGCATTTTGTGATCCCAGGACATAAGAAAATGCCAGATCTGAGGGAAATTCCACCATTAAATCTCTTACGTAATCACACAAAGGGATTATCTCTTCTTTTCTGATGGAATAATCCCCATTGACTTTTTTGATTACTATATCTAAATAACCTTTTATCTTCAAGTGATTCACCAGTGCCTGAGGCGCCAATTCCAAGCCTGCGATGAGAGATTGATATTCTACTTCTTTATTTGTACCGCCTTCCAGTAATATGATGGAATATGGTAGCACTGCCTTTTCTGGGTAAACAAGAATTATTTCTAACCCTACATTTTTGAATGTAGGATCTTCCATTTTCATCCCTATTGGACTTCTGGAGGAAACATCAAAGTACATTTCCCATGTTTGAGGATCATATTCAATAGATAAGACTTAATCATTGTGAAGTTCAATATTTAAATATGTATGTTCTACAGATGGGTGCTCAATAAAGAAATCGGTGAGATCTTGGCCCTTTATTTCATTTTGAGACACATACTGGATATCAAACTGCTGCAAAATTGTTTTCCACATTTCCAGACATCCTGTAAGAATTTGACGACAAAGGATCAATTTGAGTGGGTTATTGCGAGATACCAATTGGACCTCATGATGTTGCAGGAGTGTCTCAATTTCTGAACTGCAAATATTAATGCTAGGCAGCACTTTTCAATACTTGAATATCGAGTTTCTACCTCAAGCATAGTCTGACTGAGATAGTAATGGAGGTTTTCATTCCCAACATTAATCTATTGAGCATGGAATGCACCTAATGATCGCTCTAAAGTAGCCACATAGAGAATAAGTGGTCTTCTTTCAACGGGTGGCATTAATACCGGGGGACACAAGAGATATATCCTAAGAATATCAAATACATTTTTTTATTCTTCAGTACACTAGAAGGTTACTCCTTTCATCATTAATTTGGTGAAGGGTAAATACTTTCCTGCCAAATTGGCATTGAAACGCCAAATATAGGCCATGTGTCCTTGAAGTCCTCTTAATTCATTTGAATTTATAGGAGGTGACATGCCACAGATTGATTTTTTCTTCTCAGGATCAACTTCGATACCACGATAGAGTATAAAAAAGCCGAGAAATTTTCCATAGGTCACCCCAAAAGCACATTTCAAGGTGTTCATCATCAAATTCTGTTGTCAAAGATTGTTGAATATGATTTCCAGATCATCCAATTGATCAGGACGTTTTCTGTATTTAACCACCAAATCATCAACATAACATTAAACAAATTTCCTAAAAAGGGTTTGAAGATATGGTGCATTGCACGTTGATACGTTGCACTTGCATTCTTCAGGCCAAAGGGCATTACCCAATAGAAAAACACACCTTGAGGAGCTCTAAAATATGTATAATCTTAATCTTCTAGGGCCATTAATATTTGATTGTACCAAGAATAACCATCCATGAAGGAAAAATCTTTATAGCCAGTTGTTGCTTTATTTAAAAGATCTGTGACCGGATCTGGAAAATCAGCCTTGGGAAAATGCCGATTAAGATATCTGAAGTCAATGAAAACTCTAATTTGTTAATTATTATTTTTTAAAGGGACAATATTAGCCAGCCATTTGGCATACTAAACTTCTCTGATTAAGTTATCTTTGTTATTCTTATCAACTTCAGCTTCAATTTTGGGCACATAAGTTGGGTGTGTTCTTCTTGCTGCTGGCTTGATTCCTTGATGTTCTTCTAGAAAACCCAAATGATGAGTGGAAACATCAGGATCAAGACCTCAATTATGTGTATAATTTCAAGAAAATACATCTCGGTTTTTCGTTAAAAATGAAGTATTCTTTTTGTTCTCTTCAAGAGTCCAGGCCGCACTAATTAAAGTGGGGCGTGGATCTTCTTTTGTAACAATATTTATTTTTTTGAGTTCATCCCCAGTGGTGGAGATACCTTCTTAAAATGATTGAGGAGTATCCCTAAGATCCTTCTCTACTTCTTCAATATCTGTTACTTCTTCTATTTCTACTTGCATAGTGGATGATGAAGCAGAATTTCCATGGTCAGGGGAGAAGATAAAATTTGAACATCTTGGAGAAGAGGTTGCAATTTCTAACCTAATTGAAGATGAATGGTCTTCCTTGTGTAATAAAGAGGAGATGATTGATTGAGAATCAACATCATTGTTTTGTTCTAATATTTATATAACTTCTTCTGGCCTAGTTGATGAAGTTTATATTTTCTCAATTTCAGCGGATGAAATGAGGACATCTCCATCTACGATTTCATCATTTTATGGTGAATCAACAATTTCTCCCTTGTTGTCTGGCTCGATATCTATAACTGACATTATGGAATTTTCTATAAGAGTGTTTGGATTTAGGTATATCCTGTTAATCTGACTGATAGGGAACACATAATCTGTACTCACAAGTATGAATGGGTTTGTTGGAATCTTTTCCAAACCACTTGGAGCATTAATTTTGGCAACCATATTAGCTATGGATTTTTTCCATTCCCTCTATGTGATAAAATTCTTCCCCAATGTATTCAAATTCACATGTTTTGAATGGGGATTTTTCACCATACAATTTCCCAATTTGACCATTGAAACAATATTTGAGACATTGATGGTATGATGAAGGTATGACCACATTTTTATGTAGCCATGGTCTTCAATGAAAAATGTTGACAGTTGTGTCCCGAAAAAAAACCATGAAATCAGAATTAGAAACAAGGTCTCCAAACTAAATTCTGAGTGTAATTTCTCCCATAGGTTCTTGTTCATTCTTATCATATCCTTGCAACATCAATGTAGATGGAGATAAATCAGATTCGATGAGGCTCAATCAACGAATTGTAAAAATAGGAATGATATTTAATCTTGATCCATTATCAATGAAAGCTCGTCAGATGTCTATATCATTGACTTTGACAGATACATACAAAGGTATGATATTTCCATGTAAAACATCATCATCATCTTCATCTTTAAAAGATATCACTGCATGACATTTAACAAAATCATTCTATATATGGTAGACATCAGTTGCATCAATTTTAGTTTCGAATTATTGAGGACATGACAAAGACCCAATAAGCACCTCCCGAAGATCCTTCGATTGATTCAAGGCATTTAGAATTAATAACATGGTGGGTAACTGGGTCAAATGTTTCAAGACATCATACTTTTAATCCAAATTTCTATGTTTCCCATCAAAAAAATTTGGTTTCGCAGGTGCCTTGGAAGTTGATGCTTTGGCAATATATGCATCATTTATCAGGGTAGGAGAGGGAAATACTCCTAGCTTCAATAGATTAGACTGACTAGGTCTATCTATTAGCTGAGAGGAAGAAGGTGTGACCTTTAAACGGTCTTCCTAAAAAACTGCGTCAGGACCGAATCTACCATGTGTGGAAGAACATTCTTATTCATGTTGAGCCTGCAGAAGGGATTTTCCACGAGTTTCCAATGCATATACAGTTCTAGCAGGGGTAGGCTCGAAATAGTGTCTTCTGGAAAATCCATGTCTTCCCATGTATCCTAGACCCTTGTCTCTTCCTATAATTACTCTGTTAGATATAGGTAACTTAGGCTCATCATAATCAAAATTGTCTTTGGCATAAGGATCTATTAAATAAATCATTTTAACACAACCAAAGATCAATTATTAATCTGATTATGATTCTTCCTAATTAGCCAGTTCAGGCTATGCAGTTAGGTGGGGCGGTTCCTGTGGTTTAGAAGCAGATGGCATGAAATCTACCAGAGTCAAAGAAAACATAGGCTTTGAAATGAGATAATCTTCTTTTGACTGATCTTATTTCTTAAAAATATGTTGCTTCTTTGAATATTTTATTTTTGATGAAGGGTTTTTTTGGCATTCATATAAGAAGACACAATTAGTTGATTTAACTATGTTTGTAAAATGGCAGGAGTTTAGTTGATCGTTTTACTGACCATCCAATAATCATATTTTTGTTAATTTTTACTTTTTGCTTTATACCACTCACCTTCTTCATATGGATCAGTAGTAGTGACACATGCTACCTGGGATGAAGAATCATTTAGTTTTACCTGTCCAGATTCCACCATCTTTTGAAGGATGTCTTTGATGACAAAACACTCCTGAATGGGATGCCCCTACATCTGAAGAAATGGGAAATATTTGGGGAGGTCTTCATCACCTAACTTGTTCTTCCTTTTGGGCATTTCCAACTGAACCAGATTATTTTCTATAGCTGAGAAGAAGTATCCATGAACTTGTTCATTCTGGAATGAATAAACATTGTTTTTCAAATCATCAAACTGTTTCCGCCTTTGATCTCTTTTATCATCTTAGCGAGGCATCCATTGTTGTTGAAGCTCAAGAGGTGGAGCCCTTTGATATGACGATGGTTTTGAAGTGGAAGAAGGTACTAGGGCTTGTTAAAGTGTAACTACAACAGTTTCTACTTTCCATATTCTCTTTCCTAGAACTGATAGAATTACATGATTTTTAGCCTTAGTCATTGTAAGAGAGACTTTGATCTCCTGAGTGATTGAAGTGATGTTTCAAAACCCTCCAATGTATTTTATAGGGATCAACGGTGTGCGTACTTCATAACATAGATTTGACACAATGATTGGCAATAATTCTTCTTAAGGGATTTCTAAACTTAAGTAATATGTCAATTCCTTCAAGCGAGCAATGAAATCTTAAACTCTTTCATTTTCCCATTTTATACAATTGGTATGATCTAAAATAGTTGTCTTTGGAAACGTTGAACTAAATTGAAGAAGGAACCTTTGACCAAGATCTTCCCACATGGTAATTGACCGAGATTGAAAAATTGTATACCAGACAAAAGCAGGTCATTGTATTGACTACACAAAACACTTGAGCTTAACAGCTTCTTGTTGTTGAGGAGTTCCCATTATAGTACCAAAACTAGAAAAAAAGTGTTAAGTGTTGTTTGGAACTCCTGAAACATTAAATATTGGGAATGTGGTATTTGCAAAATTTTATGGGGGAGAGATTTCATCCACCCATTCAGGGTAAGCTCTCTTTTCTGGTTGAAGTTTTGAACGCATTCCTTCTATAGCTTCCAATCGAGTTGTTAATTACTCAATGATAGTAATTATTTTAGAGAAACATCTTGTTGAGCTTGGGCCTGAGCAGGTGATATAACTGGAGTTTGGACGGATATGGTAACCGGTACTTCCACTAATGGTATTATTTCCAGTTACTGTCAAGCACGACCCATAGGATTGGACCTATGAGGATGTACTTGTAATGAAATATCTTCTTGATCCATCCTTGTATCTGCAATAAATTCCCATGATTTATTAACTCCAGTATTCTTAGTAGGAAGACTACCTTGAATTAGTTCTACATTTAACCTCCATAACTCCTTAATTTCTTCTTCTGGTTTTACGAACCTTACTTTTAATAAGTGTGATTGGACTTCTCTATAGGTAGGGTGGAATGTAACCTGACTTTTACCATTTTCCATGGAATGTGCCTTTCTAGAGTTTGTAAGGGCATTACAAAAAGGAATGCCCTTCCCCTGGGAAACCCTTTGTCTTCTCGTACGCACACCTCCTTCATTCGTTTATGTGTGTACATCTTCAAGAACAAGAACATCTTCATGTGATCCATCTGGGCGAGACTCGTGTTCTGGGGGATTAGTGACAATGACATTGATGATATTTATCGATGCATAACGCATTTCGGCCCTTCTGTCAGCTTTTCTGCGATACTACCTTCTTCAATTTCCATTATGAGACATTTCCATTTGTTTGGTTGATTCCTCTGTAACATCTTGATGAAACGTAATTTGGAGGGAATATCCTGATAATTCGGCCCTGCATTCATCTTGTGGGTTCTTCCGTAATCGATAGAAGACTGACATTCACTGAGAAATAGATTGAGAATTTTAATATGTCCCCGTTCTGGTGGACTTGGGCTGTTCCTGTTATTCCTTCTCAACTCATCGAATCATATATGTTGATCCCAAGGGTTGGATTAAAAGAGTCCCCAGTCTCGCAAGCTGAGGTGGCTCTTGAGCTGCTACATCTAAAAATTTATTAAAATCTATTTTTATTTTGTGGTCCTTTTTCTAGAAATTGGCCAGATGCATCATCCGACATCCACTCAAATCACCTGGGTTTGATTACTAATGGATTATTTCAAACACTTCTATCACATGATGATGTGCATTCTCAAAATGAGAAGCCTATTCAATATTCTCATTTGCTTGATGCAGGAGTAATTTGGAAACATTTTCTATATATGCCCGACATTGGGAAGAACTAGTTGAGGCCTGTTCTTGGAATAGCCTTTGATTACGCTCAAAATCAGTTATATGTGGCCAGCCATGGGAAATAACATTGCATGAGACGACTTTTTGGGGGGCATTGTTGACTGGAGAGCATAGTGAAATGATAATCTCAATGAACACCCCATCTTCTGATATTAATACCAGATGAGTCATTGGTAATTAACTAGAACAAACTTTTTAATGTGCCAAGGCATGAACACTGAAGGGTTATCTGGTGCTTTTCAACCTTTGGATTTCAGGAAACTGAGAGTGATGTGAAGTCAATTTGGATGTTCCATACTTATTTTATATTGACATGATTTTGATAGTCATCATAAGATAATATTTTATCTTTTAAGGGAAAAATAGTTTTTCATATGTTGAGACAAATATCGTGAATACAATCTTCTGTCAACGTTTCTAGAATATCATATTGAGAGTTAGTCAAAAGCCAAAACATGACTAGTATTTCAACTTTTTCAAATTGTTTTCTAATATTAAGTACTTCCTCTATGTCATTTGATAATGATTATTATACCCAATTGAACCAAATCTATTTCTTCTTTGTTGATTCATCAGAT
The DNA here is from genome assembly GCA_963277665.1 of Viscum album. Lineage (NCBI taxonomy): Eukaryota > Viridiplantae > Streptophyta > Magnoliopsida > Santalales > Viscaceae > Viscum > Viscum album. The sequence goes on along the minus strand of OY728133.1, from coordinate 259,716,460 downwards.
TCAATAATATAGGTAGAGAAATAATTTGTCAAAATAGAAGATGACTGACCCAGGGGTGGTTCGGAGAATGACCTACACCCCGGGTTATCTTCTGATTGAAAAATAATTTTACTTACTAGTGGTATGGCATCAAACATGAATAGCTTCACATTTTCAAGTGCCTCATGATAATAGGTATTTCTCGTTACTACAATTTCTATTTAAGAATTTTCCAAAAAATGCAAAATACTACTGTAGAGAGTAATTTCGCATCTAAATTCATCATCATGGGGAGGACCACCATGATGGGTTATAGAAAAAGGTGAAACCTCTTGCTCCATGGTCTTCTGGCCATACAGAGGGTTATCATGGCGTCATATAAATACAATACTTCGAGATTTACTGAATTTTCATGAAGTAGGCCTTCACGAGGAAGTGTCTGCTTAAGACCTTTTAAATTATTGTTATTACTTAATGAATCTGGAAGTGAGAGAGTATAACCTTGAGTTTCAACAGACAATTTTATGAGGGCTTCAACAACTCCAGCATTGAGCTGGGCCCCATTGCAAATTAGCTCTTGATTTTTCAATAGTACTGGATAAGTCTTTTTATTGGACGCCTTCATACTCACTTTGTAATCCACATGTTGACGAAAGTTGTTATTATGGGTAGGTGTATCTGTCATCTCATGAGAACTGGTCAGGTTAGGATGATTATATCCATTTAAATCGGGTGTATGTGCCCGAATTGATTGTCCATATTACATGGGGGAAAATTCCCCACAATCCTCTTGGATAGGAACAAAGGTGGGTATCTTCTCTAGGGTAACATGTTGATGAGTCACTCCACTAATAGGGATAGATTTATGATTCATTCCCTATGATGCAGCTGAAGTTGTTATAATACTCTGACCAGTATCCAGAATATGGGAAGTGATTTGCTTTATCTATTTCACCATTGTCATAATTTTCTTGGTGGCTTTAGCTGCAGGAACAGGAATATTCGTCCTTTCTGTTTTTGGATTAGGTTTGTGTTCTTTCTCATGTCCTCCTTTTCCTGAAGGTGAATTCTGACAGTACTCATGTGTGGGGGCAGAAAGTTTTGTCTGCCTCCTGTTTGTCGTTGGAGATTTCCAATTAACATCTCCAAGTGCTACCAAACAAGACACTGGCTTAACATGATGGATCGCAGGTGTATGTTCCTACTGATTATTCTCCACCAAATATGACTGATGAACTTCCTTCAAGAATGGAAGACAAGACTTATAGTAGAATTGATTAGTGTAAGCAGGTGTATGTGCCTGTTTAAAGGTGGTCACCACATTTGATTGGTGAGCTTCTTTGGTTGCAGTCAGACGAGCCTTCTGACTGACTAATGATTTATAAACATGTATATGTGCGTGCCTTTAGTACTCCACTAGAATTGATTTGTGGGATTGATGTGCTACTTCCAGAAAATTATTCTAGGTAGTAAAATCAGGACAGATGGGTGTATATGCCCGATCATTGTTTTCCATCATGTTAGATTGATGGAATTCTCCGATGGGGGAATAAATAATTACCTACTCCTTGTTAGCCTAATTTCTCCTCTAACGTTTCGTCTTGCGTTCTCAGGTCTGGGGGACCTGATCCGAACATTCATATGTGATACCCTCATCATGTTGAGGGTGCACTACCACACGAGTTAGGTAGAGATTGTTGGTGGGAGTCCTCAAGACGGACTCATGTATTTTTTGAATTGAGGCCTTGAGTTACCTCTTAATTCACCTCCTGGTAATATGGGAGGTACTGGTTGTTGCGTTTCGGGGATAATGACCTGAAACGGTTTGAAATAGTGGTTGGAACCACCTGCTTTTTAACCACTGGTCATCGCTGTCCTGACAACCAGGGTAAGTTGTTCACATGGAGGGCTTGTCGAGTGGCCTCCAGAGTGGGGATGGTACTGTGTTGATGGTATTCCCTCACCAATTATTTCGAGACCCAGTGTTGAATACGCAGAGTAGGTGATTTCGTCCTCAGAGCGGATGACGATCTAGCAGGATTAGAGGTCGAGGCATTCACAGGTGTGAACATTAATGAAGCCATTTTGTGTTGCAAAAAGATCTTGGAAAATAGTTCTAGTTTGATATAGCAGACATAATTAATATAGGTTAGGCTAGACTACCTCTTTTGGATGAGCACATATGTATATTATTTATTTGTTGGCCCTCCTATTGAGTTTAATAGGGGCCTAACAAATATGTAAAACAACATTTAACATGGTTAAGGATTCACGTCGGGTTCACCATTTATTGTTTCTTCTAGATATGGAGATGATCTTGTTTGTTTAATGTAAAAATTATCCAATCAGTTTCTAACAAGATTATTCATACTACCGGAAACATCCAATGATTCTATATCCATTTGGACCTACTATCCAAAGGTAGTTGCTCATTAGTTGTGGACCGATGAGGCTTAAGAATTTTCATTGGTCGAGAGGATGGGAGATCAGGCTCATCACACATTTTTGGGGGGAATTACTGACTACATCAGGACTCTCTTTTAGATTTATGTTTTGTTCACGAATCCTTATTAATTCACCAAGAATGAAAATGAGCATTCTTTTAGATTTGACAATCAATGATTGATATGTATATGATTTAGAGAATATTATATATGTATTTGAGGTTCTTCATTGATAGAAAATCATCCATATGTATTGGATATTATTAATCAATGTTATCCTTTAATATATTATATAGAAATCTCTGGGTCACTATGATTACCATATTGGTTTTAAAGCCACTCAGTGGGGCACTTGAAGATTATTGTCATTCAGAAAAATAGGGATTATTTTAGATTTGTGATCGTACCAGTAGATGGGCTGCCAACATATCCTTGTTAAAAAGGAATCAGAACCTGCGTAGTTCGATAAAAATGATATAGTTTAACATCATATGGACAAGAAAATAATTAAATAAAGATGGGCTTGAACCTTATAAAGGTTTCCTACGTACTCTAATTTTGTGGCAGAGATCAATTTCCATGTAGTTCAAGCCATGAAATACGGGTTTTATGCATAGTTAAAGACCCAAAAAGAGATGTCCTGATTACATTTACTCTCTAAGCCAACATGTGTCATTCTTGGTGTCAGAAACAAGAGGTATCAGTAAACTTGACAATGGTGCCACGAAAGATGTTGTCATGAGAAATGATATGGGTATTACATATTTATGACGGCCCAAGTAAATGAAGACTAGGACTTAGGAAAGAAACCCAAGACTAGGGTCCATAATTGTATTTATACTTTAGGGAGATTTGAAATTTTAACCTGGGACTTACTCCGGAAGAGGATGCCCAATGTTAAATGAAATAATGACTGGGGCTTACTCCGGAGAAGGAGGCCCGGGTTATAGGGGCTTGAGAATTAGGGCTTACTCCTAAGGAGGATTTCCAATGTTAAAGGAAATTAGGACTGGGGATTACTCTTGAGAAGGAGGCCGAGGTTAATGTGTCTTGAGACGCGGGGCTTACTCTTGATAAGGAGGCCTAGGTTTAAGGAAATTATGACTCGGGATTACTCCTAAGAAGGAGGCCCAAACCAAGATATCTTCTCATCTCAAAGGATGAAGCTATATAGGAAACCCCTAACCTTGGTGACATAAAGCTTGTTAGTCACGAGTTGTTGGGAGAGGTTCTCAAAGACTTCCATTCGGATAAGGAATCCAATAAAGGAACCATGCCACCGATGGCATTGAAGAGGGTTTTGAAGGCTCTATCTAGAAGAAGAGAGGTGGATTTGAGGAAAGGAGGTGACTTGGAAGGAGGCATGCATGTATTTTTCTGGGGAGCAAGTCCTGGTCACGCAAGTATACTATCGTGACATGAGTCACCTTGGCCGACAAATAATCTATAGGGTAATACTTGGGTGACTTTGAACCCATGCCCTTAGTATCATCCGTAGAGGCTTCAAAAAGGGTGGCGTGCAAGTTCCCTTGAGAGGGAAAGGTAGTGCACTTCTTTCTTTATTTCACTTAAGGGATAGATACTTAGGCACACATGTATTGATGAGTTTTATTAAATAGGCCTTATTTTTCCTCAATATAACAACCCTTCTAGGTAACGAATTACCTTAGAAGTGTTCAGAAGATGTCAGACAAAGACTTGGGCGACTATATAATGAATATGAGTTTTGGAAAATTCCTCCCTGAAATGGGGGGGGCATAGTAGATATTTATATACTACTAGGCACCTTGGAAAAAATGAATAGGGAGTGCAAGTGAGTAGCACAAACCATATGTGGCGTGCAAGTGACTAGCCCGGCGAGAAGAAATCTTGCGTGGATCCTTCATGATGGGTTCCTTTTTCATGCCTTTGTCAATTTTTTATGTTCTTCAAAGGATGAATCTCTTTGTTTTTATGTTATTTCCTTTTTCCATTCGTTGGACTCGATGACGGATAATAGTGTCAACATCTACGTTCTTCATTTTAGAAGTGAAGAACATGGGAATCTAATCATGCACAACTAAACCCCTACCTCAGAGATTTTTCGACCAAGGTCATAAGGAAACAGATGCAGTTGTTGGGGATATATGGAAGTCGATGACGTCGGCATTCCTCGATTTTCAGTTTGTTTTTTCGAAGATGTTCCTCATCTTCATGAGTGTTATTCCCTGGGGAGCACGTTCTTTGATGGATAACATGTTCTTCGATGGAGAGAGTAATCGTCCCAAAGGGTCTTCACTCCCAAATCCACCAAATTGAAAAGTAGCCAACATAGTAGAATATGTTGTCTATTTTAATATTGGCACCCAAAAGGTTAGCTTAATTAATTAATGGAAAGTTTTCATAATAAATTAATGGAGATTTTACATAATTAATGTAGGGAGTTGAGAGGTTTTTTCTCCAATAATGTGGGGCTCGGGTGGTCCCCACCACGAAGCATTGTATTAGGGTTTTTACTAGCTCGGGTGGACCCACCACCGAGCATTCAAGTTGGGAGGTTTTAATCCCTTGTGGTTCCCACCACCATATCTTTTATATGGGAGGTTTATTATTAATAAAATAAAACATTATTTTATTTTATTTTCCATTCCCACGAAAAACCCCAAAAACTATCTTTTACCCTCGACCTACTACTATAGAGGTGTAGGTATCCTTAAGAAAATACTGATGCTGTGAATTTAATGTTGTCCTTGGATTTAAATTATGAGCACTAGTTTAATAGTTATAAACACCCACTTGTACGTTGACTGATCGTACACAAAAACTGTTCAGAAATTCAATCTGGGTACATCGGGCCTCAGAATCACGCACCGTCAATTTTCATGGACTCATAAAATTACCATATATTTAAAAATAAATAAATGAAAATTTTGAGTCTTTGCAGGTATCCCTTACCAATCCATGAAGGAAGGCTATGTTTCCCACATCGTTTGATTTGACAACATGACGCATGACATTGTTCATAACATGAAAACTCATTCCACTGTATATGGATAACTACAATTTTTGTGCTCCTATGAACTATAAATCATGTAGCTAATAAATTAAAATAAATATTTAATATTCATGTGGGTTTTTCAATTTCATCACTATTGCCTTTGATTCCACTTTGAATAATTCCACAATGTCCAAAAATGAGATGAACACCCTCCAATAGTGGAAGAAGTTGTATATGAGTCACCCTATATAAATAATCAATCATAACAATCCATTTAAACACACAACCAAATTACTTTGTAAAATCTACTTTCCACACCAACATTGGACCACCGCTATAATTGGTGTCCAGATTTTGGTCTCCAAATCATTTAGGGGAAACAAAACCTATCGAACCGCACTGCTTCCATGCCAAACTGGGAACCCTAGTCTATTATATATCTTTATTCAATATCTCATCACACTACATAACTCTATTAATATTTCCTCCATTCTAAATTTATACTTGTATAAATGATCCATTTCACTAATTATTGGTCGAACATTGGTCAATTTCATAGTATTTTTCAAACTATCTGCAAAATGGAATACATACATTGAATACATGCTGAATGGAAGAAGAAATCTATATAGCATAAATGTGAGGAATGGAAATTATCCATGATTTGTTTGGATTCTCTATTTTTGGACAATAAATCATCAAATTCATAGAATAGTAAAAGTAAGATCAAATCCTATTTCTAGGAAGATAATAATATATACCAATGATTTAAAAAAATGACCCTGAAACCAAATAAATGGAAAATATTGAATTTTTTACATAAGATAATTAAATAAGGATTAAATCTAATAAATTCAACATTGTACCACAAGTTTGTTTTGATCAATGATAAAAATGATTCAATTTTGTTGTTATTGGTGATATCAGTGAACTCCGTTGGTGAAGAATAACTCCTTGTACATAATGTTGATCCATTATCTCGTTGTTGTTAAAAAAAGAACTCCTCGATAATCACTCCATAAAAATCCCATGGGTTATGTGGATAACCGATTTATTTTTTCACAATTGGGATTAAATATACATGAACATAGTCGTGGTGACTAATTTTTCAATTTTATTTATTTTATTTATTAATCCACCTAACATAGAACATAATAAAAACACTTGATACAAAAAATGTTATGTCACACCACATGTTACTCTAAGAATCCATAATAAAATTTTGGACTTAGATTTCTCATATGGAACCTCATTGAAGAGATAATATTATTATTTCATAAAAACAACACATATGTGACATAATATGTATAATATTTTTAATATATCCAAATTTTGTCTCTCTAAGATGTAGTATCATGTGTCGACTCATCACCAGTGTTCCAAAATATTCAACGATATATTTGAATGATGTAAAATTAAAAAAAACAAGTCATTTTAATACTAACTAATGAAAATAGAAGATGAAATGGCCATTTTCATTGGTAGATGACAAATTATAAACCTTTAATCACATATTAATAGATTAATTATTGATCAATACAATAACATATCATTTTCATTGTAATCATTGAATAGAGATCCCTATATGAACAAACTAAATAAACATATTTCCTTGAAAATTATCATTAAATACATTTTTGATAAACATTATAATTTATTTCAATAAATTAATCATTCCTTATGACATTGTAATAAGATTTATCAAATAGTTTTATAGAAAAGAAGTGGCATATAAATCATTGTCCTCATACGATGTTCAAGACCTTTTTTTAAAATAATTAACCCTTATGACAAGATACTCAATTTTTTAATATTAATGAGTTTCTTTTATTTCATTGAGATATCTTTTTCCGTATAAAATAATTATTTATACCGAATATTTATTATAGTAAAAACATTCAATTATTTTCCATAATTAAGCATGGCATATCTTGTTAGGATACCACTTATATGAATCATTTTTCTCAAAAATAGAAAACACTATATAGTTCCACTTTCATATTTTAACTCAATATACAAACTTATATAAAATATTTATTGAATAATTATTTTTTCTCTTGGGATATTTATAAATACTAAAAATTATTTACTCCGTTTTCAAAATATTTAATTACTATAATCAAATATGAAAATATAATTAGTAATTAGTAGAAATAAAAAAATATATTTTGATATATGAATTCATTCAATCTTATTTAGATAAATATAGTTTTTCATCTTGATCCAACCATTTTATTTTCACTTAACCAATAATTAGTCTATAAAATGTTTAATATTCTAGTATTTTGATAAACACCGCTAAAAACATTATAAACTTTTCCCCCTTAATTTTCAAATTAATTTACCACTAACAGGTTGAAAACACAATATGTAACTTGGGATATTCAATTAATTCCATCAAATATTGTGATCATGTTTGTTGTTCAGGGTTATATGAAGCAGTCTTTTCTTCCATTCTTCAAAAAATTCTTGGTCAGTTATTTTATCTACCATTTCCTTCTATTTGTTCATTCCATTCCATGGTGATGGATACATAGAGAAAAGAAAAAATATTGAATTCCAATTTATTATTCCATTAATTCAATGAAGATGTTCTTTAGTAATCGAAACTAATTTTCCTAACTAACTTGATTTCAATTTTTCATTAGAACTATTTTATTCATAAATCATTAATAACCAACATTGGCATGAAAATTAATTTCTATTTAATCAATTATAAAATATTTTTTTAAATTTTCCAATGAAATTATTAATAGATTTGATTAAGGAAGTATCATTAACATGTTTCTTCTTATTACAAAAATACTCCTTTTCAATATCATTGATATATCTAGTTTCAACATTGTATTATTATCTCTTTGAAACACCCTTTGGATAACCTCCTTATAAATATAGAATGAGATTTTATTTTTATTACTCATTACATATTTATTGTCTAGTTTCTTATAAATTTTTTTATTCTATTTTAAGATAATCTTTAATGTTTCAAAAACCAAACCATGAAATGGGTTATTTATTTCATAAGACACCCCTTCAATTCTGAATTTTTATCCAGAGGAATAATATAACTTTTTTTTAATTATTTCTTTCCAGATTGATTGTAAATAATCTTCATAATCCCTATGATGTAAAAATCATGAATCTCTATAGTACTAATATTTTTTTAAGTCACATTCATGTTTTTTAATCAAAATTAATTTTTAATTTATTTGAACTAAAATTTTATCTATTTAAAGATAAATTTCATATATCATTGGCATGGGATTCTCAATAATTTTTCAGGGGTAACCAAATGTAATATTTTAGATTCCTTTGATAATCATATATCTTATCAAATTATGAATTAATATCATTTTGTACATTAATCATATCAATAATCTTCTGTATTACAATTTTCAATGATTCTTTCCAGACATAATTTTCATTACATAGTATATAATTTAAAATAACTAATTTTTATAATATTCATAATTCTATGATTTCATTATTTCACAATAATTAATTTTATATTCATTAAAATTATCTTTTACTAAAAAACATATCCCTTAGATTAAAAATTACGAGTTTCAAATTTCCCTTAAAACTATTCACATTCCTTCTCTAAACATAAATATGATTATGAATCTATAAATTCATAAATAAAATTGTATTACATAAGAATAAATTTGTTATATTTATTAATAAAAACATTATCCCTAACAATTGGATGATTGGTCCCTTTCTTATTTTCCTTATTCGAAATCATTCTATTTTACCATATTGACATAATCCATTTTTGATCTGATTAATTTAAATATAGAGTGTTATTTAAGTTAATTTTCCTCTATATTTTTGAATTTTTTAATCATTATTCCATCGATGATGAAAAAACACTATATAATCCTACAAAAATTATCATTATATATTTGGAGGATTTAGTTTTCAAGTTAATTTCATATTTTTTCCATTAATCCATCATTAATGGCCTTTATTGAAACCATATCAATCATAAATTAACATTGATGTTGTTTTAAATAATCCCTTTCATAATAGTTATATAAATTCCAAATAAAATCATTCTATATAAATTTGAACTATGTACTTCCAACTATTTGAAAAAATAAACATTCCACTTTAAAGAAGACATTATATCATTGAATAAGATGTCAATATTAAATGTTGTTGATATCATCCAGGTAGTTGAATCTAAAAATGGATGTAGAATAGTTGAAAAGGAAAACAATTTGTAACTAAAACCACATGTTGGAAACAATATCCCAGATGACTGGTGTCACCCAAAGTGGAGGTGATTTAGGGAGAAAATTATTTTTATATTGACATTTAAATAAAGCGAAATTATTGGAAATTCATAACTTTTGAAACGGAATTTGTTTAGTCTATCTATCTAAAAGAATAATATTTTAAAAAAGAGGTGAAATAATCATAGAGGATCCTAAATTTTACTTACCTCACCATCTAATGTCAAGTTTCTAGCTTGTGGAGTATAGACATTGTGAAATACTATTTCTCCTTGGCTATTAAAAATAGTGCAAATGACTATTGTTTTAGGATTGGTTCTCTATTGAGTATAATGGTTACTGCCACTTTTTTTATCTACTGAAAATTATCTTAAAAAATCGGTTCATAAAATATATGTATTGTTATACCTCAATAAGGATAACATAATTATTTATAGAATACCCACCAATATTTTCTGATAGAATATAAATATATATATATATTCTAGGTGTTACCTTTATCTCTGTATACCATAAATGATTAATTAAATATTATTAAAACTACACTAATTTATTATACAAGTATTATAGAAATTTGTAATCATTTATCTATATAAACCATATGAGATTAATTTTATATTAAGATAATTATTCTTCAATATTATCTATATTACACTAAATATTTAAAAATTATGTGATTTGTAAATATACATCAACGGATTAAATTTAATTTATCAAATACTCCTTAAATACAAAATAAATGTATATATATTTTATCTAACTTCTAATAATAGAATCAAACGATATTATTATACCAGGTCATTAAGGCCACGTATAATCATATACAATGTTCTCTCTATCATAACATAGTCTAAAGCGTTATTTTATGTTATCTAAGTCATAATATTCATTATTGAATTTAATTTAATATGTGTCACTTCATGATATCATCATTACTAAAATGGATCCTTAATTAACAATCGATCATATACTGTTAAATGTATATCTACAAAATAAAATTATATTAGGTTCCATATATGTACTCTTAATATTGGTTTGATACTTTATATCTTCTTTCAATATACAAATTCCTTACCATAGTAAACTCATATGAATAATCATGTAGTATACTAACTATAAAGTACATAACATGGTTACTAATTAAGACACTAATACATAAATAAAAACACACAAGGAACCATTATTTATCAAAAAATAATTAAATAATGTTTCATTATTATGAAATATTGTTAGGAATATATTTTTTAATTATTTTCACTTGTGAAAAATATAACATATTTTTATAGTGAAATGATCATTTAATTTTAAGATATTGAAAATTTTGAAAAAAATAACACTTGTTTAATAATGGACATACATATAAAATAATGGGTTACATAGTATTACTAAATACCATCTAAAACCTATATATATATGTGTGTATATTAAAAAAGTCAAAAGTTGTCATATAAATCCTTAAAATAGCCCAAAAAGACACAAACAACCATGGGAATATATTAAAAATACTATTATACACATTTGACCTCTCTAATAAATATACCAAAAAAGTACTCATCACAAAACCCAAAACAATAAAAATAAAAATATAAAGATAAATTCATACTTACTAAATCATGAGAAATGGGATCTTCATATAACATAAAATGAGGTGCGTAGGTTGTGATTACATCATACTCAGAAAGAGGTCACCACATGACCCCTACCAATATATCATGAACCCAATGTCATGTAATAGAAATATAATCCTGATGAATTACATGATATTAAATCCAACATGTTTTTTTTATAAATATAAGCAACCGTCATAATATTCCACTAGAACTGGCACTTGACCAAGCACCCAACACACCCCAAGGGGATTACCAATCCCACTAGGCTATTAAAAAAATAATGTTATCTTATTAAAAAAATCATGATGACTTTATACATAAAATAGATGAAATTAGAATCATTATTGATTTAAATTTCAGTATGACACATTAATTTGAAGTCACACATGCTAAAAATTAAGCAATATAAGAAAAAAATAAAATTTGTAAAAAACTAAATAGATTACAAATAATACTACAAATCACCATCCAATAGACACTATCAAATGTTCTCCTATAATCAAATCCTAATATCAACATATAAATATTACAATTTATTTATTTAATGAAAACTAGATTTTCCTATTTGGATAAAACTACTAAGTTAATAAAATTAAAAAATGAAAGACATGATCAAAAATCCTATATGACAAGAGTTTAAACTCAATCATAACAATATATACCAATCCAAGAACCAAAACCAAAACCTATAATTTATATTTATCTCTTACATTATGTGGTGTGTGTAGTGTGTGTGCATGACATATATGTAGGTAATAAACATAGAGTGTATTCAATTATCTCTAAAATAAACCGAAAATAATAGTTTAAAATATGAATGAGAAAAGGAAAACAAAACAACATAAGAAACCATTTTATAAAACATGTATTTATATTAAATTAAATAAATATGGTCACATGAAAATCATTACATTGGAATAAGCCTCATTTATTAAAAAATACATTTTGAAATACCTTTATAAAAATCTGCCAATGTAAAATATATTATAATAATTACCTTTTTATATTAATATTTTATGAAATGGAATTAAGATGGAAAAATCTGTGTAATGAAATAAAATAAAAATGAATTTAATAAATAAATAAATTTCAAATAATTTAATAAATCATAGAATATGTAATAATAGTAAATATGTAAAATAAAAAATAATTAAAACATCGTCCATAAAGTGAGATAAGAAAAAAAATTACCCCAAGAATAATCTGAAATATATGAGTTTGTGTGCCAACCATTCGCCTGAAAAGGAATCTTGATCATACTTATAGACTACTGACCAAATATTTGCATCTAAATAGAAAATAAAAACATTTCACTTGTGGTAAGATAAAATTACCACAATATATTATGGGGCCAAAATATATAGAATAAACTAAATGTTATTTATCCTGCTAATTGTATCCATGTGAAATAAAAAGAAATCTTCTATAAACAGATTTTTTATGTTATGAATAGTAGGGAAAAATCAATATTAAAAATCAGAAACCATTATTTTATCAAAAATCCCATTGGATACAACTATATAAAAAAGTATCCTTTTTTTTAAAAATCTCACTACCACTTGAAATGGTTAAACATAGTTTTAAATGAAAAAATAACCATTCAAAAACAAATATTTTAAAAAAATGAAATATCAAATTCATAATATTTGTGTTAATTAAAAACAAATCCTCTTTTAAACCATATATAAATATAAAATATTATATATAGTTATAATCATATCTCATTCCATATATTCATATATCCTTATGTGAATGTGTGCACATTCCAATATATATATATATATATATGTATGTGTGTGTGTGTGTGAATATGTGCACATATATGTGTTTATAAGAATCAACAATGAAAGAAGTCATCCTTTACTCAAATCCTAAGTGAATAACAAAATGATATAAAATTTTAACATATAAAATGCTACATAATAAAATATCATAGTAATTTATGTGACATGTCAACTTCAATTATAGTATGCTTCACTTTCTAGTGTAATAATCGCATAATATAGTTAAGCGAAATTGATAATTTGATAAAAACCAAAATTTCAAATTGATAGAAATTGAATTGTGATCAACATAGTACTTTTTTTCAATTCATCATGTCTGAAATATCATTGTGGAATATGAATATTTTTTAGAAATAGTTGAGTTTTAAGTGAATATTTTATAATACAAAAATTTACAAAAAAAATCTCGTTTATGACATTATATACTTATAATAATAACACATGTAACACATCATGGTTTTAAAATAGAAATATCAAATTTGATTGAATTTATGAAATCAAACAACATTATTATAAAATAATATAACACCCCAATACATTATGATTTATTTCATATTAGAAAAATTTAAGATCTTTAATAACATTCATTTAATGAAACATGAGTTTTGAACAAAATGGGATACTGAATTGAAACATAATTATTCAAATATGGAAATTATATCCATGTCATTATGTTGAAGGGCAAGAATAATTATAAATAAATTATGAAAATAATATGGTTTACACATGAATCAAATAAATTCAATGTTAATATACTTATAACAAATAAAATATAACTTCATGAAAGAGAATGAAATGTTCACTAAAAAAATTTCCTCTAAAAGAAGGATTAGTCAATCATTACCCATTTTATTTAAAATTAATTTTTTCCAATTTCTACATGTTTATTTGATATTATATAATTTATATTTTTAATTTATATTTTTAAATTGTATTTTTGTGATTTTATTATTGTTTTATGGTTAGTTTAATTATTTATTGAATAGTGAAAAATATAAATATTAATTTGAAAATAAAATTTTACTTAAATTATTTATAAACATAATTTATATATTTAATTTATAATAATGTAGTCATAGTTCAATAATATTACAATTTTAAAAATTCACATCATTGGAATCAGTTTAATTTTTAATTTTGTTATTAAAACACAATGTACATATCATAATTTTCTCTAAAATAGATCTTTCTTTCATCATGTCTATGGTTTAATTTTAAAATAATTATGCCTCTTATTAAAATTTAATTCATAAAAATTTATTTCATTATTAGAATCACTTATATTACCTTATATTATCAAGTTAATTTTGGCCCATATTTAATATTTAAAATGTGAAAAAACCGGTTACTATAGATAACGTAACATTTTGTTTACTCGAGTGGTCAAACTAATAAGATAGGTGTTAAAATAAAATTAATCATGGAAACAAAATATGTCTATATTCAGACATTAGAACCAATATGTGTTCATAATGAACTGTTTTGAGGGCATTATAAATGACAAAAAAAATTTATCACATTATCTTTAAAAAATTCAATTGTTTTTCCTTTCACCCACTTTTAAAATGCCACCACCCTCCACAACTCCCCACACATCCAAAATCTATTTCATTAGACTACTCCTAGTCATATATATTCCTTAATAATATCCTAACACCTGATATTTCATTGCTTCATTATGAATCATTCTTTTTAAGGTTTTAGGTCAATCTAAAAGTGTCTCTCTGAAAAAAAATGTGACATTTTTAAATATGAATATTTATTTTATTCCTTATTACTACTAAATTAATTATTTTTTAAAAAATTATAATATAACAAAAGAATTTATATATTATATTCTTATATATTTTTATGTTAAAATAATAACCCATACTTAACCCCACTTTCATTAACATAGGAAAAAAAATAGTCAATCGTGGTTACTGTGGATAACTACCTCACAAACTGACATAATTCGTTTTATATTACCTCCCTTCATGAAATGATATGACGATGGATTTGAAATATTTATATTATATTTAAGAACTTATTATTCTTATTAAAAAAGTATATCACATATGGATTATTACTTTCTAGTCTATCGGGGATATGATAATGTCACTCGTGTTTGCGTTGAACTGCTGCCTCACAAAATGATGTGTTTGATTTTTCATTTATACCTTACATTTGTTATACAA
This sequence comes from Viscum album, assembly GCA_963277665.1. Taxonomy (NCBI): domain Eukaryota; kingdom Viridiplantae; phylum Streptophyta; class Magnoliopsida; order Santalales; family Viscaceae; genus Viscum; species Viscum album. Next base: position 259,701,251 of record OY728133.1, on the reverse strand, counting down.
ATTTTTATGCAAAACAATATATTTTATATGATAATATGTAAAATTACTAGTTCAAATATTATATTTCTTCTAACTTCTCACAATCCTAAATGTTGGAATACAATATTCTCATGTGTATACTACCACCTCCATGTAGTGATGAGAAATGTTTATCATTTTATTTTCAGATTGATAAAAATATGCATTAACTTTAATAATATAAATTAACAATATTACATTATTTTTAAAATTAAATTATAATATAATAATTATATTCCTTTTATAATACTTAATGACAAAATTAGATTCAATATTCATCAATATGTATGGACTACTATCTCGAGGGTTGTTGTCGATCATTTTATCTCAATAAATTAATTAATTAATATAAATATGTATTTATTGAATATATGTTGTATTCATATCATTTTAAAAATTATGGATATTATGTAACTATGATAGAATTAAATGGTCCAAAATTACTATACTAAATTCTACATGAAATTCAAAGAAACTATCACCAGTGTGAGTGATTTTAACAAAGATCTATTTCTAAACATTCATAAAATATTATACGTAAATAATATATGAAATTAGATATATATTTTTATTTAATATATTTATAATAATATTGTTTTTATTGTATGAGATGTTTCAGATATATATAAATAAATTAAAATATGAGGAAATTGTTTCTCATCCCAGTTTTACTTCGATGATACATGTGTAATAAACACATCATATTCATAATTATGGTGTATATAATTAAAAATTTGATATGTTATATCATGAATGTATTTATATTTATTTTAGTTTGTCTTTCATTTTATGTTATTTAATTCACGGGTCTTATGATTCATAATATACCAAATTGGAAGGGGTTTATATCCCAATCTCATATGTTTTATATTTATATTTTTTAAGTCTCACTTTTGTGAATTATTTTAAATAACTATCTTATAATTAATTAATTTTATTCTTATCTGGTTATTACTTAACATTTCCATGTAAAAGTACCATTTTTAAACTGTATAAAACATGATATTATTGAGAAAATAATTTTAATAAAATCATTATTTATTTTTCTCTTGATTTGAGAATATATTTTTTTCAAAAATCATGTTTTTCAAAAATATTTCAATTTTCTAACCATTATAAAAAAATTAAAATTTATTTTCCCCCATTTTCACTTTTTAATAGAAAATTTGAATCCAATATTAATTTTATTTTATTTAAAATTTTTGATTGGACTTTCTAAAAAATGTGAAAGGAATATTTTTTTAACATATACTACATAATCAGATTTTTATCCATAAAAAACACAATGTTTTAAATCATATTTTACAATTTTTCAATGTTTAATTTCTATGATAGTTATTTTATAAATTTTTTGTGAACATTTTTCTTAGAATTTTATTTTCAAAATGAAAATGATATTTTCCACAGAAATTATTTAATGATATATTTATAACATTTATACTCATCAAATACGTTAAATGTAGCACCATAAATATTTGGTATGTAACCCTTTGTTTATTCTTTCATGTATATATTATATATTTGTGAATTTTGGAAGAGTATGGAGAATAATAAATGTGTTTTGGGTATAAATAGTGGTTCACAGGCTGGACATGGTTTTTCCAAACCACAAGACAGCCTAGGAGAAACTATTTTCATTGATAATGGATTGGATCTCTTGAGGTAGTGGCTTTGGAACGGCTGGCACATGGTTTTGGAGACCATGAATGGAGACCATGTGAATTTTCATCCTTAAGGTAATGGTTAATGCATATTTAGTGCACTTTTTCCCTAACCGTGCAACTAAACCATACACAGGTGAAAACCAACTACTTGAAAAGAGGATCTAACACATTTTATTCCATTAACATACTCTTTATTCCACCAATGAATCCATAAACCATTAGTTTTCTTCCATAAACATCATGTAAATTTCACCCACTGATCTGGAGGTGATTTGAAGTCATCAATTACTGATTAGAATCCAATTCTACACAGTGTGTGATCATTCATCATTGTTCGTGATGTTTTTCTTAGATCTACTTCACCCCTCATCTCGATTTCTTAGATCTTCAATTAATGTGGGATTATCAAATGACGTGGATGATGAATAATTTTAGATTTGGAAATTTTTGTGATAGGGAAATAGATATATGGTTGGTTCATGAAGTTTAACAAGATCTCATAGGCGTTCTTCATCTGTTAACTATTTTCGAAAAAACTCTTCAGGAGGGTGGCTTCACTCTAGATTCCCCTTTGTAAAACTGATTATATATGTTTCAAATTTATGTTTATTGAATGAAAATTTATTATGAAATTAGTGTGAAAATCATAATATAAATCTTTTTGGTGATGATTTATTATTTTTGGTGAAATTGTGGAATTTTTGTGATTTAATGTGCAATGTGATTTAGTTTCATGGTATTAAAATGTAATATTTTGAATCTTTTTTTTTCAGGATTTACAAAATGGGTTGTTGAAAAAAGGGTTTTCAAAAAAATTAAATTTTAAACTGGTTATTCCCATAATTTTATTGGCGTGGTTTTGAGCATACATGGTGTGTGTGTTCATATTTCATTAATAAGGTTTGGTGGAAATATGACTTTCTTCTCAGTGCCAAATAAGTAATGGAACAAGGGAAATTATTACCTTCGGATGATAGGGTAGATCCTCGAGATAACATTCATGATTACAAAACTGTCAAAATGAAGCAAGCATAGTTGGTAACGATGTTGATTATAATAAAATAGTTTCCAAAAATATAGTTTGTGTAATGGTTTCAAAAGAATGGTTAAGTTGAATTTTTAAAAAATAGCTTTCATCAAAAATGTGGTGATTGTAGTACATAATTATCTGTAGTTATTATCTAATTTTGATGTTGTTTTATATAAATTGTTTTAGGAGTTTTTAAAATTTAGTTATAAAAAATTTTGTAAATAGTTTTATAATATTATTACATTTAAATGTTGTTAACTCTTCTATGATAGTGAAATGAGTAGGGAAGTCACTGGGGAAAATCTAATGAGTTTTAGTACTCACCCCTTCCTTGGAACATAAGTGATTTTTCAGATTTCATCTACTATGACATTGAAAAAAGGTAAGGTATCACACGTCTTTAGCACTACATCATGCTACATTGATATTTTGTGATGTTGAAGCCTATAGCTTATTGAGAATGAAGTATTGTGGTCATATTGGAATTTTATTATTTGTCTTCCACTATCTACATGGATGTTAGTTTGAATTCAGTTTCGGTACACTTTTTTGTTTTTTATATATAAGAATTTATTGATTTTCCATTCTTTTTATAATGCTTCATATAGTGGTTTGGTTAGATCAGTTTTATTGGTTGTGTTGTTTTATTAATAAATGGTAAATCATTCCCCATATTTGTTCATACCCATTGGAATATATTGCATGCCATTAGAATCATGGGGATGTCACTTAAGGCCTTGTATGTCCTCCAAAGTTTTCATGAAATTGATGATAATGAGGGATTTTTCAAATGGTATCAGTTTTTTTGGGCCAAATGCATTTTTAACATAAGTGGTATCATGATTTTATTTTCTTTGTGGAAAAAGTAGTCATCTGTTTTATTTTCCTTGTAGATAAATTCATTATAATATATACCTTTGGTTGTGATCATAAAAATGAGTGGGATTTTTGAGAATAGAAATGTAGAACATTAAAATATGTAGCTATCCTTTTTATGATGAACATCTAGTTACTAAGGATTTTGGAACATAATTGTTTTGCAGAAATACATAGGATATTAGAATCTCATTGTCATTGGTTTAACCAATGAGATGTGCATGAAATGTTTTAAAGTAATGAATTCCAACTAGGATTTAATATTTCATTTTTATTAATGATATACTATTTTATGGACTGCTGTGATTTTTGAAAAATGATTCTTTTATTTGCAAAAAAAATATTTTTAAAAGAGAATAATTGTTCTATTTTAAAAATTGATAGATTTTCCAAATCGTGTATAGTGTTTTTCAAATATGTTTTAACATGAAAAAGTTTAATTTTGGAAAACCATGGTGTGACAGTTTATCGTGTAAAATATGAAATGGAAAGACTTCATATGATTGAGAGTGAGACTTATTGAATTTTTTGTTGTTTTGAAAATGGATCATGGTAGGCATTGTTGAAAGCAACCAGAAAAAGTTATTGAAATTATGGTTTCACCGAATCCATAGGTGAACCAAGAGCTAGTTCATATTATAATCCATGAATTTTAAGCTATTAAAAATTGGGAATTAGTGGAATGAGCTGGGCATGTGGGTCATTTCACCCAATTCCAGAAACAAAATCCACTAAAAATCTATGAGATTCTGAACTTAAAAAGGAAGAGGTGAATCTGAATAGAATGAATTTTTCCTTTTATTTCATCGGAACACCCATAAGGCTAAATTTCATTCTAGAGATGTATATATTGGAAGATATTGCACATCAGAGGTGGGTTCTTGAGGTTTAGGAAAAGGTGGATCAATGATTTGGTTTGGATGATTTTGAGGAATTTTTCCAAAAAAATTATATCCCCACATGTTATGGATTCTATGGATAGAATTTTTCATCCTACAAAAATAAAATCACTTCTTCATAAGGAATGTAGTAAATTTCCAGAATGTAGTGATCTTTGTACCCAATGTTGCTACTATTGTGGCCTTTATGAAACCCATATTTGATTTGGGGATGAGGTTGGATATTCTCTTAATGTTTATTGGGCTATGTATTACTGAATATACAAAGATGGTAAATAAAGAAATGGTTTCAGAATGATAGATCTTAGGATCCGTAGGTGGATGAATTTTATTGATACACATGGAAGATTTATGGAACTCAAATTGTGGATGAAAGTTGAAGATGTATTTCTAATTCCATAAGGCGAGTTGGAATTAGAATCATACAGTTGGATTGGTGAATATTCCTCTGAGACCCCTGAAAATAGTCAGATATTTTCAGTGGGGTTCCTTTGACAACCTGAATTGATATTCAAAAACACCACCTAGACCATTCTATAATAGCAACAACATGTGACATCTTAAGTGCTATTGTCATAGTGATTTGAGTTCATGTGATCGAGACACTTCTTACATGTCACAAGCATAATACGCTTCTATGGGGTGAGGACATCTGAATTAGTATTTTCAGCATAGTAGAGCTGGAAATGTTGGTTCTTATGATACAATGAATCTTCAATAGGTTAAATATCATCATGGTTAGAAGATGAAGAGTGCAGTAATGAAGAAGTTATGTGGAGAAGAGAAGATTATAGTGGATTATCAGGATAGATCATCTATGGTGAGAGTTATGATTTTATTTAATTCTACCATCATTCATGTGTTTTTTTATACTGGTGAATCTCATTCCATTATTTCTTATTTTTTTGAAGATTTTTTATGGTTAAAACATAATATGATTCAATTTGTTATAAAAATTCAACCTCTTCTAAGGGAAAGCTATTGTCGATCCATTATTTGGTGAACATGTTCTATAATAGTTGATGGTGCTAAGCTAATATCAGAATTATCAGTATTGGATATGAATGTCTATGATGTAATCTCGTGTACAGATTGGTTGAAAATGTATAATGCTCATATAGACTATTATTAGAGGACAGTTAGTTTCATGATAAAGGATGGCTTTGACTATCTCTTTAAACATGAGAGGGCTCTATAGAATGTGGAAACCGGCATGTTAGAACCAGTAGTGGGAATGATCTCTTACTCGTTGGTGGTGTTGACTTAGGCATTAGTTGAAGATATCAATAATATTAGTTTACTAGTAATTTTTGTTCAATTCCATGATTTTTTTTCACAGAAGCTTCTTAGGGTTTCCACCCATTAGTGAAGTGGAGTTTAAGATTAATCTCGTTCCATGGACATGTCTGATTTACCTTTCATCTTATATAATCTAATGCATGGAATAAAAAATAATATGGAACTCTTCATATTTGTGTAAATTATCTTAAACATATCCATGTTATGATAATGAATATATATCCACTTTTATGCCTTTATGATCTGTTTGATCAATTTAAGGGGGAATAATGGTTCTCTAAAACAGACTTTCACTCTGGGGATCACGAATTTCATTTTTAGAAGGATGATTTTCTACAACATTTAGATGATGATATAAAAATTATGAATATATTGTAATTCATTTTTATATTACTAATTCATTATAATTCATTATATAATTAATGAATATGATATTTTAGTGATATTTGGAGTCTTCAGTTTTGGCGTTTGCGGATGACATCATTGTTCCTTCACGGAAAATGGAAGACCACGAGGAACACCTAGAAATAAATTTCTAAACCTTAAGAGATCTTTATTTAAACGTTAAACTATAAAATTGTGATTTTTGTATAAAAGGGTTATTCTATCAGAGAGATGTAATTTATGAAAAAGGAGTTTCCGTAGATCCAAAAAAGATCGATTTTCTTATCTCATTGATGATACTAAACAATGTGTTTGAAATATGATGTTTTCTTGGTCTAGATGGTTTTTAATGACTCTTTTTTGTGACATTTCATATTTAGTCTCTCCAATGGAAGCTTTGATAAAGAATAATTTCCCACTACAATGGACTGAGGAATGCGAGAAATATTTTAAAGTTCTAAAAGTTATCCTTACATTGAAAACTATCTTGATACATCCTGAATCAATACAAAGGTGTGTCGTGTACTGTGATTCTTTGAGATTAGGGTTGGGGTATGTTCTCATGCAATGTTACCATGTTGTTTCTTATAGCTCAAGGAATATAATATATCATGATAAGAATAACCCAAAATGTGATTTGAAATTAGTTTCACATGTCCAAGCCTTGAAGACTTGGAAACATTACATCATTGGTGAGAAATTTGATCTGTACATGGATAATATGATCTTGAAACACATTTTACACAAGATATATTGAAATTCAGGAAAATCATATGGATTTATTATATCCAGATGTTCAAATTTTACTTGATATATACACTAGGTAATGGAAATTTGGTAGTTGATGCATTAAGAAAAATGTCATGTGCTAAGTCAGAAAAATAAGATTCATACGAGTGGTAGTTGTTGAAGATCCCAGATGAAAGGCATGTGGAATGTGAATATTGAGGCGATGTTTTGGTTTTATTCTTAGTTTTGTTAGTTCCTTATTTTGTAAATTTGGTAATATAGGGACAAAAATCTGATGTAGTGTATGTGTAATTGAGTTCAAAACTCAATGGCGGGGATACCATTGAGGGGAGGAAACTGAAAGAGAGTTTAGTTCTAGGGTTTTGAGATCATATAGGTGTATCTATGGATAATCAATAAAAACTTCTTCCATTCTACCACCATTTGAGATGGGTTCTTCAACCATGAATACAGAAAATGTATATGTATTTGAGTGAAATTTTTTTGTGGAATAGTACGAAATGTAAGGTGTATGAGTTTGTTTCATAGTGCATAACTTGTAAGCAAGGTAAAGAAGACCATCATAAACTAGTGGGAATGTTGTAATATTTAACTATCCCTATATGGATATTGGGGAAAATAGAGATTCATGTTTTCACAGGTCTCCCAATAATAGTTAGGAAACATGATGCCATATGGGTGACAGTGGATCAAGTCACCAGGTATGCTAATTTCTACACTATTTTTGAAACTCATTTGGTGGGTCATCTAGCCAAAATCTATATCCATGAATTTGAAGAGTGTCATTTAATACAATTTTTTATAATTCCAGAGAGAGATTCGAGGTTCAAATCTAATTTGTGGAAATCCTTACATAAATCCCTTTGGGATTTGTTGAGTATGAGTATGTCGTATCATCCTCATATGAATAGAAAATAAAAAAATATGATACAAACAGTGAAAGATATTTTGCGGTATATTATCATGGAATTTTGTAGCTCATTGGATGAGCCTATTCAATTGGTAGATTTCTCTTATAAAATCACTGATTTGGACATGATATATATGTCTCCAATAAAGCATTGTATGGTAGTCCAGGTTCTTCTCCACCGTGTTTGGTGGAAATAAGTGATACTTCACTAGTTGGTCCAGGAGTTGTCTAATAATCAATAGAAAATATTCATTTGATCCTAAAAATAAATGAGCTTTCTCAGTGTCATTAGAAGTCATATTCAGATCATCATCGGTGGTTATTGTCATTCGTGATGACTGATAATGTGTTCTTACTAATTTCTCCAAGTCTTGCACGTCATCCTTTTGGGATGTTGATAAATTTATCTTCGGAATACATATGTATAGTGTGGTGAATAAGGTGTTACAAATATCTCAATTGAGATGATATAAACCTGATCTGGGCCATGTGAATAGACGGTATCACATTGATCTATAATTGGATTCTTCGTTGGAACATATCCTAATGAAAATTGTTGATAGGTAAGAAAAAATATTGCATGTAAAAAATGATCATTCTAGTGCAATATTTGTGTGAACATGGTCAGATTAAGGAAGAGACATTGGAATGAGAGAAATGGATGAATGATAAATAGTCAGTGCTATTTTAAGAAACTTTCAGTTTGAAACATTCCTATAACGGAAAACCAGTGGTGAGGAGAATGTGAAACCCCAGTTTTATGGTATGTAACCATTGATTTGTGATTTTATGTACATATACATTATGGGAGATGTTTGGATGAGTTGGGAGAACATTAAATTTGTTTTGGGGATACTTATAAGGTGCACAGGCTGCAGACATGTTTTCCAAACTATGCTACTCCATAGGAGAAACTGTGCCCATTTAAAATGAATTGCGTCTTCTGAGGTACGAGACTCGGCATAGTTGGCAAAAATTTGAGGAGACCATGCAATGAGACCATGAAAATGGCTATTCTGAGTCATTTCCTAACACAGGTTTTGCATACAATTAGAAAAACTATGCGACTATACTATGCATGGGTTAAACCCAACTCTTTTAAAAGTATATATAATTTGTTTTTGGCTTTAACATACTCATTTTTACTCTTATGTAGTTATAAATCTCGATTTTCTTCCCCAGTGGTCCTGGAATCTTCTCTCATTGATCTATAGGTGATCCAAAGGCTTCACTTGGTGATTAGAATCTGATTCTTCATGGTATCTGATCATTCTTCATTGATCATGACATTCTTCCTAGATCAAGTTCACCCCTCATCATATATTCTTATATCTATGAATTATTTGGGTATATCTAAGAACATGGATTCCGAATAAGTTTATTTTGGACCTTGTATGTGTTAGGGGAAGAGATATAAGCCGTGTTCATGAATTTTTAACATGGTTTCATTGGAGTTCTTCCTTAGTTTATTATTTTATTTTTCAAAATCCATTAGGTAGGTGGCTTTTCTCTTGACTAAACATTCTAGAATTTATTGTATTGTTTCAAAATGTCCTATTTCCATGAAATTGATTATGAAATTTCTGTGAAAAACATGAGATCAATCCTCTCTAGTGACAAATTATGCTTTTCAGATAAATTTTAGAATTTTGGTGATTTATTATGATAAATGATTTAGTTTCTTGATTTTAAAATAAAATTTTTAAAATATGTATTTTCTGGAATTTTTATATGGATTGTAAGAAAAAATATTATCAATAAAAAAGATTATTTTATTGAAATGGTTTTTGGAATATTTTTATCAATATTTTTTTGAGCATAGTAGGTGTGTGTGTTCATATTTCATTTATAAGGCTTAGTAGGAATATGACTATGTGCTCAGTGCCAATGGTGTAAGGTAAGATGTGAAATAATTACATTGTGAAGACATTTTAGATCAATGAGAGATCACTCATGAGTATGGAGCTGTCATAATAATGCATGCATATTTGGTATTGTGGTTGTGTTGAGTAAAATGGTTATGCCAAATAGATATTATGGAAAGGTTTTAAAGGAACAAGTTTTTTTCTTTCTTGAACAAATGGAATTAATTGGATAATTGGATATTATGGTACCTTTTTTTATTTAGTTATAAACTATTTTAGATTTTTTTGTAACCTATTTTAAAAGTTTCTTATATAGAGATATAATTTATTTTTGAAATTGTTTAATATATACTATTTTTGAAAAATGTTGTTAACTCTTATATTCTAGTGGAATGTTTAGGGATGTCAATGGGGAATACCTAATGAGTTTTAGTACTCACCACTACTTTATATGTTTGGTGATGCTGATGTATGGCGTCTTGCAACCTTCTTGGAGTATTATTTGTTACATTATATTGTTTAATTTGATATTAGTTTGGATTCCATTGTGTGGTACAACATGGTGGGTCTGGATATAAATGAATTCATTGAGTTGTCGCTCATTTTAACATTGATTATAATGTTGTTTTTTTGGTTTGGAAATATTAGATTTTTTGTTTTATTTTTAAATACTAAATCATCCCCCATATTTATTGAAACCCTTAGGAATTTATTTCCACCCTTTTGTGCCTTCGGGATGTCTCTTAAGGCCTAGTGACACCTCACCACCTTCTCAATCCAATGATAAGGGGTGGTACGTTACATTAAAACAATATATTAATTATGATCCAATAGAGATATGATGAATTTATATCATCATTATTGTTTATTCGGTTGGTTTATAATCATTTTGAATTATTATGGAATATCTTATTAAAATACACCATATTATTGTAGATGGTTTGTGATTATTTATTTTTATTTTCGTAAGTATTAACATTATTTATTCATTTTTTTAAACATTATTTCGTATGTTTATTATATCTCACATGTTTCATATTAGAAATTCATTGTAATTGGTATGATATGGTTAGTTCTAAGTTACAGATAGCACCTCAATTCATCTACATGTCTCATGAGGTATACTAGATGTTCAAATTATATAGGTTTCTACCTGTATATTTAAACCTCCTTATTAAAGGACCTGATAGTATGTTTCATGTATCCTGCATTGTTAATTCCCTCATTAAGAGATTAGTTTCTAATTTCCATGTTATTATTTCACTACATATAATATCTAGGGATATGTTTTGATATCATGAGATTCATTATATGAATTTGTTTGATCATTATTTATTCCTACGAAATTATGATTATGTTGTTTTTTAAAATGGAATTTTGTTCAATTATTTACCCTTCTATATTCCTTATTCTTATTAATTCTTGATATCTTCCATTATAACCCTACCCTTACTGAGTATATGATCTCACTTATTTCTTATGTTTTATTTCCCATTGGATGATTATGAGTGTTTTAATTTAGATGAAGGTATATCCTATTGGGAATAATGGTGTTCTTATAGAAAATATATTATTGTATTTTATATTTTAAATTCTATGTGAAATTCAAGTATGTACCATGATTACAAAGACTAGAAAACTATTTGGTCCATTTGGATGTGATATATTGTATCCATTGTTAATAAATCTAAAAATTGTTAATTAATGTTGACATGATAATTATCATGCACAAAACAACAAACCATAATGCGCATCATGTTTTACCTTCATAGTGGATATTCTTGTCTTAATTCATATTTTAATTACAAAAAATATTAAAGGATGTGAATTGATGATAACCATCAATGAACATCTTTAAAACAACAATTTCATAGGTTGAAAAGAATGAAATCCTATAATTTATTCTTTTGGACTATTTTCTTTCCTTTTATGATTATTCTTTCATACAATGTACAATTTGGTTTTTTTTCAATGGAGGGAACCATAAAGAAATTGGTAAAAATTGAATGAGATAAAATATTTTCTGATTAGAAACTAGATTGTATGATTAATGGGGTGAGGAATATTTTTATTTTTCCGAACCATTTATCACAATATATGATTAACAAAAAGCACCATAATCAACTGTTGGACTCACCGAAGAATAGAATGATATAATCCAAAAATAGATCTAATACTAGACGCTCTATATTAAGGAAGGATCGATTTCCATAATGCCAAAAATGTTGAAAGAGACACCCATACAAGTGTCCCAATGTAATAGGAAAATTTTATAGGTATAGAAAAGGATGATACAAATCAAGTAATTTCTAAGTAAAATGATAATATCATTTAATTTAATGGATACACACAATTTTATATATAATGTATTACTAAAGGTTGAATGTTTTAAATATAGAATGTGTAGGAATTATGTAAATTATCTACCTTGGGTAATTTATCATGATGAGAATAAAAAGTGTTTTATGATTAATGTTCATAATGCTGATGATGAAGATAATACAAAGGACCTATGAAATGAAGGATGTATTAAGGTGTAAGTTAATGAATATATGTAAATGGCTTATGAATGATGTAAAATGATTAATGTTCATGTGTTTGGATTTAATAATTATGTTATATGAGTATTTAATCAGTGAAATTATGGTTATGAGAATTACAAAAAATAGAAGGAATATACAAATATAATTTTTCTTTATTGATTTGAGAGAATAAGATGAATAATATTGAGGACCAAGAAATGTGATTCAGTAGAAAGAGGTATCTCTATAAAACACATTATTGAGAGAAGATAAAATTTTCCATGGGGTCAATGATGAAATAATAGTGATAAAAAAATGTTGATGGGATATTATTCATGAAATTTAAATTTGTTAGTGATGTTATGGTATATGTTGTGTTATACTACATTTTTAGACTCAATGAATATATTTAACAAAATAAACATTCATTTTTAGTATAATTCTAGTCATCATTATAATTTAACATTGATCAAGGTATTTTAATATTGTTAATGTGATATTATTATCCACGTTATATTATGTAAGAAATATAATGTTGATTTCGTGAAATTTATAATAAATTTAGTCTGACATATTTTTGTCAATATTTATGGTCAAATATTTATTGAATGGTTTAATTTTTTAATTATGTGTTATTGGGTACCTTTTTTAAAAAATATTTTCAACAAAGATAGCTATAAAAACATGTTACACAATTATGGATATTATTAAATGTTAAACATTAATTATGGAGTTTTAGGAATAAAAAATTTCATCTTCATATTCATTTCGTGGAGTGTGAAATTAAAACCATAGGATACAATTATGATTAAAAATATATTAATTAATTTTCTTATAATGTTTTATCTATCATGATAGTTAAAAAATTCTCTCTTTTAGGTAAAAGATCTTGAAAAAATGGTCATCATATTAACTTCATATTTGATGAATCAAGTGTACTTTTCACTCATCATATATTTATGGTATTGAGGTCCTTACATTAAAATTTATTACACACCTTCATGTTATCTTATATTTTTATCTCTATATATAATTATTTATAATATTAATTGATTTCCATGTCATCACTTCCCACCAAAGTTCTCCTACATTGAATCCAATTAGTGTTATTATTAGAGATACACTGTAACACCCAATATTTTTATGAGAAATATTTTTTTATGTCATATAAATCATCAAAGGAATCTTTCACTACACACAACACTCGCATGGCTTGCTTTACACGCAATCACGACCTTCCTCGATAGCTTGAATTGTACACAATACCGAGTTTCACTAAACAATGATATGTTATTTAAAATAGCCGTTATGAATAATAATACCCACTTTTTGAACTTTTATTTTTCACAATGGCCTTCATTTTTGTAGTTGGAATATCAAAATTGTCCTAGGGTGAAATTTTGATATTTTTCTGAAAACATTCAATTTTTGATGAATAGTGAAAACACTAGGTTACTATTTAAAAACTGAATTTTTATTTAAATAATTAATTTATTTTATTTAAAGTTATTTTATGTAAAATTTGATACATAATACAGAAATAAGTTCAAAGTAATTCATAGGATTCATTTTATTGTAATCTTAGATATATAAAAATTTTATTGAACTTTTCACGGTCTTTTACCCACCTCCTAGGAGAGTTTGAAAATTTACATAAAACATAATTTTACCGCTTCTCTTAGTGGAATTTCGAAAATCCGAGAGACACGGTTTACATCAAGAAGTAAAATTCGGTTCAATAAGATAAAAATGATTTTTGGTGAATAGTAACTTTTTTCTTTTATTTACCACGGTTAAAAGTAGATAGGGTAATTAAGGGTAAAATGGTATTATTATTACCCTAACACATGTCATAATTATATTGGATAAGTTTAATTTGACCAAAAAAAACCTTAGGATTAAAATATGACCATTTAAGTCCAGTTTGATTAGATTAGGACATTTATTATTATTTTATTTAAAGAACAGTTAAAATATTTAAAATCAATGTTTAATAACTAAAGCATTTTTAATATATGGTAATACATAAGATAAATTCGAGTATAAATATTAATTAGAAAGGTAAAATTATTTCCTACATAATAGTATTTTATTTATAATTTTTAGACATTATATACTTTAATTTATTTATGACACAATGATGATGCAGTAATTACCCTATTAAGGAAATATAAAAAAATTGATATTATAAATACCCAAATAAATGTAATTTGAGACTTTTTATGAATTAAAATAATTTTATTCTTTTCTATGACATATTATTATATATTTAATTAACTTTTTCCTAACTAATCATGTTGTTATAAGTTTCAAAAAAATCAATTACCAAATACTGTCAAAATAGACATAAACTAGTTTTTAAAACAATTATTATATTATTAATTGTTCTTTTATTCCTAAAAATCTAAGATTCATCCAAATTACGTAGATAGGGTTTTATATATTAATAATTAACAACTTGGGGTTCTTTTGTCTTGTTATAGTATGTTTATTAACCATATAATGTAAGAAAACAAGAAGACACGGTAAAAGTTAAATTATTTAACTAAGGGATAAATCTAAGTGATAATGAAAAAATAGTATCCTAAACCTTTCTAAAATCTATTGGTCGAGAGTATTTCGACCCATACCCACCTTAGCTTCAAAATAAATCCATTTGGATCTATTAAAAACCGAATATTACTTTATAACAAAATAATGTTTTAAGTTTTTTCTAAGGTGCCCCTCTCCTCCATTATAAAAGGGCACCTCCTCCCTCTCTTCCTCACACAACATTGAGCCATAAAGCTCAGCCAACCCCTAATAATTTTTCTTCTCCACATCCCTAGAAACATCCTAGAGGTCCTGGTCTTCTTCAATGACCATATTAAGTGCCCTAAGAGGAGGTTAAGAAGAGGCGCTTCAAAGAAGAGGTAATATCCGTTACCGATTCTTTCAACTTTATTTCTTCTTCTACTTCCTCTTATTTAGTAGTTTAATTATAATGTAAAAATTCAGTATCACTCATATACTGATATGTTATTATAAATATTAAACAATCCTATTTCACTTTCTATCCATCCTATGGAAAAAGAAATCACTGCGCGTGGGTACGTACATAATACCATCTCCACACCATGGTGTAATCTGTTTTCCACCACCACCTTACCTAGATGGGTATAATGGTGAAAATAAAAACTATATATGATTATTTTAAAGTGATATTTATTCTGAAATAGTATACATACATTTCAATACAATTCCACAATCATAGGAATGATATCATTGCTCCTGCGTACGTACGACCTACCGTCTCCACGATGTGATGAGACTCGTTCTATATGATTATCAGTGAATAATGATTATATAAATGAATTTGATGAATAAATATGATATATATTACACTAATACCATTCTGGAAATGGGGTATTGAAAACCTAAAAATAAGAATAAGAATTTATTTGACAAAACACGCAGAAGAACAAAAAGCAATAAACACCCGAATAAGAAGTAGCAATGAAATATTACTAATACAAATCTAATATTATGACTATATATGGTATCATAAACATGAGTATGATTATGTAATAAGTCAATAACATTATTTAAATCATTATACAGGAGGTTCGGACACATACCAATAAAATCGGACCTAAGGTAAAAGAAAATCTCATAATCTCATTTTTATCCGAGATTGTTTATACATTGGTATTTACTGGGGTATATTTATAATCCACATCCATGTTTCTTCAATATGTAATATTATCCCTATCCTCGTACAATTGTTTAAATCCAATTTTACCCATTTGTGAGTTTTTAGTATAAGATATGAATGGAATATTTTTTCATTTTTAGTATAACGTAATTTTTGACTTTTATGGCCAAAGTATGAGAAGATTGTTTTTTTAACTTATACAGCATGAATGGAATCATAGAACATTATTTCCATGAAGCTTCCTTTACATGTTTTCAAGTTTATTTTCATTCAACATCATTTAGTTTAATATTTTATGACATTTTAACAAAGGAAAAATGCTTTTGAAGTAGAAAGGATATTTTCCTCCAGAATGAAGTTAAAGTGTTTTATCAAAATTATATTCCATCTAAGAAAATATAGGGTTATATTTCTATCAATATTTTTACATTTATTTGATTAGGTTATGATGGAATTATATTTATGATGTCCTTTTATCATATATAGATTATGTTTTGATGGCATGATGTTTAAGAATCCCATTTTTAATGCATGGGTTATGATATGATGTATGATTTATGATCTTGTGGAAAACATAATAATGGGTTCACTTTGAGTTGGGTGGGACCTATATCTCTCTCCAATGCATTTGGTAAAGATTTATATCTCATGATATTTACATGGCTGGAATGGCAGGTTAATTGGGTTTAGTGATACAGGACAAAAACGAGGACTGAACTCAGTTCAGAAATGGACTTTGTCCGCTTGGATATTATTGGCAATGATTCTTGGCTACTAAGAAATGATTCTATATGATTATGTGTGTGTGCCAAAAACTAAAATGTTTTATGTTATGATCATTGGGATTACATTTCACTACACTGATTTATCCCATGTTATGAAATTAGGATCTCTTTTGCAGGTTTTGATTTCCAAAACGATATGTTTTTATGAATATGATGTGATTGATATTTATTTTGTTTACCCTTACTGAGAATTTGAGCTCACCCTTTTGTATGTTTTCTTTTCCCCAGGTCAGGTAGAAGAGTATTAATTAAGATATTCCAAAAGGAACTCTAGATATTATAAAATAAAAGCAAGACAATGTAGATGATTTATGAACCAATTGTTTATATTTCCTAGTTTCTAAAGACACTATACCTATGCGGACCTTTGATGGTTCTGTTTTATGTTTTAATAAGTATGGTTCAATATTGAAGTAATAACAATGTATGTAATGTATGGGTCGTTATATTGGGTATCAGTGGAAGGGTATACTGAACCATTGGAAACTAGGATGTGAAAGCCTTAGTAAGAACCCTAAGGATATGTCTAAGCATAGTACAAAATCTTAGTGTTTTACAAATGGCCATGAATAACCTATGATAAGACCTTAAGTGTGAAATTTATTCTTTATTATGAGGTTTTCCTATTATAATTAGTGTTTCTCACAATATTCTTCTTGGTTTTAGTCAATGGTTGGAACCCGAAGGAACCATGTTAATGAGGAATGCGACGAGCAATGCAAAGATTGTCCCCCTGAGCAACCAAATGTTATAGGAGTTGGAATGAAAAAACTTGTAGCCATGCTCACAAAACATTCTGAAGCTATGAATCATGCAGGACTTCGAAACGAACAAAGGAAGGAGAAACATTCTGTTGAATCCTTCATGAGGCAGCGGCCACCTTCATTCAGTGGGTCTACTGATCCATTATTGGCTGAAAAATGGATCAGTACAACTGAAATGATATTTTTAGTTCTTTAATGTTCTGAACATGATAATATCATCTTTGCAGTATATCGATTGGAAGGTGAAGCTGATCAATGGAGGAATCTTATCAAGAATATGAGGCCAAGAGATGAATTTGAGTCCATGCAGTGGGATGAGTTCAAGATCTTATTTTTCAATAAGTACATCCCTAGTATTCTTCGAACAAATATGGAGAAAGCGTTTATTGAACTGAAGCAAAAGGAGGATGAATCTATTGGTACCTATGAAGAAGATTTTAAAAGACTTGCAAGGTACGCTTCTGGGATTTTTATCCAACCTGAGAGTAATATCAATCGATTCTTTAGTGTCTTAAATCCAATTCTTCGAAGGGTGTTAGCCATAAGGGACTTCAATGGCTTCGAGGAAATCGTTTGATGTTCCCTGAAGGTTGAGATGGAGATTTTAGTAACCCATCAGTCATATAGGTTTGATAACAATAGGAAAATGAAATACAAATGTAAATATAAAGATCACACTGAAAAGAAGATGAGTTTTCCCTTATGCTCAAAGTGTGGAATGAAACACGGAGGGAGTTTTCTTAAAGTGACAAGTAAATGTTTCAAATGTGGAAAGGAAGGTCATCAAGCATTTGAATGCCGCAATGATCAGAAGAAGATGTCTAATGATCTGAACAAATAAAATTCTACACAGAGTACACCTCCTAATCTGCAATGTTACAAGTGCAAGTAAATGGGGAATTTTTCTAATCAATGCCCTAATCAAAGGATTTTTGATGATGATCAACGTCAACAAACCCTTAATGCTAAAGACAAAGTAAATTCACATGCAATTTCTATCAACTATGTGGAGTATTATAATGAAGTGGTGAAAGGTACAATGACCGTCCACTCTAAAGTAGAAAATGTTTTATTTGATTCTGGATCCACCCACTCTTTTATTTATGAATAATTTTCTAATGGTATCACCGTATTACAAGAAAAATTAGATGTTGAGTTAGTTGTGACAACCCCAAATGCCACAACAGTCGCATCAGAAGTTTACAATTCTTCTCAGATTGAAGTTTGTGGGAAAGTGCTTCCTGAAAATCTTGTCATCCTTCCTATAGTAGAAATTTATGTGATTCTTGGAATGGATTGGCTTTCTTTATATGGATCTCATATCAATTTCCAAAGAAGGTAAGTCACATTTCATATTCCAGATCAATCTATGATCGTCTAACGATATAAGGATGAAAATAACCTTCCAGTAGAAATTCCATCCATCTTATGGGACTTGATTCCACTAAATGAAGGTTATTTATCTCAAATGGTTGGACAGAAACTCACTATTAAGAATATTCCCATTTTAAGGGGGGTTTTATGATGTCTTTCCGGAGGAATTTCTTGGTCTTCAAACAAATCGTGAAGTTGAGTTTTCAATAGAACTTGTACCAGGTGATTTACCTATTTCAATGACACCTTATAGAATGGACCCAATTGTGTTGCAGGAATTGAAGAAGCAACACCAATAGAATATTAAAAAGGGATTCATACACCCTAGTGCATCACCTTGGGGATCACCTCTTCTGTTTGTAAAGAATAATGATGGATCAATGAGACTCTGCATTGATTATCGAGAACTTAACAATATCACTATCAAGAACAAATATCATATCCCACGCATTGATGACTTATTTGACCAACTACGTGGAGATCAATACTTTTCCAAGACTTATCTCTATTCATGTTATCATCAATTAAGGGTAAAAAGGGAGTATATAACAATTACATCTTTCCGTACATGGTATGGACACTATGAATTTCTAGTGATGCAATTTGGTCTTAATAATTCCCCTGTTATCATCATGGATCTAATGAATAGAGTCTTTAGAGACTATCTTCATCAGTTTGTGATAGTCTTTATAGATGATATTCTTGTCTATTCAAAGATCAAGGAAGAACATGAAGATCACTAGATAATTGTATTGAAACCCCTGGTAAAGGAGAAGATTTATGCCAAATTTACCAAGTGTGAATTTCGGCTTCAAAAAGTTTCATTTTTGGGTCACAAAATCACAAATGAGGGGATATCTATGGATCTAGTAGAAACAATGGTTATGAAAAGATGGCTGAGACCTGCAACAGTAACAGAGATCTGAAGTTTTCTTGGTTTGGCTGCATATTATCGACATTTTTTGAAGGAGTTTTCACGATTAGCTAGTCCACTCACCAGGTTGACTCGAAAAGTATTTATGTTCATTTGGACGGAGGAGTGTGAAGAGAATTTCTATGAGTTGAAAAGATGGTAATCTAGTGCACATGTGCTCACACTGCCTTGTAGTGGAGAAACGTTTGTGACCTACAGCGATGCATCCAAGAAGGGATTGGGTTGTGTTCTCATGAAAAATGATATGGTGATAGCTTATGCCTCATGACAGTTGAAAATCCATGAGAAAAATTACCCGACTCATGATTTAGAGTTAGCTGCGGTAATCATTGCATTAAAGATTTGGAGGCATTATCTTTATGGTGAAAGGTGTGATATTTATACTAATCATAAATGTTTAAAGTATATTTTCACACAAAAGGAGTTGAATATGTGCCAAAGAGGATGGTTGGAGCTGATTAAGTATTACGACTGCTCAATTCATTACCACCCTGGGAAAGCAAACAAGGTGGGAGATGCATTGAGCCGACAATACCATGCCAGCTTATCCATGATGAGGATCACAAAAGATCCAATATTTATGGATTTACAAAAGATGGATCTTGTATTTATTATGGAAGGGTAAAAATCTTATCTTTCCCAAAATAATGTTCAACCATCTATATATGCGAAGATTAAAGAGGCACAAAAATAATATGTAGAGTTACAAAATAAGGTGAGAAATGTTCCTGAATTCAACCTTGATTGTTATGCGATAATAATGTTCAGGAATCAGGTTTCTGTTCCTCCCATCATAGAATTAAACAAGGAGCTACTAGATGAGGCTCATAGTTCTTCATTCTCTATTCATCGTGGAAGCATGAAGATGTATAGGGACCTTAAAGAGTACTTCTGGTGGGATGGCATGAAAAGATATGTTGCTGAATATGTCTCTCGATTCTTGGTTTTTCAGCAATTTAAAGGTGAGAGACAGAAGTCTAAGTGGATGTTACAACCATTACCCACACTTGAATGGAAATAGGAAAACATAACTATTTACTTGTTCACCAGACTTCATAATACATCCAAAGGCAATAATTCTATCGGGGTCATAGTTGATCATCTTAAGAAGTCATCACACTTCATTGCTATTTGAGAAGATTTATATCTGGATCAGCTTTCTAGGATATATGTAAATGAAGTGGTAATATTGCATGGAGTACCACTTTCCATTATATCTGATCGGGATCCAAGGTTTACCTCGATGTTCTGGCAAAGTCTTCAGCATACTCGGGATATATAGTTGAGTTTCAGCACAGCTTATCATCCTCAGATAGACGGTTAGTCTGAGAGGAAAATTCAAACTCTAGAAGATATGTTTAGGGATTTCTCTATAGATTTAAAAGGTGTTTGGGATCAACAACTACCTTTGGTGGAATTTTAGTATAATAATATCTTTCACTCCAGTATTCAGATGGCTCCTTATAATGATCTCTATTGAAAGAAATGTCGAACTCCAACTTACTGGCATGAAGTTGGGGAAAGAAATCTATTAGCAACAGATCTTATTGATGAGATGGAAGAAAAGGTCCAATCTATTCAACAACACATAAGAGCATCTCATAGATGACAAAAAAGTTATGCCGATAATCGAATAAAAGGCCTAGAGTTTGAAGTTGGTGATAAAGTGTTCTTACGAATATCTCCTTGGAAGAGAGTAATGAGATTTGGAATGAAGGGAAATATGATCCCTTGGTATATCAGTCCTTTCGAAATACTGGATCGTGCTGGGAAGGTAGCTTACCGATTGGCGCTTCCACCGAATATCTCTCATGTTCATGATGTGTTCCATGTATATCTCCTCATAAAGAACATACTCGATCCTTCACATGTACTCAGCTCAGAAGTTGTACCATTGGAGCAAGATCGTTCTTATGAAGAACAGCCGATAGAGATTCTGGATCGTAGTGAAAATGTCCTATAGAACAAGACCAATTGTTAGGTGAACGTTTTATGGATGAACCACCAATTAGAAAAAGCTATATGGGAGCTTTAGGATATGATGAGGGAAAGGTATCTTCATTTGTTTGTTACAAAGTGACGAATTTTGAGGCCGAAATTCATTTAAAGGGGGGTAGAATGTAACACCCAAGATTTTTATGATAAATATTTTTTTATGTTATATACATCATCAAAAAAATATTTCACTACACACAACACTAGCTTGGCTTGCTTTATACGCAATCACGACCTTCCTTAATTGCTTGCGTTGTACGAAATACAGAGTTTCACTAATCAAAGATATGTTATTTAAAATAGCCGTTATGAATAGTAATACCCACTTTTTGAAATTTTATTTTTCAAAATGGACTTCATTTTTAGATTCATAATATTGAAACTATCCAAGGGTGAAATTTTGGCATTTTTCTGAAAACTTTCAATTTTTGATGAATAGTGAAAACACTAGGTTACTAATTAAAAACCAACTTTTTATTTAAATAATTATTTTATTTTATTGAAATTTATTTTATGTGAAAATTGATACATAATATCTATATAAGATCAAATTAATTCATTGGAGTCATTTTATAGTAATTTTAGATATATAATTTTTTTTGAACTTTTCACCGTCTTTTACCCACTCCTAGGAGAGTTTGAAAATTTACATAAAACATAATTTTACCGCTTTAATGTGTGGAATTTCGAAAATCCAAGAGACACAGTTAAAATTAAGGAGTAAAATGTTGTTCAATAAGATAAATATAATTTTTGGTGAATAGTAACTTTTTACTTTTATTTACCACGGTTAAAAGTAAATAGGGTAATTAAGGGTAAAAATGGTATTATTATTACCCTAAATCATGCCCTAATTCAATTTGATAAGATTAATTCGACCAAAAACTATCTTTTGAATAAAATATGGCCATTTAGGTCCACTTGGAATAGATTAGGACATTTATTATTATTTTATTTAATGAATAGTTAAAATAGTTAGAATAAAAGTATAATAACTAAAACATTTTTAATATAGGGTTATAAATAAGATAAATTAGACTATAAATATTCATTATAAAGCTAAAAAAAATTCATACATAATGGTATTTTATTTATAATTTTTAGACTTTATATAATTTAATTTATTGATGACACAATGATGATGTAGTAATTACAATATTATGGAAATATTGACATAATTGATATAATAAATACCAAAAGAAAAGTAATTTTAGACTTTTATGAATTACACTAATTTTATAGGTTAAGATGACATATTAGTGTTTATTTAATTAACTTTTTTTTCGAACTAATCATGCTGTTATAAGTTTCACAAAAATCAATTACCAAATAGTGTCAAAATTGACATAAAATAGTTTTGAAAACAAATATTATATTATTAATTGTTATGTTATTCATAAAAATCTAATATTCGTCCATATAACTTAGATAAAATTATATATATTAATAATTACCAACTTGGGGTTCGTTTGACTTGTTATCGTAAGTTTATTAACCATTAAATGTAAGAAAACCAGAAGACGCAGTAATAGTTAAAATATATAACTTAGAGTTAAATATAAATGATAATGTTAAAATAGTATCTTAAACTTTTCTAAAATCTATTGGTTTTGAGGATTTCTACCCATACTCACCTTATCTTATAAATAAATCAATTTTGAGCTATTAAAAACCGAATATGACTTTATAACAGAATGATATTTTATGTTTTTCCTAAGGTGCCCATCTCCTCCCTTGTAAAAGGACACCTCCTCCCTCTCTTCCTCACACCACTTTGAGCCTTAAATCTCGGCCAACCCCATCCAGTTTGTCTTCTCTACATCCCTATAAAAATCCTAGAGGTCCTGGTCTTCTTCAATTACCATCTTTAGTAACCTAAGAGGAGGTTAAGAAGAGGCCCTTCAAAGAAGAGGTAATGTCTGTTACTGATTCTTTCAACTTTATTTCTTCTTATACATCCTCTTATTTAGTTGTTTCATTATGAAGTAAAAACATCAGTATCACTCATATACTTGTATTTTATTATAAATATTAAATAAACCTATTTCACCTTCTATCCATCCTATGGAAAAAAGAAATCCCCGCGCGTGTGTACGTACGGAATACTGTCTGAATGCTATGGTGTAATCTGTTTTCCACCACCACCTTACTTGGAGGGGTATAATGGTGTAAATAATAACAATATATTATTATTTTAAAGTGATATTGACTACTAAATAGTATACATACAATTCAATACAATTCCACGATCATGGGAACAATATCATTGCTCGTGCGTACGTACGGCCGACCGTCTCCACGATGTGATGCGACTCGTTCTACATGATCATCAATGCATAATGATAATATAAATAAATTTAATGAATAAATATGATATATATTACACTAATACCATTATTTAAATGAGGTATCTAAAACCTAAAAATAATTATAAGAATTTATTCGACAAAACACGCAGAAGAACAAAAAGAAATAAACACCCGAATAAAAGTAGCAAAGAAATATTACTAATAAGAATCTAAGAATATGACCATATATGATATCATAAAAATGATTATGATTCTGTAATAAGTCAATAAAATTATTTAAATCATTATATAGTAGGTTCGGGCATATACCAAGCTAATCGGACCTATGGTAAGAGAAAAACTCATAATCTCATTTTTACCAGATATTGTTTATATTTTGGTATTTACTCAGGTATATTTATCATCCACATCCATTTTTAGTCAATATGTAATATTATTTCTATCCTACTATAATTTCTTAAATCCAATTTTACCCAATTGTGATTTTTTAGTAAATGATATGAATGGAATATTTTGTCGTTTTTAGTACAACGTAATTTTTGACTTTTCCAGCCAAAGTATGAGAAGAATGTTTTTTTAACTTATACGACATGAATGGATTCATAGAACATTATTTTCATGAAGCATCCTTTACATGTTTTCAAGTTTTTTTAATCAACTTCTTTTAGTTTACAATTTTATGACATTTTAATAAAGGATAAATGCTTTTGAAGTAGAAATGATATTTTTCTCCAGAATGAAGTTCAAGTGTTTTTTCAAAATTATTTTACATCTAATATAATATATGTTTCTATTTCTATCCCTATTTTTACATTGATTTGATTAGGTTATGATGGAATTATATTTATGTTGTCCTTTTATCTTATATTGATTTTTCTATGATGGCATGATGTTTAAGAATCCCATTTTTATTGCATGGGTTATGATATGAAGTATGATTTATGATCTTGTGGAACACATAAGAATGGATTCATTATGAGATGGGTGCGACCTATATCTTGCTCCAATTCATTGGGTAAAGATATATATCTCATGAGATTGGCATGGCTGGGACGGAACGTTAATCTGGTTCAGTGATACAAGACAGAAATGAGTTGTGAACTCGGTTCAGAAATGGACATTGTCTACTAGGATAGTATTTCCATTGAGTCTTGGATACTAAGAAATGATTATCTATGATTATGTGTGTATCCCAAAAAGTTTCATGTTATACGTTATGACCATTGGGATTACATTTCACTACTATGAATTATCCCATGTTATGAAATTATGATCTCTTTTGTAGGTTAAGATTTCCAAAATGTTATGTTTTTATGAATATGATGTTATTGATATTTGTTTTATTACCCTTACTAAATATTTGAGCTCACCCATTTGTATGTTTTCTTTTCACCAGGTCAGGGAGAAGAGTATTAAGTATGATATTCCAAAAGGGACTCTTTATATGATAAAATAAAAGGGAGACAATGTAGATGATTTATGAAGCAGTTGTTTATGTTTCCCAGTTTCTAAAGACACTATACCTATATGGCACTTTCAGGATTTTGTTATATGTTGTAAAAAGTATGCTTCAATTATGAAGTAATAACAATGTATGTAAAGTATGGGTTGTTATATTTGGTATCAGAGGAAGGGTATAGAAAACCTTTGGAAACTAGGATGTGAAAGCCTTAGTAAGAACCCAAAGGATATGTCTAAGCATAGGAAAAAATCATAGTGTTTTAGAAATTGCCATAAATAACCTATGATGATACCTTAAGTGTAAAATTTATTCATGATTGTGTGGTTTTCCTATTATAATTAGTCTTGCTCACACTATTCTTCTTGGTTTTTGTCAATTGATGGAACCCGAAGGAATCGTGTTAATGCGGAATGCGATGGGCAATGCAATGATTATCCCCCCGAGAAACCAAACATTATGGGAGCTGGAATGAAAAATCTTTTAGCCATGCTCACAAAATTTTCTCAAGATATGAATCATGCAGGACTTCCAAACGAACAAAGGAAGGAGCAACATTCTGTTGAAATCTTCAAGAGGCAGCTCCCACCTTCACTCAGTGGGTCTACTGATCCATTATTGGCTGAACAATGGATCAGTACCACTGAAAAGATATTTTTAGTTCTTCAATGTTCTGAACATGATAACTTCATCTTAACAGTGTATCGTTTGTATGGTGAAGTTGATCAATGGTGGAATCTTATCAAGAATATGAGGCCAAGAGATGAAATTGTGTCCATGGAATGGGATGAGTTCAATAACTTATTTTTCAATAAGTACATCCCTCGTATTCTTAGAAAAAATATAGAGAAAAAGTTTCTTGAACTGAAGGAAAAGGATGATGAATCTGTTGGTACCCACGAAGCAAATTTTACAGGACTTGAATTGTACGCTTCTGGGATTATTATCCAACCTGAGAGTAAGATCGATCGATTCTTTAGTGGCATAAAACCAATTCTTTTAAGGGAGTTAGCCATAAGGGACTTCAATAGCTATGAGGAAATCATTCGATGTGCTCTCAAGGATGATATGGAGATTGGAGTAACCCATCAGTCATATAGGATTGATAATAAGATGAAAATGGAATAAAAATAGAAATCTAAAGGGCACACAGAAATGAAGATGAGTTTTCCCTTATGATCAATGTGTGGAAGTAAACATGGAGGGAGTTGTCTTAAAGGGAAAAGTAAATGTTTCAAATGTGGAAAGGAAGGTCATCAAGCATTTGAATACCGCATTGATGGTAAGAAGATGTCTAATGATGCGAACAATGAAAAGGCTACACAAAGTGCACCTCCTACACTTAAATGTTACAAGAGCAAGGAAATGGGGAATTATACTAATCAATTCACCAATCGAAGTGTTTTTGATGATGATCGACGTCAACAAACCCTTAAGGATAAAGGCAAAGGAAAGTCACATGAATTTTCTATCAGCGATGTGGAGTATTATAACGAAGTGGTGAAAGGTACAATGACCATCCACTCTAAAGTAGAAAATGTTTTATTTTATTCTGGATCCACCCACTCTATTATTTCTAAGGGTATCACCTTATTACCTCAACAATTAGACGTTGAGTCAGCTGTCAAAACCCCTAATGGCACAACAGTCGCATCAAAAGTTTACAATTCTTCTCCGATTGAAGTATGTGGAAAATTGCTTCCTGCAAATCACGTGATCCTTCCTATAGTAGAATTTGATGTGATTCATGGCATGGATTGGATTTATTTATATGGAGATCATATCAATTTCCTTATAAGGGAAGTCACATTTCATATTCCAGATCAATCTATGATCTTCTATCGATGCAAGGATGAACATAACCTTCCAATGGAAATTTCATCCATCTTATTGGTCTGGATTCCACTAAATGAAGGTTATTTATCTCAAATGGTTGGAGATAAACTGACGATTAAGAATATTTCCATTGTATTGGAGTTTTATGATGTCATTCCAGAGGAATTTCCTGGTCTTCCACCAAATCATGAAGTTGAGTTTTCAGTAGAACTCGTACAAGGTTCTTTACCTATTTCAATGACACCTTATAGAATGGACCCAATTGAGTTGCAAGAATTGAAGAAGTAACTCCAAGAGAATATTGATAAGGGATTCATACGCCCTAGTGCATCACCATGGGGAGCACCTGTTCTGTTTTTTAAGAAGAAAGATGGATCAATGAGACTCTACATTGATTATTGAGAACATAACAAGATCACTATCAAGAAAAAATATCATTTCCCACGCATTGATGACATATTTGACCAACTACGCAGAGCACAATACTTTTCCAAGATTGATCTTCATTCAGGTTATCATCTATTAAACTTAAAATGGGAGGATATAGCAAAGACGACATTCCGTACAAGTTATGGACTCTATGAATTTATAGTGATGCCATTTGGTCTTACTAATTCCCATGTTATCTTCATGGATCCAATGAATAGAGTATTTAGAGACTATTTTGATCAGTTTGTGGTAGTCTTTATAGATGATATTATTGTCTATTAGAAGAGAAAAGAAGAACATGATGATCCCGGAGAATTTTATTTAAAACTCTGAGAAAGGAGAAGCTTTATGCCAAATTTACCAAGTGTGAATTTTGGCTTCAAAAAGTTTCATTTTTGGGTCACACAATTACAAAAGAGGGGATATCTGTGTATCCAACCAAAACAGAGGATATGGAAAGATGGTCGAGACCAACAACAGTAACTGAGATCTGAAGTTTTCTTGGTTTGGCTGGATATTATCAACATTTTTTGAACGATTTTTCATGATTTGCTAATCCACTCACCAGGTTGACTCGAAAAGTAGTTTAGTTTTTTTGGATGGAGGAGTGTGAAGATAATTTCATGGAGTTGAAAAGATGGTGATCCAGTGCACTTGTGCTCACACTTCCTTGTAGTGGAGAAAAGTTTGTGACCTACAGTGATGCATCCAAGAAGGGATTGGGGTGTGTTCTCATGAAAAAGGATATGGTGAGAGCTTATGACTCATGACAGTAGAAAATCCATGATAAAAATTACCCAACTCATGATTTAGAGTTAGTTGCGGTAATATTTGCATTAATGATTTGGAGGCATTATCTCTATGGTGAAAGGTGTGATATTTATACTGATCATAAAAATATAAATTATATGTTCACACAAAAGTAGTTAAATATGCGCCAAAGAGGATGGTTGGAGCTGATTACGGATTATGACTGCTCAATTCATTACCACCCTGGGAAAGCAAACAAGGTGGAAGATGCATTAAGTCGATAAGACCATGCTATCATATCTATGATGAGGATCCCAAAAGATCAAATATTTAGGGATTTACAAAAGATGGATCTTATAATTATAATGGAAGGGGGAAAATATTATCTTTCTTAAATGAATTTTCAACAATATATACATGCGATGATTAAAGAGGCATAAAAATAAGATGTAGAGTTACAAAAGAAGGTGAGAAATGTTCCCGAATTCAACCTTGATTGTGATGGGATAATAAGGTTCAGGAATCGGGTTTCTATTCCTCCCATCACAGAATTAAATAAGGAGCTACTAGATGAGGCTCATAGTCCTTCATTCTCTATTCACCCTGGATGCACGAATATATATAGGGACCTGAAAGAGTACTTTTGGTCTGATGGCATGAAAAGTAATGTTGTTGAATATGTCTCTCTATTCTTGGTTTTTCTGTAAGTTAAAGCTAAGAGACAGATGTCTAAGGGGATGTTACAACCATTACCCATACCCAAATAGAAATGGGAAAACATCACTATGGTCTTTGTCACCGGACTTCCTAAATCATCCAAAGTCAATAATGATATCAGGGTCATAGTTGATCGTCTTAAGAAGTCGACACACTTAATTGATATTAGATAAGATTTCTCTAGGGATCAGCTTTCCAGTATATATGTAAATGATGTGGTAAGATTTCATAGAGTAACAAGTTACATTATATCGGATCGGGATCCACGGTTTACCTCGATGTTCTGGTGAATTCTTCAGCATACTCTAGATACAGATTTGAGTTTCATCACTGCATATCATCCTCAGACAGACGGTCAGTCAAAGAGGAAAATTCAAACTCTCGAAGATATGTTTAGATATTTCTCTACGTATTTCAAAGGTTGTTGGGATCAACACCTACCTTTGGTGGAATTTTCATATTATAATATCATTCACTCCAGTATTCAGATGTATCCTTATCAATATCTCTATGGATAGAAATGTCAACTCCAACATACTGGGATGAAGTTGGGGAAAGAAAGCTATTAGGAACAGATCTTATTGATGAGATGGAAAAAAAGGTCTGATCTATTCAACAACACATAAGCGAAGCATAGATTTGACAAAAAAGTAATGTTGATAACCGAAGAAAAGAATTAGTGTTTGAAGTGGGCGAAAATGTGTTCTTACGAATATCTCCTTGGGAGAGTGTAATGAGATTAGGAAAGAAAGGAAAGCAGAGACCTGGGTATATCGGTCCTGTCGAAATACTGGATCATGTTGGGAAGGTAGATTACCGATTGGTGCCTCCACCAAATCTCTCTCATATTCATGATGTTCTCCTTGTATCTCTCCTAAGAATTTACATACTCGATCCTTCACATGTACTCAGCTCATAAGTTGTGTCGTTGGAGCAAGATCTTTCTTATGAAGAATAACTGATAGAGATTCTGAATCTTAGCGAAAATGTCATACGAAACATGACCACTCATTTGGTGAAAGTTTTATGGAGGAACCACCAATTAGAAGAAGCTACATGGGAGCTTTAGGATATGATGAGGGAATGATATCCTCATCTATTTGTTACAAAGTGACAAATTTCGAGGCCGAAATTCATTTTAAGGGGGGTAGAATGTAACACCCGAGATTTTTATGGGAAATATATTTTTTATGTTATATACATCATCAATGAAATCTTTCACTACACACAACACTAGCTTGGCCTGCTTTACACGCAATCACAACCTTCCTCAATATCTTGTGTTGTACGCAATACTGAGTTTCACTAAACAACGATATGTGATTTAAACTAGTCGTTATGAAGAGTAATACCCAATTTTTGAAATTTCATTTTTCAAAATGGACTTCATTTTTGGATTCGGGATATTAAAACTAGCCAAGGGTGAAATTTTGGTATTTTTCTAAAAACATTCAATTTCTGATAAATAGTGAAAATGCTAGGTTACTATTTAAAAACCAAATTTCTTTTTAAATTTTTATTTTTTTATTTAAATTTATTTTATCTAAAAATTGATACCTAATACGTATATAAGTTCAAAGTAATTCATTAGAGTCATTTTACTATAATTTTAGATATATAATTTTTTGTTGAACGTTTCACCGTCTTTTACCCACCTCATAGGAGAGTTTGAAAATTTACATAAAACATAATTTTACCTCTTCTATGAGTGGAATTTCAAAAATCCAAGAGACACGGTTAACATCAAGGAGTAAAATGTGGTTCAATCATATAAAAATAATTTTTAGTGAATAGTAACTATTTACTTTTATTTACAACGGTTAAAAGTAAATAGGGTAATTAAGGGTAAAAATGGTTTTATTATTACCCTAACAGAAATCATAATTCTATTGGATAACTTTAATTCGACCTAAAACAACCTTAAAAATAAAATATGGCCATTTCGGTCCACATGGATTAGATTATGAGATTTATTATTATTTTATTTAAAGAATAGTTAAAATAGTTAAAATAAAAGTTTAATAACTAATTTTTTTTTAATTTAGGGTAATAAATAAGATAAATCGGACTATAAATATTCATTACAAAGATAAAAAAGATTTACTACATAAACTTATTTTATTTATAATTTTTAGACATTAAATAATTTAATTTATTTATGACATAATGATGATGCAGTAATTACCTTATTAAACAAATATTAATATTTTTGATATAATAAACAAACAAATAAATATAATTTGATACTTTTTATGAATTAAACTAATTTTATATGTTAATATGACATATTATTATTGATTTAAGTAACATTTTTCGAACTCTTCATGCTGTTATGATTTTTACAAAAATCAATTACCAAATAGTGTCAAAATTGATATAAAATAGTTTTTAAAACAAATATTATATTATTAATTGTTATTTTATTCCTAGAAATTTTATATTCGTCCAAATTACATAGATAAGGTTATATATATTAATAATTAACAACGTGGGGTTCAATTGTCTTGTTATAGTATGTTTATTAACCATATAATGTAAGAAAACAAGAAGACGCGGTAAAAGGTAAATTATTTAACATAGGGTTAAATCTAAATGATAAGGTTTAAATAGTAACCTAAACATGCCTAAAATCAATTGGTTGAGAGTATTTAGACCTCTACCCAACTTATCTTTGAAATGAATCATTTTGGAACTTTTAAAAACCGAATATGTCTTTATAACATATTAATATTTTAAGTTTTTTCTAAGGTGCCCCTCTCCTCCATTATAAAAGGGCACCTCCTCCCTCTCTTCCTCACACCACTTTGAGCCTTCAAGCTCATACAAACCCTAACAATTCCTCTTCTCCACTCCCCTAGAAACTTCCTAGAGGTCCTGGTCTTCTTCAAAGACAATATTTAGTTCCCTAAGATGAGGTTAAAAAGAGGCGCTTCAAAGAAGAGGTAATGTCCGTTCCCGATTCTTTCAACATTATTTCTTCTTATACTTCCTCTTATTTAGTTGTTTCATTATGAAGTAATAACATCACTATCACTCATATACTGATATGTTATTATAAATATTAAACAACCCTATTTCACCTTCTATCCATCATACGGAAAACGAAATCACCACGCGTGTGTATGTTCGGAATACCATCTTTACACCGTGGTGTAATCAATTTTCCACCACCACCATACTTGGATGGGAATAATTTTGTAAACAATAAATATATATTATTATTTTAAAGTTATATTGATTCTTAAATAGTATACATACACTTAAACACAATTCCTCGATCATGGGAACGATATCATCGCTCGTTCGTACGTAAAGCCTACCGTCTCCACGATGTGATGCGACTAGTTCTACATGATATTCAATGCATAATTATTACATAAATGAATTGAATGAATAAGTATGATATATATTACACTAATACCATTTAGGAAATGAGGTATCTATAACCTAAAAATAAGAATATGAATTTATTTGACAAAACATGCATAAGATCAAAATGCAATAAACACCTGAATAACAAGTAGCAATGAAATATTTCTAATATGAATCTATGAATATGACCATATATGAAATCATAACAATGATTATGATTCAGGAATAAGGCAATAACATTATCTAAATCATTATACAGGTTGTTCAGACACGTACCAAACAAATCAGACCTAAGGTAAGGGAAAATCTCACAATCTTATTTTTATCCGAGATTGTTTATACTTTGGTATTTACTTGGATATATTTATCATCCATATCCATGTTTCATAAATATGTAATATTATTTATATCCTCCTTGAATTTTTTAAATCCAATTTTTTCCATCTATGAGTTTATAGTAAAATATATGAATGGAATCTTTTGTCATTTTTAGTACGATGTACATTTTGACTTTTCCTGCCAAAGTATGAGAAGAATGTTTTTTAACTTATACGGCATGAATGGATTCATAGAACATTATTTCCATGATGCTTCCTTTAAATGTTTTCATGTTTATTTTTAATCACCTTCTTTTAGTTTAAAATTGTACGACAATTTTTTAATGGAAAAATGCTTATGAATTAGAAAGGATATTTTCCTCAAGAATGAAGTTGAAGTGTTTTGTCAAAATTATTTTCCATCTAAGATAATAAAGGGTTCTGTTTCTATCCCTATTTTTAAATTTATTTGATTATGTTATGATGGAATTATTTTTATGATGTTATTTTATCTTATATGGATCATGTTATGATGACATGATGTTTAAGAATCTCATTTTTATTGCATTGGTTATGATATTATGTATAATTTTTGATCTTATGGAACACAAAAAATGGGTTCATTATGAGATGGGTGGGACCTCTATCTCCCTCCAATGCATTTTGTGATGATTTATATCTCATGAGATAGACATGGCTGGAAGGGCAGGTTAATTTGGTTTAGTGATACAAGATTGAAACAAGGAGTGAACTCGGTTCAGAAATGGACTTTGTCCACTAGGATAGTCTTGGAAATGAGTCATGACTACTAATAAATTATTCCCTATGATTAGGTGTGTATTCCACAAAGTTTCATGTTTTATGTTTTCATAATTGTGATTACATTTCACTACTATGATTTATCCCATGTTATGAAATTATGATCTCTTTTGCAGGATAAGATTTCGAAAGTTTTATGTTTTTATGAATATGATGTAATTGATATTTCTTTTGTTTACACTTACTGAGCATTTGAGCTCACCCTTTTGTATGTTTTATTTTACCCAGGCTAGGAAGAAGAGTATTAAGTATGATATTCCAAAAGGGACTCTAGATATGATAAAATAAAAGGGAGGCAATGTAGATAATTTATGAACCAGTTGTTTATGATTCCATGTATCTAAAGAAACTATACCAATACATTCCTTTCATGGTTTTTTATATGTTGTAATAAGTATGCTTCAATTTTGAAGTAATAACAATGTATGTAAATTATGGGTTGTTATATACACATTGTACATCACATTATATCTTATCAAGTAGATGTTTTGTTATCCATTCTCAAAAAGTGGAGTTTCTTGAAATTGATTTTCAAATTTGAAGCCCATGATTATTAAAATCAAGTTTTAATTCTGAGGAAAATTTTCTTTTAACATGGTAAACTATAACACCCAGATATTTTTAAAGAGGAAAAAAATATTTGATAGATTTAGTAACACCCCGAAACATGTTTAAAGGGAATGTATCATCCAATGTCTTTATGAAATATTTTTTTACTAAATATAATCACTCCAATAGCTTGTAATGCACCCAACCCTGGGTTTGAACAATTCGTGATACATTATTAAAATATTTTTATTCTAATGTAACCTATATAAAATTGTTGTAATGTTTGAAGGAATCAATATTTTTAAATAAATAGTGAATATTATATGCTTTCCACATATATAAAATAAAACCAATTGTTATCTGTTAAATAAAAATAAATTAATTACCAGTTCTAACTGAATGAAATTTTGTCTAAAACCTATATTTTTCATAAAGGTAGATATTTCTGAGATTTCACCCATATTTCAAAATTAATTAATATCTCTTTTAGAAATTATATTTGAAAAAATTGAAATCTAATTTTCAATGAAATCAATGTTTTAATTTTTGAGAATTTTTATAAGCATTATATTTCTTATTCAAAATAAAAACCACTAATTTTTATAGAATCATAAATTTTCATTTAAATTAATTACCATAATAAATTATAATTTATTTTATTAAATGTAAAATTAGTTCCATTAAATTCTAATTTATCTCATTTTTTTTGTTGGATTAAATTTCATTTTAAATTATAATATGATAAAAATTCAAAGTATAATATAATTTTCCCTTTGTAAAGTCCCTCATTTACCATGTCTATAATATAATTTTAAATTAAATTATGTCTATTATACAAATAAAATTCGGGAAAATTGAATCCATATTTGGAAGAAGGATAAATTATATCATCTAATAAACCCAAATTAAAATATTTTCATAATGAAAATTGATAAAAGAATGAAATAAATTACTAATGTTATGGTAAATATGGGTTTTCCAAGGTGTTAAAGAAAATTAATAAGTGTTGTGATGAAATAAAACATGTATACGACCAATTTTATTGGTGTATTTTGACTGTATATCCTCAAGAGTTCTTTCATGTCTAATTTTATAGGATTTTATTATTGTAAGAACATTGTTATCAATTTTCCTTTTAAAAAATTCCATTTGAAGATTCACCCCCCACATATCAAAGTTCTCACCCTCTATTGGATTTTGTTATAAACAAATGATGCTCTTCTAAGAAGAGGTGAAATTCATAAACATGTGTATTGTTTTCTTCTTAAAACTCCATGAAACCATAGGAAAATATTATCATCTAATAAAACCATTATATTTTATATACTGATATGTCATTATATATATTCCAGAAGCCATATTTATCTCCACATTGATCAAATGTTATGTGAAACGGTTATTCATTAGACTAATAGACTACAACCTTGACAACTAATTTGATTGAATTTCATTCCGCACCATTTAAGGAAACATATATTATTGGATTTAAAATATTTCATTGATAATTATGAAATAATTATACTTTTTAATTATTGATTCACATATAAATTATTACTATCCATTCTATGGGTGATACCGTATCATGGCCCATTTGTACGTTGGACTTCCACGTCATTAAAAGATGTAATTTGTTTTCTAAATTAAAATTACATAAAAGGAAGTAATGTTAATGTTAAGGAATATATGATATGTTTATGATTTGATAATAATTCTTTAAATTTAATATAAATAACTTTGTTTAACTTTTTCATCTATTGGAAGACAATATTGTCACTTGTATGCATGTGTGGACTACCGCCTCCATGTAGAGATGTACAATGTTTTTCATTATGATTATTATGAATGGTAATTAAATTATTTTAAATTAATATAAATTCAATATATGACGTGAAAATGACTCTAGAAATATTAATGATAATTTATTTTCCTTTATTTACATCCTTTGAGAAAAATAGAAACAGTATTCTTGTGTACGCACTACATACCATCTCCAAAAACGTTATATTCCATTTTATATCACTAAACTTAATAGATTACTATAAATAAATATATAATTAATATATAACTTATTTATGTAATGTATAAATTTTTTTACATTATTTATCTATGATCAAAATAAAATTTCCTGAATTCTTGAACTAAAACATAGTAGAAAAACAAATCATTTATCACCCAAAACTATTTTTTTAAAAGAGAATTATTAATAAACAAGTGACAAATTACTACATAGGTATATTATATGTTATGAGATATATAATTTTGTTTCATTAATACATGTATAATAAATCTATATTTATTATATAATATGTTTCGACACATACGAAGTAAATAGAATATGAGTAAAAATTTTCATGACTCACATTTACTTCTGTGAGACAAACACCATATTCAACACTTAATTATTTTTTGTAGTGCATGTACATACTATAATAAAATTTTATTTCATGAAACTATTTCAGGTAATGGTATTAAAATTTTCATTTTATTTTATTTCCATAATCAGTCTTTTGATTAAAATGTTGCCAAATGTTTAGGGTTTATTTCAAAATCTCATCATTTTTATGGATTTTTCTGTTTAAGTCCCCCTAAGGGTAATTATTTGATATTTATATCTTAATATAAATATATTTTATTTTATTCTATATATTATTTTACCTTGATCTAGTAATAATACAATTTTCTACTCGTTTTTAGTTAAACAGATTGAAAAGAGTTATTTTGAAAATTGAGCATTATTTCACTCTTCGGTAGAAAGTAATTTTTCAAAAAAATGGATGGTTTCTAAAAATTCATTAAATTTTTTTAACCATTTCCAAATGATTTATTAAATAAATTTTCACACATTGTTAAATTTTTTTTAAAAAGGAATAGAGTAATCATGTTCTTTCAAAATAGTGTATGATCGGCCTTCATTGAAAATGTGAAAAGATACATTAATTTAATGTGTATGAAAAAAAATGGAATTTTTCACGACCATAACAAAAAAAATTAATATTTATTTTTAATTTATTCAAAATTTATTTTGAAAAATTAATATCTCCAAAAAAATTGTAAATTATTTTTAAAGGTGATTTTTTATGTCAAAATCATATTTTCCTCTTGATTTCTAATTAAAATTTTATGATATTTTATTTCACCAAATACATAAAACTGTTATTGTAAATATTTCCATTGGGTATATGGTGTATTTATATGATCATTATTATTTAATTTTATGGTTTATTATCAATTTTAATGAAGGTATAAATTTTTATCACCATTCACCATATAATTCTTGATGGATTATGATTATTTTTTATGGGGTTATGAATTAACACTTCATATGTTATTTTTTAAATAAGAATGTCTTTGTTGATTAGGTTAGAAGACATTATATTAAAAAGGTCATTGGACATAGTAAGTGATGT
The DNA here is from genome assembly GCA_963277665.1 of Viscum album. Classification (NCBI taxonomy): domain Eukaryota; kingdom Viridiplantae; phylum Streptophyta; class Magnoliopsida; order Santalales; family Viscaceae; genus Viscum; species Viscum album. Next base: position 259,663,524 of record OY728133.1, on the reverse strand, counting down.
GTGGGTCCCAATTAAATATAGCCCCTTGATAGGTCAATATGTCTCATGTAACAAATTAGTTGGCCACTTTTGAGGAGTTTCTGCCCAATGGTTTAAACTATCTTGTGAATGTTCTTGAAATCTGTATCATATATAGTTTATTATTAATTAAAAATTATTAGATTAATTATTAATTTACATCTAATTATTCAATTAGTTAAAATATATATGGATATATTTTATGCTCTTGTGATTATTTATATGGAAATATTTTATCATCTTTTATTCCGACCTTATTTTTTACAAGGTGTTATTAAAATGATATATGTTTCTATTACTTACCTTTAAATATTTGGTATAATTATTTATTCATGATATATTATATGTTATTCTTACCCTTACTGAGTATCTGAGCTCACCCACTTGTTATGTATTATATTACCTATAATACTAGGAATTATTTTACAATATATATGTAAAGAAATTTTTAGTTGAACAATATAATTTTCAAAGGAAATATTATTTCTATTTTATTTTTTAAATTGTATTTTAAATATTTTTATGTATATTGTTTACCAAAACTACTAAACTATTTGAAACTCCAAGACCTAACACCTTGTATCTAGCTCTAATGTTATATGTTAAGCAACGACTCGGAGTTACTAGGGTCGAGGTATATACAACCTTAAGGAATAAAAAAACAAAATTCAATAGAAAATATAAATTTATTAAGAACTATATTAAATATATTAATATATTTTCAAACATATAAATATATCATTAACATTTATGAAAATTTAAGTAATTATTTTCATCAAATAAAAATAGTTTTTATGTTTGAGATGTGTAATTATATTAATATATAAAATTATTCACGATTAATTTATAATTTTAAGAGAATTTATATAATATCTATTCTATAAAATATTTTAAGATTAATTGAATTATTTTTATATTGCATGGAATGAAATAAAATTTAGTTTTATGCATGAAATGAATTTTTGAAGACATAATATTTTATTCCATTTTGGGAATTTATTTTAAATTAATTTCTACCACTTATAGGATATTAATCCGGTGAAGTGGATTATATAGTTTATATAATCATAAATATTTTAATTTAATAGGGTCATCTTATTTTATCAATAATTAATATTTAAATATTGAAATTTTGTTCAATATTTACAGTTAAAACATGTTTTCTAGCTGATAAACTATTATAGAAGAGTAATATTGACAGGTTATATTTACTAATTATTAATATTTTACCATATATAGGAACTAAAATATCATAATAAGAATCAAATTCCATTTTTTTCCAACCTCATGTGAATAATACAACATATTATTTAAATATTTTCATAATTTTCCTTTGATTCCCTCCCCTCACTTATTTAATAGAATATCTTCTACTCCCCTATTAACAAACTTTGAGATTTTGGTATCATTAAATTACTAAAACAAATCCTCACTGTCATCATTTTATTCATTATTGTCCTTTTGTTCTTAAAATAATATCATCCAAAGAAGGATTACGATTCAAACCAATAGAGTTCTCTCATATAAGAGATAATCATTTATACCGACTCTTTTATATTTATTTATTCATTTACATTTAGAAATATGTTTTTTCCATTCTAAAATAATTAATAAAGTATCATAATTATGATGATATGTTTTTAGGATTTCATTACAACTATTTTCCATCTTTTTCCATCCTATAAACCCATCATTCATGCATATATATAGCCTATTATCTCTACATTGAGGTTTATTTCCTTTTCATCTACATTTTACATATACAGTTGTAAATATGGAATTACTGATTATATATATATATATATATATTATATTTTATATTAATTATGATTCTGAAAATATATTAAATATTTTATATTCTTACCATTATACCTCCTAAAAAAGGATAATGTTAGTTGTGTGTATGTGTGGACTACCACCTCAACTAATATTTTCAATTCAAATTTCATGTACAAAATTCATGGTTGATTATAAATAAATAAAAATTGAATATATATGATATTTATATCATATATAAAATTATTAAAATAATGGATCCTTGATCAAAATGCATGGATTGAAACTATCATACAAAAACATACAAGAAAAAAGTATATTTAACCATCAGAAATGATGATTCTAATAAATAATTATTATTTAAGTGGTGTTGAAATTATCTATGTGGATAATATTTTTTATTTTATGAGTTTATAGGGTTATACTAGTGATTTATAATAAATCTAAATTTATTATATAGGAATTTAAAATAAAATGATTTCGGTCAATCATGAGATAACATTTTATTTCACGATCACATCATTATATGTGATTGTTCATTGTTATGTTATAAGATAGTAGAATCATATGATATTTATATCATAAACATAATATATTTTGAAATAAAATTTTAATTTCTAGAAATTTAATTTTTTACATTCATTTTCCTCATTTAAAGTGAACACATGTCAAAAATAAGGTATTTAAGACAAACAGATTTTGTTTTTCTACTAGGTTAGGAATAATTTTCTCTTATGTTCATATTATCAATAAAATTATTTTAATAATATTTTTTAAATTATAAAATTATTGAATAATTTATTTTTTTAATTTAATATCCCATAATTTGGTTAGACATGGAATTTATAATGGAATTTTAATTTTCTTTTTGTGGAAACAATGATCATAAACTGAGCAAGAATATGGAATTGTTGAAGGTTTAGCACAATAATGTGTTTTCCTAAGATGACTAAACACAATGAGTGATTTCAAAATCCCAAATGAGTATATAAAAGTTCACATATTGATATCTCATTTTTTGAGGAAAAACCTTGGGCATAGTATTAGTGTATAATTAGTGATAACTATGCATAAAAACCCTGTGACGTGATTTATATAGAGATATGTATTGGTCAACTATTAATGGAGGTCAAAAGACATGAAAACTGTATAATTTATTATAGTTTCACTTCATATTTTGTACATGTTTTCTCCCAAATGTTCTCCAAAATTTGTGAAGTGGGTGATCACTTTGATAGTAGACTAGTATAAGCTACATATAGTTTTTATAATAGTATGCCTAGTTTTGTATGGTAATGTACCTTTAGGGAGAATTTAAACAATGTTAGAACATGGTTAGATAATCCAGTAGGCCACACAATGAGCCCCATTAAAATTTGTCGGATGAAAATTTCCCCATTTTTCTGTTATTTAATGTTCACAATTTCTTCTTCTTCATCCCATTTCATGGAAACCCCCACCACCCATTATATAGATCATTATTATACTTCAATAATTAAGAACACCTCCTACACCTATGCTTTGATTTGTTATTTTCTAGTTTTAGTGGATAAACTTAATTAACTCTATGACCCATTTTACATAATTTCATAGTTAATATTACAATATTGGTTGCAATTTACAAGGGATAGGACTTTACCAATTTTCATGGAATTATTTTATATAATTTTCATTACTTTTAGCTTGAGTAAAAGGTAGATTCAGGATGAGTTAGGATTATTAAAAATGGGTAAGGTGGTATCAATTATTTTAGCTTTTTCATCATTTATAATGTTATTCGTTGTTCCATGTGCCATATTTTCCATGAATCTTTCCTAAAATGTGAAAATCATTACTATAAACTTATACATCCTAACATATAACCATTATGAGACCCATTGATATTTTTTTTAGATGGAGACCTCAACTAGAACCACAACTTTTTTTGGTTAAATTTCAATGATTGTTCTACTTTTTTATCCTAAAACCACCCTTCTGGTGTCTTGTTTGTCTACCACAAATGAGTGGGTCAAATTTATTTAAATGGAATGTGTTTGGTAATATCATGGCACTTGGTCCATGTCAATTTAGGAAGCATTCCTTCAGTAAAAATGATGGAATGAAATGTGATACTCTTATAATTTACATTCCATGACTATGAAAATGATTCTCATGATGTTATATGATGTTGATGATTTTTGGTTGAACCACCCCATAGGGTTGTGATATTGATTGATTATTTATTACCATGTTTTATTTATCTAATAAAAACCCTTTAAAAGATTGTCATCATATCTCTTTAGAATAATTGATTATGATAATTAGTTGAACTTGTGAATTATTTGACACTATTACCTAGACATGATTCATTATAATATATTGAGTTGGTATAATTAATTTAATGATATTGTAAATGAATAGATTATTGTAAGTTGGAATGAATATTTTTATATAACCTATTTTAAATTATTAAATGTGACTTGTTTTTATAATATATTATGCTTGATATAAACTTGTATTTTGAAAATATGTTTTCTTGATTGTCTCATTAGGCCCATTTACATGAGTTGATTATTAATGATCAATTGATCTCATACATAATTATCCTAATCATTTATTTATGTTAACTATCATATATGACATTATTCATCAAATGAAATAATGTTTATCATTATTTAATTGGAATATGATAACATAAATTTCCTTATAATAGACATGAAATTCCACATTATTTATTTGATATCATATACAATTATGTTCCTCATCATCTATTTGAAGTTGTTGTATTTGGTACTTCTTATCCTTTACTTGTATTGTTCGAACATGATGCCCTACATCCCCTTGTATTAGTCTCTTAATATTATTTCCCTTATTTATAAATGTGAAACTGATTTTTATTTATGTTTCAGACTAGTTCCTTCTATATTACCATAATCATATACTCAAACTCAATGGTTATTACTAGGACAAAATAGCAAGGTTTCACCCCATGGATTACAATCAAACCCATAGGGCCAAACTACTCTGTTATTTTGATTCAAACAAATTCCTTAAGGTCAAGAATGAATTGGTTTCACCTTGGATGTTATATGATTATTAATATTTTTATTTCTATAAAATTATTATTAGTTAATTAATTTAATAATCGAGTCTTATGAATATAGACATCTGGATTAGGCAAAATAAGGTATAGTCAACCGGGCATCCATAGGGAACTCGAGGTCAACATGGTTTACATTTTGTGTTTAATTTCACAAAACTGTTATTAATGATTTTAATTGATTAATTTTATATTCATGGATTGTAATTCATTATAAACCATTGGTTGTGGCCTACTGTGTTTTACAGTTACAATGTTTAGACCTCCATTTGGTACTATAAGATTACTCTTGGTTCTTGGATTTTGAAATATAATCATGTGTCTTCCTATTGTATCCTATAAATATGGTCATGGATTTAGAGAAATGGATGTCAATTCCCTTGGGTTTCCATTCCTATTTTGAGAATTTTTGTTCTTTTCACTCTATAATAGTTATTTTTATTACCTATTTTATATTGAGAACTTTTTATTTATGTCTTATCCTATTTATGCATTATTGGATTACTATCACTTCTAGATTATATATTATAGATTATAATTGTTATTATTTTATTACACTACTTTTTTTATTAATAATTCATTTTTTGTTTCCACACTTTTGTAATGAGCTTAGAGTCTCTCTATCAATGCAAATTGAGACCCTCACTGCTAGTTGGGGACCTCTGGAATACACAGAGGTATTCTAGAGACCATGTGGCTACCTAGGTTGATCACATGAGTCTGATCTAGACCTAAGATGTACTAATGTGGAATTATGGCCATATATTTCCCTTATATATTTCTTTGGGATTACAGAAAGGATTCTATGAATGTGTTGGTACTTGGTAGATAACTCATGTCTCGTACTGGACTAGCCATCCATGGGGAAAAATTATGTTTCCTAGGATGGGACTATTGTTCACAATGTTAGTTATCTCTATTGAATATTATTTTACCATGAGTTATATTTTATTATTTCCTTTGGTTAGTAGTTTATTGGATTTTCCTCTTGGTTTGGCATAGAAAGAGACTAGTTGTGTTCATTCAAAATTTTTATGAACATATAATTCGTTTTCCTTTTCCATGCTAATTTTTACACTATTCTTGCAAGATTGTGTTCCATGATTATCAATATACATTGGATGTTTGATTATGTTGAATTATTTTCATCACCATCATGAAAATTTTTATTATGTGAATAAAAGGACAATTTTATGGGAGTACATTCCCATACAACAAAAGATAATAGGCCACATTAATCCAGAAATAGTGAAGGCCAAGGTAATCCCCTCTAACTAGGGTGACCCCCTCAGTCATCATAGTGAAACAATTATGATATAAAATGGGATCTGGGCCATAGAAATCATGAGTGGAAAGGTGGTATGGGACTTGGTTCCTCTCTCACTATGTGTTAAACACTATGGTATTGTTGTTAATCATGCCATGACACTTTCTAATGGTATAATGAATTGACCATGGGGTAGAGAAAATGGAATTTACTACATTTTGATGGGTTTTGGAATCATTTTTTGGCTATGATAAAGTGATCCATTTCTGGAGACATAAGCTATGACCATAATGATTATCCATATCCTTTGCCTAAAGGGATTATCCATGATATGGGTGGCTAAAAGGCATCATGATTACTGAACCTATGGAGTTTCGGACCACACTTCCTCTATGAATGACCCCCATATTATATTAACCATTGGTATTGAGTTTGAGGCCCCTGATGGGTGAGGACTAGCAGACACACTGACTTCTAATGCTTCTTCTACCTAGAAGGACTTGGATTTTATTAGCTTGATGTTTTTGAAGGGTAGTAACCTCCCACCAATTTTTGATAAGTCTAAACATATCATGGAGGAGGTTCATAGTTCTAATGACTAAAAACTGTTCATAGGGTTGGGCCCCTTCATGTCTGGTCATATTTTTAGCTTTCCAATCGACCATCAACCTATATGATGTACCATAGTGTTATGCATCGTCTCTATACCCCTCTCCCCCACACCATGGATCCATTATTCACAAACCAACAAATCATCCATGCAATTTTCATAGATAGTGGTAAATTCACCAAAATTCTACAACATCATCCTCTCCAAGTCATCCTCAAAGAAAATATTTCCCATACTATCATTGCAATGATTTGAACTGTAGGGGAACCTTTAATATGTTAAGATTACACATTTCTTGATGTTCTAATATGTGGGGATAACCTTGTGATGTTGCCTCAAAGTGTGAATGTTTATCTAAAAGGGGTTCTTTCGGACCAATAGATCTTATTCCATGTATCTACATGATCATGAGTATCCATTATATTCCATAATTCTCTTGTAGATACGTCCCTCAATGGAGATAATGAGAAGACACATCAATCTAGTTTGAATTTTATATTAATGTGGATGTAGTTTTAATGGTTGTTCTTTTCCGAAAACACTTCAATAAAAGTCGAATGAGATCTGGCCTCCACAAAGGACATTGAGGTGGCATGACATCAAGGGAAGACTAGGGTATTATCGGCACAATTTTGATGCAAAAAATATATTTTCCCCTTCCAAACAAAAAATATGTAGTGGGATAAAGGGTAGTAATGAGAGGGGATATTATGGACAAGAGAGAAGAAGAATTACTATCATCTAGTGACTCATTCCCAAAGTGAGATTTGTGTGTTGTGGTCCCCTAGAGAGTGTGTTGTTCCAATAAATCCTATGAATAATTTTAATGCATGCATAAAAGGGTGTCATCTAGGCTACGGATGTTCATTCCACCTTACCTAGTAATCCTTACAACCCTGCTCTCAGAATCCCATTAATGATTCACATCCAATAAAGAATCCCATAAGAGACTTGCAAGGACCATATCATTTTTGTTAATGATAATTTTCAGATCTTTAATAGAAGAGATCACATGGATAGGGATAGCGATGAAGAAACTTTTATCTAGTGTTATCCGACCCTCAATTGATTAATATATGTTCGTATACTTGAGAACACGATAAGCGATGGTACGGATTAGAGAGTTGACGTCATGTATGTGATGCCTTCTAGAAAAGATGGGGCACCAAGGTACTTCATAAGGAAGGTCCCTCTTTTCATGTCAATACTATTCTAGACAGCTGATATCTGAATAGATGTACATCTATTGGAGATAAAAAATAATAATTTTTCCTTGTTGATAACCTTCCCTCTCTAGTGGAAGTAATCCCCTATAACCCTATTGATTCCTATAATAGATCATTTATTATAATTCATGAAAATAAATGTGTCATCGTAGAACATAAACTGATTAATGGAAGGACTTCTCATTCATCTACGGTAGGCTAACACCTCGCTACTAATGATGCTCATATGAATAAGGTTATTGAGGACATCTGGATATAGAATGAAGATTCCCGGGGAGATATGGTCACCATTCCTCAAAAAATGAGGGCCCTTGAAGAACCCCATATGTTTTCCCCATAAATGTAACAACCAACTAGGAAGATCTAAATAATTGATAGTTGATGTCAATATTCCATGAGAAGAGAACTACACTAACCATCACATTGATGATGAAACCCCACTCTACATAGTAATAGGAATTATTAATATATAACATGGTGGCCAAATTGGAAGTGTGACTCTTGATGTTAATATCTCTGGTTATCTAATGGTCTAATGTAATGGATCCATGATGTGGGTGTCCCTTCATGAACATGTTCTTCTCCAAGGATAACCACCATTGAATGTGGAGAGACACCCATGAAATGAACATGATGGCCAAATCATGTATGGATAATTGCACATACTCACCATACTATAATGAATTATGGAGGATGGATTCCTAGTATTGGGAAGAAGAACAATGGTTTAGGAATAAGAAATCATGTGTGTGTGGGACCCTAGGAAGATTTCATAGGTAACTTAGATAATATTTGTTCTCACCATGTCCCCTGAGGTTCTGTAGAATGATCATAGGAAGCCATCTAGGCCTGGGGATATTTAAGGGTTGATGCTCACCATTTTCTAACTGGATATCCTTATCATCAGGAATAGAACCTGGATCTTCATTTTCCAAGGATATTACCAGGTTGGGGATTTCACCGAATAACCCACCATTCTCCCCCGAATATCCATTAGGTAAGAGTGGATCAGTGTTCATATCTCCCTCTATAGGACACTTGATAATTGATTTTTCCCTTGATAGGAATTCTTGTCTGAAAAGCATATCCTCCAAGGAATCAGTCATGTTGGATAAATCCTAAAATATACTTTCATCACATGAATCCCCAATGTTATTCACGAGGGGTTCAACACTATGAATAGAAATATTAATATCATTGTCAGTGGGAGATACATATTTCACCCATTCTTGGAACCTTACCCTGAGACATCTCAACTTGCTGTGTATGAGAACCCATGAATTCCCTAGTGTAGGCTCACCCCATGTGTTTCTAACCAGGTCATTGAATCATTAATGGCTATACCATTAATGATAATAGTAGAATATTATGTATTGTTACCATCCTAATGATATGGAAACCATGATAAGGGAGTCATTACATAAACCTCGGTCCATATGACTTACATTAGTTTTAGAGAGCATGGGTAAGGAATGCATAATGGGAAGCCAGTTGTCCAAGTGAATCCATGAGTGGTGGATCCCTATTTGTTCCTTTCAGCATGTGAAGTAGTCTCATGAGAATCTGAGATCAATAATCCATTTATTATCAACGAAATGGAATAAATTCATTCTTTATTTCTTATAAAAAGGACATCTATCATTCCTCTACTCTAGGATAACAACAACATTTATGTCCCCCTGATAATCCATGGATGCTTTCGGGATCAATGGAGCTGGGGAATTTCTATATGGATTTACTTTTCTATGGGTCACATCTCCCAAATATTATTGAAATGTAGTGATAAGTGTCCCCTAGTGACACATTTATAGTAATGAACTAGTAGCTAGCCAGAACCAGGTCAATAGAGAAGTTATTGTGCCAGAAGACACAAATATTTATGTTGGTGGAGTGGGAATGCATGAATCCTTTCATGTTAATTTTCATAGAGTTATCTCTGATTTTGGTAGTGTTCTGTTTATGTTCAATTATGTAGATAACGATGTCCTTTTGTTTCCTAATTTAAATGGAATGGAAGTCCACCTTAACATAGGCACCAATTCTACAGTCATTCCAGATGATTATCAAAATAATTTATCGAAAAAAGTTCAAGAATTGGCCACATAATACATAGACATTTCGAAGTGGGAGGATGATCACTCATTTAGGTTCATTAATCAAGATCACATGCAATATCTGGCACCATTGGACACAAACAAAGTGGCATGAGAGGATTTTCCATGGGTACGAGAGAATGACTTTCCTTGTGCACTCGAGGTAGAACTAAAGAGACTCCCTTGATCCATAAGGATATGATATGGAGACACTTCCCTATAATTCATTGGGGTATCTACATTTTTCATATTGGTAATCCCACTTGGGGAATTCTAAGGGAGGGATATCGCACTTGCAGATACAAGAGCCTCTAGGGGATATGGATGAATAGTGGAAGAAGGGGGGGGGGGTAAGGCCAGTAGCCCAGAATGTCTGGCCATAAAACACGATAAGATCTCCCCTATGTGAGTCCCCAAGGAAAATAGACAGTTTTGTCCAGGTGAAATGATGAATCTATCCTAGAATTAGGGAACCACTCTAGTGAAGAAGGGAGTTAGGTCCTGACTAGGATGAAATAAATTTGAGGGAGAGGGGATTAAGGCTAGCTCAAACCCTAGAAAGGGTGGGTTATAATGAGACACCACAGGCCTATCAACATGGGATTGATCATCAACCAAATATAATTTAAGATGATCAATGAGAGGAGGTGCCAACTTCTTGGTCCTGACATCATATTTTTTGGTTGATGGAAGACTAAGTCTTTTTTGTTGTTTTCAATATGAAATTAATGAATGTTCCTCAAGAATGCAATGTAGGAAGTGCCTTGGGAATATTGGGTAGATTATGTCCTTGACCTTGGAGAAGGATTCTTTCACCTGGAGGGAGAGATGATCCGAAATATCAATGTAGAGATCGATCTCTCTATAGATGCGAACTGATGAAACATCTTCATAGAAATTAGTCATACCATCATCATATAGGAATTTACCGACCAAATATCTGATCTCATTGAGGAAGACACCATTTTGAAAAGGTAGAGAAATTCCAGGTTGTTTGATCCATATAACAGTAAGAGGCATTTTTTTGCTGCTGTGGTCATCCAGGGACCACCAGGTTAAGCTAAATCTCTATCATCCATGGGAGATAGGCGCCTTGCACCATGAAATTATGATATACTCTTCTAAGGTGAAGATGAGGCAGTATATGTTCATGTGGATTTGAACGATCTACAGCAGATGTCAGAGACCCCATGAGGCGATGAAGTACCTGAAGATGGTGAGGGGGTATTTGCTGCCCCTAAGTGATCGATAAGACTCCACTTGAGGCAAGCCTCTACCTATATAAAAGACAACACATGGAAATCTAGGGATAATCGGCTGCCCTCTTTCCAGAACTTCAGGGACACCCAACCAACTTAAAAAAAGCACGACACTAGAAAATTCCATCCGAAGTCACAAAGTGTGTTTCTGAAAGAGCATCCTAGGGATTCATGAAGTATGAAGGTGTCGACGGTTTCTAGCTGATGCTTAGATGTGAGACACGGGATAAGGATGGAACCAAAAAGGATCGAGAGCCAGGATTCCTTGAAGAGTATATAGATGGAATATCCAGGGTCAAGGGGAATATATAGGCTGAGGGGAAGGGAGGGGCCAAGGGGAAGGGAGGTATGGAGTTGTGGCCATGCTCAAAGGGTGGTAGGGGAGATGGCGGAGAGGTCGAGGAGGTTGTAAGAGGTGGAAATTTGGAAAACCAAGGGTGCATGGTGTATATTTTCTAGAGAAGTGAAATCCATCTATCCTCACTTACTTCTTCTCTTAGACTATATTTAGCATGATTTTATGAATACCATATTTCAAATATTATTTCCATTTTTATCTATATTCGTTTATAATTTTATTGATTTCAATGATATATTCATGGTATAACAATGGTTAAATAATGTGTCTACATCAACATATATGGTGTTTTTCTTTATATCCTGATCATGAAAATATATTTACTAACATGAAAATTAATTATATAATTTAAATATATTTAAAATTGATAACAAATTAACCTTAGTTTTATCATTACATATAAATTAATTGGATTTGTTTAATAAATTCAGGTTGTTTATTATCAATCTCAATTAAATGGGATACTAATTCTTACATAAGGAGTGGTTTCCTTCATAACATCTTAATTGATGTTTAAATAACATAATCATTCATTATATAGTCAATACATGTATAAATATTATGATTTTATATTTTTATATTAATCCCACTTAAGTTGTTTAATTTAAATGAAGTTTATTTTTTTTAACTCAATAGTATACTTATGGATGTCAGCTAAGTGGTGAACTATTTTCAACTTATAAATGATGGGACCCCTATGAAAAATGAATTATTACCCACATAACTAATTCCATGTAATTCATTCAACCCAAGTAGGTTCATCTCGGTATGTAATTATTATTATATTACCTCACTATAGTTGTGAATAAGCTTTAATAAATTAGATATTATTAGTTTTCACCTAAATATGATGTAAATTCTAATTAATAGAGTGCCAAATCTATAAATTTGGAATAACTAAGTGAATAATTGAACCAAATATTGATTGATTTGACCCTTGTAGGTTAATAGTATCTTATATTCCTTGGTTTTCAAACTGTTGAGGGAATTTCATGTGAAATATAAAATGTTATTCAAGGGGTCAATATCCACTCAAATTGTGGTTCATATAAATTTATTATGGAATCTTATTTGAATAATCGCCTTAAATCAATAAAAAATTTAGTCTTCATTTTGAGCTTTTTTGATATGTGGTATTAGTTAATTAAAATTACAATTATAATCTTTAGAGTGTTTCTTATATATATTATGATTGAAATTTTCAATAACTAACCCTATTGTGAGAACATATGCATTAAAAAATGTGTGAATGAAAATTATGTTATTATTTTCATATATTGATATGAGATGTAAACTTAATAAAGAGATAATTATATATTATTAAAATGATTCCTTTTATTATTGGAAATTTTTATTTGATATATTTTAGAAAATTCAATGTTAAATACTTTTTGGTTATTTTTTCTAGTATACTAGTATTTGGGAAGTTAGCACTTCTGTTTCAAAAATGATTACATTGAGAGGGAAATCATTCGATAAATCTGGGAATGGGTGGGGTGCTTGATTTTTTAGATTATATCTACAGAAGTCGCACATGTGTTGTGACTAAAATTTAATTTAACATGATCCTCCTATCCTTGTTCAGGAATGAATTATTGAATAATGAGTCAAGAATGGAATCATGAGGTTTGGGATTGTACAACTACTTTGTTTGGAATGTTTAGTTTTTATTAGTTATTCATGGGAATGGTTTGACATGGAATTTATATAGGATAATGAGTTTTGAGTAAGGACTAAGGATTTCAAATTATATTACTGACAATACATAGATTTTATGCTTTGGATAAAAATATGTATTGTTAACTTTTGATGAATTATCATTTTGGGTTACACCATGTGTTGTGAAATGGTGGACTTGTTATTGGACCATGAAAACATTATGGCGAGACATGGTTTCATGGTTTTCTAAAAGGAATTTATAGTCTCATTAGAATTAATTACTGAAAAAGGACATAGATAGACTCATATTGATAGAATGTTAGTGTACTCATGATTTATAGATGATCATGCCTTATATCTTAAAAAATCTATAAGTACACTAAGAGAGGATCAACTATACGACAAACTATATAAATATCATTCTTTAGTTTGATGAGAGGAATTATTGGTTGTTTTCAAAGTTAGAGATTGAATGTAATAATTATTGTGGGAAGAAAACCAAGGACTATTTTAGGTTGGTAACCCTATTTGTGAGTTTAAAATCATATTGTTCCATGAGAACCATACTGGGGGAGTTGGAATGAGTGATGGGTTATGTATTTGATAGTTATCATGAAAGAGTGTGTTCTTATAAATTCCATTTGGTATGTCCATGGGTAATGTTGCATGGTATGTGGTAATCAAGGACACTTTTAATTGAGGATATGTCATGGATTCTAATAATTTAGGAAGATAAATGTCAATTTCTAGTGGGTGAAGTTCATTTCAGAAGATTCATGCAAACATAACATTGGTTGTTTGGTGTTTTTTTGGATATCAAATGTCATTGGAAATGGAAAAATGTATGGATGGATTTATAAATAAATACTAAGTACATGTTTTATAAAAACTTTGTTGGAGTCTGAGTGTGGGTGTCAGGATTGAGATTGATTTTGATGATCCAAAAATGTTAGATCGGTAATATATCAATGTTTTTTACAGGGAAAGGTAATGTTTTATAGATAGGGAATGGTTTGAAAAGGAGAAATCACTAGAAGTAAATTTTGATATTCAGTGAATTTATGTGAAGAGATATATGGGAATAATTGACTAAATTCATTGATATATAGCTTCTGATATTCCAGATAACAATGTTGATCTTTTTTAAAAATGGTCTATCATCTGTGATTGAACATGTGTTCCCTCATTTTTTTGGATTTGGTAAATGATGAGATTCATTTTTAATGCAATTAGGATGAGTTGACTATAGTGTAATGGTAGAATGGGGCTTTTTATGGAAAAGAAAGCATGACTAGGTTTTGTAAGGTTAATATGAATTTTACAATTTTTATGAAATTATGAATAATATAAAGAGAATAATTAGGATTATTAGTGAATAAATAAATAGGAAATCCTAAAAAATGTGAACACCATGAAATTGTTTTTGTCTTTTAGGTAAAGGAATTGTGGTGGGGGAATGATAGACTATTTGATGAATGATAAGGTTGTTCGATAGTGTCTCAGGTTAAACACTGTCACATAAAAAATTTCTCAATATTTAAATTGTGTATATGATTATACGATCTTGTTTTATCATCTTATGTACAATATATGTAACGTGGAAGTTGGAGGTGTGTTTGGTGTTTGGATACACTTTTTATCACTTTAAAAAATATATTGACTCATTATGGTCTAGAAGATCATTTTCAGATAACTCATGAATTATCATGGATGAAATGTTTTAATGATGGGAGGTTATAAGAACCAATGTCGTGGATTGATTTGTAAATTACAAAATAATTTTAATCTCTATTTTTTAGATGGATCAAAAATTAAATTGAACAATAGAATAGAATTTAGAGAGTTATATCCCAATAAACTATTCTTTTTTATGAGTGTTAGATCCTAATATGTGTCTCATAATCCCAGATCCATTTTGGTGGTTCCATCTTTGATGTCCAAGTATTTATAGGAACTTCCATGAGTTCACATCTAGTAACAAATAGTGCTAACCGTTCTACCAAACCATAAAGAAAATTTTTTAGTGTATTTGATTGGTTAACTATATGAGGTGGCCTAGATATCTATTTAAAAATATAAAATTTATTTGAGGTGAATCACATGTCCTGATGATGTATTCTCCAAACCTTGAACCTAACTGTATGATCAGGGTACACCATTAGAGAATAGCTCAGAATGGTTTTTTGATTGTTTTTCTAACTACGCAATATTCCATGTGTTGTTATGTTCTTTTGGAAAATGGATGTGTATAGTTGGTGTATAGGTAGCCAACATGTGTGGGGAAAAAATTCTCTAAGTTAAAAATTTAAAAATTATCATTTTATCATGTTTTTTATTATCCAAAATCCATATTTCCAACTTCCTATTCCACATAAATTAGCATAATGTGTTTGACATGTCCACACTATACTCAAAGGATTTAGAATACTCCCTCCATAATGGCTCTAATGTGAGAATTATATGCTTTATTGTATCATTCTCATCTATTATTCTACCCCTCATATTTACTTTATTTTCTTTTCACTTCATCTTTGATGTTTTTTCCATGACATATCATATTATTTATTTTAAGGTAATTTGTTTATTCTTCTTTAACTCCCATTCTAGATCAAATCATATAATGTTATTTGATGAGTGAGGCTTATTAATAATGTAGCTCGTGTTCTAGATTCTTGTACCTTAATTTATAATTACTTATAAAAATTTCCATTATACCACATGACGACTTTTTTTGTGTCTCTCCTAAAATATGAAACTCATTCATGTAAATTTCTTAATCATGACTTAGATCCTTTATGTGATCCATTAAAAATATTCAAGGTTAACAACGCAACACAAACTAACCAATTAGATGCATTGCTTAAATATCATTAATTTTTTTGTTTTTATTTTGTCTAAAACCATTCATTTAGGATTTTTATTTGTCTATATTTAATTATTTATTTAAATTGTTGTAAATGGAATGTGTATGGTAATACTATGGAAATATGACCATGTCAGTTTATAAATTGATCCCTTTGATAATGTAGGATGAAATTAAATGTGATACTCCAATAATTTAATTTATCTGAAATTGAATATTTTTTACTTAACATTACTTGAGGTTGATGACCTCGGTTTAAACCACCCATTACGGGGTGTGATATTGAATGATTATTTAGGATTATTTTTTTCCATATAACCAAACACCCTCGTAATGAGTACTAGATTATCTCATTAGAATGAATGATAAGATGTGTTAAGTTAATTATAGGACGAATAGATACCGCTACATGACCAGTTGAAATTTTAATTGATTTGGAATATTTAATTAATTAAATTATATTGTAAATGGAGTGACAATTCTAAATTAGCATGATGGTTTTATCATGGATAGTGTTTAATTATTAATTGTAATGTGACTAGAGAGTATCTTATACATCACTGATACATAGAATCAAATATGGAATAAATTGGACTGGCATGCAAGAATTTTATATTTGAATGTATAATTAGTGTTCAGGAGATGTAGAAGTGGTGCTCCTAATTTTTTTATTGTAATCATGGGATATAAAGATCCTCATAATAGGACATGATGATCAAAAAAATGTATATGGAATCAAAGGATACAAAAATCCTCCTCATAATACATGATAATCCTCATTATTTAATTCAAATCATAGCATATAATTTTCTTCATCATTTATTTGATTTTTTTGATACATTACTACAAGTACGTTATTGGAAATGGTTGAAAATAGTACCTTGAATCCCCTTTTCATATGTACTTGGAATGATGACCCTTATTTTAAAATATAGAACCTCTTTGTTCTTTATGGTTTAGGCCCACCACTATAAGAACTCGTAGATCATTTATTTAGACATGATGGTAATTAAGAGAATGGAACAACAAGGATTCACCCCATGGATTACACACATTCCCATACGTCTTGACTACATTATTATTATCAGTTGTCAGAAGCTCATATGTCTAAGGATACATTGGTTTCACCATGATAAATTTATGATTATTATTATTACTTAACATTGACAATGAGTACTGGTTACATAACTAGGTTAACAGGAATAATATGAAGAGAGATCCAACTTAGACCAATGTAGGTATAGAATTTGCATGGTCATAGTTGACATAATTTTTAGAGTCCAAAATTTCTTTAATCATTGACTATTTAAGACATTATTTGGTACCCAGAAATAATTATTTTTTTTGGGACTATGATCTTAAATCATTCTTCCTCCTGTTATATTTTATGGGTATGGAATTTGCATGGTCATAGTTGTTGTGCATGCAATCAGGATGCCTTTTATAGTGAGAGTATATTATCTATTAATTCATTTTTCATTATTTCCAATTCATGCGAATTACATGTTATATGTTGAATAATTTTCATTTATTATTATAATGTTTAAGCATTATTAGATTACTCACATTAATATGTTATCTATTTAGGATAATGTATCTCTTTTTTCGTTACATTTCTTCTACTGATTATTAATCAATTATCCACCATCAGTGCACCCTAGTAAATAGGTTATAGAATCCTAAAAATATGATCATCTGATCCTCATTGTATATTGGTAGCATTTAAGAAATGGGACATATCTCTGGAAGACATGTTTTCAATTGGGATCAGTTAGTTTGGATTAAGCTGGGACCACGATGTCACATATATACATTATATAAATTCTATACAAGGGTTTAAAAGTTATTTTATTCTCATTATTTTTTTGTATTACATGTGGATAAGGATTCAATAAAATAGTTTTTTTTAATTATATCTAATTAAAAAAAATTTCCCACCCTTTGGAATACTTGTTTCTTTGAATCATTCATTAGAATTTTTCATGTTTTTTTCATTGAAAATTGTTTCCATAATATTCTTTTAATTTTATGATTTTAAAATATGTTATTTAAACATGAATTGAGTATTTTTTTTAACAAATAATATTCTAATGTTCCTTTAAATTTATTTTCATATCTATAAATAAATGTTCATGAATATTATATTTTATTGGGGACATACTCTATTGTTTCAATCCACCAAATTACTATGGATGTATTTTATTCATATTGATTAATTTAGTAACTAGGGAAATATTTTAATCTAATATTCTATTTTTAATCTGAATTTTTATGTTAATTAGGTAATCATTTATTATTCATTTATTTAATATGATGAGTGCATTGGGAATAATATTTTATGTATTGATAATGTTATTTCTCCTCAATTAAATCAAAGGAGTTATGATAAAATCATGATTCGATATTAAGCATTTTCCTTACCCATTTTTGTATGATGTATTTTCTAAAGGGTGTGGTGATAATATTATTTTATTCCTTAATTATGCATTATATATGTGTGGAACATATAACTTTTATCCTATTCCTTATTTATGTTTCCATTTCATTGATTGATTTAGTCCCTTTTATAGAGATAAATTATATAGAATATTTTATTGTTGTATTTATATTCCATATTATTCAATATTTTTTTATAAAATGAAATAATTTTTTTAATGCATTTCCATACTGATCATTTGAGATCACACTTTATTTGTTTCCACTCTATGGGTTATCAATAATGGAATGGTGAATGCTATCTGGGATTTAATAGAAAAAATAAAAATAATTCTCAATGTAATTATAATGTTGTATTTCACGTTTTCAAATTTAATTTTGTAATCATATATGTATAATGTCTCTCTATAATAATAAATTACATTATCCTTTAGGATGAGATCCAATTATGTTTTTAGTGTGGAGGGAACATATACGTGTTCTGAGGTAGGCTGCATAATTAGAGGTTATGGATGGTGGGGGTATGTGTGTGTGTGTTGTGGGTGATAGACCTATTACTAGAAATAGTGGTTGATTAAATGAGTATTATAATTATAAAGAGGAAAAAACCAATTAAATTTTTGTGTGATGTTAATAAATAAAAAAAATATTTTCCCATAAAAACTAAAGGGGAATAATCATGGTCATCCAATCGAAGAACCCTACACCATCCGATCGCCACACATGATTGTCTGCAACCATTGTTCACCTTCTACACTCTCCAACTACTAGTTTAACATCATGATAAATGCTTGAAGTACATTAATTGTGTTCATGTAAGCACAATGATATTGACCATCACCTCTAATGACTGATATCCTTCTTTGATGATAAACCCAAGCTATTTTTACTCTCTTGTTGCCCCTTAGACGTGCATGATCCTTTCTTTTATTCATGAGATGATTCTGATAATCAATCCACTACATATGTGTGGTTTCAAGATACAACTACATCATTATATATTGGTCTCATAGTAGTTCTAATGAGAATATGTAACTCATTCAAGAGTACTTAATGAACCCATTTAATGAATGAATGAGGATCAAATAAGGGCAAGGAAAGTCACTATGTTCAAAGAACCATCACATGAATCCAGTCATGTGAACCTCAAGAGGTTATCTGATGAAAAACAAAGGGTATAATGATCAAATTTTGACACTCATGCAAAGAAAATATACTTATTGAAACTTTAAATGAAAATAATATAGTAAATAACTCTCAATGTTATGCATTATTACTTATTTTCATAAAATTAATCCACCATAATTTGTGGAGTGTAAAATAGTTGACTATCTGTTACCACATCACATGAAGGATAGACATGATAATGAGAAGGTTGACATATTGGTATAATAATTTGAATAAGAAAAATACTACATAAAGGTATTATTACAAAATGAATAAATACACTACAATTTTTCATGGTTCGTTAGATCAAGTAATGATGCTAATGTGAATCGATTATTGCATCACATATAGGTCATGTAAATCAATGTATTTTTTTAGAGCATGATGGTTCTATAATTTTCATTATTCATTTAACTAAATTATATTATGGACATATTTGTAACTCATGATCAAGAAAGCGATCCTGTGAATTGATCTTGATATCACATGATTATCCAGACGATTCATGAAAACCATGGGAATGATAAGACACATGAACTTCATGCCCATTAAAATTGATGAACCACCCAGACATTGATGAGGGATTATAACCTGTGTATTGAGTGATTATGTGATTAATGATCATGAATAACTAATCATGTGAATCTGGACAAGCTACATCACCAAAACAATATGCGTGTTTCAATATTTTATGCTTTGAAGAAAAACGCCATGACTAAGTATTTATTAAATTCAGTCTCATTCATGAGCTCATAGAAAACCATCACGAGCACCACTATGAAGAATGTATTATGATGGAGATAGCCTGATAAAGCTGTTTGGACATAACTAGGTTTTCAAAGTATAATGAACATAACACTTCATTGGAAATCCACCCATTATCTGAAATATCATATAAATTATATTGATGATCGATCATGTAATCGTGTTGTTTCATCACATGAATGAAGTAAGATAATAAAATTCTGAAGAATAAATCATAAAATTCTATAATAATTTCTTTATAAAGTCATAAAATAAACTAATAGTGATAATCAAATTCACTTGGAGCCGATAATGGAACACCACTAGGGCCAATTTTGTGATAATATGGTGGTGGTAAATCGTTCTCTCATATTATTCCATATATCTATGAAATGATTTTGATTATATGAATTTTACGATAACCATAAGAAGTTGCATGTGGAATCATCCCCATTTAATGAATTGATACCTTTATCCAAACTCCTCCTATAAAAAATCTCTTCTCCATTAAAAAAATACACATGTGAGAGGTTGATTAAGGAGATAAGATGTATAGAAAAAGGGAAGGAGGATAATATAGTAGAGTGAGGATCTTCTTCCAAAATATAAGAATTTATTTAGTTGATCTCAAAGAACCATCACATGTTCCCTTTAAGATCACCATATCTTATGATGAATGTAATATCATCCAACACTATCAAAAAAGTCTCCATTAATGAAAATATTTATTATGGTCATGTGACTTATTGCTTTTTTCTTGACACCTCTAAGAATGACCTTGGGATTGAGGACATGGAAATAACCCTCATCCCATAACCTTGTATCCAGTGTATTCTCATCCATCCATTAGGTATCAACATTTAGTCACTATACATGATAAAAGACACCATTATAAGACTTCATTAATGAAAATCAATAATATGAGTACATAAACATCATGTGACTCGATCATTAGGGTGAACCTCAAGACATATATACCATTATATTTATTTACCTTAAAAACCCTCATATATGAAATGATGACACTCACAAACTGTAACCCTTTTCAGGTGAAAACATTATGCTACGTGGATATAAAATGCATTAGAACATGTATGAATTATCCCCACTCACCATGAAATCCCTCAAATGATATTTATTTATCATGTGTGTGTTCAGGGGTTGGATTGTGAAACAATTTAATGTTAAACTCTTAATATGACATGATTTAATGAGTCATTGGTCTCGTGATTCCCACATTCATGATTCCCTTATCATGTCATCATTGTCCACATATTTTCTGTGGAAATGCTAGTTTGGTCATGAGAAGCATCATGGAAATGTCATCATCGATCGTGCATAACACCTTGTTCATTTTTGGAAAACATCCTTGAAAGTGTCTTCCAGGTCAAACCAAAACCCTAAATATATTAGTAATAAATTCAAGATATTTTTTGTTAATAATTAATAAATGTCACCATGATAGTGAAAACATGTTGGGAAGACAATCAAGTCATGTTTGGTAGATATGGAAAATTCATCCTTCAGACACATGTGGACATATATCTTGAAAACCATTTCCCATGAATCATCGGGATTGTAACCAATTTAAAAGGGGTGTTCCCTTAATGGGTTATGAATATACACTCATGTGACCCTCTTTGTTTCATGATTGCAGATGGTCCCTCCATGTCATGTGAAACACATTCGACATATCATTCATGGTAATCATCTCTCTTTATCTGTCAGAGGAAAACAGTGAAAATGTAACATGATAATACATCCTTGAATAATCCCATAATATTCCTAATACTTTGGGATAATAATAATAATACATTAGGGTTTAACCACACATCTAACCAATCATAAATTTTGGAACAACTGAAATATGATAACTCTGATTCATAAACAAACAAAATATGAAGGACACCTTCCTAACTCATTATCTAAAGTTGATATCCACCATAGTGTACTTACATTCATATCCCAAATATTATTAAATAATGCGGCTGAATTATACCATAAGTCAAATACCCTCCCTCATCGATCAGTGAAAATGAATTGGACTTATACATGGCCATTCATTAATGCGTGATCCCCAACCATGTTATCGAGTACCATAAACCCATCACCAGGTTAGAGAGGATCTGAATTAAAAGAATTTTGATTTCTATTATAAACAATAAATTTAATAATCATTTCTATATCACAATATCCATACCCTACTCTATACAGTACTAGTAATCATACATTTCTAATGGAGGCATTAATGTGTATACACCGTACAAATTTTCTATCATGTGAACTATCCAGATTTCCAATATCTATTTGTTTACACATAGAGAATGACTCACATGGGACTAGAGATCAATAATTATTTTACCTATAACATGATGAGGATTCCACTGAAGTGGAAAATTAATTAGAATGTAATATTGGCTACAAGAAATCATTACACAAAGGGGAAGGCTCTTGATGGTGATATTTTGGGGAGAAAAATGTGAATAAATCCCAATAAAGGACTCTTTCATCACATATTTTATGATGTAGTAACCCATAACATGAAATACTAGGGATATTATTCTTATGTAAAAAGGATACATAAGATTCCTAATTTAGGATTGAGACCTATATTATTCTCCATGCCACATGAATTTGAACTAAAATGAATATATAAAAAATAAAACATTAAAAAATGTTAAATGAAATATGTGGGTTTTAATTACTATTCCCATAAGGTATATAGAACACTTCATAGAGTTTCAACACTATATTAATGACAACAACCACCACACAAGATAGTAAAAAACTCATGAGAGACTGAAACTGTTTATAGAATAAATAATCATAAAAGAAAAAGGGAATGATGGAGAACCTCTAAGGCGGATAGTTTTCCTATAAACACATGTTCTTAGTCAGGTCAATGTAATATGGGTGACTAGTCTCATATTATAAAATATTTCATGAACAATTCTTAAATCTTTAAGAGAGTCCCAAAATAATAAGGATTTACCCTTAAATATGTGAGATGAGTCTGCCATACCATTCTCTTGACTCAGGTGTGTTCCAAAGAATCATTGGGTTTTAAACACCAACAAATATCCAGCATTTTGAATGATTATTTGTGCCTTTTCATAGATATGGGAACCATTGAGTGTTTATGTTAAATTAAAATAAGGTAAACCAAATAAAATTTATTTCAAAAACTCTCCCAATCTACCACAATATAGTGTTTTGAGAAACAATCTACATTTTTTGGGAAACAAAATTGTGAACCTGATGTGAATGACTTTAAATATTTCATTCATTTCATAGGTTAAAAAGGATACAATGTCCAGTTCCTATCATGCCATTTTTTTCAACATAAATTTGGGACAAAATGGAGAACCCAATAAGAAATTTTTTATCTATGATGATCCTTTCATAAAATATGAGATCACATCTTCATTATTTATCATTGAATGTTATTGATAAACCACAAAATAATGTACATAATGATGATATGATATGGTGTTTTGAATACTGTTCATGACAAATCACAATCCTTACAACCAATATAGAAAAATTGAATTTCCCAATGGATTATATACCTTTGGATAAGCTAGTATTTCTTGGATAACAATTTAATATATTGTAAACAACCATCTAATACATTGATCTTGTGCATCATCAAATATGGAATCCATGGCCCTGAGTCCTTGACATATGATGTCACAAATAAAATAACTCTAGTTATAGATGTAAATGTATAGTTGTGATAGTACCATATCAATGGCTATTTCTTAACATAGGAGTTATCTCAGGGAAAATTTTAGATGAATAATCTCAACCATCCGTATTTCCTATAGTAGACTTTTGAATAAGAAGTGTCACTTGTTACCACATTAATCCTCTTGGGGAATTTATCCCAAGAGCACAATAATAAATACCTTCCAACCTCATAGAGAATGATAAGTAAAATCACCATGTAAAATCATCCACTGAAGATCTACCTAGGTGGTCTCAAATCCATTATGTTCATCTTCGTCGATATATGACCACAATTATTGAGGGATCTGTAGAAGAAGTTGTGACTACCCAGCTATCCAAATTGGGGTATCAAATAAGAGGGTATTATTGCGGTTTACTAAAAATGAAACTTGTGATAAGGATTAAATTATTTTTATATCCAATATATCAGAGGCTAATTGTTGTATCCTGATAGTGGCCCAAAATCAATCCCAGATCGTTAATAGCTAGGAGCTTTTGACTTCATTCTCTAACTATCCATGGTGACTATAGAATACTAAGGAGAACCCCAACCCAATGTTCTTGGGTAACTGTTAACATTTTCAACCCCTAGGACTTCCTAAAATGGGAAACAACCAACCAAATGTTACAATGCGCATCGATGCGTCAAACTATAAAATTTGTGATGTCATATTAAATGTTACAATGGTCATCATCCAACAAAACAACATATAGGGAACCAACCAATCAACACAGATACAATTTGGAAGAAGAGAACAATAATTATAATGTCCCTAAAAAATATGATCTCAACCAAATCTGAGGATTTATCAAGATTTCCAAATAATCACACTCTAGAGAAGCATAACAATACCTTAATGATGTCATCAATGTTACTGTATGTTGGCCCAACATTTTCCACTAGCACTAGGAAAAAAATATCTGATTGTATCTTCCATGCATCTAGATAAGGAATTTACTACAATGATATTGCATAAGTATGAAATTTATATAAATAATATATCCATTGAAAATGGAAGATATTTTCTCTGGGATCCTTGTTGATACTCCCTTCATCATCCAATCACCTAACAATTGGTAGTGTAAATGGTGTTGTTTGGAATAATGAAAGCCCACCCCTAAATGATGATGGAAAATATTATTTTAAAGATACTATCAATAACCTATAATGAGATAAAAATGTTATTTGGGAAATAATTGTGGAAATAATCCGATGATATATTCCCCATAATGAATCATATTCATCTTAATTAATAGTTTCTTCTTGATGTGAAGATCCCCAACACATAGGGCTAATAGAATGTTCATATTTTCATCCCATAAATGGATGAAATCCAAAAATTATTTCACCTCAACCCATCCTGAAGATCTAGGGGGAATTTTTTATTATGAAGACCGCTATCCCACATAGTTGGGGAAATTCCTATTTTCACAACCCCCTCATTAGGGTACTCCATAATGAATCCAAACACATCCATTGTCATAATTAATCCAAGAGAATCAGGTTTCTTTAATCCTTGGGATGTGTCTACATCATCCGAGACCCCCAATTACTAATAAACATCTCTTGACCTAATTAGCATTTTTTCCCTAAACCCATAAAAACTGAACTCATCCATGTCCCCAACGAAATAGAGGTAGAGGTAGCATGTGGGTAATCAGTGTGGTCAGATAATTTTTTAACTAGGATAATAAATTATATTCCATCAAAAAACCAAAACCCTATTTTCATTAAATCTTCCATGGAAATGGATTATATAACTCCAAATCATGATTAAAACTAGTATGATTGGGTTGACAGCCCACATAAATCACTTCACCTAACTACAAAATCTACGGAACACAACCACTTGTTGATTTTTCCTTAAATATTATCTTGTATATTTGGTAAATGATTTCTTGATAGATTTTTAATATACCAAAACACATGAAATATGCATAAGATTCATCCTATATGAATTAGAAATTATTCCCTCTAGATAATAAGTGGAACCATATTTCTAGTCACATGAAATTAGACTACAGGACCAATTGATTATTGCATGTAGTAATAGTGAATGACATCAACTACCTAAATGATATTCAATAGAACGATAGTGCCCTAGTGTCATGATTTTAAACTAAATAATACATTATAGTCACATGATATTAAGAAACCTGAAAAAATCCAAGTCACATAAAGTTAAACTATATAACACCATCCTATTATCATGAATGTAATCATCATGATTCATTATAGTCTTTATAAGATATATTGTACAATAACATACTCACTTCATGAAAATACACTACACGGTACACATCCCTATCACATGATTTTATTCTATGTGGAATCGAAAAAACGTATAGGTATCTTAATAATTTCGTGTAATTTATATGATCTATGTTTCTCTCTATATTTCAAAATAACTAATTGAGGCACACATTGTGGCACTCCAAAACCCACAAGATTTTAAGATATAAGTCAATGATACTGAAGATTAATGAGTGGAATGTGTTATATTATAATGAAATTTCACCATCTCATTTTTAGATTAGGTTCAAGAAGAATTTACCTTTGTATATATGAGACACTATTATTTTTCACAAAAACTCAATAATGTTGATACTTGAAAGGAAATGGTTGAGAATGATTACTGGACCAACATCATCCTAATTATCTCCATTTGACATTCGGGATATATTGAGGGGTACTAATCAATAACAAATATATCCATTTAAGGGTATGATAAGAGTGAATAAAGTCCTCTCAAGAAGAACAAGCTCATGTAATTATCTGGGGATCTCACATATAATGTTGAGTTCATGGTTATCTATCAAGACACATAATGTAATGTCCTTCATAATGACCACATCTTCACAACTATATAGAGATACCTTAAATATTTCATCAATTCATGAAATACCCCATCAATGGGAAGGTTTTTATATGATGTAATGTAAACCACCAATGGTGGATAATGATATGATGGATGAAGCCACTGATGGCTTGGGGACAACCCCTTGGAATATCACGAGTATGTTTAGCATTAATTATGTTATTCCCATAAACCCGATTGATATAGCAGACTTAATCCATGATTTCCAAGATCCCCTTATCCTTGATGAAAACATAAAAGAATGTAATCATATCTATAATCTATATTTGATTACATTGGTATTTTGGGATGAAAATGTCTCTTCCCATGGACTCTTTTACATTGAAGGTGATAGATATCAACATTGATTATCCACCAAGCCTAAAAAATCATCTTTCAACACAACCATGTAATAAGAAGAGGATAACCTCAAGAAGGTTCCTCCCACACTTGAGGAAGGCATCTCCATCCCCATCCATGTGATCAAGATGGTGAATCTTGTAACATAACAAAACATACTACCTTCCTGGGTTAGTTTTTCAATGCCTCTTTTGGAGGAGCTGATTTATATGAATTATATAAATAAACATTGATATTTTTATTCATGGAATTATATGGGAATTCCTGAGATAATGCATGATATGAATATTCACCACAAATGATTACATGATGTCTATCTATGATTCATGAAGAAAACTAGGATAATGATCTCCTATAATGTTATGAAATCAGGGAGTAATAAATATAAACTACATAGCATCCTAAATCCTAGCCACATGATGTCAAACTATACAACAGATCCTCAATGCATGATGTTATACAACACAAAATAAGTCCAGGAAGAATTACATTAAACTGAACCACATCATACATCCATACAACATGATTTTAAACTATACATAAGACATCCTTAACACATGATCATTCTATTCATGGAAAATGTCCATAGCACCTGACGTTAAAAACCATGGAATAATTCCTAGAATAAAAAACATAGATTCAGCTACATCCCATGTCCTAGCATTAAGACATTAAAATTTACAACATCTTTTGTCATTATTGTATAATATTAAACTCAACAAAATCCATCCTTACTACATGATGCTAAACATCGTGGATTTATCCTTCAACAAATGACACTAACAATAATAAACCACATCATCTAATTTACAATAAATTAAAATATAGGAAAGAATCACCAACACATGATCTTAAGAATTAGTCTTTTACTTTGTAACTAGAACATGATTCCTTGGGAAACTAGCTCTAGAATCCATGTGTCTCAAACATTGGATTACCCTCATGATATGATCTTATAAATAACTCGATTGAAATTATTGGGATTAATGCCTTATAATTATGTTATGTTACATTCATCCTTACTACATTATGTTAAGCTACATAGTTCACATATAAATTATTCAATGTTAAAATGCTCCCAATACTACTTACAATAATATTCTCTTTCTAATGAGATACATAGAGACACCTAGATCCTATATCATGAACTAGAAACTACATGATACAAAATATCCATATCCTTTCACATAAATAATTCTATTTTGTGAATGATACATTTTCTATACCTTTTTTTCAAAGAACAAAAGGATCACATACACTTTTAAATTTTAGTAAGGGCATCAGCGAATGATCGAGAAATATCACATCACATCGTGGTTGGAATTGTCAGGGATGAATGACCTTAAATGAAACACCAAATTCCTTTACTACATTATGTAAAATGGTAAGGGAGATGTATATTTAATGATATAAAATAATAAATTAACATTGACCTCATTTTAGTGGACCAACATCCTCGGTGTTTGTATCCCACCACACCTCCATCTTAAGAGTATATTTGGATTAATTCATATTATTATAGGATTAGTGAAGCCCATATCTCTAATAATGGGTCCATCTGCATCATCGATGGAAAAAATGACTCTCCTTACATATGGTTCAGACTTTCATAGAGGTTTTTCTGTTCAATAAATACACGGGGAATTATTAATCCTATCGTGGTATAGGTAAAGGCGTCCAATTATAATAATACTAGATCAAATCCCAACATAAATATAACCCCCCCCATTGAATATGTGTTAGACCTACATGGAGTTTTTTACTTTCAAGAACAAAGTATCAATTTATTCCTTACATCAAACATACTTAGTGACACTTTGGTCACATTATCCTTTGTCTATAAGCAATATAACATGAAAAATTTTCCCCATATAGGTATGGGTATAATATGAATATAGTAGTTTCCATTAAATAACTATGTTCTGTATGATTATTATTATTGTGGGATATATAATGATTTATAGATCTCCATTATTAGGTCTACCTATAACATTAACCACAAGATACTCCACCTAATCATATGGCTTAGACATTTTTGGAGGTTTTTATAATAAATAACTATGTGTGTCATGATTCCTATTAAGGAAGGATATGTAGTGATTCTCAAAAAAAAATTATTTTGAGACATAACATAAATAGAAAAAATGCCCCTATACATATGGGTATGACCTATGTGGAGAGTTTTAGATTCAATGACATTCCATGGATTAATTATTATTATTTTAGGATGTGTAGTGGTGTCTGGATCTCTAATCAAAGGTCCATCCCTAATTTGAAGTGAAACAATCCCCCACTATGAATATGGGTCAGACCTGTGTGAAGAAATTACATTAAAAAACTTCATTTTCCTTGATTCTTATAACCACAGGCACATGATGATTCATAGGAATTCAAAATTATATCTAGGAAAAATATATAAATTTTCCGCTTACCTACACCAATGTCATACTTGTTCATGGTTGTTTCATATAAGAACTAAAAGTGTCATTATTCCTGTTACTGAAGAATATGTAGTGATGCTTGGATCTGCAAGATTAGGTTTATTCTCAATATATATAGTGAAAAAATTACCCCATAATAAAAATGGAATAGGCCTATGTATGGAGAAACCTAAGACCTACTCTTGTGTGGCTTAATCAACTAGAGAGTTATTCCTATTTTCTCATATCGAGAACAGTTCATATGAGCATAAGGAATATAGAATGATGATATAGAAGGTGAAAATGATATGTGTCTGGGATAGGGATCTACATACAAGTAGAATTATGTTATGTTGCACAATAAAGTACTATTAATATTACATTAAACAACATGACATTCTTATAGTTTCACGAGCTCAAAAAAAACATTACAAATACATTATCACTCAATACCAATAATTTCATTGGTTGGGAAATCATATCCATGAATTTTTGCTAGAGGTGAATTGTACACATTTCTTCTAGAATAATGTATTAAAATTCATCATTCCTATATATTATTCTGATCAATGTAAAGGATCCCATGAATGACATTGATGTTGGATCTCACTAAGGGGATAATATTAAATGTCCCTCTCTTAGCATATGAGTCAGATCTAAATAGGGGGCCTAATTAGAATAGTGTATTATGGAATGATTCATTTACTTATAATGTTTATTGGAAATAAAACCCATAAAATTATCATATACCTATGTTTAAAGGGGTACAAGTCATATATACATGTTCAACCTATGTACGAGTGAGATATATATTTGACTTTCTTACGCGTGAGATAAATCAATACAACAATGGCTTTGACATATGGATTATTATAAATAATTCTATTCATTGATAAAACATGATTCAGGTATCAAAATCTCCCTGAATACTGAAATGGTTCACTAAGAACACCTAATGTAATTTAACATTGATTCGTACATTGTAACTAGATGATGATAAAATACAATTAAAACATCATTTTTTCATGGCATTAAATCTAGACAAATGATACATCCCTATTACATGCCATTAATGTCTTCATACCATCACCCACTATCATTTAATATATAATGATGAAAATAAAATAACCCCATTCAAACCATTAAATGGTTTATTCAAATGTATTTCTAATGGCTCAACCCATATATAAAACTTCTTATATCTAGTTCCTCGTTATGCCAAAACCATTCACAGACCTAGAAAATAGAAAAGAACACATTGTGTGATCAAGATAGAGGTGGATATTCATAGGGTATTTTGAACAACCTAAAAAAGGAATCATTTCCTTATGTTATTGGATTTATGATCCTACTGAACCTTGATATCATCTTACTATAGATTTTAACTGTAGAGTGATTCATGGTAATTTTTAAGATGATTTTCCCATATAACTAATTGTGACTCGATAACTATAAGCCATGATTTTAAAAAATTTCATCTCACTTTCTAAATAATTGTGGTGTAATCTTGACCCGAGGTAACCCAATTGTGATTTTATGTGTCATTACACTAAAATAAATTATGTAGGCCTCATAAACATAAACTACATGAACATTAGTTAATATTGTATTACCTTTTACATTATACTGTTCTTATCGAAATCCGAAGACCGTAAAATTATTTTTGAATGATACATAGAAATATTAATTTTTAAAACCCACAAGTGGAATCTGTTGAAAAATTAATGTCTATACTCTCTAAACACATCATCTCAAGAGTTTATGAAAAATATATACCCTAAATAAACAAGGCATAAGTCTTATAGGGACCAATCTTTTCCCTAGTAATGTCAAACCATTCTCGCTGGAACCAGAATCTAGAAAAAAAAGGATACAATAAAATTTTTTCACATCTCCTCGGAGTGATAACATAATCATTTTGAATCAACCCAACAATTATGGTCCATCAATCCTCTAGGGATAATGGATTTCCCACTAACCATATTAATGTATTTTAATATTGAGCAGATGCACCCAATTAATTGAATTCATATCCTTCTCTTGGAACCTCAAAGACCTTGGCCTCCCTTGCTGTAGGTCAATTCCTATAGAAAATTGGCACTAATGAAAGAAAATCATGAAATAATTCACTATTATTCCTTATATATTTGAACCCTTTTAATTATTTTGTTCCAAGGTGATTGTTTCTAGAGAATGTCCCCATATTAAAACAAGAGTAATTTTCTCGACCGTGTATATTTTTGGCTTCCTCCCGTACCACGGGTTGACCTATTCACACTGGTTTTCACCTATAGTCCTCTAAAATATTGCTATATCTGGATATATAGTCCCCAAAATCAGACAACTCAAAATGACATAACTTCCTAGACATTATTTTCCGAGGTTTCATACCATAAATTGATTATGAAAATAATATTCAATTCCTAACCCTTTTTATGGGCACCAACATGTGACTCAAAACCACATGGTGTACAAGTTCAATACTCCCAACTAAAGACAATTATACTCTACGGTGACATTACCCTCCTTGAATATCCTTATCCTCAACTAACACTTCCTCGTATTGTTGTTTGATACATTGAATATATTTTAGAGACCAAGGAAAATAGTGGAGACTCCACAACATTACCATGGATGTAATTATTATCCCATCACTCGTAAGGTACTCTCTCCAACCAACTAGAGGAATGTTCTCCCTATTGTAATTTAAATCCAGTCCTCATGGGACCTAGTAACACTACATCCAAACCCATCACCATAGGGTGTATTGGGTTATCCCCATATCACATTTCACATTACATATTCATCATCTCAGACTCTTCAATACATAATATACATGACATTTATTACAACTATCCATCTAGTCTTCCCATCCCTATCACACAATGTAGTTCTTTCAGGAAGTCTTTAAACTTCATGGAACCCTTTTTCTTGGCTTTAGGACTCTATGCTACATAGTTCCTAAAGTCCTAGAAGAAAGACATAAACTGTATGGAACCCTATGTTCTCAAAGAAAAAAACTAAATTTCACAGTGTCTGAAGTCCTATAAGACAGACACAAAACTATTAATCAACTCATATTATATTATAAACCATTAAACAATATAGTGCTTTACATCCTTTCAATATTATTGCAAACTGTACATAATACAACATTATGACATTATGTTAACTATATAGAGAATTATACATCATGAATTGTACAATACTAGTAGGATAAGGCCCAATCTATAAGACCCTAACAAAAGTAGGATATGGTCTAAGAAGAAATTATAAGGTCCCGACCCTAGTTACCTAGAGTCAGTGCATTATTACATAACATTGGCATGATCACAAAAGATAATGTCTCGAATGACCGATTAGTTTAGTGGCCTTGGAAACAATAGATGCATTTAGATGTCTTAAATTACATGATAAAGTGAAAAACTACCAAAACATAGTATCCATAGTCCACACACGTATCCCCTCTGACAATCCTTACATGTCAGTCATAAAATACTTCTTCCCATCCTGTGAAAATTAAAACATAGAAATGGGTTAGCTTAGATTCTTAGTAAGGAAAACAATATAGCAGAAATGTTCATAAATAATCCTAAACATTTAAGGCAATGTATAACTAAAAATGGCCTTTTAAACATGAACATGCACATAATATGGAAAAAATAAAACGATATAATTTCATTTATATATTCACATGTATATTCTACTAGTCGAATAATCACATGCAATATCAATAACCACATTCATAATGATGGAATTCATAATGCCAGACTATCATAACCATATAGTCAAGCCCTTATCCCAAGACTAAAAATAATATTTTCCCAAGGCCTTGTGCTAAGACACTAGTTTGTATTAAGAGACCTACCGATGCATCGAGGAGCTATAGAGGGATCCACTCGTCACTTACTATATCCAATTCATTCCCCATATAAACATTTTTAAACATAACATAAAAATTTGTATTAAAACTAGCATACAAAATGTAAATAGTTTATCTATAAACCATGAATGGTATAAAAATAACACATCCATAGTAAAACATATCAAAAAACATCAATAAAATATAGAAGTTTTGTATTATAATAAATCAACATCAAAAATTCTTAAAATCAATCAATGGATGTTGACATAGATGAAATCAAAACTATTTGAGAGAACTATCTCTTTTTTATGAAATAATTTAAATGTAAAATTATTATAAAATAAAACTTTCACTTTGAAAATATTCTTATAAGCTTGTAAAGGAATCTTCAATGATTTTTTAATGGTGGAAAATTTCCGCACCCGTCGTATAAGTTAAAAAAACATTCTTACATTAATTTTGTCAAAAAGGATAAAAAGGAACTTGTTTGGAAAATGACTAAAAGATTCCTTACAAACAATTTTATAAAAACTCAAACAAGGTTGTAAATGGATTTAACATATAGTCTAGTAAATAGTAAAAATGTTTTGAAATACATTTTTAAGAAACATGGATGTGGATGATAAAGAGATCCTAGTAGATAATTACATATAAACAACCACGGATAATAAAGAGATCGTGAAACTAACCCTTACCTTGTACTTTTCCATGGTCTATGGTAGGTTAACCTCCTGTATAATGGTGAAATAATTTCTATTAAATTATAAAATAATCATATACATTAATATGATTTCATATATGATCTTTTATCACTGCTTTGTTAATAATATCTTAGTATTATTGTTGTTTTGGGTGTTAGTGGATTCGTTTTCCTTTATATTATTTATAATGTGACTCATATTTGTTATGGATTGTATGTATAATATTCATTTCCATAATGAAATCAAGTCTTTAAAAATTATTTTTAATCATCTAATGAAAATTAGTCTTGAATGTATACGATGGGGAATGAGTCTCATCACTATGTGGAGACGGTAATCTGTGCGTATGCTCGAATGACAATATCATTATTTTGATATTGGATGGAATATAAAATATAAAGAATCATTATAATGTTATATTTATTATTTTATTCAATTAAACATCATTATTATACCCATCCAATTAATAATGTATTGAATAACAATTACACCCCGATGTGGAGATGGTAAGTCGAACGTACGCACGTATGGTGACATGTCATTAAAAGGATGGACAGAATAATAAATTTGGTTGTACCATATTTATAAAAACATAAAATTATATTTATGATACTGGGGTTATTATTTTAGAATGGAAACAAAAAATAAAAAATAAGGGGAAGAAGAAAAGAACATGAAAGAGGTGATGTGATATTTACCTCTTCTTCGGGTTCTTCCTTTTGATTTGATCAAAATGACTCTTTATGTTGGCTTTTTGAACAAAGGAAGGCCTCTAAGATTTAGGGATTATAGTTGAGAGGGTATTTGGGAAGAGGTTGGCCGATTCAAATGGAATTTAATGTGTGAATTAGAGAGAAGGGGGAGTGCCCTTCTATAAGAGGGGTGAGGGGCACCCTCAGAAAAGCTAGAAATATTATTTTATAATAAAATAATTTTCTGTTTATAATGGATAAAATGTGGATTATGTACAAGATACGAAGGGGATGGGTCAAAAACAACTCAACCAGTAGTTTTTAGACTGGTTTGGGTCACTATATTAACCTTATAATTTAGATTCAGCTCTTAGTTAAATAGTTTGACATTTACCATGTCTCATTGTTTTTTTATATTATATGGTTAACAAAAGTACTATAAAATTCCAAGAGAACCCAAATAGGTTCATTTTTGTCACATATAATATTATTTAGTCCCTTTTTCTGAACTATATAGTTTTAAAAATATTATATCAACCAATAATATTGTATTTGTTTAAAAAACTCATCTCTGTCAATTTTGAGATTATTTAATAATTAATTTTTTATAAAGTCTTATCAACAGTATTACTTTGACATAAACATATTTAATCAACCCTAACATGTCATAGTGACCTATAAAATTTTTTGATGGCATAAAAACTTTCAAAGTATATTTATTTTAATATTTATAATATTATTTATTTGATTCTTTGATTAATTAAGAAAATACTACATCATCACTGTGTCATAAATAAATTTGATTATTCAATGTCTAAAAATTATAAATAAAATACCATTATGTAGGAAATTTTATTTAACTTTCTAATTAATATTTATAATCGAAAAGATAACATATATAACCATATGTAAATGTTTTTTACTAAACATTTGTACGCTAATGTTATTTTTGTATTTACTTTAACTTAATTAATATAAAGTGTCATTATCACTTACAAGTGGCTCTATGGGGTCCCATAATCGACCCAATGATTCCCATGGTCATAAATGTATCATCCAATAGGGTTAAGAAACGTGTTAGGGTAATTTAATATAATTATAATATTATTTTGTCACCCTTATTTACATGATTTACCTTTTAACCAGGGTAAATAAAATATTTATCGAAATAATGATTCAAAATGTATAGAAATAAAAGCTACCTATTTAAGAAATTTGAAACTCCTAATTAAAAATATGGATTCCATTTTTCTAAATTCAAAGCATATAAGTAGAAGTAATTAATTTAAAATTAATTCCCATTGTCAAAACAAAAAGTGTGTTATTAAAAAATTATAACTATCAAAAGATTGACACATGCTTATGTCCAGTTTAAATGTGAAATTACGTCCATTGACCGACATTGGATTAAATCATAAAAATATAATCTAATTATACTTTAAAACTACTAAATATAATAATTTATCACTATAAACTTTTTTGATAATTTTTTTTTAACTAAAATTTACTATTTTTCACTATTCATCAAAAATTGAACGTTTTCAGAAAAATAAATGAAATTCACCCTATGATAATTTTGATATTCCGAATTCAAAAATATAGTCTAATTTACCAAACCAAATATATTGAATTGGAATTTATTAATTTAAAACTAAATTTCGTTGTCAAAACCAAAAGGCATATTTTTAGGAAACAATATCTATCAAAATATTGACACTTGTTTATGTCCATTCTCAAAGTGAAATAACTTAAAATGACCAGAATTGGATTAAATGGTAAAAATATAATCTATTTATAATTACAAACCAATAAAATTAATAATTCAACACTATAAATTATTTAGATTTAAAAATTTGTTTTCAGTTAAAATATAGTATTTTTCACTATTCACCAAAATATGAAATTTATCAGAAAAACCCCAAAAAATTAATGAAACTAAATTATTATGTTCCAATTATAGATAAGAAGTTTTTTTGAAAAATATAATATATAAAAATTCAAATATTGGATTTAAAAAGGGTTCATCAATAAAAGGCGTTAAAAGTGCATTTTTTAAAATAAATACTTCTTTTATCTGAAAAAATGAATATGTTCATAGATTATGTCTATGAAACTCAGAATATGGATTCGAAAAGTATAAGGATTATATATATATCAAAATTAAATTAATACTATTCATAACCGCTTTTGAACGGCTAGTTTGGTAATCTTGTCATGCGCTCGAACCCATTGTTACGTGTAGTGCAAGTTATTGAAATATTTCGAAAAATAATATTCTATGATATCTAAATAATACATTTAACATTGGTCTTATTGACTACATTATTATGATTCTGGCATTTTTGGATGAAAATTTCAAAATGATTTGTTAAGAGCTGCAGAAATGAATACAAGGGCATTCACTACAAACTGATTGCCCGATATGTATTAATATTTACTTTATTTGATTTTATAAATTATGATTCATTCGCTATATGTATTTATTTCATGTGGTCTATTTTATTGATTTTATTCACCGTTATATTTCAGCATTCTTATATTATTTTGGAATGGTATACAGCTTTGGGAAGTGGAATTAAATTTCATTTTCATATTTCTATTGTATACAAGCTTACTACAGTAGAGATTGGACTCCACTACTATGTCATAATCTGCAAATCATGGACATCATTAAGAAACATGGCATTGTAAATATGCATCTTATCATGTATCGAGCAATTATTATCTCAAATTATATTAGTCGGTATGGTTACATTTCTACATCACAAATAAATTTAATAACGACAATGAATGCTATTTTTATTTTGAATATGATGGAAACTGTATTTTCTTTTTATTAACACTTTGTATCATTAATTTAGGAAAAAGATGTTGATGGCCTGAAAAACTACATCAAAATTTATAAGAAGCGGGTACCCATACTCTTCAACTTAATATTGAGGGTGTGAATATACCCGTTTCAATCTGTTGAGGGCATGAACATACAGTTACTATGATCTGGTATGTTCTTATTTGATATTTTAGAGGAAAACTGAATTGTAATTTTGAGATAGTTGTATTTTCATTTAATTATAAAATTGTATTTTAATTATAAATATGTAATACTGGAAATTTTTCCAGTTTATAGTGGTAATAAAATAACGTTTTCATTCTGTATGTTATACAATTAAATACTCTAGAGAACAGTTTTCTTCTTATATCTCTTATCATTCTTCCAACCTCAATTCAATGTCAAAGAACAGTTTTTTCAAGATTTTGAGTTTTATGAATTATTTTAAATACAAGAGTTCATATTCTAGAAAGCCTAATAATTTAAAACACAAATAAATAGTATACATTATAAATTCAAATTACACACATGGTATTACATTCACTTAAAAGTCACCATTTATCACTGATTTATTTTCCTGTTAAACAGTTGTCACTTACCGAACACCACCTCAGTTTCAGAAAGGAATATAAGATGTTTGTTAAATTTGAAATTTATTTCATCCAAACATAAATATGCTATTTCACATTAATATATGATTAAGATATGTTTTATAGAAAAATGGTATATATCCCTAACTATTTATAATCAAAAGTGAATCTCATAATTTTAATCTACACTTTGCAGTAATGTCAATGTAGTAGATTCATCATTCATAAGGGATATTCAGATTAATATGTAAATATACTTCCCTTAAATAAATCGTTGGGGTTAAAGACTATTCTTAGAATCATTCAGAATTTTGTATTCAGACTCAGGTAATTTGCTTCTTTTCTGGTTTGATCTATTTTTTAATAGTTTTATACATTTCTTATATTAATTTTTATTACACAGTGTTTTATCATTACAAAAATAAAACATCTCATCACTTTATTAATTGGGAAAAAATATATCTTCTATTTTCCTTGACTACAACATGAAATTTCCAGACATATCATATTTTATCTACTGATTACGTTATTTATTTTTTCAAAATGTCAATATGGATATGAATTTAAATATGAAGATTCAACTCCATGGGTTTCTAATTTTGATTCTCTTACTCCAAAATGTGATTTTTAAGGAAAAATTTGATGATAAATATTTATTCATGTTTTAGTTGTTGGGTATGCTCACTTTCATCACATTATCAGTATCTAATAACCCAAATTTCAAGAAAGGTGTGAGTCTGTAAATGCTATCATTTGGAACTATCCAATCATTTGAAAATATCCAATTCTATCTTTATTCATGTTCTTTATACATGAATAATTATATTTAATCATTCATTTTGTGATTTATTATTTCAGTAGACTAATAAAACTAGAATTTCCGAGTCTTCTTATTGGACCCTAAAAATTATAATACTAAAATGGTTCTTCTTCTTTTTGGTTTTCATTGTGATGTTTATTCATATCCATTCCTTAGATTTTTTTTATTTTAAAAATTTTATTTATCCATTTAAATTAATTATTTCATTCATATAATTGATTTTTTTCATCGTGAACATGTAACATAAATATTTTCTATTATTTCCATGTTGTCTCAACAATTTTTCAACCCCACCAGTATTCCAATATTATGTTCCTATTATTAGTGATTTAAATATATAAAATATTATGAATAGTGTCGTGTGAACGCACGTGCACGTACTAGTTAATTTAAAATTAATTTCAATTGTCAAACCCAAAAGGTGTATTTTTAAGAAACAATATCTAACAAAATATTGACACTTGTATATATCCAATCTCAGTGTAAAATTACTTAAAATGACCTGAATTAGATTTAATGTTAATAATATAATCTATTAATACTTCCAAACCCTTATAATGTATAATTTAACACTATAAATTATTTTTATCAAAAAAGTTGTTAGCAGCTAAAATATAGTATTTTTCACTATTCACTCAAATATGAAAGTTATCAGAGAAACACCAGAAAATTATTGAAACTAAATTCTTATGTCCCAATTATAAATAATATTTTATTTTGTAAAATATAATCTATAAAATATTCAACTATTATATTTAAAAATGTTTTATCATTAAAAGGCGGTAAAAGTGCATTTTTTTGAAATAAATACTTCTTTCATCTGAAAAAAATGAATTTTTTCTTAAATTATTTCCAAGAAATTCATAACATGGATTCTAAAATTATAAGTATTATATATAGTTCAATATTCAGTTAATACTATTCATATCCTCTTTTTAACGACTAGTTTGGTAATCATGTGATGCGCTCGAACCCGATGTTATGTGTTGTGCAAGTTATTGAATTACATTGAAAAATAACGTACTATGAAATCATGGGGTGTTACATTCTTCCCTCCTTAAATAAATTGCGTCCTCCCAATTTGAAATCATTCATCAAAAATAAATGTTTGAATATAGAAAATACTTTTGTTGGAAAACCCACTTCAGAAATTGGGTTAATAAAATTTAGTCTTAATAAGAGGAAAAGGGGAATGAAAAAGTAACCACCAAATTATGATCTTGATTAAGAGAACTTTGGTGGAAATTAGAGACACATAATTGGTGGAAAAAAGTAAATAATTATAGGGAGTGATTGAGGTCATCATTCACAAACAATTATAGAATTCAAGGCCTCAAATCCTTCAATCTTTGATGATTTAAAATATCATTAGTTCCAAAAAACATAAGGTATTATGATAATACATTTTTTGTTTTAATATCCCTTACATAAAGTTTAAGAAATAATTTCTTAATAGAACATGTGAATAAAAATATATATATATATGACATGTAGAGTCCATCCTTTAAATAATTTCTACCACAAACTCATCTTTCACACTAAAATATAATAGAACTAAAAATATATTCTATTTATCCTATTCGTATAGGGTTCCAAAAAAATGAATTTTTAATTCATCTACGAGACCCTTTAAAAACTACATTATTCAATCTAGGACATCACGTGGGTCAGTGGTAGGTGATAAACCCTTGTTGATCTTCAGTTGTAGGTTCATGTCTCATGGCCTTTCCGGACACGACGGGTTACCACCCGACCTCCATGTTTTCCTTTTTATGGAAATCAAAAAACTATCTCAAACTATACTTATCCAAAATACTTTTTTTCCAAACTCACCGTGAAAAATTTATAGGGAAATAAAACACAATGAAAATCCTTTTGCCACATAATACCATGTGAACACCTTCATCATGTATTCTTTTAAAACATTGCAACATCCTTAATTACCATATAAACTTATTGATTACATTCATGCTCTCTTATTCATTATAGAATACTGGATATACTCCTTATATCCAAAAATGTTATAAACTCAAACAATGATGGAATATACAAATCCTTAACCAGTTTCAAGGTAGTCAAGAATATTCAAAATAATTTATCCAAATCAAACATGTATTATTCAAAAATTACTACATCATTATCAGAACCATATTATGGTTTATATTTCTCTCAACCATATATTTTCCAAAAATTTAACCTCTTAATGAGTCAATTTTCATGGTTCCACACAATCTCAAGAACTTAATAAAATAGTATAGAAGTACAATAATTATATACTCCATATTTATTATATCCAGTAAATCGTTGATACAACACTCAAATGACATAATACATTAATAAAATAAGAACTGTAATCATTCCTTCTCATCTGTGGTAGTATCATAACATGATTATTATCCAATAGCATCATTTGGGGCATACTCTCATGATTTTTAAACTGGTACGCGTAGTGTCCCAACTCCTTGGAGATAAAGCATTTTACATTTGAAACCTTTTTCATACCCTTGTAGTCACGTACATGGAGTCCTTTTTCTCCACACTTATAACAAACTCCAATTATCTTCAGGCATGTTCCATGGTGTTTCTTCCCATAGTTATCAAATATGGGAAAATTCTTCTTTTACCTCTTCCCTTTATCTATCTTTCTCTATTCCATAATTTTCTTCACTTACATACATTAAAATACATAGGAATCGGTGAATTCTTTACTTATCTTATTAACATATGATACTGTTTATTCATATTTTGAGAATACACAAGAGACAATTTCCCTTCTAAACATCGGCTTAATACCATGAAAGATATAATCCTTCTTACTCTTTCAATATTATGTATTGCTGGGGTTCACATTCCTTATACTGGATGCCATTTTTATACAATGGCATACTCTAGGTTAGTTTATGAATTGCAATGAATAATTCCAAAACTTGTAAAATACATAACGTAGATTGAACATTTTATGGATATAATCCATAATCATAGAAATGTATTATTTGATAATTATATACTCATAAACCATTCAATATGGGTTGTATAGAAAATCAGAATTATCCTAACCATATTTTCCATGATTGTCGTAACCAAGAGTGCAGTAGGGCCTGTTGTCATGCACCAGTTCCCGTTCGAGTCTAGATCAAAGCGGTGTTTTTGGGTTTTACCCCTAGGTACATCTATGCCAGTGCCGCCTCTACCTGATAATATCCAGACATGGATGTATTTCTTGGAATACTCACAAAATCTCTAAAATACTAATATTATGAGAAGTTCTTCTATACTTGTTCTCAAAGTCAATCTTAGGGCTATGTGCTCTAATCAGAATTTATCTAAATCTAGCTTCCATGGTCTGTACTAAACATCCATTGATACCATCTGTAATGGCTCGATCCCAGTTACCCAAAGTCAGTGCATTATTATATAACATTGGCATGATCACAGAAGACCAATTCTCAAAATACTGATTAGTTTAGTTTCTTTGTAAACCCTAGATACATTCGTAAGTCTTAAATTACCTGATAAAGTGAAAAACTACAACAATATAGTCTCCATAGTCCACACACATAACCCC
The DNA here is from genome assembly GCA_963277665.1 of Viscum album. Classification (NCBI taxonomy): domain Eukaryota; kingdom Viridiplantae; phylum Streptophyta; class Magnoliopsida; order Santalales; family Viscaceae; genus Viscum; species Viscum album. Next base: position 259,620,539 of record OY728133.1, on the reverse strand, counting down.
TCAGTCTATCCATGCTCTTCAATCATAAAACACTTCTTCATATCTTGGGAATAATAAAAAATAGAAAGGGGTGAGCTCAGATTCTCAATAAAGATTACAATATTGCAAAAACATTCATAAATAAACATAAAAATTTTAGGCAATGTATAAAAAAATAAAAATCCTTTTAAACATGAACTTCAGCATAATATGGAAAAAATAAAATGAAATAATTCCATTTTCTTATTCACATGGATATTATACCAGTAGAATAATCACAGGAAATATCCATAACCACTTTTATAATGATGGAAGGCATAATGTCAGACTATCATAACCACATAGTCAAGGCCTTGTTCCATGTCTACAAATAATATGTTTACAAGGCCTTCTGACAAGACACTAGTTTTTCTTAGGAGAGATTCTGATGCATCGAGTAGCCACATCGGGCTCCACCTATCACTCACTAAGTCCAATGCATTTCACATATGAACAGGTTTAAACATTACATAAACATTTGTAATAAAACTAGCACACGAAATGTAAATTTTTTTTCCATAAACCACAAATGGTATAAAAATAACACATCCACAGTCAAACGTATCATAAAACCTTCAATGAAACATGGAAGTTTTTTATCATAATAAATCAACATCAAATAATCTTAAAATCTATCAAAGGAAGTTGACATAGATTAAATCAAAACTATTTGACAGAAATATCTATTTTTTTTAAATAATTTAAAAGTCACATAATTATAAAATAAAATATTTACATTAAAAACATTCTTATTATATTTTATGGGAAGCTTCAATGATTTTATAATAGAATAAAATATCCGAACCCTCTGTATATGTTAAAAAAACATTTTTACCTTAATTTTGTCGAAATGGTTAAAAATGACCTTGTTTGGAAAATAATGGAAAGTTCCTTTCAAACCATTTTATAAGAATTCAAACTAGGGTATAAATGAATTTAACCCATAGTCTAGTAAATATTAAAAATGTTTTGGAATACATTATTAAGAAACATGGATGTTGATGATAAAGATATCCGAGTAGATAATTAATTATAAACAATCTCGGATAATAAAGAGATTGTGAAATTATCCCATACCATGTAATTTTTCTTAGTCGAGGGTAGGTTAACCTCATATATAATGGTGAAATAATTGTAATAAAATTATACATTAATAAGATATCATATATGATGTTTTAACATTTCGTTGTTAAAAAGATGTTAGTATTATCGTTGTTTTGGGTTTTAGATGATTTTTTTCCTTTATATTCTTTGTTATGTGAGTTATATTTGTTATGGATGGGATGTATCATATTAATAACAATAATTATATCAAGTTTTTAGAAATTATTTGTACCCATCTAATGAAAATTAGTCTTAAATGGATACGATGGGGAATGAATCTCATCGCTATTTGGAGATGGTAATCCATACGTATGCACGAGCGACACTATCATTATTTTGATATTGGATGGTATATCATATTTACAGAATCATTATCATGTTATATTTATTATTTACATCAATTACACATCATTAGTATACCCATCCAAATAATAATGTATTGAATAACAATTACACCATGACGTGGAGACGGTAAGTCGTATGTTTGCATGTATGGTGACATGTCATTCAAAGGATGGATAAAAAAATGAATATGGTTGTTCCATATTTATAATAACAACACAGTATATAGAAGATAATGGGGTTATTATTCTATAATATAAAAAACAATGAAAAAGGATGTGGAAAAAGAATGGAACCTGAAAGAGGTGATGAGATATTTACCTCTTCTTAGGGTTTTTCCTTTTTATCTGATCAAAAGGACTCCTTATGATAGCTTTATGACAAATGAAAGGCATCTAGGATTATGGGAGGAAAGTTGAGAGAGTATTTGGGTAGATTATGGAAGATAAATGTGTTTTATGATGTTAATTGGAGAGAAGGGGGAGTTCCCTTTTATAAGAGGTGTGAGGGGCACCTTAGGAAATGATAGAAATATTATTTTTTTAATAAAATAATTTTCAGTTTATAATAGCTCCAATGTAGGTTATATAATGGATAAGCTGGTTATGAGTCGAAAACCACTCAACCAATAGGTTTTAGACATGTTTGAATAACTATATTTACCTTATCTTTTAGATTTAACTATTTGTTAAGTAGTTCGACATTTACCATGTCTCTTTGTATTTTTATATTATATGGTTAATAAACATACTATAAACGTACAAGAGAACCCCAATAAGTTCATTAATGTTGCAAATAATATAATTTAGGCCCATTGGACGAACCTTATACTTTTAGGAATATCATATCAACCTATAATATTGTATTGGTTTTAAAAACTCATTTATGAAAATGTTGAGATTACTTAATAATTTATTTTGGTTAAAATCATAACTACATTATTAATTCTATATAAATAAATTTAATAAAACCTAAAATTTTATAGTCACCTATAAAATTTGTGGATGGAATAAAAACTCTCAAATTATATTTATTTTAGTTTTTATAATATCATTTATTTGATTTTTTCATTAATAAGGAAAATAATGCATCATCCCTGTGTCATAAATAAATTTAATTATTCAATGCCTAAAAATTATAAATAAAATAATATTATGTAGGAAATATTTTTAGATTTCTAATTAATATTTATAGTCAAAGATATAATATGTATAACCCTATCTAAAACTTGTTTTATTAAAAGATATATGCTTTTGTTATTTTTGTATTTGCATTATCTTAATTAATATAAAGTGTCATTATCACTTACAAGTGGCTCCATTGGGTCCCAAAATCGACCCAAATATGACCATGGCCAGACATGTATCATCCAATATGGTTATGACACTTGTAGGGTAGTTTAATATTATTATAATATTATTTTTTCACCCTTATTTACCAGATTTAACTTTTAACCATGGTAAATAATATATTTACCGAAGTAATTATACAAAATCTCTAAAAATAAAAGTTACTTATTTACACAATTTGGACCTCCTAATTCTAAATATGGAATCATTTTTTCTAAATTCAAAATTCATAAGCGGCTGGAATTAATTTAAAAATAATTCCTGTTGTCAAAACAAAAAGCATGTTTTTATGAAATATTAACTATAAAAAGACTGACACTTTCTTATGTCTATCATAAATGTGAAATTACATCCAATGAAAAAAATTGGATTAAATGGTAAAACATTAATATAATTATACTTTAAAACTACTCAATAGTATAATTTATAAGTGTAAATTATTTTGATTAAAAAAGTTGTTTGTAATTAAAATTTAGTATTTTTCACTATTCATCAAAAATTGAACGCTTTCAGAAAAATACAAAAAATTAACCCTAGGCTAATTATGATATTAAAAATTCAAAAATGAAGTCTATTATACCAAAAAAAACCATAGATGATTCTTTTTTTATTTAAAATTAATTCTCGTTGTCAAAACGAAATGGTGTATTTTAAGGAAACATTATATATCAAAAGATTGATACTTGTTTATATCCAATATCAAAGTGAAATTACATAAATTGAACAGAATTGGATTTATTGGTAAAAATATAATCTAGTTGTACTTATAAACCATATAAATGTTTAATTTAAAACTATAAATGATTTTTTAAAAAAATGTTGTTTTTAGTTAAAATACATTATTTTTCACTATTCACCCAAATATAAAAGTTATCAGAAAAACACAAAAAATTTATTGAGACTAAATTATTATTTCTTGATTCTAAATAAGAAGTTCATTTTGTCAAATAGAATATATAAATGTTTCTAATATTAGATTTAAAAAGGGTTCATCATTAAAAGGCGGTAAAAGTGCATTTTTTAAAATAAATAATGCTTTTATGTGAAACCAATGAATTTGTTCTTACATTATGCCCAAGAAACACATTATATGGATTATAAAATTATAAGGATTATATATAGTTCAATATTCAGTTAAAACTATTCATAACTGCTTTTGAACGACTTGTTTGGTAATCTTGTAGTGCTCTTGAACCCGGTGTTGCATGTAGTGCAAGTTATTGAATTACATTGAAAAATAATGTACTATGAAATCTCGAGTTGTTATATAAATAATCTAATGTAATGCACAATAATGGAATATTTTTCAAGATTATAAAAAGGATAATTAAAATTAACATAATTCTAGACTAGTTTAAATACAAAAAAGTGGACCGTAGGAAAAAATTTGAGTCTTTTCTCACTGGGCATGCACTTTTTCTGATCCATGAAATATTAGGATCTAATAAAACAAAAAAGGAAATAATTGAAGGTCAAAACCCCATAAGAGGTCAGCCTATGAAAAATCCCATTAACATAGATCAATATTTCCCTATATAATTCATTATAATAGGATATAGAAATGAATAAAAGAAGATAAAAATCGTTAGGTACTTTTTGTATCACTAACCAAAATTAAGACACACCTACTAGGTCCACTGATCTAGAAATAATTAAGAGTTCTTATGAATTTATCTGGACCAATATACGGGTACCTAGTTCCCTAATTCATTAAACCAACACGATACTTTGCCAATCATATGTATCCTTCATATTTTTAGAGTATTATAAAGTGTATGGAATGATATTTGGAAAAAGATACATATCCATGAATCATATCCACAAATACATGGCTCCCTAACAAAGATTTGATAACAAAGTGATGAAATCCCCTTACCTACATATGAGGTATATCAATTTAGGACCTTTCATCATAGATTTATTAATCCATAATGTTATTTTCCCTATGAAGTACCATTATCAAGACAGGAATATTCTTTCTCATAATTTTATTCATCTTGATTCTCATTCCCTTTCTATACATAGTGATGTCCAGGCCTCTTATCATTTATCTACATAGAAATAAATTATTATAGGAATTCTTAATCCATTTGGAATGAGAAACATATCTCTAAATTTTTGTATCCATGCATCAGTTTGAGTTTATTCTTGTGGGAAACATAATTCATTGGAAAAGATCATTCACTAGGGAAATATAGATGATATTTATTTTGGAAACCCAGAATCCTTGAGTCATGAATATTCTATTTATACTGATCATAGAACAATTATATGTAAATGTACATGATAAATTGATATATGTTTTCCGTATAATTTAATCATTTCATTAAAATTGAGTCTAATTATAATGGGGATATTTTTTTATTTTTATAATATTTTAAAGAAAATTTTCTTAATATATATATATAAAGTAAAAAGAAAATGAAAAAAATACAGAAATATTTCATTTAGCGGACAAGGAAATGGGTTTTCCTAGGCTTCATATTATATGGGATCATATTTTCTCACTTATTATTCCCAATTGTATAGTTTATATTTCTATTTATTTATGGATTCCATTAGAAAAAAATAAATTCAATATAGGCGAACCATCTGGCCAACTCAACCAAGGAACCATGTTGGTGGTTCCTCAACAATTGATCAGGATCCCTCTAACTATCCTAATATTAATATGACTGCATCCATGAATATCGAATTAATTGAGCACAGATGGTTCCTGAATGTATGACTAGGTTGTCCATACAATTGGAAGGCATGGATGGTTGGAGATTGGGTACTTGTCTTCCATGTGTCAACCCTACTTCCAGATCGAGAGGCAAATGACATACCCAACCTTATTATGAAAATCCAGATAACTTTTGAAATTGATGTTGTATTTAAAGAGAGTTAAATAGTATTTCAACATAAATATATATATATACACATAACCACAGTCATCTTTTCAATGTTCTATATGTCATCTATTAACCTCATCTAACTGTCCTTTATCTTTCTTTATCATGATACAATAATCATCCTCTGGTTCAGCAACATGAGTCCTATCTAACATCCTTAAAAAGTGTTTGTACATGCTAGAGAGAATCAACCCTTACATCTTGTGATCTTCATCCATCCTTGTTGATCAGACTAACCTTGTCAATACTTTCTCAAAATCCCCATGTAAAGAGTAAAACATTGTTTTCATGGACAAGATTATTCCTGGATTCAAGACATTTCATGCATGCGGTTGCTATATATATATACATGATTGAAAAGTTCCATGAAAACATCCCAGTTTACAATGATAAATTCATCCATACATGACATTTGTGGTCATCACATTAATGAATGATGATCAAATAGGGAGAACAGAGTATCATAAGGTTCAAATAAACCATCACATTAATATAATCATATGAACCGATAGTGGTTATCAAATTATAAAAAAAGGTTCATGTGATCAAAAAATAATTCTCATCCAATGAAAAATAGAATCATGAAGTTATCATAAAATGGATAATATGAAAAAAAAACATCAACCTTCTACATTATTATTTATTTTCATTGCATTAATCCACCAATAGTTGTCATGTTTTCAATATTCAATTTTCCTATAACAAATTTCATGAAGGAAAAATAATCCAAATACATTCTAAACATTATAAAGGAATTATTTTCATAATGATATACAATTCAATAATGGATTCATTACAACATCATAATTAAAATGAAAGTATTTATATGGATCAACAGATCAAGGTATGCCACTTTTTGAAGCCTTTCCAACATCATATATAGAACAATAAAATAAATATATGTGTTCCGCACATGAGGTTTCATATTTTTCATAAAACCACCATAACATTAATATTTATAACACCATGATAATTCTTGATCAGGAAATGGATCATGTGAGGTGATCTTGAGATCACGTTACTATCCCAAAAAATCATGAAGAATCTAGGACTAAGGATATTAATGCACTACATGTCAACTTCCAGGGATGAAGAACTAAACCATTAATGTAGTGACATTCCACACATTTATAACATGATCACACAAAACATGATAATGTGAAACCAATATTGTGATTCCAGAAAAGATCAACCACTAATACACAATTCATAAAATCATTATCAACACTTTGTATAATATATATACATTCTAAGATCCTATTGAAGTGAATCCAAATCATGTTATCATAGGAATACATCACCATAATAACTATGAAAAATGCACTAAAATGGTGATGAATAGACTAATCCATTTGTTCATAACTGTGTAATCACATAAAAAAGAACATATCATCTCATATCATGATACTCCATTCATCTATGAGATCAGATGATGTCATGTTAACATTGATCATGGGATCATTTAGTAACATTGTATGATGTTAGGAAGATATAGTGAAGACAATGAAGCCATTACATGAAGGTCTCAGGGGTTTACAAGAAATTCGTCGCATGAACAAACAATGATCATGAGATTTACTTGGAAAATATATTGTAATTCCATGGAGTCGATCGTGAAAATACATGGTGTCCATCAAGTGTTTTATCATGTGAATTCATCTTGTGATCAGATTTGTTTGATCATGAAAACCACACCAATTCCTTATGTTTGTGCACATCGTGTCATTCCCAAGGAATTTTTCACAAAAAAATATCCAGCAATCACCCATATAAACTCATGATCCCATAAAAACCAAAACATGTGGGGAGAGGAATGAATGAAGGTGGGATAAGGGAATAGGAAAAATATAGTAGATCAAGGATCGACTATCACCTTTAGATAATGTCATCATGTAATTCTGAGAACCCATAAGTTGATCCCTTTAGGATCACACAATCAAATGATTATTGGAATATCATGTACCTTCAACAGTCTAGTCTTGTTTAAGGAAAAAAATTATAGGATTAAATGATTCATCATTTTTTGGGGAATCGTCTATACAAACCATCGTGTGTACGACCATGGAATGAACCCTCAACCATGTACCCCATATTATATTAATCCAAACCCATGAATGTTTCAAAAACATATGTCACCTTAACATGTCCACAAAAAACCTTGCAAGAATCCTCTGAGTATAAGAGATCACATGGGTTGTTAAAAATCATGTGATGAAATCATGCGGGTTCTCCTCAACAGATATTATTCCCTAGACATGTCTTCCATGAAATTCAATTCCCTTTATAGACACTCATATATTAAATTTTTATACTGATGGATTGGAACAATTATCATGTAAACCCTCATTTCATGATGGTCATAATATGCTTGTGAATATGTGGAAATTCCATCCTCTCACCCTAAAAACACATGAATGTCTTCCATTTCTCATTCATGTGATCAGGGAAGTGATCGTTATGCCCCATTACGACACTCTCTTAAGATCACATGATCACATGACTACTTTTTCTTTTGATTCCCTTATGTAAAATTCATTTTACATGTAATAATTATCATCCATAAGGCCTTTTATATGCCAGTTTCATCATGTGAAGCATCATAGGCATGTCAGATTTGGTCATGTGATTAACCTTGTTTATTTTAGGGGAAAACCATTATATGTGTTTTCCATGTCTGTATGACACCATAAACATGTTAGAGTATAAATACATAAATTTCAATAAGAAAATAAAGATTTGTTTGGCTGATAGAAATGATATGTAGGAAAGATATGAAAAATTTGTATGATAAACGTTCATGGAATTTTACCATGTAAACCTCTACCCATGAATCTTTGTGAATGTACCCACTTTTATGTGGACTATTTTCCATAGTATAGATATATGAAATCATGTGAAACTAATTTTTTCAAACTCTTTGAATGGAAGATCATGTCATACTAAACAAATTCGATAAATCACCTGTGGTTATCATATCACATATTCCTTGAGTGGATACAGAATGAATATATAACATGTGAATCCATCTTGGTATAATCCCCAAAACATCGAAATATATAGGGATAAAAATTATTCCATTGAGTGTAATCACCCATTTGATCCCATCAGTATGGTAGGAACAACTTAAAATATAGAACCCCGATTCACATCTGAGAAGTATTCATCAGATGCATTACTAATGCATGAGATCCAATGGGTATCAACTCTATATTAATTCCCTTTACATCCCAAATATTCTTCACTCATGGGACCAAATTTCCACATTTTTCAACTATGATACATAATCCATCATTGGATATGTGGTGGGATTATAAATTAGAATCTTTTTTATGTCTAATCCCTGACCATGACATTGGGTACCCACAACCGATTAGTGTGTTAGGGATAAACTAAAATACAAGAACTCTAATTACAATTATAAACAAGATATATTGGATTCCTTCTTATGGCCTACTCTCCATACAATATTCTCCATAAAACTTTTAATAATAAATCTATAATGGAAAAATTAATGTGAAGGCCTCATATAAAAAATTCTCTAATGTAAGCATCCAATATTTTTCTAAAACATATATTTGAACCCAATCAAGACGTATGTTGACATAGAAATCGGGGAATATTATATTAATATTATGTTGAGGATACCCCATATGTGGTTATTCATTGATATATAATCATTATTACATCTTATCTTTTCTCATAGGGTTATGGTTGTAATGAGGAAATGTTGGGAAACGTTATGTGTACTTCCCCTACTAATGGCCTCAATTTTTATATCTATTATGAAACTGATTCCTATAACAAAAACTATGAGGACCTTGATTCCTATCTCAATAGGATACATAGTACATATCCTCAATTTTCAATCAATATATTAATTTTCTTTCAAATTTGATGTTAAACTATAATGTATAGTCTTATCATACCACTATAATCTATTTCAAATAAACTATTTACGTTTGGATTATTGTTCTCATATGATAGGTATAAAGACTAGTAGCGGTTGAATACCAAATTCAAGACAAAAACTACATACTTAGATGGGAGTAGACATTAGATTTCCCATAATTTTCTATAAAATAAAGATACATAAAATTATAATAGAATAATGGAGAACCTTTAACTCACACATTTGCTCCCTTTAACACCAGTTCTTGTCATGTTAATAGAAGATGGGTAACCAGTTCCATATTGGGGCTTATGAAGGATTTAACAAACATATGATAAATATATAAGACAATTCTAAAATTGGAAAAAGTTCCCCCAAATATGTGAAATGGATTTAACCTATCATCCTCTCAACTAATATTAGTTCCTACGAATCCATGGTTCTGAAACCTTGATTGACAACATGTTTTTTGAAATTAGGTTCCTTCGTTATCATACATGTGGGAACTATTGTGTGTTCTCATTATATAAAAATATTTTAAACCAAATGAAAATGATTGTTCAACCAACCCCAATCACAAAATACCATGCATCGGGTAAAAAACATCCATATTTGTGGGGAAACAAAATGTTGATCCAAATATGAAATATTTTAACTACCTTATCCCATTCAAATGATAAAAAGGATAGACCTACTAATTCCCATAATTGGTTTTTATTTCAAAATATGGGGAAAGTTGTTATATAGACATGAGAGCTTTTCTAAGTGATGAAAATTTAATAAATGTGGAGAACACATCTTCATCCATTAAATGTGAATATAATTGATCGAACATGTACTATTATATTTAATGTTAAAATTGATATGGTTTCTTGTTTCCTTGCGAGGACATATCAAATTCAAAAAAAAAATCCATATTGAATCATCAAATTTTTCAATGGATTATGAGATCACAATTTATTTTTTAATACCTATGAAAAACATCAAGAAGTTGCTAATAACTAATTAACACACTGATCATGTTTATTTTCAATAATGAATTCCCTTACCCTGAGGGCCGAGAAACACTCTCACCAAGAAAGCACCTCTTTTTCCAGTTGGTTAACATATTGCTACAAGAGTAACCCTTCAAATGATCATTTTAAAATTGGAAAAATCCTATGAATAAATTTAGAGGATGAATCCACAATGGATATCCTTACCATAAAAATGTCAATTAAGTGGAAGTTTCCCTTGTTTCCACATTAAATAACATTGAGAGCTTATTCCTAGAGCACATAATAATGTAAATCCTCTTTTATAGAGAGGTGGATGAGGAAAATAAACATGTAAACTCAATCACTCAAGATAGGACTATGAGGGATCTGATCCATTCTATAAATCAACATTGAAATATAACCTCAATTCCATAGGGACATGTATAGAATGTTGTGTCTACCCTATCCATTTAAATTTGGTAACCAATAGGATGTCCGACCATGGTTATCCAAATAATGAAACTCTAGAGGAATCATACATTCGTGTTATAACCAATATTATTTATTCCCATCAGTGTATCTTGATAATGGTATAATATCATTTCTTGATCATCACTAGCAAGGAGCCTATGCAATCATTGAAGGTAGTATTTTTTACTATGAAATCCCATGAATACCTATGAACATGGGGATGGGGGATTTTTTTCATTTTATACCAATTTTTGAGATTCAATATGGGTTTCGGCCCACCAAATAGTACAATAGTCATCAACCCATCAAATGGTAAAATGGGAACTTATCCATCTAACTGTACATTAGGAACCCTCCTACCAAACATTATATTTTCCATTGACTCGTTAAATGAGATACTTTTTTGAAGAGGAAAACCGATCCTTTTATGTCACTAATAATGTTATATCCACTGAATCAATATAATTATAATCAGATCAAGATGATTATAATATCAAAAAGTGTAATCCTACCCTCATGTAGTCATATTATTCATAAATAGTTGTGTCGTAGCTGCTTCATCTATGATATCATAAGAATGGAATAAATCTATCATTCATGAATCGACATAAGTCATTATAAACATTGATTTATTTTCAATGTGATATGTCAATAGAGAATATGGAATATATAAATAGATGATGTGGTCTTTTGGTTTCATGTTAGACTCCTCTTGTCATCCACCATCCCTAATATTGATATAGGAATGTGTGTTTTTTTGACTTCTAAAATTTAACCCCATATGGACGATGAGTAAATTTATAGGGATGGGTAGATCACTGAACTCTAGCAAGAGATCAAAAATCTCATGGAAATAGTTTTGAGATTACTCCTTGTATATTTCCCTTATAATTAAACAAAAGAAACATATTAAATAGGTCCAATTTATAGTAATGTTTCCCAGCCCATAGTGTTGTGGAAATATTAATATTTTACATCTTCCCAGTGAGCGATGTTTATAAATTATTCTAACTCACCACATCAAATATGGTTCGGCTGATTTTAATATTATTGATTATCCTTTCCAAGATGATGGAGGAATTTAAATATTTTAAGCCCCCTTATTGGTGGTACTCAATAAATTGTATGAACATAGCTATATTCACATAAGCTCTAGGAGGTTCGAGATTATTTAATATATGGGATGTGTCTGAATCATCCAATAACCCCAACGATTCATGAAATTCCTATATACTGATTCTGACTAGGTATCAACAAGACAGACACCAAATTAATCCATGTTTCAAGATCAAAATAGGTATAGGTGGGATGCAGGAAAAGTAACATGGTATAACTCTTGTTGAAGTCAGACAGAACAAAGTCTATTGCATTCAAAAAATCATTTCCTTATCCACATTTATTATTCAACAGAGAATGGATTGATATAACTCCCAAAAATTCTAAAGTTGAGTGAGGTTGGAATGATAAGCCATGACAACCACTAACCTACAACCAATGTATCAATCCCACAATGAAGAGTATCTTAATCATTAAATATCATTTAGAAAAGTGTTTAAAAAAATATTGAATGAGTTTGAGGATAAACAATCTATTAAAATATGAATATTATTCATACAAGATCAATAATAAATTATTCCCTCCTTAAAGGATGAAACAACATATTCATAGTCTCATGATGTGAAACTACATCACAATGTCATAGTCCCATGAAATAAAACTGCATGACACGTCCTAGTCTTGTGGTGTTAGACTTAATGAAAATGCACTAGTTGTTCGAAATGAAACATCAATATATGTTTATGTAACATGATGTTAAAAAAATAAATAGATATTATTCTCCACATTTTATGCTTCATGATAATTTTATAATTACATGATCTTAACCTATAAGATACATACTTACCTCACAACACTACACAATAAAATATTTTCCTTACTACATGACATGAAACTTTGTGGAACACGTCCCAGTATTAGTATGAAGAATTCATAAAAATATTAATATCGTAGAGTTTTCATCATAATCATGTGGAAGTTATACATTACTATATGCTCCAAATATTTCAAAATAACTCCTAATGGCACTCATCAGGGCCCTCAAGAGAATAAAGAAGTTTAAGATAGAAGTTTTGGTATCATAGGTTTACCATGTATAATATCTTCCATTATAATGAATTGTCACAAAATTGATCATTGAATAGGATCAATAAGAAGAAATCTAAGGACATACTAGTCCTCTATATGTTCCACAAAAATTATATAATGTCAATATCTGATGGGATGATGTTGATAGTGGTTCTAGAATCAACCTAATACCTTTTTCATACCCCTTGATAATTTGGATTTAGAGAGGGGTAATTTTCTCTGATAAAGATTACCATTTAAGTGTATGTTGTGTGTGAGAATAGACCTATTAGGATTATTAAATTCGAGGCTCATATTGGGGGGGGGCCCACATATAATGTTAAGTTCATGGTTATCCAGCAAGATGTGACAAATAATGTTATTTTTGGAATAACGTGGATTTATAGCCATTCATTAGAACATTAAACATCCCATCAATTATTAAAATACACAAATAATATGAATTTAGGCATACTACATGGTGAAATCAACCCCTGTGATTCTTTTAAAGAAATATATTTTGTGGAATGTTTCAGAACGAAGGAATGAAAACAATAAATGGAGGATGATGATATGTACGATAAAGCCCCCATTGGTTTACCACCATCCATAGAAAATCCATAGAAAATTATCAATATCAATTATGTTCTGCCCAAAAAATCTTATTGAGGTAGGAGACTTATTCCATAATGTTTAGGGTCACCCTATCTCTAGTGATAGAATATGAGAAAGCCATCTTCTCCAAAATCTCTCTATGATTATATTTGATGTTATGGATGATAATGTCTTTTCCAATGGACTCTAAAACATTGATGATGATTAGAATGCCACCAGATTACCCACTATCCCTAAAAATTCCACCTCAATATCATTTATTGAGGAAGATAATGATTACCTCATAAATTCATCTTAGGGAATTTAGGAAGTCATATCTACCACCATTGATGAGATTAGGCATTTCAATTTTGTAATTAATGAAGATTCATTGCCCCTAATTATTATTTATTCTCCAACCCTCAAAGAGTATAAGATGTTTATTTTATACATGTTTTATTGGAATTATATGTGTATTATCATAATGAACCTTGATGTTGTTGCACATCACCTAGGCTTACTCAATGACCATCGAGGATTAAAAAAGAAAAATAATATAATTCCCCCCCATATAGAGTTTTTATGCCCTATAATTAACACATTAGACTTCACATAATCCAATATCCTAGTCACTTGACCATGAACTACATGATACACCCATACTATAAGATTTTAAACTACACAGATGATGTATTGGAGGAATGGAATTAAACTACAAAATGTATTACATACATACCACATGATGTTTAACTTAAATGAAGGTATCCTAGACACATAATGATAAACTACATTAAAGTGTAATATACCACTAGTCATTAAATAACATCGAGGATGCATGGGTACTAATACTTTATACTGAACATCAACCCAAGTCATGGAATCAGGAATTTAAACAATATAGCATCTTTCATACTCAGCAAATGAGTTCATATTAAACAGAATTAATCATTATATTAGGATGTTAAAAAAAGAGTGGTTCTTATAACCAACCCTAAAAGTAATTACACATATGATCCCAGAAAAAAGACATTAAACTATACGACTACATCTTTGGGAGATGAAGATAAAATGTAGTCTTACCTTTCATATTGGGAATATTATTCCTTGGGAAACAATCTTAGGAAGGCACGTGTCATAAACATGATATGAATATCATGATGGTGTTTCCAAAATACCTGGACAACAGTTATGAGGCATCATACTTTCTTTTTTACACTAGGTAACCTTCATCATTACCATATAAATTTAAACAACATGCTTTTTATCAATATCATTCGATGATAAAATGCTCCTAGAACAAATTAAATATTGATTCTCATATTAATGAGATCTATAGAAAATCCCAAATCATATATCTTGGCCAAAACATTACATGATACAAAATACCCATTCCCTTTAATTTAATAACATAGCTTCGGTAAAAGAAAAAAAATTGGATCCTTATTTCTCATGCTAATCATATCTCATGTGAACATAGGATGATTGGGAAGGGATTCCCCATATGATCAGAAATATATGTTCATTCCATGATTGGAATAGTCTTGGATGAAATACCATGATAGTAACAGAAAAACTGTACGTCATGTCATTAAACATTATAATTAATATCTATTAAATAAATTAAAACCCCACATTACTACAGCCCTCACCTAATAAGACCACTATACCTAGGTTCAGTCTCTAACCACAACACAATTAAATAAATACAAGTGGATTCATTAATTTTATTACAGGATATTTAGTGATTCCATGATCATTAATCCTTGATCCAACCAGAACATCAATGAGAAAAATACCCCACCCCAATCATTATTTGGGTCAAACTATGTAATGGTTTTTATTCTGGAGAACATAGATTTTCATGATTCCTCCCATCATGGCATACATAGTGACACCCTATTCTCATAATCATGGGTTCAAAAAAAACATCAACGGAAAAAACATACAACTATGTGAATGGGTTAGACATACATGGAGATTTTTTCATTTGAAGACTATGTGTGACTTGATTACTATCATTAGTTGTTATATAGTGACATCAAGGATTCATAATCACAGTTATAAAGAACTATATTATCCCATTAAAATTTATTTTTTAATTAAATGGAAATATTATCAGTCTGTGAAAATTGACAGCTCGTGATTCTGTGGCCCGGTGTTCCCATAATGAATTTCTGAAAAAAAAATTGAGTACGTTCAATAGATGTGGGTGTGGGTTTTTTGAACTTTTGAACTAGTGCTCAGCATTAAAATACGAGGACACTTTTGATCTCTTAATGTCGATATTCTCTTAGAGAGACCTTCACCTTGACCGTAGTAGGTCGAGGGTGAAAGTACGTTTTCGGACATTTTGTGGCTGTGTAAAAAAAATAAAAAAAACATAAAAATATTTTATTTTATTTTTCTTTGTTAAACATCCAATATTGAATTAATGGTGGGGAATACTAAACCCTTGAACTATCTATTTATTGTGGTAGGTGAATCTTAGTTTCTACCTTGAATTAATTGTGCCTACTTAAACTTAATTGTTGTGCCAACTCAATTAGTTTAATTTATCTGTTGGATCCTCACCTTTCTCAGGGTTTGGGGTATTGTTGGCATGGAGAGCACTTAGAAGGATATAATTGGAGAACACATTCTCCAACAAAGTAAATTTCCCAACGAAGAATGAGGAACCGACGTTGAGCCTAGATTAGCAGCGTCATGTTGGAGTGACGAATGTCGGCGTCACATTCTCATCAACTTCATCTGCTTCCTAGCGACATCTATTACGGACGAACGAGGTAGGGGATTTGATTTGATTATGATTAAATATATTTTTGTTGATTCCTCTTGTTCTGGATTCACAACGATGATGGAAAAACAAACGAGGCCATCATCCTGGACATATACCAAGACCACTTAATCATTTGATTCTTCACGCGTTTTTTGGCGTTCTTCAATGCCTAATATATAATGACACTGGAAACACAATATTTTGTTGAGAGTGAAATATTTATGTTTATCCATCGACTCAAGGATCCTGAATATGTGATCAGTTTATTTTTCAAGATTGGAATGAAGCCAAAATGGCTCGCGAAAGAAGGTGTCAACCGAAACACGGCCGTCCATGAGGAAGGAAGGGCCGCATGCATCAGTGATGTTGGGTGATGAGGAATATGCAGCGTGATGGCCACGGCAGGGCAGGGTGGTGACCGACATCCTACAGGCCATGTGGCAGAGCGGTGGCATGCGTATGTGCCACCGGTGGAGCAGGAGGTCATGGCCGCTCGGTCGTGGAAGGGTCCGAAGAGTGGTTGACCATGCCAGCCACGGTGGAGTAGTGGTGCGCGACGACGCCGTGAAGTGGAGGACCGACCAGATGTAGCGGTTCATCGGGACAGGATTTGGTCCCATGGTGACATGACAGCACCTAAGGCGTTAACCTTTTGCCGTTCCGAATGGAAGGGGGTCTGCTCCCCATTCGGCACTAGCTCGGCCGGCCATGCCCAGAATGGGTCGGGCTAGACCACAGCTCTGCAGGCTGGGCCCATTGAGGTCCAGGTTAATCGGGCCTGACACATGTCGTGTCAGGTCGAACTGAACTAGGTCGGGTCAGTCCGACTGGGTGGGACAGGACCTAGGCCCATTCGGACCCAATTCCGCCTTTTAGGTCATAACATGAGAACCAGACATTTGTTTGTGAAACCTTATGTGCATTCAGAATCCTTGGATCGATACTACCCTTTTGGTATACTCCACTTGATTTTTGGATAACATTGGTGTCTGGTCGAGTTGGTTCGAACCCCGAATCCAACCGGGCCCTCGGATCCAAAATGCTAATAACATACAGACCGGGCGTCCGATTGATGCGCTGTCTATTGATTTGGGTCCCTTATGATGTGGTGGATCTTTCAGATATTTATTTGTTGGACTTCAAGGCTTTTGAGGTATTAATGAGGGTTTCGTAAGCGGTTCTCCCTAGTGCACTATATACAGAACAATACGAATAGCAGAGACATGACAACTGCTGACCATTTCAACTCAAAGAGACGCTACAGGCCCAGTGGGGAGAGCCTCTATGTGACGCGGTAGACCCATGGTGGGGAGAACCTCCGTTTGATGCGGCAGACCCACGGTACTCGACAATAGGAGTACCTCAGTATGACATGAGGGGGATCACCTATGTGTGAAGCGGGAGACATAGGGTGGGGAGTGCCTCTGTGTGACGCAGCAGACCCACAGTACTCGATAGGTGGAGTACCTTATCAATCCAAGGTTAATGGGAAGCGCTTCTTTGTGATGCACTAGGCATACTATACTCGATTGTGGTGGAGATCTCCAGCAGCTGAGGTGTTCGACTTTGTGATTGGGGATGTTACTTGTTACTACCCATATAATAAATCCTAATGTGAGTTGTCTTTACCTTGTTCTTGTGATTGAGGTTATTTTATGTGGTACATTACCATTGTGGTAATCTACCTTTGTGGTGTTACCCTGTTGTTTTTCTTTGTGATACACTAGGTGAACTTTGAGGTATCGGGATCCCTATTGAGTATTATTATACTCAATCCTGCACGGGCTACGCCCACACCTTGTTGTGTCTGGTGCAGATGATGGATATCGCTGACTGAGGATGATTGTACCTGTACTGGAGACTACTCTGAGGTGGACCTTATATAAGGTGATCCGCAGAGACAACCATTTGAGAGCTATAACTATCCATCAGGTAGGATCCTTCATGGGTGTTCATATGAGCTATTCACATTTTTACTTGTACATTCCAATTTTACTTGTACATTCCAGTTTGGCTTGTTATTCATCCCCTTTACATTCAGAACAAACCAAGTTTACTATATTGTTTACTTAGTGCTTGTATCTTGTTGTGTGATTGGTTTGTCTTTGTTTACAGTTTATAAAGGAAATTTATTTCAGTGCTTGTCTCCATCCCATGGCCTATGGAAGGAGGGCTTGAGGTAGTCACGACCCAGGTCTCAGGGGACGGGTCGGGGCAAAGTGGCATCCGAGGATTTTGGTTCTACCAATGAATTTGGACTCTGATCTTTTCTGTGTGGCGATTGTTTTAAGTGTGGTTTAGTGTGGTTATCAGTTATGGGAGTCCAGAGTTGTTGTGTACGCTGACGTATCCATACCCCAAGACCCGGACCTATGATTTCCAAATCAATGCATGAAAACACTAATTGCATATGTGTTTTTGAAATGTTCTCGTTGTGATATCTTTGAGTCAAATCACCAGTTATAAACTTAATGATCGTGGCACAACTGTTTCATTTCAAGATTCCTCCATGTAGACATCTAGTAAGGAATCCAGTTAGAGTACATGATGATAGCCCACCGAGTGATGAGGCTTTGGTGAAGGACCCCTTACGGCAGTTGTACCATCAGGTGGTGTACCAGCAGCAACACTACCCATTTGGAAACAGATGCCACAAGCCCCAACCATAGAGGCTGCAACCCACTTTAGCGTGTTGCATGAGTTCTAGCAGCAGAGGCCAGCAATGTTCTGGGGCGAGACAGATCCCCAGGTGGCTGAGGATTGGCTGGAGTCTATGGTTGGAGTTCTTTGACTTGTAGGGACACCAGCTGATCTCATGGTGATCCTGGCATCCAGTCTTCTTCAGGCTGAAGTCGGCAGATGGTGGAGCATGACTCTCTTTGTTCATGATGAGCTTACACTCATTTAGGAAATCTTTGAGAACCTTTTCCTGGAATAGTTCATCCCAGCGACCTTACACACAGTGTGTATATAATATCTTTCCCACATGTAGATGGGTCACATGACTATGGCTCAGCATTCAGTGATGTTCACCGACCTCTTAATCTACTCCACTGACATTGTGTAGGACCCTTTCTTCAGGTCCCTGAATATCGATAAATGTCTCAGACAGGATATTAGATCTTTAGTGGTTTCTCAAAGCATCCCGACACAGTCGGTGTTGTTAGAGAGGGCAGTCTTAGTGTAGAGCTTCCTTTCTGAGCAGTCACCGACAGTGAGACCCACCATCAGACGACACGTAGCAGAGTCATTGGCAGTTGGAAGTAGACATATGACATAGAGGACTAAGAGGACGCTACCTATAGGTGGATGACTACATGATACATGGTTGGTGGTGCTGGTAACTTAAGGTGGAGCAGGACAGTTGAATATCATATTGTGTTACTCGTCCGGCGGGTAGGGTTACATGGCTTGCGATTTCCCAACCCACCTTACAGACGATCAGCAGACAGTCAAAAAACCACCTAGGAAGAGGTGAAGATTTGATAGAGGTGATATGTAGGAAGGAGATGAATGTTCTAGATGAGTAGGTCGTGTGGTAGGTGGTGGGCAGAGATTTGGGGTTCTATTTCCACCACCTCCAGGTGGTCCACCACGACCACAGGGAGCTGGTGGACAAGGATGAGCTCAGCTCTAGGAAGCTGAGTACAATGACCATGGAATTCTATATGTGGTACGAGGTATGATCTGTGTCTACTCCACCTTAGCTACAGTACTTATAGACATAGGTGAAAGTAATTATTTTATTGCCACAACCATTATTAGAATCTCGGAGATACTGATGGAGTTGTTGGGTCAATCCTTACGAATAGAGACTCCTATGGGAGCAGATTATATGACTACATACTAGTGTTAGTAGTGTGATATTAATTTAGGAGACAAGAGATTCAGCTAGGATCTTCTAGTAGCGGCATCGATGCCTTACGACTTCATCTTGAGTATGAAATGGTTATCCATAGTCCATGATCACATTGACTATATTAGGAACAATGTGAGGTGTGTCTTCATGGATGGTACAAGGTTTTCCCTCACCGCCTATAGGGGAACCATGGTTGTGTAGGATGGACATACCTAGAGGAGTGTGTCGTCGATCACACATCAGTTGGCTAGCCTTTCCCTCAAAGTGTTTCTTGTTTTGAGTTCGATCTATCCTGTTGTGGTGGAAAAGTACACTGATGTTTTTCCTGATGATGTTTTGGGTCTACCTTCTTGTAGAGAGGTGGACTTTTACATCGACTTGTACCCTGGTACAGCACCGATATCAACTCCAGCATATCGGATGGCTCCTACAGAGCTTCGAGAGATACGAGTACAACTAGAGGACCTACAAAGCAAGGGATTCATTAGGCCTATTGTTTCCCTAGGGGAAGCGACAATTTTGTTCACTAAGAAGGTAGATGGGAGTTTGAGACTCTTTGTGGACTATCTGTGCCTGAACCAGGTGACTGTGATGCACAAGTACCAACTACTAAGGATTGGCGATCTCTTTGATCAGCTGAAGGAAGCATGGTGGTTTTCGAAGATAGACCATAGATCATGCTATAAATAGATCATTGTATGAGACGAGGATGTGCTGAAGAAGGCCTTCAGATGTCGGAATGGCCATTATGAGTTCCTTATTATGTCATTCAGCGTCACCAATGCCCTATAAGTGTTCATGGGACTCATGAATAAGGTCTTATATCCATAACATGATCATTTTGGGGTAGTTATCATTGACGACATCCTGATATACATAGCGACGTGGGAGGATCATTCCTATTATCTACAGATAGTTTTGGACAAACTCCGATAGCACTAGTTTTATGTTAAGATATTGAACTCTCAGTTCTAGATCCAAGAGGTTCAATTTTTGAGACACGTTATCTCAGAGGCAAGTGTTCTGGTGGATCCAGTGAATATTGCTAATGTGCTTTCTTGGGAGCCACCTAGGAGCATAATAGAGGTGTGGAGTTTTTTGGGGTTGGTCGGTTACTACTAGAGGTTTGTTCCAGACTTTTCCAAAGTTGTGGCACCCTTATCAGCATTGAATAAGAATGGGATCCCTTCATGTGGTCAAAGAGATTCCCAAAAAGTTTCCAGGAGCTGTGGAAGAGGCTGATGAGTGCTACCATATTGAGGCTACTAGAGGAGGGTGGGGTGTACGTATTCTACTTTGGTGCATCTGGGACTGGGCTTGGATGCGTCCTGATACAGGAGTGATTAGTGATCTGGTATGGTTCTTGACAGTTGAGACAGCCTGACCAGAACTACGCTACCCATGACTTGGAGTTAGCAGTATTGATCTTCGCATTGAATATGTGGCAACATTACATGATGGGAGAAAAATTTATAGTCTACTGTGATCACAAGAGTCTCAGGTATATCTTCCTTTAAAATGAATTAAACCTGAGATAGTGATGTTGCGTTGAGTTCCTCTAGGACTCTAACTTCGAGATATTCTACACTCCTAGGAAGGGAAATGTTGTAACAGATGCACTCAGCAGGAGATCTGGTATACGGTTTCTGAGTGAGGTGACGGAGTAGCTAGATTCTTTGCGAATATCCTTTGTGGGTAGAGATGAAGAATCGTATCTTCATTATCTGAATGTCACTCCCACACTCCTTCAGCGATTTAGGGAGGTGCAAATTGGGGATGATGACTGCGAGGCTCGACGTGCTCAGATATCTGCAGGACAGAAAGCTGATGGATTTTTTGAAGGTGGGGAGCATGTCATCCACTTTAGAGGGCATACTATGGTACAAATAGAGATACGAGAGGAATTGTTGAGGGAGTTTCATACATTTCCTCTATAGGTACATCCACGATTGGAAAACAAGTACCAGGACCTTCGGCGTCAGCACTGGTGTCCGAAAATGAAGAAACCAGTAGTAGAATTTGTATCTCGGTGCCTCACTTGTCAGCAAGTGAAGGTAGAGCGCTAGGTTCCAGGAGGATTAGTTCAGACACTAAGGGTGCTAGAGTGGAAGTGAGATGGAATTTGAATAGATTTCATGACAAGACTTCTAGGAACATCAAAGATTCATGATTCTATTTATTTGATCATTGACCGTCTCACCATGTTGGCCTACTTCCTACCTATCAGATAGAATAGATTAGTAGAGATATTGTAACACCTCTAAGTACATGCGATTGTATGGCATAATAGAGTTCAATAAATGATTGTCTCGGATCATGATGCATGTTTTACTTCCCGGCTATAGAAGGTGTTGCAGGAGCCGTTGAGGACACAGCTTCGGCTGAGCACCGCCTTCCATCCTCAGAAATGTTTTTAGATAGAGCAGACCATTCAGACCCACAAGGACATGCTATGTGCTTGCATTCTTGAATTTAGTCGTAGATGGGGGGATCAATTCCCTTTGGTGGAGACACATATTACAACCTCTATCACTCCACTATCGGTATGGCACCATTCGAGGTGTTGTATGGGCGACCTTGCAAATCATCACTTTTCTAGAAATACCCAAGGGAGTCAGCACTAATGGGACTATTGAGGGTACGAGCTACCATAGAGAAGGTGCAGATCATCTGAGAGTGGATGAAACTGCACATCGCAGGCAGAAGTCCTATGCTGACAGAAGATAGAGACCTCTGGAGTTTGAGGATGGTGACCATGTCTTTCTACGGGTCTCCCCTCGATGAGGTTTGGGGAGATTTTTCCGGGGATGCATGTTATCTCCGAGGTTCATCAGACCCATCCAGGTCCTTAGTTATGTTGGTGAGGTGGCTTACCGCTTAGCTCTTCTAACTCAGTTGCACCGAGTGCACGATGTTTTCCTTGTATCCCAACTGTGGAGATATGTACATGATCAATCACACATCATTGACAAGGTTAAGCTGGAAATCGATGATGGGAGACTTTTCAGAGGTTTTAGTGGAGATTGAGGATCAATATGATAGATTCCTTCGTGGGTGGTGGATTCCTATAATGTGTACTCATTGGCAGCACAGGAACCACTAGAAGAGAACATGGGAGCGAGATGCTCAAATTCGTTCTTAGTACCCACACTTGTTTCCCTAGTGTGTGTTGTAGATTTTGGGGATGCAAATCCATGAGGTGGGTGGAATATAAAGAACTATATTTTTCATGTAATTTGTTTAATGAAATTGAATTTTTATGAGTCCATGAAAATTAGCAGCGCATGATTCCAAGGCCGAGTATGCCCAGAATGAATTTATAATCTTTTCTCATGTACGTTCAGTAAACGTGCAAGCGGGTTTTTATAACTTTGGAACCTATGCTTAGAATGGAAGTCTGAGGACACTGTTGAAATCGCAGTGCCAATATTCTCTTAAGGATACCTCACCTTTACCACAATAGGAATAGGGTGAAAGATAGTTTTCGGACATTTTTTGGGAGTGTTGAAAAAATTAAAATAAAATAAAACATCTTTTAATTTATTGTTATTTGTGAAATATGCCATTTTGAATTAATGGTGGGGACCATCCGACCCATGAACTAACTCTTTAATGTGGGAGGTGACTCTTGGTTTCTACCTTGAATTAATTGTGCCAACATAAATATAATTGTTGTTCTAACAGAATTAGTTTAATTAATTTGTTGAATCCTCAACATTATCTAGGTTGGGGGTGTGTTGGAAAGTAGAACACATGGAGGGAGAGATATGGAGAACACATTCTCCAATAAAGGAGATTCCCCAATGATGAACAAGGAATTAACGTTAATCCCAGATTGGATGTGACTTACGGGAGGGACGAACGCCGACACCACCATCTCATTTACTTCATCTTCTTCCTAGTGACATCTCTTATCAGAGAATGAGGTAGGGGATTAAATTTGATTATTATTAAATTTAATTTTGTTGATTTTTTATGTTTTAGATTCACAACAATGATGGCCAAACAAATATGACCCTCATTCCACACATATTCCATGCCCCCATTTTCTTTCAATTCTCCACACATTCTTTGTGCATTCTTCAACGCCAAATATTTAATGATACTAGAAACGCGATATTTTGTTGAGTGTAACATATGGAAATGGATCCCATGACTTAAGGATCGCAAATATGTGATAATTTTATTTTTTAGGGCTTGGAACGAAGCCGCATTGGATCGCGGAAGAGAGTTGTGGCCGGCACTCGGCCGACCGTGAGGAAAGAAGAGCGGCATGCGTTCACGCTACCAGGTGATGAGGAAGCCACATCCCGTCGGCCAAGGTGGGGTAGGGTGGCGGCTGGCATCAGGTAGGACATGTGGATGAGAAGTGGCACGCATCTGTGCCACCAGTGGAGAAAGAGGTTGTGGCCCCATGGCCGTGGTGGAGGCCGATGAGTGACTTGCCATGCCAGCCATGGTTGAGCAGCAGCGCACGACCTGGCCACTGGTAAGAGGACCGGCCGGAACACCGGTCAGTCATAGTGGTTCGGTGGGAACCTCTTGGGTCTCGTGGTGACATGTAAGCATCTTTGGAATTGACCTATTAAAGTTCTAAACGGAAGGTGGTCTGCTCCACATTTAGTGCAAGCTCGGGTGGAATGCTCCACTGGGCTACACCACCACGTCGTGCCAGTAGGATGCATGAGGGGGATGCACCCAACGTGTGTGGGGCCACACCTAGTGGGCCAGGCAGGGCCACCCCTTCACAAGGGAGGCCAAGACACCCCTTCTCAGGCTGGGTTGGGCCGCCCCTTCACTAGTCGATCTAGGCTCACCGAGGTCTATCCCAACTAGGCCGGACCAGGGTTGGGCCGTCTCGGTCTGATTGG
Organism: Viscum album; assembly: GCA_963277665.1. Classification (NCBI taxonomy): domain Eukaryota; kingdom Viridiplantae; phylum Streptophyta; class Magnoliopsida; order Santalales; family Viscaceae; genus Viscum; species Viscum album. The sequence goes on along the minus strand of OY728133.1, from coordinate 259,595,271 downwards.
GTCAGACCAGACCCCGGACCATTCGAACCCAGTTTAGCATTTTTGATTGTAACCTGAGAACCAGGCGTCTATTTGAAAAACTGTCTATGACACCAGAATCATTAGATCAAGAAGTTCCTTTTGGTATACACCAATCGATCTATGGATAATGTTGAAGTATGGCCGGGTTGGTTCGAACACCGAATCCAACCCGGCCCTGAGAGCATAAACGCTAATAACATACAGATTGTGTGTAATATTGTTGCATCATCTATTGCGTATGTTCCCTTATGACATGAAAAAACATTGGGATACTTCCTCAAGGGACATAAGTGTGGTTGAGGTATGACCAATGGCTAGGGGAGCAGTTCTCCCAAGCGTGCTATGCACAAAACCCTGTGACTGGATGAGACATGATTACTGCTAACCACTTCGACTCAGAGTGACTCTACATGCCTTGTGGGGAGAACCTATGTTTGATGTGGCAGACCCACGTTAAGAAGTGCCATTATGTGATGTGGGAAACCCATGGTACTCAAAAAGTGGATAACCTCAGCAGGAAAAAAGGGGGAGCACCTCTGTGTGACACAGTATACCCACCGTACTCAATAGGAGGAGTACCTTAGGAGTCCAAGTTTAGTGGGAAGTGCCACTATGTGGTGCAGTAGGCCTACTTTACTCTATAAAAGAGAATTTTTCTAGGAGTCGAGGTGTTCGACGTTGTGACTGGGGATGTTACTCATTACTAACCCTAGAATAAATCTTGTTGTGAGTTGTCTATACCTTGTTCTTGACCTTGAGGTTATGCTATGTCTTACTTTACCTATGTGGTAATCTCCATTCATGGTGTTACCACGTGGTTTTACTTTGTGGAACTCTAGGAGACCTTTGGGGTCTCTGGGTCCCTACAGAGTATTTTTATACTCACCCCTGCACGAGCTATGCCCGCACCTTGTTTTGTCTGTTCTAGACGATGGACAAAGCTGACTACGAACAAGGGTAGCTGGACTGGAGACTACTCAGAGTTGGACCTTAGATGAGCTGATTCTTTGATATGAACATTCAGTAGTTGTACCTACCCATCAGGTAGGATCCTTGGAGTGTGTTCACAGGTGTTGTTCAATGTTTTACTTGAACATTCCAGTTTTACTTTTACTTTTTATTTAGGCTTGTATTCTGGACCCATTACATTCATTACACTCCATGTTTACTATATAGTTTATGTGGGTCGGAGTGGACACTAAAGAGGGGGGTGAATTGAGTTCCAATTAAAATTTCTGCTTAAAAAACTTTGTCTTAAAATCCTGCAAATAAAACACAGAATTAAACTCTAGTGAATTTATATCAAAATAACGGTTCAGTTAGGTTCTCAAAGGATTGATTATATCCCAGTTAATCAAATTGGAATAATTGATTAACATTTGAAACTGACATACTAATTTACCACTAATATAAACACTTGTGAGTTTAATTATCAATGTGAATTTAAAACAGTTTTGGTTTTAAAGTGTTTTGCAGCGGAATAAAATAAATAACTTTGAAACTAAATAAGAACAGTCGGTTTAACCAAGAGGTTCAATCTCAAGATGAGACTTAGTCCTCTCAAAACTTTATATAAAAGTGATCCACACCTTGGATCGGGGTTCAAAATAGTATGCAACTTTCCAGGTTCAAGACCTCTACCACTGTTATCCATGGGAACAAAAATAACAGCTCTAGCTCTCTAGGTCACAGACGACCTCTACCACTATCCCAGTGGGAAATAAACAAGATGTTAGAGTGTGAGTGAGGATTTATAGATCCACCAGTTAAAGTATTAGGAGACAGTGTGCGTGTTAAATACAGCAGATAACACACACTGCTCAATATGTAAAAAGATAAATCACAGAGCAAATATTTAGAGTTTAGAAATGGCTCTAGTGATTGTCGTGCAGTTCTGGACTCCTTTGAATGATCAGAATTTTCTCTGAGTCCTCTTCTGGTTTTTGTCTAGAAAACAGAGTATCGTCTGTTTCTTTGTCTTCCAGGTGTAGAGATAGTCGATGAAGATTTTGAGTTGATGTTCTATTTGTCATTCTTAGCTCTTCTCTGGTATGCAGAAATGTGTGTGAGCTTCTAGTAAGATCAGTCGGCTCTTTGCATTCACACTAGGTTGTTCTTCCAGCACTCTCGTGGTATGTATGTCTCTGTGTATTCATATATTAATTTCTCACTTTGCAGTAGCTCATCCTTCCATTATTTAAAGCACGAGCTCCGGCAAAAGATGATTTACTTTATGCTGGTACGAGGTACGGTTCCCTGACAACCAATAACACACATTAATTAAATTTCAGTGTATTAAAATATACCTGATATGACCGTTGGACAGATTAAATAATGATAAAAAAATTAAAGCACTGTCGGGTTCTATTTCTGGAACGGTAGCTTTGGATATCGGTAGGTAGATGTCATGGTAGGTCTGAGTAACAGTAACTTCTAGTGTAACGGTAGACTTGAGTAACGGTAGCCTTTCTATCGGTAACCTTTTTATATCAGTAGGCTTAGTATATCAGAAACCTTTTTATATCGGTAGCAGTAGCTCTGTCTTGTATCGGTAGACTTCATTTGATAACCCTAGCTTCAACATATCGGTGGACTTGTGTGTATCGGTAGCTCTGTTCTGTAATGGTGGCTATTATATGTAATGGTGAACTTTAATGTAACGGTGACTAGTCTATATCGGTAGCTCTCACATAGCAATAGACTTAACTGTATCGGTAGATCTGTTCTATTTAAGCATTCTATTTGTAGAATATGTTAATTCAGAGTGTACAAACATCCAGTAACCGAAAGACTAATATTTAAACATAGAATAATAGAACAATACTTAAACAAAATAAATATCTAGATTCACAAATATGTATTTAACCATTTATCAACTAGGGATTAACAAAATACAAATAATCATAATTGGGATTATCAAAATATAATAAAGCAACTAGATTCCCAGAGGGATCATCAATCTCCCCCTTTTTGATAATCACAACTTATGCCATGAAAATTGAAATAGTATCAGAGGAAAAAAGTGGAAAAGAAATTAGTATTAGAGGAAAAGGTTCTTTTTTTTATCAGAACAAAACATCCATATTCCTCCCCGTTTCAATTGTACGACAAGATTCTCTCTTAAGTATTATTTTCTCATTCCACATTTGTGTGTTTCCCCTTTTTTAACTCTTAGGACTCATGTCTTATTTGCCCTCATTTTATCATGTTCGCATTTTCTCCCCCTTTGTGATTTATAAAAAGAAGGGTAGTAGAGAAAAGATAAAGATTAGCAGAGAATGAATGACAAAGTAACAGAAACTCGGTAAAGTAGAGAATGAAGAGGAATTTCATTAATATACAAAAGGTACACTGATAAAATCAGAACAAAAAACATTACAGTGAATCCAATAAAAAAGATCTATAATCACTCAATCCTCCTCTAGAATAGGTGTCTTTCCCTTAGGATCAGCAGGGGTTTTTGGAATAGCTGAAGGGACAACTGGTGGATTAGCTACAGAAACTATACCCTATCTGAAATCTGTGCTTCTCTGAGTGATCATCGGTGTCATGGTCCTGATGGCTTGAACTGGAGTCAATTGAGGAGTAATCCCAGAGGCAGAAGAAGGAAGTGCAGGAGGTACAATCACTGGTCTGGCATCCACATGCAGGAAAGGCAGCAATAGGTTCCTGAAATCCATTATAATGCTTCCTCCTCTCTCCATTGCAGACACAAAATCATCTCTATTTTCAATGAATTTGTCCAAGGCATGAGTAAGCTCCCGGATCTTACTAACCTGTTCTCTGAAGGCTTGGGTCACTGGAGGTAACATCATATTTTCCAGTAAGAGCATAAAATGGTTGGTCATTTGTTTCTTGGTATAAACCTTCTCAAAATAAGCATCCACCTTATTCTTGATTGCCTCTTGGGAAGCAGTAGCTTCTCGCAGGTGATCACGGACAAAACTACTAACTTCCCTAGTGGTAGAAATAATCTGAGAATGTAGAGACCCGATGCTTAACGTACATGGACATTACATTACATTTGCGGAATACTTAGTACATAACAAAAACACACACACAAGGATCGTAATAGTTTAGTGTCTTTGGAAACTCGGAATAAAATCTTCTAATCGTGGTGAAAGATCTTCAACATCTCCCATAAAGATCTTCCTTTTTTTTACCTAAAACCTTTCTTTATATACTGGGGAAAAGAAAACATAAAAGGGTGAGCTCAAATGCTCAGTAAGGGTAAACAAAAGAAAAATCAATCACATCATATTCATAAGAACATAACTTTTGGAAATGTTAACCTGCAAAAGAGAGCATAATTTCATAACATGGGATAAATCATAGTAGTGAAATGAAATCCCAATAATCATAACATAAAACATGAAACTTTGTGGAATACACACATAATCATAGAGAATCATTTCTTGTTAGTCAAGACTCATTGCCAAGACTATCTTAGTGGACAATGTCCCTTTCTGAACCGAGTCACCCTCGTTTCAGTCCTGTTTCACTGAACTGGTATAACCTACCTTTCCAGCCATGTCTATCTCATGAGATATGAAATCTATACCCAATGCATTGGAGGGAGATATAGGTCCCACCAATCTCATAATGATACCATTCTTATGTGTGCCACAAAATCATAAATCATACATCATTGCATAACCCATGTAATAAAAATGGGAATCTTAAACATCGTGACATCATAAAACATTTTATATAAGATAAAGGAATTAATAAAAATAATTCCATCACAACACCATCAAATCAATGTAATAATAGGGATAAAAACAGAACACTTTATTATCTTAGATGGAAAATAATTTTGATAAAACACTTGAACTCCATTCTTGAGGAAAATATCCTTTCTTCTTAAAAAACATTTTTTCCTTTCTTAACATGTCATACAACTTTAAAATAAAAGAAGTTCATTAAAAATAAACATGAAAACTTTTAAAGTAAGCTTCTTGGAAATAATGTTTTAAAAATACATTCATGCCGTATAAGTTAAAAAAACATTCTTCTCGTACTTTTGTCGGAAAAGTATAAAATTACCTCATACGAAAAACGACAAAAGATTCCTTTCATATCTTTTACTAAAAAATCTGCGAAGGGTAAAATTTGATATAAACTATTGTATAATGATGTAAATATTACATATTGAGGAAAAATGGATGTGGATGATAAAATACACCCCAGTAAATACCAAAGTATAAACAATCTCGGATAAAAATGAGATTGTGATATTTCCCTTACCTTAGGTCCGACTTGCTTTGTAAGTGTCTGAAGCTCCTGTATAATTGTTTAAATAATGTTATTGACTTATTCCAGAATCATACATATTGATATGATATCATATATGGTCATATTCTTAGCTTCTTGTTAGTAATATTTCATTGTTACTTGTTACTTGGGTCTTTATTGCCTTTTGTTCTTATGCGTGTTTTGCCGAATAAATTCTTATTCTTCTTTTAAGGTTATAGATACCATATATCCAGAATGGTATTAGTGTAAAATATATCATATTTATTCGTTCAATTCATTTATATAATTACTCTGTAATGATGATCATGTAGAACGAGTCGCATCACATCGTGGAGACGGTATTCCGTACGTACGCACGAGTGATGATATCATTTCTATGATCATGGAATTGTATTGGAGTACATATATATTATTTCAGTATTAATATTACTTTATAATAATCATAAATAGTTACTCATCACACCATTATACCCATCCTTGTAAGGTGGTGGTGGAAAATAGATTACACCACGGCGGGGAGACGGTATTCCGTACGTACGCACGCGCGGTGATTTCATTTTTCCGTAGGATGGATAGAAGGTGAATTAGGGTTGTTTCATATTTATAATAACATATCAGTATGTATGTAATACTGATGTTATTAATTTATCATGAAACAACTAAAGAAGAAGAAGTTGAAGAAGAAATAAATTGAAAAGATCGGTAACGGATATTACCTCTTCTTTGGAACGCTTATTTGAATCCTCCACTTAGGGAACTAATATTGGTCTTTGAAGAAGACCAGGACCTCTAGGATTATTCTAGGGAAGTGGAGAGAAGAAAATGGCAGGGGTTGGCCGAGCTTGAGTGCTCAATTTGGTGTGAGGAGGAGGGGGAGGAGGCGTCCTTTTATAAGGGAGGAGAGGGGCACCTTAGGAATTCTTAAAAATATTAATTTATAATAAATCTAACCCCACTTAAAAACCACCAAAAATGACTCATATTCGAAGATTAGATGCAATAGGGTTGTAATATCATCAACCAGTCAAATTTAGACATGTTTGGATATTATTTTAAACCTTATCATTTTGATTTATCCTTATTTAATCTATTTAAGTTTATTTGTGGTAATAAAATTCTAAATTTTAAATTATAACATATAATTACTTATTCGTTGTGAATTTTCCATAATTGTTTACTTTCTAACATTATAGACCATATAAATATAAATTTATAATTATTAAATATTTTTGTGATTTTTAAACAATTTTATAATATGTTATTTTTCTAAAATAACAATAGTGCCAATTTTGACACTATTCATTTATTTGAATTTAAATAAAATATATACAGAAGATATGTTCGAACTAAAAGCATTAATATATTAATAAAAGGTCATATGTATCTATAAAATTAGTTTATCACATTAAATAGTTCATATAATATTTATTTTATTATTTTTAAAACCATTTATTTGGTTTATCTCTTAATAAAATAATTACTACATCATTTTTGTATAATTATTTAATATACTTATTTGTTGTATAAAAATTTAAAATAAAATCCTATGATGAAGATAAATATATTACCTTTCACAATAATACTTTCACTCGAATTTACCATCTTAAAATCACAATATTTAAATTGTTATATTTATTAAATTATGAAGGTGACAACTTTGACATCATTTAAAATAAAATAATATAAGGGTCATAATCGCTTTTATAAGGCTCCAAATGGTCAAATATTCGACCATTTGATGCTTATGGTTTACATTTACATGTCCAATAAGTTTTGGTTAGGTATTTGTGCATTTTATGGTCACTATTAGTTTAAAAAAACAATATTCTTGATTTTTCACTAGATAAACAATTTCTGCATCACTATTGTGTCATAATTAATGATAATTATATAATCCCTAAAAATTATAAATAAATTTATATGATGTAGATAATTTCATTAGCTTTCTGGAGACTATTCATGTTCGAAGTTTCATGAAGTTTATCACTAAATTAAAATTAATATACTTATAAAAGTTAAGAGAGTGACATGTTGTCACTTTCTTTGGTTTTAATAATAATTAAGTTATTTTCATGAAAAATGTCCATTAAATGATTCTAATCCGACCCTTAGGTGATATGGGTCGACTTTTAGTCATCCAATAGTATTTTGACATTTTTCAGGGTAATTTTAAAATATTATATTTACCCTTAATTACCCGATTTACCTTTAACTATGGTAAATAAAATTTACCGTAGTTACTATTCATAATTATCAAAAATAAAAAGTAGCTTATTAACATAATTTGGACCCACTGATTCCAAATATGGAATCCATTTTTTAAAATTCCATACACAGAAGTTGCAGAAATTAAATTAAAATTAATCCCGTTGTCGAATAAAAACGGGTTTTTGTTTAAAACATTGCAAAAGATTGAATTGATTCAACCTACGAATTCAATGTAAAATCAATGCTAATGACATAAATTATATTAAATGGTAAAAATATATTCTATTTATACTTTAAAACCATTCAATATTATAATTTAACCACACAAGATATTAAGATGAAAAAAGTTGTTTTTAAACAAAATATAGCGTGTTTTTACTATTCATTAAAATGTGAAAGTTACCAGAATAATATGAAAAATTTATCCAAAGTAAATTTTTATTTCTTGATTCCAAAGAAGAATTTTATTTTGTCAAATTTAACTTATAAACATGTCAAAAACTAGATTTAAAGTGGGTGCGCCATCAAAAGGGGGCAAAACTGCATTTTTTGAAAAATACTTATTTTACCCGAAAAATTTATTTTGTTCTTATACCATGTTCTAGAAATGTGTAAGATGAATAATAATGTTATAAAATTAAAAATTTAGTTAATACTATTCATAACGGATTGTTCATGACAATATTATAATAATATAACATTGTTTATTAAAACCTGGTATTGTGTACAACACACGCTATCGAGGAAGGTCGCGATTGCGTGTAATGCAAGCCAAGTCAGGGTTGCGTGTTGTGAAAGAATCATTCGTTGTTTCTTATAAAAGAATCCAACCATATTTCATTTATACATTTAATATATATATATATACTCAATGTTGCGTAGAATAACTATTATCAAAATTGTGTGTAACACGGTCCAAGAATAGTGTTGCGTATACTGCAAGCTAATACGGTGTTGCGTATAGCGCAAGGTAATCTTGGTGTAGAATAAAACATAAGAAATTAATGAAATTAAAATAATATTTTTCATAAAATCTCGGGGTGTTACATTCTACCCCCCTTAAAATGAATTTCGCCCTCGAAATTCGTCGGGGTTATAAATGGTTTACTATTTGAAAGTTTCTTTGATAGAAACCCACATCGTAAAAAGGAATACCAAAACTTATCTTTAAAAAACAAAAATATGAAACGTAACGGTTACCCAAATAAACTAATCACTGGGTTTCCACATAGGTGAAAATATGGATATGGAAGAGAAATCTAACCATCATGTTCTGATGGATAGTGGTAGAGAACATGGCTATGGAAAAGCTAGCAATCACAAAGCCATTAATTTGTGATGATCTAGGGTACCATCTGATTCATCGGATATAAGGGCACTAGGAAAACATTTTTGGTTTTCAAGATCATTTCACTAAAGTTGAAAATTTGAATTACAATAAATACTTACTTTATTTTGGTACAATCTCACTATTGTTCGTGCCTTTAACAATTTCCACTTCATCTCTTAAATAAATGAAGTTGAATTTGTTATTTGTGAAGTGTTAGCAGATCATGTGATAGAATGACAGGTCATTCCATCTGTCTAAAACAAAAGGTTAGCAAAATTATATACATAAGTCGATCTATAGTGAGATTAATCATATATGGTTCCTAAAATGGACTTTATACTTCACATATCATACTGATTAATATAATAAAACTAGTTTCTACTAAACAGGGACTTCCTGTAGGTCAGTGGTAGGCGATAAAGGCCAGTCGCACTTCGGTTGTGGGTTCGATTCCCACAGCCTTGTCCGAAGCGATGGGCTGTCGCCCGTCCTGCAGGTTGTCCTTTTTCTAAAACTACATTACTATAACATCACATAAATAATATCAAAAAAAGTTTTATACTTAAACAATACTAACTTATGGTTAACATAATCCATTACAATCTTTAGGCTTATCTAAAATAATTCGGTCCAAGGTCATAGTATAAAGAAAATGATTACTTGAAATGTCGCCAACCAAGCATGTGAATACCATCATTTATCCCCCATATATCTTATTGGTCACATTCTAATCATGTGAATACTTTAATGATGTATTCTCTTGAAAAATATGAATACCCATTAAACCTTAGTGAAAACATGAATGCTGTCAAAAGTTAACTCTTTCCACATACCAAAATCCAAAAATTCTATATACTCAAACCATGATATAACCTTCTCCTTATATCAGTCATGATCTCATGAATACTATCAAACATTTAATTTTCTCTTTATCCCTTCATTATGCGCATATCATCTACATTCCAAAAATATCTGAATAACCTTTCATGGATACTGGTAACATTAATCATACAACAGTGTAACAATCCTTACATGTCTCTTTAATCCATAGTACCATGAGATTACTTATACAACATTACACATGATAAACATGTAATCATTCCACTACATTCTAAAACCATTGACCGAGCTTCAACAATTCTTTCATCTCACATATCATTTGTAGTCTCTTCATCATCATCCACATAAATACATCCCATACGACCATACTGATTATCTTCATTAGACTTTCCCTTAGGGCATTGGTTTTCATAATGCCCGTACATTCCACATTTAAAACATTTAACCATTGTTGATTTTGTAGCAATACCATTATCCTCATCCATGTTGTTAACTGATCCTTTTCCTTTGCATTTACTTGCTTTGTGTCCTTCTTTTCCACACCCAAAGCATCTTCCAGTTCCTTTGAAACATTCTCCTTGATGCCTCTTCCCACATGATTTACATAGGGGAAATTGAACTTTCTTTCCTCTATGATCATCATGAAACTCCATCTTTCTCTTATTAGCCGAGTCAGGAAACCTACCAAATTTTACTTTATTGATCATATTATGAGATTGCTGATTCGGCATAATAATGATGTTTGGACTTCCAAATCCCATTTCAATATGAAGAATATCATTCCATTTTCCATCATATTCTCCATTATCGTGAATCATCTTGTTTCCAGCCATTTTCTAAAACCCAAAAAGAATAGTGTGAGAGGCAAAAATCATGCTAGGGAAAACAACATAATAAAGGGGGAGTACCTTCAATATCTAACATCTTAGGTTTAATTCTATGATTGTTAGTGTAATTCTAGTACTATAACCTATACGTATACTTAACCTTAGGGACATCCCTAGACATACCTTAGAAATATCTCTAGGGATCTCACTAAAGTTATCGCATCCTAGTTTCCAAAGGTTGACTAAACCTTTCCTCTGATACCAAATGTAGAGACCCGAAGCTTAACGTACATGGACATTACATTACATTTGCGGAATACTTAGTACATAACAAAAACACACACACAAGGATCGAAATCGTTTAGTGTCTTTGGAAACTCGGAATAAAATCTTCTAATCGTGGTGAAAGATCTTCAACATCTCCCATAATGATCTTCCTTTTTTTATACCTAAAACATTTCTTTATATCCTGGGGAAAAGAAAACATAAAAGGGTGAGCTAAAATGCTCAGTAAGGGTAATCAAAAGAAAAATCAATCACATCATATTCATAAGAACATAACTTTTGGAAATCTTAACCTGCAAAAGAGAGCATAATTTCATAACATGGGATAAATCATAGTAGTGAAATGAAATCCCAATAATCATAACGTAAAACATGAAACTTTGTGGAATAAACACATAATCATAGAGAATCATTTCTTGTTAGTCAAGACCCATTGCCAAGACTATCTTAGTGGACAAAGTCCCTTTCTGAACCGAGTCACCCTCGTTTCAGTCCTGTTTCACTGAACCGGTATAACCTACCATTCCAGCCATGTCTATCTCATGCGATATGAAATCTTTACCCAGTGCATTGGAGGGAGATATAGGTCCCACCCATCTCATAATGATACCATTCTTATGTGTGCCACAAAATCATAAATCATACATCATTGCATAACCCTTGTAATAAAAATGAGAATCTTAAACATCGTGACATCATAAAACATTTCATATAAGATAAAGGAATTCATAAAAATAATTCCATCACAACACCATCAAATCAATGTAATAATAGGGATAAAAACCGAACACTTTATTATCTTAGATGTAAAATAATTTTGATAAAACACTTGAACTCCATTTTTGAGGAAAATATCCTTTCTTCTTAAAAAACATTTTTTTCCTTTCTTAACATGTCATACAACTATAAAATAAAAGACGTTCATTAAAAATAAACATGAAAACTTGTAAAGGAAGCTTCTTGGAAATAATGTTTTAAAAATCCATTCATTCCGTATAAGTTAAAAAAACATTCTTCTCGTACTTTTGTCGGAAAAGTAAAAAATTACCTCATACGAAAAACGACAAAAGATTCCATTCATATCTTTTACTAAAAACTCACCGAAGGGTAAAATTTGATATAAACTATTGTATAATGATGTAAATATTACATATTGAGGAAAAATGGATGTGGATGATAAAATACACCCCAGTAAATACTAAAGTATAAACAATCTCGGATAAAAATGAGATTGTGATATTTCCCTTACTTAGGTCTGACATGCTTTATAAGTGTCCGAAGCTCCTGTATAATGGTTTAAATAATGTTATTGACTTATTCCAGAATCATACATATTGATATGATATCATATATGGTCATATTCTTAGCCTCTTGTTAGTAATATTTCATTGTTACTTGTTACTTGGGTCTTTAATGCCTTTTGTTCTTATGCGTGTTTTGCCGAATAAATTCTTATTCTTCTTTTAAGGTTATAGATAACTTATATCCAGAATGGTATTAGTGTAAAATATATCATATTTATTCATTCAATTCATTTATATAATTACTATGTAATGATGATCATGTAGAACGAGTCGCATCACATCGTGGAGACAGTATTCCGTACGTACGCACGAGTGATGATATCGTTCCTATGATCGTGGAATTGTATTGGAGTACATATATATTATTTCGGTATCAATATTAATTTATAATAATCATAAATAGTTACTCATCACACCATTATACCCATCCTTGTAAGGTGGTGGTTGAAAATAGATTACACCACGGCGTGGAGACGGTATTCCGTACGTACGCATGCGCGGTGATTTCATTTTTCCATAGGATGGATAGAAGGTGAATTAGGGTTGTTTCATATTTATAATAACATATCAGTATGTATTTAATACTGATGTTATTACTTTATCATGAAACAACTAAAGAAAAAGAAGTTGAAGAAGAAATAAATTGAAAAGATCGGTAACGGATATTACCTCTTCTTCGGAACGCTTATTTGAATCCTCCACTTAGGGAACTAATATTGGTCTTTGAAGAAGACCAGGACCTCTAGGATTATTCTAGGGAAGTGGAGAGGAAAAAATGGCATGGTTTGGCCGAGCTTGAGTGCTCAATTTGCTGTGAGGAGGAGGGGGGGGAGGTGTCCTTTTATAAGGGAGGAGAGGGGCACCTTAGGAATTCTTAAAAATATTAATTTATAATAAATCTAACCCCACTTAAAAACCTCCAAAAATGACTCATATTCGAAGATTAGATGATATAGGGTTGTGATCTCATCAACCAATCAAATTTAGACATGTTTGGATCTTATTTTAAACCTTATCATTTTGATTTATCCTTATTTAATCTATTTAAGTTTATTTGTGGTAATAAAATTCTAAATTTTAAATTATAACATATAATTACTTATTCGTTGTGAATTTTACATAATTTTTTACTTTATAACATTATAGACCATATAAATATAAATTTTTAATTTTTAAATATTTTTTTGATTTTTAAACAATTTTATAATATGTTATTTTTGTAAAATAACAATAGTGTCAATTTTTACACTATTCATTTATTTGAATTTAAATAAAATATATACAGAAGATATGTTCGAAATAAAAGCATTAATATATTAATAAAAGGTCATATGTATCTATAAAATTATTGTATCACATTAAATAGTTCATATATTATTTATTTTATTATTTTTAAAACCATTTATTTGGTTTATCTCTTAATAAAATAATTACTACATCATTTTTGTATAATTATTTAATATACTTATTTGTTGTATAAAAATTTAAAATAAAATTCTATGATGAAGATAAATATATTACCTTTCACAATAATACTTTTACTCGAATTTACAATCTTAAAATCACAATATTTAAATTGTTATATTTATTAAATTATGAAGGTGACAACTTTGGCATCATTTAAAATAATATAATATAAGGGTCATAATCGCTTTTATAAGGCTCCAAATGGTCAAATATTATACCATTGTATGCTTATGGTTTACATTTACATGTACAATAAGTTTTTGTTAGGTATTTGTGCATTTTATGGTCACTATTAGTTTTAAAAAAACAATATTCTTGATTTTTCACTAGATAAACAATTTCTGCATCACTATTGTGTCATAATTAATGATAATTATTTAATCCCTAAAAATTATAAATAAATTTATATGATGTATATAATTTCATTAGCTTTCTGTAGACTATTCATGTTCTAAGTTTCATGAAGTTTATCACTAAATTAAAATTAATATACTTATAAAATTTAAGAGAGTGACATGTTGTCACTTTCTTTGGTTTTAATAATAATTAAGTTATTTTCATAGACAAATGTCCATTAAATGATTCTAATCCGACCCTTAGGTGATATGGGTCGACTTTTAGTCATCCAATAGGATTTTGACATTTGTTAGGGTAATTTTAAAATATTATATTTACCCTTAATTACCCGATTTACCTTTAACTATGGTAAATAAAATTTACCGTAGTTACTATTCATAATTACCAAAAATAAAAAGTAGCTTATTAACATAATTTGGACCCACTGATTACAAATATGGAATCCATTTTTTACAATTCCATACACAGAAGTTGCAGAAATTAAATTAAAATTAATCCCGTTGTCGAATAAAAACGGGTTTTTGTTTAAAACATTGCAAAAGATTGAATTGATTTAACCTACGAATTCAATGTAAAATCAATGCTAATGACATACATTATATTAAATGGTAAAAATATATTCTATTTATACTTTAAAACCATTCAATATTATAATTTAACCACATAAGATATTACAATGAAAAAAATTGTTTTTAAACAAAATATAGCGTGTTTTTACTATTCATTAAAATGTGAAAGTTACCAGAATAATATGAAAAATTTATCCAAGGTAAATTTTTATTTCTTTATTCCAAAAAAGAATTTTATTTTGTCAAATTGAACTTATAAACATGTCAAAAACTAGATTTAAAGTGAGTGCGCCATCAAAAGGCGGCAAAACTGCATTTTTTGAAAAATACTTATTTTACCCGAAAAATTTATTTTGTTCTTATACCATGTTCTAGAAATTGTAAGATGAATAATAATGTTATAAAATTCAAAATTTAGTTAATACTATTCATAATGGCTTGTTCATTACAATATTATAATAATATAACATTGTTTATTAAAACCCGGTATTGTGTACAACACACGCTATCGAGGAAGGTCGCGATTGCGTGTTATGCAAGCCAAGTCAGGGTTGCGTGTTGTGAAAGAATCATTCGTTGTTTCGTATAAAAGAATACAACCATATTTCATTTATACATTTAATATATATATATATACTCAATGTTGCGTAGAATAACTATTATCAAAATTGTGTGTAACACGGTCCAAGAATAGTGTTGCGTATACTGCAAGATAATACGGTGTTGCGTATAGCGCAAGGTAATCTTGGTGTAGAATAAAACATAAGAAATTAATGAAATTAAAATAATATTTTTCATAAAATCTCGGGGTGTTACATTCTACCCCCCTTAAAATGAATTTCGCCCTCGAAATTCGTCGGGGTTATAAATGGTTTACTATTTGAAAGTTTCTTTGATAGAAACCCACATCGTAAAAAAGAATACCAAAACTTATCTTTAAAAAACAAAAGTATGAAACGTAACGGTTACCCAAATAAACTAATCACTGGGTTTCCACATAGGTGAAAATATGGATATGGAAGAGAAATCTAACCATCATGTTCTGATGGAGAGTGGTAGTGAACATGGCTATGGAAAAGCTAGCAATCACAAAGCCATAAATTTGTGATGATCTAGGGTACCATCTGATTAATCGGATATAAGGGCACTAGGAAAACATTTTTGGTTTTCAAGATCATTTCCCTAAAGTTGAAAATTTGAATTACAATAAATACTTACTTTATTTTGGTACAATCTCACTATTGTTTGTGCCTTTAACAATTTCCACTTCATCTCTTAAATAAATGAAGTTGAATTTGTTATTTGTGAAGTGTTAGCAGATCATGTGATAGAATGATAGGTCATTCCATCTGTCTCAAACAAAAGGTTAGCAAAATTATATACATAAGTCGATCTATAGTGAGATTAATCATAAATGGTTCCTAAATTGGACTTTATACTTCACATATCATACTGATTAATATAATAAAACTAGTTTCTACTAAACAGGGACTTCCTGTAGGTCAGTGGTAGGCGATAAAGGCCAGTCGCACTTCGGTTGTGGGTTCGATTCCCACAGCCTTGTCCGAAGCGATGGGCTGTCGCCCATCCTGCTGGTTTCCTTTTTCTAAAACTACATTACTATAACATCACATAAATTATATCAAAAAAAGTTTTATACTTAAACAATACTAACTTATGGTTAACATAATCCATTACAATCTTTAGGCTTATCTAAAATACTTCGGTCCAAGATCATAGTATAAAGAAAATGATTACATGAAATGTCGCCAACCAAGCATGTGAATACCATCATTTATCCCCCATATATCTTGTTGGTCACATTCTAATCATGTGAATACTTTAATGGTGTATTCTCTTGAAAAATATGAATACCCATTAAACCTTAGTGAAAACATGAATGCTGTCAAAAGTTAACTCTTTCCACATACCAAAATCCAAAAATTCTATATACTCAAACCATGATATAACCTTCTCCTTATATCAGTCATGATCTCAAGAATACTATCAAACATTTAATTTTCTCCTTATACCTTCATTATGCGCATATCATCTACATTCCAAAAATATCTGAATAACCTTTCATGGATACTGGTAACATTAATCAGACAACAGTGTAACAATCCTTACATGTCTCTTTAATCCATAGTACCATGAGGTTACTTATACAACATTACACATGATAAACATGTAATCATTCCACTACATTCTTAAACCATTGACCGAGCTTCAACAATTCTTTCATCTCACATATCATTTGTAGTCTCTTCATCATCATCTGTAACGACCCAAAGTTTTATTAATGGAAAATCCCTCTTGATCCAGTTAAATGTTTCTTTATGAAAAATGTTTTTATAAGATGTCAACTTCTTTAAGTTTTACGTTACGATTTGTGACCGTTACTTTTATAGCCGTTGAACAGTGATCATCTGGGTAGTTTAAATATAAGGCTTTAACGAACCAATTTTCTACTCAGACAAAGGAAGCGATGGCCTCATCCAGTAGAATTGCCCCTTACGAAGCCCATTTGTCGGAGCTCGGAAAGGAGGTGGCGTCTTTGGGCTTTGCCCTTGACCAAGCCCAAGCTGAGCTTCATCAAGTCAAGCTCGAACGTGATCGTCTACGGGAAAAATGGAAGTTGATAGAGATTACCACTCGAGCAATGTTATCCGAGCAACCCCAAGAGTCTGTCACCATCGCACACCTTACCCTTAGGTCTTATGCGGCTATTTTAAGGGGTTATGTAACAAATAAGTAGCACCATGTTCATGTACATTATTTTTTGTATATAATAATGAATATAATTTCTAGTCATTTTTTATACATTGTAATTAGTTTTTAAAGTACAAATGGTGTTTTTAGTTATTATTTAATTAAGAATTATATTTTATTAAATTAAAGGATTTTTTTGAATTAAATAATATTTTAATAAAATATTGTTATTAATATTTAATTAATTTTTTATAAATGATCTTATAATTTTATGAATGCAATTAAAATATTTATTAAGGTTTGAAAGCCATTTCTGTCAAAACCCGTGATTTTTTTTATAAATGTCGGTTTTTATTTTAAAAGTTAAAATTCACATATTTAGAAAATTATTTAGATAAAATAAATATTATTTTTGGAATCAGGACGTCGAAATTATCCAACGGTGAATTTTTCATAATTTTCTGAGACAGTCAAATTTTTGGGTAAAAATTAAATACCATTTAAATATATAATGTGTTTTATGACATCATAATAACCCAATGGTGATGTAATAAAATACCATAATCCTTATGTTCGGCCAATATGTGTTTTAGTATTAAAATAATGAGGTTTTGGGTTTGTTTGACTCACTTTTTAAAGCATTAATGGAGCCCTCAAGACTTATTCAACACTTTGCCTTTTTAAATTAATTTCCATGGGAGTGTGACTCACCTCCACATAAGCAACCCTAATTTTTTAATAAGATCGGACCTTGGCCTTGTAAAATATTGTTTTCCTCTTTCCTTTTCCAGAAACCATCGGCAAATACCATGGGATGTTTTGTGGTTTGGATTATTTTAATATAAGGGGTCCCAAACCTAAATAATAAAGAATTCTCTCACCTTTCCTATATAAACCCACCCAAGCTCCCACTTCCTCCTCACTCAAAGCCCTTGAAGTTCGTCCAACCTCTGCCCCACTCTCTCTAGAATCCTCTCAAGGTGCCCCAAGCTCCCAAGAAGCCTCTCACAAGCCTCTCTCTAGCCTTTGGAAGCACACTTCCAAGTAAGGGTTTTTCTTCCTTTCTCATTTTTTTTGTCAATTTTCTTTAAGTTGTATTGCCCTTTTAATTTCATTTATGAATGTTGGGGTATGGTTTCGCACCTCTCCCATACTGCCCTTTTATAGTTTGAATGATGGGAGACCCCTTTCTCTCTCATTAAATGCCTCCCATGTACACCCGTTACTATGCCGAAATTCCGAAAGGAACCTTTTTCTCCTCTTTTATATTCAAGCAATACTTTTGTATCATGAATCTAAATTCCATTTCTATTGTTAGGACATGTATATATATGATCTCCTTACTGTCCATTACATGTAAATATGATGAGGAACCCCTTTCTCTCTCATCAACCTTTTTTATGAATTCTTATGTCACGCCGTTACGCTGCCGAAATCGCACCAATTTTCTAAGCCAATGTCTTTGTGTAGTGAATACCATGCCCACTTCTCCATCAAGGGTATTCACCTTTATGCACATATACGTATTGATTTTAATGTTTCATGTATGAATTCCACATTCCTTTATCGTGGAAGAAATGATTATGTTTTACGAATCCATGTTTTATGATCCATGTGGCACACTTATGCATGAAATGAAATGTTTAAGAAGGGTGCGCCCTTTATAGCGCTCCAATGCATTGGGTAAAGTATAGTATCATGATACGTCATGTGCAATGAGTGTTGACTCATGCTAATTCAAGTGCAACGAGGGTTTACTCGTGCTTCAAGTGCAATGAGGGTTTACTCATGCTCCATGTGCAATGAGCCTTGGCTCATGCTAATTCAATGTTAAGTGTTGTTGCCACATTTCCATGTTATGATTATCATGCTTTATCATGACTTTATGTTCATGTCTCTCTTATGCTCTATTGATATGCCTATTGCCTAACATGTTTTGTACTCCTCGTGTTATTCATTGTGTACTCCCTTACTGGGCTTTATAGCTTACCCTTTTCTTATGCATGTCCTCAGGTTATCCCATGCAATGCTAAGTACGAAGGAATGTAGTGGTCATGTAAAGGAAGTTTTCAATAAGGATGTTGTATTTCAAGTTTAAAGTTTTTATGTAATGATCCTAAGCCCCAAAGACACTAAACCTCTCGATCTTCATTGTTGTATCAAGTGAAGTTTTATGTAATAAAGCATGTTTAATTTGTAATAAAAAGCAGGGTTGTCATAGTTGGTATCAAAGGGAGGTTTAGTTATTTTTGGGATTAGGAAACCCTAGTAAAGCCTTATATACAAGACTAAGCATAATAAAAACATCCCTAAGTTTTGGTAAATACTAAGTAAGTGTTTTATCAAACAAATACATCCCTGTCTGGATACGAGCAGGTAGAGGCGGCTCTGGCACAGATGTATCCTAGGTGTAAAACCCGAAAACACCGCTTTGAGCTAGACTCGAACGGGAACTGGTGCACGACAACGGGCCTTGCTGCACTCTTGGTTACGACACTCCCGGGGGATATGTTTTGATAAATTCACAATCTTAGTATGAACCCTTATTAAGGGAAAAATGCCCCTAAGAATATATGTTAGAAGGAAGATCATGAAAAGCCTGGATTGAATCCTATATACTCATGAGTTAAAGAGATTAAAGTTTATTTATAAGTCATCAACTTTTGTCTTTGGATTACCCTCTATGTGTTACCCCTAACTTTCCTTTTATTCCAGCCAATGGCCGGTAATAGGAGAACTCGGGCTAACAACCGTTGTGAAGATCAGTGTGATGATTGTACCAATGAGATGCCCAATCCAATGGGAGCGGGAATCGCGAACTTTGTCACGCTTCTCTCTCAGCTAACTCAAGTTTTGAATAGAAACACTGGTCAAGAGGAACGTTCAACCCCCCCTAAGAAAGAACAAGTCGCTATTGAAAGCTTCATGAGACAAAGGCCTCCTACTTTTAGTGGATCATCCGATCCCACGATTGCTGAACAATGGATCAACTCCATTGAAAAGATATTCTCCATCCTCCAATGCTCTGAAAAAGAGAAGGTTCTCCTGGCGGCTTATCGTATGGAGGGTGAAGCTGATCAATGGTGGACGTTGATCAAAAATACGAAGCCTGAGGAGGAGATCGAGGCTTTGGAATGGAAGGTATTCCGGAAGATGTTTTTCGATAAATATTTTCCACGCACCCTCCGTCTTAAGATGGAAAGGGACTTCCTTTCCCTCAAGCAGAAAGATGAGGAATCTGTGGGAGCGTATGAGGCAAACTTCACAAGGCTTGCACGATACGCTTCCGGCTTTGTCGTTACCCCCGAATGCAAGGTTGACCGCTTCTTTGGTGGGCTGAAGCCTAGCTTGCGGAAAGCATTAGCGATCCGTGACTTCGACAGCTATGAGGAAATTGTCCGATGTGCCCTCAATGTTGAAATGGAGATCAATGAATCACAGGGGTATCATGGGGACAAGAAGCGGAAGGTGGACTTCAATGCTGGTGGTCCGATGGATAAATCCAACGGCGCTAAGAAATTCCAGCACCCCACTTGCCAAAAGTGTGGAAAGAAGCACCCTAGAAATTGCCTTAGGGGGACAAGAAAATGCTTTAAGTGTGGAAGAGAAGGGCACCTAGCTGTTAACTGTCAGCAAGAAGGACCCGCGGCTGGGACGGAGGGGAGGAACGCTCCGTTCGAACCTCAACGCGTTGTTCAATGCTTCAAATGCAAAGAACCGGGTCATTTTGCGAATCAATTCCCTAATCCAAGGGTTATCGGAGGCAATCAACAACCTCCAAGACAGCAAGGAAGAGCTTTTCCCATCACTTCTGCCGAAGTGAACCCCGACAACGAAGTGGTGACAGGTACGCTAGTTATTCATTCAAGAATAGCGAACGTACTTTTTGATTCAGGTTCTACGCATTCTTTTATATCTCAAAAGTTTAGTAGAACAATCCCTGCACCACCACAAATCCTGGAAGTAAAGATGTCGGTGAGTACGGCAAATGGGGAAATCATTGCATCCCATGAGTATAAGTCCTCCCCTGTTATAATCTGTGGATTGAATTTCCCGGCGAACCTCGTCATACTCCCTTTGGTGGAATTTGATGCAATTCTTGGCATGGATTGGATTTCCTTATATAGAGCCAACATAAATTGTCGGGAGAGGGAAATCACACTCCATATGGAGAATCAACCCCCGATTCTTTACAAGTGTCAGGAGGAAGATGAATCTCCTTTAGCTCCATCATCTCAAGCATGGATATTACTGCCTTATGAGCACGCATATCTGGCTCAGATGATTGAGTCCAAGGAAGAAACCACCCTTGAAGAAATGCCTATTGTGAGGGAATTCGCTGAAGTATTTCCCGAGGAACTTCCTGGTCTTCCTCCAAGAAGAGATGTTGAGTTCTCAATTGAACTTATACCTGGGGCGCTACCAATATCCAAGACTCCATATAGAATGGCTGTGGTTGAGCTTGAAGAACTGAAGAAACAACTACAGGAGAATCTGGATAAAGGGTTTATACGCCCAAGTGCATCACCATGGGGTGCACCTGTCCTCTTCGTCAAGAAGAAGGATGGGTCAATGCGGCTTTGAATCGATTATCTTGAACGTAACAAAATCACGATAAAGAAAAAGTATCCTCTCCCAAGAATCGATGACTTGTTTGATCAGCTGCGTGGAGCACAATACTTCTCCAAGGTCGACTTGCGGTCGGGATATTATCAAGTAAGGGTGAAGAAGGAAGATATCCCCAAGACTGCTTTTCGTACAAGGTACGGGCACTATGAATTCATAGTAATGCCTTTTGGACTCACAAATGCTCCAGCAATATTCATGGACTTGATGAATAGAGTCTTTAGAGATTACCTAGATAAATTTGTGGTAGTCTTTATAGATGATATTCTAATATACTCCAAAACCAAGGAGGACCATGAGGAGCATTTAAGAACTGTACTGGAGACATTGCGCAAGGAGAAGCTCTATGCCAAGTACAGCAAGTGTGAGTTCTGGTTGAAGGAGGTCTCATTCTTGGGCCATATCATCACAAGCAATGGGATATCTGTGGACCCCTCTAAAACAGATGCAATTGAGGGATGGCCGAGGCCAACATCGGTAACTGATATCCGTAGCTTCTTGGGGTTAGCTGGATATTATCGACGATTTGTGAGAAACTTCTCACGATTGTCCAACCCTCTTACCAAGCTAACTCGAAAGGGAGTAAAGTTTTCTTGGAGTGATGAATGCGAAGAAAGCTTCAAGGAGTTGAAAAGGAGGCTTATCACTGCACCTGTGCTCACTTTACCCACAAGTGGGGAGATTTTTGTGGTATTCAGTGATGCTTTGAAGAAGGGCTTAGGATGTGTGCTGATGCAGAATGATAAAGTGATATCCTATGCCTCAAGATAGTTGAAAATCCATGAGAGAAACTATCCAACGCATGATCTGGAGTTGGCGGCGGTAATCTTTGCCTTGAAATTCTGGCGGCATTATCTCTATGGAGAGAAATGTGAGATATATACTGACCACAAGAGTCTTAAATATATATTCACACAGAAAGAGCTTAATATGCGCCAGAGAAGATGGATAGAGCTCATCATGGATTATGACTGTTCAATACATTACCACCCTGGGAAGGCGAACAAGGTGGCGGATGCCCTAAGTAGAAAGGATCCAGCAATTCTATCAATGATTTGAATTGAGAAGGATCCAATCTTCTTAGACTTGATGAAGATGGACGTGGGAATCATAAAGAAGGGAACATCATCAATCCTTTCACAAATGATTGCTCAACCATCTCTTTTGGAAAGGTTAAAGGATGCTCAAAAGGATGATGCGAGAATCCAAGAAAAAGTGGAAGCTACCAAAAAGGGAAAATCCTCAGAGTTTAATGTTAGTGAAGAAGGAATTGTGCGGTTTGGGAAAAGACTATGTGTTCCATCATGTTCAGAGCTGAAGAAGGAACTTTTGGATGATGCACATAGTTCAAATTTCTTTATTCACCCAGGGAACACAAAGATGTATTGAGATCTCCGAGAAAACTTTTGGTGGGATAATATGAAGAAGGAGATCGCTGAATATACATCAAAGTGCCTGGTGTGTCAGCAAGTGAAGGCAGAGAGGCAGAAGTCTAAGGGGATGATGCAACCATTGCCCATACCAGAATGGAAATGGGAGAACATCACCATGGACTTCGTCACTGGACTTCCAAGGACATCCAAAGGCAACAATGCAATCTGGGTTATTGTGGATCGTCTTACAAAGACTGCACACTTCATTGCTATTCGAGAGGATTTCTCTTTGGATCAACTGGCACGGATATATATCAGGGAAGTGGTACGGTTGCATGGAGTACCACTATCTATTGTGTCTGACCGAGATCCAAGATTTACCTCTAAGTTTTGGAAGAGTCTTCAACATGCTCTGAATACTGAACTGAACTTCAGTACGGCCTATCATCCTCAAACTGATGGCCAATCCGAGCGGACTATCCAAACACTTGAGGATATGTTGAGAGCGTGCTCAATGGACTTTAAAGGAGGATGGGATCAACATCTTCCTCTAGTTGAGTTCTCTTATAATAATAGTTTCCACTCGAGCATCCAAATGGCACCATATGAAGCCCTGTATGGGAAAAGGTGTAGAACACCGGCATGTTGGGATGAGGTCGGTGAACGTAAGCTGCTTGGACCAGAAATGGTCGAAGAAATGGTGGAGAAGGTGAAAACCATTCAGCAGCATATCAAGGCAGCCCAAAGTCGACAGAAGAGTTATGCAGATAATCGTCGACGAGACCTTGAGTTTAAAGTCGGAGACATGGTGTTTTTACGCATATCTCCGTGGAAGAAGGTCATGAGGTTTGGAAAGAAAGGGAAGTTAAGTCCAAGGTACATCGGCCCATTCGAGATTCTTGATCGTGTTGGGGCTGTGGCCTATCGACTAGCACTTCCACCTACTATGGCCATGGTGCATGACGTCTTCCATGTATCCCTCTTAAGGAAGTACATACCAGACCATTCACATGTACTCTCTTCCGAGGTGGTACAATTAGAAGACGATCTTTCTTATGAGGAGCAACCAGTGAAGATCTTAGATCGTAGAGAAAAAGTTCTACGAAATAAGACAATGCCCCTCGTCAAGGTGTTGTGGAGAAACCACAAGTTTGAAGAAGCAACTTGGGAGTTGGAGGATATGATGAAGCTAAGTTACCCACATTTGTTTTAGTGTGGGAAAAGGAAAATTTCGAGGGTGAAATTTCTTAAGGGGGGAATGTTGTAACGACCCAATGTTTTATTAATGGAAAATCCCTTTTGATCTAGTTAAATGTTTCTTTATGAAAAATGTTTTTATAAGATGTCAACTTCTTTAAGTTTTACGTTATGATTTGTGACCGTTACTTTTATAGCCGTTGAACAGTGATCATCTGGGTAGTTTAAATATAAGGCTTTAACGAACCAATTTTCTACTCAGACAAAGGAAGCGATGGCCTCATCCAGTAGAATTGCCCCTTACGAAGCCCATTTGTCGGAGCTCGGAAAGGAGGTGGCGTCTTTGGGCTTTGCCCTTGACCAAGCCCAAGCTGAGCTTCATCAAGTCAAGCTCGAACGTGATCGTCTACGGGAAAAATGGAAGTTGATAGAGATTACCACTCGAGCAATGTTATCCGAGCAACCCCAAGAGTCTGTCACCATCACACACCTTACCCTTAGGTCTTATGCGGCTATTTTAAGGGGTTATGTAACAAATAAGTAGCACCATGTTCATGTACTTTATTTTTTGTATATAATAATGAATATAATTTCTAGTCATTTTTGATACATTGTAATTAGTTTTTAAAGTACAAATGGTGTTTTTAGTTATTATTTAATTAAGAATTATATTTTATTAAATTAAAGGATTTTTTTTGAATTAAATAATATTTTAATAAAATATTGTTATTAATATTTAATTAATTTTTTATAAATGATCTTATAATTTTATGAATGCAATTAAAATTTTTATTAAGGTTTGAAAGCCATTTCTGTCAAAACCCGTGAATTTTTTTATAAATGTCGGTTTTTATTTTAAAAGTGTAAATTCACATATTTAGAAAATTATTTAGATAAAATAAATATTATTTTTGGAATCAGGACGTCGAAATTATCCAACGGTGAATTTTTCATAATTTTCTGAGACAGTCAAATTTTTGGGTAAAAATTAAATACCATTTAAATATATAATGTGTTTTATGACATCATAATAACCCAATGGTGATGTAATAAAATACCATAATCCTTATGTTCGGCCAATATGTGTTTTAGCATTAAAATAATGAGGTTTTGGGTTTGTTTGACTCACTTTTTAAAGCATTAATGGAGCCCTCAAGACTTATTCAACACTTTGCCTTTTTAAATTAATTTCCATGGGAGTGTGACTCACCTCCACATAAGCAACCCTAATTTTTTAATAAGTTCGGACCTTGGCCTTGTAAAATATTGTTTTCCTCTTTCCTTTTCCAGAAACCATGGGCAAATAACATGGGATGGTTTGTGGTTTGGATTATTTTAATATAAGGGGTCCCAAACCTAAATAATAAAGAATTCTCTCACCTTTCCTATATAAACCCACCCAAGCTCCCACTTCCTCCTCACTCAAAGCCCTTGAAGTTCGTCCAACCTCTGCCCTACTCTCTCTAGAATCCTCTCAAGGTGCCCCAAGCTCCCAAGAAGCCTCTCACAAGCCTCTCTCTAGCCTTTGGAAGCACACATCCAAGTAAGGGTTTTTCTTCCTTTCTCATTCTTTTTTGTCAATTTTCTTTAAGTTGTATTGCCCTTTTAATTTCATTTATGAATGTTGTGGTATGGTTTCTAACCTCTCCCATACTGCCCTTTTATAGTTTGAATGATGGGAGACCCCTTTCTCTCTCATTAAATGCCTCCCATGTACACCCGTTACTATGCCGAAATTCCGAAAGGAACCTTTTTCTCCTCTTTTATATTCAAGCAATACTTTTGTATCATGAATCTAAATTCCATTTCTATTGTTGGGACATGTATATATATGATATCCTTACTGTCCATTACATTTAAATATGATGAGGAACCCCTTTCTCTCTCATCAACCTTTTTTATGAATTCTTATGTCACGCCGTTACGCTGCCGAAATCGCACCAATTTTCTAAGCCAATGTCTTTGTGTAGTGAATACCATGCCCACTTCTCCATCAAGGGTATTCACCTTTATGCACATATACGTATTGATTGTAAAGTTTCATGTATGAATTCCACATTCCTTTATCGTGGAAGAAATGATTATGTTTTACGAATCCATGTTTTATGATCCATGTGGCACACTTATGCATGAAATGAAATGTTTAAGAAGGGTGCGCCCTTTATAGCGCTCCAATGCATTGGGTAAAGTATAGTATCATGATACGTCATGTGCAATGAGTGTTGACTCATGCTAATTCAAGTGCAAAGAGGGTTTACTCGTGCTTCAAGTGCAATGAGGGTTTACTCATGCTCCATGTGCAATGAGCCTTGGCTCATGCTAATTCAATGTTAAGTGTTGTTGCCACATTTCCATGTTATGATTATCATGCTTTATCATGCCTTTATGTTCATGTCTCTCTTATGCTCTATTGATATGCTTATTGCCTAACATGTTTTGTACTCCTCATGTTATTCATTGTGTACTCCCTTACTGGGCTTTATAGATCACCCTTTTCTTATGCATGTCCTCAGGTTATCCCATGCAATGCTAAGTACGAAGGAATGTAGTGGTCATGTAAAGGAAGTTTTCAATAAGGATGTTGTATATCAAGTTTAAAGTTTTTATGTAATGATCCTAAGCCCCAAAGACACTAAACCTCTCGATCTTCTTTGTTGTATCAAGTGAAGTTTTATGTAATAAAGCATGTTTAAGTTGTAATAAAAAGCAGGGTTGTCATATCATCCACATAAATACATCCCATACAACCATACTGATTATCTTCATTAGACTTTCCCTTAGGGCATTGGTTTTCATAATGCCCGTACATTCCACATTTAAAACATTTAACCATTGTTGATGTCGTAGCAATACCATTATCCTCATCCATGTTGTTAACTGAACCTTTTCCTTTGCATTTACTTGCTTTGTGTCCTTCTTTTCCACACCCAAAGCATCTTCAAGTTCCTTTGAAACATTCTCCTTGATGCATCTTCCCACATGATTTACATAGGGGAAATTGAACTTTCTTTCCTCTATGATCATCATGAAACTCCATCTTTCTCTTATTAGCCGAGTCAGGAAACCTACCAAATTTTACTTTATTGATCATATTATGAGATTGCTGATTCGGCATAATAATGATGTTTGGACTTCCAAATCCCATTTCATTATGAAGAATATCATTCCATTTTCCATCATATTCTCCATTATCGTGAATCATCTTGTTTCCAGCCATTTTCTAAAACCCAAAAAGAATAGTGTGAGAGGCAAAAATCATGCTAGGGAAAACAACATAATAAAGGGGGAGTACCTTCAATATCTAACATCTTAGGTTTAATTCTATGATCGTTAGTGTAATTCTAGTACTATAACCTATACTTATACTTAACCTTAGGGACATCCCTAGACATACCTTAGAAATATCTCTAGGGATCTCACTAAAGTTATCGCATCCTAGTTTCCAAAGGTTGACTAAACCTTTCCTCTGATACCAACTGTAGAGACCCGAATCTTAACGTACATGGACATTACATTACATTTGCGGAATACTTAATACATAACAAAAACACACACACAAGGATCGAAATAGTTTAGTGTCTTTGGAAACTCGGAATAAAATCTTCTAATCGTGGTGAAAGATCTTCAACATCTCCTATAAAGATCTTCCTTTTTTTTATACCTAAAACCTTTCTTTATATCCTGGGGAAAAGAAAACATAAAAGGGTGAGCTCAAATGCTCAGTAAGGGTAATCAAAAGAAAAATCAATCACATCATATTCATAAGAACATAACTTTTGGAAATCTTAACCTGCAAAAGAGAGCATAATTTCATAACATGGGATAAATCATAGTAGTGAAATGAAATCCCAATAATCATAACGTAAAACATGATACATTGTGGCATACACACATAATCATAGAGAATCATTTCTTGTTAGTCAAGACTCATTGCCAAGACTATGTTAGTGGACAAAGTCCCTTTCTGAACCGAGTCACCCTCATTTCAGTCCTGTTTCACTGAACCGGTATAACCTACCATTCCAGCCATGTCTATCTCATGAGATATGAAATCTTTACCCAATGCATTGGAGGGAGATATAGGTCCCACCCATCTCATAATGATACCATTCTTATGTGTGCCACAAAATCATAAATCATACATCATTGCATAACCCATGTAATAAAAATGGGAATCTTAAACATCGTGACATCATAAAACATTTCATATAAGATAAAGGAATTCATAAAAATAATTCCATCACAACACCATCAAATCAATGTAATAATAGGGATAAAAACAGAACACTTTATTATCTTAGATGGAAAATAATTTTGATAAAACACTTGAACTCCATTCTTGAGGAAAATATCCTTTCTTCTTAAAAAACCTTTTTTCCTTTCTTAACATGTCATACAACATTAAAATAAAAGAATTTCATTAAAAATAAACATGAAAACTTGTAAAGGAAGATTCTTGGAAATAATGTTTTAAAAATCCATTCATGCCGTATAAGTTAAAAAAACATTCTTCTCGTACTTTTGTCGGAAAAGTAAAAAATTACCTCATACGAAAAACGACAAAAGTTTCCTTTCATATCTTTTACTAAAAACTCACCGAAGGGTAAAATTTGATATAAACTATTGTATAATGATGTAAATATTACATATTGAGGAAAAATGTATGTGGATGATAAAATACACCCCAGTAAATACTAAAGTATAAACAATCTCGGATAAAAATGAGATTGTGATATTTCCCTTACTTAGGTCCGACAGGCTTTATAAGTGTCCGAAGCTCCTGTATAATGGTTTAAATAATGTTATTGACTTATTCCAGAATCATACATATTGATATGATATCATATATGGTCATATTCTTAGCCTCTTGTTAGTAATATTTCATTGTTACTTGTTACTTGGGTCTTTATTGCCTTTTGTTCTTATGCGTGTTTTGCCGAATAAATTCTTATTCTTCTTTTAAGGTTATATATACCTTATATCCAGAATGGTATTAGTGTAAAATATATCATATTTATTCATTCAATTCATTTATATAATTACTATGTAATGATGATCATGTAGAACGAGTCGCATCACATCGTGGAGACGGTATTCCGTACGTACGCACGAGTGATGATATCGTTCATATGATCGTGGAATTGTATTGGAGTACATATATATTATTTCAGTATCAATATTACTTTATAATAATCATAAATAGTTACTCATCACACCATTATACCCATCCTTGTAAGGTGGTGGTGGAAAATAGATTACACCACGGCGTGGAGACGGTATTCCGTACGAACGCACGCGCGGTGATTTCATTTTTCCGTAGGATGGATAGAAGGTGAATTAGGGTTGTTTCATATTTATAATAACATATCAGTATGTATTTAATACTGATGTTATTACTTTATCATGAAAAAACTAAAGAAGAAGAAGTTGAAGAAGAAATAAATTGAAAAGATCTGTAACGAATATTACCTCTTCTTTGGAACGCTTATTTGAATCCTCCACTTAGGGAACTAATATTGGTCTTTGAAGAAGACCAGGACCTCTAGGATTATTCTAGGGAAGTGGAGAGGAGAAAATGGCAGGGGTTGGCCGAGCTTGAGTGCTCAATTTGGTGTGAGGAGGAGGGGGAGGAGGTGTCCTTTTATAAGGGAGGATAGGGGCACCTTAGGAATTCTTAAAACTATTAATTTATAATAAATCTAACCCCACTTAAAAACCTCCAAAAATGACTCATATTAGAAGATTAGATGAGATAGGGTTGTAATATTATCAACCAATCAAATTTAGACATGTTTGGATCTTATTTTAAACCTTATCAATTTGATTTATCCTTATTTAATCTATTTAAGTTTATTTGTGGTAATAAAATTCTAAATTTTAAATTATAACATATAATTACTTATTCGTTGTGAATTTTCAATAATTGTTTACTTTATAACATTATAGACCATATAAATATAAATTTATAATTTTTAAATATTTTTGTGATTTTTAAACAATTTTATAATATGTTATTTTTGTAAAATAACAATAGTGTCAATTTTGACACTATTCATTTATTTGAATTTAAATAAAATATATACAGAAGATATGTTCGAACTAAAAGCATTAATATATTAATAAAAGGTCATATGTATCTATAAAATTAGTGTATCACATTAAATAGTTCATATAATATTTATTTTATTATTTTTAAAACCATTTATTTGGTTTATCTCTTAATAAAATAATTACTACATCATTTTTGTATAATTATTTAATATACTTATTTGTTGTATAAAAATTTAAAATAAAATCCTATGATGAAGATAAATATATTACCTTTCACAATAATACTTTTACTCGAATTTACCATCTTAAAATCACAATATTTAAATTGTTATATTTATTAAATTATGAAGGTGACAACTTTTGCATCATTTAAAATAAAATAATATATGGGTCATAATCGCTTTTATAAGGCTCCAAATGGTCAAATATTCGACCATTGGATGCTTATAGTTTAGATTTACATGTACAATAAGTTTTGGTTAGGTATTTGTGCATTTTATGGTCACTATTTGTTAAAAAAAACAATATTCTTGATTTTTCACTAGATAAACAATTTCTGCATCACTATTGTGTCATAATTAATGATAATTATTTAATCCCAAAAAATTATAAATAAATTTATATGATGTATATAATTTCATTAGATTTCTGTAGACTATTCATGTTCTAAGTTTCATGAAGTTTATCACGAAATTAAAATTAATATACTTATAAAATTTAAGAGAGTGACATGTTGTCACTTTCTTTGGTTTTAATAATAATTAAGTTATTTTCATGGACAAATGTCCATTAAATGATTCTAATCCGACCCTTAGGTGATATGGGTCGACTTTCAGTCATCCAATAGGATTTTGACATTTCTTAGGGTAATTTTAAAATATTATATTTACCCTTAATTACCCGATTTACCTTTAACTATGGTAAATAAAATTTACCGTAGTTACTATTCATAATTCCCAAAAATAAAAAGTAGCTTATTAACATAATTTGGACCCAATGATTCCAAATATGGAATCCATTTTTTAAAATTCCATACACAGAAGTTGCAGAAATTAAATTAAAATTAATCCCGTTGTAGAATAAAAACAGGTTTTTGTTTAAAACGTTGCAAAAGATTGAATTGATTTAACCTACGAATTCAAGGTAAAATCAATTCTAATGACATACATTATATTAAATGGTAAAAATATATTCTATTTATACTTTAAAACCATTCAATATTATAATTTAACCACATAAGATATTACGATGAAAAAAGTTGTTTTTAAACAAAATATAACGTGTTTTTACTATTCATTAAAATGTGAAAGTTATCAGAATAATATGAAAATTTTATCCAAAGTAAATTTTTATTTCTTGATTCCAAAGAAGAATTTTATTTTTTCAAATTGAACTTATAAACATGTCAAAAACTAGATTTAAAGTGGGTGCGCCATCAAAAGGCGGCAAAACTGCATTTTTTTAAAAATACTTATTTTACCCGAAAAATTTATTTTGTTCTTATACCATGTTCTAGAAATGTGTAAGATGAATAATAATGTTATAAAATTAAAAATTTAGTTAATACTATTCATAACGGCTAGTTCATGACAATATTATAATAATATAACATTGTTTATTAAAACCCGGTATTGTGTACAACACACGCTATCGAGGAAGGTCGCGATTGCGTGTAATGCAAGCCAAGTCAGGGTTGCGTGTTGTGAAAGAATCATTCGTTGTTTCGTATAAAAGAATCCAACCATATTTCATTTATACATTTAATATATATATATATATATACTCAATGTTGCGTAGAATAACTATTATCAAAATTGTGTGTAACACGGTCCAAGAATAGTGTTGCGTATACTGCAAGCTAATACGGTGTTGCGTATAGCGCAAGGTAATCTTGGTGTAGAATACAATATAAGACATTAATGAAATTAAAATAATATTTTTCATAAAATCTCGGGGTGTTACAGAGTATCTGATGCACCATTGGGATTGGCCTTAGCTAATTTTTCCTGAGTAACAGTACAGATCTGGTCAAGGTTCATACTTGAGCTGGATGAGGGAAGAGTTTTCATTGAGAAGGCCACTGTCTCCTTGAAGGATTGAGTCAGACTACTAACTACCTTCTGAACAAGTTCATCATGACTATTCAGATGATCTTTAACTGAATTTTTAAAGGCCTCAAAAACATCTAAAAATTTCTTGACCACTTATTTGATATATCGAATGTTAGAGTTTACTTGAGTGTGAGAGCTATGCATGGAAGTCAGAGAAGCAATCAATTATCTCAAAGAAAATAAAGCTGATGTCCAAATCTAAATCTGAGTGTGGCAAACTTTAATTTCATCCATCATTTCTTTCACAGGACTGGATACACCAAATACAATGGATAACTCAAGGGATTTCTCCACGCTTTTCATCTCCTCAACCATACTTTTCTTCATTTCTGCCACTGATTCCCTTATTGCTTCATTAAATTCTACTTTTAAGGACTCATGGTCCTCCTTGGTTGCCACATTTTCAGCCATAGTGGGTAAGGTAACTAATTCATTTTGGGGCTGGTCTTCTTCATCAGAGTCTCCATAAGAAAGTCCAAGAATCATATATCCTGGATATGATGTCCAACCTTCAATATCATATTGTACTGATACTAAGACAAAATTCTCCCCCTCACTTGGAACATTCTCCTGAGGTATCTCTTCTAACTGTCCTTCTTGAGGTAATTCTACAATTTCCTCTACAACTGCAGCACATTCAATAGCCATTTGGTCTAAGTCGTTAATGTCTCTCTCATCAATAGGTGTTGCTGCTACTTCTTCTTGATTAGGCATTGTCCTGACTGTACTGACTATTAGAGGACACAAATTGAGCACTTTTTCAACATTTTCCTCATCTTCTGCTTCACCATCAACCTCCATTTCTCTATTAACATCATGATCAGATTCGGTTGTCTCATCCTCCTCAGATGTGTCCTTGACAACATACTGGCATGCTTCTTCTCCAACTTCTATAGTCTCTGTATCATTGTCCTTCAAGACAGTTTCTCTCTTCGGTAGTTCTTTCGGAGGGCTAGCTGCTCCATAAGAAATAACGTGATGCACAGGACTAGGGGGTATGTCTGGGTCTCCTCCTTCCTCTACTGATGTCTCATCCTCGTCAGCTTCAGCATCACTGTACACCGGTTCTGGATCATCTGGTCGAAGACTAGGATCCCTCAAATCCTTTGGTCTAGAAGGATGATCCATATGAGTATACTTTTCATAGATTTTTCCATCATCATTCACCCGTGATTTCTTCCAAGGATTCCAACTGACTTTCATGTATTTACAAACAGTTCTTGTAATACAGAAGTTGTCCTTAACCACTACCAGCTCATCCGGAGTTCCAGCTACCTCTTTCACTTTTAGCATCACAGAAATTAGCTTTGAGAAAAAAAGTGCATTTGATTTGGACTTCGGTCAAGTCATATCTTCCACTTGAACCATAATCAATCTACATAGATTCATTCTCACACTGTGCTTCAACAAATATAACAGATATATGTCTTGGAATCTCAAAGTAGCAAAATCTACTCTTCTAGGACTAACAACATGCTAAATAAATTTAAACAATAGCTTATCATCTCCTGCCATCTCTGCAGCAATTACCTTTCTAGGGGTCCCATTCCTTCTAAGCTCCAGCAAAGTATCTTCATATTGAATCAAATCACTGGTCGAAGGTAAAGACTTTGATTAGAACGCATAATCTCCTTCATGTGGAACTCTTAAGTTCCTAGCCCATTCCACTGAAGTAAAAGATACATCCTGACCATTTACCAAAGATATCATTCTGCTTTCCTGCTCAGTCTTTTCAAAGAAGAGAAAATCATAGAACTGCTTCACCAGCTCAAGATAGTAAGGTCAATTGTTGTTCGCAAAGCACTCAGTCCAACCTTGTTCTTCTAAAACCTTAATAACAAAGGACTTTCTCTCCATGATCCATTCTGCACACACTTCTTTCTCAATGACAATCTCTCGCTTCGACAAATGCGGGTTTAGAGGATTTCATTGATCTATACTTCCACTTCCACTTCCACTGGTACTAGCATTCATTACTTTCTGTCTTTTCGCTTTCTGCTCATCACTCCCATCTGTAACATGGTGTCTCTTGACGTGGGCCATTACGGATTCAAGGATTAGGGTTTTGCGGCTTGAGAGGGTTAGGTTATAGGGATTCGAATAGACGAGTTTGCGGTGAGATTGAGTGAAGTCTATACTATGTTTAATATCATTTAGGATCCACAAATAAAATATATCATATAAAAAAAATTCGATGTCTCTGCATTAAAGAAGTTTAAAACAGCCCAAGATGTACCAGTAAAGTCTCCTAATGGTGAGGATGTCCTAACTGTGAGGTCTCCTATCTGTGAGGATTTCTAACGGTGAGGATTTTTCTAACGGTGAGGTTTTTCTAACTTTGAGGATTTTTAATGGTTTCAAGGGTATGTTATTATTCCTAATTCATGTCTAATGAAATTTAATCTTACTGAACATAAAGTATTAGTGAAAATATCAGCTAATTGAAGTTCAGTTCATATAAATTCAAGAGTTATATCACATATTTGATAATGATCTCTTAAAAAGTGGTGTCTAACAACCATGTGTTTAGTTCTAGAGTGAGACACAGGGTTCTTTGAGATGTTGATCTCACTAGTGTTGGCGCAGTTAATTGAAACATGTTTAGAATCAAATCCATAGTCTAATAAAGTGTGTTTCATCCATAGAATTTTAGCACAACAACTACTAGCAACAACATATTGTTCTTCAGTAGTAGATAATGCAACTGAGTACTGTTTCTTACTACACCATGATACTAGGTACTTTCCAAGTAAATTACATGTTCCAGAAGTGCTCTTCCTATCTAACTTGCATCCAGAAAAGTCGGCATCTGAGTAGCTTATTAAATCAAATGATTGTTCTTTTGGGTAAAACAATCCCAAATTAGCAGTACTTTTATGATATTTGAAAATCATTTTAACAGCGAGTAAGTGTGATTCTATAGGATTAGCATGAAACCTAGCACACATACACAGACTAAACATAATATCAGGTCGACCAGAAGTAAGATAAAGTAAACTCCCAATCATACCTCTATCATTAGTGTGATCAACTGGTTTACCAGTTTCATCAATATCTAATTTACAGGTAGTACTCATAGGTGTATCACATTCCTTAATACTATCCAAACTAAAACGTTTTAATAAATCCTTAGTGTATTTGTTTTGATTTAGAATATTACCATATTTAGTTTGAATGATTTCAAATCCATGAAAATACTTAAGCTCTCCCATTAAGCTCATTTCAAACTCATTTGGCATAACCTTTGAAAAAACAGTACATAATGAATTTTTAGAAGATCCAAAAAAAATATCATCAACACAGATTTGTACTATTAAAACATATTCTGAAATCCTTTTTATGAAAAGAGTGGGATCAGTTATTCCTTTTGTAAATCGTTTTGAAAAGCGGAAATTTGAAAGTCTTTCATACCAGCTCTTGGAGCTTGTTTTAAACCATATAAAGCTTTAGAAAGTTTAAAAACATGATTTTGAAAATGAGGATTTGAGAAACTAGGTGGTTGTTCTCAAAAAACAACTTCAACAATAAAACCATTTAAAAAATCACTTTTCACATCTATTTGATGTAACATGAAATTCAGGTGTGATGCATAGGCAAGTAAGATCCTATTATCTTATAATCTAGCTACTGGTGCAAAGGATTTATTATAGTCAATTCCTTATTCTTGATTGTAACCTTGTGCAACTAGCCTAGCTTTGTTTCTATTGATGTTTCCAGAATCATCAACTTTGTTTCTAAAAACCCATTTTGTGCCTATGGTCATAGTGTCCTTAGGTATTTCTAATAATTTCCAGACATTGTTTCT
Source organism: Viscum album (assembly GCA_963277665.1). Classification (NCBI taxonomy): domain Eukaryota; kingdom Viridiplantae; phylum Streptophyta; class Magnoliopsida; order Santalales; family Viscaceae; genus Viscum; species Viscum album. Next base: position 259,558,932 of record OY728133.1, on the reverse strand, counting down.
TTCAAATAGATTTAGTTCTTCTTGCATAGCCATTACCCAAAACTCATCATTGATAGCATCATTGATATTTTTAGATTCTAACTGTGAAAGAAAATATTGATGTTCAAACTGATTTCTTAGAGAATCTCTAGTGTGTGTTCCTATATCTAAATTACCTACAACAAAATCTAAAGGATGGTTCTTTAGACTTCTAGTTGATCTAGTAAAGGTAGGACTAGAAATTTCAGGTTCATCTACAGGAAGGGGTTCAACAGAAGCAGGTTCTGGGAAATTTCCAGAACTGGTTGTTTTTACTACAGGTCCATTGTCCTTATCATTAAGGCTCAAAGAAGATAGATCATCTTCAATATTTTCAAGAGAGGACTTAGGTTCATGTCTATCAGTTTCATAAAATTTGATGTGAACAGATTCCTCCACACATTTGGTTCTTTTATTAAAAATTATATAGGCTTTACTTGAAGTAGAGCAACCTTGGAAAATTCCTTCATCACTCTTGGATGCAAATCTGTCAAGATTGTCTTTAGTATTAAGAATAAACACTTTGAATCCAAAAAATCTGAAGTAGTTAACCTTAGGTTTCCTATGGTTCAACAACTCATAAGGAGTCCTCTTTAGAACAGGTCTGATCAGGACTCTATTAATAACATAACAAGTTGTATTGACAGCTTCAGCCCAAAAATAAACAGGTAGGTCATACTCATTAAGCATAGTCCTAGAAATTTCTTACAGGGTTCTATTTCTCCTTTCTACTAAACCATTCTGCTGGGGTGCCCTAGGGGTAGAAAAATTGTGACTATAGCCACTGTGTGAGTAGTAGGATTCAGACTCATGATTTTCAAACTCACAGCCATGATCACTTCTCAGGTTTTTAATCTTAAGTCCACTAATATTTTCTACAGACTTGGAATATTTATCAAAGTATGAACATGCTTCAATTTTTTGAGCTAGAAAATATACCAAAATATATCTAGAAAAGTCATCTACAAGAACATTGACATAGTTCTTCCCATTTAAACTAGAAAGTCTAGAAGACCAAAATAAATCCATTTGAACCAACTCGAGAGGTTGAGAAGTTGAAACTTCATTAATTGATTTAAAAGAAAATTTATGTTGCTTTCCATTTTGATAGGGATTACAAACTTTGTCTGCTGGAAATTAAAGTTTGGGTAGGTCTCTAACTATGTTCTTCCTTGAAAGTTTTCTAAGTGAGGGTACATTGCAGTTTCTTAATCTTCTGTGCCAAAGCTAAGACTCTTTATGAAAAGCATTTAAACAAGTAATATTTTTCTTTGCTAAAGAATTCATATCAACAGCATAAACATTTTCATTTCATAAACATAAAACACTAAAACATTTTTAGAATTAAAAACATTGCAAGAATCATTTTCAAATTTAACATAAAAACCATCATCACATAACTGAAAAATAATTAAAAAATTGTATTTATGTCCATCAACAAATAAAACCTTAGAAATTAATACCGAGTCAGTGTTACCAATCTGGCCTAAGCCGATGATTTTCCCTTTAGAGTTATCACCAAAAGTGACAAACCCTCCATCAACATTGACTAATCTTTTAAAGCATGAGAAGTCTCCTGAAATATGTCTTGAACATACACTGTCCAAATACCAAGGCTTTCTACAGAATCACTTTAAGCAGGTTCCCTACAAAACAGATTCAGACAGGAAATGATTTTGGTACCTAGATCTTGTTGGGTCCAGATAGGTTAGCCAATAGAACATTAGGTACCCAGATTTGTCTAATGGGTCTCATAAGATTTGTAGAATCAATGGATTTTGAAAGGTAAACATTATTGGATCCGTAACTATGAATATAACTAGTTGAGGCATATAAATATCCAAAACTAGAACATGCAGTATTCTGTCCAGATTTATGAATGAATTTAGTTTTGGTAAATTTTCCCTATCCGGGTTGGTATCCTATACCAGCAGTGTATCTAGGTTCTATTTTCTTACCTAGCATCTGAGTAAGAGTATCTTTACCATTTGTAAATTTCTCTAAGTCGTTCTTGATTTGCTTATTAGATAATTTTAGTTCAGTGTTTTCTTTATGAAACTGATAATTCATTTCTATTTCAATATCAAGATCAGATTTATGTTTATTATTTAAAGCATACTATTTCTTTAAACCTTTGTATTTGTCTTTCAGCTAATTACATGATTCTTCTAACATATCACAGTATTCAAACAGTTCAGATTTTGACATGTTTTCTGAGTCAGAATCATCTTCATAATAATATGAATTTGAAGCAGGAGTTTCAGATGCTACCTCATATGTGTTTTTCATGAAAAAAATATTTGCCTTATTTTTTTGTTCAGTTTCAGAAACTTTAGATTCAGTGGAGCTATCCACAGAAGCACTCCAAGTAGCCTCCATGGATTTCTTAAACTTATTGCCCTTGTATTCATACCTCTTCTTGTATTTCAACTTTGTAAAGTCTGCTTTTATGTGTCCCTTTATTTTTCACTCATATCAGACAACTTCATCTGATTTGTCAGGTTTCATCCAATCCTTTTTCCAATGTCCTTTGTTGTCATACCTTCTTTTGTAGTTTGAATTTCGGAAAAAAAAATCTTCCTATAAAACTTCATAAATCTTCTGGCAATGTGAGCCATCTCAGCATCACTATCAGAATAACTTTCACTGTCTTCACAGCTTGAAGTCTCATTTATAGCTTGAAGATTCTCATTATCCTTGTTCTTTGACGTTGAAGTCTTGAACACAACAGACTTCCTTCATGGTTCATCTTCTTCTTTTTTTTTACTTTGAGTTCTTCTACATACATCATTAGCTTGCCAATTAGTTCCTTGACTGGCAGTTCACCAATATCACATGATTCTCTAATGGAGACATAAGTTCCTCTCCATATTTCAGGTAGTCATATCAGAATTCTCATAATTTGTTCCTTTGATGGAACATCCTTTCCCAGAGAAGTCATTGTGTTTTCAATATCATTAAGCCTGAGATACATATCAGAAATGGGTTCATCAAGCTTCATCTTAAAATTATCGTACTTAATAGTATAAGAATTCAGTCTCATTTCCTTAACATAAGTTGGTCCTTCATGAGAAATGACTAAGGTATCCCAAATTTCATAAGAAGTTTTACAGGAAGATATTCTATTAAATTCCTCATCTCCTAAAGCACAGTACAAAGCATTCATAGCATTTCTGCTATTGTTGTAGGCATCCATAGTAGCTTCATTTCAAGTAGTTCTAACAGTGGTAGGAATTTTAAATTCTGATTCTATAGCAGTACAGATTTCAAAACCCATTCTTTCTAAATGAATTTTCATCTTCATTTTCCACTGAGAATAATTAGTGCCATTTAAAAAAGGTGGTCTATTGGTAGAAACACCTTCAAGTCTATTGTCCATGATAACTAACTTAATGAAAAGATTTCAAAAAGATAAAAATTTAGAAATAACAGAAATTTTATGAACATTAAAATACAACTAAAATCACAGTTGAAAAACAGAGTACATTAGAAAAATATTTAAACAGCCTCTGATACCAAATGTTGGTCAGAGTGGACACTAAAGAGGGAGGTGAATTGAGTTCCACTTAAAATTTTTGCTTAAAAAACTTTGTCTTAAAATCCCCCAAATAAAACACAGAATTAAACTTAGTAAATTTATATCAAAATAAAGGTTCGGTTAGGTTATCAAAGGATTGATTATTTCCTAGTTAATCAAATCAGAATAATTGATTTACTTTTGAAACTAACTTACTGATTTACCACTAATATAAACACTTGCGAGTTTAATTATCAATGTGACTTTAATACAGTTTTGGTTTTAAAGTGGTTTGCAGCGGAATAAAAAAATAACTTTCAAACTAAATAAGCCCAGCAGGTTTAAACAAGAGGATCAGTCTCAAGCTGATACTTAGTCCTCTAAAAACATTATATAAAAGTGATCCACACCCTGGATCAGGGTTCAAAACAGTATGCAACTGTCCAGGTTCAAGACCTCTACCACTGTTATCTGTGGGAACAAAAACAGCAGATCCAGCTGTCCCGGTCACACATGACCTCTACCACTATCCCAAAGGGAAATAAAATGATGTAAGAATGTGAGTGAGGATTTACAGATCCTCCAGTTAAATTATCAGGAGAAAGTTTGTGTGTTAAAAACAGCAGATAACACACACTGCTCAATATGTAAAAAGATAAATCACAGAGCAAATATTTAGAGTTTAGAAATGGCTCTATTGATTGTCGTGCAGTTCTAGACTCCATTGAGTGATCAGAATTTTCTCTGAGTCCTCTTCTGGTTTTTTTCTAGAAAACAGTGTATCGTCTCTTTCCTTGTCTTCCAGGTGTAGAGACAGTCGATGAAGCTTTTGAGGTGATGTTCTCTTTTTCATTCTTAGCTCTTCTCTGGTATGCAGAAATGTGTGTGAGGTTCTAGTAAGATCATTCATCTCTTTGCATTCACACATGGTTGTTCTTCCGGCACACCTGTGGTATGTATGTTTCTGTGTATTCGTATATTCATTTCTCACTTTGCAGTAGCACATCCTTCCTTTATTTAAAGCACGAGCACCAGAAAAAGATGATTTACTTTATGTAGGTAAGAGGTACGGTTCCCTGACAACCAACAACACACATTAAATAAATGTCAGTGTATTAAAATATACCTATCATGACCGTTGGTTAGATTAAATAATTTTAATGAAATTAAAGCTGTGTCGGGTTCTATTTCTGGAATGGTAGCTTTGGATATCTATAGGTAGATGTCACGGTAGGCCTGAGTAACGGTAGCTTCTAGTGTAACGGTAGACTTGAGTAATAGTATCCTTTCTTTCGGTAACCTTTTGGTATCGGTAGGATTAGTATATCGGTAACCTTTTTATATCGGTATCGGTAGATCTGTCTTGTATCGGTAGACTTCCGTTGATAACAGTAGCTTTAACATATTGGTGGACTTGTGTGTATCAGTAGCTCTGTTCTGTAACGGTGGATATTATCTGTAACGGTGAACTTTAATGTAATGGGGACTAGTCTGTATCGGTACCTCTCACATAGCGGTAGACTTAACTGTATCGGTAGCTCTGTTCTGTTTAAGCATTCTATTGGTAGAATAGGTTAAGTCAGAGTGTACAAACATCCAGTAACAGAAAGACTAATATTTAAACATAGAACAATAGAACAATACTTAAAGAAAATAAATAGCTAGATTCCCAAATAAGTATTTAAACATTTATCAAATAGGGATTAACAAAATACAAATAACCATTATTTGGATTATCAAAATATAATAAAGCAACTATATTCCCAGAGGGTTCAATAGTTTACATTGTGCTTGTATTTTACTATGTTCTTGGTTTATGTGGGTTTACAGCTAATAAAGGAATCACCTTCCCATTTAGGGAATAGGACGTTCAGTGCTTATCGACATCCCCTGTAATATAGAAGGTAGGCTTGGGCTAGTCAGAACATGGGCCTAGGGGGACGGGTTGTGACAGTAGTGATAGCCAAACATAAACGGAAAAAACTCCACACATCATATAGTTAACTCCATTATAGATAGCTCATCATTCAGTAACAATGTATTTATTGATTTCAATTACTGTATGACACGTAGTTATGCTCATATATTCAGTCCTTGGTCTAGCTGTAATACTAATGGGAACCACGCCACACACACACACATATGGTTTGTAACTTTATTAATAGTTTTCAATCCATGGACTATGTGTAGCTAGATTTCTAATACAATAAGATATGTTATGATGCTCATATCTGTATTCATGGGTCTAGAAAAAAAGTAAATGGATAAAGTACCCCAATCAACATATAGATGAGACATGAATGGAGTTTTTTCTATTAAATATATATAAGATCTATGATTCATGTTATTTTAGTATATTTATTGACACCTAGATCTCCAAACATCAGTCTAAACATAATATACATGAAAAAAATGTTCCATGTACATTGGGGATAATACTGTAATGAGAGTATCCATTTCTGAAGAACATGTGACATCAATCCTATTTTAATAGTTTATGTAGTGACTCTAAGACTACCAAAAATATTTTTAAGGAAAATAAATGTTTCACCTCCCTGCGGACATCTTAGAGTTGAAAAGGGATCTTTCCCAAAAGTACTATTTATGGGTTGATTGATAATACTAAAGGATATCTAGTGCTACATGGATCTCTAATCATGGGTCCATACAGAACATAAAAAATGAAAAAAATCACCCCTCCCTATATATCAGCCTCACATATGCAGGGAGCTACTTGATACATACAATCTCATGGCCTAGAAAATAACCTTTTTAACCCATGTTTCTCATGATAAGAATGTTTTACGTGAGTGTAAGGATTCTATAAATCCAAATGGGCTAGTGAAAAAGAGATGTGTTTCAGATAGATATCATTATAATAGTTTCCCATTGTTAAACACTATTATTAATTCCATATACCATTAAGATAAAATACTTGTCAATGTCTTATTTTTATGCCATAAAATTACTCGAAAAATACCATTTCTGGTATGACCTAAAAATTATTTGATTGAGGAATCCTATCCAATAATCAATTATATATTTTTAAATTTGTTACTTCCATACTAGAATGAAAAATGAAAATTCCATATCCCTATGTATGAGCTTGATATATGTCTATTACCCCTGATTTAACCATGATTTTGAGACTCACTCAGGGAATAAGATGATATACCCCTCTCTCCTACATTTGAGTTAGATATACATAGTTATAACTCCTAAAGAAACTGACTAACTGAATGGGATAAATAACATATATTTTTTACTTATTTTTTGGATAATCCCCCCTCTCAAGGATGAGGGGGAACCCTTATGAGGCGCAATGAATTACCTGGAAATTTCATGACCTGTAGGACTGATATGAAATAATCTAGACAAGACAATTTGGAACTATCGCTCCTTATAAAATTTTATGATATTGTTACTCCAGTATAGCTAGGATGATCAGCTATCAAGCATGTCTAGAACTGCACAGTCCTGGTACGGATGTAAATTCCATACCCTCTCAATCTTTAAATTTTGATTCGCTCTTATTTAGTGAATTCTCCTATTATGAATACTCATCTAGATCATGTCCCCTATAATCTGACCGATTGCATCAACTTTTTTGTTATGTCCCAAAGGCTCTGTGGTGGCCCAAAGGCCTTAAGGTGGCTTGAAGGATTTGAGATACAATTCACCTAAATGTATTGGGTGTCCTGGAGGTCTTACAAGACCTGAGGACCAAACCAGTGGCCCAATTACCTAGGTAAATGAACATTTCCAGCTAATATAGTACCAATAATTACCTAATATAGTTCCTAATATAGAATTTCTATAGTACCAAGAAATATATCCCCATCTAGATTTTATCTCGGGTATCTCAGATTCACTTTTTGATTCCTCACCAATCGGGTTGAGCCTCATGTGCTACTCAAAGGATATGATTATGGAATGATTCATTCCCTAACCTTGTGAATAACGACTCCTTGGGAATCAAATCCATAAAATCACTATATACCACAACATTAATAGAACTATGTAATACATATTTTATTTTCCAATGTACATGTCAGACCAATGTATAAATTTCCTACTTGATAGATATATTTTTGCAATAAGGGCTTCAGAATGTGGCTAAAAATAAATAAGACTACTTATATATAACCTTCCCATCCTAAAACTAAATTCCCCAGACCACTGAAAAGTGTCCCAAATTATTTCATACAAATTTTTATATGTGTTAATATGTTCTTACCTCCATGTATTGAACAATAAGAAAAAGATCCTTATTTCATAGTGGTGAAACTAAACAACAGATACGTCCCCGCATCATAATGTCAGTGTTGGAAGACCATCACCGATTTTCATTCTTTATTAATGGTTTATATGAAACTAAACTTGATCTACTAGTGTATGGGAGTATTTCATTATCTTTTATAAAAATTAAATTGTATGTAAAACTTCATGTCTTGACAGCCTCACTTTTTTATAAACCATTCCTGACTCATGGATATTAAAAAGATCTCTCTATTGAGCCGTGTTGTATGTGGATGTACATGATGGGTTTAGAACCACTTAAAAGAAAAATATTTTTCTTTATTGGATGGTATTTATGATCCTTTCGAAACAATATATCATTAAAGTTTATCTCGTCACCTTAGTGAGATTCATGGTCAGTATAAGCATTATTATCCCATATCATTCCTTGTGACATGAGAACCATTATCAGTGATATAAGAATTGTTCATATCACCCTCAATTTATGTTGGAGTACTCTTTTACAGGGGTATCCAAATTAGGTTCTTATGTAACATTCCCCTCATATCAGGTACACATGCATCATGACCATAAATTTTATGCACTTGGGTGAATGTTTTACATCCTTAAGCATTAGACATTGATGGTCTAAATCCTAATACCCTAAACTAATATTGAAATAGTTATAAAATTTTTAAAGAACAATACAAGTAATGGGAGGCATTTCCAAAAATTATTCTTTTTTATTATAATATACACCACAATAAAATTTTGGAAAAAAATTTGAGAATAAAAAAACAATGATTCAATATCATAGTGTACAGTTATTGGCCCTTGTAAAAGCTAATTAATTCTATTTGGACCCCTTGGTTTAGGATAATTTTAGATTAATTATTTTTTACATATCCTAATCACGATAATGTGTTCACTGGCTTGTGACACAACATTTAGGATTCTCAGAATCTCCTTGAATATTATGTTTTACGTTAAACCCCTTCATGTCTTTGAAGAATGAGTTGAGGCAAGTAATTCCCTGATTTGGTATCCTTAACATCGAACCTCGTGGATAATGATATCCCTTTCTCTATGTTCATCCAGGTAGAAAAACCATAATAGGGACGTGATAATCTATAAGTAACCCCTAGTATTCATTTGGGAATCTCATTCTACCAAATAGATTTTAAAATAGAGTTTTCCCTATATAAATTTCCCCTTAAATCCATGTGTTATTATACTGACTACATCAAATACAATTTTCTAACATTAGGTTGGTTTGACTTTCAACCACAAATTGACATAGATATTCATTTTAAATTAATTAAAATCCTAAAACTATATTTTTCAATAGGATTTGATATTTGTGATGGTACATTACCTTGTTATGTACCATTTCTAAAATTATGAGTGAAAATTTATATTTCTGATCCTTATATTTTCAAAAACAAATTTCTCCAAACAACATGAAATATGCTCTAAGCCTCCCAACCAAAAACTTAACATCCAAAGAATTAATAACCCTCCTTGTATATCCTTCTCCATATATCCAAATTTATCATCAGGTTATGTGAGTCTTAAAAAATTATTAATGGTCTATTGAATATAGTTGTGACACCTCTGAATGATCATTACTATAAGACTAGTAGTCTCATGAATCATGTAATATGACCCACTAACTAGATGAATCTCATAATTGTACATTAGGGCCTCCAATCATGATGATCCCTGGAAGCACATTGGTAGAACTCATCATTTTTGGGTTTTTTCATGCATATAATATAATATTCAATCGATAGTAATGGGAGAAAAATCCAAGACGCATGATTTAAATGACCTATATTGAAACATTCCAAATGGGGTCAATATCAATCTCATGATGTCATGTCCTAGTAGAATGACATTAAGCTACATGGAACCATATGTCCTTATAGCTATACTCTAAACCAAATTTTCTTACGTAGTAGAATCATGAATAAATAAATGTACAATATATCTTTTCTCAATTGAAATTATTTAATTAAAAGAATATTTTTCATCATTGGCACATAATGGTTAACATCACAGAATATTAACTCACTATATGACATAAAGATTCATGTAATATGTCATTACATTTTGAAATTAAACAACATAGAGTGTGTTAGTTTGTGAACAATACACTACCAGTAGTAGATGGTCTGATCTAGAAGACCCAAATCTCTAGCATAATATGATGAGAGGTAAAAGACCCAACACTATACCAGGAAAATTCACAACATTTCTAGACCTTAAAATAACCAATTGATAGTGAAACAATGCTTTCTATGTTCAAAGTCAAAAAAGAAAACCATTTTGATAATTCAATTCATTTATCGTTAGAAATTTTTTTATGGTCTAATGAATATTTATAACAACGATAATTGAACAGAATCAAATATATTATCTATGAAATCCATAATAGGATGGTTAATAAAACAAATTATGGCTATTAATACTCCCTATTCCTTATATAATGGAATAATGAAAAAATGTAAATGAAGAAGATATGGGGATTATAGAGAATTTTAGAATTCCCCAGTGAAAATAAATTTACCCTTGATATTTTTAGTAGATTAGGGACATTTTTGAGAAGTTATCTATTTCTCAAGATCCATATATATTTTTGTCTAATGGATTAGATTTTAATGAGACAAGGTCCACCCAGTAGGATATTTAACCTCGTAGAGTGACCTAAATTGTGTGTCTTGTGATTTGGAAAGGATGACTGATCCATGAAACATCTCAAATAAAAATGTATCTCTACTCATGTTTATGTCATAAAGTTATGGAATCTCCTTCCCTACACATGTGGTAGATATATGTTTGAAAATCTATCATAGTGTTCATCATACATGAACCTATGTTCCCTATACACGATCTTGATCTTCATTGAAATAATTGTTATTAGATGTATTTAAGACTTGATTCCCATTTCATTGGGATACATATATATTTTTTAACCACTAATCATGTATCCATCCACAAATAAATTTTCATACATATCCATTTTTTTACAAGAATGAGTCTACACTCTCAAAATTAGAGTATTTGTTCCTTACACTAAGATTATTCTTATGGGAATTCTAAGGTCGTTAAAAGATCACCAATCATTGAAATCCTATGGATAACCATTCTACCAACCCAGATGTATAAATTTGATAAGCTTCTCTTGATAGGCCTTAGAGGCCCACTAGATATTCAGGTATCTGATTAATTGATCATAATTTACATTACAATCAAATTCATTTCTCTCTATATTAATCCAATTCAAATAGATCATTTTTTGACAGCGATAATTTTTCTTCAGAAACATCTCAATAAAATATTAATTAATTATGAATACCATTAAAAATAGAAAAATATTTTTCATTGTGGACTTGAGAATTGATTGAAATGGGATTCATATTATAGGGGAGAAAATGTTTCTCCTTATTATACACAGTTTTACTTAGATTATTTTTATAATTATTTATTGACTTATATATCCAAATAATTTTTCTAGAAGGACTAACTAGTCATCCTTCTAGATTATTGAAAAACCTTGGAGATGACATATCCATTCCCTTGGAGCTAACCAGCTAGCCAAACAGGAGTTGAGAAGTGTTTGCAAGCATATTTCTCTCAATGAGAAAGCACAGAAAGGAAGGTTGTAACCATCCCCTGGCCTACGTGTTGTATCCCAATCGAGAAAATAGGGCTTGGAATCAAAATCCTCAATCTCTTTAATGAATCCATCCAACCCAGACTCACTTGGAACTTAATATACAACATGACTAATTTAATTTCTTTTCATAAAAATCGTTTCTACAAAAAACATAAAAATCAAAATTTGAATCCTGTCAATTATTCTCTCTAGACATCCATCAGAAATTTATTTGTAAACATCATGCACAACTCCAGATGGATAGTTAGCACTAAATCCAACTATTTGTTCTGGCATGACAACTGGATCAGTGCTCCTCTCAATTCATTCCTCTCTTCTCATACTTCTCCGGATTCCATAAGTTGTACCATAGAGTAGGTGATGCACTCTCCTATCATAAATGTCCCTGATCATTTAAAGCATGTTCCTGATTGTTACAATTTTTCTTATGATGATGATTTTTTTCTTTGGGATCCATCCCACAATGGTATTATTGATTCTAAAACCTATCACAACCACTTTTTCTTGTTCTTCTAAAACTAATATTGCATGGTTGAAACCATTTGATAATCCTTGGATCAAACCTTTTAGACTTAATATTTTCTATCGTATCACTCATTATCGTATTCCTATTGTGGTTTGTCTCCAGTCCTTTGGTGCCCAACATAGTTCGAGATGTCACCTATGCCATCAACATAGGGAAGCCATCAATCATTTATTTTTATCTTGTTCCACATACACTAATCTTTGGAATTATATTTTTGACATCGTTGATTGTAGATGGTTAATTGATGACTCTATTTTCCCCTTGATCAAATGCTGTGTTGAGTTGGACTTCTTGCAAAAAATAATAAATCTCTTTCTTTCGGTAGTTGCAGAGCTCCTCCATGTTATCTGTTATGATAGAAATGCCATTATTCAGAACAATTATTCATTCAATCTTAATGCTGTTTGGGCGAGAATTATTATTGCAATTTAGGATGCTTCTATGATTCAAAAATCACACTGTGATAACTCGATTGGTGATTTAATGATTCTTCTATGGAAAAGAATCAAAGGGATCTACAAGAATCCAAAGATTTTTTTGAAGTGTTATGGAAAGCATTGATTCCTATAAGGATAAAAATCAACGTTGATGGTGCTTTAGAAGGAAATCCAAGTCCAACAGGCTATGGGGCCATTTTTGAGGACTCTCTTGGGAAGTATCATGGATTATTTTTGGTGGATGTGGGTTTTCATCTTCCATTGTGTCTGAGATGATGGAAGTGATTCACGCATTCAACTTTGTTAAGCTAAGAATATGGAATAACATTGGGATAGAAGATATATCTACCACTATTATCCATGATATCTGGAATGAAGTGGTTCACCATGTGGGGTTTCTTACAGCGCGTTGGAATAAATTTCTTAACTCGCTTTTGGAGATTATATACATTGCCACTCATGCCTATCGGGAAGCAAACATGGTGGCTGATTGTCCTGACAACAAGGTAATCAACGAGGACATTACGTGGAGTGATGACCTTCCGGTTGAGCTCTACCATTTTTATGAGAAGTATTGTTATAAAATTTATTCTTTCAGGCTCATGTAATCTTATATTTCCTTTTTAATAATATTTTGTGTCTTGGTATTTGACCAAGACATTGCCTCTAAAAGAATGGTAATGAGAATGTCGGGTGCATGCATGATTGACTATGTGGGTTTTGAAATGTGAGGGCATGGATAGGGAGGTCGTTCATGTTTGTTTTTTTAGGTTTTGACAATGACGCTAGATCCAGAGGTATATGAGACTCTTATCCCTATTAACATGAGTCATACAACCTAATAAATTCATAGGAAACATTGGCGAAGTGTAGCACTATTCCTCCTTAAATATATATGGACATAACTGCAACTATCTAATTAATGTTCTCCATAGAATTTTATCACCTAACATAATAAAATATATCATTCATTTGGATACCTCACTCTCCACAAAAACATTTAACATCATGATCCATCCTCATAATCCTTCAACGATGTTTGTTCGAAACAAAGACCAAAAACCTCTACCTCTAGTGGGTTTTGAACTGCATTGATGATCAAACTGAAGAAAACAAGAATCTCTTGACATCCCTTTGGCATGAATAGAAGTCATATTAGTGCATGTGATGTTTCATAGAACCAATCTCATAAAAGAATACATTCAAAAGATACCATCGCATGAAGCCAAAGTGGTCACACAACTATTTTGAGGATAGATATTAAGCCATTCAAGCATACTGCATGAAGTCATCACATGAATGAATGATGATAAAACTGGTAGGGTGTGTACTGTCATTGAGTTCCAAGAAACCGTCACATGAATCCAATCATGCGAACTATAAGATCTTATCGTATGATGAAAAAGGTATATCATTATCAAAATATGAATCTTATGTGATGAAAAATGACATCACTCGTCTTTCATTAAAATGAATGTATAAAAGAACTCTCTACCTTATACATTATTATGTATTTTCATCACCTAAATCCATGATATGTTGTTTAATATTAAATATTTAGTTGTCCCTAACCTCATCGCATTATTTTTATGTAAGAAAACACATGGTTTTATTTTTGCATGCAATATTTAGAATAATGGATATATCACATGAAGTATGTCATGTGAACCACATAAATCCATTTCATGGTTATCTAATGATCTTATGATTAGGGGATGATTATCATGAAAAGACATTATGACATCACATAGAATGCACAAATGTCAATGAATGATTTCATCCCATGAATGATCCATATTTTTCATAAATCCATCAGCCAATAAATTTTCAATACTATTAGGTAATGTGAGGTCATGAAAGGGAACATGTGGTGTGATATTATTATTTCATGAATTTCATAATGATTCTGGAATATTCTAATATTGGAATGACACATGCACAACATATCCACTTAAACGGATAAATCACTTGGGCTTCAATGAATACATTTTCACCCAAGTATCACATGATCACCTGATGAATGATCATCTGAATCCAATCATGTGAAAATGGTAAAGCATCATCTCTATAACACTATGAATGTATACATTTTTATAAATTGAATAAAATGTTCTAGTAGAATCACTAGTAGAAGTGAGTCTTGATCATGAAATCATCAGAATCATTCAAGAGAACCACTAAATTCATGCGCTAAAATGGTGATGATCTAATGATTCCACTTTTAAACCCCCATATTTTAATATAAAAATAATACAACTCATCATTACAAGTGCCTCCCATTATATGTATGATCATATAATGATAGATGTTGATCGACCATATGACTATGTAGTGCCACCACATGATGGAATTCCAATCATTTGAAATCATCATATCTATCACATGATTCCCTCATTGGTTCTCCATATAACTATCACATGAAGAAATATGGATCATGATACACCATTGTAGAAAATGATGTGTTTCCCAAGGATTTTGTCATTTGAATCCATAATGGCCATAAATATTGTAATCACATAAATCCTTCTTGTGGTTTCATGATGTTAAATAATGAAAATCTCCCAACACCATAATTTAATGCACACATTTACTTCCCCATGAAATGAAATAATAACTTTGGATAACCTCTACCTATATAAAAAAATTTCCTTTTAAAAGAGACCACATATGAGGGGAATAGGGAGAAGAGAAGATGAGGATCATAGGGAATATGAAAAACATATAAGAGAAAGGATCTGTTATGGTCATTAGAGAATTCTTCAGGTGATCATGGTAACCCATTTTAATATCCCTTGAAGGTCACATGATTTATTTATGAATGGGATACAATGATATGATATAAATAAATTCCTAGTTACTTCAATTCATTCACAAAACAATATATGTCCTCACTCATTTCATATATTATCTATAAAAACAATAGTGTGTGTGAACATGACATAAACCCTCATCTATGGACCCCGTAATCAATAAACCATCATCTATGCATGAGACAACAACTTGAAACCCCTCCATAAATTCATAGGGACCATCACAATAATCCATTTTTTTATAGGTGATCACTTGTGAACTTAAATAACATGTGGTTCTATCAGGATTGTTCCCCATGACGTGTATGTGGCCCTAAAAATGGCTACCATAGATAAAAATTTCATTGTAGTCCCTCATCAATTCAATGTAGACACCCATGAATGGGAACCCTTAACATGTGAACAATTCATGTAAGGTGGACATAATATGCATATGGATATATTGAAATTCCCTCATCTCTCCAAGAATACCATCAGAGGTGTACTCTTTTTCAAGAGCGCGATTATGGACATGTTCATTAGACCCCACATCATTATTCTCTTAAGATCACAAAATCGCATTACTCACTTGTCTCATGATTCCGTCATGATATAGTATATTTAAATTTCATTCTTGTAGTGATAAATAATAGGGATATTCGAGTTTTATCATGAAAATAATATTGGACATGTCAGAATTGATCCTGTGAAGATTCTTGGAAATGTAAGGTAGTATCCCTTGGTTGTGTTTCCCATATCAGACAAACACCCTGAACATGTTATTAAGGAAATTAATAACTTCTAGGTGAAAAAACATGACATATTGGTAATGAAGGAAAAATATATGGGGAATATAATTAATACATGTCTGGAACACATGTAAAAATTATCTGCTAGACACACTTGGACATACACTATGAAAACCTACATCGATGAATCTTTAGCCAGGTCACCATTAATATGTGGAGTGTCATTAATGGTTTAGGGATATGGAATATTGTGACCCTATTTGTTTAATTATCTTTGAGGGTCCATCCATCTCATACCAAACATATTCCATAGGCCTTTCATGTTCATCATCATTATACCACTATCAAAAGTAAAAGAATTAATATGTAACTTTTTTATCCATCTTATTATAAGGCCCCATAATTGATAACCATCAAGGATAATAATCATTCCTTTGAATATAATCACCAATTTTAACAAATTAGTTGGTTAAGAACAAAGAAAATATTATAATTTTGATTCCTATGGATAACAAAGATATAATATATATTCGAATGGCCTAAGATGAACTGGACATCCACCATGGTGTATGTCCATTCCTATTAAAAATATTTTAAACTTATGGAACTGAATTATCAAAACAATAATATAATCCCACATACTTTATTAGACAATAATTGGGCTTATAAATGGGAATCATTTTTTTGTAATCCCCCCATTGCCTTATCTACCCTAAACACCTCAATGGGATAGGGTCCAACTAAATTACGTGAACTCTGATTCCTATTATAAATTTGATATGTAGGATTCCTTACTAATGATATATCACCATAAAATATTATTCATGTAGATATTAGATATACCTATTTAAGGGAAACATTCATGGGTAATCCTTGTATAGGTTTCCTCTCTTGCTATGATTCCAATATTATGATATATATTTTTTCTCAAACTAAGAAACACATATATGGGTGTTGTGATTAGTGATGAATTTATGAATAACATGATGAGTATTCTACCGGTGTGGTTCCTTAATTAGGATGTAATCAATATTATATATATATTCCCCACTCAAAGGGTCAATCTCTTAATGTGGATTTTCAAATAATCATTTTGTGTATTTATCCTTCTCAATGCCTCTCTTTTCACATCTTTTATAACAATGGAACACGTAACATGAATTATGTTCATCATGTTTCGTATATTAATAGGATATTTAGGATGATTCCTTGAGGCTTAAACCCAATATTAACTACCTTGATACATTATGTAAAACAAGAAGGTATAGTCCAAATATACTAACTCGAACTATGTAATGCATATTATGTGGGATATTATTTCTATTCTCACTAGATATATAGGATTCCATGAAGTTTTTCAATGTCATCTCCAATACAATAATTTCTTATGTATATGGAAAGAAGCTGTTGGGATCCAAAACATGTTTATAAACTAAAGCATTAGAAGTGAATAAGACTATGATGTAGAACCTATGGCACTATGTTGTTCTAATAAATGTTCATGATCAGGTCATTGAAACAAGGATAACATGCTATCTATATGAGATTAGGAAGGATTTCACAAACATATCATAAATCTATAATAGATTCTTTAAATAGGAAATAGTTCTCCCAATAATGGGTCGATGAGCCTATCCCCCATCCTATCGACTATTGTGAGTTCATAAGTGCCATTGAGTTTGAAACCCCAATTGATTACTATCATTTGGAAAGATGGTTCATGTGTTTCTGTGGATATGGGAACCATTGAGTGATTATGGTAATGACAAGTATGGTAAACCCGATACAAATTATTATTAAACCACCAAAAATTGTCCATAATTGAAATTTGAGAAATAGAATCCACATTTTTATGGAAAATCCTACTTCAAAAAATTATTTATATCATTAGGAAATAGGAAATATATGAAACGATGTACATAGATGCCCATTAATGAAAAAATAAGATATTTTAATTAATTGTAATAAATTAGTACAAGGTAAGAATAATTTTATGAAAATGTGATCACAACATAATTAAGTCATAATGAATTAGTGGAAAATAATTAATGATAAATAATAGAAATATGAGTTTTTAGTAAATACATATTGAATATGTTTTCAGAATAATTACTAATCAATTATAATCCATGGTAAAATATCATTAAAATATGACATTGGATTTTTAATACTTAAAAAAAAGAAAATAATTTTTTTTATAAGGATCTCTAACAAGATAATCCTTGACGGTAGGGTCCACTCAAATTATCATTATTTCAATTGACATGATTCACTCCAAAGACTATCATAATGGAAAAAGTAACTTACTAAAATTGTTTCAATCCCTAATCCACTCAATATTATTTTAAGATAAATCAATCTCTCACCAATCTATTAGGGGATATATAATTATAGGTTCACAAATCAGATAATGAAAACAATATATATGTGTGTGTGTTCCAAAAGATCCTAAAACAAGACTATTTGTAATATTGCTTTACCTGTGGAAAGGAAACTTGTTTCATTGATATTTCATTATTTCAACATAGTATAACACCTGTAAAATTAAAATGTTTAATATTAATGTCTTCAAAACATAATTCTCCAATAAAAAATAGACATGTTTTATAGTTTCATACTTAAATAATAATCATTAAATTACATCCATATAATTAAATTTTATTGTATAATATTATCATTTCTTCAGTATATGATAATAATCCTATATATATGTTGACATAGATGAGAAATACATTTTTGATATCCGTTAAAATATTCATAAATAAATGGGAAAATACCTTTTTAATTTTTATCACTATGATATTAAAATTCAAAGAATATTAATAATTATTTTACATAGAAATGATTTTTTTAGGAATCCTAATGAAAATTATCACTTTTGAATTTAATAAATAATATTAATTCATTAAATTCTAAAAGATTCCTTTTAGAATTTTAGTTAAAATTTACAAATAAACTATTTGAAAGGAATTAAAATTAAAAATTGTTTATATGTTTAATGTAGAAATTATACATATTTGAAAATAAAATTATAATATTACCAAATCATAGAAAAAAATTTCATTAAAACAATTAGGAAAACATGGAATTGCGAAAAAAAATTCATTGGCCAAAGGGTAAATAATATTGGATTATCTTAAAAATAATTTCTTGATCATATTAATTACCAATCTGAGGAAAATTGTTATGTTACATAAATTTTCCTAGACTATCCCTAGTAGAATAAAATATATGGGGATTTTTGTCTATGTATTATATAATTTCCCACCATGGTTGCTTGAGACAAACAAGACTGAATTTAAGTGAGACTATATCACAAACCCTTACCTCAAACCCCATAAACATTATATGAATTCAAAACCCAGGAATATTAATTATAAAATCAATATATATATATATATATTATAGAAACATAATAATTTATATTTTTTAGTAAATAATTCTCAAATGATCTATGAATACCCTTTTATAAGTAATTATTATTTAAAATCTTCTTTTAGGTTTAAATGGGTTTGTTTTAATTGCATTTTTATTTTAAAAAGCTTATATCAAGGAACATTAATCCAGGATAAATTGTCAATAGTACACATAAGACATCATAAGTATAATATTTTTTCTTTATATAAACTTTTATAATCATTCATATAATGTGGTGGTGATAAATGAAATGTTTTTATTCATTTAGACATTATTATGTACGTGCACACAAGTTATAATTTCACTTACCGATGAGTTGAATAAAAAATGTTAGATAATAATTCATTATTAAATTATCAAAATTATATAATAAATATATTATGTTTTCATTAAATATATCCTTATAACCATCTATGTAAATAAGATATGAATAAAAAATCACATCACATTATTGTGGTTGTAGTCTGCATGTGTGCATGAGTGACATTATAGTTTTAAAATAGTTTGAAAGGATATTTAAAATGGATATAGAAATAAAATAAAAAGATACAATTTTTTTAAATATACATTTGTAGTCATGTATATATGGTTAGTGAAAATTTGTATGTGGTTTAAGAAGAAATACATAAGAAAATGTTTGGTAATAACATAAAAATTTTCATTTTATATTCATCTCTAAAAAGGATCTTAAGGATTATTAGGAAAGAATTATTGAGATAAAGGAAAATAAATTACATGGAAAAGGATGTTTTGATATTATTTAGTAATATATCAGGAAACAGAAATGTATTAATTTGTGATGAGAAGAGAGGATATGTTGTGCCCTATTATAAGTGTGGGGAGTTACACACTTCTAAATTATTTAAAGATAAAAAATAAAATATACCAATATTCAAGTGAATGAGGAATAAAAACTAAAAAAATAGAAAATATGAACAGTTTGGGTCTATCTCCTATTAACCAATTATATTTATAATTGTTTTTAAGATATTTTTAACCCATGAAAATTCTTTTTAACTTTTACTACAGTAATGAATTTTTTTCCTTCATTACTATTCATAATCACCAATAAGAAAATGACATAATTAAAAAAACTAGACAAGATATTTCAAAATAAATGAAATATTTAATCAAAATTTATTTTTTAAAGTTGAGAAATTTCATTTTAATTTTTTTTTACAAAACACAAAATAAAAATGTGTTATTAGATAAATAAATTCCTTTGTATGAAACTAAATTATTTCATAATAATTACATAATAAATATAATTATATAAATTTTAAAATGTATGAATGAATATCTTTTATTCTCATTTCTTCAATATAATTCTTCTATGTTTAATAATTTAATTTGGTATAATAAATACACATTCTATGCATACAACCAGTTTTTTGGGAAACCATATATTTTTTCCTTCAAATACTCTTTTTGTCGCTTATATCTAATTGAAAAACAATGAATTATTATTGATCAGGTTTAAAAATAAATTTTATATGATTTTTTAGTTTATTTCATACTGAAAAATCAAACATCTAGGGGATAATTAAATTATTTAATAATATTAATTAAATATTATATTGCACCATTTACAAAGGGTGTTACGTGTAAAGAATGATATCAAAGAAATAAACAAAACATAAAGGGAACATTGTCAGCAAAATTATGTGATATAAAATTTTACCCAAAGAATAATAATTTATCCTTATAAACTCCATCACTCTGAATAAAAACAGAAGATATTTTATCCCCATCATGCCCTCATGTTTCCACACTACTTGATCATAATTTTTATTTTTTCAAAAAACTATAAATAGATCAATGGTCTTCATCCAAAACACATCTCCATTATATCTAAAATCACCAATGGATGTTCTTCATAAGAGGTATCACACATCAGTGGTATCACCAATATGATCGGTAAATAATAATGATCATGTATATACATTCACAAGGAATGTACATGATACCCATTTTGAGTCTGAGAGGGATTCAGTTCAAGATATAACGGAGAAGATACCATATCAATATGATCATGAATCTAAACGGTAATGATTTATATATGGATCATATTTCACATAATTATAAATCTAATAAACTTAATATAAATAGTTTTTTTAGAAATACCATGTCACTAACATCTAACAATAAAACTCAATAATGATTTCCAGAATTACATATATATACATTATGAGATTCCTTAATGTGTTACGAAATGGATATAATCTTCAATTCCATTTCCTCAGATAAATAAATTCTCAAATATAATTCATTCTAAACCATCATCCCATAACATTAAGGATATTAACATTTATCCATTGTGGCATTCATAAATAATGTTTTGCATGTTAGATTTAAAGTTATTTTTAAAAATAAGATGAATAGAGAGAGGTATTGATCCTAAAAACCATTGAAAACCTTAAATAAAGATATATATAATTATTATAGAGTAATAATATTCATATTAAACATACCATCTATCTGAGTGGGATAATTTTTTTTAATGATAAATTTAATATTCAATTCTTGTTTAACACTCACTATTTGAAATTGGGTTATCTATGATAGGAAATTTATGAAAGGACCCAATCATTAAGGGTCATTTGTGGTGGGGTCCCATCTCAAATACCTCGTTGTAGAAAATGATGTCGCAAATATCTTCTCTAATTTTTTTAAAATCTCAAATGTGATGGGCAACCCTACCCATCATGAACAACATAACAAAAAGAAAAAAAATATTATTAATAATGTAATATTTCTAATAAAATAAAATATTACTAAAATAGAAATATTAAATAATAATAATAATAAGATAATAATAATAAATAAAAAATATTAATAAACAAATATTAATATTTTTGTTAATATAAATTATATAAATTATATAAAAATAATAATGAAAATAATAAATTTAATAATAATATGATTATAATTAAGAATATTATTAATAAAATAATAATAAAATAATAAATATAGAAAACTAAAAACAATTAAATTAATAATAAAATATTATAATATTAAAATATTAGATAAATAATAAAATATTAAAAAAACTCAATATTCCAAACAATATAAAAATTCTATCTGTAGAAATGTAATTAAAAAATATCACAAAAATTTACATTCAATTGCTTTATAATAACATTAAATACAACACTAGGGGAAGGGTCATTTGGAGGATCTAGAGGAGTTGTTGGACGGAACTGTATCCCTAAACTATGAGTCAGGCATCACATATACTTTATCACCATATTGCATTTCTATTCATGCCATTGATGCATCTCTTCATGTTGCTCCTACTACAATTGACGGAGCACTTCCTGCTCCTTACACATATTTTCTATAAGCTCACGCTGAGCTGGTAACTATAGTAGATACTATGTGGCATATGATGATGACTCTCCACGATAACCTATCGAGTTATGTGCCGACGTCACAATGGTAACATAATAACTCCCATGGGTCAATCGAGACCCAATACCAACAACATGGCCTTTCTTGGAGAGATAATGGGTCATTGAATCCATCTTTCCTCATCAAACATTGGTCCACTGGTATGATCATCGGTCTCATCCTAACTCTTAGTCTATGTTTAAGACTTTACTGCCTCATATGACTCCTTTAATTTCTATTTAAACGTTAAAATGTTAAAATATTACTTTTAGTTAATGTAAAAATTCAAAAATAAATTCTACTGACCACAATATGATGTTGGTGATCCCTCTTAATCTCTTCTATGACAGGATCATTGTACATCATACTATAAACTTTCAACTAAATAATATCGTTTTTTTACCTATCTATATGAATATAAAATAAATAGTTTACATTTAAACTTATATACATTAATTAAAAAATGTATTTAACATATATTCCCAATGTGTACTAAAATTATTACTACCAATATGATGTTTCACCTACTTTGTCTCCATGTTCGGTTGACCTACTGATGATATCCTCTAAAAACTACCACCCATATCACCAAAACATAATCCAACACAAACTTGTGATGAATGTAATATGGGGTATGGGATTGATAAGACTAATCAAACTCCGAGACTGCTGCTTTCCTCATTTTTTACCTCCTCAAATTCAGAATAACCTTAATACAATTATCACGTATACAACACTCTCATGCCTTCAAGATATATTCATGTATGATCTCATCGATGGGATACCAAAAACCCACAAAAATTAACAAAATCTAGTTATAAATTATATAAATTTCAAAATAAATATTATTTATTTATGTACCAGCCAATGATCAATCATGAAATGTTGAACATCAACGGTAATTTTACCCCACATAAACCATGCCCCTGAAAAATAAATTCAATATATATAATTCCCATGTCCTAGAGGTATATGTGAAAAATTATGAAATGAACACAAATAATGAAATAATTAGTATTAAAATAAATTAATGATAATTAATGAAAACCAACAAAAATACACATGTAAACCTACCTCTGTATTCATGGATCCAAGCCAAGATGTGGAGGCTTTTTTGGGATAGGGTCTAGAATAATCAATCTCGCAAGAAATTGAACCCTCTGGGTTATCACTGAACCACAAAACATTCGTGGGTCATATGATCCGACTTTCTAAACATAATCAGGTAGATCATCCTCATACCAATCACAAAAAAGATCTGAGTTCATCTAAAATACCAAATTATTATTGTTCAAAAATAGTTGAAAAAATATAATATGTTGATATATATTATATATTATTATAACCATCTTTTAATTATATCAATATCCATATCGATACTCATATTTGTAAATTATGGTGTCAATATCTTCACATTCTTCCATAGTATCATAAATTTTGATAGGAGTTTCAGTTTCCTTATCTCATGTGATTTGTAATTCATTAGTTACATTAATAAAAACATCGTTAACATCAACCCTTAATTATGGGGTATCATTATAGATATTCATGTCACTTCGTAGAAAATATTGATTTGGATTAGTCTCTTCAAAAATTTGAATTCTTTACACTTCAGCAAAACCACACTAACATTGTGTAAAATGATTTTTCCCAGTATTTCGGTTTTATTATGCTCTTGTAATCACACAAATCTTTTGAAGTATGTAATTAATTTTTGGAGTAAATTTTTTATGTCTGATGAGACAATAAAATTGGTTTATTAGATAAAATAAGTATTTTATTTTCAATATCAATGATTCCATGGATCAGAGGAACAAGAAAGCCTCTCTCAGTATCTAACCACTATCATTTAAATGTCATTATGTAATTTGGTCACAAATAAAAAAGATAAATAATTTTTTATAGAATGTTTTAAATTATAACTTCTAGTTTTCTATGACAATATCCTCTTATGAAACAACCTTTATTTATAGTTTTTTCATTCCTTATAGGCACATGTAGAAAATTGAAAACTATTTACTAGATATGCATTATAAGATTTAACTATTTAAGATATTGGTTTACTCAATACACAAAATCAATTATAAATTATATTGGCATGTTGATATACTTGAAAATTTGAAAAACATTTTTTAATATAAAAAATAATAAAATTATTTTATATGTTAAAACCTAAATAATTTATTATACCAGTTTTTGAAACCTGTAGGAAAAATTATTTTTCTGACATTTTTCAAGATCAGTTACTATAATTTTTATATGTTGTTTCGTGATATTATTATCATATAAACTATAAATAAAATAATATTAAATTACAATAAAAATATTATAGAATAAGTGATAGGATCACTCACAATACAAATTGTTCCATTTCATCATAGTTGAAAAGAACATCTCTATAAGCTCTATGATGATAATCATATAAAACCCATGATTCATGAAATACATTAAGGTAATGCTTGAGATGCTTAAAAAAAGATAATTTATTTCTCATTTCATCCGATGATTTCCCTCATTATGGACCATGTAGTTGTGTTTTGATGGATATTCATATAGAAAATAATGAGACCAAAAAAGAAATTTCCTCTTGAAAATATACTTCTTCAATTGATCCTTCAACTGATTCATTGATATGTACATCCTTCTTTAATTTCTAAATGCATCCCTTGAATCTGTAAATCCATTCAAACTATATCATACCTCCAAATTTTTGTCATGTGAATAATGTGTTATCAAATGTTCTATTAAGTCAATGAAATCTAGTGGTATGATTTTTTTTTCCAGATTACATGAAATGAAACAAATATCTTCTTATAGTTTAGTTAGTGCTTCATAGTGTATTTTTTATGCACAAATGTCTAAAAAATATGATATGTTGATTATCATATCCCAAATCACAAAACACCTCTTAATCCAATCAATATAATCCTTTCTACTGTAACATGACACTTCAGACTTTTTAATCTGGTGATACTACCATTTATGAAAAATCTACCAAAACTGGAATCATAAGAATCACAGAGTCTCAATTATGAAATATAATAACAAAATAATAATTAATTTTATTTGGAATGTGTATAATCTACATTGGGGTTCATTAAATTATGTGATCTAGCATTTTCTATCATTTCAATTTCTGGTTGTTTGCAAATTTGGGCAGGATATAATCATGTCATCACATTATCATTGGACATAACTGGTGTATACAAAATTATATAAAATATATTATCAAAATATTTATCATTAATATTCATAACATCCAACATGAGAGAAAAAAAAATCAGAATAATATGAAAGATCCCAAAAATGGACCATTTTATCAAATTATGTTCTCTCAAAAAACCATCAATTTTATCTTGGTTTAGATTTGGTCTAAATTTAATTATTGTATAAGAAAAGACAAATGATTTTTACCCCATAACTGAGAATATTTTTGTAGCTCTATCTCTTTCAATTATTCATTTTTTGAAATGATATCTATTCCTCAGAAAATGATGATTGGATGGAAGGAATCTATGGTGACAGTAAAAAAATGATCTCCTACCTTGAGAATCATAAATTAATTATTATTTCTCATATAGTATAGAAATAATTTTAGACCTTGTATACTCTAGCCTGATAACATGTAATGTGCGGGGAAGTCACAAATTTTCCACATCATGGGCATTTGAGTGCGAAATAATGTTTTGCGGCAACATCATATGTACTGACACCATTACTCAATAATAAATTTAAATTGTCAATCAATGGCTTCAAATAAACATCAAAATTCTTTTTCATATGCCCTAGACTTAATAATGTCAAAAAGATATATGTCTCCTTCCACAAAATCTAATGAGGTAAATTATACCAATTTATAAAGATTTTCCAACAAGAATATTAACTACCGTAAGAACAAAATGGATGGAAACCATTTGTAGAAATACCCATTATACCATAGTGTGATTCTAAAGAAAAAGACAGATATACATTATCAAAATGATTCCATGAATCACTATCATATGAATGATTTAAGATTTTATTGGTTGAAATATTGGTTTTTTGCAATGACATCAATGACTCTATGTTCTGAGATTCAAATAAATGTTGCAGTATGGGTGAAAGCAGAAATACTTCAACTATATTACGTAAATCACTCCATTATTCTGTAGATGATCCTCTTTATACATCGATTGTGTACATGTTGGAAAACTATCCAATGAATAATTTTCACCATAATATAAGATTTAATAATTTTAACTTGAATTAATCTTCTAATAACCAAGATCAAGATTATGAACCACCCTCACACACTAATATAAATTTTTAAGAAACACATTAACTACAGTTTATAGTGATTTATCCTCATATAATATCTAATAAAATTTTCTCTTTGACAATCCATTATCTGATTTCATAGCAAAAAATTTCCCAACGACTTCAAATTTTATTATCTTGCAATTAGTATATAAGGAATCTTTAGCAAACTGTACCAACTCATAAAATTTTGATGGTTCCAACTTATGAGTTAAATCATTATAATCTTAGGTTTTAGTTTTCTGAAAAGACAGGCATGCCACATAATGTACTAAATTTTAAAACTGTTATGGATGCTGAACCCAATTATTAGTATCATATTTGGAATGGTGTTCAACATGTGGATTTATCCTAACACCATTTGGATTCCTATGCTAATTTATCCAAGTGAGGTTATGTAATTATGATTGTTTTTGACTGCCTTATTCCATATTTCTCTAAAAAATAAAATAATTTGTTTTTTTGAATAATTTGATAAAATAAAGCATTATCCAAAAAATGAAAAAATTAGGTATTCCAAGGTATTCCTAATTATTAGAAATTATTCGTAAATATTGCTAACTATTGCAATTTATTGGTAATTATTTCTAAATATTTATAATTATTTGTAATTATTTTTATTAATTTCTAATTGTTTCTAATTAATTCTATTTCTCAATAATTAATGCTAATTAGTGCTAATTGATGCAAATTACAGCTAATTAATGCTAATTATTACAAATTATTACCAATCAGTACTAATTGTAAATAATTATTACTAATTGTTACTTATTATTACAATGTATTACTAATTATTACAATTTATTTCACTTTTTTCATCTTTTATCTATTAATACGTATTACTGATTACTGCTAATTATTACTAATTAATGCTATTTAGAACTAATTACCTCTTTTTATTCCTAATTATCGCTATTTATTCATAATAACTACTATTCATTCCTAATAACTTCTAATTAGTAATAGTAGCCTTTAATTATTACTAATTATAACACTTTATTACTGAATATAAGATCATATTACTATTTATTACAATTTATTTCTAATTACAGTCATTTATTATGATTTAAAACTAATTACTGTAATTTATTATTATTTAATACTAATTACTGTTATTTATTACTATTTATTACTAATTATTACTAATAACCATTTTACATTATTAATTAGTAGTAATTAATAATTACTATAATTTACTACTAATTACCACTAATTATTTGTTAATTACCACTACTAACCGCAAATTACCATTAATTACCACAAATTACCTCGAATTTATTCTAATTAATGCTATTTACCAATAACTACTACTAATTACATCTAATTACTGCTAAATACTACTAAATAATCCTCATTATTACAATTTATTATTTCTATTTAATATTTCATACCAATTATTACAATTTATAACAATTTATCACAATTTATTCCAATTTATTAATACTTATTCCTATTTACTAATAGTTATTTTTATTTATTACTAATTACGACTATCTATTACTAACTATCGCTAATTATTAATAATTTCTGAAAATGTATTCTACTTACAGTTAATTATCATTTATTACTGCTATTTACTAGTATTTAATACTAATTACAACTAATTACAACTACATACCACTATATACCAATAATTACCATAAATTACCACTAATTATCAAAAATTTATGCTAATAATTAATAATTATTACTATTTATTATTAATTATTTCTATTTATTAATTTTTATTACTATTTATTACTATTTATTCAAATTTAATAATATTTATTTCTATTTATTAAAATTTATTCCTTTTTATTACCAATTACCGCTATTTATTACTAATTACCAAATTTTATTTCTAATTATCTATAATTGTGACAAATTTATGCAAAATATTTATAATTACCATTAATAGATTCTAATTAAGGCTAATTATTACAAATTGCCGCTAATTATTTCTATTTATTTCTATTTATTATAATTTATTATAATGTTTACTAGTTATTACTATTTATTGCTATTTATTATTATTTATATCTATTTATTGTAATTTTTTTACTATCGATTAATAATTATTAATATTTATGTCTATTTATTAATATTTATTACTAGTTGTTCGAATTATTACTGATTATTACTATTTATTACTATATATTACTATTTGTTACTATTTGTTACTATTTATTACAATTTATTACAATTTATTACTATTTGTTACTATATTTACTAATTTTTACAAATTATAACAAATTATTATTAATTATTTCTAATTATTACCTATTATTAACAATTATTACTAATTATTTCTAATTATTACTAATTGGTACAAAGAAATAAATATCATTACTAATTATGAATTTTTTTAGTAATTAAATCATATTAGTACTGAGTACCACTAATTATTACTAATTATTACAAAATAATTCATATTATTACTAATTATTAGTAATAATTACTAAATATTACTAATTATTACCAAATATAACTAATCATTACTAATTATTACAAATTTTTACTATTATTACTACTTGTTCCTATCTATTACTAATTACAGCTAATTATAGCTAATTACAGCTAATTATTACAAATTACCACTATGTATTACTAATTATAACTAATTATTTGTAATTATTAAAAATTATTACAAATTATTAGTATGTATTATAATTTATTACAATTTATTACTAATTACTATTAACTGTTACTAGTGACCTCTAATTTTTACTAATTACCAATAATTATTAATAATTGCTGATAATTATTAAAAAATATTATTTACTTATAGTTATTAATAATTAATACTAATTAATAATAATTAATAATAAATAATACTAATTACACATTATTTTTATAAAATAATGATTGATAAACCAAATTATTAGAAAATAATACTATTAACTATGGAATAAAAAAATTAAATCCCAATGAAACAATATATTTGTTAAAAAAATATTTCAAAACAAAACAATCTAATTCTAATTTAATTTAATTGTCTCTAATTAAATATTAGCATAACTATTATAAAATAAAATTAATTAACTAAATAATAAACACCATAGATATATATCTTCAAACAATATCTTTTATATGATGCAAGGCTTCAAAATTACTCCAATGTAAAATTGGAAACATTTAAAAAATTCAGAGAAAAATATGATTGTAGAGAGGGAGAGAGAAGTGGTGAAAGTGGAGAAATGGGAAAATCAAATGGGGGTATATATAGGATAGATTATTTGAAACATGAGTATTTTCTATGGTAATCAAGTCGCAACATCATTGTCAAAGAAAATCGTGTCACAAATTGTTTTTCTTGGGTTTTTCAAAACCCCTATTGTGACAGGAAACCTTATACGTCATAAATAACATAAAAAATAAAATAAAAAATTAATATTATTTATTAAAATAATATACGTAATAATAATATAATTATATTTAAAAAAGTAACGTCAAATAATAATAAAAGGGACTTTGGCAGGTGACTTTTGGTTTGTGAACTGTGTTCTGCTCACGGTCATGAAAAAAATCATTATGTCAAGAAAGGATTGATGTAAAGCCCTGAATCCAGTTACCTAGACTCGGTGCATTATTACATAACATTGACATGATCACAAAAGATGAAGTCTCAAAAGACCCATTAGTTTTGTAGCCTTGAAACACTAGATTCATTTATAAAGTTTACAATACATCGTAAATTGAAAACTATAACCACATCTTGCCTTCACACTCATATCCCCTTATACTATCCCTACAGGTCATTCATAAAATACTACATCACATCCTAGAAAAAATAAAACATAGAGATGGGTGAGCTCAGATTCTCAGTAAGGATAAAAATACAGTGGAAACTTTCATAAATAAGCATTAACATATAAGGTAATGTATAACTAAAACAAAAGCTTTTAAAACATGAACATCAGCATAATATGG
This sequence comes from Viscum album, assembly GCA_963277665.1. Lineage (NCBI taxonomy): Eukaryota > Viridiplantae > Streptophyta > Magnoliopsida > Santalales > Viscaceae > Viscum > Viscum album. The sequence goes on along the minus strand of OY728133.1, from coordinate 259,527,966 downwards.
AAAATATAAAATTAAGTAATTCCATTTACATATTTCCATTGATATTATACTAGTCAGATAATCACATGAAATATCACTAACCACTTTCATAAGGATTGAATGCATAATTCCAGACTATCATAACCACATAATCAAGGCCTTTTGCTAAGACTAAAAATAAGATTTGGCCAAGGCCTTATGACAAGACACTAGTTTCTCTCATGAGACCGGCCGATCCATCGAGAAGCTATAGAGGGCTCCACCCATCACTTACTAAGTCCAATTCATTCCTCATATGAACAGTTGAAACATAACATAAACATTCATATTAAACCTAGCATACGAAATGACAATACATTCTACATAAACCATGAATGGTATAAAAATAACACATCGACTGTCAAACATATCACAAACACCTCTATACAATATGAACGTTTTTTATCATAATAAATCAACTTCATCTAAGCTTAAAATCCCTCAAAGGATGTTGACATAGATGAAATCAATACTATTTGAGAGAAATATTTCTTTTTTGAAGTCATTTAAAAGTCACACATATATTAAAGAAGTAATTTCAAAGTGATTTTTGAATAAAAGTGTCACATAACACTATAAAACATTTGAAAGGATATATCATTTCAAAAAATTCATGTCCGTATAAATAAATCATTTAAATCATTTTGAAAACATGGACATTAATTAAAAATATTTAGAAAGATAAATCTTTAATACTTTAAAAATTCTGATCTTTATATAGAGTACCTTTAACAAATTCTTAAAATATTCATTTTGAAATCATTTAAATGTCACATAATTATAAAATAAAACATTTAATTTCAAAATTTTTTATATGCTTGTAAGGGATTCTTTGACGATTTTATAACGGTGGAAAATAGCTTCACCCACCGTATAAGTTAAAAAAACATTCTTACCTTAATTCAGTCGAAAAGGATAAAAGGAACTTGTTTTGAAAACAATGGAATGATTACTTTAAAATCTTCTTATAAAAATTCAAACATGGGTATAAATGAATTTAACCCATATTCTGTAAAATAGTAAGAATTTTTTGATATACTTTTTTAGGAAACAAAGATGTGGATGATAAAGAAGTCCCAATAGATGCTTACATAAAAACAACCTCGGATAATAAAGAGATTGTGAAATTAACCCTTACCTTGTAGTTTTCTTTTCTGAGGGTAGGTTAACCACCTGTATAATGGTGAAATAAATTTTATTAAATTATAAAATAATAATATACATTAATACGATATCATATATGATTTTTTAACATTGCTTTGTTAATAATATCTTAGTATTATCGTTGTTTCAGGTGTTAACTTAATCGTTTTATTTTATATGTTTTGTTACATAAGTCATGTTTTTTTATAAATAGTCTATATCTTATTCATATAAATAATGATATCAAGTCCTTAAATATTATTTTTAATCATCAAATGAGAATTATACTTGCCTGGATACGATGGGGAATGAATCTCTTTGCGTTCGTGGAGATGGTAGTCCGTACGTACGCACGAGCGACAATATCATTCTTTTAATATTAAAATAATATATAAATGGTTGGTATATTATATATATATACAGAATCATTATAATGTTATATTTATTATTTAAATCAATTACACATCATTATCATACCCATCCAAATAATAATGTTTTGAATAACAATTACACCATTACGTGGAGACTGTAAGTCATACGTACGCACGTATGGTGACATGTCATTCAATGGATGGATAGAATACTGAATATGGTTGTACCATATTTATAATAACATCACAGTATATATAAGATACTAGATTTATTATTTTAGAATGGAAATAACAAATAAAGAAGAATTTGAAGATGAAAGGAACTTGAAAATGGTGGTGAAAATATTACCTCTTCATCGGGTTCTTCTTTTTGATTTGATCAAAAGTTCTCCACAGGTAGGCTTTATGATCAAATAAGGCCTCTAGGTTTAAGTGAGGGAATTTGAGAAAATAGTTGGGCAGGGTTTGGCCCTGCCAAAAGGCTAGGAAGGTGTGAATTAGAGGGAAGGTTGAGTGCCCATTTATAAGAGGGGTGTGAGGCACCTTATGAAAAGTTATAAATATTATTTTATAATAAATTCATATTCTATTTCTAATGTATCAAAAGTGGATTATTTAAACTTTAATGTTGTGATAGGTAGAAAAACACTCAACCAATAGGTTTTAGACATGTTTGGGATACATTATTAACCTTATCTTTTAGTTTTAACTTTTTGTTAACTTGTTTGACATTTACCATGTCTCTTTTTATTTTTATATTATATAGTTTATAAACATACTATATACATCCAATTGACCCCCAAGTAGTCCATTAGTGATACACCTATCATGATATATGTCCTTTGGATGAACCTTATATTTTTATGAATTTAATATCAATTAGTAATTTAATCATTGTTTTAAAAACTCAATTATGTCAATTTTGACAATATTTAATAATTGATTTTTGTTAAATCATAAAAACATTATTTATTAGGAAAAAATTCATTCAAGCAATCCTAAAATGTCATATTAACCAATAAAATTCGTGTATGGCATCAAAAATTTCTAAATATATTTATTTTATCATTTTTAATAGTAACTATTTGATTCATTCATTAATAAAGAAAATATTGCATCATTAGTGTGTCATAAATAAATTTAATTATTCAATAAGTAAAAATTATAAATAAACTACCATTATTTATAAAATGTTTTTATATTTATAATGAATATTTACAGTGGAAAATATAACACATATAACCCCATGTAAAAAAAAATTTCCTAAAAGTTATATACTTAAGTCATTTTTGTATTTACTTTAACTTAATTAATATAATGTGTCATTATCACTTACAAGTGGATCCATGGGGTCCCCAAAATCGACCCAACGATTCCCATGGTCGGACATGTTCCACGAAATAGGGTCAGGACACGTTTTAGGGTAATTTTTTATTATTATAATATTATTTTTTACACGTATTTACCGGATTTATCCTTTAACCATGGTAATAATATATTAACCGATGTAATTATTCAAAATGTCTAAAAATAAAAGTTACATATTTACACAATTTGGAACTCCTGATTCTAAATATGGAATCCATTTTTCTAAATTCAAAATACAGAAGTGTCAAAAACATTTTAAAATTAATAACCACTTTCAAAACAAAAAGTGTCTTTTAAAAAAAATAATAACTATCAAAATATTGACACTTTTTTTTGTCTGGTTTAAATGTGAAATTATGTCTAATGTCCAATATTGTATAAAATGGTAAAAATATATTATAAATATACATTAAAACCACTCATATTCATAATTTATCACTATTAATTATTTTGATTAAAAAAGCTGTCTTTAATTAATATTTAGTAATTTTCACTATTCATCAAAATTTGAAAGTTATCAGACATGTACCAAATATTCACCCTATGATAATTTCGATATTCTGAATCCAAATATGAATTCCATTTTTAAAGATAAAATGAATAAAATTTCAAAAAGTTGGTATTACTATTCATAACGGCTAGTTTGATTGGTTGTGGTGTGTATTAGAACTCGAAGTTGCATACAACACACGCTGATGTATTATTCAAAGAGAAGAATATCGTGGATGTTTGGGGTGTTACAATTGAAGCCATCTAGGCCTAGTCTAGGTGAAGAGAAACATGTAGGTTTTTTTATCCTTCTATTTCACATAAAGCTAACGCGGTTGGACAAGGTACTGATGATGAAGTGATGCATGTCACAGGGACTAAACCACTTTCAAGCTAGTGATTGAGAATAGTGATTCTAATAAAATGCATCGTCAATATGTAGATTAGCATAATGTTGTTGTTGGTGTTGTGATAGAAAACACCCATTTGTTGTTATTTGATGTCATTGAGGCATCCCTCCTTATGCTAGCCCAACGCCAGAGTAGATATATGTTAAGAAGAAATTATGGTAAGACATTGTTGCTGATAAAGAGATCAAAAATTAGTGTGCACTCTCTGAGATCAATATAAAGGTTCATAAAGCTAGTGCCAGATTCATTAATGCATCTTCTCTTTTAGAAAGCATGGAATTCATTTATAGGGAAGTTGTAGTGGAGAGTAAAGGGAATCGTATTGTGTATAATGAAGGGTTTCAACTGATTTCAAGGAAAGCTGGATCTCTACATGAGTCGCCTATAGTTTCTAAACAAGAAGTTGATTGGGAAACATTAACTAGGGTTAACATTTTTAATGTTCTTTCTTCTATTAATGATGATGTATGTCATGAGACTAGAGATATTACTGATATTGAAAATGGTGATCATGATTTGAATATACATTAGCAGACATGGAGAAGGTGTAGACACCTAAAGGGGTGTTGCCAAAGATGTGGCCGAGAGAAGGATACTCGAGGGTTTGGACAATTTGGTTCTTCTAGACCTTACAGGCTCACTCCGGAGTATTTGGTGCTTAAGGATATGTAAAAAACACTTTTCATCAAGTAGAACACACATTAAGATTCAGATTCTACTGATGTTGAAATAATTGAGCATGACTTAAACCATTTTCATGGTGATATTTGATATGCTGTTTTTTTATGTTTGGGTCTTCCCCTTATTTTATATCATTATCCTCCTCATGTTCATGTTTTCTATTTTCAATTTTAGTAAATTTCTAGGAGCTCTGGATTCTGGCATGACCTTCTTTGTTAATAATAAATAAATAAAATTAATAAAATACTATAAATAATAATGAAAACAATAAAAAATATCCTAATAAATATAATAATAAAAAATAATTTAATAATAATTTAATTATTATTTTTACAACATATAAAAAATATAAATTTTAATAAAATGATAAATAAATTATAAAACTATACAAAAAATTAAATAAAAATAAAGTAACAAAATAATAAAATATTAAGTAAATTGTAAAATAAAAAACACTTTATTCGAGAAAATTTAAAAACAAACATTGTAAATCTGTATATAAATATTATTTAAAAAAATACATTCAACTATTTTATCATAAAAATTAACTACATAACTGAGGGTGGCTGGTCTTCTGGAGGGATTGGAGGAGATGTTTGAGGGAAATCCATTCCAAAAACATGAGTCTGACATTGCATGTACTTCATCGTCTTCTGGGGTTGCTACTACTGCCATCAATGTATCTCCTACTCCTCATACCGACAGAGCTCTTCCTGCTCCTTATGAATACTCTCTATATGTTCACCCTGAGCTCACAGCTGCTCAAGAAACCATGTAGTAAGTGATGATGACTCTCCATGAGCTTCTTTAAAGCTGCACGCTAACATCACAATGGTTCCATAATAATGTCATGGAATCAATTGAGAGTTGATACCCATAACATGGCCTTTATCATAGGCTTATTGAGCTACATGCATCCATGTTTCATTATCAAATCTTTCTCCACTGGTTTGATCATCGATCTCAGTCTGACTTTCAATCTATGTCAGAGATGTCGCAGCCTCAGAAGACTCCTTCAATTTCAATTTAAAATTAATATAGTTAAACATAATTTATAGTTAATTTTAAAACTCAAAAAAAAATTATACTAACGAAAATCTATTGTCGGTGATCACTTCTAATCTCTCAGGTGACTGGATTATTTTACATTTCTTATAAACATCAAAATCCATAATACGGGGTTGTTCTATTTCCTATAATCATATAAAATAGAAAAATTAAAATTAAAGGTAGATAAATTAATTAAATAAATACCCTTTCCATATATTTCCTATGCTTACAGAATTGACAACTACCAGCTCGATGTGTCAACTCCAATCTCCTATGGTTTTATTGACCTACTCATGTTCTCCTCTAAAAATTTCCACCCATCTATTGTGAACATAATCCATCCCAAACATGATATGAAATGTAATAAGGTCTGTGGGAATAACAAGACTAATCAAACACTATGACTACTATATTATTCAATTTTTTCCTCCTAAAATTGTGTAAAAAATAACAACAATCATGCATGTTGTGCTATCTTTCTTTATAGATAGGGTCACACATGCTCTCAGCGATGAGACCATAAACTATAAAAAATTAATAATATCATGTTATTAATTAAATAAAAATCAAAATAATCATTATTTATTTACATACAAGTCAATGATCAAACATGTGGTGCTGAACATCAATGGGAATCTGATCCCATGTTACTCATGCTCCCGAAAAATAATTTCACAATAAATCACACCTATTTCCGATATCTATATATTAAAATCTATGAATAAAAGGGAAAATAATTAAAGAATAATTACATAATGAAATTAAATATAATTAATGAAAACTTACAAAATTATACATGTAAGCACACCTCTTCATGTGTGGATTGAAGACAAGACGTGTATGCTGCTCATGGATAGGGTCATGAATAAACAATCTCGCAAGAACATGACCCCTAGGAGTCATCACTAAACCGCCCAAAGTCGGAGGGTCAGATGATCCATCATGTTTCATTTCATTAGGTAGATCAACCTCCTAAAACTCATGAAACAGATCCAAGTCCATATGAAACATGAAATGATTGTAGTTGTAAAACAGTTGAAAACAACTATTAAATACATATTTATATTGAATATGATTATAACATGCATTAAAAAAATTCAATATTCATCTCCATCTATATTTTCATATATGATTGTGTTGATATATTTATATTCCACTTAAGTATCATCATATTCCACATGAGTTATAATTTCATTATTTGTTTTCATTTCAAAATCATTTCAACATCAATAATATCAATGTCTCCATCAACCCTTAACTATTAGGTTTCATCATCGATACTCATGTCTCATCACAGAAAAATAGATTCGGATTACTCTCTTGAAAAATTTCATTTTCATACACTTCTTGGAAACCAAATTCACATTAAACAAACAAAATTTATCAATATTTCATTTTTATTTTTCTCTACCAATCAAACAACTCTCTTGATACAGTATAATAAATTTCATAAAAAATTTGTTTTGTCTGATGATAAAATAAAAATAGTTAATTTATAGATAGAATAATTTTATATTTAATATGAATAATTTTTTGGCTTTGACAAACACAAAGGCCTCTCTCAGTATCTAACCACTAATAATTAAATGTCACTATGTAATTATATCACTGATAACACAGTTCAATAATTTATTCAATCATATAATCAATCTCAACATCAATTTCTCTATGACGAGATCCACCTATGAAAAAAGACTATTCATTGTTTATTTATTCTCCATATTCACATTTTTGAAATTGAAAATAATTCACCACATATGAATAACAAGATTTAGTCATTTTAGATGGTTGGTTACCCAATACACACAATCATTATCAATTTTATCAAAAAGTTGAGGTACATAAATTTTTTAATGAAATTATCAATATAACATGTAATAAATTTATTTTATATGTTAAAACATAAAAAAATTATGTCAACATTTTTTGAAACTAGTAGGAAAATTATTTTTCCGATGCTCTTTAAGGGAAGCTGTTATAATTTTTCGAAGTTGTTTCTTGATATGATTACCAAATAACAGAAAACTAAAATAATATTAATTTACTATAACAGAGAGTGTAGAATAATTTATAGGAGCACTCATAGTACAAATGGTGTCATTTTTTCAGGGTTGTGAAGAACATATATACAAGCTCTCTGATGTTCATCATTTGAAATCCATCATTTATAAACTCCACCAAAGTCATGTTATGGATGATTAAAATCTAATAATTTGTTTGTCATTTAATCATCAGAATTTAACTCATTATAGACCATGTGGTTTTGTTTTGAGGGATATTTATATTGAGAATTATGAGATTAGAAAAAAATCTCGTGGAAATAAGCTTCTGTAATTGATCCTTCAATCGATGCTTTGTAATGTATCATTTCTTCAATTTCTGTAGGCATATATTGAATGGGTACATCCATTACAACATTATCATTCCTATATAATTGTCTTAATGAGGATAATATAACATCAAATGTTCCATTGAGTCAAATAAATACGATGGATGATTTTTTCCATTTTACATAAATTAAAAACAACATTTTCTTACAGTCTACATTGTTCATCCTTGTTTATTATTGCAGTATAAATTTCCTTTAAAAAATAATATATTTCATTAGCGCATCTCAACCCATATTATTAAACCATATTTTTAATATAATTATCATAATCATTTCCATTATAACATGACATTCATGAATTTTTCATTCGATAATATGACGGTTTTTAACATATCTTCCCCACATGGAAACATAACTATATTGATGTCTCAAATACCAAATCCACAAACAAAATAATAATTGATTTTATTTGAAAAGTTTTTAAGATTTATTTGGCATAATTAAATTATGTGATCTGTATTTTTCAAACAGTTTATGTTTTGGTAGGCTGCACATTTGTGAAGTATCTAATCTTACCATTACATTATCTTTAGTCATACTTGGTGTATCCAAACTATATAAGATATATTATCAAAATAGTTCTTCTCGATATGCATGATATCCAACATATGATGAAATAATAAATAAACTAATATTTAAGCTCCCAAAAAATGAACCGTTTTATTCAATGGTGTTCTTTCTGAAATCCATCAATTTTCTATTGGTTTATACATGGACCAAATGTAATTTTAGGTAATGCCTGAAAAAAATGATTTTAACACCATAACTGAGATCATTATTATAGGTCTATATATTTCAATTGTTTATTTTCTGAAATGATATATGTTGCACTGAAATGGATGATCAGTTGGAAGAAACCTACGATGATAGTCGGAAAAACAATGTTTTTATCCATTGACAAGCATAAATACTTTGTTATCTATTATATAGTACATACATGATTTTTGGCCTCATGTACTCTAGGAAAATAACATACCATATATTGGGAAATCAGTTATTGTCAACATCAATGGAGGTTTTGATAGGAAATATTGTTTTTCTGAAACATCATATGTACTGACACCAGTAATTAATAATAATTTTTACTCATAAATCCATGGTTTCAAAAAAAATATTCAATTTTGTTTGTCCATGAGATTATAACGCCAAAAGATAAGTGCCTCCCTCTTCAACATCCAAGGAGGTAAATTATACAGAGTAATAAAGGCAGGACAACAAGAATATTGAGTACCGTTAGAACCATATAGTCAAAACCCATCAATTTAAAGACCTAATGGCACGTTTCAGGCTTCTAAAGAAAAAATTGATATATATGGTAATTTTTTTCCATAAAGAACCATTATAGGGATAATTAAATATTTTAGAAATTTAAATATTGGATTTGTTCTATGACATCAATGAGGTTGTGTTTTGAGACATAAATAAATAATTCAATCTTTGTCTAAATGGGAAATACCTCAAATATTTTATCGGAATCATTTTATTCTTCCATAGTTGATTATCTTTATACCTTGATTTTCCACATATAGGACTAAAATTCAATGACTTATTTTCACTAAAATATATGATGAAATCATTTTAACATGAATGAATCCTTTGATAACCAATACCCAGATTACTAACCGCCTCTTTATCTCATTTAAATTTATAGGTAACATGCTTCGTTCATGTAATAGTGTTTTATCCATAAAAATAATATCTTATAAAAGTATCTATGTGACATTCCATTATATAATTTAATAACTATAAATTCTGCAATAGCTTTAAATTTTTTTAACATGAGACCATGATATAAAGCATCCCCATCAGACCTCAACAACTCATTAAATTTAGAGAGTTCTGTCAGGACCCGTCCTCGGGACCTGTGTCGTGACTACCCCAAGCCCACCTTCTGTTGGCAAGGGGTGGCTGACTAGAACCAATGGCATAAATACCTAAGCTGGGGAGGTATTTCCTTCATAAAAAGTAAACACACACTATTATAGTACACAAATGGAAGTAAAACCATAGTAGAAACTTTATACAATAGATGTGCTGGAAGTAAAAGGGTCCGGATATACAAGCCCAACAGTAAAGTACAAGGAAAAGAAAAAACTGCTACATCTAAAATGACAAACAACTAGAAGGATTCAAGTACCTCCTGGATCATCCACCATGGATCCTACCTGAAGGGTAGGTATAGATATCCTCCTCAACGCTCCAGGAATGTCCTTCTCCTCTGGGTACCGACTCGTCGTGTGGTCCACCTCTAGGTACAGTCAAGTCCTCGCACTCTCCACATCGATGTTGTGCTCTAAAGGGGGGGGGGGGGAATGTAACACACCCAAATGATAAAGGGTTAAATAAAAAATGATATGACTCATGTCAACAAGGTGCACCTTCCTTTTCAAGAGCCTACATGGTTAAAACTCCAGAGTTAAGCGTGTTTGGCCTAAAGTAGTGATCAGGATGGGTGACCTTCTGGGAAGTTTCCTAGGCTATGTGTGAGTGAGGAAAAATGTTTCCAACATCTTCTGACCACATTTTTTACATGGGAACTTCATTATCCCTTATGAAACAAATTCTGGTTGTTATAATGCTAATGATAATTTTTTTGACACCCTCAATATATACAAAATTTATACCCAAACTGTTTGGATTCATAAGCTGATTTATCCAAGTAAAATCATCTAATAATGAGTATTTTCATATTCCTTTTTCTGTATTTATATAAAAAATATAAAATAATTAGTTTTTATGAACAATTTGAGACATGAAAATCAAGATCCATCAAAATAAAAAAATTTAAAAAAATTAAAAATTATTCTTAATTATAATTTATTATTTATAATAATTTTCTAATTGTTTGTAATAATTATTAATTATTGGTAATTATTGGTAATTATTGCAAATTTTCTCTATGTACTTCAAATTTCCACTAATGGACAATAATTATAGATTATTAATGAAAATTAATACTAATTAATCTAATTGCTCATAATTATTACTAATTATTACTAGTTTTTCCTATATACTTCCAATTATTACTAATTTATACTAAATATTAAAATTATTACTAATTATTATAATGTAATACAATTTAGTAGAAATTATTCTATTTGGTAATAATTATTAACAATTACCACTAATTATAACTAATTACCACTATTTATTCCTAATTATCTTTATTTATTTCTAATTAAGACTTTTTATTCATAAAAAGAGCTATTTATTATTAATTATGGCTATTTATCACTAATTACCACTATTTATTCCTAATTAATACTAATTATTACAAATTATTACTATTTATAATTAAATATTACAACTTGTTACTATTTATTACCATTTATAAATTTTTATAACTATTTAATACTAAATAAAACTATTTAATAATATTTAATAAAAATTATAAAAAATTATTATTATTTATTACTAATTACTGCTATTTATTAATGTGTATTACTAATCACCACTATATACCATAAGTTACAGCTAATTACTTCAAATTACATATAACTATCCTTAAATACCAATTATTTCTAGTAACTAATGCTAATTACCAATAATTACTACAAATTACCTCTAATTACTAGTAATTACCCATCATTATTACGATGTATTACTATTTATTTCTAATTATTACTAATTATTACTATTAATTACTATTTATTAATATTCAGTAATATTCATTACTATTTATTCCTATAAATTAATATTTATTCCAATTTATTACTAAATATCACTATTTATTACTAATTACCTTTAATTATTACTAATTACCACTAATTATTAATAATTTCTCTTATTTATAGACAATTACTACTAATTACCACCATTTAACATAATATACTGCTAAATTCTACTAATTACCGCAAATTATTATTAATTATTACTCATTTTTACTTATTTTTAATAAATATTACTGTCTACTACTACTTATTACTACAAATTCCAATCTATTAATATTTATTCTTATGTACTAAAATGTATTCATGTGTATTACTAATTACCACTATTTTTTACTAATTATCTATATTTGTTACTAATTACCACTAATGATAACTAATTTTCGCTACTAATTACGGATTACAGCGAATTATAACTAATTAAATTGATTATTGTTAATTAAAGGTAATTATTACCAACTATTACTAATTGTTATTATTTCTTACTATTTATTATAATTTATTACTATTTACTACCATTTGGTACTATTTATTACTATTTATTTCTATGTATTAATTTTTATTAGTATTTATTACTAATTATTACTAATTATTACTAATTATTATTAATTGTGTCTATTTATACCATTAATTACTATTTCTTATTTTTTCTTTTTATTTATTACTATTTATTACTAATTATTACTAATTATTAAAACTTCAAAGTAATTGTTAATTTTTTACGAATTACTTCTACTTATTACTAAATATTACTCATTATTACTTATTACCCCTAATTATTTCCAATTAATATTAATTATTACAAAAAGTTACTAATTATTACAAATTTTTACAAATTATTACAAATTATTACTATTCATTAATATGTATTACTATTTATTTCTTTTAATTACTAATTATCACTATTTACCACTAATTACTATTAATTATTCCTAATTACCAATATTTATTATTAATTTTTACTAATTATTACTAATTATAACTTATTATTACTAATTATTAATAATTATTATTATTTGTTACATTTTATTACTAATTACCACTAATTATCACTAATTACCGCTAATTATTACTAATTGACACTATTTATTACTAATTAGTGCTAATTATTACTAATTACCATTAATTATTACAATTTATAGGTATTTATTACTAGTTATTCCTAATTAATACTAATTATTACTAATGAATAATAATTAATACAAATTAAAAATAATTAATATTACTTATAACAAAATATTATATATTAATGATAGTTGAACCAAATTATTACAAATTAATATTTTTTTCATTAAAATAAATAGTTAAATCATTATGAAACAAGAGATTTGTAAAAATAGATAATGCAAAAAAACTATCTACTTCTAATTAAATTTAATTATCGCAAATTAATAATAATTATAAGTAATAAAAAATAAAATGAATAAACTAGAAAATAAATGTAATAAATTAATAACATAAAACAAAATCACTCGTATGATGCCAGGCCAAAAAATCCGTCTAATGTAAAATTTGAAACATTATAAAATTTAATAAAAATATGAGTAGAGAGGGATAGTGGGTTGAGAATGATGTGAAATGGGAAAAAATCAGATTATGGTATATAGAGGTTAAATTATTTGTGATGGGAATCCCATCGCAAATAGTACTCTTTTATACAGGACCCGTTACCGATGCTAGCACCCATTATAAATTAGTGGTGGCTTTTAAAAATGTTTTTATAATGGGACCCATCGCAAATACGTATATACCGACATATTATTTTCACCAAGAGATGTATCCCATAAAAAAATTTATTTACAAAGGGTCTCATCACAAATTCTAAGTCTCATTGAAATGGTCTATTCGATGGGACATGTCCCAAATACCTACCTATTAATATATTATTTGTGACGGGAGATAAATCCCATTGAAAATACTATAAATCACTAAATGGGATTTTCGACGGGTGTGACAACACATAGCAATTATGATTCCCATGGTATGGCGTGCATTGTGCAGCATACCATTTGAGACGGGATTCGTATTCACATCATAAATAATTATTTATTTTTTGATTGGAGAAGGGTCCCATCACAAATAGTAACTCCTGATGAATCTTTTGCAATGGAACCCCTCCCCATCGCAAATAACCTTTTTTGTTGTGACTTTTCCGTGACACTGATATAAATATAAAATCATCATCAAATATTATAAAATCTTGTAATCCTTGAAATATTACAACATAATGTATTTCTGGTATAGTATATCAAGAGATAAATATTCACAGAATGTAATGAAACCTGATGACATCATAAGACATTTGACTCCAACTAAAATAACATTATGCCCTTTATATGTTTAGGGGAGTCTAAGAGTGACCTACTCATTCCAAACCCTCTCAGGAAGCACTGCCCTAGGTTAAATGGCATCGATGATGACCCCTCCTCCTCAGGGGAGGGGCATGATCTCTTGCATGGGGGTTTTCCTCCAGTGTGAAGCTCTTTTTCCCCAGTATAGAGGTTACTCCGAAGGTCCCAAGAATCTTCAACGGCTATCCAGTGATTCTGGTTTCTTCTCATGAATTCTCCGATGCCTTGTCACTTCTTTCCACGGCTCTGAATGTAATGTTTGTTCGACGATGACATTTGGTGGAATTGTTCAACATGTACGCTAACGAGTCATGGGGGTTAGGTCATCATGCGGTTTTCGGTTATCTTGGGCTGTGACAATTTATAATTTTCCTCACTGATGAGGAAGATTTGGTTATGGCGTGGTCCCGTGCAAGCATATCCTCTCGAGGGTTTCAGTTCCACCTACATCACTGGGCATATGACGTGCACATGAATGGCTACTCCTCTTCTTCAGTAATCTAGATACATCTTCCAGGATTAACGCTACCATTCCAAAATCTGGCTCTCCTGTGTTCAATAGCTATTTCAATTGGTTGTTTCCTTTGTCCTGATCAGCGGACTGATTCTATGCTGCACCCGATTGTGGAACATATTTACATCGAAATGGACCTCTCCAGGCCTCCTCCGGATAGGTTTTCGATCGTGGTTGAGGGACAATATAGGTATGCTCAAAATATTCTCAATGAATTGCGGTCATTGTTCTATTCCATCTGCAATAGGCAGGGATACTATTTTTAGGAGTGCTGTAAGAGGTCAATGGTGATGGTTTCAGTGGAAATTCCAGTGGCAGATGAAGGAGTCACAATACAGGTTGAGGGTGGGGGTGCTTGCCTTGTCGAAGGATCAATCTCTGTTATGTGCAAATAGGGGTTCAGGGAGGTGTTGTCTACTACTCTTATCCAGGATGAGGATAATGGTGTCGTACAAGAGCATGAGTCTGCTGTTCAATAGGGGGTGGAGATTCCTCAGATATCCACCCCCTCTGCGGATTCCCCTTATGCATTGGGGAGGGGGACATGATCAGTCATGAAGGCTACAGCTAAGGTCTCTGGTCCTCAAGAAGATGCGGTTTTTGATCATCTATGGAAGGATCTGGGTGGAGTTCATACATCCATTTTCTTGGGAACTACTTGTAGGGGACTTGAGGCTGAGGCAGTGGAGAGTAATTTTCACCCTATAGTTGATTCTGCATGGCCGGTGGCCCTGTCCAGTGTTCTGGCCAAGGATTGGGAGGACCAGAACCCTTAGTCTCAATTCAGGGGTTGAGTTTTAGAGTATTCTATGAGTTTATAGAATCTCAGGCAGTCCTCGAAGGTTGTCATATCCTATGCTGAGATGGTCAAGGCTGGCGGAATGTCTTCCCTCTCTCTTAACTGTTTTGCAGTATTTGATGATGAAGAGAATCCTGAGGTTGAGGTAAGGGATGAAGTTGAGGCCGATAGGAAGTCTGATCCGGAGTCCCCAGAGGTGCCAATTGAAGTGGAACTATCAGAGGATTATATCAGACTATCCTCTATGAAAGGGAAAAACACCATATTTGACTTGGATGGGTTTATAATTCAATCTCATAAGGAAAGGAAGAAAAAATATTATTCCTTCTTTCCTATCCCTCCTTTCACTAGATCCTCAAGAAAAAGAAAATTTCCTCAGAAAATTTGTGTCCTTGGTGGTATAGATAATGCCATGGAGAATAATAATGAGGGGTCTTGGTTTTCCATTTTTGAAAATCCTCAGGGGGCTGATACGATGAGGTTTACAGCATCGATGGGGGAATTATGGGATGTTATTATTCATTCTGAGGAAGAAATGATGGAGACAATAGTTCCTTTCAATGCCTTAGAAGAAGACTGTGGGAAGATGTATGAGATAATTCTTTGGGTGGCTACTAGCGAGGTGCAATTGTCATGGATCGACAAGCAAGATCAAATCATGGAAAGAGGGTTTATTGCATGGAAAATAAACATGGATGAGTTATAACATGCATTAAATAAGTTTCTAAGCTGGTTTGAGGATCTCATTACAGAAGATCCGGACAAAGAGGTAATAGGGATTTTATGGAAGCTTTTGTAGAGAAATACTTCTTATTGTCATAAACATGATTTCAATGGCTCGTCTATCTCTTTTGTTGTTTGATGTTGTGATTCCTAGTTGGTCATTGATTCCTTTTTGTAAGGATTACAATCTGCCACAATGTGGTTTTTTAGAAAATAATAAAAATATGATTATTATAATGATTAGGGGAGTCTAATGATGAAATCCATTATTATTTTTTATAATTTCCTTTATGGAATGTGTAATGGGTGTGACATCCTCTATTACATCTATATCTCAAACATAACATTTTTTTGTACTATGAATCAAGATATATAATCCAGAATATTATTTTTCAAATTGTCCCAATAGAAATATAATTTTATTTTTCTATATATATTTCAAAATATATGAAGAATAAAGACTGATAAACTATGAGCATCATACAATACATCCCAAAATACAGTATTGATGATATACATACTGAGTTATTGAACCATATAATTCCATCAAAAGCATGGTTTAACTCAAGATCATTCCTCACATTCTTCTAGAGTTCCACATCATTCTTCAGCACCCCTTTTACCATAATATGGTTGGATGGTTGAATAATCATTGTATAAATATAATATCTATCCACTTTTCTAATGATTTGGAGATCCATATTGTATTCATCCATGAATATTTGACCTATTTCATGAACCATCATGGAAAGCTGTCATGGTGTTTTCTACTCTGAATATCATCCATCTTGTTTTCCTTCCATAACTAGTAATGTATTTTTTGGTCATAATCATTAATAAACACCAACAATCTACATTGGAGGATATTAAATTTTGTGTGTGAATATATAAATAAATATTTTATGAATAATATATATTTCTCACACATTTAACCATAAGGTTATTCCCTCAAAATTTTTAATGCATGATATTTTCAATATAATCTCCAAATCATGAGTATGGTCATTTTTCTCAAGAAATTTCAACTAGAATGATGTATAAGATATCACAATATTATTCGTCATGATTAAATAATATATTCCCTTATTTGATATATATTTATATATCAAGAAATCCTCTCTATTGAAGGAGATTATAACCATTGGTTTAATGAAAAAACATCACTTTAGTTCCATTTAATTTAATTTTATTCATATGTTAAGAAGAACATTGATCCCTTCCAAGAGAACATAGTTATTTATTTTTATATCCATTAAAAATCATAACCAAAAAATTAGGTCTATCCATCCAACCAATGAAAAAAAAATATCTCTATAATCATGTTATTTTAGAAAATTTATCATAAAAATATATCATTGAAGGATCCACTGATATACCATCATTTGAGATTATATAACCCCATAATGAATCATTCTATATCCCATGTTCACACATTCAAAATTATGTATACAGATTCTATCCCCACATTTTCATTAGTAAAATCCATAAATAATATGTATACTCTTCCTTTCTCTTATACTATATAATAATATCTTCTATAAATCCAACCACAATATGATTTAAGTAATATCTTTATAATCCAGTCAACAAATCTATGAATATACAACGAGCATCGTTAAGTCATATTAAATCCCAATAAAATCATAATTAACATACCTCACATAGAATATTTTCAAGGATATATCCTCCATTTAGAAAATTAATTAATGATTTCTATATTGAATTTAAATATTATATATGTATTTAGCTTCGCAATTTTTATCAATCATGTCATAAATTTGTGGTAGGGTATAATCGTTTTAAGTAATGCTCTAGTTACCTGAATGGCCCGAAGGCCATAATTTTTATTGATTTTTGAAAACCCCCCTTTAAAGGGATAAAGGGGAACCCTTACAAGCCTCGTAGGCTCAAATATTAGATGAACCGTAGTCTTGAGGAGATTACCTGACCGAAAGGTCATAGGTAATTCAACCAGACTATCAACAAGGAACTGCTCGTCCTCAACATCTGCATCGTGATAGTAGCTCCCCATCTTTGCATGGTTGTCTCGTTTGTCTTCCCATACAAGAAAAGACCATTCTCAAAGGCATATCCATACCCTCCGATTATGAAAAATACATTTTTCTTTACTCTGGTGAGTTATCTTGCTCTGAATTGTCTTTTGTGGATGATTCTTTTTTTTTGAATCTTTCTAAGGCAACTGTATGTGGCCCAAAGGCCTTGAGGTGGCCTGATGGCCTTAATGGCTGCCCGAAATCCCAACTGAACTGTAGGCCTGGGTGGCTGGAAAGCCTTAAGGACTCCATGAACAAATTGATGGCCCAAGTAGAATAGTTCCAGCTACTATATTACTAAATAATACCTGCAACAGTTCATGCTCCAGTACCCACTGAGTTTACATTTCTACTACAGTACCTACATATTGTACAACCTTTTATAGTACCACACATTGTACAATACTACTACAGGGCCTTATATAGTATTTATATAGTAACCTCATAAATATGTATATCTCTGGTTTTTACCATGGGTCTCATATATTCACTTAAAGATACCTCACCAACTGTGCTGAGGCTCATGTGCTGTAAATTCTGTAGTTATGTTATAGATAATCCATGAATATCTTCATAGATCAAATTTTCTTCTTACGAATAAGTATATGTGTTTCCAATAGTGATTCAAATGAGTGTATGAATACCTTATATATATTATCCTAAAAATTCCTTTTCAATTCCTTCAACTCAATTGGGGACATTTCTTATGTATTCTTTGAAATATGTGTAGAAACTTATATGAGTTCTATTGAAAACTCAAATTCATGATCCAATGGAAGAACTGGATCTCCATCCTCAAATATACTTTCTTATTCCCAAAAATTAATCAAATTATTAATATTTAATTTCTTCTCAATCATTTGAGATAAATATCTCCCACGAATATGCACAAAATCTAGAATAATAGAATTAATTGTCATTGGAAATCAAAGTTTAACCTAGCTGCAACATATGATCTGCATATTACTCAAAACATAAAATGTGACCTCTCTTATTTGTAAATTGATATGATATCTATATAAATATTCATATTAATTTTTTATAATATAATAAAATTCCAGAAAAGGATGAATTCAATCATTTTACAAGGTCACCATATCAAAAGTTTAAACCGGAAATCTATAACTCTCAAGAGAATGATAGGTGGTATATAAAAAACACGATCCACATCAGCAGTTGAAATATTATAAACACCTATTTTTTTATTATAATTCCCAAATATTAGTTCATTGAATCATATAATGAATAAATATCTCAGTCTTAGGACGTTGAACTTTTTGTTGTGTGATAGGAAAACAATTATTTCTTTATATGAACCTCATGATTTTAAATGGGAAATAGTTATTTTATTCCATTAAATTTCATAGATAAAAAATATCCTCATTATATTGAGAAACTTCTCTAGGAATTTCTTTCCACATTATTGGAATTCAAGAAATTTATTTCCCTTTTCCCCATGGTCTTCAAGATCTAATATTTCATAAACATCTATATTTACTTTATTTGGGGAATTGGGTAATTCACCTATAATGAGGTTATTAATCATCTATTATAGTATATGATAAATCATAATAATAGAAAATTATATCCCATATCCAATTTCCTTTGGTTCCTTATGACTATAGTCACTACATTGGCCATCACATTTTTTGTTCACACAATTCCTCCTGATTAAATCTATTGACTAAAACAAAAAAACATTACATTACTACTGAAAATATATACTAAGTAAATAACTATTTGATTATAAAGATCCTTATTATGGTTTCATAAATTATGATATTATATATAAATCCATTACACAATGTATTCATCTCACTTCACTATAGTTTATCATAGGTTTTTGTGGTTTTTATCCCTTCATTTATCATAATGGTTTATAATGAGAAATTTATGTAACCAAATAATATCTCTTGGGGTGTTTATTGTAAACTATTTATTCTTAGTTCCACTCATCCTACAGTAATTAAAGGAATATTTGATAATATAGTATCCTTTTTTCAGTTTATTACACCTATTTCAATCTATTCCATTACCGCATCTACATTACAATATCGATAAAATTATCTAATTTCTAGGAAATCATATTATTTATACTATAAAAACCTAGAGTATGATATCATAACCACATAATTATATATAGGGTCTTAAATAAGGATCTCAAATCCTAATCTCCAAAAATAACTAATCCCTACATTGATAAAATAATATGTGACCTAAGAATTACATAAAAAATATTTGATCATTTGAGATAAAAATTCAATAAATCTCTTATTAATACATTACTCAAAACAAGACAGATATAGTTTATTTGAAAATTATATATATAAACTATATATTCCATGAAATGTTTGAAAAATCTCTAATAAAACTCTTCCAACATTATACCATTTTCAAATGTACTAATCCCAAAACTATTCATTATAAATTGAGGAAAATTGAAACATAGGAACTGTTGATATCATATTCTCCAAATGTTTAAATCGAAGATATAAAAATCGATGATCATAAAAGATAATTAGATCAGTATAAGGGTTTGTTAATATGAACATAACTTACAAATTTCATACCCAACTAGTTAATGATCATTAATCATGAATCATGGCATAAGGATTTTTCATTAAAAAAATATTTCTTAGGTGTGTGGAATCATAAATAAGAAATCATGATCCACTAGAACATATATTAAGAATAAGACATATGTTTTTGGACTAAAAATTAACTCAAAAAATGATATCCTAACTCAAGGCCCAAAAATAAGACTATCATAGTGTATTATGTCTACAAAAATTTTAAACATTTCAATTGTCAAGATTCACTCCCAATACTATCATAATTAGTAGAGCCCCATATTAAACTATGTTCTCTCCCAATTATTGTCTATATTATATCATCAAATTTCTATTTTTACCAAATTAATTAGAGGAATATAAAATGTTGAGTCCACCTATAACATAATTAAATCGATAAAAATGTGTGTCGCAATACCATTAAAACATTTATAATATGATATTAGTATATCTCATGTAAAAGAAATATGTTTATAAAAGACATCATCATTTTTTCATACAATAAACCATGGAGAATAACTTTTTCTCACAGAGATATTCCCATAACATATTTAACCCTTAAGAAATAAATAGTTTTCATTGAATTGTCCATAAATAATTTTCATCATCATCCATCCATATAATGAATTTGTATGGAATCATGAGATCATATCTATAGTTAAGTATACTAATACTTAATCGATATTTACAAAGATGAAAAATTAACGTAGAAGGCCATCTTAAAATTTCTATGAAAATAAAGAAAATAACATATTTATTTTATATCATTAATTTTAAAAAAATTTCAAAAAAAATTAAAAACAATAAATTAAAATATAAATGTAAACATAAAATTTATGTTTTAAATAAAATAATCGTGATGATGTTGAGAATATTTTTTTTGCTGTTAATGATAACATAAATATTTCTTTCACATTTTTTGTAAAATGTAAAAAATTAAATCATTGATTTTTATGAATAATTACATTTTAAAAAATTGAATAAAAATAATATTATTTTTTAACAATACCATTAGTAAATATTTCAACAAAAAAAAGAATGATTTGGGAAAATATTAACTAACATGGATATGGGAAAATTTTGTTTACCGAATTTCAAAATAGGGGTCGTTTTTCTTAAAAAATTGTAATCAACATTTTTACAAACCAAAGAGATTTAAATGTTACTAATATGTAATAATTAATGGAATAAAAATAGGTTATGAAAACATTTTACGGTTAAAAAATAAGGATCAAATTATTTTCATCAATGAATGTTTAAAATAAACAATCCATGAAAGAATTGAGATTGTAACATAAACCCGTACCTTCGGTACCATCTTACATAATAATCATTAAAACCTACTATATAAAAATTATTGGAAAATTAGAAATTTTTCAAAAAAATATATTCATATAAATATAACTTTTTATCAATTAGTTATAATTTTCAATAAGTATATTATAAATCATTATTCATTAAAATATTTTTTTTAAAAAAGTGGACTATTATCCATGCATGTTTTTTTCAATGGTTCCAATCCATAGACTGTGGTCATCATTGAATCATCTATATAATTTTTTCCCATTTCATAATAATCATAATTATTTTTTATATATTGGTTCATAATCATTCATATATTGTAGCGATGACTGATGAATTACATCACTTCATTTAGATGGTAGTTCGTAGAAACACACAAGTGATGTTTCCTATTTTCAATGAATGGAAGGAAAAAAGGTATATACTTATTTACAATTAAAGAATAAGAAATATATAAAAATGAATTCTATAATAATAAAATTTATTCTTATGATAATCCATGTAAATTTGAAATTAAAATAGAATTACATCGCATCGGGAAGGTGGTTATCCACACATACACATAGACAATATTTTCCGTTTCCAATTTATGAAAATGAGTTAAAAATAGATATTAAAATTAAAAATCATATAATTTAAATAAATATAATTGTTCCATATTTTTACAATGATTATATAATATTTTTAGGTTTCATATGTTAAGTGAAACCTCAAAAATATCCGTAAGAATTGACACATCTTATTTGGTATCCTCCATTAAAAAGAAACTTGTTGATTTTAGGGTGGATATTTTGGTATGTAGATAACCAAATTTTATCATTTTAATAATGTTTTTATAGTGATGAAATAGATATTTGTGGATGTAATGGGATCATGTTTTTTGGACAAAAAGGGACAAGAGGTTCCCATTTTTAAGCGAGGAGAATGGAACTGCTATAAATTATTAGAAAGTTTAAAAATAATATTATCAAAATAAAGTAAAAGTGGTACCAAATCATCCAAATTTTAACGATAAGATAATTTTGTGTCTAAAAAACTAAACCCATAGAATATAGTGTATTTTTTTCTTATTTTAACCATACTCTCTTTAGCCTATCCCTAATTAAGCATGTTAACCTTTACCTTATTAAGGAATTTTTTACCTTGTTTAATATTCATAATGAGCAAAATGAAAATGGAACTATTGTAGAATATATAAATTATGAATTCATGTATTGAATTTTTTAATACACTACACTTATGTTGGTTGTAGAAAATCATTTTATAATAATTGTGCAAAATGAAATGGAAACTTTTTTTTAGAAAAATAATTATAAGAAAAAATGTGATTTTTTCTTACTCTGATCCGAGTAGTAACCATTATATGAATATGAAAACATTTTATTGATAATATTATATAAATATTTCCTCCAGAAATTCATCCAAATTTATTAATTTATTTTATTAATAAATAAACACATTATTTGCATAAAATTATATTTTTTAGAACCAATCTTTTATACCTTCAAATGATTTAAGTTTCATTTCTATACATTAGATAACCATTGAATTAATTATATATTTTTTAATGTATAATTTTTCATTCATAATTGTCAAATCCATAAATGTCAAATTGAATTGTAATAAATATAACATTTAATAAAAATATTTAATCATTATATCATGGTACGTTTAAACTAGTTGTAGAATGTACAAAACACTCTCAAAGAAATCAATATTATTTAAAGATATAAATTTTATACAATATAGGTATGTCAAGTCATAAAATATCTATAGGGTGTACCCAAAAAATACACCAACCTTTCACCATTAATTGGGCACATTAGTTCACCAACATGGTTGGCTCACACAAATATAAAATTCATTCCCTGACAATTAATAATTCTATTTTGATTGAACACCCCATTCACAGAGTCACCACATTATTTTAATTAACCTCGTTTTAATAATTCAAAAGGACATATTTCATAATTTTTTATAAATAAATTATTGGATCTGACTCATAACTAAAGTGAAAATGTAAATTACAACTGAATTAATTAGTTAGAAAAATACGAATTTATAATTCCTTAAAAAATCACCAATAAAACCACTAGATCATTGATGGATTACATATGAAATTTTAATTAGAATAACATGCCACTATATTATCTATGTTATGTAACCTATATTGTGGTGCATTTCCTACATGTACGCACCTTCTCCCATCCTAGACCATCCTCCATTAATTTTCATCATCATTTATTTTGGAAGAGTTAAAAAATATAATTATATTATTTGACATATGAAAGGACAATAAAATCATGTTAAATAACTCACATATACGAAAATGGTATTTCTGAACTCGTATTATTGAGATTATTATCCATCATAAGAATATCAATATGCATTCCATGAAAAACACTAAAAACTGTGATACCCACTAAATACAAACCTTGAACGTCACAAAATTTAAGGATACTAATATGAGATAAAAAATATAGAGAATTAAAAAATTATACATATAAGTATCTAATGGAATAAAATAATTTAAAATGTTATAAAATAAATATAGTTATTTGATTAGTACCGACTAGAATCCCATAACCCCTTACCAATCATGATAACTAAAATAATATTTTGACCTTTAGATTCCATTTATGAATACACCCTAACTATATCAATCAAAAATTATATGACCACTATAAATTTAATTAACTAAAGGATAAATTTAATTGAGTGATATATTTATATTATTGTCAATACAGAATTACAATTTTCAATCAAAGAAGTAAACTCCAAGTAAAATCTATGAGTTTTATTATGAAACATAAAATAAAGGTAATTAGCTGCTAAGTTATTCTCTTTAAAAACACATAAGATAATTTATTGTAGATAAATCATCATGTATGAATATACTAGAAGAAACATATTTAGATACCTACATCATTAGTAATTCAAATTAAAAAAAATATGTGTGGAACATTTAAATTAATATATCTTAAATAATGTTTAAAGAAAATGAGAAAACCATTTTTGAAGCATAATTCATAAATTAAGTAAATATTTAATTTTAAATGTTAACATAGAATTATTCTAACAACCATAATATATTAAATTCACCATCAATTTTTTAGAAAACTCCATACATAATTGTCTCTATTAACAAATTAATATGTGAACCATCCCATATCCATGCTTCCCATGAATAATTAATTCCTAGCCTGATCATATTCAATAATTATAATTTATTAATTATATAAGATATTATTTATTATTTAAAATAATCAAATAATTTAATAAAATATTAATCTATCAATTGAACTATTACGTTATACATTGATTAGATATTCTATAATCATTATAATTCCCAACAAAATTTCAATTCCACCTCCTTCATTATCTATCATATCAATTAATAATAAATAGATATATATAAAAAAATTTCTTAGAATTTTCACATAATTTCATATTTTGACAATAATGAAATATATTAATCAAAACATACATAAAACACTATATATAGTGAATTTACAAAATACATTTTTACAATTAGCTAAAAAATGGATTAAAATTATTAGTGTAGCTTATATTATTAAATCTTGAACAATGTTTTCTGGTTAATATAGAAATTAGTAATGAAATTATAAAACATTTTATACCATACATGCTTCATATGTAAATTAGTTGAGTAAAAATAGGGGATGCGATTTATATATAATATAAAATTATTTGATTGTATGACACCATAAAAAATATAACAAAGTGAAAATTATTAAATAATTAAAAATTTATAAATAAATAAAATTTAATCATATAAAGGTTTTAAACCATTAAAATTAGTTTTCCAAAAATTTTAGTCCACCCATCACATCCATTACTAAGGAAAATATCATTTTCATTTCAATAGAATGGAGAATTTTGTCAATATATTTCAATTCAATAATAACAAAATTTCATGTTTTTTCCAAAAAATAAGAAAAAATCACTAGAATAATTCCAATTTTCTAAAATTTTCATTTAAATTATCATTCAATCATCAACCTAGATTATACGAGATTAATTTAATTTAAAATCGACTTTTTCTGTTAAATGAAAAAAATATACTTGGACTTAAAATACATATATATATATATATAATAAAAATTTATTGTTCAACATCCCATTTCAATATTAAATTAAAACTAATTTTAATTCGTATAGATATAAATTATGAAACAAAAAATACTCAATACTAATGGTGTACCATTAGAATTCCACAAAATTAAACATGGGAAGAAACATTTTAGGATGTGTAAAATGGATATTTTGTGTGCTTTAGTCAAAATTATACATAATGTTTATGAAGAATCAAAAAAGTTTTAAACAAATATCAATATATAAAAGGATAGACACTCAATTAAAAATAATACTACATTTTTTCCCATTTTCCAAAATATAAAAAAATGAATCATTAACAAACACAGATATGTTTACCAAGGTATGATTCCATTTTAATAAAAATAATGATTTATTATATCAAATATGAGATATAAAAATTTACAATTATTCAGTATAACATGTGAATATCCAATTATAATATAGAGATTTGAAGAGTGTATGATTTAAAATCTGAATCCCAATATCAATTCAAATTATTAGAATTTTTGGCATCATTCAAAAAAGATATACCATAAAAGATGATAAAATCAAACAAAAAATAAATAAATATGTATAAAATATTAATCTAAAATATATATTAATTAAACATTTGTAAATATTAAATTCATTAACCAACAATTTAAACAAATTATTATCATTTTATTTTAATCGGGACATCAATCAATTTTTATTTTCAAACATTATCTCTAAAGAGTAAAACAAAATAATATTAACCAAAAAATTATATACTCACACAAACAACAAATAATGAAATACTAAAAAACTAATCAATACAGTTTTAATGAAAGAACCAATTTTAACAAATATATTATAAAATATCCCATTGAAAATATAAATATCTTTAACAAACATTAAAATATAATAAAATATTTATCAACTGTAACATCGTGACTTTAATCGAATGTAAAAACCAATTATATTTTTTAGATTCTTTTAAACCACCAATATAGTGATATCTAAAGGAGTTGAGGAGTTATCAAGGGACTTTGAGGCTTTTTCAGAGCTTGGAGCCCCAAAATGAGATGAAGTGATTGGGCCTTATAGTTAAGAAAAAAATACACTACCCAAACTGCACGGTTTCCCAAATCCATGTGGTTACAGATAGTGGGGTGTGGGGGGCCACATAGTCAGACTAAAACTGTATGAACCTTGAAAATGGTTGTTTAGTGATGCAGAAAATTGTTATAGTGTTATTTTTCATGTTTTTCAAATCATTATAAAAATTTTCTTCCTAACCATGCAAGGTTCCCCTTTGACACAATATCTAGTGCATGACTGGGGCATGTTTTTGCCACCTTGGTGACCCAACTGTTCACTATTTTTGTTGTGGTTAAATTAACCATTTCACCTGTCATTAATGGTTTAATCTAGTTTAAACTTTCATCCTTTTTATAGTGAAATTTTTCTCTTCTCACTCACTCATGGGTTCCTCCTCCCCTATCATTGGGGATTTCGTCTATCTCCTTTATCCAACGACCAAATCCTTCATTGAAGAAAGAAAAACAAATCCATTGGTAAGATCCTTCATCCACTCCATTCTATTTTTAGTCTCATACACACTCAGTTTTACTATTTTTGTTATATGGGTTTTTCCAATTTCATAGGCATTAGGAAGTTTCAGAAATTTCTTAGGTTTTTTTTAATTTTATTCTTTGGTAACTGAATATTAGAGAACTTATAAATTTAGGTAGGTGTGAAAAGTATTTCTCACTCATATATTCTCTTTTAAATAATTATCCATGGTTCTATATTCTAGACCCTTTTAATGATTCATCAATTTTTCTAATAAATTAATTAAATTGGTTTTCAATTTATCATGTGACCATACATTATGATGTAAAGATACGAGGGGTTTTTATCTCATTGTTTTCCACACATTGGGTGTGCCTATATTAATTCCATAAATTCCCATGCCTTGTGCAGATAACCACCATGTTTGTGAGTGTTTGTAGTTGTGATTAATTCAACATATTGTGAATTGAATCAAGAAAAATGATTTGAATATGAATTATTCCCTTGAGATTGATACCCTCTACTTATTGATTTTATGATTATGCTTGATAAATCTATGTTGATGTCATAATCTTTATAATGCATTGGTTAGGTTTGTGAACATTACTTATTCTATAATACTAATGCTAATTCCTTATGATTATGGTTGTATTCAACTATATGTGCTTATTTCATAGTACCTATTAATCATTCTTTGTTTACTTGATCTTATGATTGTTGTCAATTCATTATGCCATATTAATGTATTGAATTCTATGTATTTTATAGTTGTTATATTTTCATATCGGAATTTATATTGAAAGAATTTGATTATATATATGATATAGCTTGTGATATTTTTTTTTTGTTTCACTTTTGAACTACTGTGATCTGTGAGAGAACATGGGTCCCAATTTAAGGATGCCTTGGTGGGATTATCCATGTTAGGTTTGGATTTACATGACTCACCAAGTGAAATAACTTGGATATCCCTATATGGTATCTTCTTGTTGATTTTACATACACATGAGTGACTCTGGTTCCCTAGGGGACAAACTGAAGATGGAATCGTCGGCATTATGGATATACCATTCATTGGGTGATACCAAGTCCCCTATGCAAGATACATGGTATGTACTCAAAGTCACCATTCTATGTGTGATACAAGGGATGCCTATATGGGTGTCAATGGATGGAGTCAGTGTCATTAGTTCTATTAGAGAAACAATTAGCTACCCATGGGATTATTTTTATACTTCTTAACAAAATATTGTGATGCCACCATTGGTATTCAAAGATGTATTTGTTATAACGTTTGTGATGTTCTTTTTAAAATTCAGATCATATTGGTATGATGACATGGAAATGTGACCACCATGAAATATCAGATGATTTGTGTCAGCATGACTTAGATACATGTGAAACTATCCCTTTCATACATAATATTATAGTCCTATGTACCAAATTTTAGACATTTTTCATAGGATAATGTTGGTGGTATCAATGATGTGTCCAATTTTGAACACAGATAGAATAATTTATTTATTTATTTAGGTAATTCCATTTATTTTTTTTTCACATTGGTTTTTAATTCATTACATGAAATATAATCACCTAGTAACCATTGTTGGTGGCCTACTGATATTGTATCTCACTCTCTACATAGGCAACCCATGGCACTCAAGAGGCTTTATGCTTGCAAGTATAGATAATAGGAAGCGTTCGGCTCTAACACATGATTTATTTAAAATCAGATGATGGAGATTAGAGGAAGAGGACTTATCCTATACTCAAGAATCTTTTTTATAAGTTCTTGGTCATTTATTCAATTTTTTAAATTCCTAATACTGCATGTGTCCCTTGTTCCTCAGATACTCTCAATATTAACGAATCATGATTATCATCATCAATATTATCATTATTGTTATTCAGGTAACAAAATTTATTTATTTTCTATTTCCTAGTTTATCACTAATATTTTTGACATTGTCTATTTCTTATATATGATTATTTTATTTAATATCTATTATTTACTATTGTGCATAATCTGATCTATGAAGGAATTTTCTACCCAAAGACATGAAATTGGTCCTCAATATAAGACAGAAACCACTTGTATCCATAGAGGCTCGCATGAGGTCTTCTGGCCCACTACCTCGAAGAACCATTGTGTTCGACCTTGGTTGGGGGGATACAATGTGGTATTAAAGATCAGTTACTTTTTTCATAATATTTGGGTCAGACCGGAAGCTAGGATTTTATATTTTTATGATGATCCTATGATGGGGAGTACCTAACCCATATACGGTGGAAAACCAAATATCATGGTATAAGTAAATGGTGCCATTGATTATGGTGTTGCAGTTTCATGGATTTCACCATTGGGTGAAAAACCTGTTTTGTGATATTATTATGTTTTGATATTATTGATATGAGTTGTTTAGCCTTGTAGTAATGATATAAGGGACTATTAAATAATCGATGATATTAGGTAGTCATTAGAATTATAATGCTATTCATTTTTTCATTCCATATTTAAATTCATAGTGCATTTTCTATATTTCATTTGAATGTTGTTTGTAAGTTGTTTGTTTATGACATATAGTGCCTATATTGTTATATATATCAATGTTCACTTCTTATTTCATAGCTAAACATATTATAGTTAGTATCTATTGGTATAAAAATTTCAATATATGAGGTGTATGAACCCTAATAAATTAGAATTGGTGAACCAACTAATTTATGAAATTAATGGAAATGAGAATATATAATTAAATTATATTGAATACCACTATTAAAATGAAATGGTCACTTTATAATAGAAATGTGAGACTTGGACCCTTCCCAACCATTAAAATGGGTAGTCATCCATGTCATTTGATATACTTCTATGAAATTTTATTTACCAATCTGGCCTTTCATTTGGAGGAGGTAGAAAAGTGTGTCTTATTTGTCAAAGGATTTGGTATATTTCCCGTAATTATCTTCTTTAGTACATCTTATAAATCATATATTAGGTGTATGAATGGAAATTAAAGAGTTATTCCACCACGAAACCCCCATTTTTTACACTAAGAGATTGTAGATGAGAATAGTGAAAGGGTGGAGGACCATAATCCACCCTTAGTTCCTAATGTATTTCCACATGTGGATCCTCCTAATGATATTACACTATGTTCCAATTCTTAGATTTATGAATGTTTCCTTCATTTAATGAAATACAATCAGAGTGCTCGCAGGCCTTCCCCAACCATTTCATAGCTGAATCCATACATTTAGTAGCACAATCCCCCACCATCTCGAGAGAAGGAGGACCCTAGGCTACCGAGACATGGCCAGATACCATGGTATCAATATTAGACCATCATGAGATTCCACCATATAAGAGGGGAATGCTAACGACTTACATGTTATTGTATTCCACAAAGCATCAGTGGGGTGTCATATCACATACGGAATGTCGTCGAGGTATCTTCCCGGAAAACATCCTAACATCCTTCAAAGATAACATATTCCCACAAACTCTGAGGGTGGACCATGCTAGGGAGTTCATGCATCTTCTGTAGGCAATGATGATTATGTTATATTATTCTTCTCTATTAATCAAGTATTAGTTTTTTTTCCATCTCTGAATGGTGATGAGTTGATGAATGTGATGATATTTTGTCACATTCTTTGATATGTTTTCATATAAGGTGAACGTATTTTGGTTGAATACCCATAAAATGTTAGTAAACAAAACCATTCTTATATAATGGGATCTCATAGAATCTAGTTATGTGAGAAAGGATGGTTATTTTTTGATGTCTATTGATAGTTAATCAAGTAGTAGAAAGCATTTGTTTTTGATGGTTTACATGGGTGTAGCTCTAGTTAGCTGTCATCCACTGTCAAAATTGTATTCTGCCACCATTGTGGAAGTCCATTCTATATGAGGAATCAATGCATGTGGATCCAAATAGAGTCTCGGGATTGTGGCCTGGTAGGTCTCCTTAATTACATCATCCTATATTTTCCTCTATCATCCCATGAGATAGAATAGTGCCAACACATCTATGAAATAAATTAAACATGATTCTACAATATATTTTTATTTTTTATTCTACTATTTGATTAGGTTTATTTGGTAGTGTTCATATCTGAGTCATTCATGCCTCAGATCATCAGCATAATTGGGTGGATCTACTCCGGTAAGTTAAGAAGTATATCATGTACATGATTTAGCCCATGTATATATAGTGTAGCCTATGCCTGAGGAGCAGAGTGCATGGCTATTTATGGTTATATTTACCATTCTAGATACCTCTACTTTAGACTCATCCCTTTCGTATTTAGGTTCATCACACACTTTTATATCAATTGTGTTTTTGTAATGTATTGGCCCAACAATGTATTACTTTTATGGTTTCATATATTTCGATATACTATAAAGGGTCATAATTGGGGGATTATGCCAGTATATGGTGTTCCCCCAAGAAATTTTTTGTGGCAATTTCTTTTGGAGTTTCTCCATCATCCAAATGACTATATTTTACATTACTACCGATATGGATAGGCTTGTGCATTATCAATCACATGTGGATTTATATAACCGATGGGAATCATTTAAATCACCCTAGGATAGCATGCATATTCAAGAGTGAATATGATATCCATGAATGTCAAGATTGATACAATAATACTGGGATATACAGAGTAATGTACCACATGGAATTTCATTTAATGAGTGATTTGGTGATGTAGTTAATATTATTCCATCCTATTCTAGATTGTTTTAGGTATGTCTTCATTAACGATTTATCTAGATTACCTGATCAAAGTGAGGTTGAGTTAGCTATTGATCTAGATCCTGTTGTGACATGACTGTCCATCCCACTATATAATGTGGCACCTATAGATCTCTAGTTATATAAGAATATTTTTGAAGATCCAGCAATATTGGGTTTCCGAAGACCAAACACATTACCATAAGGTTCACCAGTACTTTTCACCAAAAAGGATGATTGTAACCTCATATTGTGATTGGATTACCACAAACTAAACCATTATATGATAAGGAACTGATATAAGTTACTTTGTATGGAATAAAACTTTTCCTATATCTTAGGAGGAAATATTTTCTCTAACATCGATTTAAGGTCGAGATACCATTAGGCGTGAGTGGGACCATAATACATAACAAAAATAATATTTTGGATGAGGTACGGCTTGTATAAGTATATGGTCAATCAATTATATCTGAAAAACACATTCGTAGTTTTTATGGCCTTTATTAATAGGTTTTTCCACCCATATCATTATTCCATTTTATTAGTAATCATAGATGATATATTAGTGTTTTCATTGAATAAACATAACCATTTCAACCATATTGAGATCATTGTGAGTATAATAATTAGGAACCATCTATATGTGAAAATAAAAAAACCATTATTATATTAAAATGGTTTAATTTTTAGGTCATATCATATTAGAGACATGTGTATCTATTGTACGAGATATTGTGAGAAATATGGTATCATTGAATTAGCCCATTAATTTAATTCTTATATGAATATTTTTAGTGATATATGTCTATTATGGACGGTTCAGTCAGGACTTATAATACATATATTTAGCTCTTATGACCAAGATTATGAATGTTTTATAGTTTTTATGGTCTGAAGACTATATGAATTATATTTAGGAGTTAAAGGAAAAACTCAAATCAATGATGATCTTAACACCACCAGAGATGAGGAGAAGTGATACAATTTAATGAGATGCCCCGAGAATCATGTTGGGTGTATTTCTATTATTGGTTAATCCCATAATAGAATATGGATAAAAATGGCTAAGGCCACATGAGTTTAATTATCCTACCAAAAACAATGATATAGTAGTTAGGTTTTATGCTCTAAAATATCAGAGGAACTACTTTTTTGGTGAACTGTTTTTACACAAATAATATGAGTCTCAAATACATCTCCACATAGAGAGAAATGAATCAATGGATGTGCATGTGGGTAGAATAACTACAATTGTTTGACTCTAAAAATTATTAAACAAATGGAATGAGAAATTTCATAGATGAATATTTGAGCCTAAATAATGAGATGCAAGACTTCATGGGGGTCAGAAGTGAGTGGTAGTTAATGGTTCTATTTACGGAGAAGCACATGGAGGATCAAGAATATCATGGGAAACTAGTGTTTGCAGCCATAATAGTGATGCCCTCCCTTATAGAGTGGGTCCATATTAGGTAGTTGTTTTCTACCAAGGGCCTATTTTAGATGGAGAGTGTCATAAGAGTGAACAAACCACTTGGTTTTGTTATGGATGTGAGTGGGACCTTACTCTTCCATGGCTTTGTATGGGTACCTTCTATTATATAGGAAGAGATGATGATAGAATAACATACCTATATTTACAAAGTTTATCCTTATCATACCATGATGCACCAATAAATGGACTCTTTTTAATTGTGTCAGGAAATAAATAGGTATATATGAGGCTTCATCACTCATTTCCCCACCTCTCAGCAAACGAAGGCTGATCACTGGAAACCTATTAGACTTATAAGGCCTCTCCTCATTCCTGAATTGAAATGGAATGATGTCATCATTGATTTTCTGAAAGGAATAAAAAAATCCCCTCATGGAAGCGATGTTGTATGGATGATCGATGATAGTTTGACCAAGGTTTCACACTTTTTACTAATCTTGGAGACCCTCTATATTAATTAGTTATGAAGGATTTACATTCAGTAGATAACGTGAATTCATAATGTTCCCCATAATATCATTCAGATAGGGATGCCTGATTCACATCACTGTTATAGAAAGATATGAAAAAGGAACATGGTTCACATGTGCTCTTGAGTACAACATATCACCCTGAAATTGATGATCTATTTGAGATGATTATATGAGTGTTGGAGGATATGCTTTGAGCATGAATTATTGACGTTATATATATTTGGAGAAAATAATATTCCTCTGGTTGAGTTTTCATAAAAAATATTCCACTCAATGCTCCAGATATATCTATAGGAGGACCTTTATGATAGAGCATTCCATTCACCTCTATTCATGCTTGAGGTTACTAAGGTATCTTTACTGAGTAATCATCTTGTTCTGAATACTTTGTAAAAGTTACATATGTTTCATAAAGAGTGTGGATATAAAATATTCTTGGAATAAGTCATATATCAATTATCAATGTATAACTCTTCAATTTTAGGTATGTAAATATATATTTATCAATTTCTCTCCTAGATTGGGTCATAGACAAATCATGTTACAATGAAATTTATCTTTTCAATACATTTTTTCATTCAAGATAATAGTGAGAGCAGTGATGGTAAACTATTGAGTTTAGCAGCCTCATAGGTATCATTCCATGCACGGTGTCTTCCACATATCTCCTCATTGGGAGTATCATGCAAACCCATCTCATTCATTTGACCATTTGAATGTTGATCTGGAGGCGAATGAGTCATTTTAGGAGCATTAGACATGTATCTTTGATGAATACCATAACCTTCTCTAATGTAGTTATGTTCTTCTAGTCAAGGTGTTAATGTATCATGGATCTGTACATAGAATATCCTGACTATATGAGAATGAAGAAAACTAATTGTACTCAACATTGTTCCCTAATTAAATTATACCACCCTTAGAAGGGTATGATTGGGATGAGTTGTCTTTGTGTGGGGAGGTTGTAACATCCAAATTTTTTTTGAAATGTACAAAACATTATAATTTTTATTAAATTCATTAAAACCACTCTTATAATGATGGCTAGAAATGTCTAGGAGGTAATAGGGGAATCTGGGAATCATTTAGATCCAGAAACCTTGGAAAGTGATTGTAAATATATGCTTCATGGTTAGGAGAAAAAATGCCACCTAGCCCACTTGGTTTCCCTAAAATAGTGAATTTGTAGATACTGTGGTACATACAACCACATGGGTTATATACAACTATGTAACCCCATGAGAATGGATGTGCTATTATATAGATATTTGGGATAGTGGGATTTTAGATAGCTTTTTCATGGTTAGAAAACATTGCACCTAATCCTCTAAGTTGCCTCTTTAAAGCAGTTACCAGTGCAGAGTTGGAACATGGTTTGTCCAACTGTGCGTCTAAATCATGCACCCTTATAGTTGAGGTATAATTTACCATTTTAACCCTATATATTGTTTTTATCCGCCCTCCATTTTCCTTATTATTCCACAGTTGTGTTTTTCACCTTCTCTTCCATGCATGGGAACCTCTACCCCCAATCCATATAATTTTGGACTATAACCATTATCTGAATAAAAAATATATCCTATTTAGAGTTAGTATAAAGACCTAAATAAGATTATTAATCGTATACTGTATATTTCTTCTTTCTAACAACCACTATTTCTCTATATTCAAGAATTTAATTTTTCCATATTTTCATGGAATTTTAATTTTGTCTGATTTCATCCATTTTATATTGTTTTATCTGTTGATAGCAGATGAGTGGAGTGATACTACATTGAGGTAGGAGTTATATATCTTTCTCACTAATTTTTTTAGTTTTCAATGATGATTCCTACTTCCACTCATTGGAACAATCTGTTGATTCTTTTAAAAAATTTAATAATGTAATTAAATTGGATTTCCATGAAATGGTTGACCGTAAATTAGAAAGAAACCCATAAAAGGGTTACTCGTATTGTCTTTGTCCACCACTTGGGGTGTTCCCTTCATAATGGACTAAATTTACATGCCTTTTGTTTATAAACACAATTTCAATGTATGTACACTAGATATTAATTCCATATATTGTTAATTGAATCATTAAAAATGATTTGTCCATTAGTTAGGCCCTTGTGCATTATTACCTCTACATATTACTTATATTCTTATCGTTGAGGCTTCCCTTTTGATTTCATAAGTTTAGTAATTATTATTTTTAGTATTATGCACTTTATTTACGTTATAATCCCTATGATAATTCCTTTTTTATATTATTATATTCCATTGATTAGGCTTATTTCATGTTGTAAAGGGATCATGCCTTACAGTCTAGAGAATATGCTTTTGATTAATGCCTTCTTCCATGTTGAAGTCTTGAATTGTATGAATTGTATAAATATAATCTAGTGATGTAAAAATTTATAATGATAACATGTGATTATATATATGAAATTCCTTATGATATGTGACTTGGTAGATATGTTTTCCCACTCCATGCTAGGAGAGAACATGGGTTATGATTTAAGGACAACATGGATGGTCTCACCATGTTTGAATTGGATTTACATGATCTTCGAGGAGGGATCTACATGAAGAATTTAGATAATAATTACTGAAACCATTTCCTTATGGGAGAAACAGAGTATGGACTCGTTGGAATGATGGATACACCATTCCTTGTGTGATACCTAGCCCCATATTTGAGATACGTGGAATGGACATGGATTCCCTAGTAAATGTGTTATATAAGGGAATCATGTATTGGATTCCTTGGATATACTCAGTGAAAATGGTTCTTTCAGAGACACTTTTAGTGACCAATTATATTCTTTATAGATCACCTTGGACATGATCTGTTCCCCAAAAATGGACAGCAAAGATTTAATTCTTGTTTATTATAATATGTGAGTATTTTTATTCTATAACACTGGTATGATAAAATAAAAATGTGACCACCATGCTACTGAAAAATATTTGTGTCATCCTTCCCTAGATAATTTTTATGATGGACATTGTATACATATTATTACATGCATATGTACCTCAATTAAAAAATCTAGAATATTACAAAGCATGTTGTAAAGGTTTTTTTCCCAATTAGGAACCCAGGCACAACTATTTATTTATTTAATTATTACACTGAATTTATTGTTTTGGTACATGACTTCATTATACATTGAACGAAATGGAATGTTCAAGTCACCCTATGTGGTGGAATACTAATATTTTCTCTAAGAACCTTATTGGGAGGCCCTTGAAACCCATGTTATAACACACATAGATATTGTGAAATATTTTTTAGAATTGCATTAATCTTTTTGATATTTTTTATTACACATAATACTGAGTATGGATTTTTTTGTAGAAAAAAAGTATGTTTCTTTTGCGTTATATGAAACACTATGTTAATAAGGTTATACACACAACACTAGCATAAATTTCGTAATAAGAAACACTATTATTGCCTTCTGTTACACCAAATGTTGAGTTCCTTTGATATATTGTGTTACATGGAAGACCGAGTTTTTCCGATCTATATTATGACATTAAAATATTATAATTTAATATAATGTAAGATATAAAATATCCATAAATTTAGCAGCGATGAATTTAATTAAATAACATATGGAAATATGAGGTTTATAATAAGAATTTATTAGTTGAAAATTAATTTTAAATGAAAATATTTTACCACTGAGTATAGATGGAATAATTTAAATTTTATTCTCATAATGTAGTTCTTTCTTATAAAATTCAAGTAATTACAATTAATGAATGATATTAATGAAATATATGTTATATATTCAATAAATAATTTTATATATTAATTCAATATATTCTATATGCATAATATAATATGAAACCCAATATTATGCATAAAAACCAATATTTTTCAAAAGGAAAATTTTTTCACCTTTTAATGAAGATCCAATTTTAAATCCATTTTTGACACTAATACAATTATTATATGTCAATCTGAACATATTTTTTGAAATTGGAGTATCAAACTTTACATTTTTATAATTTTTGGTATTTTTCTAATATGGTTACTTATTTTGATGAATAGTAAAAAATATTAAATTTTATTTGAATACATCATTTTCATTGAAATAATTTATATTGTATAGTTATTTTTTTTATTTTTTAGAGTATAATTATATAAAATTTTACTCAGTTAAAATTATTTAGTTCATTGGAATCGATTTTACAATGAATTTCGATATAAAAACATTTCAATCTCTTTCATGTTTTACCTTTACTAACATGTTTTCTCACCGCAATAGCAGAATTAATTTTAATTTATATTCCACCAATTAGGTGTTTTGAAGATGGAAATTTTGATTCCATATATTTAACCATAATTTATAAATTATGAAAGTAGGGAACTTATATTTTTCGACATTTTGTATTGTTGCTTAGTAATATTGTTTATTACCAATGTTATGGGTAAATTAGGTAATTAAAGGTAAAAATAATGTTATAACTAAAATGTAATTACCCAAAGTAATTTATTATTTTAATTAGATGAGTGTGAGATGACTAAAATATTCCATGAGATGATATTATTTGAATTTGGATCCACTTTGGGGACTTTAACAATTTTAAAAATTTATATTTTTAGGAAATAGATTTTGTCATCCTTTTGTTTTTAACAATTGAAATATCTTTAATATGGTTATATAAGGGTTGTTTTTGGATATAATTGGTTTTTAGAAAAAAAATATTTCTTTATACATCATGTTAATTTATTTATTATTATTAGGAAATAAATAATAACATTAAATGGTGACACATTTATGATAGTGTAATTATTTAATTAATTATAGAATTAAAAAAATGATAATAAGAAATTTAAAATAAATATAATTTAAAATAATTGATTACATATACTAATTGTATAGATTAATTTGAAATTTTAGGGATATTTTTTATAATTTGGTACTATGATATCATGTTGTTATGATATGTTTAAATAGTCAATAACTAAATATTGCCAAAATTAACAATTTTTTATATTTTAAAATATCAAATATTTTATTAAATGATATAAAATTTATTAAAATATAATATTAGGCAAACTAAATGTGATAAGTCCCAAAATTTCATAAATAGATAATTTATGGTATGTTTTTTATATTATAGTAACTATATAAACCCATAAGTAGTAAAATCTCATATTGTCATAATAAGAGTTAAAGAGATTAATTAAGGGATAAATCCTAATGATCAGGGTAATAATACTCCCTAAGAATTTGGAAAATTTATTTTTTGGTACTATTTAAATCAATTCACATCTTATATTTGGAATAACTCACTTTGGAGGCATATGGAACTACAAAGTAATTTATACTAATTTAATATTTTAAGTGATTATAAGAGTGCCTCTCCACTCTCTTGAAAATGGGCATAACTCTTTTTTTATTCACCAAAATAAATCCATTTGGCTCAGAAAACATTTATATAAGTCTCCTAAAAACATCCCTCCCTTAATCTGATAATTCTAACTTTTTTCATAATCCCAACCAATTAGTTCCTTTTTTAAAATCAATTAGATATACCAAAAGAATATGTAACGTTTGGTAATGAATGTTTTTATTTTTTTTATTCCTTAATCTCCTTAATTATTTTTATTTAATTTTTTAAGAATAACCAATTTTTCGTCAATATAGTGGGATGTTTTTATATTATGGGTTACACCTACACTCTCACACACTTTCTTTTATTGGGTAATAAACCTACATTTCTTGTGTACAGTGAATTACGCTCTCACGAAATGATGTTGTTTTTTCTATTACTACCTCTATTTGTTGGGAATTATGATGGACACTATATTTTAATATGACATATAATATATAAATCATATTATTATACTTTATAAATTATAATATCATTAAAAACATTTACGATCAAATATTTTGGGAAAATATTAACATCGCTTCAGCTTATGTATGACTTACAATCTCCATGGTGTGATGGAATTCATTATTTACATATATTTCATGGTTGGTAAAAAGAATGAATTATTATAAATATATATGTTTTATATGATAGAAAAATGATTTCTAATGATAATATGTCACATAATTTCCTTTCATTTAACCTGAAAAGAAAATCAAAACAACATTCATCCGTACGTATGGCATACATTCTCCATGAACGATGTATTTAATTTCATATAACAACATTTTATAATATTATTATAAATGTTAATATAATAAATATATATGATATATATATCAAATATAACAATTTTTTAATATGCAAATCATTATTTTTATAATAGGATTAAGAATTGAAATTCAAACACACACAAAAAAGACAAAACCGTTATTACCAAAATCGTTACATTAACATGTAATTTTTTAATAAAAAGGTAGTAAAAGGTCATAATCAAATCATATATGATATTTATATATGACTGTCATTATTTTGATGATATATACTAAAAATATATTTATTATATAGAATGTTTGAATTTGTACGAAGGAATTATAGACTTAAGGTATGATAATTTCATCTCGCTTTTTAACTAATTTGAGATACATTCTATATTCACCACTCACATCTTTTATGTGGTGTATATACTGACCTATAAAAATTAATATACTTAATTTATTATATTTAATGATACTAAAATCTTTAATTTCTGTAATTATTTCTTGTGGTTCATGATTCTAATTTTTCTCAAGTAGAAAGTGATTTATGTCTCACTTCTATTTATGTGGGACACATGCCTTATACGCTTATTGATCCTTCTATGTGATGTATATACTAACCCATAATTTGTTTTTCAATATTGGATATTATATTATTTTCATATCCATATAAATATCTTTCTTTCATAGGGAATATTATTCGATTGATTTTAATGTGATGAATATTTTTTTCACAATCTCATCAATATTTGGTATTATATCATTTTAAATTTCTATTGTGTAATATTTATCAACAAATTCAGTTATTTAAAAAAATCAAAAAGGTTTTTCCATTATCCTATAAATATTTAATTTTATTATTACATCTAATTGAATTTTTACTAAATTTTTTAAAGGGATTATTTTTTTCTTTTTATGAACGAGGAACTTATTTGACAATTTGGAAGAATTACATGAATGTTTTTTATCTTATATATCATGAATGTATATATTTGATTTCATGAAACCAAAATGGATTGATGCTTTAAATACAATCTCATAGAGTTTTTTCAAAGGAAATTTTATCTTTTATAATTTATTACCATTTTAAGGAAATAATATTTTTTCAAGGATATTATATTTTTCTCATGAATTATTTACAAATAATATATCAAATGATACTTGTGTTTTATTTGATATATGTTTTTCATGGGAGATATCTCCATTATTCCAATTGATATTTTTTCATTATAATGGAATGTTATTTTTGAATCACATTTCATTCTATGGGTTATGTTATTATTGAATGGTGTTTATGAAAACTATTTATTTTAATGGCTTCTAATATGATGAATGTTTTAGGATTTTTTGGAAAAAATATATGTTTTTAATTATATGATGGGTGGAACATGAATCTCCAACCAATTAATTTGGTAATGATAATTGTTTCATTATCTAAAAGGATACATATGAGAGCATCCCTACCCCATAACAGGATGGTATACATGAGATCATACCAAGATCAATGTAGTGACACTGGTTGTTAGCCCAAGCTTATCATGAAATGATGGTCTTAAAAGGAATCCTAGATAGTGGGTTTTTATATGTTTATGTTTATGCGACTTTTCCATGTCTTATTCA
Source organism: Viscum album (assembly GCA_963277665.1). Lineage (NCBI taxonomy): Eukaryota > Viridiplantae > Streptophyta > Magnoliopsida > Santalales > Viscaceae > Viscum > Viscum album. Next base: position 259,485,941 of record OY728133.1, on the reverse strand, counting down.
TATGTTAGGATCTCACATATTATGATATTTATTTCTTTATGACTCATTCCTTATGAACAGAAAATCATTATTCAATGATTTTTTTTATATTTGATATATAAGGTATGATATTTTAATGATCATGATCGCGTTCTCATACCCTTGTTTTCATGCTATGCTTAAACATTTCTTTTATTTAACCTTAATAGGGATTTGAGATCTCCACTTTCTTATGTATCCCTTCCCATGTTATAATGGAAGGTTTTTAAGTACAATTACTAAGGTAGGAGAGCTTGGTGGAAAACATTAAAGATATTTCACTATGGTAGATGATTTTTGTTCCCTATTTCTAAAGGCACTAAAATAATATGTTATTTGGGTGTCAATTTTTTATGGTTTTTTATTCCTAAAATTTTATGTAAAATCCATGTATGTAAATCTGGGGTCATAATAGTTGGTATCAGAGAAAAAATTTTAGTTAACCATTAAAGAACAGAATTATAAAACCTTAATGAGAACCCTAAGTGAATAACTATGGATAAGTTTAATGATAATGAAATTTTCCTGGAATTTTGGTAATGAATAGATTGAGTGGTTTCTTAGAATAACACCCTTTATGGATACAAAAAGGGGATTCGACTCTAAATAGATACACCTAGGGGTAAAAACACTAAAAAGGTGTATTTCCCATACTCTATAGTAACATGCTACATAAAAAGTTTCCTTGTTGCACACATAGTTTGATACTTCAAAGGGATATTCCATAGGACTTCACAAACTCTTTACAAACCATCATGATGCATTTTAAAATATGTTTTCATTGAATAAAATAAGAAAAAACAATGGTTACAAACATTAAGAAAGGTGTCATAAATGCTTCATTATATATTAAATTTTATTCGATTACATAATTTTTCACTATGATATGTGTTTCATAAATTATGGTTTATGGTTTTATTTATTAGTGGAAACCAGAAGGGACTCAGTTAACATTGAACGTGATGAATTGTTTCATATGTGCATTATGATGGGATGATAACTTTATTCAATTTTTTTTATTATCTCGAATCAAATACCACGATATATTATTAAAAATGATACTTTGGTGATATTCCAAACTTGCAGAATAAGAGTAATATAGGCCTGTGTAAATTCTCACATGGTCTAGAACATAGAGAATAAAAGATTCATTTTCCTGCATGTTAATTAAAATTTAAGAATAACATTTAGTAATTCCTAAAATAGAGGGGAATATGTTATCTCTATGTGAAAAGTGTTTTGGAGTGAACAATTATCATGGAGTTTAATATATCATCTATAGAGAATGAGGGAAATTCCCCAAATAATTCCCTAACATAAAAACATTCTTCTAAAAAATGAAGGAACTATCCGATGATAATCATTAATGTTTTGGGATTGATGTATTCATGTATTTATATTCCAAAATCATGAATGGTGAATTATATAATTATTGATCAGTTTGTGATTTTTTCACTATGGAGTTTAAAGAATATGTTTAATAGTTCTGATGGAAAAGAAAAGTGATTTAATGGAAAGGTGAAATTCATCGGATGAACAAGATTATGAGAAATATAACCATAATTTTTTCCTAATGTTCTGCTAATTATTTTTAGATAAGAGATATGTTTGATATTAATAAAAGAATTTTATTGTACTAGATACCATAGAATTGATAATGTATTTGTTGAAAAAATAAGTTGTTTTATCATGGATAGAGTTTATAGCATTTTTGAGTTCAAGGAATATATCCAACAAAGTTTTTAATAAGTAAAGGAGCATGATTTCAATAAAAATGTTTGGTAATTCAGGTTATTAAAATTTTTAGGAGAATACATGATATATTTATTCACATTTTTGGATTATGACAACCTAGAGACACTTTGTCTTATTGAGGGATCAATGTAATGTTGATTTCATGACCTTCTTTCTAATTCTTTGGATTTTCATTTTTTGGAAGTTCAATAAGGTCATCTATTTATTGAAAATCTAAGCTAAACATTGGATACATTTTCTGAGATTAAATTATTATCTCACCCCTTGAGGATTTATGAGTATTGGATAACATATGATAATAACATTTGTTGGAACTGAAGGTTGATGTATTAGATTATCATGGATCTCATGATCTATTAGTGCTTTAGGAATGGAAAATTTACAGTGTTTTTTGAATAAATAGGCGAGGCAATAAAAAGAGTGAGATTGTGCTAAATCACATAAGTATATCCTATAATTTAAATTATTCAAACATAGGGAAATGATATTAAAACCAAATTGTTTATCCTAGTAACTTATTTTGTGATTAATCAAATGGTCCTTTAGATCATCAAATATTTACATCATTGTGAATGTTAATTTTATCCTACCCATATTCATTATCACTATCCACTATTACGTAATAGTTATATTTATTATCCATGACCGTGTTTTTTTTTCATGGATTGTTTTCATATGTGGAAACCTAATTATGACATACTCTAGGAAACTATTTATTTTTAAACATTAATGATTAAAAATGTTATTTTAGTATTAATTTTTATAATGTGTGTTTCAATGAAAAACATGCAAGTATTAATCATTTAATAACCCACATGAATTTTGAGGGAGAAATTCATTTTTAGGGCTTATTATATACCACCCAATATATTATGCATTTTTTTCAAATTTATTAATTTTTTTCCATATTTTACATTTCATAGAATACTAAATATATTTTTTTACATAAAAAGCACTATGTGTGTATTTCATAATATGAAACACCAAGATATTATTTTGCAATAAATAAAAAAAGCTTATCTTTTGGAATATCAAAAAAATTTCTTTACTAGTGTTATATAAAATGTCAAGTTCTATTGATAGCTTCTATTAAACGAAAGACCGAGTTTCACCGAAAAATAGTACATTCTAAAAATATTACTATTTAATATATAGTAATATACAACCTAGTCATTAAATTTTCATTTATGAGGAGTATTAACTGACTAATTAAAATATATGGTTTATATTATTAATTCATTGGTTAGCAATTAATTATAAAATAAAATATATAACAATTGATTATAAAGGTTTTTTTTATGCCCCCGAAGTCATCTTCTACTAATAAATTAAATTATTTATATTTATTGAATCACATAAATGAAATATATATGTTATATATGAAATCATATATTTATGATATTAATCACATATATTTTATAGAATTATGATAATATCCAACACAATCTTATGCATAAAAACCAATATTTTGAAAAGGGTAATTTTATCGCCTTTAAAAGAAATCACATGATATATATAATTTTTGAAAATTTTATAATTATTTATAATAAAATATAATATTATTTTTTTAAATTATTTTATCTAAATTTACTTTGGTATAATTATATGTATTTTTCTAATGAGATTCCTATTATAATGAACAATGAAAAATAATGAACTGTAATTTTTTTCATATTAATAATTTATAGTTTTTAATTATATGTTATATTGGTAATAAGGTATAATTAGTTATAATTTTTTAATTTAACATGATTAAGGTTATTGGATTCAATTATACATTTCGTTTAGATATATAAACATTTCAGTGTATTTCATATTTTATCTTTAATAAACTATTTTCTCAATACTTCAACGAGATTAATTACAAATTAATTTTATCCAATTATGTGTTTTGAATATGGAAAAATGGATTCCATAAATGGAATAAAATTTTTTTTAAATAGTCCACTTTTATCTACAGAGATTATGAATAGTAACATTAGTAATATTTTCTATGACCATGGTTATAGGTAAATCAAGTTATTAAAAGCAATATAATATTATAACTAATATAAAATCACCATAAAACTTGTCATAATTTAATATAATAAGCGTTTTTAGACCCAAATAATTATTGGGAATATTTTATGTCCACTTAGAGCCACTTAAAAAAGAGTTACCTTTTTATAGTATTATAATCAAAGGAAAAGAAATTTTATCTCGCTTTTGTTTTTAAGAACAAAATTAATTTTAATATGTTGTTATACAAGGCATATATTTGGATTTAAATAGTATATGGAAATATAAATTTTTTATTACATCATGGTAATTTATTTTTAATTTATAATAAATAATTTTTTAAATTAAATGGTGAAATAATGATGATGTTGAAATTATTTAATTAATCGGGTATCAAACACTAAATATTGAAAGTATTAAAATAAATATAATTTGATATAATTAACATCATAAAAAATATATTGACTATTTAAACATGTTAGGGATATGTTAAATTATTTTTTTTCAATGATATCATCTTGTAATGATATTTTCAATATGTCATGTAATAATTATTATCAAGATTAATATTTTTTTGTCATAATAAATAATTATTATTTAATTGATATACATTTATTAAAAAAATTTCCAAAAAATAATTTGTATAAGACCTATAATGTAATTAATGATGCATTTTTTGTCCTTTTTGATTTTTATAGTTTCAATATTAACCCATAAATAGTAAAAATACATGTTGTCGTGATAAGTGTTAATGGGATTAATTAAGGGTTAAAGCCAATATAAAAGGATACTTATACGTCCTAAACAAGTATAAAAATTTTATATTGATAGTATTTTGATCTATAACCATCATATATTCTATATAACTCACTTTGAAACAATTATTAATTAAATTATAATATATATTAATTTAATATTTTAGGAGATTCCATGAGTTCCCATCCCTTTTCTTATAAAAGAGAGCCACTTCTTATCTTTTATTAACACCTTTAAATACCATTGTCTCAGCCAAAATCAACCCAAGTCTCTTACTAACATCCTTAACATTATTTTATAAGAATTAATTTGGGATCAAAGGAAACCAATGTATTCTATCTTTAAAAATTAAAAGCAGATACCCAAATAAGACATAACATTTTTCAATGAACATTTTTGAATTATTTTTTCCTTGTACTCCTTCAATTTTTTTTTCATGTTTATATGATAGAATCAATTTTATAAATTTAATGGGATGGTTTTATGTTAATGGTTCGACCTACACTCTCTGGAACTTCTATCTGATGGGTAACAAACATAATGTTTTTCTATACAGTGAACTTCCACCTCATCTCTACAACAAAATTAACCTTTAACATCACTAATATTTATCTATACTAAAAAAACAACGATAAATGTAATTTTTATCAGTGAAAAGAAAATGGTGATAAATTTCACCTTTTATCAGTGCTTTGTTTTGTGTTTATAGGATGTAGATTTATCAACAATTTATATGTAGCGAGGATAAAGTTCATCCTTTATCAGTGCTTTATTTTTAGCACTAGTAAAAGGTAACATTTATCCGCGCATTATTTTTTTCACTAATAAAGGGTATCTATTATCAGTGCTTAATTTTAAGGGCTGATAAATACTTATTTCATCAGCTCTTTTTTAGCATTGATAACGGTCCAAATAAATTAAATTAAATAATAAAATGGCTAAAAATAAAAAATATGTTTTTTATATGACCTATTTTATTAATTAAATAAATATTGATGAAAATGAATCATTTAATTATAAATTATAAAATAATATACATTTTATAAATTAGATTATTATGATAATTTATGTTATTAAATTGTATATAATATATATATATATGATTTATATAATACAAAATATTTATGTAAATTACATTAAATAGTCAAATATTTATTGAATAATGGTTTATAATTTAAAATTAATATGATTTAAAAATATTTAATAATTGCATTATACTTGAAATATAATTGATTGCAGTTTGATTTTTTTATTTAACACAGATCATATCTGTTTTACATTGATTTCACATATAATAATTAATTAATTTTTATATCCAATCCACACATATAAAACATATCCATTTTTCCATATTTTTATAGTGTAATTATTCTTAATTTATTCAATTTCACTCACACTTATCTTATATGCTTGCATTAAAAAATAGATATTCATTGATAATGTTAAAAAAATATTTGAAAAAAAATATTTTTAAATAAATTTTTTTATTAATGTACATATACTATATTTATGAAATTATATATTTATAATTATAAATATATAATTTTTTTAAAAGTTTTTATTTAATCCTAAATAAATATATTTATATATAATAAAATAATTATTAAATGTACAATAAATTAACCAAAATAATGAAAATATTTACTGTATTTATATGTACATATATATATTTATTAAATATATTGATTTATAATTATATAAATATAAATAATCATGTAAAAATAATTTTTGTAAAAAAATTCCGTAATTATAAATAAATACATCGAAATAAATAATTATATAATTATAATAAATATATTTAAAAATTCATATATTTACTAAATATATATTTACATATTTATTAAGTATATATAAATATTTAGTTTTCTATTTATCATTATAATTATAAATTCTATAGCAGTGCTTAAGTATTGAGTACTGATAAAATCATCTTTATCTTGGTTATTTTCACTAAGATAAAAACAAAAGTATTTATTAGTGTCAAACAAAGAACTGATAAAATAAAAATTTATCATGAATATTAGTTTAGCAATGCTAAATATTATCTTTATCCGTGGTTTTATAGAATTCATAAAGACATTCCTTTATTAGTGATAGAAAAATACGGATAAAGAGTTCATTTTTCTATGATTAAATATCACTCACTGATAAAAGTTTCCCGATATAATTAAAAAACTATATGCATTGTGTGAAACCTTCATGATATCAAAATCTTTTTGTGGAACCCAAAAGCTATTGATGATCATCCTTGGTGAATCAAATCTCAAATCACAACACTTGACTACCTGTAGTTGGTCGAACATCTCGTCTAACATCTAGTGTTTTCTTGCAATTAGAGTTTCCGAAGAGGGTCCTAGATTTTCTTCAACCTAGCAAGGTATTCCTTCCAATTTTCATTGTGTCTTTTTTTAATTTCTTCTTTTATGATGTCATTATTTTTGGTCCGGTGATTGTATACTAGATGGACATGCCTTCCAATTTTCTCAATTTCCCATTGTGATTCAACTCTTGTTCACTCAGGGAGAGTATACTATTTATGGACTAAATAGTGACACATGAAGTCATATAGTGTTTATTTGGTTGTTTTATTTTGTTTACATTTCCCAAATTGATCTCCCAAAGTTATCATATATATTTTTCATTCTTTATTTTATCAATTTATTCCATACGTGAGAAATTTTATTAGTTGAAACAGGGGATTTTGTGTGTGAGGGAGTTTAATATAGGTTAATGGATTTTTTTTATATTATAACTCTTCAGGTATTCTTTTTTTCTACTTATATTGTTTTTTGTGATAATAATATTTATGGATTCATCATCACAATGTTTATTTAAATTTTATTTGTACTACTTTAATTTATTGTTTTGGGAAAATTATTCCCAATGTGTTGATTTCCATGCTCAGGTTCTTTTTTCCAGTCTGAGGGGGATCATGAATGTCCCTTCGACAATATCATGATATTGAATGAAATTCCACCCATAACATTTGAAAATTATATTCAATTTTCAATGGGTGACAACATGGTGTTTCAATATTCTCTTTGAAATCAATAAAACCCTTCCCTCATATATAAGGATTAGGAAATAAATATCCCAAAAATATCATGACTTTCATATAAATGAACTACAAATTAAACTCACTAATCATAAACATTTAATTATTGGTCATTTTTAGTGTAAGTTATTTTTATCATTGTTCAAATATTGAAGTTCTTAATATTTGTCATCCACATTGATAAACACATTAAATAATTTGATAAAATTAATTTTCATTTAACTATTATGATCAATACCATAGCGTTAAAATTATATTTTCTTTAATAATTCATCCAACCTTCAATTCAATTATATTAGTCATTCTTTTAATTTATGCATAAAATTTGTTAATTTAGAAACATTATTCTTATATTATAGAAATTGAAATCTATCATTTTGTTTGATGTAATTCATATTCATGCAATCCATTAGTGAATACTAATTTTAAATCAAGTTGGAGTACCATTTATTTCCTGGGTATGGGTTGGTGTGGTGATATTAAATGTGCAGGGTGTTGATCTGTTTCCAAATATTGATATACGATTATTTGTAAATGTTATAGTTTATTATGTTACTACATCACTGCTTGAAATACATTTTTATATCTTCTAGTTTATTGAATGAGAGTTTAATATTCTTGTTTTTCATATTTGAGTTGTGTATTAGTCCAAAATTTCTTATATTATATTTTCATTTGTTTAAGGGTATTAAGAAACATTTTATGTGGAGTAATTATTTTCTGAAATTCAATTACCCATTTTATTTAACATACTAAAATTAGTTCAAAAAAATCGAATGAGGAGTTTTCCTTTTAAGAATTATTTATAATAATAACTTTTGAAAAAGAATATTTTATGTGTATTTATTTATTTTTGTATACAATTATTCTTACCTGAACCCAATAGGATTGATATAAACCCGAAATGGTTCCATTATAATCATTTGAAAAACTATTATTGTTATGGATCTAAGAGGTCATAATGTTTTCCAGAGACCATGCAAACGACCCTCCTAAAATCAATTTTTAGGTTTTACGTTGTTGTTATTCAAGAAAAATATTTTTGGAATTGTTACAATAACATTTTTGTAAATTTGGATCCATTGATCAATGAATACCAAATAAGGATTTATAGTGAATTTCTCAAAAATCTTATAAAAAAACTAAATATTATCATTGAACATCACTAATGTGGGTTAACTACAACTTCATATAGAATCTGACCTAAAATTCTTACCTAACATCAATGTGATTCTCTCATCCCACATATAAAGAGAAAATCTAACTACATTCTTTTAAATAGTTAGAACATTTAATAGAATAAGCTAATTCATTGGGTAAGGATTGTTTTTTGAAAACATATAATATTGAATAAGAAACATGAGAATCATAAAATTATCTGAAGGAAAAGTATTCACACTTTGTTAAATAATGAAAAAAATAATGAGTAATGGAAGGAAAAGTGAAAGAGTAATGGTGATATGATAGAGCTGGTGGCGAGTGTGTGTGGAATGAGAGCATCATAGGAACGCCAGATAGGATGCTTAGGTAAGATACTATGTGAAATAGTAGTCATCCCACATTTTTGATGTAGAAATGGAATCCTATGTTTTGTTATTGACATTTTGTGTTATGAGAAACCAATCCTTATTTTAGATCCTTCGATCTATGTAGATAAAGAGATAAAATATCGTTAATTATCTCCTGGTTTCATGACATCTATATAGTATTCAAAACCATAATGAAGTTAAAAAATAATTCATAGTTTTGTTACTAAATTATTTTTTGACCAATAAAACCCATTGGAATGTTGTAATGTAAATGTTACAATATACTTCTCAATTTTTATTTACAAATATATATTGTAATTTTGATTTAATTTTTATTATACCTTGTCGAGTTTTTTTATTTTAAAAGATCACTTTCTATTTTTCATTCTTTTACAGGAATAGAAACGTCACTTTATCTCCTCAATCAAATAGGTAATCTTGTTGTTTGGACAATTAAATCATTACCCATAAAATTAATATTTTGCTTCATATTTTTGTTTAATTTATTTATTTTTAATATTACTCACATAATATTTTTTTTCTTATACAGGTGGATTTTTTTGGTTATGTTCAGTTTTTATCTCCATCTTTTCTACGTATTCTCCCCTACAACATTTTTCACCCCTATAGTTGTGTATTTATGAAATTATTTAAAATTATATCCATTTCCTTTGTAGGAAGGTCAATTGGGATGCCTCTTCTCAATCACAAAGGTAATATTGAGGTTTTCATAGTAAATTCATTGTCCATATAATTAATGTATAGTTTAATATGAATGTTTAATTTATTCTTTTTATTATTACACACATATTAAATTTTGTCTTATACAGGTGGATACATTTGTTCATGTTGGGATGATCACCCCAAATTTCATTATTCTTCTCCCTTAAAACATTTTCACCCATACTATGGTTCATTTGACAAATTCTTTTAAATTTCCTACACTATCTCTATTAGAAGATAAATTACGTTGTCTCTACTCAATCAAAGAGGTAATATTGACGTTTTCATAGTAAAATAATTATACATAGAATTAATGTATTTCTTCTTATTTATGATTAATTTATTTCATTGCATAATTTCTTACATAATAATTGTTTTCTTACAAAGGTGGATTCTTTTGTTTGAGTTGGGGTTCTCTGTCAAAAAATCATGCTTCTTATCCATAAAAACCATTCAACCATACAGTTTTTCATTTATCAATTAATTTAAAATTACATCCACTTCATTTTCACAAGGAACAATTAAATCACCTCTATTCAATTATATAGGTAATATATATGTTTTCACAGTAAAATTATTGTATATAGAATTAATTTATATTTTTATTTGTGATTTTTTTTCCAGTATTACTCACATAATAATTATTTTCTTATATAGTTGGACTATTTTTATTGATTTGGGGTTCTCATTCTATCATTCCTCCCTTTCTACCATAATAAATCCAGATAATTCTTCTCTATCAAAACCTTTCACCCCTAAAATATTGACATTTATCACTTTGTTTTCATGTTCCCTCAACTACTAAATCATAGTGGTAATCCTGATATTTCCACTATAAAATCATTGTCTATAAAATTAATTTATTATTGCATAATTATGTTTAATTTAATTTTTTAGTATTTCTTATAATAATTTTTTTTATTCGAGGAGTATTTTTTCAAGTTGATGTGGTTTGTTTGATTCTTCTCATGTTGTTTTGGTATATTGAAAAATAAATTAAATATAAATCATGGAAACTTTGATTGTTAAGATTGTATTGAGACTTTGGGACATCTAGGAATTAGAAAAACCTTAATATGAGTATGTATGTTCCTAGTATGACTTAATGTAATTTTTTAATTATAAATTTACTTTAATTTTAGTAAAAAACATTAAACTCACTCAATGTTTCCTTTATAAAATTAAAATTGATATTTTCCTTTAAAAATTTCTAATCAATAAAAACTGAGAAAACATGCATGGAATATCATGATAATTTTGGGGCATCAATCCAAAAATCATTTGCATCATGTAGGAATTGGTCTCATGTCAAACCGATACACAATGTGATATGTAGGAGTCAAAGTGTGTGTTTCATGTTAAAAATGTCATTTTAGTAAAAAAGTCAAGAGACATACTCAATAATAGGAAAAACATTCTTTTTTTGAAACATTAGAAAAATAATCCATATGGGACTTTGATCATGTAATAATCAACTTCACCTCAATGTGATGCACGGTGTGACCAGTATGACTCTAATTTAATCATTTTTTAAAATTGAAATTAATTTTTGTAATGAAAAATATGAAATTATCAAAACAGAAAAACCAATTTCATATTGTTTTGATATGTCAGGAAAAATGATCCATAAGTGTGTTCAGACGAGCATGAATCAGCCTCACCTCAATCCAATGCATGGTGTGACCTGTATGACTCAAAGGGCATGCTTTTATTTAAAAATGACATGAATTTTATAAAAAAGGTCATATGGCATAATCATAACTGATTAAATCCATTAAAATTGCTTAAATACATTAGGACAATGGTATATAAGGCATTCTTTAGGAGTATAATTAATCAACACCTCAATCTGATACACAATGTGACCAGTATAAGTAAAAGTGAAATATTCAATTTTAAAATGAAATTTCAATAATGAAGACTAGTAGAATACTTAAAAAATGAGAAAACACATTAATATTGTATTGATAAATTGGAAAAATATTCCATATACAATTTTGGATGTGTATGAATTAGCCGCACCTCAATATGATGTGTGGTCTGACCGATACGAGTGAAAGTGTGTCATCTTATTTAAAATTATCATCAATTTTAGTAAAATGGAAAATTTTCCCACTCAAAACTGAGGTAACACATTCTGATTGTTTTAATACTTGCTGACAATGATCCATAAGTGATTATTGATGTCTATGAATCATCTTCACCTTGATCATACACATGATGTTCCTAGAATGACTCAAAGTGTCCATTATCAGTTTAAAATCGTCATTTCAATTCAAAACCGATAACTCACTAAAATCAAATCAAAAAATGATCAGATTTTATGGATAATTCTGTAGAATGATTAATTAGTCATATGTGACATATAAGAAACTGATTAATTTCAAACCAATACATGATGTGATTGGAATCATTAAAAAGTGTGTCTTTTCATTTTGAAATGAAATTTTTTTTTAAATGGAAAACTAGCATACTTAAAATCGAGCAAACATATTCACGTTGTTGGGATACAATAGGAAAATGATAAAAATATCATTTGGGACATTTTGGAATCAGTCAAACCTGAATCTAATTCATGTTGTGAATGTTATGATTCCATGTTCATCTTTTATTTAAAATTGACATCAATTTTAGAAAAATTAACAGTTTTTGTTTATTTATTTTATTATATTTATACTATTATAAGAATTGTTTTTGGTACTGGTTCATTATTTTGCTCAATCATGGGTGGTTATTCGGAAATAGCATGAGGTGGGTTTTTATTAATATATATTGGATCCATGATGTTTTTTAATGTATGTAATATTTTTATTAAATAATTTTATGAACAAATGTATGAAATGTCTATAATATAGTGTTCTTTTGTGTTTGTGTTCTAAATTTCAGCTCATTTAAATCCTGTATTCGGTCTAGTTTTTGTTGATATCTGGTGTGTTTCTGGTGTTGTTGGAGAACATGGTAGTGTGGCCCTTTATCAGTGCTTTTAAAACTGCTGATAGAGGCCAAATTTTTCATCACATTTTAGAGAACAGATAAAGGTATACTTTATTAGTTCTTATGGATTTTTTAAAAAAGATTCATTTTATTATCACTCAAAAAGAACTGATAAATGATTCATTTAGTTGTGATAAATAATAGTGCTGATAAAGGTAAATTTTATCAGCACTCACTATAGCACTAATAAAGGACCTATTTATTAGTTCTTTTTTCAGTGATTATAGAAGAAGAGGTCTTTTAACATCACACATCTATTCAATGATTTGATAATGATGATAAAGTCCATTTATATTGCTGTTAAAGGACAGTTTTGAAGTACTACGTGAAATAATGTTGTTCGTTTTTCCATTACAACCTATGATGGCAGGGAATTACGATGGAAAATATATTTTAATATGATATATATGATATTTATAATATATATACACATCTTGAATAATAATTTCATTTCTACATTTTTCTAATATAATATTATAGAAAATGATAATGTCGCTCATGTGCACATATGGCTTACCATCTCCATGGTGCGATATAATTTGATGTCACATATATTTTAAGGATAGTAATATAGATGAATTTTTATGAATATATATTTTTTATATGACTTTTAAATGACATATATTGATAATATAACATATGCATTTTATCATTTTAACCTGAAAATAAAATTTAAACAACATTCATTGTACGTACGACCTAAATTCCACATTAATTATGTCTTCTATTACATATACTTATCATTTATAAGATTATTATAGATGTTTATAGAAAGAATATAAATGATAAATAAGTCATGTTTGAAAATATAAAAACAATTAAATTATTATTTAAGTATGTCGATCATGAATTAAGAGTCAAAACACGTAATATAAACAAAGCGATTATTACTCAAAAATGATACATTAACATGAAAATTATAAAGAAACGGGTAATAGATAATCACAAGGAAAATATATAGGATATATATATGATTATTTTTATATAATACCTGTATAATAAAATTATATTTATTATACTTGATGGTTTAATGTGTGTGAAGGAAGCCAAGATTCAAGGTAATGTAATTTCATCCCACTTTTTATTTCTATGAGATACATTATATATTCACCACTAGCTTCTTTGCTGTAATACATATAATGACCTATGTCATGTTATATAATAAATTTTCGTTATTTAGATATTTTAAATTTTTTAATTGATTTTATTCTATCATGGGGTTGATGATTCAAAAGTTACTCAACTATTGATGGATTTATGTCTCAGTTTATTTTATGTGGGACACATGCCTTATACAGTACATGTTTTTTCTAGGTGGTTTATATAGGAAAAATGAGTTTACATTAGGAGTCTTATCCAAAATATTATAGTCTTTTCTTATCTATATAATTTTATTTCTTTCATGAGGCTTACAATTATTCAAATATTCAGTTGATGATAATTAATTTCAACATCTCATTATTATATGGGTTTATTTCATTTTAAATCTCGGATAGGGAATTTTATCTTCTAAGATAATTTTTTCTATAAAAATTACAAAATGGGTATTTATTATTCGCCAACGAATATTTAAATTTATTTTTCACATGTTTTTCATTATATTAAATGGTTTTAAATGAATATGCTTTTTTATGGAGGTACTTATTTTTGAACTTTTCAAATAAATGTATGAGATTTACTATTTTTATATTATACGGAACGATTGTGTTTATATGGTTACATGATACCTTAATTCCTTGATGTTTCATATAAAATATTATATTGTTATATTTAAACAAAATTATTTCCTTTAAAATTATACAGGTATTATAAGAGAAAAAAACATGTTCAAATAAATGATATTTTCCTAAAAAAGTATACACAAGTCATGTAAAAAACATTACATGTGTTTTAATAGAGACATTTTTTTCAAGAATGATATCCCAATTATTCGTTTGTTTGACTAATGTTTATGATGGAATGAAATTTGTGAAACATATTTCATTCAATGGGTTATGTTATGATTGAATGATGTATATGAAACCAATTTCCTTTTATGGGTTCCAATTTTATGAATCATTTTTGTTTTTAATGCACAAAACTCTATGGTTTTCATTATGATACTGGTGAGAACTATATATCCATCCAATTCATTAGTTAATGAAAAATGTTTTATGAGCTCACAGGTACATATGAGGTCATCTAATGCCCAAAAATGGAGGATACATGAGAGCAAACCCCAACACCAAATCAGGTACATGGGTGGTTACCCCAATCCCAACATGTTACGAAGGACTTAAAAATATTTCTTGATATATGGTTTTTATATTATTATATATATGCCACAATTCCATTTCATATTCCTATTCTATGTATTAATGTCATATGCTCTCCATTTTATAATGACTGATGTCTTATGAAATTGAAATCATTATTCCCGAATTCTTTTTTTATGACCATTGATATACAGGGTACAACCTTATAATGGTCATGATCACATTCTTATACACTTATGATTATGATATGATCACATATTTCCATCATTCACCCTTATTGAGAATGTGATAACAACTCTTACTTATATTTCCCTTCCCCATTCTATTAAGGAAGGATTTTATGTATAATTACTCATGGAGAATATCATTGTGGGAAACATTAAATTTATTTCCCTCTTTTATAATTCATTTTATCCATGTTTACAAAGGGAGTAAACTAATGTGGTCATTGGGTTTATGTTTTTCAATTATTATATGTATTCCAAAAAAGTGATGCAATGTCTATGAATTTCAGTCATATTTAATTACACAAGGATACTCCAGGATTGTATTTATTGATAAAGGTAAGAGTGTGTATTTTAATGCTTGATTGATATGTAGATTTCAGATGATGTTTGGGGGTAGTGGATCAAGCCATGGTTCGAGATGGTTGTTGTAGAAATTTATTGTAATTTTCGTAGTTTTCCAGTATTTAGTATATACGAGTATCACATATTTCCCATGTACTCTCATTTTGTATAGCATCATGATGATCTTCGTAATTGTATCCATTAGTATAATTATGCTTCTACTGGTTATTTATATTCTATTGGTTAGTTTATTATTAGAATTTTTTTTGTTTCATTTCATTACTTCCCCTCTTCACAATCTTCCATTTACTCAAGTTCATACTAATATCTATGAGGCAATAGTTTCCCCATGGACACACCCAATACCCTCACTACTAGTCGTAATCTTATGGTGTTCGGGGTGGCGTGCTTGATGCCTTGTGGCCCACCTTCTTGTGGATCAGTAAGTGGAACCTCTAGCAAGATGGTACATAAATTTTCAAGTCTCAGTCTTCTTCAATATGATTTTAAAAATATTTCCCCCAAATTATATTAAAAACATTTCAGTAACATAAATTTTTTAATTCAACATTGATAAAAAAATTATTTATAGAACCATGAATATAATTTATGTGAAAACCGAACCCAAATTTTTGAATAATTTCTCAAACAAGAACCTTATAATATCAAAAATAAATTCATGATAAATGAAATATTTTTTCCCATAAATATAAAATATGAATATTATACTGATAAAAAAATTTCTAATTATATATTAAATTATCCTATCAATATACCAAAAAAATATATAATCATAAATCTAATGAAAATTATCTATAATTATCTAATATATTCCATAGTTAATTATTTGGAAATAATTTAATTATTTAGGAGAACATTAAATATAAAATCCTTTGTTTTTAATTAATTTGATGTACATATAATGTGGTAGAATTCAAGGTGTACATCGATAATCTAATATATTAGGGTTAATGATTCCAATTTATGTGATCAAATGATAAATAATTAAAAAATTAATGATAGTATCATCTCTCTCTAAAAATTGGCTTAAGAACAAAAATGGTTTGTTTAGAACCCCAAATTATCAATCATTTATTTTCATTTTAATATAATATTACATAATAAATGTAATATAAAATCTTCTAGATGTGTTTTTTAAATATAATAATAAAATATATACCTAAATATGTCAATAATTAGGTTTTAAAATCAATGTAATCAATAAGATAGATATATTAACCAAATCATTACTAAAAATAGAAAACACTTTTTTATTAGATTTTATGTTATTATGACATATAAAAGATTCTAATATTAAGGAAAATAATCACATGAAATTGTCTAACATGTTATACCTTTTATATAATCTATTACTACATATCAAAATATACACAATCCATGAATACCATTTTATTGTGACATCATCACTTGATACAATTTTATAGTGACCTCATCACATGTTGCAATTTTGTCTTGTAAATTATATATTTTGGATACCTATAATTTTACTATATCATTTATCACATGATACTATTTTATAGTGACCTCATCCTGGGTACCTAAAAAGTACCCAAGTTGGGTATGGAAAACCCAAATGGTGTACCTCTTGGTCTTCAGAGGCTGGTGTTAACACTAGTTAAAAAATATAATGCATTTTATGTAGATGTTTAAACTCATTTAAACTTATAAAATACTTTAGTAGTTCAATTAAAGAAACATGGATATTATATTTATCATAAATATTATAAATATAATTGATGCCTAATCAATAAATTAAAAATTTATAAAACATATGGGTTTTATAAAATTTAAATTTATATACAACTAGTATAAATAATAATGATTAAAACAAAACACAAGTCAATTGTGGTAATAAAAAACAATGAAATAAACCATTCCAAAATAATATGAAACTTGATAGAAATCCAATACATAATACTCTGATCAAATAAAAAAAATCCAAAATAGCAAACTCATATAAAAATTATATTCTATAATAATATACATATGTAGCTTTACTTCCATTTAATAAATCACACAAAATAATATCTATGTGAATCTCAAAAGAACATTACTTTGTTTTGAGTACGTCATACCTATTATAAATTCATCACCAAATCCTTAAAAATCTATTATAAATCATGTTGTGCGTCATATATTTACATGGTCGGTGAATAAGACAACAACAAAAGCATCATTATTTGTTGTAAATATTAAAAGTAATAAAAAAAAATATTGAAAACATTCATTAATAGGAGGGATTAAACTTATTTACACTTTCATTAAGTGTACCAAGATTTATGAATTCATTAGTACTTACATCTTAAAATCAAAGAGGGAATATATAAATCATGATCATCAAAATCCTCTCACAAGTGGGAATTTTTTGGGGAATGGGACTATATCAAGATGGTCAGTATACTAGATGTTAATATATAGATGGAAGGATTTAATAAGTATATGAAAATTATTTCTAGAGCATCCTTAAAAACTCATATGTCTATCCATGAACCTAAACACATGGTACATAATATTCAATATCTTCATCCAGATAGAAATAAAAACAATTTTTTATAAACTTATATAGAATCCAAAAAATAAATAGATTATATAATTATAAATGAATCAATACTAAGTATAATATTTAAATGATCAAATAAAATATAAAATGTGTCACATAAAATAACCAGCGTATATTGATCTTTTAAAAAAAATTATGGAATTCAGTATTAGTGCATATGAGTAAATTTGATAAATGTATTTTGCTTAAAAATGTATGTTTTATAAATATTTTCACTCCTCCCAATATGATATATGTCTAGAAAACATTATAAATTGATGGTAAAAGGATTTTTTTTATAACAAAAGATATTTTAAACCCAATTTTATTGATTAATTGATGCAATTATTCCACTATATAATGTTTTACAAAACCATTTTTAGTACTAAATGGGATTTTTTCAAAAATATAATGAAATATAGAAAAAATATTTATAGGTACAACACCTGAGGATAAATAATAACAAGCCATCAATAATCTGTATAATTAAAATAAATTCATGGGAATGAATTTATTTTAATTATTTGAAGAAATGCGATTCAAAATTTGAATTACTATATTGATACAATTGTAAATACATCTATTAGGGGTTAGTTTTCTTATATCATCCAATATAATACCATTAAATATATTTGGAGACATGTTAGATACACCATGATTATGGTTTCACTCATGGAGAATAATATAAAATTGACCACTCAAGAGGTAGGATCTCATACGGTTTAAAATGTATAAAACCCAATGGATACACCTATTAACAAGGTTTTATATTATTATAATGTAAAATACCATATAAAAACTATAAAAAGTCATTGAAAAATCCATTCTAACACTAATGGGTTTCCCCTAAACATATGGTATTAATAATATACCCCATGTTTCATAGTGGGAAACCACTGGGATCATGGTTCCTTTATTATTCCTAATAGCATTCTCACTATATCTGTCACCAATCCCTAATTCTATAAAACATAGTTTATAAATCCTATAAAAATAATAATTTATTAATTTAAAAATCAAAATAGAAAATTTAAAATAAAATTCCCCAACCAAATAACTTGGGACATTAAATTTAAATTAAAAACCAATTCATGTATAATATCCATCATAGAAACAATATAATTTTCTACTATATAAATCATTAAATTAAATTAAAGATTATTCAATACCTATAAGATTTATGTTAAATAAATTAGTGAGAATACAACTATTATGGTAAATCGGAATTCACTATTACACATTTATAATAGATCCACATTGGTAACTATGTTATACATTCAGAACATTATTTATATTAGTTTATATAAGGAACAAAATCATACTTTTTAAGGAAAAAATTTACTTACGGAATAGGTTTTTTGACACATGGTTAAAATATTCATCAATTCTCATATAGAAATTTTACAATTCAGAATGGGTACTTCTCTTTTGAAACATAATTGAATCCACATTTTATATTTATAATTTTCTACTATCCAAATGTAATATTGGTTCTTTAACGGAATGAGGGCCATATCACTCCTTTAATATTCCCTAAAAATATCCCATACACTAAAATTTAACCATTATTACCAAATAATTCTTCATTAAATACATATTTAATGGTATAACACTTTTATATTCAACATTTATAATTCTTATAAATGGTTAAACTCCATATATAAATTCATAGTTTATATTATTATTTTTGTAATTATTATCTACCCATGGAAACATAATACAACATTTCATTATCCAATATAATTTTTTATAACAAATACAACAATAATACAAACATTTGTTATTATAAATCCCAATATATGATAAGTTTAATAATCGATTTAATACAATCTATTCCACAAACTAATGTATTTAAATTTAGATATTTTATAAAAAAATTAAATGAAATAATTTATTTTTGAATGGGGTAAATAAATAATGTTAATTTGATAAATATATTCAAATATATATATATATATTGAATAAATTATTTAAAATATTTATTAGGTATTCTAATAATAATATATTTTTTTCTTTCAATTAATACCCTATAGTTAAATAATAGTTTCCCCATGAATACCATGTCTCGGTAAAAAATTCATTGATGACAACCATTTACATTTTAATTAATATTAACTACATCAATTATTATTTTTAATTATAACCTATAATTCTATAAATATTTATTCCACTTTTTTCTCCCTTCTATAAATGAATTTCATATGATTATTATTAATTAAGATTCTTTTAATAATAATACTTTTGGTAGACTATATAGGAATATATTTCTTTCTAACAATACTATCATTAATTTTTATTTATTAACGAATTACATTTATTTGAGTTTCTATGAATAAATATATGATTTGATGATATCATTGTTTATTTACAAAAAAATGAGTTTTATTTGAAACTAGTTATACATTGTTCCATGGAAATATTTTTTTAGATCTCCTAATATTTCATGGAATATTGATATGTCCATAAATTTTTAGTGTTTTTATGTTAGTTTTTTATCATTCATGATTTTATTGGAATTTAATCAAATTCTGAGCATTATTGATGTATCCAAACATTTTATGGTTCATATTTGCTTGTTACGGGTGTTTTGAGTTGATACTGATATGTATTTTTTTTACATTAAATGAGTAAAAATATATTAAGTAAATATAATTCAATGTTTGATAAAAAATTGGAAAATCACGATTTATGGCTGACTCTATAGAATAGTAAGATATACCAAAACTATTTATAAACGAATTGATATAGAAGTGGGTTTAATTGTAATTTACTCAGAATATAGTATCAAGTGATTGTGATGTCCACATTAAGTATCCATAAATATTTATATTTAGGTGTAAAAACATTCAATTGAATATTATTATTTATCAAATAAATTAAAATAACATTTAGGGTCTATATACTACTTTTTTCATACTTATAGAGGCATGGAAATAGTTATTTTCATGTGACGTGATCTTGAAAATTCATTTTTTAGGAGGAGTGATATCTAAAAATTAAGATATTATGAGTATTATGTTTGATAAAGATAATATATATTCAAATTGAGTAGTTAATGTGTCAATATGTGTAGATGATATAATGTTTAGAATAATTAAATCATAAAAATCATGAATCAATGTTGTGTCATTTGCACCCCAGAAATAATTATTAAAGAGACAAAATTACACAAGGAGTCCAATAGAACATAATAATGTAATATCCAAGGTGTTTAAAAGGCAAATTAGGATGTTTTAGAATAATATGTGTTGAGATGTTATATTTGTATGATATACTCTATAATACCAAATGTACGATCGAATATGTAATCATGAGATGCTCAAATACGGGAGGGGGTGAATTGTACTTTAAAAAAATTCATATTGAACGTTTAAAGATGGTTATTTTTAACATGGATAAACAAGATAATTCAAAGAAAAATCTATGTTCTAATGACTTGCTTGATTCCAGAAATATGATTCCCATAAAGAAATTCTAGAAATGTGATTCTAGAAATAAAACATAACAAAAATTTATAACAACTAAGATTCTATAATAAAGTGTATTGAATCTAACTAAATCAGAGTACAAGTACCAGGAACTATAAGATAGTTATACTTTACTCAATAACACTAATGAAGTAAAAAACATGTATCAAAAAAAGGAACAAGTTGCTAAATATTTTAACCCAAAGAGAAGGGTATCCAACAATCTTGGATAATGGTCCCTTGATTTATACATTCACGAAAGTCTATTTTACCCACACCATGGTAAGCCATCGATATAAAGATCAGAGTCTATCTTTCTATCCCTGGAAGCCCAAAACTATCAGGTAGTCAGTACCTCTGTCTTCCTCAACAAGGAAGCCCTCAACATCAAGGTAGTTGGCATCTCTGTCTTCCTATCCCCGGAAGCCCTCGATTGTACATAGCAACAATCAGAGTTGCATGAAGCAAATATAAACAAGTAGTTCAGTACGCACAAAGAAATGAAAGTCTCCCTCTTGAAATCACTTCAACAACATGTGATCTCTAGAGTCATAGAACCATCATTTTCTCTTTCAAATGAGCTCATATTTATAGGAAAGGCTTCAACAGTGGGCTCCCTCCTCCAACGGTCATATTTTTCCTTGAATTTCGGAGGGACATGTACACGTGTCAATCAAACAATGGTTAGTGAGTAACTGAAAGCACGAAATCATTTTATAACAACAAGGGTAAGAATAAAAAAAATCTGATATTCAGAATGTAAGTAAATTAATGTTCAGAGTCTAACCAAAAATGAGTGTGGATTCTATAATACAAGGATATTCAGATTCTGTTTTCTAGGAATTCCGAACCTTAATTCGTTAGAATTACAGAGTCTAAATGTCATGGAAATTTGGAAGCTGAATTCACAAGTACTCAGAACCTGAACATTCAAAGATTGGATTCATTGCTCATGAGAATTCGGATATATAACTTAGAATATATCGGAGTCTTAAGGATTAATATTAAGAAAACACACCCCTTCAATAATACTATATGTGGAAACCCATAGTAAAAACCTTAAGGATTAATATAAATGTTGGAAATAATCGAAAAATTCTAGTAAATATAGAGTATGTGTTTTTTTATGAAAATACACCTCTTCAATAATACTATATGTGGATGTGTCTCTGGTATAGTTATACTTAGAGTAATAACACACAAAAGGGTGCACTAGTCTTAACTTGATCAACACCTAGTGTATGGAAAAAATTATTTACAGAACACCTATTTTGACACTATTGGGGGATATGATTTTGTAAATTCCAAATAATAATTTAAACCATTATTATAAAATTAGAAATTACCATAATATTTAATGATAGAAAAAAATCATGGATAAATTATATTGAAACTGATAAATTCATAGGCAAAAAAATAGTTTTCATTTAAGTGTTATCATTTTACTGTTCATGGTTTTTCCTTTATGTGTTTAATAATTTAAATATTGTCTTTTATAATACTCACATTATATTATTATATGGATGGAAATATGAGAAACTGAGTCAAAAACCAATATAGGGGTAATGTGAGGACTTCCAATATTGTATTACAAACCTAATAGGAGTATCAGTTGTGAACATCAATGAAGTATTTTATCAGTTATCTCATATTTTTAATAGAAAAATAAATTTTGAGGAACACCCAAATCACCATAACAAAAATAATATTTTAATTGAGATATTTAGGAATGAAATACTTCTATCTATTTGTGGATATTATGATCCATTAATCAAGGGATAATAGATCAAGTACAATAAAAGATCTTCCTTATCCTTAAATATGCTCAGGATTTATAACTATCTTCTGGAGGAAGAATTAGACAATAAAATATTTTTATTAAAAATAGGTACCCAAAAGGGGATTTCATCATGTTGGAGTGGAACAAATTATGAAAAATGTTTATTGACCAATATTTTACCAAAACACTCTAATATAAAATAGTGAGGAATTTATTTTTCCTCATCTAAGGAAAATAAGAATCAATAATGGTGTATGAAGCGATCATCACAAGAAATTCACAATACGCCTCCTACATTTTCAATGACACCAAAAATAATGTTGACCAATTCCTTAGTGGGCTAAAATGAGTCTCTAAAAGATATTTTACAATACAGACATTGAAATCTTTCAAGAAATTGTCTTATGGACCCCCAATGTCGAAATGAATATCAATAAATCATAAGTGTTTCATATGTATGGAGATACGAAGTATATTATGGATAGTTATTTAAGTAGTAAAATGAATAAATATCATAGTGGTGATAATTTTAACATCCCACTTTTCAATTGTTTTCAAATAAGTATCTTGATAAATTTTTGAATGGAAATGAAAATTAGTTAGGAGTGGGAGGAAGGTAACCTTTATAGTGATTTCCATTGTAAAAAAGGTAACCAATATTATAGAAGAAAATCATTATCATGTAGAATCATAATAATTTTATAATGTTTTTACTACAAGTAAAAATAGACACTATAAAAATAAATGCAATATGTGAAAGGGTTTTGATGATAACTGAAAACAAAAAACACCTACATTCTAGAGGGAGTGGTCAAGATTATGATAGTGTAATTTATATGGGGGAACATAACAAAGAATTGTGGACATGTATTCTTATAGTTAATTCAAATATGGTAAAAATAAAATTTTTATAGTTTTATGAATTCTTTCAGGTAACCAAAATTTAGTAAAACTATTCAAAAAAACACATAAGAAATGGATGTTAATTTATCAGTGAATATTGATAATTAGAAATTATTGAATACAAGTCATATAACCCATCCCATCTCAAAATTTGTTGTCTAAATTTCTTATAGAACCATATGATTTTCCATTTAGTATAATTATATTCTATTTTTGGAATTGTTTATATTTCATTATTTATATCAACAATGCTTCTAAGGGAGGAAATAATCGTTCATATCAATAATATACCTCTAGTTCAATACATTTGGATGATGATTATGGAAATCCTTTGTAATTATCATAAAAAATAAGGATACTATTTCATTTTGAGAAAAAATATTTATCTCAAATGATTTATTAGAAGGAAAATGTCATCCTTGATGACGTGATCATTGTATGTGAATTCTATGATGTTATTCTATAAGAATTTTTTGTATTCCTCATAGATGAGATGTTGAGTTACCAATCAAACATACACTCAAATAATTTAAAAAACATAGGAATCCATATATAATATCAACCATTTAACATACAGAGATAATTTGGAAACTATAGGAGAATCTTTATAATGGTTTTATAAACCCATATGATTCACCATAGGGTAAAACAATCCTTTTTATTATAATTAATGCTTGTTCCATGATCCTATTCATTTATTTTCACAATATCTACAAGAGGATGATAAAAAACAGTAATCATATTCTATTAATTGATGGCTTGTTTGATTAGATTCATGGAGCCATATAACATTCCAATATAGAACATCAAAAAATATTTTACTTAGTAAATGTTAAGAAGGATATAACCAAGAACTATATTCACCATAATGTCATGCACTATTTTTAAATTGTCATTTCATTTACATTGTATAATTTTATAGAAATAAATATGGACTTCATGAATAGAGTATTTAGGGACTAGCTCGAAAAAAATTGTGGTAGTATTTATTGATGATATTCCCATCCACTCTAAATAGATAAAGGAACTTGAGGACCAAGTCATCAACCATTCCATGAGGCTGAGCTATGACTACTCCATGCCTACCTTACCTAGGTCAGGGGTTTGTGACTATCACCTGAAGGATTTGTTGAAATAGGTATGGAATTTCTTTAGAGACCTGTACACACTCAAAAGGGAATATGAAGTAATCAGCCTTCAAAATTATGGTGTAACCACAAGTAAAAATGTAAACTAAAACTTTTGGGCCAGAATAAATGCCCTAGAAACTGAAAATAACATAAACAGTTGTCGCATCTGTCCTATAACTCTACCTATAAGGTAGTCGTTCTATGTTGGAAGTTGAAGAAGAGGATCATGATTTCTCCCGTCACACCAAGCTCCACCAAGTCCTAAACCTCCAAAGTCTCCCTTGGAATATCTATAGTCTACACCAGAAACAAATGTGTTGGCGGAGCCTATGCAGGGTTGAGTATAACAATACCCATTTAATAAACCCGAGTCCCCCAAAGGTCTCTCTATAATCCTCAAAGGAAAACAAAACATGAAATACCACATAGGTAATATCACAAGAAAGATCTAAATCATGAAGCACAATGAAAAATAGATGGATCACTCTAACGGTATAACCTCAAGGATACTGGGATCAGGATGAATAGTTGTAAATCTAGATAATCTTATTCATAATAACTCAATTATTGACTCGTATAGGTCATTGTATACTGACACGTATTGGTTACTAGATGCTGACACATATTTGTCACTCCTGCTGACCCATATTGGTCACTAGTGTTGACCCGAATTAGCCGTTGGTGATGACCCGTATTGGTCCCTTATGCTCAATATTATGGAATCTTGTCTAGAGTATGGATTTTTATTCATACATCTAGATCATCCCACTCTGAATTTTCAGATGTTGATCTGTATTGGTCGCTCTTCTTATTCGTGTCACAGACAGCCTCCAGATTCCTGCATGAAGCACACCCGATCTCTGAAAGACACTTCTGCTCAATCCATCGGTCATATATCAACTGGTATGAAGTCCCGATAAAATTAAACCCAAGAGACCTCCCCCTCATTGGGGTTCCAACGTGATAGACAACACATCGATCGGACGCCCGGTATGTGAGATATGGGGAATTTAGTAAAAATGTATCAGTATGATTTAGTACTAATCCAATCATGGTCACACGTCAAACATCCTCAAAACTCACATATAGTATCTCCAAAGTACTACCTGATCAAAAGGGTCTTTATGTATTAGATCACGCATCGATCGAATATGTGGTCTGTTAGTTACACCCCTTTCCATGAAACAGGGGTGATGGGACTTCGGTCTGGCCATGTTCAGTCGGGCCCACCGGATAAAGCCAGAGAGATTTCTTCCCAAATGGGATCCCAAAACCATTGATGATGTGTCAAACAGATACCTAGTTTGTTCAGTTACGCGCATTTATTTATTCGAGGACCGGTTTGCTCTGGGCCCAGTCTGACTCAGTCTGGCTAGCCCGACGTAACGGGTCCGAGGGTCTCCCTGACCTCTCCCGGGTTTGGCCCATTAAGGTTTCGCCGAGTTAACTGGGTCCATCGTATTGGAGTCAGCATAGATGGTTCTTGGGATTGGACGCGATTGGCCCGACCTGCTGGTTAGGGCTCGACCAACTCGCGCATGCCTGATGGGACGTGGGTCCAGTTCAGCCCACATCGGACCGGACCGCCTGATGGAAGACCACATCATCTATTTGGACCCATTGATGTAGGGTCATTTTGTTAGGTTGGTGGGGTGCTACCAACCGTTTTTCAGCAAACACGATGGGGTGCGATGCCGCGGCAGCTGTCACTGGCAGAACATGCAGGCGCTGCCCTTCTCTCACATGGATTGCTCGGGCCATCCTCCTCTGGCCACCATAGCACTCTACGGTGTGCCGCCTCCCCTCTTCCCATGACTGGTTGTTGTGGGCGTCCTCCAGCCACTGCCGGCATGGCATGCCAGCAGTTCTTTCCACGGGCCACCAGATATGCTCTGATGGTTCGTTCTTGTTGTCGTCTACACCTACGAGCCTCCAGAAATGTCAGCTTCACTATGTGGCCCTCGGTTCTACATTTTCGACAAGTTTATCATTCTCCTGCGAAGAACAAATCAACAGAAAAAGAGGTAGAGGGTCCAAACATTGTTCATTTTTCCCATGTAGTCCACATAGGCTTTATAACAAGAGGGATGCAATTATTTATCACATTTTAAAAATGTTTAACCCTTTTAAAATGGCACCCAACTACCTCCCTCAAAATACAAGTCTGAGGAATAAAAATGAGGGAAATTCATGAATTAAAAGACAACCCCAACCATTGGTTTCATTGGGGACGTTTCGGATGGTGGTTCTTCCACGTTCGAGGGTATTTCGAATGAAGGAGATGGTTCGTGTGAATTTTCATTCCTCATCCATCGACATTAGGATCGATCCTACAATGACTATCATCAATCCTATGTTTTCCGTCAAAGTAGGTTGTGTCATCACTTTGTCAGGGGTTCCTCGCTTGATGAAGCTGTCCAAAACCCCACCCTGAGATACATTTAAATAAGAGGGGGAAGGGAAATCAACACCTTGAGGAATTAATATGGTTCATTAATTGAAAAAAGTAGTGGGCATAATTAATTGATGTAATTAAAGTGCCTTATTAATTGACGTAATGGGTGGTTACACAATCGAAGTGTAACTATGCAATTGTCATCCCATTATTAAAGGTCTGGAAACCATGGTGGTTCGCCCCACCACTGATCATAAATTTGTAAGAAAATGAAAAGGAGATAAAATAACAATTTATGTCATTTTATTATTATTTTTTAAATTCGTAAGAAGTATATTTTTCTCTCGACCTACTATGGTCGATGTGATACTTCCCTTAAGATAATCATGGCACAATGGAATCAACGATGCCCTCAGATTTTTTATCTGTGCACTAGTTCAAATGATAGAAATCTATGCCCATGGCTATACTGAACATACCCTCAAAAAGGTAATAAATTCATTCCTGGAACACTGACCCTCGTATTTATGAATCATCAATTTTTGCAGACACATAATAATCACAAATAATAATAAAAATACATTGAATTTTCTGGGTCTTTACATTATCCCCTCCTAAAGGATTTACATCCCCAAAATTCAAAAAGGCTACACAAATAAAGAGGGGTATTGGGCATGAATACGAGCCTTAACACCCATGGTATCTCTTGGATATTCCCATGCTTCAAATAAAATCGCACCAGAGGAATCGACTTCCCACAAAGGACCCTCTCCTATCAATCCTCTATCTCCACCAGAAACTCCACAAAAATCACCCCATCATCAATATTCTGCTCTCCATGGTCGATGTTGTGAGATGGGTCATGAAATTATCTCCTTAGCTAGGATACGTGGAAGACTTTTTGATCCCTCTCCCATTGCGGTGGCAGTGCTAAGTGGTTGTCCACTTTCCCAATCCACCGATGTATTAGTAATGGTCCGATAATCCTTGGTGAGAGTTTTCCACTAATCCAAATCTCTTTAGTCGTCGTTGAGGGTAGACTCTCAAGAATAAGTATTCCCCCTCCTAGAATCCCAATAGCATTGTCACCTATCAGCATAGGACTTCTATCAGATCTATGTAGTCTTCATCGACACTCGAATGAAGTGCACCTTCTCAGTGGCAGCATGTACCATCTTTAGGCCCACGAGAACTGGTTGTCCTGGATCTGTCATGCACTAGGGAGATCTACACGGTCATCCATACAATCCCTCAAAAGGGTTCATACCAATTTTGGATTGATATCAATTTTTTACGCGAACTCCACCAAGGGTAAGTGGTCTTCCAAACAACGACCAAAATCTAGGACACATGCATGAATCATGTCCTCTATAGTCTGGATAGTCCGTTAATTCTGACCATCTGTCTGTAGTTGAAGAGCAGCGATCAAGTGAATTTGAGTCCCGAAAGCCTCCGGAAATCCTTTCCACAACCAAGTTGTGGATCATGTGTCACGGTCTGAGACTATCGTCGAAGGAACCCCATAAAGCCTCATGATCCCTTAAACGTAGAGACGTCCCAAGCACTATACTGAACCCTTATCTCGAGTAGTATGGAATTGGGCCGACTTGGTGAGTCGGTCAATGATCACCAGATGGTATCATGCCTGTTGGATGCATGTGGTAACCCCATCACGATTTCCATTGATATCCCATTCCACTTCTACTCTGGTATATCTATGGTTTGGGTTAAGACTATTGGTACCTGGTCCTCAGCGTTCAATTTTTGGCATGTAAAGAATATATAAACATATTCCACCACAAATTTTTATTATCCTTTTCCACCAGTACTAAATATGGAGCTCATGATATATATTCATCACACCTGGATGTACTGCTATGTTGTATTAATAGAACTCTCTCAGCACATCCTCTCGTAGCATAACTATTACAACTATAATTCCTCTAAAAAATGATAGCATTCTCCCTACATTCAGAATATACATCGGGTGCAAGGCCTGAGGATATCAAAGCACATTTAGTCTCACAGCTCCTGTCTGTGAGTTGTGCCTTCCTAACTCACAGAATGAGTGGAGGGGAATCTTCCATCAACTGGCGGCAGACTATATCATCTCTATCCATGAAGGATATCTATAGAGAGGATAATACATTTGAAGCCTCATTCAGTAGCTGGGAACTTGATCTCTTGATATTTTCATATGCACTACGTTCCTCTTCCCAAGAGTATAGGCTATATCAAAATCATAGTCCTGGAGGAACACTATCCAAAATTGATGTCTCATTTTTGGATCTTTCTATGTGAATATATATCTGAGTCTCTTATGGTCTATGTAAAAAATGAACCTCTCTCCCATCACATAGTGTCTCCACATGTTCAGTGTGAAGACTACTGATTCCAACTCCAAGACACTAGTCACATAATTATGCTCATGAGGCCTCAGCTATTGTGATCCATAAGCAATAACTCCACCATCCAACATCCAAATAAAACTGAGTTCTGTTACTGATGTATTAGAGTAGACCATGTAGTCAGTGCCCCCCTCCGGAAACCTCAGGATTGGAGTGTTCGTGAGGCTCTTCCATGGCTATTTAAAGTTCTTCTGGCATGACTATGAGTGAAGTAAGGGTTCCCCCTTCATCATCATGGAATTAATATGTTCTTATACTCAATATAAATTATCTCTAAACCTCCAATAGTTTTATGCTAATCCATGGATTCTCCACACCTCATTAACATTCATGGGTGTCTCCCAAGGAAGTGCTAACTTGATCTTTGCTAGATCCTCTATAACTCCATCCTCTGAGATGACATTTCCCATGTAGTGTACCTTCTGTGTACATAACTCAATCATTGATACATTCCTATATAACTGGTTCTTCAAGAGTATGTCCATAACTATCCTCAAGTATACAACATTCACTTCCTCGGACGCTGAGTACACCAGGATGTTTGTGATGAATACCACCAAAAAGTAATATAGGTTTGGCTGAAAGATCCTATTCATGAGCCCCATGAACACTACTAGAGTGTTGATCATGAAAAAAGGCATCACCAAGAACTTTTAATGGCCATACCGACATCTGGAGGTTGTCTTTGTTATGTCCTCGTCTCGTACCCTATGTTGGTGATAGCCTGATCAGAGGTCTATCATTGAAAACCAACGATCTCCCTTCTTCTGGTCAAAGAGATCATAGTTCTTTGGAAGAAGATACATGTTCTTCACGACCATCTGGTTTAGCCACCAAAAGTCCACACATAGCCTCAAACATCTGTATTCCTTTTTGGAGAACAATATTGGGGATGCCCAAGAAGAAACAATGGGCCTTACGAATCTCTTCTTCTATAAGTCTTCCAATTGTACTGTCTGATCCCAGGGCTCTATAGAGGCTATCTGATATGATGGTGTAGACACCGTTGTTGTTATTGGGTACATGTCAATGTGATAAACTACCTCTCTATGAAGAGGTAGTCCTGTGACATCTTCGGTAAAGGTGTCCTCATACTCGTCTACCACCACTGGGAACCATGGACTCACCTCGTCCATCGTGCCGAAGGTAATGCAAGCCATCTAATATGTAATCAGCTAAAACCTCCTTAGTGCAAGTCCATCCCATGATGCTCTGTTTTCCTTCTCACGATCAATGGAAAATGTGCCTCCATCTCTGTGTGCACATCACACTATATGTCTCAAGCAGTCAATATGTGCATGAGAAACTGATAGACAGTCCATGCCTAGAATGACCTCGTAGGGATCCAACGCCCCTACTAGAAGATCCCATTAAAACACTCTCCATTGAGAGTAAGATCACACTTTCAGCACAAGTTTGTGACTGCTTAATCTCCTCCCTTAATGTATCCAAACACAAAAGTCGAGCTAAAAGCTCAGTCAAAATCTCAGAGTCCCGAACAAAGTCTGCGACAGTGAAAGAATGGTTGGCACCTTTGTTGACAAGCAATGCTTATAAGGCTGAGAAGATATAGATCATACCTCATTTCATCTTAGGGACATTAGTATTGTTATCCTCAATAGGCTGTAGCTAGGCCTATCCCCATCCACTTGCTCCCTGATCTCGTGGTAGACTACCTAGGGTTAGTGGATGTAGTTCCTGGTGACCCTGACCACCTCATGTTTCACATCCTTCTCCCCAAGTAGAGACCCAATATTGATGTACATAGACATTACATTACTTTTACCGAATACATAATACATAACAATTACAAACACCCTAGGACTGTAATAGTGTAGTGTCTTTGGAAACTCGGAACATCATCTTCTAGTCATGGTGAAAGATCATCAACATCTCCCATAAAGGTCTTCCCTATTTGTTTTCATACCTAAAACCATTCCATAAATCTTTGGGAAAAGAAAACATATAAGGGATGAACTCAATTTCTAAGAAAGGGTATGTACGGTGAAAATAAAACAAACCATATATATCTGAATTTAAAAATAAGAACAACATATATAAACATCAAAATCTTGAACATTGACAAAAAACATGGTAGTATGAAAGGCATAGATCATAATGGAATGTAAATCATGATATACGTGGAATAATATTAAACACTTTATGAGAAACATTTTTATGTACATGGATGAAAAATATATCCCCAGTAAATACTCATGTATAAGCAATCGCAGATGAAAATGAAATTTGAAAAATTAACCCTTACCTTAGGTCCAATTTCTTCTACACGTGTCTGAAACGTTTTTATAGTGTGTTTAAACATATTATTAACTTGTAACATTACCATGATAACATTTATGATATCATATATTATTCACTTACGACTTTATATTACCCGTTCATTTGTCAATTCCATGTTAATGCATTGTTTCGGGTAAAATCATTTCATTTTTCGTATGTGTTTTCACTTGTAATTATTCATATAATTACATAGATAATGATTAATTAATTCGATAATGTAAAACAAGATTTATATATAATATATATTCAGAATATAAATATATATAATAGATTGATAAATGGAACTAAATACACCGTTCAAGGAGACGGTAGACCGTACATACGCATGAACGTTAAATTTGTTTCCTTATTAAATTGAATGAATGTACGTAAATAACATATACATAAATAAAGTATCATTATTATGTCATATATCACATTATTATTAATTATATATAATTTATAATCATTCTTGGATGGTTAAAATGTAGAATGAATGTCATTGCGTCGTGGAGATGGTAATTCGTACGTATGCACGAGCGATGATATCATTCCAATAATTATTGAATGGAATTGGAGTGGATGATATAAATATTATAATTAGAATCACTTCATAATAAGCATATATAGTTATTATTTCCACCATTATACCCATCGATGTACAGTGGTGGTGGAAAATCATATTACACCACGGCGTGGAGATGGTATTCCGTACGTACGCACACACAGTGATTTCGTTTTCCATAGTATGGAATGAAGGTGAAATGTGGTCGTTTGATTTTTATAATGTCATATCAGTATATTAGTGATACTTATTTTATTAATTTATAACGAAACAACTAATGAAGAAGAAGTTGAAGAAGAATGGAAATTGAAAGAACTGGTAAAGGATATTACCTCTTCTTCGACGCGCCTATTCTAAATCTCCACTTAAGGGACTGGAGTTTGTCTTTTGGGATGACCAGAACCTAAATAATTTTAATATAGATGTTTAGAAGAGTACTGGGCAGGTTTTGTCCAAGATTTAATGCTCAAAATGTTGTGAGGAGGAGAGGGATGGGGTGCCCTTTTATAAGAGAGGAGAGGGGCACTTTTGGAAATCTCGAAAATATTAATTTATAATAAACCCAAACCCCACATAAAAATATCCAAAGTGGCTAAAATGTGGATATTAGATAATATAGGGTTGTTATATCATCAACCAATTAAATTTATACATGTTTTTATTTTCATTTAAACATTATAATTTTGAATTATCCTTATTTAATCTATTTAATATTATTTGTGTAAATAATGTTATAAATTTAATATGGTTATAAATACTTATTTATGCATTGTTAATTATACATAATTTGATAATTTATGACATTTTAGATCATATAAATTTTAATTTGTAAATTTTAAAATATTTTTCTGATTTTTAAAAAATTTAATAATATAAAATATCAATAGTTTCAATTTTGACACAATTAATTTATATGAATTTAAATAAAATCCAAAGGGAATATATTTTTTAAAAAAACTATTTGATAGATTTATAAAAAGTCATATTAATCTATAAAATTTGTGTAGAACATTAATTACTTCATATAATTTTTATTTTAATTCTTTTAAAATATTTTATTTGATATTTTTCTTAATAAAATAATTAATACAACATTATTGTATAATTATTTAATATAATTATTTTTGTATAAAAATTAAAAATAAAATAATATGATGAAGATAAATATAATATATTTCATAAAAATACTTGTAGTCGAATTTATCTTCTAAACCAACTAACTTTTAAAATTTTATCTTTATTAATGTATGAAGGTGGAAACATTGACATCATTTAAAATAATATAATATAAATGTCCTAATTTGTTTTATAAGGCTCAAAATGGTCCATATTTTGACCCGTTGATGATTAGGGTATAGATATAATCGACCAATAAGGTTTGGTAATGTTTATGATCCTTTTGATGGGTATTATTATTTTAATAAATACTATATTATTGATTTTTTTACTAAATAAATAATTTTTGCATCACTAATGTATAAACTATTAAGGTAATTTAATATCTCATAAAATTTACATATAAATTAACATAAAAAATAAAAAAAATGGTATTTCAAATGAGTATTTATAATCGAATTTATATTATGTATAACCTTATATTAAATATACTTTATTTTTTATAGTTTGAGAGAGACATATTTCAAATTCATTAAAATAAAATAAATTAATGGTCTTAATCACATACAAGTGGGTGCCAATGGAATAAACATGACAAAAATATGCCTTAGGAAGAAATATAATCATCCAATTATATTAAGACAAGTGTTAGGGTAATTTTATAATATTATATTTACCCTTAATTACCCGATTTACCTTAAACTATGGTACATAATCTTTACCGTAGTTACTATTCATAGTGCCCAAATAAAAAGTAGTATATTAACATAATTTGGACCTACTAATTCCAAATATGAAATCCATTTTTCAAAATTCAAATCACAGAAGTTTCTGAAATTAATTTAAAATTAATCTCGTTGTTAAGAAAACAAGTATTAAAATTTAAAACACTACAAAAGATTGAAATGATTTTACTTATTAATTCAATGATAAATCAATGATAATGAAATGTTAAAAATGTATTATATTTATAATTTGAAACCATTCAATATTATAATTTAACCATATAAATAATTATGATGAAAAATGTTGTTTTTAATTAAAATATAGTGTGTTTTTACTATTCATTAAAATATGAAAGTTATCAGAATAATATGAAAAATATATCATAAATAAATATTTATATCCTTATTTCAAAGAAGAATCTTATTTTGTTAAATTTAACTTATAAACATGTCAAAATATCAATTCAAGGTGGGTGTTCTATTAAAAGGAGGAAAAACTGCATTTTTTTAAAAAATAATTTTTTTACCCGAAAAATTTATTTTTTTCACATACCATGTTCTATAAAATGTTTAATATGAATAATAATGTTATAAAATCCAAGATTTAGTCAATAATATTCATAACGGCTAGTTCATAATAATATTAGAACAATATATCGTTGTTTAGTGAAACCTGATATTGTCTACAATACACGTTATCAAGGAAGGTCGCTCTTGCGTGCAACACACGCCGAGAATAGTGTTGCTTATACTACAAGCTAATACAGTGTGGCGTATAGTGCAAGATAATAATGGTGCAGTGTATAATAGAAGACATTAATGAAATTAAAAAATATATATCTCATAAAATCTCGGGGTGTTACATTCTACCCCCCTTAAAAACAATTTCGCCATCGAAATTAAACGGGGTTATAAATCATTTACTACATGAAAGATTCATTCATAAAAACCAACATCATAAAAAGGAATACTAAAACATAATTTTAAAAAGTGAAGTATGAAACTAAATGGTTACCCAAATTAACTAATAAATTAGTTTCCACATAGGAGAACATAGGTGAAAATATGGATATGGAAGAGATTAATAACCATCATCTTCTAATGAAGAGTGGTAGAGGAAATGACTATGAAAAATCCAACAATCATGAAGCCATAAATATGTGATAATCTAAGGTACCATTTGATTCATCAGATATGTGGGCACTCAGACAACATTTTTGGTTGCCATATCATTTCCCTAATTTTGAATTTTTTTGGAATTAAAATAAATACTTACTTGATTTTGGTGCAATCTCACCATTTCTCGTGCCTTGAACAATTTCCACTTCATCTCATAAAGAAATGAATATGAATTTGTCTTTTGTGAAGTATTATAAGATCATGTGATAGAATGATAGGTCATTCCATCTGCCTCAAACATATGGTTGGAAAAAGCTATATACATAAGTCCATCTATGGTGAGACTAATCGTATATGGTTCAAAAAATGGACTTATAATTCATCTATAATTTTTCTTAATAAAATAAAACTAGTTTCTACTAACTAGGGACTTCATGTGGGCCAATGGTAGGTGATAAAGTCATGTCGCCCTTCTATTGTGGGTTTGATTTTTGGCATCCTTGTCTGACGTGATGGGTTGTCGTCCATCCTACAGGTTGTCCTTTTTCTAAAACTATACTATTATAACATTTCAGAAATAATTTCATAATGTTATATCCTTAAACAATACCATCTGATGTCTAACATAATCCATTCCAATATTTAGGACTATCCAAAATACTTTTGTCCAATATCGTAGTATAATGAACAAGACTACTAGAGAGGTCATTCTACCAACCATGTAAATACCATCATTTATGCCCCATATATTATAAGATATATCTTTTTGGTCACATTCTAAAAATGTGAATAAATCAATCCTATATTCTCTTAAAACATGAATTACCATATAACCTTAGTGAAAACCTGAATGCCGTCAAAAGTTAACTCTTTCCACATACCAAAATCACAAAATTTATATATACTCAAACTGTGATGTCACTTTTTCCTTATATCAAACATGAGCTAGTTAATTCTATTATTTTCTCTGTATCCCTTCATTATGTGCATATCATCTTCATTCCAAAAATATCTGAATAACCATTCATGGTTACCGGTACCATTAAAAATATACATTCAAATACATTAGAAGAAACAATTATGTCACAATCCTTAGATGTGTTTTCATTCCATAGTACTATTAAATTACCTATACAATAGAACTCTGGATAAACATATAATCATTCCACTACCTCCTTAAACCATTGATCAAGCTTCAAAAATTCTTTAATCTAATATATAATTTGTAGTCTCTTCATCATCAACAACATAAATACTACCCATACGACCATGATGATTCTCTTCATGAGACATTCCCTTAGAGAATTGATTTTCATAATGCCCATACATTCAACATTTATACCATTTAACCATTGTTTATGTCTTAGAAAAACCATTATGAGATTCCAGATTGGGCATAATAACGATGTTTGGACTTCCAAATCCCATTTTATTTGGTTTCACATGAATAATATCATTCCATTTTATATAACATCCTCTATTTTCATGAATCATTATATTTCAATCCATTTTCTAAAACCCAAAAAGAATAGTGTGGGAGGAAAAATTTAGACTACGAAAACAACATAATCAAGGGGAGTAATTTCAATATCTAACATCTTAGGTTTAATACTAGGTTATTTATGATCGTTATCATAACTATAGGATTGTAACCTACACTTATACATAACCATTGGGATATCTCTAAACATACCCTAGAAATATCACTAGGGATCTCACTAATGTTTTCAGATCCTAGTTCCCAAAGGTTAACTAACCATTTCATCTGATACCAACTGTAGAGACCCAAGATTCACGTATATAGACATTACATTACTTTTTCAGAATACTTAATACATAAAAAATACAGACATGAAAGTACCGTAATAGTTTAGTGTATGTGGAATCTCGGAACATCATCTTCTAGTCATGGTGAAAGATCTTCAACATCTCCCATAAAGGTCTTCCCTATTTTTTTACCTAAAATCTTTTTTTAAATCATGGGGAAAAGAAAACATATAATGGGTGAACTCAAATGCACAGTATGGGTAAGCATGGAGAATATAAAACAAACCATATACATTTGAATTTAAAAACACGAACATAATGTTTAAACATCAAAATCTTGAGGAATAACATAAAACATTGCAGTACGTAAGGAATTGATCATAATGAAACATTAATCGTGATAAAATATCATGGGAATAAAACATGTAATTATGGAAAACCATTAATCACATGATATGATTTCAATATTAGCCAAGGCATTTCTTCCAATACCATCATAGTGGACAACGTCCATTACAGAACAGAGTTTACTTGATGTTCCAGCCATTTATTACTGAACTAGATTTACATTCCATGCCAGCCCTTTATTACATAATCGGATTTGCTTTTCATTCATTCCATATCTATCTCATGATATATAAATCATTACCCAATTCAATGGATGGAGATATTGGTCCCACCCATCTCATAATGAAATCATTATTACTTGTTCCACAACATAAACATAAATCATTCATCATAACCCAACGAATAAAATGGGTTTCATAAACATCATCCCGTCATAACATAATCCATATAAAACAAATTGATATCATTTCATCATAAGAAGAATCAATTCATGGAAATAATAGAGACATAATACTTGAAACATAATCATACTAAATAATGTCATCTTAGATGGAAAATAGTTTTGACAAAACACTTGAAATGGATTTTGAGGAAAATATCCTTTCTTATTCAAAATCAATTTCTTTTCACAAAATGAAATTCAATATTAAAAGAAAAGGATTTTTTTGAAAATAATAATTAAATATTGTAGAGGAAGCTTCATGAAAAATAGGCGTTATGAAACCATAAAAATCAGATCATGCCGTATAAGTTAAAAAAACATTCTACTCGTACTTTTGCCAGATAAGTCAAAAAGTTCATCTTATGGTAATAATAAGAAATATTACTTCTAGAAGACAATGTAAAAGTCAAAGACGGGTAAACATGACTTTAAACATACATGTAATAATATTAAACACTTTATGAAAAACATTTTTATGGACATGGAAGAAAACTATAACCCCAATAAATACTTATGTACAAGCAATCTCGGATAAAAATGTGATTTGAAAATTTATCCCTTACCTTTGGTCAATTTTCTTCTGTATGTTTACAAAACTCCTATATAGAGGGTTTAAACATATTATTAACTTGTAATAGAACCATAATAATTTTTATGATATCATATATGATTCAGTAATAACTTTATATTACATCTTCATTTGTCAATTCCATGTAAATGCATCATTTTGGGAAAAATCATTTCATTCGGAATATGTGTTTTGACTTGTAATTATTCATATGATTACATAGATCATGATTACTTAATTTCAGAATGAAAAACATTTTTTATATATAATATATATTCAGAATAAAAATATATATAATAGATCGATAAATGAAATGAAATGCACCGTTCATGGAGATAGTAGACCGTACGCATGCATGAACATTTTTTTGTTTCCTTATTAAATTGAATGGATGTAAGTAAATAACATATACATAATTAAAATTATTATTTCATATATCTCTTTATTATTCATTATATATACTTTATAATCATTCTTGATTTTTTAACATGGGAAATGAATGTCATCGTATCGTAGAGACGGTAATCTGTACGTACGAACGAGCGATGATATCATTCCCATAATTATTGAATGGAATTGGAGTGGATGATCTAATATCACATAATTAGAATCATTTTATAATAATCATATATAGTTTTTATTTCCACCATTATACCCATCCAATTAAGGTGGTGGTGGAAAATTAGATTACACCACGGCGTGGAGACGGTATTCCGTCCGTACGCCAACGTGGTGATTTCGTTTTCCGTAGGATGGATAGAAGGGGAAATGGGGTTGTTTCATATTTATAATATCATATCAGTATATTACTGATAATGATTGTATTACTATATTATGAAAAAACTAAATAAGAAGAAGTTTAAGAAGAAAGAAACGTGAATGAATCGGGAAATGATATTACATCTTCTTCGATGTGCCTCTTCTAATCCTCCACTTATGGGACTAGAGTTGCTCTTTTGAGAAGAAAAAAACCTCCAGAATGTTACTAGGGAAGTTGATAAGAGTATAGGGCATGGGTATCTAAGCATGATGTCTCAAAATGTTGTGAGGAGGAGAGGGAGGAGGTTCCCTTTTATAAGAGAGGAGAGGGGCACTTTTGGAAACCTCAAAAATATTAATTTATCATAAACCCAAACCCCACATAAAAACTTCCATATTGACTCAAATTAAGATATTATATAAAATAGGGTTTTAATATCATCAACCAATTTAATGTTGACATGTTTTTATTTTATTTTAAACCTTATCATTTTGATTTATCGTTATTTAGTCTATTTAATTCTATTTGTGGTTATAATGTTATAAATTTTATATGGTTATAAATACTTACTTATGTGTTGTTAATTATACATAATATTTATATATAAGATATGTTAGATCATATAAATTTTAATTTGAAATTTTTATATATTTTTGTGATTTTTAAACAATTTAATAATATAAAATATCAATAGTGTCAATTTTGACACAATTCATTTATTTGAATTTAAATAAAATCCAAAAGGAATTTTTTTTAGAAACAAACTATTTAATAGATTACTAACACGTCTTATTCATATATAAAATTATTTTTTCACATTAATTAGTTCATATAATTTTTATTTTAATACTTTTAAAATCATTTATTTTATATTTCTCTTAATGAAATAATTAATAAAACATTTTTGTATAATTATTTAATATAATTACTTGTTGTATAAAAATTGAAAATAACATACAATGATGAATATGAATATATTATATTTCATAATAATACTTTTAGTCGAATTTATCTTCTAAAGCACCCTACTTTTAAAATTCTATAGTTATTAAAGTATGAAGGTGACAACTTTGACATCATTTAAAATAAAATAATATAAATATCCTAATTTGTTTTATATGGCTCCAAATGGTCCATAATTCGACCCTCGGATGCTTATGGTGTAGATATACTCGACCAATAAGGTTTGTTCGAGTTTATGGTCTTTTTGATGGGTGTTATAATTTTAATAAAAACTATATTATTGATTTTTTTACTAAATAAATAATTTCATCATCATTAATGTATAAGCTATTAATGTAATTTAATATCTTTTAAAAAATAAAAATAAATAAAAATAACAAATAAAAACATTTTATCTTTCAAATAAGAATTTATATTCGAATTTATATTCTATATAACCTTGTATTAAAAATACTTTAATTATTGACGTTTGAGTGAGACATATTTCAATTTCTTTAAAATAAAATAAATTAATGGTCTTAGTGACATCTATTTGGGTTCCAATGGATTCCATATCAACCCAAATATTCCTTAGGAGAAAATAAAATCATAAAATTATATTAAGACAAGTTTTTTTTGTAATTTTATAATATTATATTTACCCTTAATTACCTGATTTACCTTTAAATATGTTTAATAAACCTTACCATAGTTACTATTCATAGTGCCCAAAAATAGAAAGTAGTATATTAACATATTCTATACATACTAATTCTAAATATGGAATCCATTTTTCCATATTCAAATCACAGAAGTTGTAGAAATAAAAATAAAATTAATCCCATTGTTAAGAAAACGAATTTTAAAAGTTAAAACATTGAAAAAAATTGAAATGATTTTACCTATGAATTCAATGTAAAATAAATTACATGACATATATTATATTAAATGGTAAATTTTTTTATTTTTATAATTTAAAACCATTCAATATTATATTTTAACAATATAAATTATTACGATGAAAACTGTTTTTTTAATTAAAATATAACTTGTTTCTACAATTCATTAAAATATAAAAGTTATCCAAATAATATGAAAAATTTATCAAAAGTAACATTTATATCCTGATTCCAAAGGAGAAGGATATTTTTTCTAATTAAACTTATAAACATGTCAAAAATTATATTTAAAGTTGGTGCACCATCAAAAGGATTCAAAAATGCATTTTTTAAAAAAATACATCTTTTACCTGCAAAAATTATTTTATTCTCGTACAATGTTCTAGAAAATTTTTAAGATAAATAATAATGTTATTAAATTAAAAATTTAGTTAATACTATTCATGATGGCTAGTTCATAATAAAATTATAACAATATATCGTTGTTTAGTGAAACCCGTTATTGTGTACAACACACGTTATCAAGGAAGGTCCCTCTTTCATGCAACACAATCCAAGAATAGTGTTGCATATACTACAAGCTAATACGGTATTACGTATAGTCTAATCTAATCTTGGTGTATTGTACAACAGAAGACATCACTGAAATTAAAAAAAAATATCTCATAAAATCTTGGGGTGTTACACCACAGCCTCATCCGCCACCAAGATGATTCTCACTCTCCTACCGTTGCAGCTACCTCTGTAGCCCCTCCACTACCTACCGATCATTCACATGAGGATTTAGACAGTCAAGAGCTCTATAACCCTGTCCTCCACAGTAAAACGAGATCATGCCTCGCTGGTGGCTCCATCGGCCACTCGAGCCTCACACATCTATCCTTTTCTCCTGGGGTATCCCTTCGGATGCTCCAACATGCTTGGGATTCTCTGTCGTCTTTCTACTGAAATCTGTAGGTGAATCTGAAACATTTTTTCTTGTAAAGGATCTCACATTCAGTTTCGGCCCAAAAAGTAATATCTCCATCAGTAAATCTCACTCTAGCACCCCAGCCTATGTAGGGATACTGAGAGAAACTCTCACTGTTATAACCTCTTGTTAGAGAACCTGCTCAATGTATCGAGCCCTAATGTAATGTCCCATACCATTTGGGTCGGTTATCAGGAGAGGTCAGTAAATCTCACCAAGTACTGAGCCACAGTCTGGCTACCCTACTGTAGTTGTAGAAACTCTTGAATGCGCACAGA
The DNA here is from genome assembly GCA_963277665.1 of Viscum album. Classification (NCBI taxonomy): domain Eukaryota; kingdom Viridiplantae; phylum Streptophyta; class Magnoliopsida; order Santalales; family Viscaceae; genus Viscum; species Viscum album. The sequence continues at coordinate 259,442,867 of OY728133.1, read as the reverse complement.
GCGTAGTGTTTCTGGAACAAACTCCTCCATGAAAATGTACTCAAAGTCCGTCCAGGTGATGGTCATATCCTTATGCCCCTGGAGCATCAAGCTCCACTATCATCTTACTGATTATTGAAGAAGGCTAGTGTCCAGGATCGCCATATTATCCGTGGGTTCCTCTACTTAGAGAAAGACCTCAGATATTGCCTCAAGCCAGTCATCTGCTAACTGGGGTCCATATCATCTCAAAACCTTGGAGGCCTATGACTATGGGACACATACAACACATTCTGCTGATGTGCATGATCCACTGGTAGCATCTACTGTACAAAGGGTGGTCGTGCTGCCGTTACACCACCCGAAGGTTCCATCACTATGAGTGGCCAATGTACCAACTCTTTTTCACTTGGTGGGCCACATCCATGATCTCTTACTTGAATCATGGATGGCTATCCTTATGGAGGCATCCAGTAGGAAACTGATTCACCGTGGTCAATAAGTTATACCTTGTGAGATGACTTAAGAATGATCAAGAGAACTTTTCAAAACACTAGCAACTATTGTTTTCATTTAATGAGTCAGAAAACAGAATTCAGGGTCATGGTGTATGGATACGTTGGCCGCCACACAAACACTATACTCCCTATACTGAAAACTGAACTCAAGATACATTATTCCATTTCCCCATTAAAAGTAAACTCTTATTTCTTCTGGTCGAACCGACCACCCTTTGATTTCACATTGTCACGACCCATCTCATAGGGCCAAGAAATGACTACCCCAATACCACTTTCCATAGGCTAGGGGATGGTTACTAGAGCATGATGGATTTTACCGAATAGGGAAGGCATTGCCTTAGATATCTGTACACACTAAAAAAGTTCAACTGATGTAAAAAAAAATCAACAACGAATGGTATAACCACAAGTATAACGGTAAACTAAAAATAGTGGTCTAGAATACAAGCCCTTGAAACTGAAAAGAAAGTAAATAGCTATCGCATCTACCTTGGTTTCTACCTGGAGGGTAGTAGCTATAAGTCTGAAGTCTAAGAAGAGGATCTCGACTGCTCTCATCGCACCATGCTCTACTAAGTCCCATGTCTCCAATGTCTACCTCAGAGTGTCAATAGTTTACACCAGACATAGACGTGCTGGTGGAGCCCGTGTAGGGTTGAGTGTAACAATACTTAGTAGGGGACCGCGAGACCCCTGAATGTATCTATGTAATACACAAAGGAAAAAACTACAAAAAATACCAAAAAGGTAATATCACAAGAATGATCTAAATCATAATGCACAAAGGAAAAGAGATAGCTAACTCTAACAGTATAACTTCAAGTTTACTGGAATTGGGATGACTAGTTGTAAAGATGGATCATCCAATCTATAGTAACTCAATTGGTGACCCGTATAGGTCACTGTATGCTGACCCGTAATGGTCGCTGGTGCTGACTAGTATTGGTCGCTAGTGTTTACCCATATTGGTCACTGGTGATAACCTGTATTGGTCACTGGTGTTGAGGTAGGGATGATTAGCTGTATAAATAGATCATCCCACTGTATAGTTTTTGTTGCTTACCCATATTGGTATCTCTTCTTCTTCATGTCATACCCAACCACTATATTCCCACACGAAGCATGCCCGATCTCCAGAACACTCTTCCCCTCAATCCATCGGTCCTATTTCAACTGGTACAATGTCCTGAGAAACTTATACCCAATGGACCACCCCATCATAGGGGTTCCAATGTGACAAACGATGCATCGATTGGATTCCTGGTCTATGAGATATGTGCACTTTTCTAATAGGATTTAGTTCCATTCTAGACTAATCCAACCCAGTTCTCATGTCATTCTTGTTCAAAACTCACATAGAGTATCTCCAATGGACTTCGTAGTTACAAGGGTCATTATGTCACAAAGGGTGTATCGATCGAACGCTCGGTCTTTTAGTTACACCAATTTTTTTGAAACAGAGGTGAATGCACCTTGGTTCATCCCAGCTTGGTATGACCCACCAGAGAATGCCAAAGGGACCACTTCCCCAATGGGGTACCAACACCACTGATGACGTGTCAATCAAACACCCGGCTAGTTAGTTACATGGGTTTCTTTATTTGCGGACCAGTTGCATCTTAGCCCGGTCTGACTCATTCTTGTCAGCCCGACACAATGGGTCATGGGGTTTACCGAACCCCACCCAAGTCTGAATTATTATGGTTCGGCCCGGTTCACTGGGTCTAGCCCATCGGGGCAGCCCGACTTGTTAATGGGCCTGGGGCGTAGTTTTCTCAGCCAGTAGAGTGGGGCACAGCCCACCCGCGCTGGCCTGATCGGTAGGTCCGACCCATTTCCATCCCAGAACACATGAAGGTGGACCGCCTCTAATAACTGGCACTGTGGATTCCATGTCGTTGGGTATGGTTGGTGGGGTGCTACCCCACCGTTTCTCCATCACATGTGTCACATTGCGGGGTCACGTCGTCCCCTCCTATTACGGCCCGTTGGCCGCCTCTGGCCACAACGTGGTGCAATGACATGCCACCTCCCCTCTGCCCGCAGCCTGATGCTGCAGGCCACCAGATGTGCTTCGGTGGTCCATTCGTGGTGTCGTCTGTGCATAAAATCCTCCAAGAATGACACATTCACTGTGTGGCCCTCAGTTACATCTTGCCGAAAAGTTCATCACTCACCCATGAAGGACAAATTGAGACAAAAAACAAGTGGTGGAGGGACCAGACCTTATTTGTTTGGCTCACACCCTCCATGTTAACTTTATTACAAGAGGAAGGTAATCATTCATCACATTTTAATAATGTTGAACCCCATTAAAATTCCCCAAAACAACCTCCTACAAAATACTAGAATGGGGAATATAATCGAGGGAAATTATTGAATTAAAAGGAAACCCCTACCTTTTGATTTGTCGGAGATATCACGGATGGTGGTACATCCACGTTCGAGGGTATTGTGGACGACGGAGAAGGTTGGTGTGCATTGGAATTCGTCATCCGTCGATATTTGGATCGATCCTACAACGACTTTCGTCAATCGCCTATTCTACATAGGTGGAAGGTGTGGAATCACATCATCATGGGTTCCTTGCTTGATGGAGCCGTCCAAAACCCCACCCAGTGCTCCATTTAAATAGGAGAGGGAAAGGTGAGCAACACCTTGAATAATCAATTTGGTTCATTAATTTATGTAATTAATATGCATCATTAATTGAAGTAGTTAATGTCCCTCATTAATTGATGTTAGGGGTGGTTATGCAATCAAAGTGTAACCATGAAATTAGCACTCCATAATTAAAGGTCTCACCACCTCTGTGTTCCTGACCCCCATCACTCAACAGGTGTTATCATAAAGAAAAAGATATGAAATAAAATTTTGTGTTATTTTATTATTTCATTAAAAGTCCCTAAAACTATATTTTTCTCCTGACCAACTACAGTTGATGTGAAGCTTCCCATGAGTGAACCATGATGATGTGGATTCAACGGTGCCCTTAGATATTTAATCTGATCATTTGTTCAAAAGATAGAAAACACGGCCTGCACGTTTACAGAATGTACCCGAAAAAAAAGTTCAAAAATTCATTTCAATCACACCAGGACTTATAATTGTGTTTCTCATATATTTTTAGGCTCATAATAAACCAAAACAATTCAAATAAAATTACATGGAATTTTATGGGTCTTTACAAATCATTTAAATCAATTAAGAATGATGTCATAGGAATAAAATTATTATATGATGTATAGTAAATATTAGTTTTCAGTTGAGAAAGAAATGTACCTAGGTCATGTTGTCACTATTAAATGGATAACAATGGATCATTAAAAACATATTCAATCAGATTTGGTTATAGGTGATCAAAAATTAAGAGTATTTGATCCATTACCATAATGGGAAGGTGAATAATTTGGATTATTATATAAGAATATGGGATCTTACAACCATATCCACGATGAGGATGGAAAGGGATCAAATCATATTGGATTAGAAAAGGATGTACATGAAAATATTAAAAATATATTCCTTCAATATTTCAAAATGAACTGCTTATATATCAATTCTTTATAGGATCAATTGAATCCAAATTGTTTATAATGTGCTATAGAAAAAGAATTCTAACATTCAATAGTTCAACATTGAAAAAGATGGAGTTATAAGGTATATAACTCAGACATGTGTCCCAGAAAAACTAGTTCTAAAAAGGGAGTATCTTGATGATGTAAATAAATATTAATTATATATTAAATTAGAAAACACTATAATGTATATAGATCTAAATCAAAATCTCATTGAGGATAAAAAAGTGAGAATAATTATTTGTATCTAGATGCTTGTTATGTCAATAAGCTGACAATAAATTATGTAATTCCAAGGGTATCTTATATCAATTGATATTATTGTTTTCAAATAATGAAAAATAAGCATTTATTTCATCTTATTACTCCCCTAATTATCTAAATAAAATAAAACAGTATGGGTGGTAGTAAATCTCTTTATATATTTGGAAAATATCATTTTAATCAATGAGGAATTATCTCTTGGACTACTCACCCAAAAATATATAAGAGAAGTGGTAATCCATCAAATAGTTCCTCTAGATTTATATTTGAATTATATAGTAGAATTAACATGACTTTCAGGAGAATGAATCAGCTTGAATTGGATATAGAGTTGGTTTTTAATATTACTATTCACCCTCATATGGATGGTTAATTATTGTAAACTAATAAAACTACATAGGATTTTTAGATAACATGTTTTATAGATTTCCAATGTTGTTGAGATCAATTCATTCCCCTAATGGGGCCCACATATGACAAAAGTTTCGATTCCAGCTTTCAAATGGAACATTATGAGGCTCTGTAAAGGAAGAGAAGATAGAATACAAAATGTTTGGATGATGGTTGATATTGTAAGCTTATGGAACATGATCTTATCCAATAGGTGAAATATAATTTTGAAACAACTTATTTTCATATAAAATGAATATAAATGTTCATAGAAAATCAATACAAAAAATCATCAATGTTATCCAAGGATTGATTTTATAGATATAGTGTCTCATCGTATATCATCATGAAAGAAATTACTTTGCTTTGGGAAGAAGGAAAATCATATTATATTATACATATTCTCATTTGAGATCATTGATTGCATCATGGATATAGCCTCTCAGATTACACTCCCAAAAAACATACCTCATATGCATGATTTGTTCCCAATATCTATATTGTGGAAGTATATATTGAATCCATCACATGTATTAAATCCAAATGTGGTAGAATAAGATAATGATCACTTATATGTAGATCTTTTTTTGGACATACTAGAACATATAGACATATTTCTATGAAACAAATACAATTATCCTAGAAAAATTGCTATAATTTAAAAAAAATTTTGTGGGAAGAAACATAGAAATTAGAATATGTGATGAAATAGAAGTACCCTCATATATTTGAGTATAAGAAATAATATTTTTAGGGACACATTTATGAATGGTGGAAGAATGTAACAACCTGAAACTTTATAAATGAAATACTATTTTCAAAAAAATAAATTAATTATTAAAAATTGAATCTATAATAAAATCATAAACAAAATCGGTTTTTATAAACAATTTTATGTAATATCACATCATATTTTGAAGGATGTTATGTATTATAACCATTTACAAAATATTAATTATAGATAGATTGTTTATTTTTAGTACATATTGAGGTTTATGAAAAATCTATGTAACCTAGAAAATTGAAGTGATAGCCTCAACCTGTAGGATCATCCTGTATAAATCCCATTTATTAGAGAATTTAAGAGATATCGAATAAATAGAGTTTTCCCATGACTAAGGCCATAAAAATATTCATAAAATATTGCATGATTGAAACTAGTTATTTGATAATTTTTAGCTTTTCGAGATCAGGGACCGAACAATGTTTATCGAACTACCCTAAGAAAGTGTCAAAGTCACACACCTTACCCTTGCGACATACGACGAAGTAATAATATTTCATGTATTTATAAAATAAATGTTTGAGTTTATATTTTTCATAATAAACAAAACATTGTTTTCATTTTACATTTTTTATTATTACATTATAAATGATTAATAAATTATTTCAATAAAAAGCGTGATTTTATACTGGAAACAAAAAACTGTATATTTTGGAAATATATAGTTTCAATCATGACACACATATTTATTAATTGATTAGTGTTTAAAATAAATTATATGTTAATGAAATATTTTTATTAAATTATAATAATTTAAATATAAATGATAACGTAATTTTATAAACACAAATGTAATTCTTAAAAGTGTAAGAAAACTATTATCGACATAAATACCAATATTTTTCAATAAATATATATTTTTAATTAAAAGTGAAAATAATTATATATAAGAAATTTTTTTAAAAAAATGAATATTATTTTTACGTCATAATAATGAAATTTTTGAATGGATACTCTTCATATTTTTCTAATGCATTCAATTTTTTGGGTAAGAATTATATTCTATATAAATATGTGGTTTGTATTATAATGTCATAATATATCAATGATTACGTAATAAATACAATATTGACTATACAAGATTTAAAAAATAATAACCCTTTTAAATAATATGTTTCTATGTTAATTGATAATTTTAAAAACCCATAAGGAAACCTCCCATGTCATTATTATATTTTGAGGTTTTAAAAAAAATACATGATTAATATTACTATTTTCCACATATAGAATGGTATAAGTTTACTATTTTATATTGTTTTAATAAAAAAATATTTTAAATAACTCAACTTTAGCATAATCCATGGGAAAAAATGGGAAGTTTTTCTCCTTTTTTATGAATTTTTATATAGAGTCCAAATACTAGGATTATAAATTAAAAATTAATTTTCTTCTATTTAATATTAAACCTCACACAAAGTCCCATTATTCGTATCTACATACCCATGAATATTTCATTTACTCTCCATTTCCCTCACTAGATCCCTCCTATAGATCAAATATGCTCTTATGATTTTCCTCCAATTCTTTTGGAAGCATCATCCCAATGTAAGGGATCCTATCATTCTATTCTTTATTCAAGAGCCATGTTTATGTGATGATATATAAAATTTCAATAAATTAAATTATTCCATGATCATTTATATAACGCTGTTATGATGCCAAAATTATCCTGTGATATTCAATGCTAAATTGTTTTTGTATTGAATACACATTCCCATTTCCACTTAGGGGTATTCAAGTAGATATAGATATATAACATTGAATGTGTAATTCTATGTGCATATTCCATAATCCTTAAAAAATTTATTAAATATTTTGAAACACATCATTTTTGTATAATATATGTGGCATACACATCCTTGTACATGATAGTAATGTAGTTGGTCGGATAGAAATTATATAGCCTTATAATGCATTAGGTATTTTTTTTATTCATGAGATTCCATGTATGGTTCAAGGGTAGTTATACTAAGAACACTATGTTATGATGTCTCAAAATTAATCAATTTTATGTCTATGACGTCATTTGTTTTGTTGTTTCCACAATACTATGTTTCTTTTATGATTCAATATTATATCATGCTTCAATATTCCTATTTATGATTATCACCCATCTTATGTTACAGGGATATTCTTGTTGACACAAATGGCCTATTTTACATTTTTATATTATTCAGTAGTTACCTTACTAGGATATATAGCTCACTAATTTTTAATGACCATCCCTTGGTTATCATATGTAGTTTTAAAATAGAAATAGATTTGTAAGGGATGGTTTTGTAATTTATGTTAAATAATGTTGTTGTAATCCAGATTCATGTTATTATTTTATATAACTTATTTACCAAATACACTAGTTGTCATAATATTATCGGATGTTACTATGTGTACCTATATGAAATAAAACCTGGATTAATGAGAATTAATATATGGTTTGTCATATTTAATCACCATTCTATCTGTATAATGGTTGTAATATAATGATCTTAGAAAATTTACCAATGATCTATAAAATTTAAACTGATTGAAATAATATATATAGTTATATGAAATAATGTAAAACATAATTTAATTTTCAATTATATAAATGGAAATGAATGAAGAAATCAGATGGAATATAAAGAAGAATGAAGTTTATAGTTGGGAGATATTGATAGTTCTCTCCATTGAATAGAGAGAACAATCTTAAATGAATGATAAGGTACTAAATAGTACTGAATGGTTTGAGTCTACTACAAAGATTATATCATAGATAATATTGATCCATAATCACTTTTATTGGGATTGGAAATTTATGATTAAATGATTATTATATATGATTATGATGCAATATAATTTTTTTATTTTATATTCCACATTTTATCTAATTATATTTTGATATATTTATTAAACTGTTAAATTGGACTATCATTTTTAATTACCATTATATACATATTCATTATTTAGTGGTTTTATTTTTAGTTCAATTAATTTTCAATTTGTTATTACTAAATTGATTACTTATTCTTACTTATACAAGAAATTTACATCCTTAAAAAATGAAATTTGTTCCTGATGTGGTTAAAAAGGTTCTTTGGGTGGACTAATCATTATAAATATACAAGGAACCACTATCCACCCATATAATAGAGTAAAATGACTAAAAACATATATGTTCATGAATCACATTCAAACAAATTACAATGTTCTGTTTCTGTGATTTTATTTTTAATAGAGGATAAAGGATAATTTTTTTACTTAAATGAATATAATCATTGTGAGTGACTACATCCCCCAAGTCATTTCCAAGACATAGGTGAGAAATTTATTTTATGATTTTTTCTCAGGAAACTAGTTTTTTCATACCTATTTTCATTTTTTACAATGATATATATACCTATTTTTTTATAAAAGGGACACTATACTAATTGGACATAATGCGACACACACCCAGTATGTCAATAAGGGACACATACCATGTTTTCCCAAGGGAACCACAATCATTTTTTCCAAAAGTGGTTTATTCCAAATTTCCCATTAATGTACCTAAAACTAAAACTTATGTGTCCCAACATGGGGTCTATTTATCAATTTCACACCAAACAATTACTCATTTTCCTTGGGCATCCAGCTGAGTACCACTCTCCCAACACGCCCAATTGGGTGAACCATTTCATAGGTCCCCCATTGTAGATCAATTTTTTTTTTCAAATTATCCTCTTACCTAAAAATTAACAATATAGTGATCATGATCACATAAATTACTTGGTCTATGATAATTTAAGAAAATTTATTAGTGTTCCTCCATTTCTAAAACCAACATGAAACTGAGATTCATCCAGATAAGCATCCTCCACAACCTCAAGAATTAGTGGATGGTATTATAAAAAATAAATTTATTCCAATCAATAGTAACTATAATTGTTAATGGATATTAAGAAAAATATAAAAGGCATTAAAGAGATTTTCTACATGTCCTATAAGATCATTAGTATATGTTCCATCACTTATTCCGTTGATAATAGAGACTATCAATTTTAGGGGATCAATGGATGCTTCTACATAAAAAAACCCCCAAGTCACCTGAATTATTTGTATTAAGAGGTATCAAATACCACAAAACAACTTGTTTTTTAGCCATATTTAAATATATAATTTTTTATCATAAAAAATTAATGGATCTCATATATATTTTATTCCACAATATAACCTTTCTTGATTTATCTGTTTGGTTGAACTAAAAAAGTCACTCATGTGTATATCCAACAAAAAATATTTTTAGGTATCTTTAACCTAATAGTTAAATTTTCATAACTCAAAAATAAAAATAATAGGACCTTTTCAAATGAACTTAAAATAGAGGAAATGATTTTACCACATTGTATGACCTATAATAGAACATTAATTGTCCTCGTCTCATAAAATAGAACGAAAATAATTTTTCCTTGATGCAAGATTGTAAAAGGAAAATAAATGGACATGGTTGAATTCATGTAAAATTAAATAATAAGATAATTTCAAAATGTAATTAAATGGTATGAATGTCAAACACAAAGGAACATATCTACATCTGATTTGGTTCTAGTCACTAGGATACAAAGGTGGCCCTTCCCAATGGTGTATTCCCAACTCCACTGATCATATAAGCACCAATAATAGAGATAAATTCCCTTTAACCCATATTTATGGATTGAAGCCACACAATAATTAATCATGATTGGGAAGGATATTGAATCACTAATACTAATAGTTTAAAATATTTGTAACCGATAAATTTTCACGTCGATTAATTACTCTGTTCAATTGTTTTCATGAAATAAAAAATTTGTAATTATTGATATAAGGATCAAATAAATTTTACTTCAATATTAAATATGGTCCATGAATAGAAAATAAGAACCATTATGTGTAATGTTTACCACCAAAACTCTTGACATTTGATCATAATTCGATGAATCATCACATAACCAAAATGACCATCTACCATTTGGATGATGGTCTTCATTCAAAAAAACCATATGTAATAAATATAATGGCAAAAAAAAAATAATTAACCAGACATGATTTTTCATTAACTACGAAAGTAATTAATTGAAAATGAACTATAACATTCTATGTCGAACAAAAATGTTCATTATTTTAGTTCTTTTTCATTATGATCTCCTGCCGAATTATAATGGAATCACCAATCACATATCTACTAGTCATGATTTCTAGAAATGTTGGGGGATGTTATCGGACACCAGAATCTTCCATGTAGTGCTAGATATTTCAGTAGTTGTAAAAACTATTTTTATTCCCGATATGACCTTTAATTCTATATGAAAATTTTCACACACCCAAGACCTTTAGAATTGGGTACTAAATGTGTTGGTCAAGGGTTATAATCAATATGGGGTTATTCTGAATAGGGAAGAATCATGTTCCCTCATCGAGAAGCTCAACCATTTTGAACGATACCAATATACTGTTTATATGAATTACATTACTTTTATTGATACATTAAAACAATCAAAAATTCATTCCTTGTATAAAAGAAACTCGCATATTTTATATTTGAGGGAGTTAGAGAAGGATGTCCAATAAATTCCTAATACTACTCTAGATATACCTAACATGGATAATACCAACCACTATCATCTTTGATTTCAAATATTGATAAATATTTTACAGTCTATTAGAGGAGTGAAAATTGTGGTCCAACCCCTTGTGGTCTATGCTAGGGAACCCAGTAAGAGGACCTTTTAGTGACAACTGGCCACTATAATCAATGAGAAGATCTACACTTTTTATATCATTGATGATCCTATATAATTTCAACATATCCTTAATATAACTCCAGAGTTTCCTAAGTGAACATTTTTTTTGAAATCATGTTATAGTTATGCAGGGATGATCTCCAACAATTTTTCTACTTGTATTCATGAACATCATCATCATAATATTATCAATACATAAGGACCCCTGGTCCACACGTTTAGGAAATGTCATGTAGTTGTTATTATTTAGGATAACCAATTTAAAAAAAATTAATAACAAAATTATGGTGGTGGTCTTCATTATTTTTTAATTCTAGATAAACCTAGAGGTCCCCACTATATCCATTTTGGATGACCACCCCGTGAATCTCGAGACATCAAATATGATGATTGACATTATGGTTGATAACATGAAATAATTTCAATAAATATATGACCCCGTAATAAATAATTTAAATTTACATTGTATATACTCCCCTGCTCTCTCATCATAGTGGTCTTCTCAATAGTAATATATTAATCATTCATAATTCTCATCTTAGAGACACCAGTTTCAGAGGTCCTACACACAAATCCTTAAGTCAACAATTAGATGGTATTACCCACACTAACCTATAAAAAATTAGAACATATGGAGGAACTCGACATTATAGTCAAATAGATATTGTAAACATGGATACATTCCAGATAATGAAAAATAATAATTATAAATCTCTTCAGTTCCTAGGTTGTGTACTTATTATATACATTCCTCATACGGTAAAACATATAACTAAATTTGAGGCCCTCCATATAATAATGGTTTTTTAGAAATAGGCATATACTTCCTCCATATGTGATTCATTGTGAAGTACCTCGTCATATGGAAGCATTAATTTGACATGAATAACCACCCAATACCAAAATAATTCTATGGTATCTCTCATATAAGGAAGAATATGTAAATACAAACACTGAAAAACTGGTCACTTAATCACTAATCAATGATATTTCATCATGGTTAATTGTATAACCTTTGGAATGAAATTAAATATTTATTCAACATACCATATTCTAATAGATATAGTAAAGTAAGTCAAGAATTAGCATTCTCATAATGATAAAACATAATAGAAATAACATGTGTTTTAAAACATTGTTAGAGAACCACTCACGGAGGTAAAATTAAATTCAATCTATATGTAGAACGAACTAGATAATGATAGAATACCGGTAATATTATGATCCATTTATACTTCTCTATAAAAAATTAGAAATGAAATTGGAGAGTATTTCATGCCCGATATCTTTAACGAGATCAACCAATGAATTTTAAAGGAAAATATAGCCCATAATAATTCCAAACTATTGAGAAAAAACATAATCCTATGAAAATATGGAATATAAAACACATTCATTAATTTTTTATAGAAATTTTCATATTTAATTCCTTGAAGGAACATCAGTGAATTTTATCAATAAAGAAACATACACACAAAATCTTATTATGAAGAGATTACACTAACTTTTGGATCCCGATTCATAAAGAGATTACCTTGAAATATTATATAGTGTTTTGGAACCATCCATTTTAAGATAAAGATAGAACCAAGAACATGACAAGAATATCATCATTTTCTGGGATTCATATATTAACATCTACTAAAGAGGTGTTATTCCATTTATTGACTTTATTAATTGAATATTTTGAGTCAAAGAGCCAGCTGGATCAACTGGAATTCCATAGTAGTTGATTTTTTATTTCATGTTGAAGTTCTAATAATGAAGTTAAACTCTTTAGTAGATTGTATCTTGAATTAGTGGGTAAAAATGAATAAAAATTAGTTTTTCCTAACTAAAGGGAACCAAGGGTTGTGTTTTATGAATTCATCAATGTGATATAATATGTAAAATTCTAGATATTGAATCTAATTATATCCAATTATAATCATTCAAATTTTCATATTTGTTGTTACAATACATGTTATGATTCAGATATTTCAAAATCTATGATGCTATTAATTTTTAAGGATTAAAAAAATCACCCTCTTTCAAAAAAGACCCATATATAATCATCAAAAATATTTGTGAATCCTTCAGAACATTTGGAAAAAATAATTCAAAACACTCGTTATATTGATACAAATAATTGAAAAAAATGATATTCACGATACAAAGAAAAAAATATTTAAATATTTTGGGAATTCAAGTGCTAAAAAATATAAAGTAGAGATGTCATAAATAATGTTATGGTGATTCCTCAAGGAAAGAATCATCATCACACATGAAAAAATTTCATTGGTGTGATCTTGAACAAAAATATAAATGTTTTTGTTATATCATTTGGACCATGATATGTGCCATATAAATCAATTTTATACCTATATATTCAATTTTCCATGACCTCAAGTGATCACAACATGAGAAAAATATAAATGGACTCTACACTATTAAATCCATTCATGGATCTCGATTGTAGATTAAACCGGTCAATGAAAAAAAATATCAATTAATTCATCCATTAGATGAGAACTCCTCATCTCCGCCATCCATATATATAACAACATCCAATGTATCATTGAAAATCATGATCAAGACTTCATCAGTTTAATTCAATAAAAGTACTAAATTTACTTTCACATCATATATGTACAAATATTACAACTTTTCTATCTTTAACTTATATCATGATTTGAAATATATGAAACCAACCCTATCAAGATAATACATGAATCTATTTTATCATAGATATCAATTTATGAATGTTATCATGCTAGGTATCTCACAAAAATCTATTACTGGGGATGGGTTATAAGCACTGAAGCCTTAGTATATCGATGAATATTTAACATTCCATGTGATATAATCTAGTGGTCAATTCTATTAATATGTTTGGACATATTAACTTAGGATTAAATTCATTGAATCTCATATTACAACTGATTCTATAAAATACACAATTATATTTATTTTAACATTAAGATATATTAATGACATATAATAAACTTGGATGATCGACAATTATGAACATCTCAAATTAAATCATTGGTTGATATTATAATTTATCTAGTCATATATAATTATTTATTGAACACTTGAATGGATGATAAATAGATAGTTACTTTCTTATAAAATCCTGATACATTATACAATAATTACATTAAATGTCTTTTGTATCTTATACCGAGATAATCTACATTACCCCAATGGATTTACATTGGATAAGGTTTTTTCATAGGATATATTACATTTTCTATTATATACACTGATCAAATAATAACATATCCCATCTAAATGAATCATTTTGATAATTTTTTATATAAGACAAGATCTTAATCCTTTAGTAAGAATGGGGTTCCTTATAATTAGAAATGTATCAATTCTTTTCAAAATAATGAATGAAAACTTCCCAGATTCAAGTAACATGTACATGTTTAGAAATCGTTTTATTGATCCAAAAACATTATATCATATTATATGATGTGTTGATTCTCTACAACTCAATTTCATAGTCTTTTACATAGGAAACTTAGCAACCCTTTAACCTAGAAGCTCACAATTCATGAAAAAAATAATCTTGATTGATATTTTTTCATATTTATTAGATTAGAAGTTGGTAATAGTTTAAAAAAATACCTTGAGATAATACACTCCTCTATAGATCAATAAAATATCATTATTTATACATAACTATTTAAGGATATATATAAAAAATATCCTATTACTATTAATAAAATTTGGTTGTTATCTGATAATTATGATCAAAGTAAAAGTGACACCATCCCTTGTAAAAGACATATAATACATGATAGATCCTATAGATTTTTCATGACCTATTATATAAATCCAAACATACATATTATTAGGATCTATAATATACATGATAATCATTCCATGTAATTTTGGTAAAGAATCATTTAAATTTTTATGATAGAGCATGTTTGAAAATTTCCAATATATATGTTATGAATCTTTCTATGAAATAAATTATCTCTATTAATATATATATTCATACCTAGGGAGTATTTTATTTCAACTTTTCTTTCATAAATTTTTTCCCAACCTTAACATTATATTCTGTAAATTTTAGACTACATTTTTTGAAATGAAATATGTCATCCATATGCAATATCATAAATAAGAGCAAACACACACTAATATTATTATATAACATTGAGTCAAACTTTTTATTGATGGAACCTAAATCTTTGTTGGCATAATTAAGTATACTATTATTACTTGAAAAATAATTTTATTCAATCCATAAATAGAATATTTTAAAATCACTGCCTAGAACACTCATTTTTCACATCAAAACATTCATGACATATCATTCAATTATCATATATTGAATATGTATTAATTAATGTTTATTTGATATATATATATATATATATATATATGATACATAACATAATAAAAATTTGTTTTAATGGAATGAAACATCAAAATAGATCATATCATCACAATATGAAGACATTTATCTTCATTTTCACAACGTTGAATTTATTTGTAACAACTTTTTGTAGGTGAGATTTGGAGTCGACAAGACACCATACATGAATATTTTATTATTTAATACTCACTTTAATGTTTTGGATCTCATCCATTCATGGGTATAAAAAATTGAAAACATGTTAAGATTACATAGAGTCTATTATAGATTATATCCATTTTAATGTGTATCATAAAAAAATCCCTTTACAATATATAGGTATTGGTATCATTATTTATAAACAATAATTCATTATAATTTTACAAACGAAATAAATATCTCTCTCTATAATTATGAATCCTTCAATAATATTTAGTTTTTTGTGAATCTTGTGTTATTTTCACATCCATAACTACTTAAGGAGATTACTAAACATCCACCATGGAAAAAAATTCATTTTTTTGACATGGACACCTTAAAGATAACATCTAATTCCACTAAATCATTACTTCGTATGATACTTCATCTATATAACACTATATTAAGAAATAAATACTTTTGTTTCATTTTATTTATAGAAATAATTATCCATTTATTCCATAGAATAATAAACGGATGAAAATTTATCATAGTTAGGTCTATGTTTATTATATTTAGAGGTTCATACTTGTGAATTTCTTTAAAAATATAAAAAATAAAAATCAATATATTTCCCACGACATATATCATAAGGTATCTTCATGAAAACAATATATATTAGGAAATTATGTAGGAATTAATGAACTTATGGTGACTAAACCCATAATTTAATAGGAATGTCGCATTGAATTAGTATCAAATGAATCATTTTAAATAATTCATGTGTTATCCACATTGAAACAATATTACCCTATGGGGTTCTATATGGAAAACATTTTTGAACAATTACATTATCTATTGTATGATAAATGAATTATTGGATAAGATATTTGATACCCTAATCAAATCATAATTTCATATTAATTTTTCAGAATTTATTTTTACATCATTCTATAACTATTTGAATATTTAAAATTTTTCTTACATGTGTATTAATATAATTATATAACCATGGAGGATAAATGAATAAGGAAAGGTTTTGATATACATAAAATGAAAAAAAATTAAGTATTCACTGGTCTAAATACATAACTATGTTTTATATCCAATATCCTTCTCGGCCATTCAACTTTTTAATAAAAATTTGCATTTATAATATTTCCTAATAAACAATATTCATATGTATCAAAATATTCATAATAGAATTATCCTGACAATACATCTATCAATATTATACATATATTCTTCTCTTTCATATTTCAAATGTTTTCATACTATAGAATGGTGTTAATTAATCAACCATTACATTCTTATTATAAATGTATACGTATGATTAAATAGTTATAGAAATGATAATCAAGAACCATAATCGCAATTCTATAAAAAAACTATTTTTTGTATTTATATACATTAATACACATTTTATTTATAATGAATTAATATCCTTTTCAATTTAATCAATATTTATATATCAATTATTTATTTACAGTAAAAATATAAAAACAATTAGTCAATTCTATAACAAAACCAAAATATAGACTTATATCATAAGTAACAATATCTAATGAACCACTCCTTTCTACATTAAAAAATTAGTGATACATTTTTTAATTTCATTATGTCATTTACATTTTGTTTAACTACACAAACGTTTGTTTTACACCCAATATCAAATTTCCTATGAGTCATATTGAGAAAAATTTATCTCTCTAATATTGGAATTTAGATGTATAAAATGAACTACTTTGATCACATATTAATACCTTAAATACCAATTATAATCTACATTATGGGTTATACCTATAATCAATCTCAAAATAATTATGATTTTGTAAATTATACACTTCTAAGGTAATCACGTTGAGGGGATAGAGTCACATTTTAGATCAATTATCAATGTAATTTTTACTAAAAATAATCCCACTAAAATTGATGACGCCATAATTCCAATTCGTTTAGCGATCCAAGATATAAATTTCATTACTTTTTTTGTTCGGTATTGAATTCCACTAAATTAAAATATTTTTTGGTAGGATATATTTATAATCACAAACATTTGGATTATTCTATTGTAGATTGTACACTCTTTTCATATATTATTCATATGGTTATAATCTAGGAAATTTTATCATTACACATAGAGTTTCCTAGATTATTTTCACCAAAATATAAAAATTGTATTTGGGTTCCTAAAAAATGTAAAAATACTTTTCTACCACACCCTACATAATATTATCTTATATAGAATCTATATAATGAACCTAACTACTTATATGTCCATGATCATGACATTGACGTCATTGGAAGTAATCATAGACCTAGTATTTTAGCAGTATTCTATTTAAATTCACAACATTTTAATATAAATAAAATTAAAATTAGATTCATGACAACTACATCATATGAAATAATTATTATCTCTAATTTTATCCCTTTCGGTATGAATGCTTCTGATGGTTTTTTTGAATCATCATTACACACAACAATTTAATATGTCTACAATGTATAAATATATGATAATATAAATCTCTAAAAATATATGTTAAAAACCAAAATTTGGAAGCCCAAAATATTCATATATATTATAATGATTCTTATTCATGATGTATTTAAACTCTACATTTACGTTTTTAGAATAATATAAAATTACAAATGACTATATTATTATACCTATAGAAATAGACAACCAATGCCACCTTTATGAAATAATCCCAAACACTCTAGATTAGTGATAATTTTGAAAAAAATTCCCTCTAAATGTGTATACATAACTAAAATATTATATTGAATAATTATAATTATAAAACCAAATTAAAGTAAACTATTTTTAGCAATAAAAATAATTCAAATAACTTTAATTTCAAATTGAGGTCTTGATAGATGAAAAATAAATCATATGTTTTTATACCTATAATTCAATTTTTTTAATTATAGTTTATAAGAAGAAATTTATCACAAAAATTATTCATTCACAATATTCATATTTCATAATACTTTTATAAACATGAATATAAAAAAGGAGTACAAATTTAATTACAATTGAATTTATTTTTCTAAACTAGTGACATAAATGTTAAAATATCAACATAAATTTTGGAATGGAAAATCATCTTAAAATTCTTAACATTTATCATTTATAGTCATTCTAAAAACTATCATAAATTAATAAAAATATAAATATTTTCATATTTTATGAAATTTTAAATTTAATGATTAATAATGGAATGAAATCACTTATAATATATGAATGATTTCATCACAAAATAAAAAAGTGATTCCATAAATCTATATTCAAATTTCATTATATCAACAAAATAATCAATATGAATAGATGGGTTATTTTCTGTAAAAACATAACGTGAAGTTGTATCTTATTGTGAAAGATATCATTGCTTATGGTGTAGCATAAATCCCCATCATTTATACATATCATACACTATGATATATGGAAAATATAAATTCTTATTTAACTAAAAAATAATATTTATTAAATTTCATACACAATAATAATTTCCAAAACACCATTAGTATACATATTATTCAAAATAATAATAAAAAGATATATCATTAAATTATAATTAAGGATATGATACCATCGATTGTATTAAGATGATAAATATGATCTTAAATGTATAAGATAACCCATAAAAATGATATCCTATTGATAACATATTAAATATGTTAAGATCAAGAAAATAAAACATATCCATAAATTAAATATTGAAATACCTATCTTTCATTTTATGAAGGATTATGATTGAATGAGATCATTACTAAAATTGAAAAATGCATACTACCTCCAAGAGAAATAAATAATCATTTAGATCCTCATTCATAAAAATAGGACCCCACGATCTTCTATAGGGTTATAGAACCATTTGTTTAATGAAAATCGGAGAACTATGAAATTTAAGAGATTAGTCAAACAATAATTTATGCATTTGGTACAATCAAGAGTCTGTATTTTGTCTCTATTATAAATATTTTTCCATAAATAATATGATCTAGAGAAATAAAGGCATCAACAAGAATATTATTGGAGCCAATACATTACTTCTCATTAAAGTGACTTAAATTAGATTCAACTCTTCAAAAGAATATAACATGTTTTATTGGACATAAATGAATTAGTCATATTAACTCATTAAAAATGGTATATCTTGACAATATACAGAGTAATGCATGAATGTAATATCATATACCTCATTCCCATTATAGACTTTGATTACATCATATATTATACTACAAAATAGATATTTGAATGCCCATAGAGCCATATTTGATTCAGGGACATCGTAATATATGACATCATATTTTTATGGGATTTCCAAATGAATATCACTATGATCATAAAAAGTGGATTACAATTCCTCATTTTGAATCTAGGAACATTCCTTATTAGGAATAATCCAATCATATTAAGTTGAAATAAAATATATGCTACTATGTTTACCTAACCACCAATTCATCATTAGTTAATCCAAAATAAGGGAATCACTTGGAACATATTTGTTAGCCCATTTTAGTGTATTTAAGGAAATATTCCAAATTATTGGTAATTCCCCATCTAATATATGCATCCTAGGCCAGGGTAAATATGGAAAATTATATCATACATAGATTATAAGATTTAAATGTTCATCAAATGAGAAAATTTTCAATGTCATTGGCTTGAGTCAATGATAGTAATAAGATCTTTATATACTTGTTGTATCATCTATAAAAATATTCTTATCCCAAAATTGTGGAACAGATTAAATCAATGGGAATGTTCTACTAATAGGATCACTCATGAGGTATCTAAAATTATAATATACTCATCCAATTTTTAGAGTTTAAATTTTTTGAATGTAGAGATATATTCTATTGATGAAACCTATTAACTCGGGTCTCCTAAATGATAATTGTACCCAACTCATGATAGGATGTGATTCCAGAGGGTGATAATATGTGTAACCAAATTTTATTTTTTATCATAATATTTGTAGTAGATTATACAGATAGGGTTATTTTTACCTCCCTCAAACATTCAATGAAATGTTTTTATAATTGCTGAATGACTATATAACCCGTATCCAATAGGGTTATGGAAATATTACTTCCCACTCCAATGAAGATGTTATTTTTTTAGACATTGAGTAGATCTTGAAAAAAAAACCTCTATGATTTTCTCAAGTAATTATTATTTTACTTATCCCCATTGTGTGGATCATCTTCATGTTAAATTAAATGATATTAAATTGGAAACATCAATTAAAAATTACCATATACTCCCTCTCATTTATATCACTATTGTTGGGGATAAAATATAATTGTTTTTTATAAACCATTAAAATTTATTATTAAATTCATAAGTGACTTCAAAAACTATTTCTATGATGTCCTTTTCATGGAATATGAAAAATAAATGTGAATGTAAAATGAAGGAATACTATAAATATTGAACACCTTACCCCAATGATTTAATGAATTAAGTCATGATATCCATCATTGTCTAAGTTTGATAGAGATCATAAAGTGTAAAACAAATGCTTCCCAAATCTATTTTATATCGATGGGCTATGCTCAAATAATCTGATGATCAGTTGGGAAGCTTCTTCAATTCAAGATGTGATGAAATCTCCAAGAAAATAATTAAGAAAGGATACCTCCTTATTTAAAAAAGGATTATCAAAGTAAAATCATCCATAACTACTTCAATCTCATAGAAGTGAATTATATGGGTCATTAAGGAGGATTCAAAAATGAAATATCATATATTAGTGAGTTAATATTATAAATAAATAATTTGATTGGTATAAATTCATCTTATGAATATTTCACCTCCAATGCATTTCATAACATGAAAATTTAAAATAAATTATCCCTAATATGGAAGAATAATAATGTATACTAGTTTATCATTTATGATTCATATAATAATATTCCATGTATGTAAATCCTAATTTTCATTCGATATATATATATATATATAGAATTATTTAGGGAACATCACTTTTAATCTTCCTCTTGCATGACTTCCTAATAGATTTTTACTCCATTTAAATAAATATTTTATTATAAAAAATATCATTTAAAACTACATCTAAACTTGCAGCGGATATTAGACAAAACACATTTTCAATGAAATCATTTGAATAACAATATATCACATCATTGGTAATACTCCAAGGAACCCCATCAAAAATACTATTGGACTAATTCCTGGACACTTTAATGTTACCTATGTAATTCAAAATCAATACCAAAAAATTCAACCATAGAGGTTTTCCTTATAGTCCCATATAACATTTATAAAAAAAATATGATTCTACGAATCCATTTATGTAATCAAAGATTAACCTCCATAGAAAATAGTCATTGATACTCAT
Source organism: Viscum album (assembly GCA_963277665.1). Taxonomy (NCBI): domain Eukaryota; kingdom Viridiplantae; phylum Streptophyta; class Magnoliopsida; order Santalales; family Viscaceae; genus Viscum; species Viscum album. The sequence goes on along the minus strand of OY728133.1, from coordinate 259,420,750 downwards.
TCAATAAATGAATCTAGGCAATCTCCATCAAAAAATTGTATCCCTATACTTGTTTCCACAATTCTGTACAGAATATAATTTTGCATTCTCAATATTTGAATTTTTCTATAAATTTGAGTGACCATAGGATTAGAAAATGGTCAATTAAATACAACTAACTCATCATTTCCTGATTCATAGATTAAAAATTAATTTAATCGATTAAGTCATAACATTCCATTTTTCTTATAGATAAGAACATCACATACCATTTTCCCATATAGATATGAAATATCTAGGTATGGATTCTGTGACCAGATTGTGTATAAATATTGTATTTGATTTCAATGGGTGTCACTAGATGTCAATTATGATAAACATAAATAATGTAATTATACTAAGGGAAATGGGGATTGAAAATTATAATGATTGATGCACTGACTCATGCGGGATGACATGTGTCAACCCACACATGTGAAAGCCAGCTAGGCCATCCCACAAGCATCATAGTGGGCACAGACCCTGATCGTAGAGAACACAGTATGGGGTGGTACTGTGGGAGGAGAGGAAGTAATCTGGGATATAAGAAGGATGAGTTTATTTATTAACCATGGCAATGTCGTGTCTCTATTTGGATGTTGGAGGATTTATAAAAAACACGTACGTGATATCGACCATTCATTTAGTCCTACATCTCACTCAACAATCTGATCAATCTACAATAGATGGATGCAGTTTTGGTTGTCCCTCATCTTGCACCATGATAAATTTAAGATGAGCAGTTCGATTTCATGAAGGTGCTGGTTTAAACTATGTAGTCTTAGACATTCATCACTCGATACTGAGAAATCCATCCACTAAAGTTGATGAAGAACCTTATCTCGAAAAACCATGTATTATCATTTTTATCATCATGAAGGTTATTGGATCATACTGAGGCCATACATGAAATATTCATCTTTCTTGCATGAAATATCTCGATGAAGTCGGATTGGCCTAGGAAAATGGAGTATATGTGTCCACTTAGATTCAGACACTGATTTAAAATAGGCTTAATGGGATCCTTAAATATATACACGTGACTTGAAACGATGATCATTCAACCTAGAAACAGCTGAGAGATCTGGTATATCTCAAATGATGGTTGAATAAATCAAACAACCTAGGATCTCATACATTCAGAGGATAATATTTATATGTTATCCACATGAGTTTTGAACATGGAATAAGATCTTTTTCTCATCTATAAAATAAGCTTCACAGAAGCTGAGAGTACATACATCCATATTCATTCTAGAGAGATTTTATCAAAAGACAGAGCTTCAATTCTATCCTTCAGTTCACAAAGGTCATGTGGGGACAACTACAAGCTTTTAAGGCATCACGAAGTGTGGATTACGTAGGCCCTCTATAATCTACTTTCATCCTCGAGTGAGCTTCAAGAAGAACCACACAATACAAAGAAAATGGATTGCGCACATCATCTCTCAAGACTCTGCGATGTACTAAGATTTGTGAAACCCTCCTAGTTGATGAATATATTTAGAGCACTACATGCAAGTGTTCCTACTATGCTTCATGAAGAGCGTACATTGTGTGTGTGGAATATCTATGCTTCATGAGGCTGCTCATGTGCAACTCCTACATGAGAAAAAAGACTTGTGAACCCTTCATCTTTATGAAGAGACGATGTGAGAATCCTTCTATTTTCATGCTATAAAGATATAATTTATTTATATGTTATTTTTTTAAAAGAATAAGAGAGTATGTGTAGAGGGTGGTGGAGGTTCAACTATTTGGGTATGCATGAAAACAAGAGAATGAATGAGTCACAAGGTAGGTATTTTATGTGTGCGTATATGTGAAATAGGTAAGAGAGTATGTGTACCATGCACTCATGAACTAAAAAATACCAAAAATACTTACTAAGAAAAAGAAAAATAAGAGAAGGAGAGAAGAGGTCATGTATTTTCTTAATGAAACTATACCCATTTGGGCATTCTCACAAGAATAAAGAATAGTACGTGCATACATTCCAGAATGCACATGAATATTTGAAGACCATTAAAATAATGATCCAAAACCAGGGGTTTGTGTGTGCAAAGATGTGTATAAAATGAGTACATCTAAATTTCCACATGCCTGATCACATGAATTTATGAATAGAAAGAAGGAATTGAATATGATAATACCCACTGAGCGGATCCTAATTGATAGAATAATCAAATAAGATATAGCGATTCTGACTAAGAATATGAATAGGTAATAGTGTAATTAATTGTTGCACTAAAGTGGAGATTCAGTATAGAATTGCTTCAATCTAGGACTCTCATGCAAGAATTGTATCATAATAAACAATAGACAAAGACCATACGTGCTTATCTGTTGAAGAGACAATCATGTCTATAAAATGAGTGAGACTTCCCCCAAGTTAGTGTGCCAGGGGAGTCAATGTAGGTGATCCAAGGGAAGTAGTGGTCCCTCTATGAACATTTTTCAAAACTGTGTGCCTTGGATATATTACCAATACCTGGTCTATCGTAATCCATAATCGAGTGAATATTAGTGGAATTAGGTAAGATCGTCAGCCTATTGGCATATGATTCTTGGACTTATCCCTTAGTGGTGAACCATGAAAATGTTTTGTATTTTAATTCAACATGTGAATATTTTAATTACTACACATATCCATCATACAGTGTTAAAAAATTTCCTACAAATTTGGGAGTAAGATCCAGTAAATAAGGGAAAATGTTGGCATCGTGATTCACACTCTCCCCCCTCAGGGTGATCTAGGGTCCTTCAATTTGTATCAGAGTGTAAAGGTTCATGGATGAGGGATACTCTACAATAATTTTATCCATTAGAGGATTTAAGTTTTCTTTCTTATGTGAACAATTAAGTGTAATTTTGTTGAAGATTCAGTTACCTAGGAGCATAAGTCTATATCCCGCATGACATTTACAAACAGGTAAAAGAAGGAGAAGAAGTAGTGGAATAAGTCCCTCTTATCTATATAAGTGTTATTATTTAGTTCTCTATTTCCTTATAATAAATTAGATATATTAGTCTTGGAATGTAAAGAGCAGGTGGTTTTGGTGACCACAAAAAACATGGATTCCAACACATGTGGTGATATTGATCAAACTCTTACCTAAAATGATCTTACATGTGATCTAGATAAATTAAGAGCCTATCTTTATGATATTACTAAAGAATGAGTTGGTGAAAATTCTAGAATAATTCAATTATTGTATGTTGATATCACCCAACTAGAATGAGAAGTTGATAATGTGGGAAAGTGCTTAGTAGAAAAAATTTCAGAATGTTTAAAGCTCTAAAAATATATTTAATTCTTCGAAAATAATGAAGGGTTCAATAAGACTCTGTAATAAAAGATCCATGAATATGAATATGATCTAAATAATATCACTGAAGTCAAGTGTTTATATCTGGAAGATACATCCATCAAATTCAAGGAACATTACTCCCTATTACAAAACAAGGTAATGTTGCATAAATATGAAGTTAAAAGAATAAATGAAGTTTTTGAAGAAAATATGACTATGAATAAAGACTAGAATGTTATCCTCAATATGAGATTTCTAGAATTAGAAACTCAGTTGTCCAATCATGAGAAGACACATATTCAGTCTCAAATAAATAATGAAATAGTACTTACATGGAATTATTGTTCACTGGAGGATTGTACTGTCAAAATACATCAAACATGTGATAAGAATATCATGGATTCATTCAATGATCTATCAAAAGTATCTGAGAAAGTTAAGGTACCATACATACAATTATGTACAAATGTTTCTAATGTTTTCTCTAAAAAACGTGCAAGATGGAAGGAAAATTCTACAAAATTATGGATGAGGAAAGGTGATGAGAAACCTACCACCATGGCTAGGGTGGATAGGAAGAACATGAAGTTAGAATACAGTTCCCATAGAGAGAACAAAAAATCAAGAAGAAGTCCCAACAACCTTAACACGAATATATCAAGAAGCCAAAATTTGTGGCCAATGTTCGTGTTGTAACTAGTTTGGGAATTTTTCATTAGATTGTTGGTATAATTCTCAAAATTCAGAAGCAAAATGGAATAACATATCAAGGGGAGAAATCCATAGAAGAGGAAGCAACATCCTCAGGTCCAAAAACATCAGTACAGTGCAAAAATATTTGGAACACTTTAAAAAATATGTGATTTATGCAATGGAAGTATTCATAAGGTTTGAATATTATCATCTCAACATTCAACAAAAGGTAATAAGAAGAGAAGACCATAGAAGAATTCATTTGAAAGATCCAATCATGATGACTCAATTCCTAATCACATATATGTTATCTGGCTAGAGGATTTGGAATGAATGAGGAAAATTGATGTAGTCGTAACCACACCAAATATACTAGAAATGAAAATCAAGTGTGAAAGTGTGCAGAGCGGATAAAATAGAGCTTCTTGTTTTAGAAAATCATTTCAAACTAGGTGTTCACATTTATAAAGCATGTAAGATCTACCTTATTCCATTAAATCATTATGTATTGTATTTTTTCATATAATATAGGGAATTTAATTTGAATAAATCTCTTAGGGGGAGAACCAGAGAAGTGTTCCCTTGATGGGGGGACACATAAAAAATCTTTTAGTGTTATTATTTCAATTAGTATCAACATCAATTGGAATAAAATTCAATTACTATGAAGATTTATCTGAAGATGATGTCATTGGAAATGGTATTGCATTTATCAATCCCTCATCCTTGGTTTCTCAAAATTGAAATTATTTCACAAAGGGGGTGTTACTAAATCAATAAATGACATAATAAAATTTGAAGTTCCTCGTGGTCACTTACCCTGATTATTTCTCTTGAATGTTTAGATCTATTTTTTGAAGTTACTACCTGAGTTTCAGGATGATTATAATCAATACTATTTCATCTTTTTAACCTGGAATGAAAGATGAATGGCCATTGATGACAAGAATGTGGGTTCTCAACTAAAAAGTTATCATAATTAGTGGATAATATACATCTTTTTTTCTAGATCAAATCCTTTTTATTCTATGTAGATCATTACTCTAGTATACATCGAGTTAAATGATGAAAAGAACATTGCTTAAGTATGGAAGGGTACACTCCCTACCATAATCATTTTAATTATTTTCAATAAGGGGGAGTGATAGAGAAATGAATGTTGAAAAGAGAAAGGGTGAGAGGACATATAAGATTATCATTTTGATATTGACATACTCAGTTAAAAGATCTTTGAAATATTGAAAACAAACATAATGGGGGAGATCAATGGGACCACTTTATGTATAAAGTTTGTATTTTTTTCAATGGGTGTCAATGGATGTAAATGATGATCAACATGAACAAATGAATTAACCTAAGTGAATTGGATATTGGAAATTCAGATGATTGATGCACTGACCTTAAGTTCCAAATACGTGTATTTGGATTGATATAGTGTCTATAAAAATTAAGGATGGTAGGAGTGTTCTTTATAAGGAGTAAAGGAAAATGAGATGAATTGGGTTTGGAAGAGGCTAGGAATTATAAGGTGGCCACTCATGAGTTTTGATATAGAAAGTGGACAAGACTTTAAATACATAATTTGTATACTACTATGTATGTTTACATTCCTTACTAAAAATATATGGACAACCCACTAGCTCGCCTCTATGCCTCATCCTAAGGATCATACGAGACCACAAGGGTCGATTGTGCCCACGTTGAAGCCACCAAACCACCCCGCATGTGGCATAGTGGGTGTAGAGCGCACCTGCAGAGAACAAAGAATACGGTGGTACCATAGAGGTAGAGGAAGTAATCAGGGTTGTAGGTGGGATGTGTTGATTGATAAACCATTATAGTGTCATGTCTTTCTTTCGATGTGTGAATCATTTTAAAAAAACAGAGATGTGATCTTGATTTTTCATCTAATATAGCGTCTGGTTAAACCGTATGATAAATCTGCAGAAGATGGATCCAATCGTGGTCTTCAATCATACCGCAACACACTAAATTGAACAAGAGTCGTTTGATATCCCATGTTTGGTGGTTTCAACCATGTCATCTTTAACCTTCAGTACCCGATGCTACCAATTCCATCAAATAGAGTTGATAAAGACCCATTTCCAGAACTACAATATATTATCATTTTTTCATTGAGAAGGCTACATGGACATACAAAGACTATTCATGGAATATTAATCATGAATTCATGTGATATCTGGATAAATATTGTTTTTCCAAGGAAAACGGAGTTTCTGAGGCCACATGGATTTGAGTGATGATTTAGAAAGCGATGCATTCAATCCTTAAATGCATATGTTTCACTCAGAATGGTGCCCGTTAAAAATGTAAACACCTGAGATATTTGACGTATCACAAACATGGTTAGAATAATTCAAATAGAATAGGATCTTGTAAATTCAAATGATAATATTCAGTGGATATCTTCATGACATTTGAATGTGGAATAAGATCATTTCCTCACCTGTAAAACAATTTGCACCCAGGATGAGAGTAGCTGCTGCCATAGGCATTCTCAAGAGATTCTATTGAAAGATAGAGAATCCATTCAAGATATTTGTTTGAAAAGGGAAATAAAAGATAACCACGATCCTTTAATTCTTCACCAAGAAAGAATTTCACAGGCCTTCAATATGTACTTTTTACCCTCCATTGATCATCGTGAAGAACCATGCTCTGCAGAGCAGAAGTATTGTGCACATCATCTCCCTTGACTCTATTATGATCTTAGATCCATGAAACCCTCTGGGTTCATGAAGATCATCATAGCACCTCGAGCATGTTTTCCCAATGAGATTCGTGAAGACCCCATATCATGTGCGTTGATGTTTTTTCTTTGTGAGGCTACAATTGTGCACCTCCTCTATGAGAAAGAAGATCCATGAACCCTTCGACATCATGAAGAGTTGGTGTGAGAATCCTCCTATTTGCAAGATAATGAGGTATGATTTATTTTCAAGGGATTGTTTTTTAAATAATAATAAGTGTGAACAAATTAGATGCATGCATTCATGTGCATAATTTGAAGAAACCCCGAGGTAGTGGGTATATGGGATTCACCTATTCGGGTTTGCATGAAAACAAGAGAAGGAAATATTCACAAGGTAGGAAATTAATGTGTGCGCATCTGTGAAGGAGGTAGGGATGTATATTTACTATGCACTCATGAATTAAAAAACCCCAAACTATGTGCTGAGAAAATAAAAATAAGATAATGAGAGGAGAGGTTTCATGTGTGATTAATGGAACTATACCCATTTGGGACTTCATAGAATAAATAATAAGAGGAACTACATGAATTAATGCATGGACATGAATACGTGAAGGATGTGAAAAGAAAGATCCAAAACCAAGGGTTCACATGTGTAAATATGTATAGAGGAAGAGTACATCTAAATCGCCACATGCATGATAACATGAATATGTGAACAAAAGGAAATAATTGCTTCTAATAATTCTTAGTGACATAATCCTCATTGCATGAAAAATCCCATAAGTTCTTGTGATTTTGGACAAGAAGAGAAAGAAGTCCTAGTGAATTCAATTGTTGCACTAAGGAGAAGATTGAGTATAGAAGATAAAAAATTCCGGAATTTGATGCAAGAAATGTCTCATGATGAAAAGGAGACAAAACATTCCATGTTTATCTGTTAGAGATACCTTCCCATCTATAAATTTAGCGAAACTTCATCCAAGGATGTGAGGCAAGTGGAGTCAGCGGATGTGATACGAGGGAAGAAGTGAGCTATCCTTGATCCTTTGTAAAAGAAGTGTGCCTAGGATAGAGTAACTATACTTGAACCATTGTAATCCACAAACAAATGAATATAAGTGTAATTAGATACTACTAGTAACATGTCTTCGTATGATCATTATATGTTTCCCTTAGTGGTGAACCAAGAAAAATTGATGTATTGTACTTCTGCATATAAATGTTTTAATTATTTTTCCGAACGATCATACAGGCTTATATATGTTCCTACCATCATGTGAGCCATATCTAGTAAATAAGGAAATAGTTTGGCACGCTGATTCACCCCCCCCCCACTAAGAGCGATCTAGGGTCCTTAAATTGATACACACTCCCCTATCATATCTCATTCAGGGTCCCTAATGTAAAACATGTCATATTAAATATAAATTCCCATTATAGTAACTCCTTATCTATAAAAATTATCACGAACATTCTAAACCACATTTATATTAGAAAATCATGTGTGTAGTCTTTCAGATCTATGATTCCAATGTATAATGGTTCTCAAGCTAGGTATCTCTCCAACATTCGGTATTGGGGGATCAAATATGATCCATGCACCCATAGTATACCAAATAAATTTTTGAGACACTCAATGTGGTATACATAGTGGTTCATCCATGGAATAATAAATACTATTCCAGGACATATTCTTTGTGAGAATATTCTATATCTCTATATAGGACTCATACACATGAAAACAAGAACTTTTCATCCTATCCTATATTAATCCTTGACAAACATCTATTTTGGATATACTCAAAAAAATACATAGAGTGGTCAACTATCCATTAACCTCACAAAATGTATATCAATGTATTTCAAATATATTTATATAGATAACATTATAGAATGATAAAATTGAGGGTTCTGTTAAATTTGATACTTTTTAATATCCTAAGGATCCTTACTAATATTTTAAAAACCAAAAAAAGTAACCATTTTATCCTATCATATATGATATATATCTACATCATCTTTATGTATTCTATAGATTCTATGATTTTTTAACACATTACCTTATGCACAATTAATCTCACATATATATGCGGCCATTTGATAAAACCAACTAATGAACTCTTTTGTGAGAAATATCTATAATGAATTCTATTTAAAAATTGGTGAGATTTATGAATTATATTCATAACTAGAAAACATGTTCATAATATTAAATTTTACTAACCAAACTACAAAAAATTTGATGATTTAAATGGTATCAATCTACACTGTATACTTTAAATGTTCATCATCATCTTTAACGGTACAATATTCCATGAAACAATTTCATTAAAATTGTGTAACTACTTATATAATTATTAATAGGTCATAATGAACTCTTTTTAGGTGAAAGTGAAAAACACATTTTTATGGCATCTAATGTGATTATTTATATTTTTCTTTACTATTATTCCATAGAATGTTTTATCACATAAATTGAAATTAAATTTTCATTTCTATACATATAAAACTTCAATAATATGTGCAGTTAATGTTTCCTAAGAACGTAATGTAAACCATTACTTTTTATCCTTATCATCACATAACTTAAAAATATATTATATTGAGTGAATAAAATTAATCTTAAACTAAGTCAATCAATTAGGAAACTATGATATCCTTTATTAAATAGTAACTAAATGTAATTGTTTACATCTTTTTTAAACATCAAATTTCATAAACACTTTCTTATAATATGTGGAAAACACTTCATCTATAGATAGCTGTTATACTTGATTTTTTTTATTTTTACCTTATCTAAGTCCAAATATATTCCCACTATCCTATTGGATATTATAATCACTATAAGTTATCATTTCAAGATATAAAAACCATATCATTTTGAGGAATGAAATTTATTTCCCTTTACCTATAATTTTTAATAGTCAATCAAATATTTCCATATAACATATGGTACTCTATGTTTTCATTACATTTTTATTTGATGATCTGGATTTATTAAAAGATACCACCAATGGTTTGATGGAACACACATTCACATATACTAAAACAATATTTGAATAAACACTTTTTTTTGAACAAACTCTATTATCTAAAAATTATACTTTTTTAAAAAAACTATCAAACCATAAACCAAGTGTAAAAAAATAATCGTAATATAACATTTTTGTCGAACATATTCTCTAATAAAAAAGTAGCTGAAAATAAACATCATCTAAATAGATTTATTGAGTGGGACACTATATTTTACGTTTATAGTAATCACATCCTTTCTTCATCAATGTAAACTATAAGTTCAACATATTATTTCATTTATATGGAACACTTATATAATTACAACAATTGATAAATAATTATTCAATTTTATATACCATTTAAAATCGATGAATTTATTCTCATAACATCCATATCTAATATTATCTTCTAGTGAGTTTTGATAATTCATTTATTTCATTCTTATATAGTATAATCATATTTAATTATTACTCTTCGTTCTTGAAAACACTAGGTTTCAATTACACTAATCAACTTTATAAAGAATAAATGTTAAAATTTTTGACTAACTTCATGATGGACCATTTAAAAACTTGTAATATCCAAAAAATACATAAATTTAGATATTAAATTCTTAATTAAACCATTCTAACACTTTGATTATATTAGGTAAACAGTCCACGAATTCATTCACTTTGTCAGAGAATTTTATAAATGTTTATAGTATGAATTCTATTATGAATAAAATCCATTTTAATCTCTCTTAAATAATTTTATATAACTAAATCCATTCTTGATTCATTCATATAATTTATCGAGAAACAAATTTTCTCTATTACATGAATTCATTCTCCATCCTATAGCCATCAATTCTGTCTCATCTTATAACATTTATGTTGTTTTTATAACTATTTTTAAACAAACTAGTGATATTATTTACCAATAATAATAATAAATTTTAATTATACATTTAAAAAAATTCCCCACACCTTTTGTGTCATCATGTTTTCAATATATTCAATTATAATTAACATCATTTGACATTACCAATCATATATAGAATATAATATTAAAACTTATTTTGTAGTATTTTATATAATTCCATAGAAGAATTAAATAAATTAATATTTTCTTTCTCAAGTATCTATAATAACTTTTTAAATAATTTAAACATTTTGTTACTCAATTATAAACCGTTTTAACAAAAATAATTTCCATTTAGAATATTTCGTAAATCACTATTCTTATATAGGAACTATTTTTATTTTACCAAAACAACGTCTAGCTTACATTGATATTTTTTTATCATGGATTTGATAATAATTGAAATATTTATGATTATTATCATATTATCTAATATAGATTCATTTATAATATTATTATCATATTTCATAATAAATTGATTAGGAATAATTTAATATTTCTTCCCACAAAAATGATTTCCCCCATTAAATGGTCATTAAATCCATATGTGACCCAAGATTCATTTTTCATTAACAAATGTGTTAGTCATGGAGTTCTTATTTCTATATAGCTATTTTTGAAGTAAATTATCCAAATCCAATCATATACTAATCTTGTATTATTGAGAGGAAAAATCTTTTCTAATCCATCATAGTGAAAAAATCAACTCCACTACAAAGGTATCCTTCCTAACGGTTTCCTGGATAAGTGTAACAAAATGAAAATTTAAAAAACAAATTAACAAAATAAAACTAATAGGAATCAATCTATGGTATAACCTACAAAATTATATTCTACATCAATCCATTATATTCATTCCTTACAAAAATTAATATGGGGGAGCCCTATTATAGAATATCAAAAATGATTAGATGATTAAAGAAATAAAAAAGTGACAGTTTGGAAGGAATATCATAGTTTTTATTGTAAATGATTTTAATCACAGAATATTCTCTCATTTTAATCAATTTTACATATTCATGCTTCTAGTAATGTATTTTGAAATCCGATTCTTCCAAAAAATAATAGTTTCAGACCATATTGATATTTGACCAATTTCACAACAGAAAAGTATATATAATGAACCCAACAAAACAATAAAAAAATTCATACAAATCCAGATTAATTACAGGAGCATGGTATTTAAACAATTCATGTAATTTAATAAAATTACATGAAATTGAAATTATCTGAAAGAGTGAGTTTATAGTGATAAATAACCAACTGCATTTACTTTCATTTTCAAGGAATATGACTATAGGTAAGAATGTATTTGGATCCCAATGTACCAAAACTCTGGGACATGCTACACTGGATATAATCTAATTCATTGTAACTAAAACACCTAAAATGCACAAACTATATTAAACAACTAAATTCAATTAATTAAAATTAATTAAAAATAGAGGTTAAAAAATATGAAAAAACTAAATTCTTTATAGATCCAATAATAGAAGGTTATTAAATGCTCATTCCTATGAGATGTTTAGATAAATGTATTAGATATTGAAATTTTATATATAATTAATATACATTATTATTTCATTTAATAACCATGTAAATAAAAAACATTTGAAATATTCACAAAGGAGAGTAATATATATTAATAGTTCATAAATAATATCAAATTATAAACCCTTTTAAAAAATTTATATTTAATATTTTGGGTATTCTTTACATATGAATATAATAATTTTATTAAATATATTATAAACTCTTTCATATTTACCATCATAACAAATTTCTACGAGGAATATATGATATTAAATGAATATTAAATTATTTTTAGTGTAATTAAATATATTCAAAAATTACAATTAATATAAACATTATATAATTAATGATTATTTAAACATTGATCATATCAATCCTTAAAACATTTTTTTGTTTCTTAAATATTATCAAAATAAGGAATCAATTAATTTTTCAAATTAAAATAGATATTTATAAACAATTTTCAATTTAAACATTAAAATTTTATATTATGGAATTATAACATAATTTATGACTTTTTATAAACTGTCACTTGTGATTTCTAAATAAACACTTTTATATCTATATTTTAATCCATGACATGTAATTTTATAAATTTTAATATAAATATTAACATAATAAATTTTTATTGAAATGTTCCAAAAATTTAAAAAAATTTAAAAAATTGTTTGGTAATTAATTAATAACTATATATCAAGTTAAAATATTAAAAAATTCATTTTATAATTATTTATAAACATTTTACAATACATTAAAATTATTTATTTTGATTTTTTTTATCAATTTCTTCTGTTTACCATTACATAGGTTGTGATTAATGTGTAATGTTATCTTTCCATTACCTTTACACAGGTGGGCAGCGCACACATAACTACCCTATACCTTCGCAAAGATTTTCTACATAATGGTATGACCCTTACACATTACTAATTGTATATGGTTTACAAATAATCCCATACATACTGTCGCATGTATTGGTTAGAAATTCAAAGATGTCATTTTTGTAAAGGTAATCATTAATTATGTTCCACTACAAGACATTAAAAACTAAGGCCCTTTACACAAAATCTATTGTTCCAATATATATAACGGTAATATTCCACATTAAATTTTTTTAATCGCTTCAATTTTTAAATAACAATTACAAAATCCTTTTCTCTTGAAAATGTATGTTCTAATGACACTTACATTGACAGATAAAGGTAATGATAAGGATATTTGAACCTTATGAAGAGGATTCATCATAAGGGTAATTCCTTGGTTACCCTTATTCATCATAGAAAAAGAAGGTTATGGTCATAGCCACCTTTATGATTCATAGATAAGTTTGGGTAGAACCTTTTTCTAGATTGTAATAAAACCTGATAAATGATTATATATTCTTGGAAACAATTTTATTTCAACATAAATGACATATATATAACCCATATTATTTTTCTGATTCCAATAAAGGCTTTTGTTATAGTCTAATAAAATTTATTAGAACATGAAAATTTATTTCAAAACATACATTTATGATCTCCCATAAATGATATATGAGACTTGGATATGTAACTGAAGTGATGTAGTACTGTCAATTTGTGATACCTTATAATGAATATCCACTACATCAAATATTTACGTCATTCATTTAATGAGTAGGATAGAGGTCATAAAGTGGTAAATAATTACTTCCCACATCCATATTTTATCTATATGATTTGTTGAATCATCTGTTGTTTAAATGAGAGGCTTCTTCCATTCCTGATGTTCTAGCATATCATATGAAAAGAAGTATGATATGATATATTATAGTTTTATATAGGGTTTTACAAGGACAATATTCAATCCTACATCCATTACATGGTATTATATAATACATTTTTATCATGGAAATGTATTAATTAGAGATTTATTTATTAGTGAGATAAAAAATGAAAATTAATTCATCGATCGATATGAATTCTTCATATAGATATTTTACATCCCATTAATTTAAACTGTAAAAATGGTATAATAAAAGATATATAACCCATGATAAAAAAAATGATAATGGTCTACCATTTAGGATGCATGGAATGAAATACCAAGAAAGAGAAAAAAATTTATCATCCTCTATATATGGATTCAGAGCATATCACTTATTGTAATATCATAGAGGTTGTAAGTCCTATAAATATTATAGAAGGAAATATTCAATGGAATATTTCATTTCATATTTAAAAGGATACACATGTACCAAAGAATCTCCCCAATACTCTGATGTTGATGATGAGATAAATACTAAAAAATTTATTTAATTTTTATTCTTTTATATTAAACCCACTGATGATACAGAGTATGAAACTGATTCATAAAAAACATAATGAGGTCTACTATATACAAAACATGTTTTTTAATGAAATTTACAAGGAGGGTTTTTACACCAGCTATCAAAGATCAAAAAATTTCTTTCCAGATACTCCAAACATCCAAATATAACCCAATCAAAAATATTCTACAAAATAGATATGTAAAGGTATCATTACATATATAAACATCTAAAAACTCATTGAATCAAAACCTTTTTCTAATGATTATAGGATTTAATTGTTTAAAATTTATATGGTAATGTTTAGGAAACTATATTCTAAATTACTTGTTGTAATATTTTCAGTGATTATAAAAGTAATTTTGAGGATGCAATCCCTATTTAGAAAATCCTCTTTTGTAAGGAATAATAATCAAACTATAAAGGTAGAGTCACTATATCCAACATACCTGAGGAAAATGGAACTAGTCTACTTTACCCAAAAATTAGTCCATTATTATGTTTTCCTTCCACTAAGAAAATAACATTACTCATATCAAGACATTCACCCCACTAGAACTCAATATGGTTACCAACAACTTGAACACATCAATAATATTTATTAGGATCAATCTACTACCTTTTCTCACATTTCATCACCAAATATAGTGCCTCTATTTTTTTCCAAATGAATTGATCCCCTTACACCATGGATTTAATCTATGGAGTTATGATGATACCGATGTAGTCAAAAAGGAAACCATATCCATAGTGGATATTTTTTACACCTCTTCAAAACAATATTTCAAAATAACTTTACTTGGAATTTACCCATATTATAAATTATGAAGATCATACCACTCAAATCATTTCATGATTGGAATTTATGATGGAATGCCTTTATAAACATGATACAATAATACTCGTGTAATTTTTTTAAACCTTAGATTTAAGCATGTTTATTTAGTAATAAAAACTACTATTTGGATCCATTTATCAATGTTGATACCTTGGATAAATGTTTCACTACTAATTTAGATCGATATTAAAAAAAATTAATGGCCAAAAAAATTAGAAATATAGTGACTATTAAAGGGTCGTATATTTCATCAATTGGTGGAAGGGTTTTCCATATTCATGAAAATCGAAGCATCCACATGAAAAGTTGTTTCAAATATGCATAGAGAATATAAAATAAATGATTAAAGCACTACCTAATCATTTAAAAGAACAGGTTCAGTGCACGAATTTCAATGCCAAGAGAAATGAATTAAAATATTATATCTATCTTTAAATTTCCAAACATTTGATAATATTTTTGATTTATTGTATGAAATATGGATATTAATAAAATTAAAAAATCTTGTTAATGTCAGTTTTAATACCAACATTCACACCTAGGTTCACTAGCTATCATTAAATTCATCCACCAGATAAAAAACATAAATAATTTCAACCTAGTTATATATAATGAGATATAAATAAAGAATCCAAATCATCTAAATTTTGAAAACTAAACAAATAATTCTTATTTCTTCTAAAAATTTACAACTTTATATTGTTAATTTAAATTATTGGAGAAAAAAATTTCATAATGTTTGAGTTGAAATGGACCCAGGATGCAGGGATAAAGAGAACCCTAATTATTTTCCTTATCATCCAATGTTGGAAAATAATATCAAAGAAACTTTTATAGAAAATTAAATTCTCTAGAATATAATAATAAAAAATAATAATAATTTTGAAAAAACATTATAGATATTGTTTTTCCTTATAATAAAATTAAATATATCATTGAATATTTTAACCGATTAGAACCAATATGGTGCATAAGTCTATGTCCTACAGTGCGTGAGATTAATATTATTCAAATAATAAATTTAATTTTTATCATGACAATTCAACACATCAAAAATAATAGAATATCTTTTAAAAGAATCCTTTAATTGATAATTTTAAACCATAGATGAATATGGAGCAAGTGTTTTACCCTTGGTGTGATATAAAGTTGTTTAGCACTAGATGTTTGGATGTGGTAGCTGTTGGTTATATTGTTTTTTCATTACTCGACCCACTGAGGCATGGGTGACCAAAAAATTACTGAGCTACCCCAACCCCATGCCCACCTCCATATTTCAAGGGATAGAGACAAGCACCATGATATAATAACTAAAATGGAAGGCATTTTACTTATATATATCTTCACCCCTACCTAATCATCTCCATTCATTGCTTTATAGGGAAAATAATAAAAGACAATAACATCTATTATAAAAACTAGGCATGTATTCACCTATGGGGAATAAAAAATAGTATGAAAAAATTTTCTTAATAGTTAAGGGATAAATACAATCCCAGCTAGATGTTTTTCAAATGATGAAAATAACATGAATATAATGGTGGATGGGAGATCCCAAATCTTGATCTCCAAATACAACTACCATATGAGGTAAAATGAACCCATGTAACCCTTATCTCTTCCAATTCAACTTCTAACCAGTCGATCGTCTACATCATACCTAACATGTGTGGGAAACTCCCATGAATTTCTGAGTATATATAAACCTATTAGGACCCCCTAAAATGAACGAGGGAGAAATAAAACACAAGATAGAATTATTCCACTCAACCTAAATCAATAGGGAATAGAAACCACCATTGATGATATACTCTCATATAATAATCCCAAATTAGAGAGAAATGGGATCCTTATATCACAGCCCAACCCTTAGGGATGAGTCTTCCTATAGTTCTAAATGTCTATGGTCGATGCAAAGCATCTTGCATGTCTATCTGAGGAAGTCATGAGAAGGTCATGTACTTTACCACTACTCCACATCCTAAGGGAGAAGAGTCTCAAAATTATTGAGGACGCATGCCCTATCACAATAGTGAGGATACCACTAAATTATTAGAGTGCCCATTCCTGTATAGGGGAGTACATTCTCATTTACTCTATAATGAATTAGGATGAACCATGACATATTGTTATAGGGTAATGCCATCTCCATGTATAGAGGAATCACACTATAAATATGGTAGTATTGTTGTTGGCGCCAAAATATTCCCCGAAAGGAAGGGAAGAAAAAGAAGGTTGGCACGCTGCCTCGTGGAGCACTGACGTGAAGCACCGATGCGAAGCACCCTGAGCATCACGGTCTCGCGAAGCTCCGGAGGCGGTAACTCTCCACGACCGCATTTGACGTTCACTAGCCCGACGTGAAGCTCCGGAGGTGGTAACTCTCCACAACAGCATTTGACATTCGCGAGCCCGACGCGAAGCTCTGGAGGCGGTAACTCTTCACGGACGCCGTTGACATTCGTGAGCGCGCCGCGAAGCACCTCAGGCGGCGCGCAAGTTCTTCTTCATGGCGCCCCTTCCCTATAAATACTGGACTCCCCCTAAGTCCTGATGACGGACAATCCGACCTTTCGGCTTCTCCTCTCCCGAATCGCGAAGCACCCTTTGCCCTTGGGAATCATGAGCTCCGCGAGGTACTTCTCCTTTGCATGACGCCTTCGCTTTGAATCGTTTTGGGCCCCTCTTCCGAGAGGGATGCCCTTCACGAAGCTCAAGGGAATTCGCGAAGGAAGGGGATTCCCATGGGAACCCGGGTAGCTGCGGAGCGTTTATGCTTTGCGAAACACCCAACCTGTACTAGTGATCCCTATGCTATGGCAGGATCACTACACATCGCGAAGCACACTGCTTCACAGCACTCTGCTTCGTGAGGTACCCCTTCTTCGCGAGGCAGTGCTCCGTGAATATTGTTCCACTTCGTGAAGCACCCTCCACTCACACCTATGCCCCATGCTAAGTCCAAGGAACTCCTCTTCACGAAGCACACTCCTTTGCTTGGCAATTCCTCTTCACGGGCGACCCTCCAGGTTTGCACGATGTGATTTCAAAGTCCCAAAGACAATACCACTCGTAGTGTTGCTTAGCCTAATGATTCTTTGCATAGGCACACTAACGGCTATTACTTCTTCGCATAGCCACGCTAACGTGGACCCCTCGATGGTTCGCTCCACAGCCCCCCTTGACCATGGCCATGCCAGTACCTTCCCTCCCCCAAGGACCAGAGGGTACTAGTTATGTATGTCCTAGGTGTGCGGAGTGAACCCACCTCATCCGAGCTGTAGGACGCTAAAATGCCAAGCATTACGTCCACAACACATGACGTTAAACTGTGACCCGACCTCCTGCCTCTCACGAAGGGTCCCTCCAGCTCGAACATTTTTTACGCCACTCGTCTCCACGGGAGTGGAATCATCCATCCACAAGGGGTGATATCCTCCTTATTGGAGTGGCGTATGTTCTTAGGAGAAAGGAGACCCTAGTTCCCCAACGGATGGATGCACCCCTGCATCTCCATACTTCCCCACTACCATGGTCAGTAGTGGGAGTGATATGGAATGAGGCACCTCCCATCATTGGTCCTGAATCCCTCTTTTTCTGCGCTCTGTCACACTCTGGGCCTCCATCCTGGAGTATGTCCCAGCACCATGGGCCGCCTAATGCGTAAGCCCCTCTTTGCTTCACACGAATGCACCCTTCACGGCGTGATCGTCAGGCCCTTACTGTCTCTTGTTTCTCACACCGAGCATAACTCATGTGGGCTTAGAGTTGGCATTGGCCATGACAATACCTCATCCAGCAAGACGTTAAACTGCATGCCCTCATCCAGCATGATGTTAAACTGCATAACCTCGTCCAGCATGACGTTATACTGCATTCCCTCATCCAGAACGACGTTAAACTGTATACCCTCGTCCAGTATGACATTAAAATGCATGTCCTCATCCATCATGACGTTAAACTGTATACCCTCGTCCAGCATGATGTTAAACTGCATGACCTAATCCAGCATGACGTTAAACTGTATGCACCCTCATCCAGCACGACGTTAAACTGCATGCCCTCGTCCAGCATGACGTTAAACTGTATACATCCTTGTCCCGCAAGACGTCAAACTGCACACCCATTTGAACTATGAGGTTTTTGATCCATGTCAATTCATGGTACGTAGGGATCCTCCATGAGGTTCAATCCCACAAGTCATCCAACTTACGTCGAGTTCTACTTGCGTCTAGCCTGATGTTAAACTGCATTCCAGTCCGACGTCAAGCCGTTGTGACCAACCCGAACTACGAGGACTTTGATCCGTGTCATGTCATGGTACATAGGAAGCCTACCTGAGGTTAAAACCCATCAATCATTAGCCCAGACCGTCTCCTTGTCGGTGTGCCAAGACCCCCCCCCCCATTTTGCATCCATCTGAACTATGAGGACATTGATCCGTGTCAAGGCATGGTACATAGGAAGCCTCCCCGAGGATCAAGCCCATCTCCCATCGGACCAAGGTCCATCATTTACGTTGGTTCACCGACACCCAACGCCCATCGTTTATTCAAGTCCGGGTTCACTACCGTCCCGCATGACGTTAAACTGTATTCCTTCAATCTGTTGAACTACGAGGACTTTGATCAATGTCAAGGAATGGTACGTTGGAAACCTTCCCAAGGTTCAAGCCCACCACTAGTGGGCCCCAGAGTATACTTTCTCATCGGTTAACCAATGAAACCATTTGAACTATGAGGTCTTTGATCCATGTCAAGGCATGGTACGTAGGAAGCCTCCCCGAGGTTCAAGCCCATCCACCATCGGATCAAGGTCCACCTTCACGTCGGTTCGCTGAAGACTTACATACATCTGAACTATGAGGACATTGATTCATGTCAAGGCATGGTGTGTAGGAAGCCTCCCAGAGGTTCAAGACCATCTCCCATCGGGCCAAGGTCCCTCATTCATGTCGGTTCGCCGACACCCCCCCACAAGTGGACCCCCGGGTTCACCTTCACGTCGGTTCGCCGGCGAAACCCCTCTGAACTACGTGGTATTTGATCCATTTCATGACATGGTACGTAGGAAGCCTCCATGAGGATCAAGCCCACCACCACTAGGGCCCTCCTGGTCCTCCCCATTCACGTCAGTTCGCTGATGATGCCCATTGGACCAAGGTCTACCCTCATGTCGGTTCTCCGCCACCATCCCGAACTACGCGGACTTTGATTCCCTGCCACGAGGATACATAGGAAGCCCCTTCAAGGCTCAAGCCCAACTTCACTGTTGCCCTTGCGAGGGTTCCTTTCCATTCCCCCTTCCACTTCATCCATCATCCACCCTGATCCTCGCCCGGACTGTCATATCCCGGTGAAACCATGTTGGTACGCTACTCTTTACAACCTCTCATGGGATGGTCCCAGTATCGACACCCCTTCGAGGGAAATCCCTCAATCCAATCTATTCTAGCTAATGCTCTGGTCGGGCTGATCCGTCTCCGCTGAAAGTTAAACTCGCGGTGTACCCTATGTTAAACACGGGAATATGAGGAGAACCTCAGATATGTACCTACGGAATATAATTCCCAACGCTTGATGTGGGATGCCTCAGGCTTCCACGCCCTCGAGAAGCCCTGTGATCAGGGATAATAGACAGACATGCCAGGTTCCCCAGCATCCAGACACGCTACTAATGCCTCAACCTGACTACTCCCCTGACTGAAGGTTGCTGCCCTGACCGGACCATTTGGAATGTCACGACAGAAGCAGTGTAATTAACCAGCGTCCATGGAAATACGACACTGGGAAGAGTTTCAAGAACAACATATTAAATCAATGAGGTAGATCCGGACTAGGTGACGAGTTCCGGGGAGGAATCCACGGACGGAAGAACAGACATCTCATCATCCCGTTTTGATCAAGGAGCAGAAGTCCCTGATTAAGGAGCGAATGTTGCCCGCCTTTGGAAAGCGGGAATGCGGGGCAACAAGTGCAGCGCATCCTCCTCCTCGGACGGACGAATGCGCGCACCCCGGCGAAAGCGTCGGAAACAGAAATGGTGAACCCGACGTGATGGTCTTCTCCTCAATGTGGAGATTAGTAGCGTTCGAGGTACTAGTAGATTGACGTGTCACCTGACCCAGATATCTGGTGCCGGGTCCCGCCAAGCAAATAGCGGGCCTGTCATGAAACTCACCGGAAGTCGGGGTAGTAGAACGTGGGGCACTCCATTCTGAAGAGTTTTGGCGTGGATCCTTCTTACAGACATGGATAATGGAAAGACGTTGGGGCACTGGTTGTCAATTCTTTTCCTCTCAGTGCGGATGAGTTGATCCCTTTGTTTCTCAGGAACCAGGTTGCTATTACAGAGACAAGATCACCGCCCGCTCTCCTACGCATGGGCAGGGGAAACACCGCCACAACCACCCCACATGGCGCCGCTACCGCCACAACCACCCCACATGGCGCCGCTACGGGGCGCCCACGTCCCCTTTCCCCATCAGAGGTCATCCAGTGAAGGGTGATCAACAATATGGTACGCTGGTACGAGGGGGAAGGGGTCATCCCAACTCGGGATATGGACCGCCTCGACCTGGAGGCATCCAGGCCCCGCCGACAACGCCTCCCTAACAGGCCGCGCAGGGAGCCCCTGCTCCCCACCCCAACGTTCAACTGTTTCGAGGGCATGTCCCTGGAACTCCTCGATGACTCCTCGCCTTATGCTGATGAGGCGGGCGCCGTCCGGCTCGGCCCGCTCAGGGTCCCGACCCAAGGGCTCCAGGCAAGGGCTCCCGTCCGGCAGCATCAGCGCCGTCATCCGACTCTGCAGGAGGAGCAGGCAGGCCATGCCCCAGCACTACTTGCGCCAGCTCATCTGACCCGACGTCAGTGCTGGGCCCGGGCTGAGGACGCTTGCCCAGGTGCATCAACGTCAATAGCTACAGTGTCCCAAGCCACACCCGACGTGAATGGGGCCCCTGCATATGCTGAGCAGGGTCACTCCTTCACCCAACTAGGATCGAGACCCCAACCACCCCACGGGCAGGCTGGGTTGACTCTCTCGGTTGCAGGCCTGACTAGTGATCGCCACGAACTAACCCGCGGTGATTTCACCCCATACGGAGGCCCTCCCCATACCACTACTCCACAGAGCATGGGCCTTCCTCACTCTGAAGCTCGTCATGGAGGTATGCATCGTGCTACCCCCCATCTCGAAGGAAGACCTGCCCCGTGGCAGTGACGCTCGGTGTGAAAACCATTCCCACGCCCACTATACAGGGTATGGAGTCCATCCTCCTACCCCTAACCGCCGATCGGAAGGCACCGTCCATCTGGTCCTTCTCCAACGTGGGGGCCCTCATTACGTTCTCTCTGCAACGGGTGAAGGTCCTCCTCACCCTAGCAACTCGAGGAGTGAAGGCCAGCCTCACTCCTCCCGCATCGACCATGGAGGTCCTCACCATGCTCCTGCTGATTCCAACAGAGGCTCTGCCCACATGGGTGCTGTCCATGGAGGACCCCGCCATGTACCCTTCGACATTTTCCCTGGTGCCCCTCGCACTTCGGCTATCTCAAGTGGGGGCCCTCTCCGCCATGGCGCCAGTGCCGCCCCGAGACTACATGATAGAGATCAACCCTGTCTCGAAGAGCCACTCCGGGGTAGGAGAGCGGGTCGTCCCCGCGACAAGAAGAGTCTTGTGAAGGCCTGTGTGGAGATCAAACTTGCCCGCTTCTCCGACTATAAAGTGGAATGCGACTCAGCGATGGAACCTTCTCCGCGCTCCTCCGTATCAAGGACTGGGGTGGGAACCAGATGCGTTAGCCTCATTCTCCCAGAATATGAGGTCCACCAAATTCTCATCTCTCTCCACAGATACATATAAGAGGAAGAAATCTTGGGAATTATATAGGTCTCGACCGTGCAATCACCTCCATTGTCACCAGAAGCGCCCTCTACCTCTACCGGAGATCACGGAGAGCTATTTTGGGGGCCAACGGCGGTAGAGCGACGACATGACCTGTCACTGGTAGCCGCGAATCCTGTGCCGGATGCTGTGGCTATCAGCCCATCGTATCGTGACATCATGGCCAGGTCACCATACTCTTCAGTGGATGGCCCAGAATTCGGCGGCTAGTCAGCTCATTCGCCGTATTCTCCGCCACCGAGTTTACTATCCCAGAGGTCTGCATCGGTACCGATACAGGTCCCTCAGCCACCCCCCGGTGGATGAGTGGGGCAATATAGGGCCAGACCCCGAGTCTGAACCCTGGAGCTTCAGGAGTATTCTTGCAGCAGATTACTTCCCGGAGAAATTCTGGCCAACGGCGGCGCTGAACATTCACGCACCAGAGTCACTTACCCCTGAAGAAGTGGGATGCTTTGGTCTAACCCTATGGGCGACACACTTCCGCCTTCGTTATGAGCAGGTGGTGTACCCCAGAAGTCGAGAGCACTTCGAAGAAATTAGCGAGCAATGCCGCCTGATTGATTTGGCCGCACTCCTTATGGCCCAGCACCCTGAGTCGCCAAGCCGGAAGAGCACCCTTCAACAGAAATGTGTTCAGAGTTTCAAAGTACTACGCAGAAACGTCAGGGAAGCTACCCCCCATGTGAAAGTCCGTGGTTGGGGACACTATGACGCTCTCCTCATCGACCCTATCTGACGGCAGCCCGATTCGTTATGCGACATCGAGGACTTGCCCTCGAGAGGGGTCGCGGTCCACATGGCTGAGGTAGTGGACAAGGAAGATGATCTTGAATTCCTTGATGGGGACATACCCCCTGAGGGTGTACCACCACTTCTGGACCCATCAGGGAGGGTTACCCATCAGCAGAAGAACCTGCTAGGCCTCCCCGTACCCACCGATCCACTGGTACTCGGTCGAAATACTGGCAAGGGTACGAAGTACGTCGGAACTTTCAAGCACTCCGACCCGTCTTCCTCTGTGTGGAAAACTGAAGAAGATCCCGAGAAGGCCACATTATTCCAGCAGCTTACTGAGCAGAAGTGGTTGGTTGACGAACTCTTGGCTGAGTGCGCCGCAGAGTGGCGACCTGACTATGGTAATCCCAGGCCGGGGCAGGAACAATTTCTCCCCAGTGAGATGCCTCCGGGAAACCCTGATCATGCTACTCCTGCAGACAGGGCAGAAGTCAGAGCTTATGGAAAGAGGGCGTGATACGTCTCGCGAAACACCTCCGAACGACGGTGCAATCTGAAGAATCCAGTCCCCGTTCCCCCAGTCGCCCCACATGTCGTTCCTCCAGTTGATCCACGAGCTGCCAAAGCCAGCTACCGTGTTGAAGAACCTGGAAACGCACTTGTGGTTAGGGATCCCCATCAAGATAGGGACCCCCACCCGGATGATCTTATAGCGGCACTCATAGCCTGCCTCGAAGCGTTGGAAACGCGGCAGGTGGCGGTCCCACCGGATGGCAAGCCGTATCCCGCGTGGGTGGATGATATGCCCACGCCCCCGGGTTTTTGGAACCCCACTTTCTCACCCTTCAATGAGACAGGGGACCCGCCGTAGCACTTGGCTCATTTTTCTTCCAAGTATGGCCCCATACTGAGGACCCCGGCTTAGCAAGAAGCCGCCAAGCTCCGATGTTTCGTACAGACATTGGAAGGTCCAGCATTCGTCTAGTACAGCCAGCTCCCTATCGGATCTGTGACCGGTTGGGAGGATCTCCGCCGGCAGTTCCTATACCAGTTCAGCTCCACCACGCGGAAGACCAGCATTGCATACCTCTTCAAGTGCAAGCAAAGGCCAGATGAGCGAGTCGTAGATTTCATCGCCCGGTGGAAGGGACATACATATTCCCTCGATATGCCACTGACTTAGGATAAATTACTGACGATGTGTCTAGGGAACGTCAAAATGGAGCTAGTACCCTCCCTGATTACCTAGAACTACCCTGGAGGGTTCATAGATTTCTCAGATAAGGCTCAGCGCCTTGAGGAGGCTCTACAGCAGGCTAGTCAGGCACCTTCGTTACCCCCTATGATCCCAGCCAGGAGGACCGCTAGGGATGAACCCACTATGGTGGACCGAATAGAGGCCCCTAGGCAGCTATAATTACTGTCAGTGGCACCATCCCCGCAACCCCACAGAGGTCCCCCACCTCAAGAACATGCTCCTACCCAGCAGTGACCGCCTCAGAATCGACAGGTTCCCCCGTGCAATGCGTCATCGCCACCCAGGAGAGACAATCAGGCGCCGCCTCCTCAGCAGGCCACTTCGGCCCCTCATCACGGCCAGGCCCCCAGGTCCCCCTATCCGGAAAGAAGGCACCAGACTTATTCGTTCAATGAAAATCAGGTCCCTTTCTATTTCCGAAGTGCTCTAGAGCAAGGGATTGTGCGCCTGCCCGAGTGCAGAAGGCCGGCAGAGGTGAATCTCACCGATAACCCCAACTACAGTCCTTATCATCAGATTCTGGGGCACACCCTCAAGAAATGCTATGTGTTTAAAGACTGTCTTCAAGACCAGGTCAACAACAACATAGTCAGGTTTGGCCCGGCACCAGCACAAGTGGATGGTGTCTTTGTAGGGTTAGAGATCGGCAGCGACAGCGAAGGAGAGGGGCAGCAGGTCCCCAGCCGCGAATCCCAGAAATACAACGACTGGATGGCTCGAAAAACTGTTGTGTGTGCCCATGGTATCATCCGGGCACGCCTGAGGTAGCCGTAACCATTAGAAGAAGTATCCAGTACCTCTACATTGTCTTCATAGTCGACCTCTTCCCAAAAGGGAAAGCAGTGGCGACGCAAGAAGAAGCAACGCGCACCGCCGGTGCCATCGTCATCCCATACTCTCGGCGACTTTATGCCCCCTGAAATGGGGATTCCTCCCAGAATTTGCCCGATGGTGGATGACTCCTCGAGCGACAGCTAGGGGTATGCTTCGGTTAACACAATGGAGCTAGTAAAACCCTATATGACACCCGACGTGGGGGAATGCCAGGCGAACCTCTCCAATGTTTCTAGACGATGTCAATGTTGGCGGAGTTGCAACTATGTCGGTCATCGAGGTACGTCAGCGGGCACTTTCAGCTAATCTGTGCATGCTATTGAGACCAGACAGCAGGCTCAGTGCAGAGCTCAGCACGCGCAACCCCATCTAACGCCCTCAACTCTTCCCCCACCACCGTTTGTGCTACTAGATCAGGGAGAGCTACCTCGTTCGTATCACAATCAGTCTCTCCTGGCTACAGGCCAGCCTCCACTGTCCGATCCTAGCTTAGAGACTACTCTCCAGGCTTCAACCTGTAGGCAGCAGGATGTACCCAGTACTAGCTGATTGTCGGTTCAACCGGTAGGACCCGCTATACCTCCAAATGCTGAACGACCTTCTGTTGGCAGAGGTTCGTGATTGGCATGAATGTATGACATCCTGAAGCACCTGGCCGGCATTCCGGCAGGGCTTTCTATCCTCGAGGCCCTTTGCCTATCATCCGAAATGCATGTGGCACTTTCCGAAGCCCTATGGAGACCCCTCCAGTTTGAGACGTTGGTAGCAGCTGTAGAAGCCTTCCATACCGAGATGATTGGGAACGTCGAATGTCAGGAGGTTATCTCGTTCTCCGGTGAAGATGAGGACCGTCCTATACAGGGGCATATTCGCCCCCTGTACATCATAGGCCACTTCAATGGTGTGGAAGTCCGCTGCTGCCTCATTGACACGGGTTTCGGTATCAACCTAATCCTGAATCGGACGTTGCGGAAGCTGGGTCTATATGAAGGTGATTTAACTCCCTCTGAACTCTGAATCTAGGTGTATGACATGACCGAGCAAACCCCAGTCGGCAAGATCCGCTTGAAGACTCAGTTCGGTGGCTTAATTGCCATCACAGAGTTCATGGTCGTCTCTCAAGACACTGCATACAACGTGCTGATGGGTAGGCCATGGATCCATCTGCATGCAGCGGTCCCTTCATCGGATCACCAGTGCCTTAAATACTCACTTAATTGTCGAGTAGGCATGATCCAAGGAGATGCGTCTCCTTTCTCTTCTTGTGAGGCCCGCTATCTAGATGCGGGTTATTAAAAAATTAAGGATAAGAAAATCCTAGTAAGTGAGGATGAACCCTCCCCGGCCACAAGTGATCCCTGGGCAAGCATGGATGACGCCTACATCCTCCTGATCCACCGATTGGAGGCCATGACCCCTGACATGGGAAATGTTTTGTTGTTTCGGGTACAAAAGGAAGGCATCTTCCCGTGTCCAAGCGACGGCGAAAAATCACCTCGTACTCCTACATCAACCTGGCTCAGGTGATCCCGGAACCTCCTACCCCTGTACGATGACAGGATGTCAAGCTTATGACAATGGATGTACGCCATACGTGTCTCTTCCGCCGGGCTAGAATCCACCGACTCAGGCCGACACGTCACCACTACTTTGATATCATCAAACGTGGCCCCTTAGGCCGAAGACCAGATGGGATATGGTCGACTAACTTCATTGCTATGGTCTCAATGGAGAGTGAGTCTCCTAACATGATGACCACTGCTTCCCAAGCCCGCACCAGCTTCCCCTCAGGTTTTGATAGCCCAGGAGTATCTCTCATCGCGGGAAATCCCCCCACGGGTGGGGAGGAAGACCTCAATGATGCTCCCCCACCTTTGAAGAAGGCGTCTCTACCACGGTTGATGAACTGGTCCAGGTGAACCTTGGTAGAGAGGAAGATCTGAAACCCACATTGATCAGTGCTGCGATGTCCCCCGAGGAGTGGCAGCAGTACGTAGACTTCCTCAAACTACACCGTGACGTGTTTTCCTGGAGTTACAATGAGACGCTAGGACAAGATCCCTAGGTATCCGTTCACCTTCTGGGCCTCCCGGAAAAACATCGTGGGTTTAAGTATCCTCCCAGGAAGATGCACCCTTCTCATGGTTCTATGGTTGAGGCCAAAGTTGACAAGCTTATCAAAGCCAACTTCATGAAGGAAGTCCAGTACCCCATGTGGCTTGCCAATATTGTGCTAGTCAGGAAGGAGAATGGGAAGATCAGAGTCTGCATCGACTTCCGCGATCTTATTCACCACTACCTAAGGATGATTTCCCACTCCCGTGACAGAGTTATTGATTGATGCCACGGCCGGGTTCCAAGCTCTCTCTTTCATGGATGGATATTCCGGGTACAACCAGATTCAGATGGCCCCCTAGGATGAGTAGTCCACTGCCTTCAGGGCTCCCCAAGGTACCTTTTGCTACCAGGTTATTCCATTCGGTTTGAAAAATGCAGGTGCCACGTATCAGAGGGCCATGCACCGAATATTCAAGTCGATTCTCAGAACATTGGAGGAATGCTACGTAGATGACCTAGTGGTCAAATCATGTCAGCGCGAGGACCATCTCAAAGACCTTGATAAGGTGTTCAGTTTCCTCTGTTCCTATCACCTGAAGATGAACCCGTTGAAGTGCGCCTTCGGGGTCACCTCTGGGAAGTTTCTGGGCTTTGTTGTCAGATACCGAGGTATCGAGATCGACCCTGAGAAGATCAAGGCCATCAGCCAAATGCCTCCCCCGAGAAACATTCGTGAGTTTCGAGGCCTCCAATGCCACATAGCCTATATATGCCAATTCATTGCAAATATGGCTGGTAAGTGTCATCCCTTTTCCCGACTCATGAAGAAGGGTGTCGCCTACGAATGGGATGAGGAGTGTCGGACCGCCTTCGAGGAAATCATGCAGTATCTGCTCCAACCTCCGGTCATGATGCCACCCATCTATGGAAAGCCACAGGTCCTTTACGTGACTGCCCTAGAATGATCCCTCAGTGCATTTCTCACTCAGATGAATAACGAGGGTACTGAGAACAGTCTCTACTATCTCAGCCACATGCTTCTCAATAAAGAGGTCAAATACTCACCTATCGAAAAGAGCTGCCTTGCGCTCATCTTCGCCATGAAGAAGTTGTGACATTACCTGCAGCACCATGAGGTGAAATTGGTCTCCTGGGTAGACCCACTGAAGTACATCCTGAACCTCCCCATGTTGACTGGCCGACTAGCACGGTGGGTGGTAATTCTCCAGCAGTTTGATATCGGGTTCGTACCTCAGAAGGCCATTAAGGGACAGGTGTTGGTAGACTTTTTGGCCACCCATCCAACCTCTGTGGGTCAATCCTTGGACCTGGATTTTCCTGATGAGATGATCCTCTCGGTCGATCATGTCATCCCGTGTTGGAAAATTCATTTCGACGGCGCCTCCCGGAGCCCCACGGGTAGGAGGCTCAATGATCACAAGCTCAACAGGGTGGGCCTGGGTATTGTCTTCATTACCCTGGAACAAGCCACCCTACCATACTTGTTCCTGTTGTCAGAAGGCTGTACAAACAACGAGGCTGTGTACCAGGCTCTCATCACCGGCCTCAAGTTAGTCCTTGAGATCCATGTGCCCCATCTTCATGTGAAAAAAGATTATGAGATGGTAATCAAAAAGGTTAATGGTGACTACGTCGTCAGGAATCCATAGCTTGTACCATATCTAGAGTACACCCTCCACCTAATGGCCCAGTTCTCTTCTCGACCAGAGGTTACCCATGTCCCGCGGTCACAGAATGGTCAAGAAGGCGCCTTGCCTGGTTTATCCGCGTCGCTCGTAGAACCCGAGAAAGATGATTTGATCATACATATGCCACACCGGAGATTCATTGCCCCCGTCACCCATGAGGACAATGATGGCATACGGGTAAGTCATATCACCACCGGACCCTCCACGTCAGGGGTCCCGGGTTCTTCAAACACAGTGATTGAAGCCACCCCCGACTGGAGGGCACCTTTTTTCGAGTACCTACAAAATTGTTGCCTCCAAGACGACCGGTCGAGGGCGAGTGAATCCAACACTGCGCACTGCAATTTACCCACCAGAGCGGCCCCAGTCTTGAACAGGTCCTTTATAAGCGTAGCTTCGATGGTGTCCTCCTCTATTGCATTCAAGGAGTGGAGATTCCTCAAGTTATGCAAGAGGTTCACGCTGGTTCATGTGGCGCCCATCAAGCTGGGCCGAAGCTATCCATAAAATACGGAGGTTGGGGTACTTTGTCCATCTATGTTCCACGATTGTATTGGGTATGCCAAGAGATGCCATGCATGCCAAGTTCACGCCAACTTCTTGCATTGGCCGCCGGAGCCCCTACACCCCACCAAGTACTCTTGGCCATTTGTGGTATGGGGACTTGATGTAGTGGGATCGTATCCACCGGTAATAGCCCGCTAGTGTAGGTTCATCCTGACTGCTACATATTTCTTCTCCATGTGGGCAGCGACAGTTTCACTCAAAGAGGTCAAGGCCTGCTCCGTTGTTGACATTGTGAGCTCCAATATTATCCACCAGTTTGGGGTCCCTCACGATGTCCTCACTAACAATGGAACCAACTTACGAGCAGCTGAACTGATGAAATTGTACGCCAAGTACGTCATCCGTTCGAACCATACCTCCCGCTACCACGCGTAGGAAAATGGACAGATCGAGGCATTCAACAAAACCCTCTCTAACATTCTGCAGAAGATGGTTGGTTAGAATAAGAAAAGTTGGCCGAACAAGCTCACCAACGCCCTCTGGGCTTATCGGATGATGACTCGCAACTCTACCCAGGTGACCCCATATTCCCTCGTATATGGGGAAGAGGTCGTCCTACCCATTTAAATCCAACTTCCATCGTTACGCACTGCAGTCCATGATCACCAGACATCAGATGAGGTAGCCAAAATCCGTCTAGCTGAATTAGAAGCACTGGACGACAACCGGCATCATGCCCTGCACAATCTGGAAAGGCATCAAGATTAGATAGTGAGGGCCTTCAACAAGAAGGTTCATCTCCGTTATATTCTACAGGGTGACCTAGTAATGGTCCTTCGAGCGCCAATGATTCCCGGTAGGAAACCGCCAAAGTTAGAACCCAAATGGGAAGGGCCTTATATCATCCATAAGGTTTACCCCAATGGAGCATACTCCTTGGTGACCACGGATGGAGAGCGCGTAACTCCTCCCACCAATTCCAAGTTCATCATGCGATACTTTGCCTAGGGAAAGAGGGTCCTGTATGACCTTAAACTGCATCTTCGTCCTGCAAGATGATAAACTGCAAAATGGTTCGAGCTCTATGACTTTAAACTAAGATCCCCCCTTCCTTACTGCAAGACGTTAAACTGAAATCCAGTCAGGCCTTCTTGACCGAGGCTTAGCCTTAGGCCCCTTGGCCTCCTCTATCCCCTGGCCCCCCATCCTTACTGCAAGACGTTAAACTGCAAGCCAGTTAGGCCTTCCTGACCGAGGCATAGCCTTAGGCCCCTTGGCCTCCTCAGGCCCCTGGCCCCCCATCCTTACTGCAAGACGTTAAACTGCAAGCCAGGCAGGCCTTCCTGACCAAGGCTCAGCCTTAGGCCCCTTGGCCTCCTAGGGACCCTGGCCCCCTGTCCTTTCTGCAAGACGTTAAACTGCAAGCCAGTCAGGCCTTCCTGACCGAGGTTCATCCTTAGGCCCCATGGCCTCCTCGGGCCCATGGCCCCCCGTCCTTACTGCAAGATGTTAAACTGCAAGCCAGTCAGGCCTTCTTAACCGAGGTTTAGCCTCAGGCCCCTTGGCCTCCTTGGGCCCACGGCCCCGTCTTCACCGCGAGATGATAATACCGCACGCTGGTTAGGTCTCCCTGACTGCGGTCTGGCCTCAGGCCCCTTGGTTTTCCCCGACTTACCCTCTTGCGGGATTGTACGGTATGTTGTGGGACTACGTCATCATTCACTTCGGTATACTCGCCATACCATACATATCCCCAAATGAGATGCATCCTCGTCCCACATGACATTAAGCTTTATCTCAAGAACTATGTGTGGCTTGATTCCCATCTTGATGGGATACGTACGAACACTCGGATGCCTCGTCTTGAGCCCGTCCCCAAGCTTTTCTCTTCCACTATCCCCCTGGGAAAAGTTTCCTTGGAGGATCATTGTGTAGCGGAGAGTAGGATTTCTTAACCCCGCTCATACAAGGGTTGTAAGGGTTGTACCATGTGCCCACTCCCGTTCTTCTATCACCCCACGTCCTCACTGCATGACGCTAAACTGCATGGCCTTCAAGAACTATGTATGGCTCGATTCCCATCCTAATGGGATACAAAGGAACGCCCGAGCATTTCGTCCGTTGGCCCAGCCCAAAAGCCAAAATCTTCCCTCGGGTCAAGACATATGGTAAGGTGCACACTTTTTCCCCAACCCAGATCGAGCAAGCCTCAACCCGGCTACAGATCCCCCTGGAGATGTTGGCCTCTTTTGTGGATGGATACAACTATGATTCACCCACTCCTTGACTGGGATTCCATCATTTTTCACACTCAGAAGGACCCCCAGGAACGGCCTGGATACTACGCCCAAGGGCTCTCCTACCAATACGGGCCAACACCTCTGAGGGTTTTCAAGCAACAAGCTGATACAAGTCCCGCATTGTGAATTTGGTCAACGGTGGACGCTCTCTTGTTGCTCCCATATCAGGTCACCATAGGAACGTTGTGTTTAGAATATAGTCAACAGTGTCCTGGATCTTCGGGTCCACCCCGAGATGTCCCAAACATCGAGTGCAGTGATTCGTTCTACCCCATCCCGAAGAGACAAACTTCCCCCCGGGTGGTGTTAGCGATCGGGCCCACATCCCCGATCCCCCTATAAGGGGTGTATGGTGTGGTGTGAGAATACGTCCTCATTCAAGTCAGGATCATGTACCATGTCGTACGCCTTCCCTTACGAGGCCCAGCTTCAGGCCCCTCGGCCTCCTCGGGTCCCCGACCCTCATCATCACTACAAGACGATAAACTGCAAGAAGGTTAGGCCTTCCTGACCAATGCCTAACCATCAGGCCCCTTGGCCTTTCCGGGCCCCGGTCCAGGTCCTCTATTATAGGAGTGTATGGTGTGTTGTGAGATTATTTCCTCATCCACGTCGGTTTATTCTCCGTACAATACACCTCCTTTGTTTGGGGGTATATTACTCCCCCCATCATCCTGCATGATGTTAAACTGCACCTAGAAAACTACGTTCATCTTGATTCCCATCCTCATGGGATACGTAGGACCACCTGAATGTCTGGGATTCGGGTCCAGCCCCATCTCTCGGGAATCTTCATCCCATCTTGGAGCCTTGGCCTACCCTTCTTCCATGAGAGGATTACATGGTGTGGTATGAGATTATGTCATCATTCACATCGGTCTCGTAATGACCACGCCACGTATCTCTCCCTCCTGAGTAGTTTCGTCGATCCCTTTTCGGCGGTTCACCAATGTGCCTAAGAGTACTCTGGTTTGTTACCTGGAATGCCAGGATTTACTCAGACACATCCGCACCCACTTTCCAGGATTTGTGTATCCCTGTATCAGGGCTTCCATCATCTTTCACACTTGGAGGGACCCCCATGAACGGCCTGGATACTACGCCCAAGGGCTCTCCTACCATTACGGGCCAACACCCCTGAGGGGTTTGGACAACAAATCGATAAAATCCCGCATTGCGAATATGGTCAGTGGTCGATGCTCGTTTGTTGTTCCCACCTCAGGCTAACACGATATGGACGCTGCATTTCCACCATGGTTAACAGTTTTCCTTTATCGCCACACTAATCCATTAGGCCCAAAATGTCAGGTACACAATTCACACCCTCCATTAATTCATCGTGTCCAAGTAGAGTCTCGATACTCTTGGTACTTTTCCTCCGTGCATGTCTGCGCGTTGGGGAAACAAGTCGTGTCAAAGGTGTCCTTCGAGTCTCTCCACCATCCCCCCTCTGATGGATGCCCCAAGTACTGCGATAAGGATCCCCCCCCTTGTTTCCCACACCGAGTTTAACTCACATGGGCTTAGGGATCGTGTTGACGTCAGTGCTAACTTGGGAGGTTGTTACCGTTCATGGTCCGAGCTCTAAGACCATAAACTAAAATCCATCCGGAACTACGTTCAGCTTGATTCCCATCCCCATGGGATACGTAAGACCGCTCAGATGCCCTGTCTTCGAGTACAACCCATTTAGGGAGCCAGTCTCTCCCCCCTGTTTCACCTTTTACCTCTATATAGGCCCCTCGTCCTAAGGTCTCCCTCTCCGAGTGGCGTACAATGTGATGTGGTATCATGTCTCCATCAATTTTGTTTTATAACGCTACGCACGTTCCCCACCTAGCATCGTCTCTACTACGTCTGTGTTGCATGATGATAAAATGCATGCTTGGTCCTATCATACGTCCCTAAACTGTGACATTATCGTCCAGGACGCACGACGAAAAACGGGACTGCATTGTGGTGACCTCGTTGTAGAGGATATCACGTTGGGTATTGGTCATGTACCATGCCATTTGTAAACTCCCATCAAGGCTTGATCCTTGTGGAGACACCACGGCCTACTACTCTAGGCCTGTCGCTTCATCAAAAAAAACCAATCACCTTAAAGAACAAACAAGATTTATCAAATTCCGCTTCTTTTTAGTGCAAGGCCCACGACCACACTCCCCTTTTCCCCAGCACTGGTATCTTACCATGTCACCATTAAGAACTACATGTGTCTTGATTCTCAACCTTCTGAGATACGTAGGAGCACCCTGGCACTTCTC
This sequence comes from Viscum album, assembly GCA_963277665.1. Lineage (NCBI taxonomy): Eukaryota > Viridiplantae > Streptophyta > Magnoliopsida > Santalales > Viscaceae > Viscum > Viscum album. The sequence goes on along the minus strand of OY728133.1, from coordinate 259,385,853 downwards.
TGCGGGCCCAGCCTAACCTTTGTGTTCGGTCCCTCGACTCGAGCATTTCCCCAGAGAACGCATGGTAAGTAGGGTTTAGTTCCCCCTTTACGTTGGGTTTTGTTGTCATGTGTCCCCTACTCCCTTTACCCATTTATGGTCTAAGGTCCATCAAGAACTACGTGAGGCTTGATTCTCATCCTTATGAGATACGTAGGAGTGCCCGGGCACTTCCCCGCTGGCCCAGCCTAACATTCGCTTTCAGTCCCTTGACTGAAAGACATCTCCTAAGGGGGTCGTGCGGTGTGATATGGGATTATGTCCTCATTCACATCAGGTTGTTCACCACACCGTACACACCCCATCTCCCATTCGCGCCAGGTGTTTGAGTTACTCCACCTTGTGCCTCTTATGTCTCTTCCCATCCATGGTCCGGATTCTACGACCCTAAACTAAGATCTCCCTATGGGAAAGGAATCTACACCCTCTATCTAATACGTCTTTTTGTCGTATTCAGATGTGTTTTGACAAAGATCCCGAAGTGTGGGATTTTCATAGGGACATCCTCCTCATCCCATGACCCTGCTTCGTGAGCTCGCTATTTGGATCCTCATCCTCTTCCACATCCAAAAGGACCCTCAGACGACATGGATACTAGGTTTAAGGGCTCTCCATGAATGTTGGACATAAGGGCCCTCCAATTGTTTCAGGCCAACATCCCTACGGATATCTGAGAACATTTGAGACATGGTCCCGTGTTTCGAACATGTTCAACGGTCAACCCTCATTTGTTTGTCCCCATTCTAGGCTAATGCGATATGGATGCTGGGTTTGCACCACGGTAAACAGTTATCCTCCATCGTCACACCGCCATCATCGTGATCTGAATCTCGAGCGCCATGATTCACACATTTCGACTTCCTCATGTTCAATTGTAATTCCATCATACTCTTCTCTTTCTCTTCGTGCATCTAGGTGTGCTAAATGATCGTGTTAGTGTCATTGGGCCGTTATTCACCGAGCATCCCTTTTCCCTAACCTGCCCCTTTTTGTGTCTGGAAATTCCCACCACTACTTCTTGTTTCCCACACCGAGCGTGACTCACGTGGGCTTAGTAGTTTTGGCGGGATCTGTACCAACACGGCCAGGATTCTCATCGTCCCGCATGACGTTAAACTGCGCTTTCAGAACTACATATGGCTTGATTACCATCTTCATGGGGTATGTAGGAACGCCTGACCACTCTGCTTCGGGCCCAGCCTAATCCTCACTCTTGGTCCCTCGACCTGGAGAGTTTCCTCCAAGGGTACGTGGTGTGATTTGGACTCCAAGTCCTCATTCACGTCGGTTTCATAACTACCACACCATATGCTCCATGGGCTCTTCTCATTCACTCCACGTCCTATCGTATGACGTTAAACTATAGGAGTCCATGTGTCATCAACGCATGACAGTAAACTGCGGTTCTACCCTGAACAAGTTCAGGATTCCCCATGTTAATCATGGGATGCACCAGAGCCTCTCCCAGATAGGGTTTCCCTTGCTAGTGTTGGTCTATGACAAAACTATGCTTTCAGAACTACGTATGGCTTGATTCCCATCCTTATGGGAGACGTACTGACACCCAGGCATTACACCTAGGGTCCAGCCCCAGGAATCGTAAAATCCTGTTCCTCCCACTGGCCGGACCCCTCATAGGGGACCGTGTAACTATGACATTGCCCTGAACAAGTTCAGGATTCCCCAAGATTACATTGGGAAGCGATAAATCCCCTCGCTTGAGAGGCCCTATCTGAAAGAAGGAATGATCCATGGTCAAACCAATGCACCCATATGGTGTACTCCCACCACGGCGGTGTAACTACCTAAGTGCTGGACTCTGTTCGGACAATCCATCACTCCATTTTCCACGCTTTGTGTGCCCCTTATTCGGACCCTCTTCCCCTTTCATGTCTCATGGGACCCCCTAACGGCCTAGTCTCATGCCGCATCGGCTCACCTACCGTCCTGTGCCAACGTTCTGGAAGACTAGTCATGTTTGGAAGGACCCCCTAACAGTATGTATGATTGACCTATGGTCCTCTAACTGTCCTGGGTAAATGTCCCGAAATAATGACCGACAATATTTGTGACATGGTCCCGTGTTTCGAACATGGTCAACGTTTGACCATAATTTATTGTCCCCATTACATGCTAACACAATAAGGATACCTCTTTTCCACCATGGTTAACGGTTGTCCTTTATTGTCACGCCATCCCCACAGTGCTCCAAATCTTGGGCATCGTAATTTACCCTTCCTGTTTCCGTCTATTCAGACTGATTCCTGTATCCTTGGTGTTGCACCGTTCGTGCATAAGATCACCCTGAAGAAACGGTAATTCGGCTTTCCTGAAAGTTCCTTCTCCAGTCAAGCCTCTCCCATCTTTCGGAAATCCGGACTGGTAATCCGAATCCCGGATGCCCAGAGCATGGTCTCCACTCCTATGTTAGGTGGGAAGGGGAGGCAACTATCTCCTGTTTCTCACAGCGGGCTCGACTCACGTGGACCTAGGGAATTATCGCCGAACGTACCGCAAATATTGTAGGGATGTAAGAAGGCGATTCAAACAGTGGAAATCGTGCGCGCTACGGCATTCAAAACAAATAAAAAAAATTGAAGCACGAAAGTACCAATAAAGGGTTTTTGGTTTGTTACAATACCCGGGGGTCGACTCCCCCCATGAATGGGTTGACCCCGTCAAAAGAGCGTTGCAGCTCCGCCACCTATTGGCTTATGGCATCCAAGGCTTGCTACCGCTGACTTCGCTCCCTCTCCTCCTCAGCAGCGGCGGGGCGCAGTTCGTCAGCCTTGGCTTTGACCCTCTCTATGCCAACTTCAACGACAGCCATCTTTCCAGAGGCCTGCCTCATATGCTCTTCTGCCTCTGCCAGCTGGGCCTTCAACCGTGAGATCAGCTCATATTGTGCATTAAGAGAGGCTGAATGATCATCTGCCCCGGTCTGCATCTTTTGGACCTCGCCTTCATCCTCCTAGAGCTTCTTGATGTTGGTCTCCTTCCTTCGCTGCCAGCCCACGCTGAGCAAACGATCATGCTCCCGGATCTTCTCAGCCATAAGATCTTGGATGAGTGCATGAGGACGTTGGGAATCCACACCCCCAGTGCACAGTTCGCGCAACCGCGAGCGGAGTCTGTCCATTTCGGCTAGCCATTGCGATTGGGGGGTGTCCTTGATGAAGCGCATAAATAGCTTCCACAACCGGCGGCGGACTATGCTGTTGTCTTCCTCGTCGGAGGCTGTTTCGTCCCAGTCTGCGCGATTGGCAGGCTCATACATGGGATACGCCTGCAAGAAATCCTCAGAAGGATCTACATCTGGTGTTGAATCCAGTATGGCATCTGGTGCCGAAATAGGCGTGACAGGACTAGGAGCGACCAGTTGATCCTCTTCATCGGAGTCCACCTCGATGACCTCAGGCCTGACCCTACTGGTAGTCCCACCGGTGATGATGTGTTCTGCAGCATGGGGAGATGGGGCGACTATCGTCACCATCACCGGCATGCCCCTAGGAGGGACGCCACCAGACATCCCGACTATTCTTGCCGCAGCAGCCCATGCCAGTCGGAGAACTGTACGATAGAGAGGGACATAAACCTTAGTTGGCATAGTCTACAAGTGACGAAAGAGAAACCGGTAGAGGAAACTAATGGAGATCGACCTCCTGGCGCTGCTCTTGAGCCAGTACTGACAGCACCCAGAGGTGAGGCCCTCCGTATACAATTGGAAGGTCTGGAGATTCCGGAGGAGCCACCTTGGGTGCTCTGGTCCCACCAGACGCGGAACTGGACGCAGCCATAGGCGCAGGTTCTGAAGGTCCCGCATCATCACCTGCCAAGGGGCGAGAACAAGGCCTGTGAACGAGTTCCTCCTGCATGGCTGAAACATCGGTGAGAAGTCCATAGTGGCCCGAGAACGGACCATAAGAAAAGGATTTCGGAATGCTACCTTGAGAGCCTCTGAGAAATAGTTGGAACCTGAGCCTTGATCTCCAACCTCAACCTCCTCCAACAGGCTCCCTCCTCCAACCTCATCCTCCCGAGAGGAGTCCTCTGATTCTTCCGGCAGGGGGAACCACTCCCTCAGATCGACAGCCGATAACTGTGGGGGGACCGTTCGATTCAGTAACACCCTCACCCGGTCTGTCATTGGGTGAGGGACACCACTGGAGTGGACGTAATCCTCCAGATCATCCATGTATTGCTCTGCCTCTTCCGGAGACGCCATGAATCCAGGACGGACTGGGCCAATGCCCGGTAATTCCATTTCGAGGCAATTTTGGTGGCCCCATATCTCGGGTGGGCTGAGGAATTGCTGGTTGACATTGCAAATGTCCCGAGTTATTGGGAAGACGACATCATGTGCCACGTCGATACGACAAAGTCGCTTCCCCGGACACTGAGTGGATATACTATGGAATCCCCTCTGTGGCTGCCCCTCCGGATGGCCCTGCTCTCCCGGAATCACCGGATCTGCCGTTGCTGCCACACCCTCAGCCGGTGCGGGTCTCGCCGCCATGGCTACCCCGCTACCGCGAGAGTCCGTAGTTGCCCTCTGACCCCGACCTCGAGATAAAGGGGGCCTGCCATCACCGACCCAAATAGTTGGTTGCTTTAGCATCACCCCTGGGTAAGAAACCTCCCAACTAATGGCATACTCCCTCACCAATCCGAATGTGGCGGTGTGTGGAGGCAATGCAATTCGCATCTTCCCATCTTCCCATGTGAACATGAGCCACAACTGCCTCATCACACACGGGTGCTCCTCGTGACGCACCTCCTAGTAGACCTATGGGGTCAGCCGCTGGAGGCACCAGAACATCCTCACAAACCGATGTGGGGTGTACGGTTCGCAGAGTGGCTCACAATCCACTCATTCCACCAAAACTCCACCATGAAAAGCCAGGAGGTAAGTCCGATATTCTTTCCTTCCCCGCCCGTCATTAGTAAGTATCCCCGTCGGCAATGGGAAGGGGTGGAAATTAAACTCATCCTCCCTCCACACCCGATTCAGCACCATCAGCACGGCCAGTATGAACAGGAAGCTCCCGACCGCGTTCTGGATGGAGGGGTGCAAATTTGACCCCGGTGGCGAAATGGGGGTTGGATACTCATAAATCCCCCTGATGTGCGCTGCGATCCACCCATACAGGAGATGGAAGGGCCCACATATCCTTGGCGTATTCTTGCCCTCGCTAATGTGCCGCAGCATTCTGTACAGTTTGGAGAGCATTGGAATCCCCAGATTGATCTGCTGCCCCATGGCCAACATGGACGCCATAATAAACGAGCTGGGGCGCACCCCCATGCTTGTATGCCTCACCGGTAGGATCCAACCGTAGATGAGACCCGTGACGAATGCCGCCAGCCTGACTATTGGCGATTGTTCAGTTCTCACACTAAAACCCCATGTCTTCCATTGGTTGTCCTCCAATACCCGCCAATATGAGTGCCCTTTACACTTTTGGGCTGCCCTCGGACAAGTTCGAGGCCTCGGAGGGAACTCGTGATTATCTGGGAAATTCATGAAGCACTTGAACCATCTCCTAAAGTGGACATCCCTCACGGCCTCCTTGTCCTCTCCAGGGACGAGCGTCATCATCACTGACGCCAGTCGCGGCATTTTATCTGTATACTCCCATGCGCTCATGACGAGGAGGAAATCATCATAAATGGCCCCCAAGATCGGAACCCCAGAAATCTGGTGGAAATCCCACAGGCTGATGCCCACCTCCCCGTGATGTAGGTGGAAGGTATTGGTCCTAGATGACCATCTGCTCAGCAATTCGGCATCAGTTGCTTTGGTTGATAAATGAGGAATTGGGAGGCCCATTCCGCCTCATACAACCCCACTCTCCTCAGCTCGACCCCAAACTCCTCGCATGAGGCGCCTACCTAGTAGGCCCAGGCCCAGTCATCAGTAAAGTTGCCACCCTGGCATAGGTCCCACTCATCGGACCATCACTTCTTCGATTCATTCAAAGTCTCCTTCAGCGTTGTACGGTAGAGAGGAGGGGACGTCTCCGGTTGTAGTGGCTTCCCGTAAATATCGTTTACATGGTTGTAGAGACAATCAGCGGTGACGGGTGTGATGTCCTCTAGTGCGTGATCGTCGGCCGCCCTGAACCATTGGTGATGGCATGGTGTACTCCTGAACCAGAAAGCTGGTTTATCCCTACTCGCCTCAGGGATGAATACGTCATCCCTCAACCCGAAGTCGTACAATGGAAGCTTCATACACTGTGGATAATTCTTCTAACCCTCCGATAGCAGATCTGTCAAAGAAGCGTGGTAAAAATGGCTTTCTACCATCTCCCCCATGCCTGGACAGTTGGCCATCTCATCCCGATGGGCGGCATCTGCAAGAACCCCCAATACAGCCTCTCGATGGGCCATTCCAGTTCCGGCACTCAGAAAGGAATGTTTTCAGAACAGATCGCGAAGCTGGATTGAGAAGATGAATCGCAAATATCAGTCGCGAAACCAAGCCGCGAAGTCTGGCCTAGGCCGACAAGCAGAAGTTCGCTTGGCGTGGACGTGGAGTCGGAGACCCGCAGTTCGCCGTGAAGCTCGATTCGCAGAGGGCTGTCGCGGAGTACGCAGAGCTTCGCGAAGGCGAGGGAACAAAAAGACAAGTAAGTCGCATGAAGACAAAAGAGGTCGACCCCCCTATTTATATTCGGCGACCCCGGAGCATCGCGGCACACCTCACCAGCACGGAGCATCACGACGCGTCCGGATCCGTGGCCTCGGTCAGCACTGCGGGCCCCCTTCGTGAAGCCACATCGCAAACCACCGACGATTTTGGCAATTTTCCCTCAGACTTCGACCCTTCACCCTATGCGGCTCCAAGTCTGAGGGGGGCATTTGTTGGTGCCAAAATATTCCACGAAAGGAAGGTACAAAAAAGAAGGTTGGCACGCTGCCTCGCGGAGCACCGATGTGAAGCACCGACGCGAAGCACCCCGAGCATCACGGTCTCGCGAAGCTCCGAAGGCGGTAACTCTCCGCGACCGCATTGGACGTTCGCGAGCCCGCCTCAATGCTTTGGAGGAGGTAACTCTCCACGACCTCATTTGACGTTCGTGAGCCCGCCAAGAAGCTCTGGAGGCAGTAACTCTTCGCTGACGCCGTTGACGTTCGTGAGCGCGCCACGAAGCACCTGAGGTGGTGCGCAAGCTCTGCTTCGAGGTGCCCCTTCCCTATAAATACTGGACTCCCCCTGAGTCCCGAGAATGTAAAATCTGACCTTTCGGCTTCTCCACTCCCGAATCACAAAGCACCCTTTGCCCTCGGGAATCATGAGCTCCGCGAGGTACTTCTCCTTCACGTGACGGTTTCTCTTTGAATAGTTTTGGGCCCCTCTTCCGAGAGGGATGCCCTTCGTGAAGCTCAAGGGAATTTGCAAAGGAATGGGATTCCCAAGGGAACCCGGGCAGCTGTGGAGCGTTTATGCTTCGTGAAACACCCAACATGTACTAGTGATCCCTATGCTAAGGCAGGATCACTACACATCGCAAAGAACACTGCTTCGCGAGGTACCCCTTCGTCGCGAGGCGGTGCTCCGCGAATACTGTTCCACTTCGTGAAGCACCCTCCAATCACACCTATTCCCCATGCTAAGGCCAAGGCACTACTGTTCACGAAGCACACTCCTTTTCTTGGTAATTCCTCTTCCCGTGCGACCCTCCAGGACTGCACGATGTGATTTCAATGTCCCACGGACAATACCACTCGTTGCGTAGCTTCGCCTAATGATTCTTCTCATAGGCACGCTAACGGCTATTGCTTCTTCGCATAGCCATGCTAACGTGGACCCCTTGATGGTTCACTCCACAACCCCCCTTGACCATGGCCTTTCCAGTACCTTCCCTCCCCCAAGGACATGAGGGTACCGGTTTTGTAAGTCCTAGGGGTGCGGAGTGAACCCACCTCGTCCGAGCTGTAGGATGCTAAACTGTCAAGCATTACGTCCTCAACAAATGACGTTAAATTGTGACCCAACATCATGCCTCTCACGAAGGGTCCCTCCATCTCGAACATTTTTTACGCCACTCATCTCCAGAGGAGTGGAATCATCCATCCACATGGGGTGATATCCTCCTTATTGGAGTGGCATGTGTTCTCAGGAGAAGGGTGACCCTAGTTCCCCAACAGATGGATGCACCCCTGTATCTCCGTACTTCCCCACTACCAAGGTCATTGGAGGGCGTGATAGGGAACGAGGCACCTCCCATCATTGGTCCTGAATCCCTCTTTTGCTGCGCTCTATTGCACCCCAGGCCTCCATCCTTGAGTATGTCCCAGCACCATGGGCCGCCTAACGTGTAAGCCCCTCTTCGATTCACACGAACGCACCCTTCACAGCGTGATCGTCAGGCCCTTGCTGTCTCTTCTTTCTCACACTGAGCATGACTCACGTGGGCTTAGAGTTGGCATTGGCCATGACAATACCTCGTCTAGATTGACATTAATCTTCATGCCCTCGTCAAGCATGACGTTAAACTGCATGCCCTCATCCAGCATGACGTTAAACTGCATTCCCTCATCCAGCATGACGTTAAATTGTATACCCTCGTCCAACATGACGTTAAACTGCATGCCCTCGTCCATCATGACATTAAACTATATAACCTCATCCAGCATGACGTTAAACTGCATGCCCTCATCTAGCATGACGTTAAATTGTATGCACCCTCGTCCAGCATGACGTTAAACTGCATGCCCTCATCCAGCATGACATTAAACTATATGCATCCTTGTCCCGCATGACGTCAAACTGCACACCCATTTGAACTACAAGGTCTTTGATCCATGTTAAGGAATGGTACGTAGGAAGCCTCCATGAGGTTCAAGCCCACCAGTAATCCAATTCACGTCGAGTTCTACTTGCGTCCAGCATGACGTTAAACTCCATTCCAGTCTGACAGCAAGCCATTGTGACCAACCCGAACTACGAGGACTTTGATCTGTGTCAAGGCATGGTACGTTGGAAGCCTCCCTAAGGTACAAACCCAACAATCATTGGCCCAGACCGTCTCCTTGTCGGTGTGCCAAGCCTCCCCCCCATTTTCCATCCATCTGAACTACAAGGACTTGGATCCATGTCAAGTCATGGTACGTAGGAAGCCTCCCTGAGGTTCAAGCCCATCTCCCATCAGACCAAGGTCCCTCATTTACGTCGGTTCGCCGACACCCAATGCCCTTCATTTTTTCACATCAGGGTTCACTACCGTCCTGCATGACGTTAAACTGTATTCCGTTAATCCTTTGAACTATGAGGACTTTGATCCATGTGAAGGCATCGTACATAGGAAACCTTCCCAAGGTTCAAGCCCACCACTAGTGGACCCCAGAGTCTACTTTCACGTCGGTTCACCGATAAAAACATTTTAACTATGAGGTCTTTGATCCATGTCAAGGCATGGTACGTAGGAAGCCTCCCCGAGGTTCAAGACCATCCACCATCGGATCAAGGTCCACCTTCGTGTAGGTTCGCTGATGACTTCCATCCATCTGAACTACGAGTAATTTGATTCATGTCAAGGCATGGTATGTAGGAAGCCTCACAGAGGTTCAAGCCCATATCCCATCGGGCCAAGGTCCCTCATTCATGTTGGTTCTCTGACACCCCCCCCCCCACAAGTGGACCCCCCGGGTTCACCTTCACATCGGTTCGCTGGAGAAACCACTCTGAACTACGTGGTCTTTGATCCATGTCATGACATGGTACGTAGGAAGCCTCCATGAGGTTCAAGCCCACCACCACTAGGGCCCTCTTAGTCCTCCCCATTCACATCAGTTCGCTTATGATGCCCATCGGACCAAGGTCCACCCTCATGTCGGTTCACCGGCACCATCCCGAACTACGCGGACTTTGATTCCCTGCCACAGGGATACGTAGGAAGCCCCTTCAAGGCACAAGCCCAACTTCATCGTTGCCCTTGCGATGGTTCCTTGCCATTCCCCCTTCCACATCATCCATCATCCACCCTGATCCTCACCCGAACCATCATATCCCGGTGGGACCATGTCGGTACGCTACTCTTTACAGCCTCCCATGGGCTGGTCCCAGTATCGGCACCCCTTCAAGGGAAATCCCTCAATCCAATCTATTCTAGCTAATGCTCCGGTCGGGCAGATCCGTCTCTGCTGGACGTTAAACTCGCGGCATACCTTGTGTTAAACATGGGAAGCTAAGGAAAACCTCAGATATGTGCCTACGACATATAATTCCCCGTGATCGATGTGGGATGCCTCAGGCTTCCACACCCTCAAGAAGCCCTATGATCAGGGATAATAGACAGGCATGCCAGGTTTCCTAGCATCCATATACGCTACTAATTCCTCAACGTGACTACTCCCCCAACTGAAGGTTTTTGCCCTTACCGGACCCTTTGGAATGTCCCGATAGAAGCAATGTAATTAACCAACATCCATGGAAACACGGCACTGGGAAGAATTTCACGAACAACATATTAAATCTATGAGGGAGACCCGGACTAGGTGACGAGTTCCGAGGGGGAATCCACATAAGGAAGAACCGACATCCCATCATCCCGTTTCAATCAAGGAGCAGACGTCCCTGAATAAGGAGTGAATGTCGCCCGCCTTTGGAAAGCGGGAATGCAGGGCAACAAGCGCAGCGCGTCCTCCTCCTCGGACGGACGGATGTGCGCGCCCTGACGAAATCGTCAGAAACAATTATATCTTTCTAAAAAAGAAGATTAGATGAAATGTTCACTAGTGTGATAGGGGTGTGCTATATCCATGGATAGATGAATCATAACCTCGTGTGACAGGGGAGTACCGTCTCTATATGCACAATGAGTATTTTGGTACCACTCACTGGTGTTATAATGGGGTTCCATATATTTTGATAGAGCACCCACACTCACGTAGAGGAGTTCCACCTCTTCTTATAAAATATAATGGGGGTCATATGCTCTATTGCAATAGAAAAGTACCACCCATATAGATAAAAGACCTGAAACCTAGTAGAACATTGGAGTTCTAAATATACCTGGAATAATGAGTATGGGGACCCATGACCTTATGTGATATTAGAGTATCATTCCCAATGATAGATGAACAACACCTGAGTTTGACAAGTGAGTACCATATCTACATTGAATCTATTTAACAATCCTTCCAAATCACTACTATCATCATGCATAGGTCTATGATGAAACAATCTTAGAACATCTTTCATCATATCTAAAAAGTTAATATTAAGGATCCCATCTCATTCTCTGGGGAAAAATCAGTATAGCCTAATCTTGTGCCAAAAGCTGAGTCAAAATGAGGGTGATAGGAGATAAAGAAATTGTAAAGGGAATTCCATGACATGTTTGGGATTTGACATGCCATGTGATCCCTCATGGTCCCCTAAAAATGAATCTGGTAGACATGAATTTGTGGATATGTCAGATTACATATTGCGTATATGTCCTGAACGATATGTCATGGCCACCTTGGGCCAACTTGTGTGCTGCTGCCTGTGTCCTTATCCATCGATAAGCGACCTCATGTACCAACTAAAACTACGTGTCTAAGTCTAGGTAGAAACATCTTATCCACCCATATATATCATCTTTAATGGCCCATTAAAACCTTGTAATAACATGAATATTAATCCAAATCTCTATAGCCCTCACCACAGGGAAACATTCTAGAAAACATGGTCTCCCTTCTCTAACTTCATTGACTTATGGTGTCAATGTACCTAAGATTTCATTAAACTCTATGTTGTAGTCATCTCCTCAGGAATCACCTATCCATTCTTTGTCATCTCTTGCACCATATTTTTCCATGAAATTGACTCCAGAGCAATCTTAGTCATTCATAATTTCATCTTAAATGGTCTCTAATAAAGGTTATTTAAGTTTACATGATGATTTTAGAGTGATAAATAATATAACTAGAATCCTCTACCAAAGGAAAATGATCCTACCAACTCCAGCCAACGTAGAACATGGAATACCAGACATATCTTCCTGTATCTGGATAGTTACCATGGTCTTCCCCTCCATATGGCGGTGAAAAATATATATTCATACTCACTTTTGTGTCAAATTAATCCTATATGCATCTATAAAATGTTTATTTGAACCACACATCACTGTCATAATAAATCATCAAGGTAACCCCATGATTGTGGAAGATTTCCCCCACATAAAACTCCCCAAACTCTCCATATAAATATTCTACCTAATATCACTGATGTGAATGGATATAGTTAGTCAGTCAACTATCACCTAGATGAAATTTTGGCCATTCATTGTCTATAGAATCCTTATCACAATGACAATAGATTGTCCAAACAATTTCAACTCTATAGTCTTTAAAAAATACAATTAATCCAATGAAACCATGTGCTCAGCCTTTCCCTGTGGATATATGATACATAATGATATGTACTCTACAAAATTTGTCCATATGAAATCATACCAAAAATGTTACTAAAGATCATTTTACATATTCCATACACTAGTATTTATATAAATGTTGACTTATGAAACTCTATAGTCACCTCATATTGAAATGTGATAAGACGTACCATATGTCCTAGGAAAATTATAATATGATTCCCTACTTCAGAATACCCTACTACTAAATGTACTAATGATATCTATTCACATATGAAATCATAGTCAATGACTCCGAACATAACTTACCTCTCACATTGGAGAATTTTATGATTGGACACCATCAATTAAGGATAAGCAACATCCTCTCGTCTAATAGGGTTAGCTGTAATGAAGCCGAATGCTCAGAATGATCGTCCAATTTATGAGAACCTGACTTCAATATGACTGTATCTACCACCAAGTTTCCCTTCTAAGTTATATAGACTAACTCAATTCCATTTTCATGTAGGATCATTAAATAGAACCACTGTTATAGGTTTTGGTATTTCTATTTGTTTACATGTATGATTCTTTTATGTCATATGTAAAAAACAAAGACCCCTCCCAGATGATTATTCCTCCACATACTCAAAGGGGAACCACCAGAAACAACTCCATGACATGAGTCACATAGTTCTTCTCATTTCATCTCAATTTATTTAACCAATATAAAATTTTATCCTTCGTCTACATCCACATGTATCAAATCCCATATCTAAAAGAATATCAAAACATTATATACTCTGGTCCTCCTATGGTAGTCTAAAAACAATATCACTATATTTCATTAGCATCAAATCCTCATAGGATCTCTATCACAACTCAATCATGGTAAACTACTTCCATTTCTATGTCAGGGAGGTCAAAAGGAATTTAATAACAGATAATTTTTCCATCGAACTCATTTAGTACCCATCCATGTTAAGAAAAAATCTCAACTATAACACACTATTAGGTGGATTCGATGAAAGAAATGTATTGATCTTCATCAGGTCCACAGATAATATATAATTACAAATTAAAATACCTATAATGTTAACCTCATGTATCTAAAAATGGAACTTTGAGATCCTACAACATATTTGGTGCTCCCTAATAATTTCCCTGTCATCATCATGTTCTTCATAATTTTGTCCCCTAATGCATGATTGAATACATCCACAAAACACCCCATATATGGATGTAATATTTTATACATCATACCCATAAACATGTGGGGGAATTTATTAAACAAAAAGGAATCTCCAGAAAAACAAAGACTCCATAGAGACATCAAAATGACAAAATTCAAATATCTACCACCAAACCCTCAAATATTGGAAGATATACTAGAGTTTATTATTCATGAACCATAAGACAACATTTAATTGGTCAATGGGGTTATGAATAGTAAAAAAATGGTTATAATTATTTATCGTATCCAAGTTCAATTGACGATAATCCAAAAAATCTGCAAGATACCATCCTCATTTTTCATTAAAAAATGTCGCTTGAAAGTGGGATGCAATTTGTCTGATAAACTCTTCCCTCAATTTTACTCCATCAACAACCTTATCCAGAGAATCATTATTGTTTCCATCTAACATGCCAGAAATGATATTAGTTCTCTCATGTGGTTTAATTTTTTGAAAAAACATATCTCCCACCTCATTGGTAGCCTTTTGATGTCCTTGGAGAACATGTCTATATAAACCTCAATGACTGAAGAAACACATTTTTCTAAATGACCTAATACACCATGGGCTAAACTAGCCAACTATTTGGTAGTGGGTTGGATCTTCCATCTCATAATACCAACTTTTTCCACCATGAGACATTTCATAAGCACAATGATGAAAATCTTCCCATCTGCCTGAAGACCTCTGAATTTTTTATGGTGACAATAAATATAGGATTTGACACAGGAAAAACATTCCTATCCAAATATAATGTCTTGTTGTATCATTTTTATGACTATGTTTTCTCATAAAAACACTCTCTAAAAAAAGTATCTCACACATCAAACAAATACAAGATATTAAAGTATCCTTACATATAAAAAGATAAAACCAAGGTTGTTGGGATAAAGTCTCAAATATGAGATATGATTCTTGGACCCTGATTATGGAGATGAATGAATGACTCGTTCCTATGTCTATTATTACTGATGTAATGGTTTAATAAACATCAATCGTACCATTAATCATCTCTTGAGTAGCTAGGTCCTAAGCCTCCAAAGATTGTAGCTTCTCATAGTCCTAATTACAAAAAATCTAAGCCAATCGGGTCTATCCTAATGGTGGTGTATGATATATAACATATCATAATCAACTATATTTTGGTTCTCTAACTATATATATTGTTTATCCTCTTTCATCACCACCACTCAGGGGAACCATTTCCATGCCTGGGAGAACCCATATCACAGTGCTACCTCTGTTATGGTGTTCCATCAGTTGTCTCCAGTCCTCCTAATTATTACTGGTCAGGTAGTCCCAAGTATTTTAACCTCACCCATCACATGCATAACATCACTCCACTCTTTGACTCTCTAGTCCTATGAAATGTTCCTGAGATGAATGACGATGTCCTTGAGTCCAAGAATGGGTTTTCTCCTATGCCTCATCTCCTACCATCTTATAGTCATAGTAGACGGCTAATCACTAGGATACTTATTAATGAAACTATATTCATGGAATTACTTAGATAGTGATATATCCATCACTAGTTCATACTCCATCACTATGTCTTATGTATGAATTTAAAGGGGTATGCCACTAGCATTAATTTCACCACTTCTACCCTACGCAAAATTCTCTACTCATACATAAAAATCTCGAATCAGGTCAAGGGAGTATGGTATAAGGTAATTAATCCTCACAAAGTACTCAAATACTATTATCCCTCCCTTATATATCTCTGTATTCATACATATCAAAACTGACTGAAAGAACATGATGTAGTACTCCTCATTAAAAAGATACTGGAAGTCACACCATCATAGTACCAACATGTCAAGTGTCTATTTGAGTAGACTTTGCTGATGACTAATGGCTACATTTAAAATGAAATATGGAAGTGTAACTATCTAATTATTTACACTCCTCATATGATTAAAAACTATGATTTCTAATTCAATACAATGATCTGTTTCCTAGGGTTTGTCTCACCTTAGTTTCTCAGTGGCCTTTTGCTATCGAAATCATGTATTGGACTAGTCCTATGTGCATCCTATGTTTTCTAGATTGAGTTAATCCACAGGCTAATAGGATGGGGGAATATTACCTTCCTATCATGAGGAAAAATATTTGGATATGGCCTTTAAACTATGTTCTCATCACTCATCGGATTTTCATCATGATCATCAATCGGTAACCCAGTTGGTTGTCATCGTAAAGTAATCCAAAACGATAAAAAAGATGTACAATGAAAATATTGGCATGTATAAATATATATTTGAGTGGATGACCAAAGAAGTATATCCAAAGGAATCATTCATGAACCGACCCATGTCAGGGCCCAACACACAACTACCAGAAGCCAGCGACCATAGGATAAGGTCTTGTGACATGCAGCTAAGTCATAACATACTCGGGGACACATTTTATTAAGTACCTATAAACTCACAAACACAGTCTGCATGATGAAAAATTATAAAGGGAAACAAGGAAAAATATGAAAAAATATTTTAATATGAATGAATCTTGCATGAACTAGTAGACAGTATAGAAATATAGTAGTGTAAAATGAAATGTAATGGTGAAAAATATATGCCCAACTAGAAAATTATCCCAACCTGACATAATTGGAAAAGAAAACTATGAGAGTTCCAAGCTCATCAATCCCATCCTATGATCAATGTATTTTTATCGAGCACATAGAATCTCTAAGCTCCTCGGAAGTCATGGTTAACCACTCCGTCGTTTGCAAAATACAAAACATGTGCGGGTGATTCCCATGCAGGGGTGTGTATATATATACCCAGTAAAACACCCTAAAATGGTGACATGGGAGTTATAGGAGATATAACAGTATATGAAAATATTATATAGAATAAGGTACAAGGAAATATTGTAGCCCAACGTATCAAGATAGTGAATGTAAACCCATCCAAACTCAAGGATATTGAATCGTAGAGAATATGAACTTATCATACATTATTCGATACCTATGGTAGGAGAGAGAACTCATTCATCCATTGGAATCTGAACATGGAATCACATGGTATACTTCAAACATATTTACCTCTTTCAGAAATAGAGTATCTAAATATATGGGTTAAATTTAGAAGAATGAATATATATATTCTTAGTAAAAGATTCCATAATGAGAGAGTAAGGGGATCTTCATATTAAAGATTATCCCAAGAAAAAGGGTATTTGGTTGTTTCAAATGTCCATTAATGTTTCTAAACATCTCTCTCATTTTCCCTAAAAATAAAAATATAAGGAACTAAATCACCACACCATGATACTATCAACTCTAGGTTGAATAGAAACTGAACTCACAGTTTTTTGTCGCTTCATAAGGATGCATCAAAGTAAGAAAAGTGTTTATATTCTTAAATCGACCAAGGCTACATCAAAACATGTCTCATCACTGTGACACATAGTCGAGAGCCACAATCTCTGATAGTCATTGAAGAACTCCACTATGTTTCACAACATGAGGGTAACACTTAGGAAATACATCAGGGAATGCCACTTCCCATTCATACTAGAGGATAAGATCAATAAGTTCTTAGAGAACTACACTACCCATCCTTATTGGAGTGTTTATCCTAGAATGTGTTAGAGTGGAAAACCATTACCAACCCTGAATGAGGGAAATATAGAAACTGTCATTAGGAATTCCATTTCCTATTTCTGCTAGAGGATAATCCATGAACATTATGAAAATACACTACCTTTCCCTATAAAAGAGTAATATTCGTACTATCATTGAGGAATGCCACTACCCAACCCTGTTGGAGAGTAAGCCTACAATTATCATTTTGGAACACCACTACCCATCACTACAACAGTGTACACATAGAACATCGAGGAACCCCACTACCCAGTCCTTAGGGGTGGTACCTCATAAAGATGATTGGGGAATGCCACACCCTATCCCTAATGGAGGGTAAGACAAAAAATTCCTTGGGATTATACATGATCATAGCTATCATCGGGTGTCGCCTCAACACATGCCAAACCTAAATCATTTCATATCATATTTCAAAATTTATTTCCCAGAGAACCATTGAATTCTAATAAAAATAACATAGGATTGGATATTCATGGGAAAAAATATTAGTTCCAATTAGAAATACAACGAGCCATGTAGTTTCCTTAAAAAAGGTACACTACATGATGAGACCCACAGAGTGTGTGGTCCAAATCTACTACCTAGTCGTGTCCTGTCCAGAACACAGACTTCTATCCATGTAAAATTACACTACATATAAGGGTACTACACGGTGTGTCGTTGCCACAATACTGATGGATGCACGGGGCTTATCATCGGTCTATGGAAAAAATGTAATGTCACTAAAATGACCCTTAAAATAGACCATATGACCAAATGGGACACACCGTAACAATATTCATGGAAAAATACCTAAGTAAGGCTATTAAATTTCCTCAATCAGACAACCAATGAAAAATTTATATTTTAATGCATCACATTTGATTAGAATCTTATTGGACCGAACCACGAGTCTAAGTTAAATACCTAAAAGTTTTTTAAAATGTCTACCTTAATTTTAGGGTTTTAGTCTCATAAATGATACATCAATAAGACGATGTATGAGTGATATATATTTGATATAGGATTCCCTGATAATAATAATTTATTTTACATTTTTTAACAGAGACATGAGGTTAAAAATGGAATCGAACATCAATCATAAAATGACCGTATAAAATCATGTGTCACATTACTGCAGTCGACACATCAATATGAATTTGTATGAATAAGTTACAACCAAATTTCAGTTTGACATCCAATAATAAAAAAATATTATTATTATTATTATATTATTCTTTTTTAAACCATAATGAATGCTCAAATTTCCCCTCTCCTTGTTATACTCTAGGCATCTCCACTAAACTCATAACCATGATTTATATTATCATATTATATTTCATTTATTAATATAAAACTTATTCAATGTTATTATTATATAGAAATAGATCCCAATATAATGGAATTATCCCCTCTATGCCTAAAGAAGATTCACATGAGCCCCTCCACTAATAGTGGAACATCTATTCTTTCTACCAATAAAAACAATTATTATATAATTTTATTATCAAAATAGTATAATAATTATAACATAATTAAATCAAGCATGTAAACAATTTAATTTCCAAATAAATTTCATTAAAACAAAACCGAATATCTATAATTAAATTAAATCCATATAATTTAATAAACCCCACATTTTATTTTGTTATTATAATTATATTTTAATTTAATTTTAATATTAAATCATCCTTTTACCAACTCATCACCATTAATATGATTACTAATAATAATATTCAACAGTCATTGTGTTTACCATGTCTGACCCCAACCACATCAACACAGATCATCCTCCACCCTGATACTATAAGCATGACCTCCGATCAGAATCAATATCATCGGACCACACATCATTATAGTGCATGAACATGGAAAATTAGGATTATCGAACTGACCCCGAACTACCTCTGATCACAAACATGCATCTACAGTACCGATCAGATCTATTCACAAATTACAAACATGCTTGTTTATCAATCTATCCTGAAACCATCGATCAGCATATAATTCAATCTACTAAAACAATTTTGGGGGTTAATCCATATTCAAACCCACCCGGGCAAAGTCGAGTTGTGATCCTTGGGTCAAAAAATGAAGAAAACAATAAATAGTGGTATAAAAGAATAATTAACAATGATGATAAGAATCATTTTCCAATAGTTTTTGGTCAATTATTTCATAGTATGGAAATCCAGGTGATAAATAAGGCATAAAAAGAAATGAAATAAAAGGATCATTTATTTCAATAACAAGGGTCAGGAAAAGGATCAAATTAATGCTGATCAATGTGGGAGAATTGACCATTCTCAATATTTTAATAAAAAGGAAAAGAAACCACCAATGATGAGTCAAATATCTATTTTGGAATGATCATTGTTAATTAACGTGCTCACAAAATTATTGGAAAATGTTGATGTGTTCTTTGTGCTCTAATTAGCCTTGATCTTGTGCTTTTTTCGTTGTCTGTCGAATGGTTCACCAACCATGAAGGGGTGGAAGATCCTCTTAATGATAATAGTGTTCATTGGATAACCCTGGTGATTTAAAATAATAGATTATTTATAAAAGAATTTATTTTATGTCATTAAATTTAATATAAATGAAAAATTTTATTCAAACTAAACACATCCACCTATAGTTGCCACATCCAAACATCTCACGCTAACCAACATTATGTCGTGCCTAGAGAAAATACTGCATTAAAAACTTCATTTTCTATGATTTATCTAGGTTTGGGTCATTAAATAAATACATAAATTTAATTAATTTATCTGATGCATCAACCAATGGTTTCCCCATCCAAACATCCCAAACAGATAAATATTAGGTCACACCTTGGGTAAAATCCACGTTACAGAATCTGCTAATGTCTTACATTTGTGATATGATACTTCATTATTATTATGTTCCAATTTATCATGAAAAACATTTGTGCATAATATAAATATATTTATTATTTTAAAAAAAATTATTTTTAGGCTCACTAGACCTCAGATTCGCATGCCATCTTTGTTCTTGTCTCTGAAAATATTCCTAGGAATATTTGAAAGTCTTACATGGCCACGCCAGAGTGCCTACATTATTCCCTTCTTCAATTCAGTTAATCCTTTAAATTAAAAACTAAGAAAAATGTTAAGAACAATAATCCTACATTTGGTTTTTCTATATATCTTCCCTACACCCGGATGATTAGATAATGTAAGAGTGTAAAACTCCCTTATCAACTCCTCTAATGATGTGACTTGAATCACCATTCATCCTTGAGAAGGGATGAGAAGATTCTCTTCATTAATAAATCCATCAGGTTAATCATCTATATATATCTGTTCATGAAATATACCATAGTTAATATCCCCTAGAAGGTATTTCATCCATGTACTCAATGTGAATATTTCCCATTTTAACTCTAGGTAATGAGTCTCATTGTTCTATTCATGGGGTATCAACTACCCTGACCCATCTATGATAACATTCGACCACTACCTCATGGTTGATGTAGAGCAAGGAAGAGTACCAAAAAAACATGGTAGGTGAGTATAATTATCTATCCTTGAGAATCTAGACACAAAAATATTGTGGCATACCTCATGCATCATTTCCTCTCACATAAGGAGAGTAACCCCAACCCAGAAACTCTTCGATACCCATTAGAGGCATCCCAAAAAAAGTGTCATGTAATAAAATTCTATCAGAAATTCCAGGACATGCACCGACACTCCATCATACAACCTCTCCCTGAATGAACAAGTCAGACTGACTCATCCACGACACCTCAATTCTACCTTTTTAGGCCACATTAAATCACCCTCACAGGTTTTCTTGTATCACAAAAACAAATCTCAATTTGGAGAAGAAGCCATATAACTTTTATATTCAAAGTAACATTGAACACCAATTATACCGGGTTACACTAACTCCCTGTGCCACCCTAGTTTAAACCTTGACAATGTAGTGGGAAGAGAAGTGTACCTCACACAATATAAATAAATTACTGCAACATAATTTATAAGAGACACAATGTATTCCTCTTATAATATCATGTTCTACGGGACCATAGACACCAAAATAATGAAACTATTTGTATCCCCAACCGCTAACTCCCTCAGCCTAACATGGGATTTCTCTTGGTAGTGGATGAATATTAGAGCATCTTCCAACACCCAAATCTCTTACTGTCCTTCTTCCATATCCTCCTCCCTAGGGACCACCTTATCAATGCTTGGGATAACATTGATCACGCCATTATATCTATCCTGACAGTCCATCAGCAGTCTTCCTATACTGATTATCATTCTGAGTTGGATAGTCTAAAGCCATGTTGCATCACCCATCATTAGAATAGCACCAACACTTCTAGGGATTCCCTGGTGCATTACTCCACCATTGCACTATATGACCATGTCACTAAACCTCCTCACAGAAGTGTTTCCAATGCCTGGATCCCACAAAATGATGACTTCTAGCTACTATAGATGACTCAGCTCAGTGATTACCACTGCTATATTTAATTTTATGGCGTCCCTCTGAAAGAAATCTCTATGTAACTAGTTTCATCTCCAACACCCAAACATAGGTAGGGATACACAAGGTCACTATATTGGAACAAATATCTCTGTGGATCATTTTTTCACAATTATGTGACCATAAGTAGCCATAAAAGATCATGATAAGGGAGTAGCATGTAATGTCTATGAACTTCACTGCATATGCAGGTATCACATTCCCTCCCTACTGCAACTTCATAAGCTCTTGGATCTAGATAGGATGAAAAAATGTGGGATAGTACTCCACACAAAATATCTTCTAGAAGTAGATCCATGAGAGTATTAGCCCATAACATATTTGTATATCAAGGCACCATCATTACCCATCTCATTTGTGGAAAATCATTGTTTGCAGTACCACCACCAGACCCATTAGGGACCAAATAAACATGATGATATAGACCACCAACTCTATCCAAATCTCTACTGCCTAAGGGTCTAGATCATTGTGGAAGCTCAGCATCTTATGGTGTGGGAACTTGTGGAGTTATATATGCCTACAGACATCCTCAACCCATCGAGATATTATAATATTCTAGTCATTAGGTGGAGGTGCTTCTACCTACCCGAATGGAGGAAGGGGTCAGGGGATTGACCCTGAATTGGAGCCATGTCACTCATAGGATTGTTGTCAAATACTAGAGTTGGTATCCTGGATGGATGTCATTGTGAAGGCATCCTGAATGTTATCAAGAAGTACCCTGGGTAGATGAGAATATGTATATATATATAAACAAAATAAGAGATTTTAATCAAGATGTACATTAAAATACTCAATCTTATATGAATCATGTACCATTAATCACTACAATAAAAGTCTCAACATACTAAGTGAACAAGATGGTAGTTAGGGTGTTGTTAATGGATATGTCAGCGGTCACACTATCAGTGGACTCCTTGGCATGATATTTTCACTCATGACCCATATACACTATTTCCCTAAACCTTACAAAATACTTTTTATAGAATATCCAAACAATGTACCGTGTATTGAACCAACTTTGATACTAATCTCTCATGACCCGAAAAAAGTCATGGCTCGAGCCCCAACTACCCCAATCCCACCTCCATAAGCCAGGGATGGTGTCAAGAATAGAAGGCATAACTAACTCAGAGAGACTATTTTCTAAGTACATGTACACAAAAATAATTTATGATGAAAAATTTCATTGGGAATGATGAAAAAATATGCAACAATTTTGTAATATACCCCAAACATGCAAGAAATATATAGATAGTATGAATGTACAGTAGAGAATACAAAAATGAATAAGAGAAAATATACACACAACTAGAAAAGTTTCCAAAAATTAAAAAACATTAAATGTAAATACTAAGAGTGAACAACTTCTATATCCCAATCTACGACCATCGTACATGGTCCTAACACTATGTATATGTAAGCTCCTCTAATATCACGGTCAACCTTTCCATCTTCTGCAAAAGACACAAAATGTGTGGGTGAATCCCATGTAGGGGTGAGTATATCGATACTTAGTAGAATGCCCTAAAAGGGTTATGTGGGTGTAGTAGGAGATATAATAGAAGAGAAAAGTAGTATATAGAATAATGCATAGTCAAAAACTACAGTTCATCCCAACTAGAAAGTGAATGTAAACTCTCCCAAACACAAGGAGCATGACATGGTGAGAGGATAAACATATCATTGAGTCATCAATACCTATAGTAGGATAGAAGAATCATCTAACCATGAGAATCTAAACATAGAAAACACTTTTCATACACCATTTGTCTTCACCTATCATGGAAGGAGAGTATCCAAATCCAAATAGTGAATCTAGAATAAGGAAAATACATGTGATCAGTAAAAAAATTCCGAAATGAGAGAGTAAGGGGAACTCCATCACATAGATCATCCTAGGAATAATAGTAGTAAATAGTTATATAAGTACATTAATGATTCCTAGTTTCTCACTCACCTACCCATAACAAACGAGTCTAAGAAACTTAATCACCATATATTGATATTATCATATTTTGGTAGAACTGAATTTACCTCATAATTTTAGGTTGTGTCATAAGTACCCATCTCGATAGGGGTAGAGTTTATCTTCCTTGAGAGGCCAAGGCTATGTCAAACCACATCTCATCCCTATGTTACATAGTAGAGAGCCACAATCTCTGATAATCACCAAGGATGTCCACTTTCAATCTCCACTAGAGGATAACACTCTGGAATGTCATCAAGGAAAGCCATTGCCCATTCCTACTGGAGGGTACCCTTAGCGAGTCCTCAGGGAACTGCACTACCCAACCCAGATGGAGTGTTAAGCCTAGAATATTTCATTAGGTACTGTCAATAAGGAGTCATTATTGAGGGCAATCCAAGAACTATCATTCGGGGATTCTACTACCCAACCCAACTTGAGGGTAATCCTTGAACATCTAGGAACACCACTGCACAGTCATGTTGGAATGTAATCCCATTATTTTCATTGGGGAACTTCACTGGCATGCCATGCTAGAGGGTAAGCTTGGTACTATTATAGAGAAACACCACTTCAAATCACTACTAAAGGTTATTCCTAAAATTACAATGAACTCCACTTCCTAGTCCTACTAAATGGTCACTCAAATATATCATTAGGGAATGCCATTGCGCAGCCCTGTTGTAGGGTAATCCCAAAATGCCTTTGTGATTCAACAACATTACTTCCATTATCGTGTGTCACCTTAGTGCATGCAAAAACCGAACCTTTTACATTGTATATTGAAAGACACTTTTGATGGAATCATTTCATTCTATATAGAAAAAACTCACGATACGATTCTCATGATTCATAATTCAAGTTCAAATAAAGAATATAGAGAAATTTTAGGTTTTCTCAAAAAAGGTACATGACTTGATGGGATCCATACGGTGTGTGTTCCTGCTATGCTTCTTAGAAATGTCCTCTCTAGAACTTGTCTTCCCGTCCATATCACACTACAAAACATTTTAGGAATTTTATGATGTATCTCTGACACAATCCTGATAAACGCATGAGGCTCATCATCGACCCGAGGTAAAAAATTCAATTTCATTAATATACCCCATCAAACCGCCCTACATGGGCAATGAAGTCGCATAATTCCGATATTCTTGGAAAATAGATCGAGTTAGGATGTTCACTTGCCTCAATCAAACAGCAAGTGAAAAATTTTCATATCACTACTTCATGATCAAATGGAATCTTGTTGGCCCAAACCATGAGTCTGAATTATATACAGAAAATTGGTCTTGAAGCATCTTCATTAATTTTAGTGTCATGGTATCTCAAATATTTATTCAATAAGATAACGTATAAGAGATATATTTTAGATACATGAATCTATAATGATAAAAATGTAATTATTATAGTATGTTTTTTTGACCCAAGATGCACGTACAAAAAAGCTATCCAACATCAGTCCTAAAATGTCACTCCCAATTATAGAGTCTTGTTTCTGCTAATGGTATGTCAATACAAATTTGTATGAATAATTTACAACCAAATTTTATTTTGACATGAAATCACTAAAATAATAATATTTTATTTTTATTATTATTTAATTAATTTTTAAACGATAATGAACACTCAGACGTCCCTCCCCTTGTTATATACATGGATCCTCCACCAAAAACATGTCCATAATTTATTTTTATCATTTTATATATCAATATTTAATATAAAATTTATTTAAAAACTTTATTAAAATATAATAATAAATCCTAACATAAGAGGATCCTCCTCTCCACACCCAAGGATGATGCATGTGTGAACCTCCAGTGAAGATGGTGCCTCCATTCATTCATTCAATAATAAAAATTATTATTTAATTTATATTCAAAATATGATAATAATTATTACATAAATAACTAATGCTAAACAAAAATTTAGATACTAATTAACTCACTTTAAAATAAAACCGAATTTCCATAACTAATGTAAATCCATTTAATTTAATAAACCCCACAGGTCATTACTAGATGTAAAAAATTGAAACAAGGATTATTAACCCAATATAGAACCAACTCCAATCACAATCAGAAACATGTAGTACTGATCCAATCCGTTCAAAAATTACCAACCCACTCATATATCAATATGTACCCAAGCCATCGATCTTCATATCTTTTATGCTATGACAACGAATTTGGGGGTTTGACTGTGTTGGAACCCACCCTATAAAAGTTGATTCATGGCCCTGTGGTCTGATGATGAAGAACATAAAGAACTGTTGGGAAAAAAACCAATGAAAAAGGTGTCATGCATCATTTGCGAAATTTTTTTTCCCAACTATTTCATATAATGGAAATTGCGGTGAGAAACATGGTATAACAAGAAATAAATTGAAATGATAATTTATTTTGAAACATGGGCTCATTTAGAGGGTCAAATTAATGAAGATCAAAGAGATATAATTAATCATGTTAATTATTTTAATCAAAAGGGGAGGAAACCACAATTGATGAGTCTTATCTCTATTTTAGTTTGATATTTTGGGATGAACAAACTTGTGAAACTATTGGATGATGCTGATTTGTTCTTCATGAATTGATTCACCTTGATCTAGATGTTGTTAGTCATTTGTCGAATAGTTTACCAAACATATGAGGGGTAGAAATTCCTCTAAAAAATCATAGGTTTATGCGGCTAACATTTGGACTCGCCTAGGGAAAATACCAAATTAAGAACTCAACAATTGTATAATATTTTTTATCCAAGTCTATGTCTGTTAGTTATTTGGGTATAGTGTTATTAAATAAATAAATTACAATAATTTTTTTAAGAAATTCAACCACCAACCTCTACTCCATCTGAAATTCCCATGCTGATGATCTTTAGGTCGCACCTAAGGTAAAAAACATGTTCCAGGTTCAACTAATATTTCATATATCTGACATGAGACACCGTTTATGAGTTATAATTTATTTTAGAAAACCCATTCATGCATAATTAAAACATATTTAATTTTTTTATAATATTTATTCAGGAGTATCGGGCCTCAAAATCACGTGCAGTCTCAAGGAACGGTTTTGAAAATATTCCTAGGAATAATATGAAGGCTTACATGAAGAAAACAAAGTCTGATTAGAATCAATCCAATTTGATGAATTAAAAATGTTCCCAAAAAATGCCTCTGTAAGCTGATTCAACAAGAAGGTACTCAGAGTCCTGGTGAATAGATACATCGTCCACCACATAAAGTCTGGGAAGCCAAGCTCTAAGACATACTAGAGAAACTCTGTAACTAATTTCCCAATTTCCCAACCAAACCTCACATTTGTAAAAAAACACTAAACATAATCCCATGGTTGAACATCCCTTACTATTCTTTGATGACCCGATCCTCCGATCCCACCTACCTGGTGGAAAACAAGGCTACCACAACCCCAAGCCCAACTCCATTGGCCAGGGGAAGGAAAAAATAACTACGACCAAAAAACTAAAATTAGAGGCCATTTCCTAAATTACTGATACTCATGAAACAAACATATCCATGCATAATTAAATATGAATAATAATAAAATATAGTATTTTATAGTTTTTGAATCCATAGATCCGAAATCCCCAATAGAATTTGAATATTACGATACAATCATCTAAAATTTAATGGGAAATGTACTCAACCAAGATGAATTGATGACCCAACATGAAAATAACTGTGTAATAAAAAAGGTGAAAGATCACAACACCTTATTTCCTATTCTTTACCATCATATATCATCAAATGATTTCATATATCACTATGAGATATCATTTACAACATTATATTATCTACCATATAAAGAAGACATTGAATATTTGTCCAAAGACCTTGAAGTTGTTAGTGTATACACATATTGTAGGATTACCTAAAAATGGATGATGGTGGAATGTAAGACATGATATAAGTTGTCAATTCATCCCAAAACATTAGTGAAATTAAAAACAAAAAAAAGTTATATGCTCATTTCAGATGCCCTGAATAGAGAGAAAGGGGATCTCCATCTCACAGAAAAACCTAGGATGATGAGTATTCCTACTTCACTAATGGTCTATGATTGATTAAAAATAACTCACATATTGGTTTCATGATGTCATGAGAAGGGCCCACAACACTCCAGTACTCCATAGCCCAATGGAATGCAATCTTGAAATGTTAGTGGACCCACATCCAAACACATGTGGGAGGATTTTACTCCATAGAGAGAGGACACGCACCCATATAGGGGAGCACCAAATATAGATTTTTTTATAGAATATAGAGGAAATGTGACCTAGTGTGATATAAGAGTGCCTTTTACATGGATAAAGGACTCGATCCCTCGATATTTGTGTACCTCCTCTGCGAGAACAAAAATAGTTTAGGAATCACACCCCAGTATGACCTGGGAGTACCATCTCTATGGATAAAGGAATTATGGTTACAAGATGTATGGTTATACCATATATATATTCACAATAAATTTTTCATGAAATGTTATCTTTTGAAAATGAGTAGTACCATCTATGGTGATAGAGGGCTCATGACAATGTTGGGATATACCACCTACTCCTATAAAATATTATGGGGTTCCATGAATTGGTTTTACAAGGGTGTATTGTTCCCATGGATAGAGTACATGTACACTACTATAATAAGGGATTACTACCACTTCCTAAAACAATGGATTTTTAAATTAGATTCAGGATGCAATAAGGGTGTATAATCCCCAAGGATAAAGGACTCACACACTACTATGATAGGGGAGTACCATATCGATATGGAATTTATCTGATGATCGCGATCGATCACTACCATCATTGATAATTTCATTTAGAATCAGAAAAATCTGAATTTCTCACATCATATCTCTAAATACACTATAAATTAATTCATCAGGTTCTATGTGGAAAAAAATCAGGATAGGATACTCATTGAAAAAAATCCCATTAAAACTAAGGACATATTAGAGGGAAATGTTGTAGAGAGAACTACACAATGTTAATGGGGGTCCACATGAGAAATTATCTTACCTCATTATCTTCATGTGTCTCATATTTACAAATCTCGATGCATGTGACACCATAAAAGACATGAACATGTCCCACACAACATGTATCACTCAACGAGGACCTTATCATGTGCCTCTATCAATTTTTTTTGTTCTTTAGGGCATGCCTTTGTGTCTTGTTGTGTACCTGGCCTTGTCCAATCCAAGTTATATAGAAATGTCCACGACCATGAAATGGGATAATGTCAAGGTGCCTATCCCTATACCTAGCCATGTCTATGTAGGGGTACCTAGCTATGTCCAAGACCATATATTTGGGTGTGTCTATGCATCTGATCATGCCCTTTCACTCTCGATGTACATTCCTAGCCACCAACACTGGGTCATAGAAAATGTGGGCATCTCAGACACTATGTGACACATGTCTTTACCCAGAAATCATAAAATCAATATCCACGATACTACATGTAATGTTTTCATCCTAGTAAATGCCATGTAGTGATAATATTCATCGAATGATTGATCTATAACGTTTCTTATAGATCCTCCACTCCCATAATCAATTCTGTATTATTATGACATGAATAATGATTGGTAGAGTGGGTATGTGGCCTTCTTTCTCAACCAATCACTTGTAGTTGGATTTCATCCACCCAAAGGCGTTCCTCGAGTCCACCCAACTCTATTACAAAACTCTTTAGGAAGATGAACCTTGACCCAGTGTCTCATCTATGTCTCTATTACCAAAAATACCCAAAAGCATCCTGGTCCACCAATTAATCAATTATCTGACCATTTCTCACACATCCACTATAAATCTATGGGTCATATCAAACTTGTAACCACTTGTGAATGTCGAATCATGAAGTCATAGCCCAATAGAGATGAACGTGAAGAACATGTGGGGGAAAGGAAAAATAAAAAAGGTGAATAATTCATTATAAAATAAATATAATCCAATGATAATGTAGTGATAATATTTATGATGAAATACAAGCCATAATCATGAATAAATAAAATAAAAAATTTATTTCAATAAATTTTCTCATTTGAAGGATCAAAATAATCAAGGATCTATGAATATAAGATAATAACACACCAAATAATCGATAAAAAGTTTGAAATCAAAAATTAATGATCCCAACATAAAATATTGATCAATATTTGGTGAATAATTTTTCCCTAATAAATGGGATCATATGATAAATTGTCTATTTCATGATCCACATGAATCTTGTCTCTATATATCATCCAATTTTCTTCTAAATGTCAATAATGATGATACAACCAGTCAAAAATTCCATGTTTATGTGGATAATCAGGGAGAGTTCCCATAAATTTCTATTTATAAATTGAAATAGGTTTTTTAATTAAAATGATTTTAGAAAATTAAATATTTAATTTATCAACTTAGCATACATGCCAATGCCAACCTCATCTAAAATTATGATGCCACCCTATTTGTGTCATTCCAAGGGTAATATCATTCCATAGAATATATATTATTCTCTGATATCTTATTTGGGTCTCCATTAAAGTGATTATACATTATATATGAAATACTACTTGTTCAATCTAAAAAATATATTTTATATTTTTATAAAATTAATTTTGGGCCCACCATGCATCAACATTTTATACCATCTTAGAGTCTAGATATGAAAATAATATATGATATATTTAACAGTATTACACATGAAAATAGGGTCTTCAAAACCATTAACTCAATTGACTTGTGACTCTACATCAACGAAACAAAGAGAAGAATAGTGGTGGGAATTTAGAAATTGATAGGCACATAAATCAATGTATTGGATGACAAAAAATTATTCAATCATGTAAAAATCAGAATTAATGAAGGAATATATTATCCATTTATGACCCCAACTGCCCTTATGATACCTGATGTAATTAATTCATCATTTCAGCCCACTTTAAATTAACACAATAAAATTTAATTGACCAAATAATAGAAATATAACTCCTCATACTTACAAAAATCAACACAAGCACATCAGAATTCCTTAACCCTATTATTGGGAGGATTTTAACTTCCCTACAAATGGGAATTTTTATCTAAAGAGGGTACATAATATGGTTCCATTAATTTATTACCCATGATATACCCCTTAATGATGAATAAGGAATTTATAATGAATAATTCCCAACTATCAATCAGGGAGTGGGTTTTGGTGTTGAAGAAATATTTTTTGGGAATTTATCACACTGTTTATGTGTAATGATTTTCAAAAAATGGTCTTCTACAATTATGTTCAGTACAAAATTTGGAGTCTAATAAGATCAACATGATTTTTGATGAATAGTAAATTATGAATAGTGATTTTATGATTAGGATTAGTAATATGACCAAATGGATTAGTAATGCCACTTAAAGAAAGTTTTAAAATAATCTAGGCACCTTGATTAAGTAATGTGATTCAATAAAATGGTTAAATAACAGTTTCATAAATTATTATTCAAGTATTAGTTTTTTAAGGTGAATAGTGTTTTTTTAATTAAAAATTAAATTAAAAATATTTAGAATATTATTTTTGTAAAATGGATTTCATTATTGAACTCAGAGCACCAACATTATGTTATAGTAATATTTGGGGTTTTTTCGGAAAAAAATGAATTTTCGGTGAATAGTGTATTTATTTAAAAAATAAATTAAAAATATTTAGAAAATTATTTTTATAAAATGGAGTTCATTTTTGAAATCAGAGCATTGATATTTGATTAAGGTGAAATTTTGGGATCTTTCTGAGAATGTTGAATTTTCAGTGAATAGTGAAAATACAGTTTTAGGGTTTTGGTATGTTTAATGACATCATAACTGTGTCATGATGATGTCATGAGATAAATTAAGGGTTGGCCGGCCAAGGGTGATGAATTATTGTTTTGGGGGCTCCATGTGGCCTAACTCCATGGTAAATACCAGGAAGAGCACATGTGTTTGAGAAAAGCACCTGTGAGGTGTCCCTTGGCCATTAATGCCTTGTCCCCTCACTTTCCCTATAAATACAAAGCCCTCCTCTCATCCATTCGACTCCCCACTTTTCCCCAACGAAGTTCTAGTCTCATTACCTCCCAAGGAGTCCTCCCAAGGTTCCCCCAAGCCCCCAAGGTCCCATCCTTTGAGGTTTAAGAGTTACATTTTAAGGTAATGGATCTGACCCCTCTCTTTCTTTTCAAGTGATCTCTTTTATGTCATTCCTTTTATGCTCCATGTTCTTATGTTGGAGGATGTTATTTTATACTCCTCTTACTTCCCTTTTTATGTTCATATAATTAGAGATCCCCTCTTACTCTCATTATTTCGTTTTTTGATGTTTTAAGTGGCGTCGTTAGGCTGCCGAATTTTTAAGAGATTCTTTCACCCTTCTCTTTTTCAAAGTTCAACTTTAATGTCAAGTCTTTCATGTTCCTTTTTATTATGTTGGGATATGATCTCTAAATTTATCATACCGATCTTTTATGATCATATGATGAGAGACCCCATTTGATCTCTTCAATTCAGCACTTTGAAGTTTTAAGTGGCGCCGTTAGGCTGCCGAATTTTTTAGGGATTCTTCCACCCTTCTCTTTTTCAAAGTTCTATTTTCATTAAAATTCATTCAAGTTCCTTTTTGTTATGTTGGGGAATGATCTCTATATCTATCATACTGATCTTTTATAAACATATAATTAGAGACCCCATTTGATCTCTTCAATTCATTATTTTGAAGTTTTAAGTGGCGCTGTTAGGCTGGAGGATTTTTAAGTGATTTTTCACCCCTCTTTTTCAAAGTTCTACTTTCATGTAAAGTCTTTCAAGTTCCTTTATATTATGTTGGGGTATTATCTCAATATCTATCATACTGGACTCTTAGTTTCATATGATGAGAGACCCTATTTGTCCTTGTCAATTCATTTTTGTTGAAGTTTAAGTGACGTCGTTAGGCTGCCGAATTCTCACAAAAGAAATCTTATTTTTGTCTTCCTTTAATATTCTTCATTTCATATGGTATATTTTCAAATTTCATTACCATGTTATTAAATCCCTTATATTTTGTCCCTCTACTGTTCGATGTTTCATTTATGAATGTTTTACCCATGTCCCCTCTCTTCTCAATGTTTTCTAAAACCTTGTAACACAGCCGTTATGCTGCAGAATTTTCGTCTAAAAGTGCCTCTCTCTCTTTTCTAAAAATTATTTTGTGTTATAAATAGAATACTCAAAGCACT
Source organism: Viscum album (assembly GCA_963277665.1). Taxonomy (NCBI): domain Eukaryota; kingdom Viridiplantae; phylum Streptophyta; class Magnoliopsida; order Santalales; family Viscaceae; genus Viscum; species Viscum album. Next base: position 259,352,911 of record OY728133.1, on the reverse strand, counting down.
TATTTTAACAGGGGTATTCACATATATATCAAAATTTTCTATTTTAAATTCTGGTATTTACATATATGTAACCCTCTTTCCCTTTCCTTGGGTTTAAAGTGACGTAAATATCATGCCTTTAAAGCAGTTTTTTTTTAAACATTATGATTATGAAATGAAACCCATTTATTTTATGGTATATGGGTTATTTATGAAATGATTGATGTTGATATATGTGGCTCACATGATAATAAAGGAAAATTTAAGGGTGAGCCCTGATAGCGCCCCATTGCATTGGATAATGATGTAACCACAAGAGATTACAGTTTAAGGGTGCGCCCAGATAGTGCTCTAATGCATTGGGTAAAGACTTAATCTCTAGAGATGACTTTTTAGACTGATACCTTGGTGAATAAGCTTGGTAATTTTTAATGACACCTTGGGGATGGACCTTGGTGAAACGAAATGATTGTCAATATTAAATGTTGCAGCCACATCTTCAAGTTATGAAAAATGTTATTTTTATTTTTATGTATGTCATTATTTCTTTATCATGCCTTAAAGTTATTCTCATGTCCTTATTTGAGTATCTCAAGATCACATGTAAAATATTTCTCTTGTTTCCCTTACTAGGCCTTCTGCTCACCCTTTCCTTTGATGTATGTCCCCAGGTTATGAGATGCAGTAATGAACATAGGATGAACATAAGGAGAAGCCTTTCAAGTGTTTAAGAAGAATGTTTTTTTTGTTGTTTCATGTTTTAAGTTCCTGGTTTCCAAGATAATAAACCTTAAAGATCCTCGATTTTGTAAAATTTAATGAAAGTTTATATGATAAAAAGTCGGGATGCTATAGTTGGTATCATAGGATGGTTTAGTTATTTATGGAAATTAGGATATGAAAACTTTAGGAAGAAGCCTATAGAAAAGTTAAAATATAGGAAATCTACCTGGTATTTTGGTGAGTATTGAGTAAGGGGTTGCCAAGAAAATACATCCATATTTGGATATGAGCAGGTAGAGGTGGCTCTGGAACAGATGTACATAGGTGTAAAACCCGAAAACACCGCTTTGAGCTAGACTCAAACCGGAACTGATACACGACAACGGGCCTTGCTGCACTCTTGGTTACGACACTCTCGGGGGATATGCTTTGGTAAATTCATAAGATTAGTATGAACCATTGTTAAAGGAACAATGATAAAATAAAATAAATATTCACATAAGAATATATGATCATGGATAACCTAGATTGGAACCTAGGGGATCACAAGTTAGGGTATACTATTCTTCTACAAGTTATCCTTATATCCTTTCAGTTCTTTTTCATGATTGTTGGCTAAGTACTTAAGCCCCCCAATTACGCTTTCTCTTCTTAGTGAATGGTGGGAAATGGAAGAACATGTCCCAACAACCAATGTGATAGGAAATGCGATGATGGTCTTATTAATATGAAAGGGATGATTAGTGGATTAAAATATGATTTTTATTTTGGAAGACGTTCACTATTTTGGGGACCCTATATTATTGAGGTAAATAGATTACAACGGTATTCTCATTGAGGAGTAATGATTCCTTATATTTTGAGGAATCGATAAATTTAAGGTGGAATTATAGTAATTTAGGTTACTTATGGGAATGATTAACCTATCTTGGGTTAAATATGTTTAGGTTAGATATTTTTGTTATAAGATGTTAGGAGTGGTTGATGTTGTTTGGAGATGAACAATGAAGTTTATTTTGGAAGACTATGTTATCAAATCGTTCTTGTATTTGGGTTTCAATCTTAGTTTGGTTTATTTTGAGGAATTTTAAGGACCGTTATTTATGGAATGGACTATGATGAACATTGGGTAGTACCATGGAACATTGAAGATTTAAAAGTAGTTTCCATTCCTATGGGATTCTTTCTTTTTGAAGAGTTGTTTTACCTTACCCTTTTGGAATTTGGGGTAATGTTTAAAGATAAAAGAAATAGATAGTTAAACTTTTGTGGATTATGTGATTCTCTAGAAGACGATTCTTGTGTTTTGATGAGACCAAGTAGTTTTGAATGCTCATAGTTTGGAGAAAATATTAGTTTTGGGTAGAAACTTATTAAAGGATGAAAATCTACCTGAAGGTAGATATATTTCGTTATGTTTTTGTTCTATGTTGTAAATGAATTCCTCCAAGTTGTGAAAAGGAAAATAAAACAAAAACGTTGTTGGTTTACATTTCTTACTAGGTATTCAAAGACCGCTTACACACATCATAATTTTGGGATTTTCTGGTGGTTAACTTCCTCCTAATCATGTTTTCTATCACACTCTTTTAGAACGTGACCCTTTGTTTTCTCCTCCATGTCCAAGTTTCCTACATGGAATCCTAGTATGAGTAAACTCGGGTGGCCTTTGAACTTCCTTTTCTTTATTTTAAAGTAATAGTGTTACTGACTCTTATTCCGATCTGGGACATTAAATGAAATTTCAAAACCCAATATTAAAAATTTCGAGGACGCAATTTCTTAAGGGGGGAAGATTGCAACGACCCGAAATTTTGAATAAATCTTGTTTCCTAATTTCATGTGTTATTTTATTTTTTATACTCAACAAAAATGTTTTATTTGATAAACATGATTATAATAAAAATGAGACCATTGGGTTTTTATTGTTATATGACCATTGTTCAATATGACCACTAGAAACTAAATGTTTCTACTATTGTCTCTAAATACAAGTGATATTGGTTAATTAATATAGAAAAAATATTCGATGGCCTCACCCAGTAGTCTTGGACTGATCGAATCCCATCTAACAGAACTTGGGAAAGAGGTAGCACCATTGGGCTTTTCTCTGGACCAAACCTAGGCCGAACTTCATCATGTGAAGCTAGAACGGAATCACCTTCGTGAGAAGTTCAAGCTGATATAAATTACTACTCGGGCAATGTTGACCGAGCCTCCCCAAGATTCTATCACCCTAGCACACCTTACTCTTAGGTCCTATGCTGGTATTATAAGAGGCTATGTAACGAGACCGTAACTGCCTTGTGTAATCCCTGTTTTAAAAAAAATTGGGATTTCTTCTTATGATGAAGTTTATGAATTTTCAAATGACTGGATAAAAATAGTATGCATATTTTTGATGAATTTTAGAAAATGGATATTTTAAAAAAAATTATGTAAACATTAAATAATATAAAATGTGTAATGATTTTCATAAAATGATCTTCTACAATTATGTTCAGTACAAAATTTGGATTCTAATAAGATCAACTTGATTTTTGATGAATAATAAATTATGAATAGTGATTTTATGATTAGGATTATTAATATGACTAAATGGATTAGTAATGTAACTTAAAGAAAGTTTTAAAATAATCTAGGCACCTTGATTAAGTAATGTGATTCAATAAAATGGTTAAATAACAGTTTCATAAATTATTATTCAAGTATTAGTTTTTTAGGTGAATAGTGTTTTTTAATTAAAAATTAAATTAAAATTATTTAGAAAATTATTTTTATAAAATGGATTTCATTTTTGAACTCAGAGCACCGATATTATGTTTTGGTAATTTTTGTGGTTTTTTTTGAAAAAATGAATTTTCAGTGAATAGTGTATTTATTTAAAAAATAAAGTAAAAATATTCATAAAATTATTTTTATAAAATGGAGTTTATTTTTGAAATCAGAGCATTGATATTTGATTAAGGTGAAATTTTGGGATCTTTCTGAGAATGTTGAATTTTCAGTGAATAGTGAAAATACAGTTTTAGGGTTTCGGTATGTTTAATGACATCATAATTGTGTCATGATGATGTCATGAGATATTTTCAGGGTTGGCCAGCCAAGGGTGATGAATTATTGTTTTGGGGGCCCCATGTGGCCTAACTCCATGGTAAATTCCAAGGGAGAGCACATGGGTTTGAGAAAAGCACATGTGAGGTGTCCCTTGGCCATTAATGCCTTGTCCCCTCACTTTCCCTATAAATACCAAGCCCTCCTCTCATCCATTCGACTCCCCACTTTTCCCCAATGAAGTTCTGGTCTCATTACCTTCCAAGTAGTCCTCCCAAGGTGCCCCCATTCCCTCAAGGTCCCATCCTTTGAGGTTTAAGAGTTACATTTTAAGGTAAGGGATCTGACACCACTCTTTCTTTTCAAGTGATCTCTTTTATGTCATTCCTTTTATGCTCCATGTTCTTATGTTGTAGGATGTTCTTTTATACTCCTCTTACTGCCCTTTTTATGTTCATATAATGAGAGATCCCCTCTTACTCTCATTATTTCGTTTTATGAAGTTTTATGTGGCGCCGTTAGGCTGCCGAATTTTTAAGAGATTCTTTCACCCTTCTCTTTTACAAAGTTCTACTTTCATGTCAAGTCTTTCAAGTTCCTTTTTATTATGTTGGGGTATGATCTCTAAATTTATCATACTGATCGTTTATGATCATATGATGAGAGACCCCATTTTATCTCTTCTATTCAGCACTTTGAAGTTTTATGTGGCGCCATTAGGCTGCCGAATTTTTTAGGGATTCTTCCACCCTTCTCTTTTTCAAAGATCTACTTTCATGACAATTATTTCAAGTTCCTTTTTGTTATGTTGGGGTATTATCTCTATATCGATCATACTGATCTTTTATGAACATATGATGAGAGACCCCATATGATCTCTTCAATTCAGTATTTTGAAGTTTTAAGTGGCGCCGTTAGGCTGCCGAATTTTTAAGTGGTTTTTCACCCTTCTCTTTTTCAAAGTTCTACTTTCATGTCAATTCTTTCAAGTTCCTTTCTATTATGTTGGTGTATTATCTCTATATATATCATACTGTAATCTTATGTTCATATGATGAGAGACCCTATTTGACCTTTTCAATTCATTTTTGTTGAATTTTAAGTGACGCCGTTAGGCTGCCGAATTCTCACAAAAGAAATCTTATTTTTGTCTTCCATTAATATTCTTCATTTCATATGGTATATTTTCAAATATCATTAACATGTTATTAAATATTTTATATTTTCTCCCTCTACTGTTTGATGGGTCATTTATGAATGTTTTACCCATGTCCCCTCTCTTCTCAATGTTTTCTAAAACCTTGTAACATAGCCGTAATGCTTCAGAATTTTCATCTCAAAGTGCATCTCTCTCTATTCTAAAAATTATTTTATGTTATAAAGAGAATACTCAAAGCTCCTATTTCTATAGGTGTATTCACATGTATATCAAAATGTTCTATTTTAAATTCTGGGATTTACATACATGAAACCCTCTTTCCCATTCTGTGGGATTAAAGTGACGTAATGATCATGCCTTTAAAGCTGTTTTTTTAAAACATTATGATTATGAAATGAAACCCATTTATTTTATGCTATATGGGTTATTTATGAAATGTTTGATGATGATATATGTGGCTCACATGATAATAAATGCAAATTTAAGGGTGCGCCCTGATAGCGCCCAATTGCATTGGATAATGATGTAACCACAAGAGATTACAGTTTAAGGGTGCGCCCAGATAGCGCTCTAATGCATTGGGTAAAGACTTAATCTCTAGAGATGACTTTTTAGACTGATACCTTCGTGAATAACCTTGGTAATTTTTAATGACACCTTCTCAATAGACCTTGGTGAAATGAAATTATTGTAAATATTAAATGATGCAGCCACATCTTCATGTTATGAAAAATGTTATTTTTATTATGATGTATCTCATTATTTCTTTATCATGCCGTAATGTTCTTCTCATGTCTTTATTGAAGTATCTCAAGATCACAGATAAAATGTTTCTCTTGTTTCCGTTACTGGGCCTTCTGCTCACCCTTTCCTTTGATGTATGTCCCCAGGTTATGAGATGCAGTATTGAACCTAGGAAGAACATAAGGAGAAGCCTTTCAAGTGTTTATGAAGAATGTTTTTTTGTTGTTTCATGTTTTATGTTCCTGGTTTCCAAGACACTAAACCTTAAAGATCCTCGGTTTTGTAAAATTTAATGAAATTTTATATGATAAAAAGGAGGGATTCTATAATAAATATAAATATATTATTACTATATACTTATATATATAGAATCTACGTGATGTGGTGATTAAAAAGTGAACATCTCTCCATGGATGTGGTTGTCCACCTGTATACCTGAACGATGTTATCATTTTTCAATTCCAGAAATTGTATGATATTAAATTATATATTATATTTATAAAACATAAAATATATAATTAATATCATATGTAAACATTAATTCATTCATTAAACTCATTCTTTAGATATGGTGATTAAAATTTAATTACATCAGTTCAAGAGGTGGAAGTCTACCATACAAATTAATGATGAATTATTCTCCCATTTAATGGAATTAGGAATGAAATTAGTTCATGACAATAATAAAGTGAAATATTAGTATATGTACTACTCGATAGGTTTTATTTTACAATTTTTTAGGATGGTTTGAGGTTTGTGGATATAGAAACATAAATAAATCATGTAGATAAATACTATACACATTCTTTGGAAAACAACCTTTTTGAAATAACTTGAATACATCATGATTGAAATTATGAAGAAAAAGACATATATAATGAGAGGATGGGTTCAATGAAATTATTTTATCATGTATTTGTATGGAATTTAATTTTATGTTGTATTAACATAAGAAATTATGTGGATTCCTTTCATATTCAAGCAGAGAGAAGGTGCGAGATGCTGAGGCCTGACGATCCTAAAATTAATGTTTTAAAATTACTAAAATATCAATATCATCATAGCAATATTCACTGAAATATAAGAATATAACATTAAAAGTCTCATATAAAAAATAAAAGTATTTTTTTTAATTAATATCATGGACTTCTCCCATGGAATTACATAATCTTTCTTGGCATCCGACGTTTAGTTAAAATCCATCTTAGTAATAAATAATAAATTATTTTATTTTATTTTATTATATTGACTCAGTGGCATAATTGACTCTATATATTATAGAAAATGATGATATCTTTATAGTTGACTCTTAATCATAGATATCAATAGTAACATTGTAGTGTACTATTCTTGGTGAATGACATTGGATCAATTCTAGATAGTGGATTGTGGTTCAATAAATGTTCGTGGATCAAGCCCAAAACTAAAACACATGACCATTATTCATCAGTGATCGATCCAAAATTCTGGTAAAATGATTAATTTTTTTAATTCTTATTCCATTATTTATCCTAGTCAATCATTGATATGATTCATGTGAAATAATTATTTCATGCAATGACAACATATTTAATTTAGAGATGATTTATAAATCATTTAATATTTCCCTCTTAATTTATCTAATTGTTCGAAATTTATATTAATCCATATAATAAAATTATGAGTACGCATCTTTATTTTTTATTTTTCTAATTTCTAGGACAATTCTTCACACAATAATCCAATGAAACTCTTTTGGATTTTGGTTCGAAGAATACATTGTATATTATTACTGTGTAACCATTGTTGGTGTAATTGATCAATACTGTTGGTGAGGTTCATGAGTGATTTTTTAATATACATGAAATGAAAATGAGGTATAATCATAGGATAATCAGAGTAGGTTTATTATTTGGGAATCCTATTTCTCGTGGTTGAACACATGATGATGGATGGGTATTTTAATGAAATGACTTGCGGGTGACTTTGAGAAGGTCATTTTTTGGGTCCCATTAATAGGTGACTGGAGGGTTATATAACAACAAGTAAATTATTCATCATCTATAATCATAGTGGAATTAGTTGTTAAAGAAACATAGGGAGGATCCATGGGTTCTAAAAAACCCCATTATACATAGGTTTTAATATTATTACAAAATCCCTTTCGGGTCCTCGTATGATTCAATTGATTTTTCAAAGAGAAAAATATCACACATAGTACCGCATATATCACATTACATGTATACTGTAACGCCCCGACCCCAGTTACCTAGAGTCGGTGCATTATAACATAACATTGGAATGATCACAAGAACGATAAAATCTCGAATGACCAATTAGTTTAGTATCCTTTGAAACAGTAGATATATTCATAAGTCTTACATTACATCCTAAAAATGAAAACTACAACAAAATCTTTTCTTTATAGTCCTAACTCATATCCCCACATACTATCCCTGCAGGTCATTCATAAATTACTTCTTCACATCCTGGGAAAAAATAAAATAATGAAAGGGGTGAGATCAAATGCCTAGTAAGGATAACAATATAGCGGAAACTTTCATAAATATTTAAGGTGATGTATAACTAAAACAAAAGCCTTTTGAACTTGAACTTCAACACAGTATGGAAAAAATGAAATAATTCCATTTACTTATTCACATGGATATTCTACTAAACTAATAATCACATGAAATATCAATAACCACTTTCATAATGATGGAATGCATAATTCCGAATTTTAATTTCTGTGTCGAGGCCTCGTTCCAAGACCTAAGGGATAACTGTATCCGGAACCCAACCCGGAGAGCCTCTGTAACCGGACTCCATCCCGGAGTGCCTCTAATAACCAGACACCAACTCAGATTTCCTCTAATAACCGATATAGAGACCCAGACTTTTCTTACATTAATATTATATCATTTCAATGATAAACAACATAATAGTATTACACATGGAGGATCCAGAGGTTTAGTGTCTTGGGAATACTAGGACCATACATAACAAATACAACTTTAAGCATAAACATTCATTTAATTTCGTCTTTTATTGCTTCTTATTAGCACTTGTCCTCTCTTTGTACATGTAGCCACCTGAGGAAATACATAAAAAGGGGTGAGCTAAAATCCCAGTAAGAGGATAGATAAGAACAATACATCATGGGGTGAGCATAATCATGAAATAGGAAAAAGATCACGAACATGAGAGGAGCATAAGTAAAAGACTTGAAATGTGGAAATGCATAAAAATGAAACATCATGTCTTAGTGGTATCTACCACACATACTTGTGAACAAATATAGCATCATGTTCACATATCAGTTCAAATTTACTCATGAGATTCAACACTTTACCCAATACATTGGGGTGGTGTATAATTCCGGGCGCACCCGTCACATCATAACATTATCATTATCATGATTTCCACATAGAACACATATCAAACATGTACATAAATAACCCATGGAAAGTAATGGGTTTAATCTCATAATAACACATTCATAAGCTTTGGGTTCCCAAAAGAAAGAGGGAACAACATACTTGAAACAAAAACCATCAACCATGAATGAGAGGTAAAAGGTGAGATCTTGAAAGAAGAGTTCTTTTGGAAAATATTTTGATGGACATAAAAACCAGTGAAAAACATGTATATCCCAAAAAATTAAACTAAATGATGAAAAAATGATCTTTGAGGAGTAACCATATCAAAAATGGAGTGAAAGAGGGAGAACCCGAAGGAAGAAAATTAGGTTCGAGATTTCCCCTTACCTTGTACTCGAATGCCTCCTTATCTTTAATGTCCTGTATAATGACATTATATTCATTAATTAGAAATTCCATAACCTTTTGTACACTAATATGTTTCATTATGGTCTCATTATGTTATATTATGATCCTTTGGATGACTTATAGAGTTTAAAAACATTGATCGGGGATTTTCATTTTCATGGTTTTCTTGAGCGGTCCACTTGTATTCTTAAATTGATGTTTGGATAGATCATGGGTAAACATACAGAACTAATACTACATGTTATTAATGATATTACAGTAGCTTTAATTTTTTCATAGTGAATTATATTTGATCCATGTGGATTAATCATTAGATAAAAATTTAATGATGGTTATTTGGGTTAATTTGGGTGCTTTTTGGATCACAACGATCTTGTTTTGACATTTAACTTATTAATAAGGATATAGGTTATTTCCAGAACATAAAATAGAACATAATACATATAACATATTCTGGTTAAATCATAAAATGGGTTCATTACCAGATTTAAGGTAGAAATGGAAGAATAGAACATGTCATTTTTTGAAGGTGATAAATTTAACACCTCATGAACAACGTTCTCTTTAATAAAATAAAAGGAAGAGGGAAAGGGTGTGGGGTGATATAATATGACATTAGAATCATAATATTACAGTATATATATAATAATGGATTTATAGAACAATTTGGATGAGGATAGGTAGGGAGATATTAATAAAGGAACTTGAACTTGGAAGGAAATTAAAGGAGAAGAGGGAGAGAAATTACCTTTAGAATTCTCCTCTTGAGATCCTCTTTATGGAAGCTAGGATTGGTCTTTTGATGATACCAGAAGCTTTTGGACGTGGGGTATGATATAGGGAAGGTTTTTTGGAAGAGTTTAGAGAAGGCATGGAGCTTGATAGGTGTGAGGAAAAGAGGCAGTGAAGGGTGGCTTTTATAGTGGAGGGGAGAGGGGTTTCCTTAATATAAAATTGATTAGTTTATTAATTTCACCTAAGACAAGGAATAGTCAGTCTTGGATGACCAAGAATAGTAAAAAAGGAATGTGAGTTTGGGATTTGGGTGCTTACATCACTTGTGATGTCGGGAATAGTGGGTTTTAATTAAAATGTATTTATATGGAAAATTAAAGTATTCTACTATTCACAAAAAATTCAAGTTTCTCAGAAAAATCCCAAAAATTTACCCCAACCATTTTTGAACGTGTATAATCATAAAATAAAGTCCATTTTTCAAAAATCATTTTATAAATATTATTAATTTAATAAATAATAAAAATCATTATTTACTTTAAAAAACAGTTTTTAAGATTAAAACTGAATTTATAGTTCTTTCAAAAATTATGTAGGGTCTTATAAATTTATCTAAAAACTATTATACATTGATTCAATAATATATGAATAAATTACAGGAAAATAAATATTCTTTTAAATTAATTAATTAATTATAATTTATTATTTATGAATTATAGAATACCAAAAATGTTTACTAAGGTCAAATTGTCACTTTCTAAGATGTCTAAATTTTATTTTATTATTCATAGGTAATGTTACTCTTATTTACTATTCGTAAGTGTCATATTACAATTCATAAGGGTAGGTTACTATTCATAAGGGTAGGTTACTATTCACCAAAATTTATTTTTGTTTCATTAGACTCCAAAAATTGTCTTGAACACAACCTTGTATGTCGGATTTTTAAAATTCCAACCATAGGGGTGAAAAAATTATATTTAAAGGTCACATATCACTTAGTAGTTCATTATTTTGTGTTTTTATGACATAAGTATAAGAAGGGAATTTTCCATTGAAAAAATTTGGGTCGTTACAACCGAGCACCAACCCGGAGGGCTTACTTTTACCGGTCCCCATCCCAGAACATACTAGTCCAACACATTCATATTAAGAAGAGGATGAAATATAACATAAACATTCGTATTAAAACTATCATACAAAATGTCAAAACTTTAATCATAAACCATTAATGGAATAAAAATAACTCATCCATAGTCAATCATATCACATAACCTTAAATACATTATGGATGATTTGTATAATAACAAATCAACTTGAAAAAAGTTTAAATTTTATCAAAGGATGTTGATATAGATGAAATTAATACTATTTGAGAGAAATATCTCTTTTTTTGAAATCATTTAAAAGTTGCGTAATTATAGAGAAAACCTTTATTTTGAAAATATCTTTATAAGCTTGTGAAGGAAGCTTCAAAGGTATAATAACAGTGGAGAATAACCGCACCCACTGTATATGTTAAAAAAATACATTCTTACCTTAATTTTGTCAAAAAGGTTAAAAAGGACCTTGTTTGGAAAATGACGGAAATATTCCTTTATAAACCTCTTATAAAAAGTCAAACAAGGGTATAAATGTCTTCAACCCATATTCTTGTAAATAGTAAAAATGTTTGGAAATACATTTTTAAGATACATGGATGTGGATGATAAAGAGATCCTAGTTGGTTATTACGTATATACAACCTTGGATAATGAAGAGATTGGGAAATGACCCTTACCAATTTGGTAACGTCCGAAACATACAACCCATGAAAGAGGTATCATACAATGAATATGTAAATACACATAAATTAAAGTGTATTACACAAAGAATATAATTATGGGCAGTACATACACCACACAAAAGGTAATGGTGGAAATATGGCATGAATCTAACGAGAATAAGGAGTGAGAAGAAAACCTCTTACGCATACCAGAAAACAGGGATTATATTAATAAATTTCACTTATGTAGGAAGATAGATAATATTTCAATAAAATTGAAATATAAAAATTAAATATATAAACTCCCTTACACAACCGAAAAATAGAGGGTATAGCTAAATCGTTCTTACATAACATAAGATAAATAAATGCATGAGATGATTATTTAACCCTTACAGAAACAGAATCTCAGAAAAATATAAGTTTTAAAATAATTTATCAGAGAAAGTTCAAGCATTGTTTTAATAAAGATAAATATATATACATCATAAAATAATCCCTTACCTTGTAATTTTCCATGCTTGGGGTAGGATAACCTCTTGTATAATGGTGAAATAATTGTAATTAAATTATACAATAATCATATACATTAATATGATATCATATATGATCTTTTAACATTGATTAGTTAATAATATCTTAGTATTATCGTTGTTTCGGGTGTTAACTTACTCATTTTCTTTTATATGTTTTGTTATGTAAGTTGTGTTTGTCATGGATAGGTTGTATCTTAATCATATCCAGAATGATATAATGTTCTTAGATATTATTATTAATCATCAAATGAGAATGATACTTCAATTGATACGATGGAGAATGAATCTCATCGCGTTCGTGGAGACGGTAGTCCGTATATACGCACGAGCGACAATATCATTCTTTTGATGTTAAAATAATATATAATTGGATGGTATATCATATATAAAGAGTAATTATCATGTTATATTTATTATTTACATGAGTTACACATCAATATTATCCCTATCCAAATAATAATTTATTGAATAACTATTACACCACGATGTGGAGACGGTAAGCCGTACGTACACACGTATGGTGACATGTTATTAAAAGGATGGATAGAATACTGAATATGGTTGTACAATATTTATAATAACATCACAGTATATATAAGATATTGGAGTTATTATTTTAGAATGGTAATAACAATGAAGGAATAAGTGGAAGAAGAAAGGAACTTCGAAAAGGGTGGTGAAATCATTACCTCTTCTTCGGGTTCTTCCTTTTTATTTGATCAAAAGGGCTCCTAGGGTGGCTTTCTGACTAAAGGATGGCCTATAGGATGATGTGAGGGATGTTTAGAGTGTATTTGGGCAGAGTTTTGCTGAGCCAAAAGGCTTTGATGGTGTGAATTATTGAGAAGGGAGAATTCCCTTTTATAAGAGGGGTGAGGGGGACCTTTGGAAAAGCTAGAAATATTATTTTATAATAAATACATATTCGGTTTATAATGGCTCCAAAGTGGATTATTTAAATTTTAAGGTGGTTATGGGTATAAAACCACTCATCCAATACAATTTAGATAGGTTTGGGTTACTATATTAACCTTATCATTAAGTATTAACTCTTAGTTAATTAGTTTTACTTTTACAATGTCTCTTTGTATTTTTATATTATATTGTTCATAAACATACTATATACATACAAGAGACCCCCAAGTGAACAATTAATGATACACCTATCAATATATTAGTCTATTTTCCAAACCGTAGATTTTTAGGAATTTAATAACAATTAATAATATAATATTTTTTTAAAAACTCTTTTATGTCAATTTTGACACTATTCAATAATTGATTTTTGTAAATATCATAAAAGAATTATTACATCGAAAAAAGTTAATTAAATCATTCCTAACATGTCATATTAACCTAGAAAATTAGTGTTATTCATAAAAAGTCTAAAATTATATTTATTTGGGTATCTACAATATCAATCATTTTAAATTTTTACTATTATCGTAATTAGTGCATCACCATTGTGTCATAAATAAATTAAATTCTTTAATGTCTAAAAATTATAAATAAAATACCATTATGTATGAAATATTTTTATATTTATAATGAATATTTATCGTTGAAAATACAACATATATAACCATATGTAAAAATTGTTTTCCTAAAAGATATATGCTTGTTCCATTTTCGTATTCATTTTAACTTAATTAAAATAAAGTGTCCCTATCTCTTACAAGTTGCACCATGGGGTCCCAAAATCGACCCAAATATGGCCATGGTCGGACATGTATCAACCAATAAGGTTAGGACACATTTTTGGGTAATTTATAATTATTATAATATTATTTTTTTAACCCTTATTTAAAGGATTTACCCTTTAACAATGGTAAATAAAATATTTACCGAAGTCATTATTCAAAATTTCTAAAAATAAAAGTTACCTATTTACACAATTTGAACATGATGATTCCAAATATGGAATAAATTTTTCCAAATTCAAAACATAGAAGTGGATGAAATTAATTTAAAATCCATTCCCGCTGTTAAAACAAAAAGCATGTTTTTAAGATATAATAACTATCAAAAGATTGATACTTGTTTATGTTCGGTTTAATTGTGAAATTATGTCCAATGACCAAAATTGTATTAAATGGTAAAAATATAATCTAAATATACTTTAAAACCCCTCAAATTCATAATTTATCACTGTTAATTATTTGGATGAAAAAGGCGGTTTTTAATTAAAATTTAGTAATTTTCACTATTAATCAATATATTATAGTTATCCGAAAAGTACCAAAATTTCACCTTAGGCTGAATTAGATACTCCGAATCCTAAAATGAAGTCTATTTTGAGTGATAAAATTTCTAAAATTTTAAAAAGTAGGTATTACTATTCATACGGCTAGTTTGTTTGGTTGTAGTGTGTGTTAGAACTCAAAGTTGCATACAACACACGCTACTGTACTATTCAAAGGAAAGTGTACCGTGGAAGATTGGGATGTTTCATTGTAAATTTTTGATGTCCCCTTTTTAAAAGGTAAATTTATTTAGTCCAATTGAATATATAAAAATGATTAAAATATATGATTTAAAATGGTTTACTTTTAAAAGTTGGTAAAACTGCAATACTGATAATGAATTTGTTCTTACATTATGTCTAAGAAACTCATAATATGGATTCTAAAATTATAATGATTATATAAAGTTTAAAATTTAGTTAATACTATTCATAACCTCTTTTGAACGGCTTGATTGGTAAGTCATGGTGCGTTTGTACTCGGTGTTGCGTGTAGTGCAAGTTATTGAATTATTTTAAAGAAATAACACACTATGAAATCTTGGGGTGTTACATTCTCCCCTCATTAAATAAATTGTGTCCTCGCAATTTGAAATTGTTCTTCGAAAATAAATGGTTGAATATAGAAAATATCTTTGTGGGAAAACCCACAACAGAAATTGGGTTAATAAAATTTTGTCTTAATAAGAGGAAAAGAGAAATGAAAGGGTCACCACCAACTTATGAACTCTATTCAGAGAACATTGGTGGAAATTAGAGACATATAATTGGAGGAAAAACATAAATATTTATAGGTAGTGATTGAGTTCATCAATCACAAACATGTGTAAAATTGAGGGCCTTAAATTCATCAATCTATGATGATTTAAAATACCATCGATTCAGCAAAACATATGGTATTAAGATAACACATTTTTTTGTTTTAAGAACCTTTCACTAAGGTATATGAATTAATTTCTTCATTGAATAAGATAAGAACAAAAATATATACTTGACAAGTAGAGTCTCATCCTTTAACTAGGTTCTACCACAACTCATCTTTCAGTCTAAAAGATAATAGAACTTAAAAATAATATTCTATTTATCCTATTCGTATAGGGTTAAAAAAATGAATTTATAATTCATCTAGCAGAACCATTAAAAAATGACATTATTCTATCCAAGACATCACGTGGGTCAGTGGTAGGTGATACACCCTTGTCGCACTTCGGTTGTCGGTTCAAGTCTCGCGGCCTTGTCGGATGCGACGGGTTGCCGCCCGACATCAAGGTTGTCCTTTTATGGCAATCCAAAATAATCCAAACTAGAAATATCCAAAATACTTCAGTCCAAAATATATAATGAAGGTAAACACAATGAAGATCATTTTTTTCTGTGTAATAACATGAGATCACCTTCATCATGTATTCTTTTAAAACACTGCAACATCCTGAATTACCATAAAACCTTATTGATTACATTCATGATCCCTTATTCCTTAAAGAATAGTAGATATACTCCTTCAATACAAAAATGTTGTAAACCCCAAAAATGATGAAATATAAATATCATTAATCAGTTTCAATGTAGTCAAGAATATCCAATATAATTTATCCAAATCAATCATGTATTATTCTAAAATCACTACTTCAGTAACATAACCATATTATGGATTATTTTCTCTTAAACATATATTTTCCAAAAATTTAACCTCCTATTGAGTCACTCTTCTTTGTTCCACACAATCTCAAGTACTTAATGAAATAATACTGTAGTACAATCCTTATATACTCAATAATTATTATAACAAGTACATTGTTGATACAACACTCAAATGAAATAATCAATATAAGAAATCTAATCATTCCTCTTCATCTGTGGTAGTATCATAACTTGGTTATTATCCAATTGCATCATTTGCGGCATAGTGTGATGACTGGTACATCGGTTTGCATAGTGTACAATCACTTTGCAAATGAAGCATTGTACATTTGAAACCATTTCATTAGCCTTGCAGTCACGTACTTTGTTCCCTTTTCCTCCACACTTATAACAAACTCCCATTCCTTTCAGGCAAGTTCTAGGGTGTTTCTTCCCACAGTTATCACATCTGGTAAAATTCTTCTTTTCCCTATTCCCTTTATCCGTCTTTCCCTCTTCCATCCTTTTCTTCTCTTGATTCCCTTCAAAGCCATAAGAATCAGTAAACTCTTTACTAATATTATCAACACATGATATTATTTCTTCACATGATGATAATACAGGGGAGACTATTTCTGTTACAAATTCTGGCTTCAGACCATGAAAGATATGATCCTTCTTTCTCTTTGGATCATGTGCAATGCTGGAGTTCTCATTCCTTCTACTGGGCGCCATTTCTAAACAATGGCATAAACTAGATTAGTTTATGAATAAAAATACCTAATCCCAAACTTGTAAAACACATAACATAAATTAAATAGTTTATGGATATAATCCATAATCATAAAAATGTATCATTTGAGGAAGTATATACTCATAAACCATTCATAATGGTTTGTAAAGAAAATGAGAATTATCCTAAGCATATCCTCCAAGAGTGTCGTAACCAAGAGTGCAGCAAGGCCAGTTGTCGTGCACCAGTTCCCGTTCGATTCTAGCTCAAAGTGTTGTTTTCAGGTTTTACCCCTAGGTACATATGTGCCAGAGCCGCCTCTACCTGCTCATATCTAGACAGGGATGTATTGCTGGGAAAAATCACAAAATCTCTACAATACCAAAATTCTAGGAAGTTCTTCTATACTAATCCTCGAAATCCATCTTAAATCTATTTGCTCTAATCAGAGTTTATCTAAATCTAACTTTCAAGGTGTGTACTAAACTTCCTCTGATACCAACTATAACGCCCTGACCCTAGTTACCAAGAGTCGGTGCATTATTACATAACATTGGCATGATCACAAGAAAGATCAAATCTCGAAAGACCGATTAGTTTAGTATTTTTGGAAACACTAGATATATTCTTATGTCTTACGTTACATCATAAAAATGAAAACTACAACAACAACTTTTATTCATAGTCCACACTCATATCCCCACATACTATCCCTGCAGGTCATTTATAAATAACTTCTTCACATCCTGGGAAAAAATAAAACATTGAAAGGGGTGAGCTCAAATTCCCAGTAAGGATATCAATATAGTGGAAACTTTCATAAATATTTAAGGCAATGTATAACTAAAACAAATGCCTTTTAAACTTGAACTTCAACATAGTATGGAAAAAATGAAATAATGCAATTTACATATTCACATGGATTTTCTACTAATCGAATAATCACATGAAATATCAATTACCACTTTCATAATGATGGAATTCATAATGAAAAACTTTAATTTCTGTGTCGAGGCCTCGTTTCAAGACCTAAAGGATAACTGTAACCGGAACCCAACCCTGAGAGCCTCTGTAACCGAACTCCATCCCAGAGTTCCTCTAATAACCGGACACCAACCAGGAGTGCCTCTAATAACCGGACACCAACCCGGAGTAACTCCAATAACCCGACACCAACCCGGAGGGCTTACTTTTACCAGTCCCCAACCTGGAACATACTATTCCAACACATTCATCTTAAGAGGAAGATGAAATATAACATAAACATTCATATTAAAACTAACATACAAAATGTCGAAACATAAATCATAAACCATTAATGGCATAAAAATAACTCATCCATAGTTAATCATATCACCAAACCTTAAATACAATATAAATGATTTGTATCATAATAAATCAACTTGAAACAAGTTAAAAATTTATCAAATGATGTTGATATAGATTAAATCAATAATATTTGAGAGAAATATCTATTTTTTTTTTGAGATCATTTAAAAGTTGCATAATTATAGAGAAAACCTTTATTTTAAAAATATCTTTATAAGCTTGTGAAGGAAGCTTCAATGGTGTAATAATGGTGGAGAATAACCGCACCCGCTGTATAAGATAAAAAAGACATTCTTACCTTAATTTTTTTCAAAAAGGTTAAAAAGGACCATGTTTGGAAAACGACGGAAAGATTCCTTTATAAACCTCTTATAAAAAGTCAAATAGGGGTATAAATGTCATTAACCCATATTCTTGTAAATAGTAAAAATGTTTTGAAATATATTTTTAAGAAACAAGGATGTGGATGATAAAGATATCCCATTAGATTATTACGTATATACAACCTCAGATAATGAAGAGATTGCGAAATAACCCTTACCAATTTGGTAACTTACGAAACATACAACCCACGAAAGAGGTATCATACAATGAATATGTAAATACTCATAAATTAAAGTGTATTAAACAAAGAATATAATTATGTGCAGTACATAAACCACACAAAAGGTAATGGTGGCAATATGGCATGAATCTCATGGGAATAAGGAGTGAGATGAAAACCCCTTACGCAATCCAGAAAACAGGGAGTATATTAATAAATTTCACTTATGCAGAAAGACAGATAATATTTCATTAAAATTGAAATATAAAAATTAAATATATAAACTCCCTAACACAACCAGAAAATAGTGGGTATAGCTAAATCTTTCTTACATAACATAAGATAAATAAATACACGAGATGAGTATTTAACCCTTACAGAAACAGAATCTCAGATAAATATAATGTTGAAAATAATTTATCAGAGAAATTTCAAGCATTGTTTTAATAAAGATAAATATATATACATCATAAAATAATCCCTTACCTTGTACTTTTCCTTGGTTGGGGTAGGTTAACCTCCTATATACAGTGAAATAATTGTAATTAAATTATACAAGAATCATATACATTAACATGATAACATATATGATCTTTTATCATTGATTTGTTATTAATATCTTAGTATTATCGTTGTTTCGGGTGTTAACATACTCATTTTCTTTTATATATTTTGTTATGTAAGCTGTGTTTGTGATGGATAGGTTGTATCATAATCATATACAAAATGATATCAAGTCCATATATATTATTATTAATCATCAAATGATAATTATACTTGAATTGATACGATGGAGAATGAATCTCATCGTGTTCGTGGAGATGGTAGTCCGTACGTACGCACGAGCGACAATATCATTCTTTTGATATCAAAATAAAATATAATTGGATGGTATATCATATATAAAGAATCATTATCATGTTATATTTATTATTTACATGAGTTACACATCATTATTATACCCATCCAAATAATAATTTATTGAATAACAATTACATCATGACGTGGAGACGGTAAGTCGTACGTACACACGTATGGTGACATGTTATTCAAAGGATGGATAGAATACTGATTATCATTGTACCATATTTATAATAACATCACATTATATATAAGATACTGGAGTTATTATTATATAATGGTAATAACAAAGAATGAATAAGTGGAAGAAGAAAGGAACATGGAAAAGGGTGGTGAAATCATTACCCCCTCTTCGGGTTCTTCCTTTTGATTTGATCAAAAGGGATATTAGGTTGGATTTCTGACTAAAGGAAGGCCTCTAGGATGAATTTAGGGAAGTTGGAAGAGTATTTGGGCAGATTTTGGCCGAGACAAAGGTCTTTGAAGGTGTGAATTAACGAGAAGGGGGAGTGACCTTTTATATGAGGGGTGAGGGGTACCTTTGGAAAAGCTAGAAATATTATTTTATAATAAATTCATATTTGGTTTTTAATGGCTCCAAAGTGGATTATTTAAAGGTTAAGGTGGGTATGGATCGAGAACCACTCAACCAATAGAATTTAGAGAGGTTTGGGTTACTATATTAACTGTATCATTAAGTATTAACTCTTAGTTAATTAGTTTCACTTTTACAATGTCGCTTTGTATTTTTATATTATATGGTTTATAAAAATATTATATACATCCAAGAGACCCCCAAGTGGTCCATTAATGATAAACCTATCATTATATAATTATCTTGGCCGAACCTTAGATTTTTAGGAATATAATATCAATTAATAATATAATATATATTTTTTAAACTCTTTTATGTCAATTTTGACACTATTCATTAGTTGATTTTTGTAAAAATCATAAAAGAATTATTACTTCTAACAAAGTTAATTAAATCATTCCAAACATGTTATATTAACCTAGAAAATTAGTTTAATTCATAAAAAGTCTCAAATTATATTTATTTGGGTATCTACAATATCAATCATTTTAATTTTTCACTATTATGGTAATTACTGCATCACCATTATGTCATAAATAAATTAAATTCTTTAATGTCTAAAAATTATAAATAAAATACCATTATGTTGAAATATTTTTATATTTTTAATGAATATTTATAGTCAAAAATCCAACATATCTAACCCTATGTAAAAATGGTTTTCCTAAAAGATATATGCTTGTGTCATTTTTGTATACATTTTAACTTAAAGAAAATAAAGTGTCCCTATCACATACTAGTGGAACCAAGGGGTCCCAACATTGACCCAAATATTCCCATGGTCGGACATGTATCAACCAATAAGGTTAGGACACATTTTAGGGTAATTTTTTATTATTATAATATTATTTTTTTAACCCTTATTTACCGGATTTACCCTTTAATTATGGTAAATAAAATATTTACTGAAGTAATTATTCAAAATGTCTAAAAATAAAAGTTACCTATTTACACAATTTGAACATCCTGATTCCAAATATGGATTCCATTTTTCCTAATTCAAAACACATAAGTTGAATAAAGTAATTTAAAATCCATTACTACTGTCAAATCAAAAAGCGGGTTTTTAAGATATAATAACTATAAAAAGATTGATAATTGTTTATGTTTGGTTTAATTGTGAAATTATGTCCAATGAAAAATATTATATTAAATGGTAAAAATATATTCTAAATATACTTTAAAACCACTCAAATTAATAATTTATCACTATTAATTATTTTGATTAAAAAAGTTGTTTTTAATTAATATTTAGTAATTTTCACTATTCATCAAAATATTAAAGTTATCCGAAAAGTACCAAAATTTCATCTTAGGATAAATTCGATACTCCAAATCCAAAAACGAAGTCCATTTTGAGATATAAAATTTCTAAAATTTTAAAAAGTAGGTATTACTATTCATAACGGCTAGTTTGATTGATTGCAGTGTCTGTTAGAACTTGAAGTTGCGTACAACACACGCTACTGTACTATTCAATGGAAAGCATACTGTGGAAGCTTGGGATGTTTCATTGTAAATTTTTGATTTCCCCATTCTAAAAAGTAAATTTATTTAGTCAAATTGAATATATAAATGTTTAAAATATTGAATTTAAAAAGGGTTTCCTATTAAAAGTGTTTAAAAGTGCAATATTGAAAATGAATTTGTTCTTACATTATGTCTAAGAAACTCATAATATGGATTCTAAAATTATAAGGATTATATAATGTTTTAAATTTAGTTAATACTATTCATAACCTCTTTTGAAAGGCTTGTTTGGTAAGTCATGGTGCGCTTGAACTCGGTGTTGCATGTAGTGCACGTTATTGAATTATTTTGAAGAAATAACACACTATGAAATCTTGGTGTGTTACATATACAATTATGAAGGCTTAGTGTGTAACATAGAGGGTACACATCCACTATAATACTTGGATACATGGAAACATATACAGTACATGGGAAGATACGTGTACTCTGACATGAATATGTGTACGCAGGCATGGTTAGGTGTTTACAACCTGGTGCACGTGAATGACTGGAATTACATCAGAATGTATAAATTATAAAGGTATGGTTTTTGAATTCCTATACATAGTATGTATTCTTATATACAAGAAGTGTATTTTGAAATTTTCTTGACATGTAAATATGTGACACATGAGAATGCAATTTGTTTTCTAGTTACCCCCATGTACTCTTTAGTACACGCCATTTGATGTCTAAAGGGTGTTCATAGCACATCATTTCATATTTTTGGACTATAATTTGTTTAATTTATTCCCTTGGTCCATCCATTTGATGGTATAATATGTTATTTTATACATAACTCTCGGCTATGATCTATTATGGAGGATGCGTATAATGTAGAGTTTGTGGTGACCCTCCATGAGGTTGGACCATGATCCTATGTCATTGCTACAAATACCGTATTTGGGGTTAATAAAATTGACATGAATTCCATTTATTGGGCATTGATCCCCCATATATATGTTTATTTCATAAGGATTCACTATATTATTGTCATTTCATTCCATATTTATTAGTTTGAAAAAATTGGGTTGGTAGAGTCCCACAGTTTTCATGATTGTGATCCCATAAATGAGTACTGATGTCTTGGTGGAGCATTTATTTTTATTGGTAAGAGACCAATGATAATGACCTCATGTATGTGGGTCCCTAATAAAATAATGTACAGTGGAGTGGGTTCTACCAAAATGAATATGTTTGGTAATCTTTGATTATATTTATTTTGCAAGAATTTTGTTTGAGTGCTCTGGGAGGAACAATTTTATTATAGAGTATTTTTTGGTTTTTTCCCTTTGATTACAATATCCCTTTTTTGAGTAGAAAATTCATGATGTTTTTTTGGTTTTTGGTGTTTCCAATTATATATTATAAATAAAGTCCTATAAAAAAAGATAACTCATATGAATATGACTTGGGAGGAGATTTTTCTATTGGATAATTATACTAGCTAAACAAATTGATGTTTTTTTTGTGGTCATATTTGTTATTAGTCCAAACCATCATAGAATTTTTGACACTCTTTAGGTTTTTGATGGATTTTATGTATCCTATTTATCACTTTTAGTACCTTATGTTTGTTCTCTAACTGTAGAATTATCAATGAATGAATTCATGGGTTTTAGATTTTTACATTGTATACATATATGGGCTTATAGATGAGTTAATGTAGAGAGTTATATTAGTGTAATTTCTTCCATGTGTATGATATGCCAGCTCATTTTGGGTCTCCAACCCATGGCCTATTTGAAGTTAATTGGGGTAGTTGTGTTTCGGGCCCTGTCAGGCAAGGTCTTCATTAATTTTTTTAAAATGAGTTATTTACACAATTGGAATACAATGTGTGATATTTTTTTGTGTTTTATGGTAAATATTTCATGTATTTTGAGAATTCCATTAGTCTAGGGACTCTAGTATTTGTTTGGTATAGAATGTATTTATAATACAAGACTTTTATCACCTTCCTCTCTACTCGGTAGATATATTCACTCATTTTCAAAAAGATATTAGTACATGAATCATATAGAAATGTGTTGTGTCTTGCATGTCATTCATGAGTGAGATCCCCGTATATTCTACTTGAAATTCATATATCTTGCTTATTTTAGTATGCCTCTGTAAAGATAACCATATAAGATTCGACATTGTTATCAATAATATGATCAACAGACTGATGAGCATTAAATATAGGGTACTATAAAATATATTTTACCTATATGTGGATGAGTACTATCTATAAGTATTTAGTATAGTTATCTAATATAATGGGAAAACCAGTGATCATATTGATATAATTACAGTGATTCTTTTTCACGACTCTTATCGTTGATGTTGGAGTTTCGTGAATCATTGATGTAGCGTGGCAACTGTCTCTTAGTCAAACATAGATTTTTTTCTTTAGGGAATATGTTTATCCATGCATGTAGTGATCAATGAGCAACTAGGTAGTCCATATTTGTAATAGGGGACAATGATCCAAACAGAGTAATCCATAAGGATAACTAATCAATTGTGGTACTCTATTGATATGGTGTGGGATATATTCTTTAGAGTTTGGACCGATGATCGGGGATTACATTGAGATATTAGGGAATTAGTTACCACTCTTAAAATACCAACATATGCGATTGTGGTTGAGGAGGCCTTAATTGTGGTGATATTCCTACATGTGAAAAAACTGACTATGAGTTATAGTACTAAGAACCAAATAATGAGACCATTATATCATTTGGCTAATGAAAGTCATGGGGATCCATTCACATTAGAATCTTCAAGAGACAATCCCAAGACAAATTATTAGAGGTGCTATGCTCTCATGATGGATTGAAGAAATGGAGGGGGAGAAGGTTTCTTTCTTATGATGAATGAAGTCATCATTTATTGGATTGTTTGACCAGTAATTAAACTTATTAGTATAATTTTGAGGCACATCCTAGGTAGACGTAGTGGAAAGAATATATAGTTCCTTAGGGAGGCATAAATGGAGGAGTTGAAGATATTGATATAGTTGATGGTCAGATGATTTACCTATTTCCACAACAACCGCGAGGTGGCCTAGGCCACACTCTGAAAGATGGTTGTCTGAGATGTGTAAAAATATAGGATATCTATTACATTGAAATTTAGGTTCTATATATGATACTTGGTATGATCAATTTATTTTCTAAAAAAGAATCATAAATGATAAAAAATGGTAAATTCATTCCTTTCTTTCCACATCTCACCTTTCGTACATAGGGATTCGATTTGTGCAGTTGGATCGAGCCATGAACTTGGAGACACCAAGAAGAGGTGACTCAATAATTTTGTGATTTTTTTGAATGTTTGAATTGATTATTGGTGTTGAGACCTTCATATGGGACCTATTTTGAGAATTGAGGTAGATATATGATGACATTTTAGGTATAAACTACCTATATATAATTCATGCCCAAATTTTCTTTTATAGATAGAGGATACGGTGTTTCCACGGTGGTGGGAAGTGGTTTTCCTTCATGGGTGAGAATGAGGCCCTAATAGAGTTGAAAACACGTATTATTATGTGAGTGCAGATGATTACTCACACAATTTCTAGCCTAACTATTGGAGAAGTTGATGTTATGGGCATGGAGTTCTGTATGGGGGTGGTGGAGTATGATTAGGCCTTTTCAGAGGACATTATATGACTTTCTCCCAACTAGAACATGAATTATTCATTGAAATACTCCCTAGTATGGCCATAAAATATTAACCATAATATCATATGTCCCCCTGCATAGGTTCATGATTTTAGTGTGTAGTTGTAAGCTATGTAGATAAAGGGATTTATGAGTCCCAATGATTCCCCTGGGTATCCCCAGTGTTTGTCCAAGAAGTTGTATTGAAGATTTATGTTATTTGTGGTTTACCAGAATGTTAACCAACTGACTAGGAAGAATATTTATCAAATACCTATGATCAATTCCTTTTCGATCATTTGAGAGGGGATTGAAGGTTATCGAAAATTGAACTCATAAATCACTATCACCAATTTTTTGTACGCGGTGAGGATTTACACAATATGTTATTCATATATAACTATGGTCACCATGCATATTTCATGTCACGTTTTAGTGGGAATAATTCATGTATATTGTTCCTAGGGCTCATGAACTAGATATTTCAACCTTTTATAGACTGTGTTGTGGTTGTCTCAAATGATGATATCATAGTGTATGCATCATCTATATTGGAGCACACCAGACAATTGAGGATGGTCATGTAGATACTCCAAGGGTGTAAGTGCAACCAATGATGGTTTAAGAAGTCGTATATTAGGATTAATAAATGTTTTTAACAAATATGTAGTGTTTATTTAGGTTCATTTGAACTATTTTAATTTTCTACCTGATGTCTCTACATGTTCATTACACTTCTATGACTTCGACTTGATAGGGGAATACTTTCTTATGGATGGATAGTTGGAAGCTATGTTTTTAGGAGTTGAGGAAAATGTTTATGAGCTCCACCATAATGATATTTTCAATGGTGGTTTTTTAGAACATAGTGTTCAGTTATTCCATATAGACTATAAATTGTTTTTCCTGATCTGCAGGTAGGCCATGTTTACCTATGGGTCTCGGTAGTTGAGATTGCATCAGAATAACTATAGAACCCATTATCTCGATTTATTTGTAGTCTAGACCTTAAATATATGGTGAAACTACCTTATGGGGGAGGGTTTATCACCAACTCTGACCAAAATATTATGAGGAATATATTTTTGTAACAATCTTAAATTGAGAAAGAGGTGATTTCTAGTGTTACTATAGAACTATAACATCGAGATTGTCTATAATAATGGGAAATGTATGATGGTGCAATATCATATTTTTAAGTGATATTATTAATAATTATTATTTAGGTATTTAGAGTTGTTAGAGTTGTTGTATTTGTCTATAGAGGAAAAGTAGGGTTGTTCATATATTTAATCAATGGTTGTTACCCCACTACATTTATAGTGCTTTAGGAATGTTCATAATGAAGATACTTATTGTGATACACTATGATCTTATATATCCAATGGATTTTCTCCTGATGGGATTTCTGAACGTGGGAAATATTTTATCATTTTCACAGCACAAATGAAAGTACAAATTATGTCATAAGAGTACGCGTTTATGGTTTATACACACCAATTGTTCATACATCCAGGTGTGGATAAGATGTAACCTGACCTTTGAAATTCGTTTTTGGTGATCATGTGTGGAGGGAAGTGGTGTATAATTTTTCTCTTTATACCCCACTTGTTAGAATTTTATGTTTGAGCCATAGATTTCATCGTGTTTAGATAAACCCCATTAGTTTATATAGAAGAATTGGGATTGAATATCCTGTCAAATCATGATAGGGTTACCAAATATGTATAGGGGAAACAATGCCATCGGGGTGATCAAATAATGACTCTCCATTTTAAACCACATTATAGATATTATATAAAATAGTTCAGCAGATTTAATGGGACAACTGTACATATTTGAGAATTTATGGATCCATTGAGTTCCATAAACATTCACTTCAGATTTTCAAGCTAGATTAACATTGTGATAAGGAGAGGATGGTAGGAGGCATCTAGGACTCCGTTGTGTTTAGTAATTTCATTTCACCTTGAAACTTACTATACCATTCTGGTCATTGAGTAAATATTGAGGTATTTCATGTCAAATTTTATCCATAGTTGGGAGGATCATCTACCATAGGTTGTGTTTTCATAAAAAAACTAAAATTTCAAAATTTTTAGGGAAACTTTAAGGCCTTTTATGGGAGAACCTATAGGTTACAGCTTTGTTGGACTCACCCATTTGTGTTAGAACTTAGGGGGAAAAAGTTGGTGTATGCTGGGAATGAAAAGGTGAATATCATCCATGACTGGATTATGATGACATGGAGATGTCATTAATCTTATACAGACCAAATGATAGAGGCCACATGTGTTTGAGGATGGAGAAATTTTTTTCTTTAGGGTCTCACCTCAATGGAGATTGCAGAGAATTGTCTTGGTTGGGAAGTTATCTTTGAGAATCATTTTCGATGTCCAAATACTACATAGATTTGATGGGATGTGTATGTCTTAGATCTACCACCATAGTTAGACTGGTTACATCCCATATTCCACATATCATTGTTGATAAGGCATGTTCATAACCCATGTCATGTTATTGAATATGGAAATCAAGATAATTAGGATGGTGCATCCTTTTTCAGTAATTAGTGGAGATCATGGATCAGAATGATAGGATACGTTATGGGTGATCATTTCCCCTATTGTGGGGGTATTATAAGATTCTTCATGATATAACATTTGAGTGAGAGACATAGAAAGAAGCTCAGTTCCCTTCTATTTTTCAGTATGATTATATATTTTCCAAAAAAAGTACTAAGGTAGGGATACTGTAATGACACTTTTTTTTCATGTAGTACTTCAGGGTTTTAATTTCATTTTTCACCAAGGAAGCATGATATTACAACACTTGATGAGTTATGAATTTTTTTGAAAAAAATAATAAATATTAATATCATGAGATACATTTTCATGAAATGGTGGAATAACACTAATTTATATGCTTATATTAGAAATATGAGCAGAATATTTTGTTTAGAACATGAGATTTACCCCATGTGAGACATGGCCTTTTTCAGAATCATACAATGGGTTTAAATCAATATCTTTAATAAATAATAAAATAAATTTATTTGTATTTATATTTTTATTATGTTGACATAGTGACCTATTTTCAACATTAAATATATGGTTATGATGATTTTTTAGGGTTGGATACTCCACCCTATATTTTATTGACTGTTTCCCTCATCATCCATCTAATTCCTCAATAAAATCATAGATAAAAAATGCTTATGTTTTTTATTTATGTTTTTTTTGTTTTATTATTTATGCACTTTTTATTCACTTATTCATTGAGAAAATTTTCATTGTCTTGAGGATCGATGGATACCGGGTATATGATAGTTTAATTAGAATTATGCATCAAATTGATTCAGTACTATGGGTCTGGGTCATGATCGAATGTGTCATTGAAGTCCAATGATTATGGAGAATTACTGAAGGTAGACTGCATACAGATCAATTTTTATGGGATCAATTTTTTCCAAAATGGATATCTTATTATGGTGTGGTGTAACAATGATAGGAATTGAGGTTTAAATTAAAATAATATGGTGCCTAGATCCGCATACCTGATTATGGCTGGGGTCAAATGACCTTAAATATAGAATTCCCCCTACAGAATAATGGTAGTGGTGACATGGATACGATTCACAGTTTTAGTAAAATTCTTATTACATGAAATGTAATCCTAAGAAACATATCATGTGGGACCCTCTATGTGGTTGTAGGGTTTTAATAGAGAAAAAAATATCAAATTCCATGTCACATATTTCACAAAATGCGAGTAATATTTTATACTATTTTCATGTACATCGAAGGGTATATGGGAACATGATGGTTTGGGTACACAGACATGGCCAGAGTACTTGAGTATATCCATTTAGTTGGACATGTAAAGTTATACATGGAAATATATAGGTGTACATGGGATAGTAAATTTGTATGGAAGGAAGTACATGGGTATGGAATGATTGGATGGGAAGGGTTCCAAAATTACTCTACATTCCATTTATTCTTACTTACACTCTATCTATTATGATTTTTACATTCCATATGAGGATGTAACATAAAATATGAACAAGGAATGGGTAGAAACATCATGTTCCCTAGTATATACCATGTATTCCCATGAGGGTGTTTAGAACCCTTCATTTTTTAGTTTTGACACATATAGGATTTGTGTGTTATTTGGTCCATCCATGTATATAAACAATGCATCCTTATATCCATAACACTATAATGTGATTAACTCTGGAGGATGAGTCTTGAATATATTTTTTGGTGTCCATCTGTGGGACTGGAGAGGGGTCCCCTATCATTCCTTACTATGTCCTAATAGGAATTCATGGAATCATCATGACATCCTTGAAAATGTTCTTGATCCCCTATGTGGTAGGATCTATCAGTATGGTTTGTAGTGTCACTGTAATATGATACTATACATAGAAGGATGATCCGTATTTGGTTTTTGGTATCCCCCAATGGTCATTAATGGGACCCATACCTAAATGTGGGGATCTCTAGAGTATAGTGAGTTTTCTTACAAGAATACATGTAAAGACCCAAATCATGAAGTACATGGACATTGCATTACTTTTTCGGAATACCTAATACATAATAAAAACAGACACACAAGGACCGTAATTGATTAGTGTCTTTGGAAACTCGGAACAAAATATTTTAATTGTTGGGAAAGATATTCTACATCTCCCATAAAGATCATTCCCTTTTTTTCTTAACTAAAACCTTTATTTACATCCCGGGGAAATGAAAAAATATAAAGGGTGAGCTCAAATTCTTAGTAAGGGTAAGCATGGTGAAAATTAAACAAACCGTATACATTTGAACATCAAAACATGAATGTAATGTTTACACAGCCAAATCATGAGTTGTGAAATAAATCATTGCAGTATGTAAGGCATAGGTCATAAAGGAACATTAATCATGATAAAATCACATGTGAATAAAAAATTAAATTGTGGAAAACACATTAATCACATGATATGATTTCCATATTAGCCAAGGCATTGTTGACAATACCATCTCAGTGGACAAAGTCCCCTTCTGAATCAAGTTCACTCCTCATTCCAGTCCTGTATCACTGAACCAGATTAACTTGTCATTCCAGTCATGTCTATCTCATGAGATATAAATCTTTACCCAATGCATTTGAGGGAGATATAGGTCCCACCCATCTCATAATGAAATCATTCTTACTTGTGCCACAACATGAACATAAATCATTCATCATTACCCAAAGAATAAAATTGATTTCATAAACATCATCCCATCATAACAAAATCAATACAAAAAATGGATATCATTTCATCATAAAAAATGTGAAACAATGTAAATAATAGATACATTATACTTGAAAAATAGACATATGAAATAATGTCATCTTAGATGGAAAATGGTTTTGATAAAATGCTTGAAATCAATTCTTGAGGAAAATATCATTTCTTCTTCAAAATCATTTTCTTTTCACAAAATGCCATGAAAATTTTAAAAGAAAAGTATTATTTTGGAAATAGTCATGAAATATTTTAGAATAAGCTTCATGAAAATAAGGCATTATAAAACTGTAAAAATTATTTCATGTCGTATAAGTTAAAAAACATTCTTCTCGTACTTTTTCCGGAAAAGTCAAAAAGTACATCGTATGGTAAACAAAAGAATGATTCCTTCCCTATGATGTCGTAAAATTAAAAAAGTGTCAAATGAATTAAATATACATGGAAGAAATGTAAAAATTTTATGAATACATTTTTAGAACATATGTACCTGGATAATAAACATAACCCTAGTAAATACTTACGAATAAACAACCTCAGATAAGAATGAGATTGGAATAATTATCCCTTACCTTATGTTCAATTTCATTTGTATGTGTCCGAGACTGTAACACCCCAGGTAAATAATGAATATGAACTTTTCATATTTATCCATATTTTTGAATAAAATATTAATATGACTTTAAAGGGGACGCTATGCTCGATGGCATACCCAACACGCAACAACGAGTTTCTTGGGAATCTTACGTTGCACTCTAATAATAAAATAATATTATTTCAAATGGTAGTTAACATGTAGCCGTTGTATTGGAGGGAATGGATAGAAATAACTAAAATATGATTATATAAGTTTTTCAAATGTTTTTACATTTATCCAATAAAAGCTAAGGCTTAAAACACGGAAAGAATTCAATTTTAGGCGTATATGCCCTAGTTTTCACTAAAGGTTCACTTATTGCCTTTTAATGGAGAACTGTCATTAAATATAGTTTTGTTCACTCATAAAAATTCTTTTGGACCAAATAAAACTCTTATTAAGAATCGGGACATCAAATTTTACTTTGTGTAATTTTTGGGTATTTTTCCGATAAAGTTCATTTTTTAATGAATAGTGTAAAATGTTGTATTTTAATTCAAAACCTCTTTTTAATATAATTTATTTATATGATTAGATTATATTTTGAATTGGTTTTAAAGTGAAATTAGAAAATATTTTTACCATTAAATCCAATAGTGGTCGTTGGAATTAATTTTACTCTGAAATCAGACTTAAACCAGTGTCAATCTTTTGATACTTATTGTTTCATAAAAACACGCTATTTGCTCTGACAGTGGGAATTAATTATTAAATTAATTAATGTGACTTATATGTTTTGAATTTTGTAAAATAGACTTCATTTTTGAATGCGTAATATCAAATATAGCTTAGGGTGAATTTTTGGTAATTTTCTGAAAAACATCAATTTTTGATGAATAGTGAAACCACTAAGTGGTAATCAAGCAAACTGATTTTTCAGTTAAATGAAAGTTTACCACTAATGTGTATTGAATTTTGAAAATCCGACATACATGGTTGTCATTAAGAAGTATGATGTGGTTCAATGACATTAAAATAATTTTTTGGTGAATAGTAAGTTATTAAGTTTTTAATCGCGATTAGTGGTAATTAGTGTAGTTTAAGGTATAAATAATGCTTTAATAATATGAAATGACCTAGACACATGTCCCAACCTTATTGGTTGTGTCATGGCCGACCAAGACAAGCCATGGGTAAACTTGGGGACCCCATGGAGACATTTTGGTTGGGAAATGACATAAATAACTTTTTATTTAATGTAAAAGTAAAAATGACACAAACATAATATGTTTTACAAAAACAGTTTTTACATGGGGTTATAAAGATAATATTTTTGATTATAAATAGTAATTGGAAAGCTAAAAAGATTTCCTACATCATAGTATTTTTTTATAATTTTTAGACATTAAATAATTTAAATTATTTATGACATAATAATGACGCAGCGATGACATCATTATTTGACGATTTAAATAAAATGGAAAGATAATGTAAAATCTATGAACTACACATGTCCAAAACTTATTGGATGGGTGTATTTAGAACCCTTATCACCTTATACACGAATTAGATCAATGTGGGACCTTTTAAAACCGAAACACATTTTCAAATAAAGTAATATTTCTTTACTTTCCAAAAGTGTCCCTCCTCTCCTCTTATAAAAGGCCCCCACCTCTACCTCATTTCACACACTCCTAAAGCCTTTGGATCGGCCAACCCCTGTCCATTTACTCTCTCCACATCCCTCTCCTCATCCTAGAGGATTAGCTTTGGGCAGAATCATTTCAAAGGAATCCTTTAGGCTCAAATCAAAAGGAGTTACACTTTTAAAGGTAATTCATTCTCTCTTGTTCATTTGTATTATTTTGCTTCTCCAACCCTCTAAACTCTTTTTATTTACTTCTTTTGTAACAACACCAGTATCATAAATATACTAGGATGTTGTTATAATATTTATTCGAGCTACACTCTCACACAACTACATCAAATGGTTAAAGAACATACTTGTTTCCGTGGGTGGCGAAATTCTGCCTCCCGAAACGATGATTGTTCAATACTCATTTAACACCTTCAAAGGTGGCCATTATGATGTCACTATTTTTATATATGATATATATTATGTTTATGTTTTCCTTAAGATTCTGTTTTTTTCATTTTGGGCATACCTTTATGGTTTCCATTATGGGTTAACGCGATATCTTCATTTAAGGAAGTGTGGACTACCGCCCCCTCAAAGTGATTTGATTCGTTAAATACCATATGTGGGACGTATAAAGGATGGAACTATGACATTATATATGATATTATACTGGAATTATAATATACCTTTATATAATTATTATTACATTCTATAAAATACAAAATAGAAATGAAAGTAGCGTTCATGCGTACGTACGGCTTACCGTCTCCATGAACGGTGCATTTCATTTCTTACTTCTAATTGATTATGTAATGTTATAAATGCATGCATATACTGGATATATATGACATATATTATATCTACATCATGAATAAAATTCTGGATATAATAAACATTTGGCCACATGAACAACATGTAATTATAAGAAGTCCACTTTCGACTTAAGAACCAAATATCGGCAAAACAAATATTATTAACTTAAATGATTACATAATGTTTATGACATGGTAATAAGTGATATAAAAGGTATAATGAACTTGAAAATGGTTCTTAATGAAGTAGAAATTGACTCAAGTTTATTATTCAGGAGATTAAAGAACGATCGAGTCAAGTCGGACCCAAGGTAAGGGATCCTACTCCTCTCTTTCTTTTTAAGTACACACTTTTATGTCATTCCTTTTAAAGCTCATATTTCTTGTTATTGGGATGATATTTTATATTACACTTACTGTAATTTTTATGTTCATGTGATGAGAGACCCTATTCTCTCTCATCTATCCATTTTGGGAGTTTTGAGTTGCGCCGTTAGGCTGCCAAACATTCGTAAGAGATCTAACCTCTCTATTTATTTTTAAGTACTCTCCTTTATGTCACTTCTTTAAAGCTCCTATTTGTAATGTTGGGGGATGTTATTTTATATTCCTATTTCGGTACATTTTATTGTAATGTGTTGAGATACCCTATTTGATCTCATCAATCCATATTCGGATGTTTTATGTGGTGCTGTTAGGCTGCCGAGTGTTCGTAAGGGATTTTTCATCTCACTTTTATTCCCGTGAGATTTATGCTACATTTTCCACAAATTCCATTGAGTGGTGTATGTACTGCCCATTATTCTACTCTTTGTGTAATATACTATCGTTTATGAGTATTTACATCAATGATATATTCTCCTTCTTTCATGGGGTGTATGTTTTGAAAGATACCCAAGTCGGTAAGGGATCTTTCACCCTCCATTTTTCTTAAAAGACTTCTTTTGTTGGGTCTTTTAATTTACATATTGTAATGTTGGGATATGTTCTCATATATCCTTATTGATGTAAATTTTATGTCCAAGTGATGAGATACACTTTTTATCTCTCATCAACTCATTTTGTTGTGATGCCGTTAGGCTGTCAAGGGAACTTTTTAACCCAATTTCGATTTCTTTGGGTTCAACATGTAGTCATTGAATATGACATCCATTGAATATGTGTGAATGAAATTTTATTGTTTTACACTTAATATCCACTCATATTGGGTGTATTTGTATTTGTCACACATATTTTTGAGATTGATTTGTCCTTAATTTAAGGATACCTTCTTTATAAGGGATTTTATCGCATTTGACATTTCTATTGAGGGTTCATTGTTGTTATGAACCAATTCACTCTTATATGGTGTATATACTGTCCTTTGTAGTATTATATCCTGAATCCATTTATTCTCATGATATTATAAAGTTCTGACTAAATGTTATTCCTCAATTATTTTATTCAAGTCTATCTAATTTTGGTAAAACCCCTTTAACCAAAATGTCATTTTAAATGTTTTAATTATTTGTTTTTATTAATATCCATGTTTTCAAAATTGTTTTAAGGATTTATTTATATGGATATTAATGGTTTAAAATTTTAAGCTTCAAGGTGGTATGGGACACTTTGATTCAAAAATCTCTTTATTAAATGTTTTAAATGGTTTTGAAAATGGTTTTGATAAAGGATTCTATTATGATATATTGTGATGTGGAAATGTTATCATTAATTTATATTGGTTTTATGTTTTATGATTTTATATTGGTACTTGGACATTTTAACGGGTGGTTACGTTATAAACCATATGACGGGTGGTGCCGTGAATACCAGGATGGGTGGTTACGTTTTAACCTCCAATGCATTGGGTATGGAAGTCGGCCGTATGGCTATTCCATTAAGTATGTATGGAAATTGGACGTATGGCTATTCCATTAAGTGATATGTGTGGGAGTCGACCGTATGGTTATTTCACTTAAGTATGTTTATGTCCAAAGTTACCTTTATATATGTTATGTGTTCTTTATATGGGTTTTATGGTAATACTTTGGTTACAAAAAGGTAAGTAATGATATATAATTCATGAATAGTTTTTACTACTTCATAAAGGTGAAAAGTATTACCTTGATAAAGTATACATGGTTTACTTTTTGTTTTGATAAACTAGCAGTTTTTATTCTTTGTGTATCCCTTACTGAGTTTTTATGCTCATCCCAAGTTTTTGAAATGTTTTTCACAGGACTTAGCATGGAATAGGGTCAAGGATGGGATCAAGGGAATGTCATGCTACCTAAAACATGAAACTAGACATGTTTCTTTTTAAGAATTTTTATTTTATGGAAATTTAGTAGAAGAGACTACTTTGTAATCTTTTGAGATGTAATAGTTATGTCCTAATTCTCTAAAATTCTAAACTTGAAAAGATCCTCAATGTGAATTACTCATTTAATTCAATATTATGTAAGGTTTAAGGCTGGGGCCTTATAGTTGGTATCAAAGGTCGGTTTAGATAACTTTAGAGGTTAGGGTATTCTTTAAGCATAAGTGACATTACCATAATGGTTAGGATTTCAGAAAGAGTCCTAGTTTTAGATAAAGTGAATTAGTAAGTGTATCTTAGTGTTTACCTTCCTCATTAGTACATGATGGTTTTTTTGATATACTCACACTGACATTTCTATTTTTAGTGAATGGATGGATCTAGCAGGCACCAAAGAGACAACAGGTTTGAAGGAAACTGTGGTGGTTCTCTGATTAAGATACTAGATAAAATGGAGGATTCAATGAGGAAACTCGTGGTTGTTATAAACCAAATATCAAGGAGTCATGATCAACCACTTCAACCTTGGTGAGTTCTCTAATGCATCATGTACGAGATGGCCAATTCGATGTGGAAATTCAGGTAATAATTATTAAGGTAACAATTAGGGTTTATATGATACTTAATTTTTAGGTAATTATTGGTTACTCTATGATATGATGGAAAATGAAAGGAATGAGATAAACTTGAGGTTAAAATATTTTATGATTATTCTTGAAGATTTTATCTCATTTTGGGGAATGTTTTAAGAATTATATAGTTTTGGAAAAAGGACAACACGTAGACCGTGTGACATCCCGTCGCGTCGGACAAAGCCGCGGGAATCGAACCCACAACCAATGTGCGACTGGTATTTATCGCCTACCACTGGACTATGTGAAGTCCCTGGTTATTTTGACTGATTAATTCTAGTTATATGATTTTATGAATTAAGAGTAAGTTGATTTTGGGTTATTTATCAAAATGATTAACCTATCATGGAGGATATGCGATTAGGTTAATTACTTTTCAAAACGAGACTTTAGGAGCAACTGATATTGTTTGGAGATAAATGTTATGATTTATCTTGGAAGACTATGCGACTAAATCCTTCAAATATTTGGGTTTCAATCTTATATTGGTTTACTTTGAATAATTTTATGGACAAATTTATTATAGAATGGTCCTAGTTGAACTTTGTGTTTTGTTGGACAAATTTTGGAGATTAAGAATAGATTTTCTTTTTATAAAGGGTTATCCTTTTTTGGATTATCTGATCTTGTACTAGCCTTTTTGGTTTTGGATTTGGTTAAAGTCTAAAGACATGGGAAGTATATAGTTCTATTTTGTGGATTAGGTGATTCTCTAGAAGTTGATTATCGTACTCTTAATGTGAACAAGTCTTCCTAAATACTCGTCTTTTGGAGAAAATATGAGTTTGTGTAAGGAATCTAATAAAAGTTGAAAGTCAATATGATAAGGGATTATGTTTCCTTATGAATAAATT
The DNA here is from genome assembly GCA_963277665.1 of Viscum album. Classification (NCBI taxonomy): domain Eukaryota; kingdom Viridiplantae; phylum Streptophyta; class Magnoliopsida; order Santalales; family Viscaceae; genus Viscum; species Viscum album. Next base: position 259,315,266 of record OY728133.1, on the reverse strand, counting down.
CCTCAATAAAAAGTAACTTAAAACAAAAATGTTGTCTATTAACTTTTCCTACTGGGGAATCGAACACCATTTAACCCATCACAAGTTTGTGATTTTCTCGTGGTTAACTTTCTCCTAAACATGTTTTATATCACTCTCCATCAGAACATGACCGTTTGTTTTTTCCTCCATGTCCATATTTTCATACTTGGAATCCTATTATGGGTTAACTCGGGTGACCTTTGTACTTATCTTTCATTATTTTAAAGTGTTTGTTTTACCGACTTTTGTTCCGATGTGGGACTTTCAAGGATGTTTCCAAGCGCAATTTTAAAATTTCGAGGACGCAATTCCCAAAAGGGGGGAAGGATGTAACACCCCAGGTAAATAATGAATATGAAATTTTCATATTTATCCATATTTGTGAATAAAATATTAATATGACTTTAAAGGGGACGCTATGCTCGATGGCGTACCCAACACGCAACAACGAGTTTCTTGGGAATCTTACGTTGCACTCTAATAATAAAATAATATTATTTCAAATGGTAGTTAACATGTAGCCATTGTATTGGCGGGAATGGATAGAAATAACTAAAATATGATTATATATGTTTTTTAAATGTTTTTACATTTATCCAATAAAAGCTAAAGCCTTAAAACATGGAAAGAATTCAATTTTAGGCGTATATGCCCTAGTTTTCACTAAAGGTTCACTTATCGCCTTTTAATGGAGAACTCTCATTAAATATAGTTTTGTTCACTCTTAAACATTATTTTGGACCAAATAAAACTCCTATTAATAATCGGGACATCAAATTTTACTTTGTGTAATTTTTTGGTATTTTTCCGATAAAGTTCATTTTTTAATGAATAGTGTAAAATGTTGTATTTTAATTCAAAACCTCTTTTTAATCTAATTTATTTATATGATTAGATTATATTTTGAATTGGTTTTAAAGTGAAATTAGAAAATATTTTTACCATTAAATCCAATAGTGGTCGTTGGAATTAATTTCACTTTGAAATCAGACTTAAACCAGTGTCAATATTTTGATACTTATTGTTTCATAAAAACGCGCTATTTACTCTGACAACGGGAATTAATTATTAAATTAATTAAAGTGACTTATATGTTTTGAATTTTGTAAAATATACTTCATTTTTGAATTCGTAATATCAAATATAGCTTAGGGTGAATTTTTGGTAATTTTCTGAAAAACTTCAATTTTTGATGAATAGTGAAACCACTAAGTTGTAATCAAGCAAACTGATTTTTCAGTTAAATGAAAGTTTACCACTAATGTGTATTTAATTTTGAAAATCTTATATACATGGTTGTCATTAAGAAGTAAAATGTGGTTCAATGACATTAAAATAATTTTTTGGTGAATAGTAACTTATTAAGTTTTTAATCGCGATTAGTGGTAATTACTGTAGTTTAAGGTATAAATAATGCTTTAATAATATGAAATGACCTAGACACATGTCCCAACCTTATTGGTTGTGTCATGGCCGACCAAGACAAGCCATGGGTCAACTTGGGGACCCCATGGAGACATTTTGGATGGGAAATGACATAAATAACTTTTTATTTAATGTAAAAGTAAAAATGACACAAACATAATATGTTTTACAAAAACAATTTTTACATGGGGTTATAAAGATAAGATTTTTTATTATAAATATTCATTGGAAAGATAAAATTATTTCCTAAATCATAGTATTTTTTATAATTTTTAGACATTAAATAAATTAAATTATTTATGACATAATAATGATGCAGCGATGACATCATTATTTGACGATTTAAATAAAATGGAAAGATAATGTAAAATATATGAACTACACATGTCCAAAACTTATTGGATGGGTGTATTTCGAACCCTTATCACCTTATCCACGAATTATATCAATGTGAGACCTTTTAAAACCGAAACACATTTTCAAATAAATTAATATTTCTTTACTTTCCAAAAGTGCCCCTCCTCTCCTCTTATAAAAGGCCCCCAACTCTACCTCATTTCACACACTCCTCAAGCCTTTGTCTCGGCCAACCCCTGCCCATTTACTCTCTCCACATCCCTCTCCTCATCCTAGAGGATTAGATTTGGGCAGAATCCTTTCAAAGGAAGCCTTTAGGCTCAAATCAAAAGGAGTTACACTTTTAAAGGTAATTCATTCTCTGTTGTTCATTTGTTTTATTTTGCTTCTCCAACCCTCTAAACTCTTTTTATTTACTTTTTTTGTAACAACACCAGTATCTTCAATATACTAGGATGTTGTTATAAGATTTATTCGAGCTACACTCTCACACAACTACATCAAATGGTTAAAGAACATACGGTTTCCGTGGATGGCGAAATTCTGCCTCCCGAAACGATGATTGTTCAATACTCATTTAACACCTTCAAAGGTGGCCATTATGATGTCACTATTTTTATATATGATATATATTATGTTTATGTTTTCCTTAAGCTTCTGTTTTTTTTCATTTTGGGCATACCTTTATGGTTTCCATTATGGGTAAACGCGATATCTTCATTTAAGGAAGTGCGGACTACCGCCCCCTCAAAGTGATTTGGTTCGTTAAATACCATATGTGGGACATATAAAGGATGGAACTATGATATTATATATGATATTATACTGGAATTATAATATACCTTTATATCATTATTATTACATTCTATAAAATACGAAATAGAAATGAAAGTAGCGTTCATGCGTACGTACGGCTTACCGTCTCCATGAACGTTGCATTTCATTTCTTACCTCTAAATGATTATGTAATGTTATAAATGCATGCATGTACTGGATATATATGACATATATTATATCTACATCATGAATACAATTCTGGATATAATAAACATTTGGCCACATGAACAACATGTAATTGTAAGAAGTCCACTTTCGACTTAAGAACCAAATATCGGCAAAACAAATATTATTAACTTAAATGATTACATAATGTTAATGACATGGTAATAAGTGATATAAAAGGAATAATGAACTTGAAAAGGGTTCTTAATGAAGTAGAAATTAACTCAAGTTTATTATTCAGGAGATTAAAGAACGATCGAGTCAAGTCGGAACCAAGGTAAGGGATCCTACTCCTCTCTTTCTTTTTAAGTACTCACTTATATGTCATTCCTTTTAAAACTCATATTTCTTGATATTGGGATGATATTTTATATTACACTTATTTTAATTTTTATGTTCATGTGATGAGAGACCCTATTCTCTCTCATCAATCCATTTTGGGAGTTTTGAGTGGTGCCGTTTGGCTGCCGAACATTCGTAAGAGATCTAACCTCTATCTTTCTTTTTAAGTACTCTCCTTTATGTCACTTCTTTTACGCTCCTCTTTGTAATGTTGGGGGATGTTATTTTATATTCATATTTCTGTAAATTTTATTGTAATGTGATGAGATACCCTATTTTATCTCATCAATCCATATTCGGATGTTTTATGTGGTGTCGTTAGGCTGCCGAGTTTTCATAAGGGATTTTTCATCTCACTTTTATTCCCGTGAGATTTATGCTACAATTGCCACAAATTCCATTGAGTGGTGTATGTACTGCCCATTATTATACTCTTTGTGTAATATACTTTCGTTTATGAGTATTTACATCAATGATATATTGTCCTTCTTTCATGGGGTGTATGTTTTGAAAGATACCCAAGTCGGTAAGGGAACCTTTCACCCTCCATTTTTTTTAAAAGACTTCTTTTGTTGGGTCTTTTAATTTACATATTGTTATGTTGGGATATGTTCTCATATATCCTTATTGATGTAAATTTTATGTCCAAGTGATGAGATACACTTTTTATCTCTCATCAACTCATTTTGTTGTGATGTCGTTAGGCTGTCAAGGGAACTTTTTAACCCAATTTCAATTTCTTTGGGTTCAACATGTAGTCATTGAATATGTCATCCATTGAATATGTGTGAATGAAATGTTATTGTTTTACACTTAATATCCTCTTATATTGGGTGTATTTTTATTTTTCACACATATTTTTCAGATTGTTTTGTCCTTAATTTAAGGATACCTTCTTTATAAGGGATTTCATCACATTTGACATTTCTATTGAGGGTTCATTGTTGTTATGAACCAATTCACTCTTATATGGTGTATATACTGTCCTCTGTAGTATTATATCATGAATCCATTTATTCTCATGATATTATAATGTTCTGACTAAATGTTATTCCTCAATTATTGTATTCAAGTGTCTCTAATTTTGGTAAAACCCCTTTAACCAAAATGTCGTTTTAAATGTTTTAATTATTTGTTCTTATTAATATCCATGTTTTCAAAAAAAAAATTAAGGATTTATTTATATGGATATTAATGGTTTAAAATGTTAAGCTACAAGGTGGTATGGGACACTTTGATTCAAAAATCTCTTTATTAAATGTTTTAAATGGTTTTGAAAATGGTTTTGATAAAGGATTCTATTATGATATATTGTGATGTGGAAATGTTATCATTCATTTATATTGGTTTTATGTTTTATGATTTTATATTGGTACTTGGACATTTTAACGGGTGGTTACGTTATAAACCATATGACGGGTGGTGCCGTGAATACCAGGACGGGTGGTTACATTATAACCTCCAATGCATTGGGTATGGAAGTCGGCCATATGGCTATTCCATTATGTATGTATGGAAATTGGCCGTATAGCTATTCCATTAAGTGATATCTGTGGGAGTCGACCGTATGGTTATTCCACTTAAGTATGTTTATGTCCCAAGTTACCTTTATATATGTTATGTGTTCTTTATATGGGTTTTATGGTAATACTTTGGTTACAAAAAGGAAAGTAATGATATATAATTCATGAATAGTTTTTACTACTTCATAAAGGTGAAAAGTATTACGTTGATAAAGTATAAATGGTTTACTTTTTGTTTTGATAAGCTAACAGTTTTTATTCTTTGTGTATCCCTTACTGAGTTTTTATGCTCATCCCAAGTTTTTGAAATGTTTTTCACAGGACTTAGCATGGAATAGGGTCAAGGATGGGATCAAGGGAAAGTCATGCTACCTAAAACATGAAACTAGACATGTTTCTTTTTAAGAATTTTTATTTTATGGAAATTTAGTAGAAGAGACTACTTTTTAATCTTTTGAGATGTAATAGTTATGTCCTAATTCTCTAAAACTCTAAACCTGAAAAGACCCTCAATGTGAATTACTCATTTAATTCAATATTAAGTAAGGTTTAAGGATGGGGCCTTATAGAGACTCCTATGTAGTGGATTTAAACATATTATTAACTTTTAACATAACCATAATAATATTTATGATATCATATATGATTCACTTACGACTTTATATTATCCGTTCATTAGTCAATTCCATGTTAAAGCAGCATTTTGGGTAAAATCGTTTGATTTATCGTATATGTTTTGACTTGTAATTATTAATATGATTTATTGGATCATTATTACTTAATACCAGAATATAAAAAATTATTTATATATAATATATATTCAGAATATACATATATACAATAGATCGATAAATTGAACGAAATACATCGTTCATGGAGACAGTAGGCCGTACGTACACATGAATGTTGTTTTTTATTTCCTTATTGAATTGAATGGAATTAATTATATGACATACATATAAATATACATAAATACAGTATCATTATTATGTCATATATTTCATGAATACTTATTATATATAATTTATAATCATTCTTGAATTGTTAACATGGAAAATGAATCCCATCGCGTCGTGGAGACGGTAATCCGTACGTACGCACTAGCGATGATATCATTCCCATATTTATTTAATGGAATTGGAGTGGATGATATAATATCATAGAATAAGTATGATGTTATAATAATCATATATAGTTATTCTTTACACCATTATACCCATCCAAGTCAGTTGGTGGTGGAAAAACTGATTACACCACGGCGTGGAGACGGTATTCCGTACATACGCACGTGCGATGATTTCATTTTCCGTATGATGGATAGAAGGTGGAATAGGGTTGTTTCATATTCATAATAACATATCAGTATACAAGTAATACTTATGTTATTAATTTATAATGAAGCAACTAAATAATAGGAAGTAGAAGAAGAAAGAAACTTGAAAGAGTCGGTAGAAGAGATTACCTCTTCCTTGACGCACCTCCTTTAAACTTCTTCTTAGGGCAATAGAGTTGGTCTTTTGAGAAGACCAGAACCGCTATTACATAACTAGTGAGATTTAGATAGGAATTATCAAGGGGTTTCCAAGCCTCATGGCTCAAATGAGTTTGAAGAGAAGAGGGAAGGGGTTCCCTTTTTATAGGGGAGGAGAGGTGCACCTTTGGAAAAACTTAAAATATTATTTTATTATAATGTCATATTTGGTTTATAATAGCTCAAAATTGATTTATTTCGAAGATAAAGTGGGTATGGGTCAAAAAACTCTCAAACAATATGTTTTAGACAAGTTTAGGTTACTATTTTAACCTTATCATTTAGATTTAATTGTAAGTTATATAATTTATCTTTTACCGTATCTTCTTGTTGTCTTACACTATATAGTTAATAAATGTAATATAACGATCCAAACGAACCCCAAGTTGTTTATTATTAATATATATAACCTTATCTAGGTCATTTTTCAGAGCCTTATATTTTTATGAATATAATAACAATTAATATTATATTATTTGTTTTAAAAACTATTTTATGTCAATTTTGACTCAATTTGGTAATTGATTTTTGTGAAAATCATAAAAACATGATTACTTCTAAAAAAATTTAATTTAATCAATAAAAATATGTCATATTAACCTATAAAATTAGTTTAATTCATTAATAGTCTAAAATTACAGTTATTGGGGTATTTATAACATCAATTATGTAAATATTTCATTAATAAGGTAATTTCTGTATCATCATTGTGTCATAAATAAATTAAATTATTTAATTTCTAAAAATTATAAATAAAACAATATTATGTAGGAAATATTTTTATCTTTTTAATGAATATTTATAGTCGAGTTTATCTTATGTATAACCCTATATTAAAAATGTTTTAGTTATTAAACATTGATTATAACTATTTTAACTCTTCTTTAAATAATATAATAATAAGTGTTCTAATCTAATCCAAGTGTACCTAAAGAGTAATATTTTACTCCTAAGGTTTGATTTTGGTCGAATAACATTTTTCCAATAAAAATAGTACATATTTTAGGGTAATAATAATATCATTTTTACCCTTAATTACCCTATTTACTTTTAACCGTGGTAAATAAATGTAAAAAGTTACTATTCACCAAAAATTATTTTTATCTTATTGAACCACATTTTACTCCTTGATATTAACCTTGTCTCTCGGATTTAGAAATTTCACTCACAGAAGCGGTAAAATAATGTTTTATATAAATTTCCAAATTCTCCTAAGAGGTGGGTAAAAGACGGTGAAAAGTTCAATAAAATTTTTATATATCTAAAATTATTATAAAATGACTCAAATGAATTACGTTGAACTTATATAGGTATTACGTATCAATTTTTACATAAAATAATTTTAAATAATATAAAAAATTATATAAATAAAAAGTCAGTTTTTAAATAGTAACACAGTGTTTTCACTATTCATAAAAAATTGAATGTTTTCAAAAAAATACAAAAATATCACCCTCGACTAATTTAGATATTCCGAATCTAAAAATGAATCCATTTTGAAAGATAAAATTTTAAAAAAATTAAAATGGGGGTATTACTATTCATAAGGGCTAATTCATAATAATATTATAATAATATCTCGTTTTGTGAAACTTGGTTTTGCATACTACACACGCTATCAAAGAAGGTCCCGATTGTGTGTAATGCAAGCCAAGTCAAGGTTGAGTGTAGTGAAAGCTACGTTTGGTGTTTCATATAGAATAATCAAAACTTATTTCATATATAGATAAAAAAAATCAATACTTAATGTTGCATAGAATAATTTCTACCAAACGAACTTGAATTTGTGTGTAACACGAGTCAAGTATAGTGTAGCGTATACTGCAAGCTAATACGGTGTTGTGTATAGTACAAGATAATCTTGGAGTAGTGTATAATAGAAGACATCAAAGAAATTAAAAATAATATATCTTATAAAATCTCGGGGTGTTACATTCTACCCCCCTTAGAATGAATTTCGCCCTCGAAATTCATTATCGTTATAAATGGTTTACTACATGAAATTTTCAATCATAGAAACCCGCATCGTAAAGAATAATACTGAAACTTCATTTTAGAAAGGGAATTTAGAATCATAACAATCACCCAAAGTAACTCAGCACTGGGTTTCCACATAGAACAACATGGATAAAAATATGGATATGGAAGAGAAATATAACCATCAGCTTTTGAGGAAGAGTGGTAGAGAACTTGGATATGAAAAATCCAAAAATCACAAAGCCATAAATTTGTGATGATTTAAGTTACCATATAATTCATCAGATATAAGGGAACTAGGACAACATTTTTTGTTTTCAAGATCATTTCCATATAGTTAAAGAAATTGGAATTAGAAGAAATGGTTTCAAGATTTTAGTACAAACACACCGTTGGTCATTCCTTGTACAATTTCCACTTCATCTCCTAAATAAATGAATTTGAATTTTTCATTCGTGAAGTGTTAACAGATCATTTGATATAATGACGGGTCATTCCATCTGTCTCATACAAAAGGATAGAGAAATTTATCAAAAATACATAAGTACGTCTATGGTGAGATTAATCATATATGGTTCCTAAAATGGACTTATACTTCAAATATCATACTGCATAATATAATAAAACTAGTTTCTACTAACAAGGCACTACTTGTAGGCTTGTAGTCAGCGATAAAGGCCTGTCGCACTTCAGTTGTGGGTTCGATTCCAACAGCCTGGTCCAACGAGATGGGTTGTCGCCCATCCTGCAGGTTGTCCTTTTCCTAAAACTACATTATTATAACATTCCATAAATAATATCGAAAAAAGTTCTAGCCTTAAACAATAATGACTTCTGTCCAACATAATCCATTCCAATATTTAGGCCTATCCAAAACACTTCTATCCAAGCTCATAGTATAAAGAAAACAATTACTATAAATTCCATCTTCCAAACATGTGAATACCATCATTTATCCCCCATATATCATACGATATATCTTGTTGGTCAAATTACAAACATGTTAATAACTTAATAATGTATTCTCTTAAAAAATGAATACCCATTAACTCTTAGTGAAAACATGAATTCTATCAAAATTTAACGCTTTCCACATACTAATATCCCAAAATTTCTATATACTCAAACCATGATATAACTTTGTACTTATATTAGTCACGAGCTAATTTCATTTTTTCTTTATCGCTTCATTATGCGCATATCATATTCTGTCCAAAAATATTTAAATAACTTTTCATGGTTACCGGTACCATAAAATTATTGAAAACCAATACATAGATATTCCAAAATTCCACGATTCCATAAATGAGATTCCATGATACTATTTTGAAATCCCATTACATAAACACTTAATCATTTCACAACATCATTTTCATACTCAACATCACAAATAGTGATCACATGTGACTTCATTTTATCCTTTTCCTTAAGTGGTTGCTCATGTTGATCATTATTAACCCTTGGATTAGGGCATTGATAATAATAATGCCACATTTCTTTGCACTTGAAGCATTGAAGTATTGGTGGTGCATTCTCTACAGTATTTTCTTTATTCACATCATTAGCAATCCTTTTTCCATAACATCGACACTCAGCTACTAGATGAACTTCTTTTCCACTTAAAACATTTTCTAGACCCTTTAATACAATCTTCACCATGCTTCTTTTCGCACTTTGAGCATAAAGAAACATTCATCTTCTTTTCACCATTATTATGAGATTTCTCCTTGAACTTTGTCTTTCTTTTATTTTCAAAACCATGAGATGGATATGTAACAAAACATCCTTTTCTACATTGATATCACAACTCACAAATTTCTTCATAGCTATTGAGGTCTCTTATAGCTAATACCCTTCGAAGACTTCGTTTTAAGATGCTAAAGAATTGATCAACTTTTCTTTCTGGTTGGATGATAATGCCAGATGCATACCTTGCAAGCCTTGTAAAATTCGCTTCATATATACCAACAGATTCATCATCCTTTTTCTTAAGCTCAAGGAAATTTTTCCTTCTTTGTTAGAAGAATATGAGGGAATTACTTATTAAAAAATATGTTCTTGAACTCATCCCATTCCATAGATTCGATATCATCTCGGGGCCTCGTATTCTTAATTAGATTCCACCATTGATCTGCTTCACCTTCTATATAGTAAATAGCCAGAATGACATTTTCATGTTATGAAAATCAATGTATGGAAAATATATTTTCAATGGTACTGATCCATTTTTCAGAATCAAGTGGATTAGAAGACCCACTGAAAGAAGGTGGATGCTGCCTCATGAAAGACTCAATAGAATATTGTTCCATTCTCTGCTCATTTGGAAGTCCAGAATGACTAAAAGCTTGTGTAAGTATAACAATAAGTTTTTGCACTCCATATCCCATAACATTGGGTTTTTCAGGGGGACAATCATTGCATTGTCTGTTACATTGATCAACATGGTTCCTTCGGGTTCTATCAATCGTCTAAAAACCAAAAAGAATAGTGTGAGATGAAAAAATCATGCTAGGGAAAACAACATAATAATGTGCGAGTACCTTCAATATATAAAATATTAGGGTTAATTCAATGATTTTTTCTGTAATTCTAGGACTATAACCTATACAGATACATAACATTAGGGACATCCATAGACATACCATAGAAATATTTCTAGGGATCTCACTAATGTTTTTGAATCATAGTTTCCAATGGATATCTAAACCTTTCTTCTGACACCAACTATAGAGACCCAAAGCTTAACCTACATGGACATTACAATAATTTTGCGGAATAATTAATACATAACAAAAACAAACACACAATGACCTTAATAGTTTAGTGTCTTTGGTAACTCCTAACATAATCTTCTAATCATGGTGAAAGATCTTCAACATCTCCCATAAAGATCTTCCCCTTTTGTTTTCTTACCTAAAACCTTTCATTATATCCTGAGATAAAAGAAAACATATAAAGGGTGATCTCAAATTCTCAGTAAGGGTATGCTTGGAGAAAATTAAACAAACCATATACATTTGAACTTCAAAACATGAACATAAAGTTGACACATTAAAATCATGAGTTGTGAAATAAATCTTGGAAGAATGTAAGGCATAGGTCATAAAGGAACATTAATCCTGGTAAAATAGCATGTGAATAAAACATTTAATTGTGGAAAACCATTAAGCACATGATATTATTTTCATAGTAGCCATGGCTTTGTTGCGAAGACCATCTTCGTGGACAAGGTACCTTTCAGAATCGAGTTCACTCCTCATTGAAGTCCTGCATCACTAAACCGGATTAACTTGCCATTTCATCCATGTCTATCTCATGAGATATAAATCTTTAACCAATAAATTGGAGGGAGATATAGGTCCCACCCATCTCATAATGAAATCATTTTTACTTGTGCCACAAAATGAACATAAATCATTAATCATTACCCAAAGTATAAAATGGTTTTCATAAACATCATCCCATCATAACATGATCCATACAAAAAATGGATATTATTTCCTCATAAAAAACGTGAAACAATGTAAATAATATAGAAATTATACTTGAAACATAAACATATAAAATAATGTCATCTTAGATGGAAAATGGTTTTGATAAAACACTTGAAATAAATTCTTGAGGAAAATATCCTTTCTTCTTCAAGATCATTTTATTTACACAAAATGCCTTGCTTATTTTAAAAGAAAATGATTTTTTTGAAAATAGTAAAGAAATATTGTAGATTAATATTCATGGAAATAAGGTGTTATAAAATAGTAAATGTCCATCCATTCTGTATAAGTTAAAAAAACATTCTTCTCCTACTTTTTTCCAGAATAGTCAAAAAGTACCTCGTATGGTAAACAAAATAAAGATTCCTTCCATACGGTGAGGTTAAAGTAAGAAAAAGTGTAAAAATGACATTAAACAAACATGGAAAAAATGTAATGAAATCATTTTGAGAAAATATGGATATGGAAAATATCCTATCCCCAGTAAATACTTACTAATAAACAATCTCAGATATGAATGAGACTGGAATAATTATCTATTACCTTATGTTCAATTTCATCCGTATGTGTCCGACACTCCTATATAGTGGGATTAAACATATTATTAACTTGTAACAGAACCATAATAATATTTATGATATCATATATGATTTATTTACGACTTTATATTATCCATTCATTTTTCAAATCCTTGTTAATGCAGCATTTTGGGTAAAATCGTTTCATTTATCATCCGTGCTTTGACTTGTAATTGTTAATATGATTACTTGGATCATTATTACATAATTACAGAATATAAAAAATTATTTATATATAAAATATATTCATAATATACATATATATATATTATATCGACAAACTGAATGAAATACACCGTTCATGGAGTCGGTAGGCCATACGTACATATGAACATTGTTTTTCGTTTCCTTATTTAATTTAATGAAATTAAGTAGAGGAAATACATATAAATATATACATAAATGAAGTCGAATAATTATGTCATATATTTCAGGATTACTTATTATATATACTTTATAATCATTCTTGAATTGTTAACATGGAAAATGAATCTCATCGCGTCATGTAGACGATAATCCGTACGTACGCACGAGCGATGACATCGTTCCCATATTTATTGAATGGAATTTGAGTGGATTATATAATATCTTAGAATAATTATGATGTTATAATAATCATATATAGTTATTCTTTACACCATTATACCCATCCAAGTAAATAAGAGGATGTATAAGAAGAAAGAAACTTGAAGGAGTCGGTAGAAGAGATTACCTCTTCCACGACGCACCTCTTTTAATCTTCTTATTAGGGCACTAGAGTTGGTATTTTAAGAAGAAAAGAACCTCTATGATATAACTAGGGAGGTTTAGAAGAGGAATAGGCAGGGTTTGGCCGATCTTAAAGGCTCAAAATGGTGTTAAGAGAAGAGGGAAGGGGTGCCCTTTTTATAAGGGAGGAGAGGGGCACCTTTTGATTAATTTAAAATATTATTTTATAATAATGTCATATTAGGTTTATAATAGCTCCAAATTGATTTATCTCGAAGATAAAGTGGGTATGGGTCTAAATCCTTTCAACCAATAGGTTTCACACAAGTTTAGATTATTATTTTTACCTTATCATTTAAATTTAACTCTAAGTTAAATAATTTAACTTTTATCGTGTCTTCTTGTTTTCTTACACTATATAGTTAATAATCATACTATAACAAGACAAAGGAACCACAAGTTGTTCATTATTAATATATAATACCTTATCTAAGTCATTTGGACGAACCTTAGATTTTTAGTAACATAATAACAAATAATGATATAATATTTGTTTTAAAAACTATTTTATGTCAATTTTGACAATATTTGGTAATTAATTTTTGTGAAAATTATAAAAACATTATTAGTTCTAAAAAAGTAATTTTAATCAATAATAACATGTCATAGTTACCTATAAATGTATATTAATTCATAAAAAGTCTCAAATAACATTTATTGTGGGTATTTATAACATTAATTATGTTAATATTTCATTAATAAGGTAATTACTACATCATCATTGTGTCATAAATAAATTAAATTATTTAATGTTCTAAAATTGTAAATAAAATACCATTATGTAGGAAATATCATTATCATTCTAATGAATATTTATAGTCGAATTTATCTTACGTATAACCGTATATAAAAAAAAATTAGTTATTAAACTTTGATTTTAACTATTTTAACTCTTCTTTAAATAAAATAATAATAAGTGTCCTAATCTAATAAAAGTGGACCTAAAGGGTAATATATTATTCCTAAGGTTCTTTTTGGTTGAATTAAACTGATCCAATAGAATTATTAAATGTGTTAGGGTAATAATAATATCTTTTTTACCCTTAATTTCCCTATTTACTTTTAATCGTGGTAAATAAACGTAAAAAGATACTATTCACCAAAAATTATTTTTATCTTATTGAACCACATCTTACTACTTGATATTAACTGTGTCTCTTAGATTTTCGAAATTCCACTCACAGAAGCGGTAATATTATGTTTTATGTAAATTTTCAATTTTTCCTATGAGGTGGGTAAAAGATGGTGAAAAGTTCAATAAAATTTTGATATATCTAAAATTATTATACAATGACTCAAATGAATTACATTGAACATATATAGGTGTTATGTATCAGTTTTTGACATAAAATAAATTTATATAAAATAAAAAATTATTTAAATAAAAAGTCAGTTTTTAAATAGTAACCTAGTGTTTTCACTATTCATCAAAAATTGAATGCTTTCAGAAAAATACCAAAAATTCACCCTCAGATAATTTCAATATTCCGAATCCAAAAATGAAGCCCATTTTGAACGATAAAATTTATAAAATTTCAAAAAGTGGGTTTTTCTATTCATAACGGCTAGTTCATAATAATATTGTAATAATATCTCGTTTAGTGAAACCTAGTATTGCGTACAAGACATGTTATCGAAGAAGGTCTTGATTGCGTGTAATGCAAGCCAAGTCAGAGCTACGTGTAGTGAAATCTCCATTTGTTGTTGCCTATAACATAGTCAAAACTTATTTCATTTATAATTTAAACAAAATCTATACTTAATGTTGTGTATAATAATTTCCACAAAACATACTTGAATTTGTGTGTAACACGAGCCAAGAATAGTGTTGCGTATACTGCAAGCTAATTTTGTGTTACATATAGTACAAGATAATATTATTTTATTGTATAATAGATTACATCAAATAAATTAAAAATAATATATCTCATTATATCTCGGGGTATTACAATACCATTGATTATGACATTGTTGATGAGAGTCTATGACAATAACAAGTTTCATGGAGGGAGTTATAACATAATGATAATTTCCTAGGAGCATCGAGTTGAATACTAAAATAGGAAGTTTTCTTGAGGCCCTCTGGAGGATAAACATCCTTCCATATAATATTTAGTTTCTTCTTTTGATTAATATATTCTTGTTATGATCAATATGTTCTTATTATACGTGTTTAGTGTTTTTTGGGTGTCATATTTTATATTCTTATACTCTTACCTCTATGGGATATACCTACTTGTGTAATGTCTTATATAGATGGCATGCCATTTGGATGTATCATTGGAGTGAAGAATCTAGTGGATTATAGCTTGTGAAAGATAAACCATGGAGTTTTCAAGGTGGTTCCATTTTATAATATTCCCTGCCATTTTATTTGGTTACACTATCTATAGTTTTTTGTTGGGCTTTTGTTTGGACCCTTTATCGCATTAAGTAATTTATTCTTATACTATGATTACGAGTTTATTGTTTTATTCATGAGTGGGTTTCAGTTTTATTACATATCATCAATGTATGTTCATGGATATTTTTGTGTGTGTGTGTGTCTGTGTAGGTACATTAGGATAATGCCTTCCATGTGTGTGATATGCTTAATTCGAACTGGTCACGAGCCCATGGCCTATCGCGGGAAAGCTTAGGGTATTAATGGTTTGGATCCAATAGGTTTGAGTTAGGAAATGATGTGTAGAATCAAAAGAGTTTTCATGTGTCAAGAAATAAGGATAAAAGGATCCCCTTATATTATAGGGGATGTGAACTCTTGGAATTTCTAAAAATATAAAATTAATATAAAAAATTATTTAATTCTTAATGGCTTCGATGTTATTTATTTCAATAATATGATGAATATTTTTTATTTCCACTAATCTAATAAATTTTATGCACTTTTTTATTATATTTTTACCCCAATATTATTGTTTTAACCCCTTTCTATCCTCTTTAATGAATATCCTGACATTATGGATTTTTCTTATTTGACGGTCTATATATTTACTATAAAATGACATAAGTCCCCTAAATGGACCACGAATAATATTTCCACCAATTTCCAAATGATACGAGGGATTTGTATATTTATAAGAATTTTATATCATATAATAAATTTTTATTTATTGTAAATTATACACACAATCACTTTTTATTTCTTTTTATTACATTGAATTTAGTTATTCAATACAAGCTTCTTACAGGCTTGACATTTAATTATATAAATTACTATAATGGTAATACTATCATCCAAGAGGACCCAAAAAGTCATAAATCATAAAAATGGATGATTAGAATATAGATAAAACAATATAATAATATATATGGAAGTTTTTTCATCCTTTTTAGATCCTTATCATTTTATCTGTAAGATAAATTACTCGATTTACTCTTTAACATGGTAATAAAACAAACTATAGATGTTATTTATACTATCCTAAAACAAAAGGGATATATGTACAAATTTTTTACCCAATGATTCCAAATCTCGAATCAATTTTTCAAAATTCAAAAAACAAAATAAGATGAATGTGCATTAATATTAAACAGAAAAAACGTTGAATATAATATTTTTATTTAAAATTCCCATTTAAATATAAAATGATATTATACTAAATTCAAATATAAAATCCATTATAAAAACCCTAAATAGATTATTTAATGTACTTGTTAATCAATAAAAAATTATTACTAATCCATGGAATGACTTTAATTTTTAAATACATTAAATAAAATAATTTTTCCAATAAAAACATTATTTTTCACAATTCCTTCAAATTTAAATATTTTTAGAAAATTCTAAAAATTTCTTCCCATAATTTTTATTTTAAATTATGGATTTAAAAATATAAGTGATTTTTTCAAATTAATATTCTATAATATGGACATTAAACATTTAAATAAAATATTATAACATGTTTAACCATTTCAATTATTTTATAATTAATTAATTTTTTTATATTATATATAACTACAAAATTCCAGAAAAGAAATAAATATTAAAATTACTTATTCTATCATTAAGAAGTTTGTATCATTTTTCCCCCATTTAATTAAATTACCTCCTTCTAATTTTGATCTCGAGCTCGTTAACAATAGTTGGACTATGTAAAATACCATTATTTAAATCCTGCATCACAGAAAGTACTCATAAAACTACCACTTCCAATGAGAGAAAATTGAATTATGGATGTCATTTGGGAATACAAAAATTATGTTTCTAAATTTAATAACATTAGTGGGTAGTGAAAACATATATATTGAAGATAAATCCAACTCCTAGGGACTGGTAGATATTGATAAATAATATGGTCATTAGAAAGTTAACCACTAAAAAATCATAAATCTGCTATTGGTTAAAAAGACATTGATTTAATGATAATAAATATAAAGTGTTAATGTTTTGGTTTCAAAATAATATTCCTAAATTTGATATTTAATTTAAATCCATTGGTTGAAACATAATAAAATATACATATGTGACCTGAATATTTTTATATTTCATCAATTTCCACAAAAAACAAAATTTTCCCAAAATGATGATCATTCATGATGTATTTTTCATCAATAAATCACTAAATTCAACATATAATGGATATTTCTATAAAAAAATAACAACTATTTAATCTTTATTTCCATTTAAATAGACCAAAACCCAAATTTTTAAGAAATGAGACAATAATTTTCCAAATAGATTAAACCATTATTTGATGAATAACTATATAAATCATTAAAAATCCAAACTAATCACCAAATTTCAAAATAGATCATTCAAAAATTAACTATCTTTAAAATTCTAGAAAAATTATATTGAATAAAATTCGATCTCAAAAATCTAAATGAGTTGATCATAAAAGATTTTTCCCTAAATTACATTAGTTACTCTTGAAGTCTTATAAAAAACATTAATTCAAAAAACTTATATATCCATGATATAATAATCATTTCAATAAATAACATGGAACAACATACTAAACATTAAAATCATATTTTATTTAAAAATATAATTCAACCTTTAGTCTTTATATTAATCCCACCGTACTCAATTTCCATTAATCAAATAATTTTCCCCATTATATAGTGATATTGTTTTAAACATACATTAATCACTTAATCACAAAATAATTTTCCAACCGTAATTGTAATATATATGATAAATCATATGTTCCAAAAATTAACTTATTCATTATTTGTAATATCATTAAATAGAAAAGGAAAATTCATACCAACCCGAATGTTAAGTAATCATATTATCGGCACAAAACCCTTGTCACCTTTAAGTCGTGGGTTCAGGCTATGTGACCTTACCATATGCGATGGGTTGTTCTCAAACCTATATTTTGTCATTATTATAAAAATAAATTCATATAATTTATATAATTTTTTCTTTAATGTGATTAAATTATCAAAATAAATTTTCTATTTAAAATATTAATGACTATTTTAAACCTCAATGGTTATCTCGTACCATTCATTTATTATCCCAATATGCAATAATCCGTCATTAACTAAAATGTAAATGTCTTCAGAAAAAAATACAACTAGTCACTATGAAATTACATAACGTAAACAATAAAAATTGTTATCAAAAACATTGAAATTGTTATCATCTATAAATTATAAACCCGTGAGGATATTCATTATAATTCAGATAACCTCATAAGAAAAATTCCTAATCTCCAATTTTTCCTAAATGATCCTTTGATACCAACTGTAAGGATTAGACCTTAGGATTTACATTTTATAGTTTTTTTAGATTAGAATTAAAAATATTATAATTATGGGGAAAATTTATATTTATATTTGATAACAATTAAGAAAAACACTTTCATATTATACCCATTAATTACATATTGACACTTATACGATATATCCAATTGTCAAAAAAACGTTTGGAATAAAAAATTGTTAATTTTCATGATAAATAATGAAAATTTTAATCTTTAACACATCCATGTACTCACTATTCCATAAATTCTATAAAAACTTATTCACAGATGAGGTATGGAACAAAAAAATAGAAAGAGACATAAAAAATTAGATATCAATTCGTCATGTGGAAAAATTAAAACCCATGTATTAGATACCTTTTTCCTAAATAAACCTTAAAAATGTGAATTAAAATTTTCAAATCATAAATACCCATTTATTACTCAAAAAAATTCTTTAAAACCATCTTAATAAAATAAATACCATTTTTTGGCAATAAATAGAATTGTTTTCAAAAAACACTTTCAAAATCCCTTGCACTTGGAATTACCATAATACCAAAATCCAATATAAATCTCTTGAAAACCAAATAATTAATTAATGAATTTGATATTTTTATAAATCTCACACTTTGTATAATCTATACCAATAATAAATGTTTTTTAGGACTTATAATTGCGTTAAACCCTTTATATAAGCTGTATTAGCATCACTTGTATTTCATGATCTGTAACAGGGATCAAACCATCATATAAGATATATCGATCTCTCTTGTGAGGTATATTTTATATCATCCCATCATATAAGTTGAATTAGGCTCACAAATTTTTTATATAATCCTCATGTAGAATATCCTGAAAAAATCATTTTATGATTTCACCATTATTCATAAAATGACATGAGAAACTCTTTAAATCCAAAATAAAAACTCCTTTTGATATGAAAATAAAATTTTATTTTAAACATGATTTTATATAATAAAAATCCTATGCACATAATAAGGGATGAAATATAATTTAAAATAAAAATATAAACATATAATAGGAATATAAAATATATTAGGCGTCATGATGGCGGGAAAATTCTATCATTCCACATAATGTAAGAAAACATTCATTACATGTTTTTTTCCATAAATGTAACAATATAACATTATTGAAAATAAAAAAAATACTATTCAAACAATTTTTTTGGAAATTATAAAATATTAAAATAAATTAATATGAAAAATTATAGTACAGTATTTAAAAAGGTAATTTTTTTATAAAACATGCATATGGAGAAAATGAGTGTTTTATAGGAAACATCCAAAAGATAATTTTAGAAAAAAATTCCCTTACCCTGAGTATAAATCACCACATAAATTCATTTTAAAAAATAACATTCAAACGATACATTTTTTGGTATATTATTTCTTTTATAGAACTTATTACCATGTTTTAAGAATTACAAAATTATTTATGTTAATATTGGATGTTTTGACTGCATTCCGTTTATATGTCCTAAATGATTTAGTTATAATGACTATATTAAAAAATTTCACTAATCCTCCATATTTAGATAAATATTCAAGAAATAATTTTCATTTTATAAATCAATTATAATTTAATTTCAATCGTTACAAATGTTTATGAAAAATGAACTATGTTATAATCATGGAGACGGTAGGTCATACCTAAAGCTGAGAAACATTTCCATTTTTCAATGATCATTTTAGAAATAAGGAAATTATGTTTTATCATTATTGAAGAATAAAAATATATTAAATTTCATATTTCATCATCAAATATACACACATATATATCATCATTGTTATATGGTTATGAAAAACAAATCACATAACCTCTTAGATGTGGTAGTCCACACATAAACACGAATGACATTATAAATTTTTAGTGAATGAAGTAGAACCAACATAAATAATAAATTAAATTTTCTAATTGATAAATATTTAATTAATATATAAGTGAACATTAATTTCATCATTATAATCAGTACTGAGTGATGGTGATGGAAAACTAATTACACTAGTTCATGAGGCGGTAGTCTATCATACACACAAACAATGAATTATTATCCCATTTGATGGAATCAAAGATATATTTATGCTATTAATCTAACATAATATCATATCTTTATATTTATGAAATTTTCAATTATAACTTCTCTTGTTTTAATATGATATGATGCATGTGAAATAAGGGAATAAACTACAACATGTAGATTAAAACTCTACATCTTCTTTAAAAAATGAAATTTTCTTAATACCTTTTGACTATTAGGATTGGAATTATAACTAAAACTAGTCTTATAGAATTATTAAAGGTATTCTAATATTTTAATTTTGGTTTTTATTTTATTATGTAAATGAATTATTATGTATTATGAAATGACGAGAAGATGTTCTCTTTATAGAGAAGGGAGGTAAACACTTAGAAGTTATTAAAATACAAACATAATATAAATTGTTATTTAATTCAACATCAATATAACGTGAGTTATATTGAATATGCGATGAATATTTTTCTTAATCCACTCATTACATAAATTTTTTGCATTTTTTATGATACTTATAGAATTACCATTTGGTTTAACCCCTTACTAACCCCTTTAATTATTACCATGAGATTATGGATTTTTACTGTTTAATGGTCAATATAGTAAGTATAAACTGAAAAACTAACAAAAAATGGACCATGGTTGGTATTTTATACCTTATCCTAATGATACTGATGAAACTATAATTTTTAGTAATATTATATCATTAAATAAAATGTTATATACAATAAAATATGCATAATTTCAATTTTTAGAAAAAAAACATTACAATGAAATTATTAATATAAAAGAAACATACAAAATATGAAAAAAAATATTTAACTAAATCTCTAAAATATAATTTTAATTTATAAAATTCATTAATAAAACTATTTATATAATATATTATTTATTTTAACTATAATGGATTAGACCCTCGTGGTCCATTACTTTGTCAAATTCTGGTGCTTGGGGTGACATGGACGCTATGGGTGAGTCAGGAGTGCATTAGTGTCTGTGGTGTGGAGTCACTATGGGGTCACCTATTAGTGCCACTGATTAGTCTCACCAATCGGTCTTTCACCTATTAGTGTCATCCCCAAACATTGCGACTGTGGAGTGTTAGGGTGCATTCCCCTAGTTTTCCAATAATTCCACACATAAGTTTTATTACACATTTTAAAGTATATTATGGTCTTTTATACCTATCAATGGTATCTTAAATCCTATTATGCTGGAAAGACCCCATATCTCATCCCTTTTCCACATTTTACAACTTACATTTTTTTTATTTTGGCCCATGTTACACATTTTTATACATTTAAAGGAAATCTATTAACTCGCAGCCATTATATCCACCATATCCGAGAATATTATTAAATCCCAATAATGTCTAACATGTGAAACCTCCCAGTTGAATGGTCAAAACACGTTTCTATTTTTAAGAACTTTGATATTGAATATTCCATAACTCTATGATCATGTATTTTATCTCTCGAGTTTCCTTTCCTTGGTATTTTTGGAGTCCCTCTCTCAGAGTTGAAATGTGCGCTCCTGGTGGATCCTTTCCTACTCACTCATAGAGTCCGTGGAGTTATTTTTCTGCATGCCGGGCATACCCAGTTCTTGGTGACCAGATAAAAACATCGATACTTGATCTTCCAGTTAGAGGTTCTTCCTTTGTCTCTCTTTACCGTGCATCATGTGTGGTGGGTATAATGATGTTCTTTCAAGACATAGAGGAAATCAAATTTACTGAAGGTAATAAATGAACTGTTAAATAATGAATGGGTGGGAATTATTTTGTTGTTGTGTTATTCCTTTTTGTTAGGTTGTGAATTGTATGGGCCTTAGTCCACTATGAAGCAAGACCATTAGCGCTCCTTCCTTGCGAACTAATGATCCTCAGGTTTTTTGAATAATCCGAGGATTGAATGGATGTAACATAGAAACTAGTTAATCACGTCAACTTAGTTGACTAAATGGGTTTCCAAGGAATAAGAATCATTGTCTGACCATACCGGTTAATCTAATAGATATAAGTAGCTTGTTGAATTATGCAGATAAATTTGAAGAACAACCCTTCCTTATTCTGATGATGTTTGTGGTGGCCCTGTTTGATTTCATGTGGGGCAATGTGGATGGGGATGGGATCCACTGTTGTTTAGTTTTCTGTTAGTGGATTTGAGGCCGTGTGGGTCCATATGATTGGCCTTGTGTACTTCTAGGGATCTAACTAATTCCTTATATGTTTGTGACATTAACATAGAACTGTGTGTGAAAGCTTAAAATAACTCTTGGATACTTTGTTTCTTTTTATTCACCTATGGTTATGACTGGTTATCTACCTGGTAGTTAAGAATTATTATAAATGAAAATAACTTGAACATGATTACAATAATGGGTATAATGGGGGATTTTTTATCCAAAAATGGGTTGTGATCTGGTTGTGATAGTTTTGTTGTGCATGTAGGGATAATAACGGAGGTGGTTGTTCTTTGGAAGCCTTGGGTTGGGATGAGTGTTTGACTAACTATATATAAAAATTTTATTTTTGTCATTATTATACACACCCCAACCATGTTGATAACTTCATTCCTAATACCATCATAAAGGGGAGGGTGTTTTTTCCAACATTCTTATGAGTGGGCAGTTATTAGCTCCATTATGCTCCCTCTCTCAGGTAGAGCAAGATTCCTTGGGGAGGCTGTTATGGTTTAAAATTCATTATGGCCCAAGAATCATTGGGAAGGGTGTGTTGTGGGGGTTGACCTAGGTGGTTGTAGGAACCTTTTTTTTTCAAGTTTCCTAGAGATGATTCCCAGGTGTCTTCAGGTGTGGTAGTGGATGTTCGGCCATAGGTGTTTTCAGGTGTGGTAGGGGTTGTTGTGGCCTTGGTGTTTGTGGTCGGTGATGTGTGTGGTTGTGCTGGCCTAGGTGGCTGCGGGTGAGATGAATGGTTTTGATATCCCATAAGGTTTTCATTGGGGCAGCAGTGGGACTGTAGTGAAACTTATGGGGGAGGTCTGACGTGTAGGGTGTCCTAATTAACTAGTGGGAATGTGGTGCGGGGTACCGAAATATCAATGTGATATTACTATTACATTACCTAACACGCATTATTTGGGGAGTGTGCCTTGGTTTGGATGGGTATATATTTTTCTTTGTTGGGTGTTTTGGTTACCTCTACATTCTCACGGGGCATTAGAATGGCTCTCCACTGGTGCATGAGAGAATTTGGTTTTATCTACTGAGTACACCGACATTCTCACCATATGTATATAAATTGCCTTCTGATTTCTAGGAGGACTTTGAGGACCATGTGGGACCTTACTAGCACGGGCATTGGGAGGTTTCCTTTGTTGCCTTTTTTTGGTAATTCCCTTGGTATTATTATTTTACATGTATCAGTTTAGTTTTTGGACATATATGTGAAAAAGGATTTTTGGATTTATTTTAACAATCTGTTTTGGGAGATGTTTTAGATATTACATCATCTCTATCCATATTTTTCTATAAAAAGGTTAATTCCTTCAATATTTCATTTGATTATATATCATTGTTTCTAGTCGCCACTCCCGGGCCTATTGAAGGTGGGACTCTAGGGGACATTATCTATCCTTCAACTTGAAGAAGGAAGGGACTGGCAGTTTTTTGTCTCTTCCCTCATCATGGGGAAGGTGGGTCATGACAGAATGGTATTAGAGGAGATGATTGAGAGACGAGATGTAGTCCAGGGTTAGGAACAATGAGGATTGAATGGGATGGTAGGTTAACAATGTTCTGAAATCATAGAGTGTGAAATAGGCCAGGTAAGACCAGCTTCAACACCATATTTTAGACCCCCCTATGGTCTGATGCAAGGACTCTGGGCCAACAGAACGACCAGTTGAGGCTACACTAGTTGCAAGGTAAAGACCCTAGTAATGTTACATGCATCATAATTACTTGTTTTTTTGTTTATCTTGGAAAATATGGGAATTTAAAATAAATAAAATGTATAGGAAAATTTTAAAAGGAATCTTATACACTACTAAGGCATTGGAATTCCTTGTTTACCTTGTCATTATGGCACCTAGATGAAGTCATGAGTAGTGTGGGTGATCAAGGCCCAGGAGGCTGATCTAGTCGATTAGAAGAGAATTGACCGAAAGGAATATGATTGAAATTTTTAATAAGACTCTACATTCTGTCCATTGGCGGATCCTTGGAAAGTATGAGGGCAATGTTTCTGACTTGGAGACAAATGGCTAGATTGAGGAGTTGGAGATCACCTTTAGCGCGATCCATGCTTCAGATGAGTATTGGGTTCATTTGGTAGTCAATCAGATGAGGGGAGAAGCATTTCAGTGGTGGATACTCTGCCTCAGAGAG
The DNA here is from genome assembly GCA_963277665.1 of Viscum album. Classification (NCBI taxonomy): domain Eukaryota; kingdom Viridiplantae; phylum Streptophyta; class Magnoliopsida; order Santalales; family Viscaceae; genus Viscum; species Viscum album. The sequence goes on along the minus strand of OY728133.1, from coordinate 259,290,140 downwards.
AGTTTGGGGAATGAGGTTTTGTGGGATGATGTCAATAAGGTGTTATGGGTTGAATTCATGTATTCTATGATGATGGTGGAGAGGATGAAGGCATTACGATCCCTCCAACAGGGGGTACGTTGTTAAGGTAGTTAAAGATTAGGTTCAAGGATATACTTTTTCTCATTCAGTATCTCTTCCCAGATGAGAAATTGCATGCAACACACTTAGAGGGGGAAATCCGACCTTCCCTATAGTACGTTGTTACTCCCTTTACACTACCAATGTACATAGAGGTTCAGAAGAAGGATGATGTGGTAGTGAGGATGAACAAGATGGGAGGTGTTCCGAGAGAGGGGAGACAATTGATATCATTGAAGGAGATGGCTATTAGTATCAGGCTTCTATCCTCAGGACCTTCCAGGTTTTGGTCGACATGGAGAAGGCCTGAGCAGTTTTAGTATCGATCTCTTGGTCCTCTCCCTTTACCTAAGGGCCTATAATGATGATTCTTTATCTGTGGTATCCATGTGATCCTTCAAAATCAGTGCCTAAACCGAGTAAAATACATTGGAGGTGGGTAGGATGAACTCCTACCTCAGCAACAGTAGTTTCAATCCAGGCCTTTTCATTAGCATTAGTAAGGACATCGAGATCCGGCTCCACCAAGGGTGGATGATGCAAGAGGAGGACAACCTCAGGGCACTCCTTAGGGACCACAGCTAGGTAATGGTTAAGGAGGCAGCTGACAAACGAGGGGTAATAGAGATGGGCATGGGCAATTGCACGTTGTGAAGGCAGCTGTTTCAGTTGGGCATGTGGTCATTCGAGGTATGATCATCTTGTTTAGAACTCTTGAATTTTCGTTTTTTTGATTTTGGATATTTTCACTCATTTTATTCACCCTGTACGACCCATTCCATGGGCCTAGACGTAGAGATACTCTCCATTCCCTGAGTTTTGAGTACACTGGTTAGAGATCGGACCACCCTGTTTGATGTTTACTGGGGATGTAGATAGATGTTGGGGCCACAAACGTCTATTGGGGACAATCTGTTTCTATAGATTCAACCATATAATGTAATTTTAGGCATCAAATGGTTGTTCTTGGTGTGTTCCGTTATCAAATATCTTCAGATAAGGGTACCTTATTCAGATATGGGTAGTAAGAGTGTAACATTAATTGGTGACTAGGGTTTCTAGGACGGCAGCCGGCGAGTAGAGCCCCTTCTTTTCTTGTTAGCCATATTTTCAGTGGAGTTGGCAGACTCAGAGATGGTGGATATTCAGGGTGTTGTCAATGAGTTCATGGACATATTTCTTGAACTGTTTGTGACTATACCCCCTAGACACAATGTTGAGTTTAGGATAGATGATTAACACGACGCCCATTAGATTTTGAGGGATACCTATCAAATGATGGCTTCAGAGTTGCGGGAGTTCTAGATCTAGGTTTATGACCAGATGAAGAAGGGTTTTATCCGATCGAGTACATCACTATGGGGTGCTCCAGTCTTGTTTGCGAAGAAGATAGATGGTGGTCTGAAGCTGTGTATATAATACCTAAGGCTAAATCAGGTGCCAATCATGAACTATTACCCCATCCTGAGGATCAAAGAACTTTTTGACTAGTTGAAGGGAGCGGGTTGGTTCTTTAAGATTTACCTGTTGTCAGGAAATCACCAATTGAGGGTTAGGAGGGTGACATCATGAATACTACTTTTCGGTGTAGATATGGGAACATTGAGTTGGTTTTCATATCGTTCAGCATTACGAACGTAGAAACCATGTTTATGGGGCTCATGAACTCCATCTTCCCTGAATATTTGGACCTATCCGTAGTCTTTTTTTTAAAGACATTCTAAAATAATCACGATAAGAAGAGGATCACACCGAGAACCCGAGTATGGGTTTTGAAGTCCTCTAAAAAACCAGGTATGTTGGTGGATGTGTGATTTAATGTTCTAGACATGATAGGTGCACTTCCATGGGCCTACGGTGTCGCATAAGGGAATAAAAGTGGACCCATCGAAGGTCATAGTAGTTTTTTCTTGGGAAGAACCCACGAACATGGTATAGGTTCCTAGTTTTCCGAGACAAGATGGTTACTAATGGGGGGTTTTTCCTATATTATTTCGAGTTGTAGCACCTTGGATAGCCTTGACCAAGAAAGGCCAAGCATTCATTTGGAGTGAGTAGTACCATACATATTTCAGTTATCTGAAAGGGAATATGGTTAGTTACCCAGTGCTAAGGTTGCAAGAGGAAGGGGTAACGTGTGAAGTGTTTTGTGATGCCTCTGGGCTAGTTTTGGGATGTGTGTTGATGTTTCATCATGGAGTGATCTCTTATGGGACTAGGCAGTTATGTCATCATAAATGAAATTATGCCACCCACGACTTGGAGCTTTCAATGGTTGTGTTCTCACAAATGTTACAGCAACATTACCTTATCGTGTAATTCTTTATGGTCTTCACAGATTACAAGAGATTGAGGTCTGTCTTCTACCAGTGATACTTGAACTTGCGGCAATGACGTTGGATGGATTTTCTTCAAAACTATGACGTCATGATCTACTAAACTAATGTTAAAGGGAATGTTGTGGATGATGACTTGAAAAATAATTACCAGAGGGATGATTTTTGGGAATCTGTGGATGCATGGAAAGTAATGGAGGATTTGGCTGCTTTACATATGAGAATGAGAGTGGAGGATGGTAGAGGGAATATTTAACGACCCAATTTCATTCAATGGACATTCCCTTCTTTTAATTATGTCATAAAATAACATGAAAACAGAACATAATGAACTACTATGTGATAAGTGACCATTAAACATAAGTTTGTCACTTCTGTGTTTGAATTTTGGAAATCTGACATACATGGTTGTGTTCATGATGATTTTTGGAGTCTAATAAACCAACATAATTTTGTGTGAATAGTAACCTACCCATATGAATAGTAACATACCCTTAGGAATAGTGATATACTCAAATTAATAGTAACCTTACCTGTGATAGTATTCAAATATTAATCATGTGGAAGTATGATGTGACTATATTTTAGAATAACTAAATGAATGTTTTATAACTATTTTTTAGTAATAAACGATGATTTTAATTAACTATTAAATTTATCATATTTATGATTTTTTTTAAAAAAATGGACTTCATTTTTGGATTCTACATGTCAAAAAACGGTTGCAGTATATTTTTGGGATTTTTCTGAAATACATGAATTTTTTATGAATAGTGAAATAACGTAATTTACAAAAAAAAGCGAAATAAGCTAATTATAGAGTCATGTGTGATGTTCTGCTGATGTAAGCCCAATTTTTTCGGGATCACATGATAAATATAATATTCTTGGACATTCAAGACTCACTATTCTTTATCTTAGGGGGAATTAATAAACCAATGAATTTTATATTCAGGAAACCCATCTCCCTTGCACTATAAAAACCACCCTTCACACCCTCATTTCCTCACACCTCTCAAGCTCCATGCATTCTCTAAACTCTACCCAAAAATCATCCCTAGATCCACTCCCACATTCAATAGCTTCTGGTCTCATCAACAGACCACGCCTAACTTCATTAAGGAGAATCTCAAGAGGAGGATTTAAGAGGTAATTTCTCTCCCTCTTCTCCTTTAATTTCTTTTCAATTTCAAGTTTGTTTCAGGATCTCTCCCTATCTATCTTCATCCAAATGGAATTTTAAATATATTATTATAAATTTAATGGAAATATATGATGTAAATGTGATATTATATCATCCATACCCTTTTCCCTCTTCCTTTTATTTTATTAAAGAGAACGTTGTTCGTGAGGTGTTAAATTATCACCTTCAAGAACAACATGCATTATTCTTCCATTTCTACCTTCACATCTGGTCATGAAACCATTTTTATGGTTTAAACAGATTATTTTATATGTATTATCTCCTATTTAATGTTATGGATGTATCTTATGATCATATTTCTAGTGATAAAATAAAACAAGTTCATTATGATCGAAAAATAGCTCAAATTAACACAAACAGTCATCATTTAATTCTTATCTAAGGATTATTCCCCATGGATGTAATATAATTCATTATAATATCATTAAAAATAATTTAATATCATTAGTAACATGTAATTTTAGTTCTGGATGTTTACCCATTTTCAACTCAAACGTCAATTTAAGAATACAAGTGAACCACTTAAGAAAACCATAAAAACTATCATTCCCAAATAATGTTTATAAACTCTATAACTCATCCAAAGGCACATAAAATCGTATAATGAAACCATAATGAACCATATTAATGTATATAAGGTTTTTGATTTCTAATTATTGAATATAATTTCATTATACAGGACATTAAAGAGAAGAAAGCAATCAGATACGAGGTAAGGGGAAAATCTCGAACCCAATTTTCATTCGTCGGGTTCTCCGTCTTTCACTACAATTTGGTATGGTCACTTCATAAAATAATTTTCTCCTCATTATCTTCCCTATTTTTATATACATGTTTTCTAATTAATTTTATGTCAATCCAAATGTTTTCCAAAATATCTCTTCTTTTAAGAACTCACTTTTTACCCCTCATTCATGGTTGATGGTTCTTGTATCATGTTTGTTGTTCCCTCTTTCTTTGGGGAATCCAAACCATAAGAATGTAATATTATGAGATGAAAACAATTCCTTATCATGGTTTAGTTATGTACATTATTGATATATGTTCTATATGGCATGCATGATAATGATAATATTACGAGGTGATGGGTGCGCCCTGAAATATATAGCATAATACGAATGTTTGAATATGACAGGTGGACTTGGAATTATACAGTGCTCTAATAAATTGGGTAAGGTAAAAAATCTCATGATTAAATGTGAATTAATGTGTGAACTAGATTCTACCATTGTTCACAAGTATGTTTGGTATTTATCCACTAAGACATGATGTTTCATTTGTTATGCATTTCCACATTTCTAGTCTTATATTTATTCTTCCTCTCATGTTCATGATCTATTCCCCATGTTATTATTATGCTCACCCCATGAAATATTGTTCTAATCTATCATCTTACTGGGCTTCTATCCCACCCCTTGTGATGTATATCCTCATGTGGCTACATGTACTAAGGAGAGGACAAGTGCCAATAAGAAGCTAGAGATTAAGAAATTAAATAAATGTTTATGCTTGAAGTTGTAATTGTCATGTATGGTCCTAGTAATCCCAAGACACTAAAACATTGGATCCTTTGTGTGTAATACTATTATATTGATTATCTTTAAAATGATATAATATTAATGTAAGAAAAGGTTTGGTCATTATAGTTGGTATCAGAGGAACAGTTTAGATGATTTGGGAATTAGGATTAGTGAACCCTAGAGAAAACCTATAGTATGTGACTAAGTAAAAATTTGCACACACAAATCTCTACATAGGGATACCATATTTTATTCTTTTAGTATAAATTTTTCAAATAAATATGTTATCTATTCATGCCTTGCTTAGTTATTTTTTGTTCAACCATTTTTTATTTTAGAAAATGGTGGGAACTGGTAGAAATGAGGCCAACAACTCGGGCGAGGGCCAATGCAACGATTACATGAATGACATCCCCAATGATTCTGGAGGTGAAGTTCATAACTTCATGGTGATGCTTACCCAATTACCTTAGGTTATGAACAATAAACATAACAATGGGGAACATCCCCCATCACCAAAGAGGGAGCAACTGGCTATTGAATGTTTTATGCAGGAACGACCACCGATGTTTACTGGATCCTCTGATCCACTTGTTGTGAAACTGTGGGTCAACTCCATAGAGAAGATATTTTATATCCTTCACTGTTATGAGAGGGAGAAGGCGACCCTAGATGTTTATCATCTAGATGGAGAAGTTTATCAATGATGGGATTTGATTAATAACACCAATCCAAGGGAAGAAATAGAATATATGGAATGAGAATACTTTAAGATAAAGTTTATTAATAATTATTTCCCAGGAACTCTTCACACGAAGATTGAGAGAGAATTCAAAGAGCTCAATCAAAACGAAATAGAATCTGTCACAACCTATGAAGCGAATTTCACAAGTCTAGCAAGGTACACTTTTATTTTGTTATAAACAATGATAGAAAAACTGATAGATTCTTTAGCGGATTAAAACCAAAACATTGACAGGCTCTTGCTATTAGAGACTTTGGGAGTTATAAAGAAGTTTTTCGATGTGCCCTAAAATTGGAGATCGAGTTTATAGAATGGTCCCATGGCTATGGGGATAAGAAATGAAAAATGGAGTTTCAAGATGGAGGATCTAATGACAAAAGAGGGAATAAAACTCAATGACCCACATGCAAAAAATATGGGAAGATGAACCACATGAACTGCCTCATAGGGACGAGGAAGTGCTTCGAGGGTGGGAAATATGTACACCATGCTCAAGAGTGTTGAAATAACACCAAAAGGAAGGATAAGGTGGAATAAGAAAGGAGAAAACCACTCATGGTTCAATGCTACAATAGTAGGGAGCAAGGGCACTATGCAAGTCAGTGCACTAAACTGTGAGTTCTCAATGGTAACCAACGTCAGCAACCACTAAAGCCAAACGATCAAGGGAAGGCTTATGCCATAAATATTGTTGATGTGGATCCTGACAATGAAGTCGTAAAAGGTACACTTCCTATTCACCCAAGAATGGAAAAAGTCTTATTTCATTCTGGTTCTATGCTTTCCTTTATATCTTGCATGTTTGCTAGAACTATATAATCGAAGCCCTGAAACCTTGAAGTAGATATATCTGTAAAAACACAAAGTTGTGTGATCATTTTCACAGAAGTGTTTTACTCTCCTCCTGTTGGCATATGTGGGAATATTCTTCTATAAAATCTTGTAATACTTTCCTTGGTGGAATTCGATGCTACAATGGGAATGGATTGGCTCTTGCTATATAGATCACACATCAACTGTCAGGGAAAGGAAATATCTTTTCATATTATGAACCATCACATGCTCCTATTCAAATGAAAGGAATATCATGAATCTCTTCTGAAATATACTTTAAAGGTTTGGGTGTTGATTCCATATGATGAAGCATACCTTGCCCAAATGGATGAGTTGAAGGAATGTTCCAATCTTGAGGAACTTCCCATAGTGAGGGAATATAGTCATGTATTTCCCGAATAGTTTCTCTGAATTATTCTAGATCATGATTTTGAGTTCTCAATTAAACTCATACTCGAAGCTACTCCTATCTAAATGTTTCCCTCTAGGATGGATTCTATCGAACTGGAGGAGTTAAAGAAGTAGCTACAAGAGCATTTGGACAAAGGGTTCATACGCCCTAGTGCATCACCTTGGGTTGAACCATTGCTCTTTTTGAAGAAGAAGGATAAAACAATGTGGTTGTGTATCGATTATCAGGAACTCAAAAAGAACACCATAATGAACAAGTATCCTCACCCACGGATTAATGACCAGTTCGACCAGTTAAGAAGAGAATGATACTTCTCAAAGGTGGATCTTCATTGTGGATATCATCAGGTAAAGGTGAAGATGGAAAATATTCAGAATGCTGCCTTCCGAACAAGGTATGGGCACTATGAGTTTTTGTTGATGCCATTGGGACTTACTAATCCCCCTGCAATCTTCATGGATTTGATGAATATAGTCTTTAGACATTTCCATGACAAATTTGTGGTAGTGTTTATCGATGATATAATCATCTACTCTAAGAGTATGTGGGAACATGAAGAACATCTAGGACTTGTGTTGGAAACACTGAGAAAGGAGAAGTTGTACGCCATGTTCAGAAAGTGTGACTTTTGGATGAAGCAAGTCACATTATTGGGACTTGTGATCACAAGAGAGGGAATTTTTGTGGATCCTTCAAAAACAAAGGCAATTGAGGAATGGCCCTGGACCTCTAGGGTAATAGAAATCCATAGTTTTCTTGGATTAGCTGGGTAATAACAATGTTTTGTGAGAAAAATCTCATGATGGTCAAGCCTTCTTACTAAGTTAACAAAGAAAGGGGCAATATATGTCTGGATGGAAGAATGTGAGGGAAGCTTCAAGGAGCTAAAGAGAAGGCTGATCACTGCACATGTACTCACACTACCGAAATGTGGAGAATGTTTTGTGATATATAGTGATGATTCAAAGAAAGGCTTGGGTTGTGTACTCATGAAAAATGATAATGTGATAGCCTACGCCTCATGACATTTGAATATCCATGAGCAGAACTACATGACACATGATCTAGTGCCGGAAACCGTGATTTTTTCCCTGAAAAACTAGATACACTACCTTTATGGTGAGAAGTGTAACATATACACTGACCACAAGAGCGTAATGTATATATTCACACAAAAGGAACTCAAAATGCATCAACGGAGATGATTAGAGCTAATCAAGGATTTTTATTGCTCTATTCACTATCATCCTGGAATGGTGAACAAGTTAGCTGATGCTCTAAGAAGAAAATAACCTACTACTCTATCCATGTTGCGGGTTGAGAAAGGCCCTATCTTCCTGAATATGCAAAGAATGGATTTGGAAATCATAAGGTTAGGGGATATATCGTACCTTTCCCAAATGATTTTGAAACCATCTATCCACGAGAAGATTAGGGAAGCACAAAGGGATTATGTGAACATACAAAAGAGGGTGAATGCCGTAAAGGAATGGAAGCTTCTAAAGTTTTATATCGACAATGATGGTGTGATTCAGTTTGGAACGTAGCATTGTGTGCCTTCGTCACCTGGGATAAAGAAGGAGCTATTGGATAATTCACATATCTCTATATTCTCTATCAATCCTATGAGTACCAAAATCTATTGTGATCACTGAGAACACTTCTTGTAGGATAACATGAATAAAGATATTGCAGAATATATATCAAGGTGCATGGAATTTCAGCAAGTTAATGCTGAGTGAAAAAAGTACAAAGTTATGATTCATCCATTGCCTATACCCATGTGGAAATGGGAAAATGTTACTGTGGACTTTGTCACGGGTCTCTGGAAGATGTCGAAGGGAAATAATGTTATATGGGTTGTGGTTGAACGACTCACCAAGACATCCCATTTTATCGCCATTTAGTAAGATCTCTCGTGCAAACAAATTGCTTAGATATATGTAAAGGAAGTGGTGAGACTACATGATGTTCCACTCTCAATTGTCTCTGACTATGATCCAAGGTTAACCTGTATATTTTGGAGGAGCCTTTAAAATACTTTGAGTACTAAATTAAATTTCAACATGGCCTTTCACCCCCAAACTGAAGGCCAGTCTGAAAGAACTATTCAGATGGTTAAAGATATGCTTAGAGACCTCTCTCTATAATTAAAAGGTGGATAGGATCAGCCTCTCTCATTGGATGAGTTCTCATACAACAATAGCATCCACATGAGTATTCAGACGGCTTCATATGAAGCTCTGTATGGAAAGCGATGTAGAACTCCAACCTGTTGGGATGAAGTTGGAGAAAGAAAGCTACACGGAGCTGATCTAATTCAAGAGGTGACAGAGAAGGTTCAAGTCATCCAGAAACACATCAAAGCTGATCAATGTAGGAAAAAAGATCTATGCTGACAACCATCAAAGGGACTTGTTGTTCAACATTGGAGATAATGTCTTCCTTCGAATATCTCCATGGAATAGAGTCATGTGATTCGTGAAGAAAGGGAAGCTATGCCCTCGGTATATTGGACCATTTGATATCCTTGAACATATAAGAGCCGTGGCCCATAATCTTGCACTTCCATCGAATATATATCATGTTCATGATGTGTTTCATGTATCACTATTGAGGATGTGCATACCATACCCCTCACATATAATAAACTTATAGGTGGTGCAGTTGGAAGATGTTCTCTCCTATGAGGACCAGCCAGTAAAGATTCTGGATCGGAGAGATAAGGTTCTATGCAAAAAAGACAACCCATCTTATCAATGTGCTATGGAGGAACCATAATATTGAGGAAGTAACTTGGGAACTAGAAGAGGCAATGAAGGAGAAACACCCTCACATGTTTGTGTCAAGTGAAATTTCGGGGGATAAATTTCTTAAGGGGAGGAGAATGTAAAATCCCATTATATTTCAATGGAAATTCCCCTCTAATAATAATGTAATAATATAACATGACGACAGAAAATAATGAACTACTTCGTGTTAAGTGTCCTTTGATCATAAGTCTGTCACTTCTGTGTTTTGAATTTTGGAATTCTGACTTACATGGTTGTGTTCAGGAAGATTTTTGGTGTCTAATAAAACAAAAATAATTTCTAGTGAATAGTAACATACCCTTATGAATAGTAACATACCATTATGAATAGTGATATTCCCTAATTAATAGTAACCTTACAAATGATAGTATAAAAATATTAATCACGTGAATGTATGATGTACAAATATTTTAGAATATGTAGATAACTGTTTTAAAACTATTTTACAGTAATAAACCATGACTTTATTTAAATATTAAATTAATAATATTTAGAAAATTATTTTTAAAAAATTGAATTCATTTTTGAATTCAACGCGTTGTAAAATGGTTGGGGTACATTTTTGGTATTTTTCTGAAACACTTGAATTTTTTATGAATAGTGAAAAACCGTAATTTACAAAAATAAGCGAAATAAGCTAATTATAGAGTCATCTGCAATGTTCTACTGATGTAATCCCACATGACTCGGGATCACATGATAATATTACTATTCTTGTTCATTCAAGACTGACTATTCCTTGACTTAGGGGAAATTAATAAACTAATGAATTTTATATTAAGGAAACCCCTCTCACCTCTACTATAAAAACCACCCTTCACACCCTCATTTCCTCACACCTATTAGGCTTCAACCATTCAATAAACTCTTCCCAAACATCTTACCTATCCCCTCTCCCACGTAAAAGAGATTATGGTCTCATAAAAAGTCCAAGACTATCTTCTTTAATGAGAATCTCAAGAGGAGGATTTAAGAGGTAATTTCTCTCCCTCTTCTTCTTTAATTTCCTTTCATGTTCAAGTTCATTTCGTGATCTCTCCCAATATATCTTCATCCAAATGGTATTGTAACTCCAGTATTATACATGTAATGTAATGGTAGGATGAAAGTGTGATATTATATCATCCAAACCCTTTTCCTTCTTCCTTTTATTTTATTAAAGAGAATGTTGTTCGTGAGGTGCTAATTTATCACTTTCAAGAAAAACATGCCTTCTTCTTCCATTTCTACCATCAGATATGTTCAATAAACCATTTTTATCTTTAAAATAGAATATTTTAGATGTATTACCTCCTATTTAAAGTTCTGGAACTAACTTACGACCATATTTCTAGTGATAAAATAAAACAAGTTCATTATGATCCAAAAATCACTCAAATTAACCCAAACAATCATCATTTAATTATTATCTAATGATTTATACTCATTGATGTAATATAATTCATTATAATATCCTTAAAACTCATGTAATATCATTAATAAAAATTAATATCTGTTCTGGATGTTTACCCATGTTCTACCCGAACTTCAATTTAAGAATACAACTGAACCACTCAAGAAAACCATAAAAACAAACATTCCTGAATAATGTTCCTAAACTCTATAACTCATCCAAGGGAAAATAAAATCACTCTATGAAACCATAATGAACCATATTATTGTACACAAGGTTTTGGATTTTTAATTAATCAATATAATGTCATTATACAAGATATTAATGAGAATGAAGCATTCATATACAAAGTAAGGGGAAAATCTCAAACAAAATTTTCTTTCTTCGGGATCTACCTCTTTTACCCCAATTTGGTATGGTCACTTCTTAAAAATAATTTTTTCATCATTATATTACCTTTTATGGGATATACATGTTTTTTAATGAACTTTAAGTCCATAAAAATGTTTTCCAAAAGAACTCTTCTTTTAAGAACTCAACTATTATCTCTCATTCATGGTTGATGGTTCTTGTGTCAAGTATGTTGTTCCCTCTTTCTTTTGGGAACCGGATGCTTAGGAATGACTTCTTATTAGATGAATCCCCTTCCTTACCATGGTTCAGTTATTTTCTTTATTTATATATATTCTATGTGGCATTCATGATAATGATAATATTAGAGGTGATGGGTGCACACGGAATTATATATCGTAACATGAATGTTTGAATTTGACCTTAGTGCCCAGAATTATACAACACTCCAATGCATTGGGTAATGTGATGAATCTCATGATTAATTGTGAATTGATGTGTGAACAAGATTCTAGCTTGGTTCAAAAGTATGTGTATTATTTAACCACTAAGACATGATGTTTCATTTTTTATGCATTCCCACATTTCAAGTCTTATATTTATGATTCCTCTCATGTTCATGATTTTTTTCCCACATTATTATTATGCTCACCCCATTAAATATTGTTCTTATCTATCCTATTACTGCGCTTATATCTCAACCTTTTTGATATATATCCTCACCTGGCTACATGTACTATGGATAGGACAACTTCCAATAAGAAGCTAGAGAAGAAGAAATTAAATAAATTTTTATGGATGATGTTGTAATTGTTATGTATAGTCCAATTTTTACCAAGAAACTAAACCTTTGGATCCTCTATGTGTAAATATATTATGTTTTTTATCTCTAAAATTATTTAATAGAAATGTAAGAAATTATTGGGTCTCTATACTAACTATTCTTGATGACAGTGAAATCTTCCTTGGCACAATAGGTGGAGGAGTCTCAGTTGTGTCAATTAGAGGTTGATGTGATGCATGAACATGTTAGTCTGGGAAATGCTCTGCAAGGATTCTCACAAGATGGTTAGATTCTGATATTGTTCCATGGAATGTTTTTAATCCTATTCACAATGCGTGAGATATTTCTCAGTAAGATCCATAACTCACCCATTCTGGTACACCCAAGAGTTTCCAAGATGTATTGGGTCTTGAGGGGCCAATTTTGGTGGATCAATGTAATGTAGGAAGTGGTGATGTTTTTGGAAATTTTCCTCGTGTTTTAGTAGGTGAAGGCTGGGCACCGCATCCTAGGAGGTCTCTTACATCCTTTAGATGTCCCCGAGTGGAACTAGGATGACTTCTCAATGGATTTCGTCACAGGACAACCTGGGATTCAAGGTGGTTGAGATGAAATTAGGGTAGTGGGGGACCGAAAAATGAAATTTGCTCCCTAACTATAAATAAAGTAATCTAGTGTGGTGGATGAATTATCATAGAGGCACGTGGATGAGGTGGTGTAGTTTCATGGAATTATGAGGACCATTGTCTCAGATCGGGATGCACGGTTTACCTCTACATTTTGGAATGGATTGAAACGTTCTATTGGCACCCATCAATGCCTTAGTACTGCTTTCCACCCACAGATGGATGGAAATATAGAGATTACCATAGAGGTGTTGGAGGATATGTTGTGAGCGTGTGTTCTAGATCCGGTGGATTGTGGGTACGACACATTCCTCTTGTAGAGTTGGCCTAAAACAACAGTTTCCACACTATCGTGGGCATGGATCTATTCAATGCCTTGTATGGAATATTATTTCATTACCTCATGTGCTGGATATAGGTCGGCAAAGTAGGTGTTCTTGGATTAGAGATAGTACAAAGCACAATAGAGAATGTTCAGCTTATGCATCAGAGGATGAAGGCAGCCCATGACCTGTAGAAGTCGTATTCCAATCATAAAAAGAAGCCCTTAGATTTTGAGGACGGATACAATGTGTTCTGGAAGGATTCTACATGATGTGGGAAGATAAGATTCAGAAAGGGGATCAATCCCTCTCATAGGTTCATCATGACTTTCTCTGTTTTGGGGAGACTTGGTGAGGTGGCATAACAGCGGGAATTTCCACCTTAGTTGGAAAGGATCCAAAATAATTTCCATATCTTAATACTATTTTGATATCTAGAAAATGAATCACAAGTCCTCGAATAGGGAGAGTTGGATATCTTTTTTTGAAGCGAAGTTAGTAGAGCGACCAGGGAGGATGGTGGATCATGAGGAGATGGTGCTAAACAGATAAACTATTCAATTGATTCGGGTGTCATGGAGGCATGGTGTCCACGCGAAGAGTAATTGGGAGTGAGAAGATTAAATTTATTCAACGTACCCATACCTATTTCGAGTTACTATTATGAGACTTATTTGATGATCTTGTTTTAGTGACTTTATATGAATTAATTCATGACCATGTTTGCAGTGAGATGAGTTTTTTCCCATGTTCTCCAAATGCCTGTGAAAATTCACGACCATGGGGGGAGGAATTGATCCCTAATAAAAAAGTATTAAGGTATATGAAATAAAACTAGTGCATGAGAGTTATTTCCGACCTATGAAGATATTATCTTGATCAGGAGAAGGTAATCCTTAATCCATATTTCTGGATGATGTGACATTTATGTGTTTGGGTGGTCACATGGGGGAGAAGAACGATGGTGTATCCATAGTTTTCAGGAGATAGATGAGGGATATTTGTTCCTAGATATAGAGGATTATTCATTCTTGAGAACAAATCGAGGGTGGTTTTTTCCCTAAGAGGTATCTTACAAGGTGGTTGTTCGGACCCCTCTCTTTTCGTCGGGTTTATTCTTGATTCTCGTGGACAAGAATAGTTTGTTAGGTATCTGATGTAATGGCCCGGACCCTCATGGTCCATTATATTGTCAAATACTAGTTCTTGGGGTAACCTGGACGACATGGGTGAGTCAAGAGGGTGTATGTGTTGGTGGAAGGGTGTCACTATGGTGTCACCCCTCTACACCACTGATCGGTGAAACCGATCGGTGCCTTACCAGAACGGTTCCACAGTGGAGTGTTGGGGTTCATTCCCCTCATTTTCATGTAACACCTCTTTAAGGTTTTTTAACCTCCATTAATTATTTTTAAGGTAGTTTAAGCCCATAAATGGTATCTTAAATCCTCTAATGGTGGAGCGACCCCATATCACTTTATTTTTCCATATTTTATAGCTTCCTGTATTATCCATTTTGGCCCCTATTACACTTTTTTCCATGTTTAAAAGAAATCTATAAAATCACTACCATTATCTCCTCCATATCATATAATAATTATTAAATCCCAATAAATTATATCATGTGAAAATACCTAGCCATGTTGTTAAACCATCAACAAATTTTTATTCACTTTGAGATTGAACATCATGTAATAATATGATTGTTTTTTATCAACCGAGATCTTCTTCTTCCCTACTCTCTATCCTTTCCATGGTGCATTTGGAGTCCCTCTCCCAAAGATGAATCATACACCCATGATGGATCCTTTTGTTGTCACTATTAGAGTCCTTGTATTTCTTATTATGTAAGTCGCGCATCCATAGTTCTTGGTTCTAGGTGGAAAACAATCATCCTTGATCATCTAGGATTGGGTTCATCATTAATCTCTCTTTATTATGCATCATTTCGGGTGAGTATACTGATGTTCTCTCCGGACATATATGAAATCAAATTTTACAAATATAATTAATTAACCTTTAATTAATGAGGGGTTGGGAATGATATTGTTTTTTTGTTATACCTTTATTACTATTTTTGGATTTTAATGGTCCCTTTTCCAATGAAAAACATTGTTGTTGGTGGTCATTCCTTGTACACTAATTACCCCCTCTTTTTTTGGATAATCTTATTATTGAATTGATGTAACAAGGATACTTGTTAATAATGGAAACATGGTTGATGAAATGGGTTCCCAATGAAATAATCCTTGTGAAATCACCCCGGTTAATAAACGAAAAAAATGAAACTCGTTGAATTGTGTGGTTAAATCTGAAAAAGATCCTTGCACTTTTCTAGTGATATATGTGGTAGCTCTGTTTGATGCCATGTGGGGTGACATGGATGGCGATGGGATACCCTATTTTTTTGTTATTGTATAGTGGATATGAGGCCATGTGGTGATATATGTTTGGGATTGGTTTGGTTCCAGTACTTTGATGGATCTTGTTGATCCCTTCTGTTGTTGTAACATTACAAGAGAATCCGGTGTGAATGCTTAAAATAATGCTTGGATGTTTTGTTTCATTTGTTGTTTTGGCTTGTGGGTATGCCTCATTAGTTTTCAGATAGTGAAGAATTATTTTAAATAAAAATAACTTGATAATTACAAATAGAATGGGTACAATAGGGGATTTTTTTTCTAGAAATGGTTAATGTTATAGTTTTCGTTGTGGTGTATGTCTGCTTGTAAGGATATTAACAGGGTTGGTTGGGATTCATAACACTTAGGCTGAGATGAATGTTTTATTACCTATATCTAAAATGTTTTATTTTTTATTTTATATGAACCCACCCATATTGAGAACTTCATTACGAACACCCCCATTCTTGGGGGAGGGTGTTTTTTCCAACATTATTATGAGTGGATGGTTATTAGCCCCTTTTCTGCTCCCTCTACCAGATATCCCAAGATTCTTTGGGCAGGTTATGATGCCCTATGGTTCGTTATATCCCATGACTCTTCAGGAAGGGTGTGTTGCGGTGGTTGACTATGGTGTCTGTGGGATGGTTTTTTTGCCAAGTGTCCTCAGGATGAGGTCCAAGTTTCTTCGGGTGTGGCAGTGGTTGTTCTATCCAAGGTGTCTTCAGTCGTGGAAGTAACTGTGGAGGACTAGGTGACTGAGGGTGGGGATGTCTGTGGTTTTGGTTTCCCTTGTGTCTACATGCGGGATGCGTGGTTGTGATAGCCCATAAGGTTGTTATTGGCGAGTCATTGATACTATAGTGGAACTTATGGAGGATATCTAATGCATAGGATTTCATAAATAACTAGGGGAATTTGAGTGGGGTACCCAAATATTGATGTTCTATTACTATTACTTTACATGGTAGGAATTATTTGGGGAGAGTTCCTTGGGGAGGCTGGGTGAATAGTTTTCCATGTGGGGAGTTTTGGTTACCTATAATTTCTCACGGGGCATTAGAATGCCTCCCCACTTTTGCATGAGTGCTTTTGGTTCCCCTACATAGTATACATGTTTACTCACCCTATGTATACCAAACTTCTTTCAGGATTTTAAGAGGACATTGAGGACCATGCAGGACCTTACTAGGTAGAGCTTTAGGGGTTGTATTTGCTGATTTTATTTCTTTTGGAAGTTCCATTAAGAGTTTTATTTTACATGTATATGTTTATATTTTGGACATTTATATGGGAATTGATTTTTAGATTTTATTTTACTTTTAGTTTTTGGAGTTGCTTCAGATTTACCATCTTATATGCTGATCTTTTTCTATGAAAAGGGAAATTCCTTCCATATTATGTGTGATTTTATACCCTTGGTGATGGTCACCCCGTTGGGGCCTATTGAAGGTGGAACTCAGGGGTCATTATCTCTCCTTCAACTTAAAGAAGGAAGGGTCTAGAAGTTGTTGTCCCTTCCACTATTATTTATTTTATTTCTCATTAATTAAATAAATAATTCATCAGAAGTGAGTATGAATTTATAGTAATAATTTTATCACTAATGAATTAATGTGATTATCATTATCATTTATAATTACAAATACTATTTATATTCAATCATTTCTCTAGATAACACCATATTAAAAAATTACACTTATTTAAAATAAATGTGTGACATGTTTTAATTTTCATTAATTAATATAATATGAAGGTCAAAATCTTATCCAACTAACCCCTAAATGATAGAAATTTGACCCTTTCAAGATTATGCTAAATATATACTATTGAAATAAAATTCAGGTATGTGATTGGATTATTTTAGGATTCTTAAAGTTATTTTTGTGACATAAATTACACGGTGTCCTCTTTACCATGGTAATAAGTATCACTAATGTTATTAGTCTTATTACCCTAAAAATAAAATGGATCCATTTGATGAATATAAAAACATTGATTCAAAATATATAATCAACTTTTCAAAATATAAAAATCATAATTTTTATAAATGATTAAATTTGAAAAATGCAACCAAAATAGTTTGTTGAAAAAAAAACCTTTTTAAAAATTAAATTTTATAATACTATATTCTTGTATAAAATCCATTTAAAAAAGCAAAATTGTATTATTTTTCTTAAATATATACTAGTTATAATTTAAAACTAATAAAGAACCTAATTTGACCAAGTAAATACATTAAAATAATAATTTTCATATGAAATGAGAAATTTACACTATTTTATGAAAAAAAAATTATAAAATACTCAAAAATTAAACCTACGATAATTTTGAAAAGGATAATTTAAAAATGTTATTAATTTTTTCAAAATTATTTTCTTATAATATGGTAATTGAACATTTTTATAATTTCATTTAAGAAATAAAATCAATTCATTTTTAAATTTCTAAATTAAATAATATATTATTTATCTGTATTACTATATAATCTTTGAATACTAACAAATATAAAAATTAATTATTCTATTATTACCTAATTTCTTACAGATATATTTTGTAATATCAAACACTGTCTATTTATAGTCTTTTTTACATTTTATTCTATGTTTCTTGAATGTACTTGTTCTAATTCCACTTCCAGGTATTTCAAATATTATTCAACAATCCTTTTATAATAACATCAATAAAACTATATAATTATATTGCATTATGTTATTTATAAAAAATTTATTCATAACCTGATTCGATTAAATTTAAATTAATACTATCATTTTTATGTATGGAGGACTACCACCTCATGATCTTATTTAATTCTTTTTATCTAAGAAATGATCAATGCTGAACTTTTAGTGATTTTTATTTAATTTTAGAAATAAATATTAATTTATTCATATAAAGGTTTATTAATTTTTTAATTATATTTCCTTGTAAGAACTATTTTGGTTTTGGTATGTATCTAATTATATGATGAATATATTTTTATCCTTATATAGATTATGTTGTGTGTTATATGTTGATTTTATTGATTTAGTTATAAAAATAAATCTTTAATTGAGTTTATTTTAAGAGACCATGAGATTTGGTAGAAAATGAATCATGGATGATATTATATATGTAAATTATGAAAATTTTAATTATATTGTTAGTCTAGATAATATTGAAATCCTCATCATGAGTAAAAAATATTTGAACAACAATGATAACCTGTTTCCTTTATTTTTTATGTTTTGATGGCCGTTTTCACACCTCCTTGGTTTATGTATTTTTTCCATTAAAATTATAATTAGAATTCACTTTTTTATAATAAATTACCATTTCCACTCTTCATCCATATTTATTCATTACACTTTTTTTTTTCTATTTTCATATTTTCAGTTCCCACTATTTTTATCCTATTTTAAAACCTAGTTATTTTTTATTCTTCAAGAAATTTTTATTTCTACTTTCATATTTTCATGAGTAATTTTTTTTATCTTTTCTATAAAGTGATATTTTAATAAATGTATTTTAAATTTAAAAACATTTTTTACCATTATATTATTAAGATAGTGAGAATAAAATTCGTTAAATTTGGAGAATTTAATAATCCACCATTTTTTAAAACTAAACGATGTTTGCTACCATATATGACACACATCATTGAGCATAAATGAACAATCAAATATTATAATTTTTATAATACCGTAATAATAGATATTTTTAATTAATATTTATGAATATGGATAACCACATATTGAAATACATAATGATACTACTAAAAATTATTTATAATTATTTTTAAATAAGAACTCAATGTTTAGTAAGGTTGTTTTTTGATTCAAAATACAATTTTATTACCAAAGGATTTTTTTTATTTTTTTGTTGGAATTTTATAAATAATTTATGTAAATTTTCTAATTTGTGTTTGATAAATAGTGTCTAATTTTTTAAATCATTATATCAATATTATATTTGTATTTATTTTATAAAATGATTGATTTTACAATTAATAGTGAACAATACTTCTCCTTATTGAAAACTGTATTTTCTTTCCATGAATTTCAAAAGTGAAATTTAATTCTTAATTATATTTAAAATGTTAATTGTTACTTTTTATGAATCATTATAAATTATAGTCATTGTATTATATTTCTTCATTTATTTCTTATAAATTAATTTTAATACTTAAAAAGAAATTTTTTCTGAACTAAAACATTTAATCTCATTTTTCGAGTTTAGTATTAAATAAAATTCATAAAATTCTATTAGTGGAATAAAAAAAATCATTAAATATTCTAATACTGAGTTGTATAATTTGTAAACAGTTAACTTTTTTCTTGGTCATTATGATTAGAAACGTTAGTAAACATGGCAACCCTGGTAAGGGTAAATTAGGTATTTATTGTTAAAAATATTATGATAAGTACTACAAATAGAACCTAACAATTGATTAAATAATATTAGATGAGTCTATTCCAGATATTTCATTCCACGTTATGAAGATCCCTAAATATTGTAAAATATATGTAAAATTTTGGGCGTTATATTATTTCAGACAAAGTTGATGTTAAAATACCACTATAATATTTTTAAATTTCTATAAATTTTTTGATAGGGATAAAAACCGATAATTTAATGTAATAAGTGGTTATGTTAATCGTAAATTATTTTTTATCATGGTAATTATTTATATGTTTTAATGATGAATTATTTACCTTAGACTTTCATGTAACATCGACACCATACTTGTTTGATTAATAGAAAATAATATAAATGACTATATAAATATTAACAATTATAAAATTTGAATTATTTATTTATTTATTTAATATATATATATAATTTGATTGATATGTTAAATTATAATTTAATAATTTTTTATTTCATGTGGTTTTCCTAGTCTAATTAAATAAATACTTCCAAAAATGACATTATCGATATTGAACAACAAAAAATGTTTATTATATGATTTAAATATAATTAAAAATATATTTTTCCAGTTTAGTGATATATGGTTGATTATAATAACTATTTTCCATTAAGGAGATGTATTAACATTTATAGAAAAAAATTTATCTCTATAATAGTAAAAAACATTGATTCTATAGAATGCATCAATAGGGTAATAGTTGGTAAAAACTAAAATATAAGGATGAGAAAATCACATAAAATAATCCAAATATTATTGGATTAATCGATTTAGATGAATAATTATATGATCTTTTAATTCATATCATTTTAAATTTCAATAACAAGTAAATTCATTGATATTAATTTAATAATTTATACAATTCCAAGAATGTCACTCTTATATCTAATAAATGGAAATATCCACAACTCCTTTAACAAACTTAAATAACATTTTGGTATATTCAAGGCTTACCATAATCCCTTCCCACAATACCTACCTTCAATATAATGGTATTTTTTAGGTATAAGTATATCCTTAGAGGGACTAAGGAGAAATGAAAAGAAGAATTTACGATGAATAGGTATAGCTTTTAACCGAATGTCATTGTTTTATTTCGTCAACCACCTCCTTCATATCATTTTCAAGCATCATTGTAAGACCCGAGTCTTTTATGAGAAAAATGTTGCGTTCTATGATATCATCGAAGGAATCATTCACTACACACAACAGTATCTTGTCTTTCCTTACACGCAACCATGGTCTTCCTCAATAGCTTGCATCGTACGCAATACCGAGTTTCACTAAACAACGATATACAATTAAAATATTATTAAAACTAGCCGTTATGAATAGTAATAAGAACTTTTTGAAATTTGGTAAATTTTAATTTTCAAAATGGACTTCATTTTTGGATTCGGAATATCAAAATTATCTTAGAGTGAAATTTTTGTACTTTTCAGATAACTTTCATATTCTGATGAATAGTGAAAATTACTAAATTTTAATTAAAACCAACTTTTTTAATCGAAATAATTAATAGTGACAAATTATTTATTTAATTGGATTTATAGTATATTTAGAATATATTTTTACAATTTAATACAATGTTGGTCCTTGGATGTAATTTCACATTTAAACCAAACGTAAACTAGTGTCAATCATTTGATAGTTATTATCTTTTAAAAACACGCAATTTGTTTTGACGACGAGAATTAATTTTTAAATTAATTAATGCAACTAATGTGTTTTTAATTTGGTGAAATAGACATCATTTATGAATTCATAATATCAAATATATCTTAGGCCTAAGTTTTGGTATTTTTCTGGAATCTTTCATTTTTTTGATGAATAGTGAAACCACTAAGTGGTAGTTAAAAAAAACTGAATTTTAATAAAACATAATTTTACCGCTTCTGAGAGTAGAATATCGAAAATATGAGAGACACAGTTAATATCAAGGACTAAAATGTGGTTCAATGAGAAGAAAATATATTTTTTTGGTGAATAGTAACTTTTTACCTTTTTTTACCACTGTTAAAAGTAAATAGGGTAATTAAGGGTAAAAATGTTATTTTTATTACCCTAACACATTTCTTAATTCTATTGGATAAGTTTAATTTGACCAAAAAACCCCTTAGGAATAAAATAAGTCCATTTTTGATGAAATGGATTAGATTTGGACATTAATTATTAATTTATTTAAAGAAGGGTTAAACTAGTTAAAATCAATGTTTAATAACTAATACATTTTTAATATAGGGTTATACATAAGATAGATTCGACTATAAATATTCATTATAAATCTAAATACATTTCTTAAATAATGGTATTTTATTTATAATTTTTATACATTAAATAATTTAATTTATTTATGACACAATGATGATGTAGTAATTATATTATTACTGCAATATTGACTTAATGGATGTTATAAATACCCACATAAATGTACTTTGAGACTTTTTATTAATTAAAATAATTTTATATGTTACTATGACTTGTTAGTGTTGATTTAATTAACATTTTTCGAACTAATAATTCTGTTATGATTTTCACAAAAATCAATTACCAAATAGTGTCAAAATTGACACAAAATAATTTTTTAAAACAAATATTATATTATTAATTGTTATTAAATTCGTAAAAATCTATGGTTCGGAAAAGATACTTATATCATGATAGGTGTATCATTAATGAACCACTTGGGGCTCTCTTGGATGTATATGATAAGTTTATTTACAATATAATATAAAAATACAAAGTGACATGGAAAATGTCAATTTAATTAACTAAGAGTTAAAACTAAAAGATAAGGTTAATATAATGACCTAAACTAGTCTAAATTCTATTTAATGAGAGTATTTCGACCCATACCCACCTTAGTTTCTAAATAAATCAATTTGGAGCTATTAAAAACCGAATATGACTTTATAATAAAATAATATGATTAGTTTTTTCAAAGGTGCCCCCTCTCCTCCCTTATAAAAGGTAACCTCCTCCCTCTCTTCCTCACACCACTTAGAGCCTTCAAAATCGGCCAACCCCTGCCAAATTCTCTTCCACAATTCCTTAGAAACATCCTAGAGGTCCTGGTCTTCTTCGAAGACCAATTTTTGTGCCCTAAGAGGAGGTCTCAAAGAGGAGCTTCAAAGAAGAGATAATGTCTGTTACCGATTCTTTCAACTTTATTTCTTCTTCTACTTCTTATTCTTTAGTTGTTTCATTATGAATTATAACATCAGTATCACTAATATACTGATTTGTTATTATAATTATGAAACTACCCAATTTCACCGTCTATCTATCCTGCTGAAAACGAAATAACCGCTCATGCGTACGTACGGAATACCGTCTCAACGCCGTGGTGTAATCTATTTTCCACCACCACCTTGCTTGGATGGGTATAATTGTTAAAATAAATAGCTATATATGATTATTGTATAGTAGTATTGATTCTGAAATATTATACATACACTCCAATACAATTCCACCATCATGGAAACGATATCATCGCTCGTGCGTGCGTACGGAATTCCGTCTCAATGATGTGATGCGAGTCGTTATACAAGATCATAATTGCATAATAACTATATAAATGAATTGAATTAATTAATATGATATAAATTACACTAATAAAATTCTGGAAATGAGGTATCTATAACCTAAAAAGAAAAGAAAAGATTTTATTCGACAAAACACGCATAAGAACAAAAAGTAATAAACACCCGAATAACAAGTAGTAATTAAATATTACTAATAAGAAGATAAGAATATGACCATATATGAAATCATAAAAATATTTATTATTATGTAAAAAGTCAATAAAATTATTTAAATCATTATACAGGAGGTTCGGACACTTACGAAGCAAATCGGACCTAAGGTAAGGGAAAATATCACAATCTAATTTTTATCCGAGATTGTTTATACTTTGGTATTTACTAGGGTGAATTTTATCACCCACATCCATGTCATCCCAATATGTATTATTATTTCCATCCACCTATAATTTTTAAATCTAATTTTACCATTTGGTGAGTTTTTAGTAAAAGATATGAAAGGAATATTTTGTCATTTTCCGTACGAGGTAATTTTTGACTTTTCCGACAAAAGTACGAGAAGAATGTTTTTTTAACTTATATGGCATGAAGGGAATTTTAAAACACTATTTCCAAGAAGCTTCCTTTACAAATTTTCAATTTTATTTTTAATCAACTTCTTTTAGTTCAAAATTATATGACATGTTAAGAAAGGAAAATGTTTTTGAAGTAGAAAGGATATTTTCCTCAAGAATGGAGTTCAAGTGTTTTATCAAAATTATCCTCCATCAAAGATAATATAGGGTTCTGTTTCTATCCCTATTTTTTTAGATTAATTAGATTATGTTATGATGGAATTATTTTTATGATGTTATTTTTTCTTATATGGATTGTGTTATGATGACATGATGTTTAAGATTCCCATTTTTATTACATGGGTTATGCTATGGTTTATGATTCTGTGGAAAACATAATAATGGTGTCATTATGAGATGGGTGGGAACATTATCTCCCTCTAATGCATTGGGTAATGATTTTATATCTCATGAGATAGACATGGCTGGAATGGAAGGTTAAACCTGTTCAGTGAAACAGGACTGAAACGAGGCGTGAACTCGGTTCAGAAATGGACCTTTTCCACTAAGATAGTCTTGGCAATGAGTCTCAGCTAATAAGAAATGATTCTCTATGATTATGTTTGTATGAAAAAAAGTTTCATGTTTTAATTTATGATTATTGGGATTACATTTCACTAATATGATTTATCCCATGTTATGAAATTATGAGCTCTTTTGCAGGTTACGATTTTCAAAATGTTATGTTCTTATGAATATGATGTGATTGATATTTCTTTTGTGTACATTTACTAAGCATTTGCGCTCACCCTTTTGTATTTTTTCGTTCCCCAGGTCAAGAAAAAGGTTATTAAGTAGGATATGCCAAAAGGGACACTAGATATGATGAAATAAATGGGAGACAATGTAGCTGCTTTATGAACCAGTTGTTTATGTTTCCCAGTTTCTAAAGACACTATACCTATATGGTCCTTTCACGGTCTTGTTATATGTTGTAATAAGTGTACTTAAATTTTGAAGTATTAACAATCTATGTAAAGTAAGGGTCGTTATAGTTGGTATCAGAGGAAAGGTATAGTCAACCTATTGAAACTTGGATGTGAATGACATAGAAAGAACTATAAGGATAAGTCTAAGAATAGAATACAATCTTAGTGATTTATAAATGGCCATTAAAAACCTATTATAAGACCTTAAGTGTAAATCATTATTCTTGATTAGGTGTATTTTCTATTATAATAAGAGTTTCTCACACTATTATTCTTGGTTTTAGTCAATGTATGGAACCCAAAGGAACCGTGTTAATGCTGAATGCGATGGGAAATTCAATGATTGTCCCCCTGAGCAACCAAACGTTATGGGAGCTGGAATGCAAAATCTTGGAGCCATGATCACACAACTTTCTCAAGCTATGAATCATGCAAGACTTCCAAATGAGCAATTGAAGGAGAAACATTCTGTTTAATCCTTCATGAGGAAGCGTCCACCTTCATTCAGCGGGTCTTCTGATCCATTAGTGGCTGAACAATGGATCAGTACCACTGAAAAGATATTTTCAGTTCTTCAATGTTGTGAACATGACAAAGTCATATTAGCAGTTTAGCGTTTGGAAGGTGATGATGATCAATGGTAGAATCTTATTAAGAATATGAGGCAAAGGGATGAAATTGAGTCCATGGAATGGGACGAGTTCAAGAACTTATTTTTCAATAAGTACTCCCGTCGTATTATCGGAACAAAGATGGAGAAATAGTTTCTTGAACTGAAGAAAAAGTATGATGAATCTGTTGGTACCTATGAAGAAAATTTTACAAGAATTTCAAGGTACGATTCTAGTATTATTACCGAAGAGTAAGATCGGTCGATTCTTTAGTTGCATAAAACCAAGTCTTTGAAGGGCGTTAGACATAAGGGGCTTCAATAGCTATGAGGAAATTGTTATATGTGCTCTCAAGGTTGAGATGGAGATTGGTGTAACCCATCAGTCACAAGGGTTTGATAAGAAGAGGAAAATGGAATTCAAAGGAAAATCTAAAGAGAACAATAAAAAGAAGATGAGTTTTCCCTTATGCTCAAAGTGTGGAAATAAACATTAAAGAAATTTTCTTAAGGGGACAAGCAAATGTTATAATTGTGGAAAAGACGGTCATCGAGCAATTGAATGTCGAAATAATGGGAAGAAGATGTTTAATGATGCAAACAAAGCAAGGGATACACAGAATGAACCTACTACACTTCAATGTTTCAAGTGCAAGGAGATGTGGAATTATTCCAATCAATTCCCAAATCCAAGGGTTGATGATGATGGTCGACGTCAACAAACTCTTAAGGCTAAAGGAAAAGGAAAGTCAAATGCAATTTCTATCAGCAATGTGGAGTACGATAACGAAGTGGTGAAAGGTACACTTACCATCCACTCTAAACTAGAAAATGTTTTATTTGATTCTGGATCCACCCACTCTTTTATTTCTGAAGAATTTTCTATGGGTATCACCATATTACCTCAACAATTAGATGTTGAGTTAGCCGTGACAACACCTACTGGCACAACAGTCCCATCAAAAGTTTATAATTCTTCTTCGATTGACGTTTGTGGGAAAGTGCTTCCTACAAATCATGTGATCCTTCCTATAGTGTAATTTGATGTGATTCTTGGCATGGATTGGCTTTCCTTATGTGGATCTCATTTCAATTTCCAAATAAGGGAAGTCACATTTCAAATTCTTGGTCAATCTATGATTGTCTATCAATGCAAGGATGAACATAACCCTCCAGTGGAAATTTCTTCCATCTCATGGGTTTTGATTCCACTAAATGAGGGTTATTTATATCAAATGGTTGGTGAGAAACTCGTGATTAAGAATATGCCCATTGTACGAAAGTTTGATGATGTCTTTCCAGAGGAATTTCCGATCTTCCACCAAATCATGATGTTGAGTTTTCAATAGAACTCGTATCGGGAGCTTTACCTATTTCAAAGACACCTTATAGAATGTCCCCAATTGAGTTGCAGGAATTGAAGAAGCTTCTCCAAGAGAATCTTGATTAAGGATTCATACACCCTAGTGCGTCACCTTGGGGAGCACCTTTTCTGTTTGTTAAGAAGAATGATGGATCAATGAGGCTCTGCATTGACTATCAAGAACTTAACAAGATCACTATCAAGAACAAATATCCTCTCCCATGCATTGATGATTTATTTGACCAACTACGCGGAGCTCAATACTTTTCCAAGATTGATCTTAGTTTAGTGTATCATAAATTAAGGGTCAAAAGGGCGGATATACCAAATATGGATTTCCGTATAAGGTATGGACACTATGAATTTATAGTGATGCCATTTGGTCTTACTAATGGCCCTGTTATCTTCATGGATCTAATGAATAGAGTCATTAGAGAATATCTTGATCAGTTTGTGATAGTCTTTATAGATGATATTCTTGTCTATTAAAAGATCAAGGAAGAACATGAAGATCACTTGAGAATTTTATTTTTGACCCTGAGAAAGGAGAATCATTATGGAAATTTTACCATGTGTGAATTTTGGCTTCAAAAACATTCATTTTTGGGTCACATAATCTCAAAAGAGGTGATATCTGTGGATCCAGCAAAAACAGAGTTTATCGAAAGTTGGTCGAGACCAACAACAGCAACTGAGATCCAATGTTTTCTTGGTTTGGATGGATATTATCGACGTTTTGTGAATGGTTTTTCATGATTATCTAATCCACTCACCATGTTGACTCGAAAAGGAGTTAAGTTCGTAGGGATGGAGGAATGTGAAGAGAATTTCAAGGAGTTGAAAAGAAGGTTATCCAGTGCACCTTTACTCACACTGGCTTGTAGTGGAAAAGGTTTGTGGTATACAGTGATGCATCCAAGAAGGGTCTGGGGTGTGTTTTTATGCAAAATGATAAGGTGATAGCTAATGCCTCATGACAGTTGAAAATCCATTAGCAAAATTACCCAACTCATGATTTGGAGTTAGATGTGGTAATCTTTGCATTAAATATTTGGAGGCATTATCTTTATGGAGAAAAGTGTGATATTTATACTGATCATAAAAGTTTACAGTATATTTACACACAAATGGAACTGAATATGTGCCAAAGAAGATGGTTGGAGCTGATTAAGGATTACGACCGCTCAATTCATTACCACCCTAGGAAAGAAAACAAGTTGGAAGATGCATTAAGTCAACAAGACCATGCTAGCTAATCCATGATGAGGATCAGAAAAGATCCAATATTTATGGATTTACAAAGGATGGATCTTGGAATTATAATGGAAGGGGGGAAATCGTATCTTTATCAAATGAATTTTCAACCATCTATACATGTGATGATTAAAGAGGCACAAAAAGAAGATGTAGAGTTACAAAAGAAGGTGAGAAATATTCCTGAATTCAACCTTGATTGTGATGGGATAATAATGTTCAGGAATCGGGTTTGTGTTCCTACCATCCCAGAATTAAAGGAGCTGCTGGATGAGGCTCATAGTTCTTCATTCTCTCTTCTTCCTAGAAGCAAAAAGATGTATAGGGACCTGAAAGAGTACTTCGGGTGGGATGGCATGAAAAGAGATGTTGCTGAATATGTATCTCGATGCTTGGTTTGTCAGCAAGTTAAAGCTAAGAGATAGAAGTATAAGGGGATGTTACAACCATTACCCATACCAGAATGAAAATGGGAAAACATCACTATGGACTTTGTAACTGGACTTCCTAAAACATCCGAAGGCAATAATGCTATCTGGGTCATAGTTGATCGTCTTACAAAGTCTGCACACTTCATTGCTATTAGAGAGGATTTCTCTCTGGATAATCCTGACAGTATATATGTGTAGGAAGTGATAAGATTGCATGGAGTACCACTTTCTATTATATCTGATAGGGATCCAAGATTTACCTTGATGTTCTGGCGAAGTCTTCAGCATACTCTGGATACAGAGTTGAGTTTCAGAACTGCTTATCATCCTCAAACATACGATCAGTCTGAGAGGACAATTCAAACTCTAGAAGAAATGTTGAGAGCTTGCTCTATGGATTTCAAATGTGGTTGGGATCAACACCTACCTTTGGTGGAATTTTCATATAATAATAGCTTTCACTCTAGTATTCAGATGGATCCTTATAAAGATCTTTATGGAAAGAAATACAAGACTCCAACTTGCTTGGATTCAGTTGGGGAAAGAAAGATATTAGGACTTGATCTTGTTGATGAGATGGCAGAAAATGTCAGATCTATTCAACAACACATTAGAGCAACTCATAGTCGACAAAAAAGTTATGCCGACAACCGAAGAAAATACCTAGAGTTTGAAGTGGGTTATAAAGTGTTCTTATGAATATCTCCTTAGAAGAGGGTCATTGGATTTGGAAAGAAGGGGAAGTTGAGCCCTAGATATATCGGTCCTTTCGAAATACTGGATCGTGTTGGAAGGGTAGCTTACCGATTGGCAATTCCACCGAATCTTTCTCTAGTTCACGATGTGTTCCATGTATCTATTTTGAGAATGTATATACCTGATACTTCAAATGTACTCAGCTCAGAAGTTGTACCGTTGGAACAAGATCTTTCTTATGAAGAACTGCCGATAGAGATTCTCGATTATAGTGAAAAAGTCCTACGAAACATGACCACTCACTTGGTGAAAGTTTTATGGTGGAACCACAAATTAGAAGAAGTTACATGGGATCTTGAGGATATGATGAGGGAGAGGTATCCGCATCTTTTTGTTACAAAGTGACGAATTTCGAGGGCGAAATTCATTTTAAGGGGGGTAGAATGTAACACCCGAGACGTTTATGAGAATTTTTTTTATGATATCATCAAAGGAATATTTAACTACACACAACACTATCTTGTATTGCTTCACACGCAACCACAGTCTTCCTCAATAGCTTGCGTTGTACGCAATAACGAGTTTCACTAAACAACGATATCATATTAAAATATTATTAAATCTAGCTGTTAGGAATAGTAATAACCACTTTTTGAAATTTGGTAAATTTTATTTTTCAAAATGGACATCATTTTTGGATTCGGAATAACGAAATTAGTCTTGGGTGAAATTTTGGTACTTTTCGGATAACTTTCATATTCTGATGAATAGTGAAAATTACTAAATTTTAATTAAAAACAACCTTTTTTAACGAAATAATTAATGGTGCTAAATTATTAATTTAAGTGGTTTTAAAGTATATTTAGAATATATTTTTACCATTTAATACAATTTTGGTCATTGGATTTAATTTCACATTTAAACCAAACATAAACTAGTGTCAATCTTTTGATAGTTATTATCTCTTAAAAACACGCTATTTGTTTTGACGACGAGAAATAATTTTTAAATTAATTAATGAAACTATTGTGTTTTGAATTTGGTAAAATAGAAATCATTTTTGAATTCATAATATCAAATATATCTTAGGCCTAATTTTTGGTATTTTTTTGGAAACTTTCATTTTTTGATGAATAGTGAAACCACTAAGTGGTAGTAAAACAAACTGAATTTTTCATAAAACATTATTTTACTGCTTCTGTGAGTAGAATTTCGAAAATCCGAGAGACACGGTTAATATCAAGGACTAAAATGTGGATCAATGAGATGAAAATAATTTTTTTGTGAATAGTAACTTTTTACTTTTTTCTACCACGGTTAAAAGTATATAGGGTAATTAAGGGTAAAAATGTTATTATTATTACCCTAAAACATGTCCTAATTCTATTAGATAAGATTAATTCGACCAAAAACAACCTTAGGAATAAAATATGACCATTTAGGCCCAAATGGATTAGATTAGGACATTTATTATTAATTTATTTAAAGAAGGGTTAAAATAGTTAAAATCAATGTTTAATAACTAAAGTATTTTTAATATAGGGACATACATAAGATAAATTAGACTATAAATATTCATTAGAAATATAAAATTATTTCCTACATAATGGTATTTTATTTATAATTTTTAGACATTATATATTTTAATTTATTTATGACACAATGATGATGCAGTAATTATATTGTTAAGGAAATATTAACAAAATTGATGTTATAAATACCTAAATAAATGTAATTTGAGACTTTTAATGAATTCCAATAATTTGAGATGTTACTATGACATGTTAGTGTTTCTTAAATTATCATTTTTCGAACTAGTCATTCTGTTATGATTTTCACAAAAATCAATTACCAAATAGTGTCAAAATTGACAAAAAATAGTTTTGAAAAAAAATATTATATAATTAATTGTTATTATATTCCTAAAAATCTAAGGATCGGCCAAGATACATTTATCATGATAGGTGTATCATTAATGGACCACTTGGGGGTCTCTTGGATGTATATGGTATGTTTATTAACTACATAATATAAAAATACAAAGTGGCATGGTAAATGTCAATTTAATTAACTAAGAGTTAAAACAAAAAGATAAGGTTAATATAATGACCCAAACTTGTATAAATTCTATTGGATTAGAGTATTGCGACCCATACCCACCTTAGCTTCGATAGAAATCAATTTGGAGCTATTAAAAACCGAATATGACTTTTTAATAAAATAATATTTTTAGTTTTTCCAAACGTGCCTCTCTCCTCCCTTATAAAAAGGAACCTTCTCCCTCTCTTCCTCACACCACATTGAGCCTTACAACTCGTCCAATACCTAAAAATTTCACTTCTACACTTCCCTAGAAACATACTAGAGGTCCTGATATTCTTTAAAAACCAATTTTAGTGCCCTAAGAGGAGGTCTCAAAGAGGCGCTTAATGAATAGGTAATGTCAGTTACCGATTTTTTCAAGTTTATTTCTTCTTCCACTTCTTCTTATTTTTTTTCATTATGAATTAATAAAATTAGTATCACTCATATACTGATATGTTATTATAAGTATGAAACAAACATATTTCACAATCCATCCATCCTACGGAAAACGAAATCACCGCGCATGTGTACGTACGGAATACCGTCTCCACGCCGTGGTGTAATCTATTTTCCACCACCACATTACTTGGATGGATAGAATGGTGCAAATAAATAACTATATATGATTATTGTAAAGTGGTATTGATTCTGAAATAGTACAAATACACTCCAATACAATTCCACAATCATGGGAACGATACCATCGCTCGTACGAACGTAAGGAATTCCTTCTCCACGATGTGATCTGACTCGTTATACATGATCTTAATTGCATAATAATTCTATAAATGAATTGAATGAATGAATATGATATATATTAAACTAATACCATTATTTAAATGGGGTATCTATTACTTAAAAAGAAAATATAATAATTTATTCGACAAAACACATATAATAACAAAAAGTAATAAACACCAGAATAACAATTAGTAATGAAATATTACTCATAAGAAGCTAAAAATATGACCATATATGATATCATAAAAATATGTATGATTCTGGAATAAGTCAATAACATTATTTAAATCATTATATAGGAGGTTCGGACACTTACGAAGCAAATCGGACCTAAGGTAAGGGAAAATATCACAATCTCATTTTTATCCAAAATTTTTTATACCATGGTATTTACTGGGGTGTATTTTATCATCCACATCCATGTTACCCCAATATGTAATATTATTTCCATCCACCTACAATTATTTAAATCCAATTTTACCCTTCGGTGAATTTTTAGTAAAAGATATGAATGGAATATTTTGTCATTTTTCGTGCGAGGTACTTTTTGACTTTTCCGACAATAGTACGAGAATAATGTTTTTTTAACTTATACGACATGAATGGATTTTCAAAACATTATTTCCAAGAAGCTTCCTTTACAAGTTTTAAATTTTATTTTTAATCAGATTCTTTTAGTTCAAAATTATATGACATGTTAAGAAAGGAAATTTTTTTTCAAATAGAAAGGATATTTTCCTCAAGAATGGAGTTCAAGTGTTTTATCAAAATTATTTTCCATCTAAGAAAATATAGGGTTCTGTTTCTATCCCAATTTTTTTACATTAATTCGAATATGTTATGATGGAATTATTTTTATGATGTCCTTTTATCTTATATGGATTATGTTATGATGGCATGATGTTTATGATTCCCATTTTTATTACTTGGATTATGCTATGGTTTTTGATATTGTGGCACAATAAGAATGGTATCATTATGAGATGGTTGGGACCTATATCTCTCTCTAATGAATTGGGTAAAGATTTTATATCTCATGAGATAGACATGGCTGGAACGACAGGTTAAACCGGTTCAGTGAAACAAGACTGAAACGAAGAGTGAACTCGGTTCAGAAATGGACTTTGTCCACTAAGATTGTCTGGCATTGAGTCTTGAATAATAAGAAATTATTCTCTATGATTATGTGTGTATGCCAAAATGATTCATGTTTTATGTTATGATTATTGAGATTATATTTCACTACTATCATTTATCCCATGTTGTGAAATTATGAGCTCTTTTGCAGGTTAAGATTTCCAAAATGTTATGTTCATATGAATATGATGTGATTGATATTTCTTTTGTATACCCTTACTGAGCATTTGGGCTCACCCTTTTGTATGTTTTCTGTCCCCAGGCTAGTAAGAATGTTATTATATAGGATATTCCAAAAGGGACTCTAGATATGATGAAATAAATGGGAGACAATGTAGATGCTTTATGAACCAGTTCTTTATGTTTGCCAGTTTCTAAAGACATTATACCTCTACGGTCCTTTCATGGTCTTGTTATATGTTGTAATTAGTGTACTTCATTTTTGAATAATTAACAATGTATGTAAAGTAAGGTTCGTTATAATGATGATATATTAAAATTATTATATCTAGTATATTAAGATGTTTTTGAGTTTATTAAATAACATGTAAATATCTCCTTCGTTCATCAAATTGGCAATGATACAATCGTTGTTTTTATAGTGGACTACCACCTTGAAAACCAGGGTAATTAATTTTTTATCACCTCCTCTCAAAAAATTAAAATAATAATGTATTAAATATATGAATATTTATAATCTACTCATAAAAAAATTATCATTCTATAAATATATTTTATCATTTACATTATTACCTTTACATTAATTGTAAAATTATTTTATTGTTCGCATGTGTGTGAGGAGTACCACTTCTACAAAGAGAAATGATTTTTTTTTTGTCACAACATCTTATATAATATTTATATAAAATTAAATAATATGATAATATGGTAATTATGATATAATTATCACTATAAAATGTTAAAATAACACACTCTCATTCCATCATGATTCTTGGACAGTGGATGCATAACTCAAGAAATCGAACAACCTATCTCATCCATCATTATGACATTGGTCACTTATCATAATAATCATTCGTTTTATATTTTCAATGTATAATATATATTAATAGATGAAAACTAATTAATTAGTATTAATATATATAATTAGGAATAATAAAATACTTTTACTAAGTAATTCTACTAAATTAATATTTAAACAATTTGATGAATATCACCAAAACATCTGACATAATGTTAATTTATTATGTAATTGATTTTAACATAGTAAAATGAATCAAAATAAATGGTAATTATGAATTTAAATAATTAAAAATCATTTATTATTCACAATGATAAGTAATCTACATGATGAGTTATAATTTAGTTAAGGGACACATTAAATTTAATCCATCTTTCTAAATATTATAAAAAATATGTTATAAATATTTTAATTCATGAACATATTCATATATTTCATTATTGATATATTGGTTTTAACATGAAATTATTTTAATGTAAATTTAATGACTTTTTTCCATTAAAAAAATTTAAAATTTATTATTTTATATGTTTTATATTTTATGTTTAAAAAAGGAATGTTCTATTTTAACATAAATGGCATCAGTGACATTTCCCACCACTATAATCATTGTTTTATTTTTAGATTCATTTATCTGAATCAATGTTTCTATAATGAAAATAAATTCCACTAATTATGGGATATTAGTTTTGAAAATTTTTATTTAATGAAAAGGGATATATGAATATCAAAAACTGATTTATTACGGGTGAAAAGAATTATTTTATGATTCAATTTTTAATGCATTTTTCGTATGATACTGTTCATCGGAATTGTTTCTAATAACTTGTAGTTACATTGATAAATAACGATGATTGAAATTGTTATATCACTCAAACACATTTGATAATGGGGAAGAGTTAACTAATTGGTTTCCCCTAAAAGATTATTAGTAATTACTATGATGATTATTTCATTTGTAATTTTGTAAGTTATTTCATTTTTAATCATGAATGTTATTTCATTTGAAATAGTGTCTTTAAAGTAATATAAAGATAATTCACAATGTTAATTATAATTCATATGTTCTTTCTATCTGTTATTAGGGAAATATAATATTTTCAACAAAGGTATAAAATGATGATATATTTTATTATAAATTAAATTATTTTAATTAAATACTAAATTTGTCTCATATTGAAAAGATTTTCATTATTTTATCGCGATGGAAAATATTTTTTTTGAATTTTATTTTGAATTTAATATTTAATTGCAAATTTTTTTTGAATATATTTGTAATGTGATGTTGATTTCTTGGGTAATAAAATGAATACTTTTCAATGAATGTTTAAATTGAAATTGGTTGTTTTTTTAAGATTTTACAGACTAAAATGTTTATTTCATTATTGTAATGGCCCTTAATTATATTTATATTCACATACCTAGGATTAATGTTTTTTTCATTGGTTTTTAGGGATTATTATATAAAATAATGCGTTAAAATTTAAAATTGTGAAGATGTGTCAGGAAAAATCATCTTATATGATAATATGATTGTTTTTTTTTTGAAAAATACATTACATAGTTTTCACATTGTGATGAAATATTTATTTATATAAGGGTGATGAATGAATTAAATTAAACTATTAAGTGTAAGTATTGTAAAATGTGAGTGAATGATTTCATAACATAAAATTCATGATTCTGTAGTGTTTACGGCTTAGTTATTATATACATTTTTTAGAATGTGACTCATACATAGTTTTTCATTAAAATAATATCTCGTAGTTTTCAATGGTCACAACTAGCAACTCCATTCACCCAATACACTCAAACTAAGATTCCATTTTCCCATTAAATCCAAATATGAACCAAATCTCCATGTTTGGTACTAAATTTTCTCATATCCATTAATTTTTTTATATAATTTCCCAAACCAACTAATTACTAAAACAAATCTTCTATGCCCACCTATATGGC
This sequence comes from Viscum album, assembly GCA_963277665.1. NCBI lineage: Eukaryota > Viridiplantae > Streptophyta > Magnoliopsida > Santalales > Viscaceae > Viscum > Viscum album. Next base: position 259,253,526 of record OY728133.1, on the reverse strand, counting down.
CTCCAAAGTTACATGTCAGAATTATGAACTTAGAATGCTTACCTTCAATAATGGTTTCCATTAATGATGTAAATTTTTATTCACATACTATATCTTCAATCATTTTCCTCCCTAGATGATTGAAAAATTGCTTTACAATCAATCATATATTCCTTTGAAAATGAGTAATACCTATTTTGGAGGTTTTATTGTATATTCTAAAGACAAAAACTCAAGGATAATCGATCTTTCCCATTTTATGTCTCCTCCATGACCACCAAGATTCCATTCGATATTATAGTCAATATTCATAAACTAGAAAATGATAAATGAATATTAATGGGCCTCCAAACTATTATATTCTCCCACCTACGCACACTTCAATTCTCTCATATGTGAAATTATAAAGTTATTAATATATATAATGCCACCACAAAATTTTTTATGTATCCTTTACATTGTATTTAGTTTCTCATTACTCAAAAATCTCAATATAGGTCCTCTTATCTATAATGCAGACTACAATACACCATTGTTCCATATAGAATGAACATAAATTCACTTTATTATTCATGGTTGAATGACCTTAGTTGTAACATAATTGGTCTTAGATTCTAGACCCTATAATGAACATCATAATTCATGGTACTATAACTATTAAAATCTACCTCATCAGTTATTATCACATGAACATAAATGTTATGATGTGTTTCATAAATGGAACTGATATAAATGGGTCTGATTTCCTATATCAAGATATATAAGAATCCATTCAAATGGGGAAAATACAAATTACAATACTATTACTATCAAACTAAATGATGAAAAATTACAGAGTGTCTTGTTATATCCATTTAAAAAATAATATGACTAATATGTGATGTGAAATATAAAGAACATCTCAAACACAGAGATTGATAATCACTAAAAAATATATGTTCATTTCTGTGTGTGTTTTTATTGATCAATTCCATAGAATATGTAACATGTATTAATATAAGGAAACATTTCCTAATTTTTTCGTTACACTATAAGAGTCTCTTGGACTAGTAAATATGACCCTTCCAAAGATAATATTACCACCAATCCTTTTGATATCAAGGATTAATCTGATGTTTTAGTTGTATATACTAAATATTTATTACCTTTAGAATGTATATGATCATTCAACGAAATCATAGGTAAGAAAATTTATGGGAGAAAATAAACCAACACATGCTACTTATAAATTTGAAAAAAGAAAATCCATCATATTAGTTTTTTAAAGGAAATTGTACATATATTTACTAACTGAAAATCCCATTAAATAAATACAGTGAATAATGATGAGACACGTATTGAAATATTTTTATTGATAGGTAATTTCAACTAGAAATGAGTATCATTTAAAATATTTATATATATATATGCATATATGTAAAAAATTAATAATAATCAATTGAATGTGTTTTTTTGAAAATAAAAAGATTATTGTGTTGGGGAAAGTATTATGATGTAACATTACAAAAAAAGAAAATATGAAATTAATTTAACACCGAAAATTATTATATTTAAAAATAAAATTTATATACTCTGAAATAATAAAAATATCAAAACAATTTAAAAAATTAATCTGTCAACAATTATTTTTCATTATATTATTATATATTTATTAATGGTAATATATGATTAGTATATTACTAATTTTTAATATGTTACTAGGATAACCATATTTCATTCATAATTATATTAATTTTTATTCCTTTTGAATAAAAATTATTTTTCACATACTATGGATATTATAGAAACACAAAATGAATTTTTCTAAATGTACACACTGGAATTCATGGAGGTTGTCAATAATTACAAAAACATATTCAATAATACCATACAATGGAATATCTTATCTAGTGAAAAATAACAGTAATTTTAGATCAGTTAATTGGAAAATCAGTGTTCAATAAAATAAATATCTTGAATTTAATGAAATTTTAATGGGTGTGGGTGCGTGAATAAGTTGTTTTTCTCAGGAAATTATAAATTACATCCAGTGATTTTAAATAAAAAGTTTCAAAGTATCTTAATACATTTATGAAAATTTTTATGATAAAGTATAACCCATAATGTGGAATCCTTTACAATTATGTTTTATCCATATGATTTAGATTATGAAATAGTAGGTACTCTTGGTGACGTAGTTTTCTATTACTCCACGTAAACACTTCCATAAAATTATATTTTAAAATATATGTCGGTGAATTTTTTTAAAATATTTTTCAAGATAAAATATTTCCTAATACAGTTGATTCTATTTCGGATCAAGATGATTTCGGGAAGTATCTTCATTGAATAGAAATATAGTAAAAATTAAATTAAAAAATTATCTATTTGAATATGATTTCATAATGGAAGTGGTATTCTAGAAAAAAATTTATTCCCAATAAATGATCCCTACATACTATTTCTACCTTAAAAGGGTAAAAATTATATCAATTCTAATAAGAAATTGAAGGTTTTTATATTACATCATATTACTATAAAGGGAATAATCTAACATTAAATTTGATATTTGAAGGGTATATGATTCTACTAAGGATCCTCATGGGAACACAAGGAAACATTTATACTACATGTAATTGAATGTAATGTTATGAAATTAATATATGAAAATTAAATAAAAAATGAATACAGAAAAAAATATAAAATAAATTTGAAAATTGATCGGGGTCCAGTAATCATTGCTACATTAATTCCATAAGTATATTAAATAGACATAGAGTAAAATTAATGAATTGATTATTTTCATAGCACTGTTTGGAAATATATTCAATGAAATATTAAAATATCAATTTAACCCTCCAATTATCCCTTGGAAATAATACCTGGTTTAGTGGTGAGATTAATCTCTCTAATAGTGGGTTGTGATTAGTTTGAATAAAATAATAATATAAAAAATTTCCCATAAAACTTTTTAGAATACAAAGTATTTTACATCTGTAAAAAAAATTATTTAGGGATAAAAAATTAGGTATTTTTCTATTTTACATTATGAATTAGAAATATCATTATTAATAAAATATTCAATTATCTAGTTGTGGATTGGATCATGACACATTAAATTATTAACATTATTTTTTATGTTAATAATTAAAATAACTTTACTATATTTCATCAAATTTAAATTATTATGAACTATTCTTATGCTTCATTCATATTTTCTTTTATTTTTCTAATATATTTTTTTGTTTATGAATATTATTTGAGGATATTTCTTGATGAAAAAACACACTTTACTATAAAGGTTTAATTTTTTTTGATTTAATTTAATAATATTTATACAAAATTATATGTATTATTGGGATTAATTATTAACAAGCCCCATATTTATTTAAAATTTAACAAATGTTCAATTAGTATAAAAATTATTAAAAAATTAAATTTTATATTTGATATTGTTATAAAAATAGTATGGTATTGTACATGATGTCTTTAAATATATATTTAGATTTTTTTTTCACAATATCTAGATTTCTATATATTCAAATAATATTATTTTTGGAAAATATATTTAATATTATGTAAACTAGGTTCTATAAGGACATGAAATTAAACATTAATGAGTTTAATTAATTAAACTAGAATTCACATTTTCATTCTCCAAATGATTATTTTTGTTTAGTGTCTTGTTTAATTAAGTCATAATTAAATCGTAACAACCCACAATATAAAAATTGGATTATACAAAAAAATAATCAATTTTTTCAAAATAAAATAGTATTTACAAAAAAATGATTTATTTTCAAGACAAGCATTTACAAAATTCATATTGGATTTTTATTTTAACTTACACACCCATAATCATTGTGAATCAAATTTAAAGTATTGTAATGAGCACAGAAAACCTCAATAATGGGCATAAAATTACGGAATGAAACAATTAGTACATGATTACTTTAAAAACATGAATGATATAATTATCACCCATATAAGTGACATATTATTTATTTTTTAAAATAAAAGGTTTTCTTAAAACATATAAATCATTAAAAACTCATTTAAGTAACTTCAAGAAACATTTTATTATAATAATTATTTATGAATTTTAATCCTAGTGACTACCATTTGACTTGTAACCATCACAACTAACTTATAATTTTATCCTCATTATAAAAAATCTTATTTAGTAACGTTTTTTTGCATTATAATTGTTTCAAAATACCTCTAATTCATTTACCAATGTTTCTCCAAAACATCGCTATATGAGCTGTATCTAATTTAGTGACATTATTAAATTTATCAAATTTAGTGACTCTTATAAACATCATAAATTAGCGATTATAACAAAATTGAAAAATTCGAGGCATTTTATAACATAGGAAAATAAATTTCATTAATTTAGCAACTTTTTAAGGTGTCTCTAATTAGAGACACATCATTTCTCTACATTTTTATGAAATTTCAGTAAATAAATTTCACTAAATTAGAGATTCCAGTTACCAATGCTTTCTAGAAACATCAATGTAATTTTTTTTTAAATATTTGAAACTCTATATTTTTTTATTATCAATTTTTTAATAATAATATAATTTCTCACCCTCTTGAAGGACCCACCGCCTCACCCCCTCCCATGCTCTCACCCAAATCCACCTCACCCATCCCATATCAACCCCTCCCATACTACATTCCACATCTCAACACCATCTCCTTCTGCATCCCCACCCCCTATAGTACTCATCTCAACAGTATCCTCATCCTCGTCCTACCCCCAACTAGTAAAATTCTTCATCGGCACCACTACAGCTCTAGTAATGTGCTTCAGACATCTTATGTAAAGACCTGTCCTCGGGGCCCGTGCCGTGACTACCCCAAGCCCGCCTTCCATAGGCCAGGGGCTGGCGACTAGCACCAAGGCGTAAATCCCGGTAAAAAGGGAAGGCATTGCCTTTGTAATGTAAATGAGCACCATAGAGTAAGCAAGCGGAAAAGTAAACAATAAGTAAAAACAGAGTACAACTGAAGTGCAGAAAAGTAAATGGGCCAGTATACAAACCCAAACTGAATGTAAAGTACAACTCGAATGGGAAAACAACAACTGTAAAGTAAATGCCGCTACACCGAGCTGTCCACTGAAAATCTCACCTGAAGGGTGGGTACAGATAGCTCCACTTCTCCTCGGGTCCCGCCGTCCGCTCCGAGTACGTCCCGCCCAGTGGTCCACCTCCAGGTACCGTCCTGCTCTGAAAGCCTCAACCACGATCAACGATGTCCGTCGTCTGCAACCAACACAATGTAGTGCGGGCATAGCCCGTGTAGGGGTGAGTATAATGATACTCAGTAGGGACCCCGAGACCCTCAAGGTCTCACTAAAACCAACAAGGATAACCACAAGAAGATCTCAACAGATAACCTCTACTTAGATATGTTCCCATACATATACCTAAGTTATCAAGTAACCCATCTCAATCATGAGGAAACACAAGGATTGTGAAATCAACGGATAACCACTACCCAAGTATATTCCTATACATATACCTAAGTTATCAAGTGACCCATCTCAATCATGAGGAAACACGAAGGTCAAAAGTCTCAGCTTAAACCATGATTTTCATTATCGAAACCGTAATTGCTGAAGAGCTCCGTCTCTGGAGTGTATATTGGTCCTGTCACAACTCTGAGGTACTGCTCACTAACCTAAGACTGCTGAGGTACTCCTCCTGTCGAGTACCGCGGGCCTGCCACCTCACACAGTAGTGCTTCCCACCGGGGTCTGCCACCCAACACAGTAGTGCTCCCCCCTCATAGCCTACAGAGGTACTCCTCCTGTCGAGTACCGCGGGTTTGCCACCTCACATAGTAGTTCTCCTCCGCTATGGGTCTGCCACCTAAAAAAGTAGTGCTCCCCACTGGGCTATGTAAGTCACTTCGAATCGAATCGGACAAGTAGTCTTCAGGTCTCGGACCGCTACACGGTCTCCGTACTTTGTACACTCGTCTCTAGGAGGGTCCGCTTCACAAGCAACAAGTCGATAATCCAAGTATCTCAATGCCCACGAAGAAGTATCTCAAAGGACCGCCTCGTCATAGGGGTCTCAACGCAACAGACAGCGCGTCAATCGGACACCCGGTCTGTGAGTTATTAGCCTTTTCGTCCTAGGGGCCCGATTGGTTTCCTGAGTGAACCAAATCCGGCCGTATCTCAACTGTACCCTGAACTCTCATAGGGTATCATCATAGGAACCGTTTCTCAACGAGATCACCAACGCCGCTGACAGTTCGTCAAACGGACATTCTGTCAGAAAAGTATCAGCTTTTCCGTTCCAGGGGCCCGGTTGGATTTCGGTGCGATCCAACCCGGCCACTATCCATCTACATCAAAATCTCGGCCAGAGGATGCCAAAAGTTCCGTATCGTCAACAGGAATGCAATGAGACAGATGGCACATCAATCGGATGCCCGGTCTGTGAGTTATTGGCTTTTTCTTTCCAGGGGCCTGGTTGGTTTCGTGAGCGAATCAACCCGACCGCACTCCGACGGTATCCAAACCTCGAGTGGAATAAGCCAAAAGATCCGTCTCACTTAGAGGATCTCAACAAAGATGACAGCACGTCATTCGGATGTCCGTAGCTCATGATATGAGTGTTTCCGCTCCGAGGGCCCGGTTGGTTTCGTGTACGAACCAACCTGGCCGAACTCCAAGTATTCCGAAACCTTGAGTGCGTTATTCCGAAACGACCGTCTCGATCCATGGATCGCATCGCCGCTGATGGTGCGTCGTTTGGAGGTCCGTAGCCCGAGTTATGGGCATTTGAATCAAAACCGCTCGGTAACAGGGGTTTCGGGCCCGGGCCGTCCCGGCCCAAGACCCCTCGGTTGGCCCGAACCGGGTCGACCCACCCCGGACATGGTTGACCCGGCCCGGCCCGGCCCGGCCAGGCAGACCGGCATGGCGCACCGGTTCGGCGCAAGGCAGCGCGCTGCCAGCTCGCCCTTCGGCCGAGCTGATTGAGAACGGGGGGCGCCTGCCTCCACCCCACGTTTGTGAAACCGCGGCCCCTTAATTGGGGCCACTTGAAGACCCGGCCGGGGGAATTATTTCCCCCGGTCTTCACTGCCCGTCTGGCCCGCACTGGCCGGCCGGTTCCGCCAGCAAGGACCGGCGACGGCCGGTCCTTCCTTCACCGACACCGGGGGCCCGGTGCCGGCCGCCGGTCGTCTTGCTCCGCCGCAGCCTGGAACCGGCCACGGCCCTTGTCATTCGGCGCGGCGCGACGGCGTCGCGCCCTTCTGCCGTGGCCCAGCTCCGGCCGCGGTGTTTTTTACTTTCTTCGACGCGACGCGACAGTGTCGCGTTCTTGAATCTCTTTCCACGGCGCGGCGCGATGGCGCCGCACGTATGTTCCGCATGAACCACGTGGTGTGACGGCACCACGCTCCTTCGTACCAACCAAAAACAATTATGATAAAGGTGGAGGGTCGGCCGTGTTTGTGCGGTCCAGCCCCCTCGCATTATTCGATAATAAAAAGTCGAAAACCCCAAAATTCGTCATGCCGGAATCATGAATGGAATCAAATAACATAAAACCGCTACCTCAGTTTCAAGTGCGGAGCACGTTAACAAGCCGCGGAAGACAAGCGTCGTGGAGGTCGGGCGTCTCGGGAATCGAACATCGATTCCGTTGACGTTGGAGGAAGAAGAGCTCGGTGAAGTCGAGTCGAGTCGAGTTGACACTCTCAGAATACTTTGTGGGCGGCGGTGCTTCCCTTCCTTGCTCTGGTTGAAGAAGGTAGAAGGTGTTGCTTCACGTTCTTCGGAGACGTGGAACATTCTTCTTGGATAGGTTGAAGGTCTTCCAAAACTTCTTCTCCTCTCCTTAGTTCTCCCCACAAAGGTTATGCCAACCCAAAGAGAAGAATAGAATCTCTCATTTTAATGTTGACAAAAAGATTTAAAAAGAAATCAAACACTCAAAATAATTAATTAAGTTGGTTTAATTAATTAAATGCAAAGTGTTGGAAAGAATATCAAAAGTTTGAAATTAAGATAACTCTTCTCAATTAATAACCCAAGTTGTCAAGATTAATTAGAGAGGAGTTATTGGGAGTTCAAAGGGGATATGAAGAGTAAGGTTCGTGTGGGCCCCACCACACTTAATCCTCTCAAGGGAGGTTAAGTGGATGTGGGTGCCACCTCTAACTCCCTTTGGGAGGATATAACCAACATGGATAAAATAAAATGTGTTTCCACATTTTATTTAACTTCATTTTATTTCCCCCAAAACTAACACTCAACCCGCATAAAACGCAACCTCGGAAAAGGTCTCCTTAAGAGAATATCAGCGCTGCGAGATCATCGGTTCCCTCGGAATTCGATTCCGGGCATTGGTTCAAAAGTTAGAAAAACCCGTTCGTTTGTTCACAGAACGTCCCCGAGCCAAACTTCAGAAATTGATTCCGGGCACACCAGGCCTTGGAATCAGGTGCCATAAAAAACTGCGTTCTTGTAAAATTCCAAAGAAAATTAAGAAAAAATTTCCCTTGAATTTTACGAGTCTTTACATTACTCCCACCACAGGGCTTTACGTCCCCATAAAGCATCACCACAAACTTAGGGAAACAAAGGCGGTACTAAGCATGCATCGGAGCTTTCCGCTCCCATGTGCTTACCTGGAGGTTCCCGTGCTGCCAAAGAAAGCTCACCCGAGGAATCGATCGTGCTCGTAGGATCCACTCCTGTCGATCCTCGATCCCCACTGGAACCTCCGTGAAAGACACCCTATCTCCATCGTCTAGCTCCTCATGGTCGATGATATGCAGAGGGTCGAGCATGTATCTCCACAGTTGAGATACGTGGTAAATGTCGTGCACCTAGTGTAACTGATGTGGATGGTCCAAGCAGTAAACCACCTCGCCTACCCAGCTGAGGACCTAGAAAGGTCCGTTGAACCTCGTAGATAACTTGCCTCCATGTCCATATCTCCATAAACCTCATCGAGGTGAGACTCGTATAAGGACGTGATGGTCATCCTCAAACTCTAGAGGCCTCCAAGTCCTGTCAGCATAAGGCTTCTGTCGGCCCTTTACCGTCCTCATCCTCTTTTGGATGACCTGGACCTTCTCTAGTCTCACAAGAGCTGCTATGATTTCTTCTTTTCCGATAAACAGAAATCTGGTCACATCCCCTGGATGAACCACATTCGTTTCCTAATACAGTCAATCCTGACATGAATGATGCATTCATGCCATGGATGATGTCGTAATGCCTCGACGTAACTACCAAGAGATCCAACTGTCATTCTCACCTCCAAAGGTAGAGTCACACTGTCGGCATCAGTGTGTGGTCACTAGGTCTCCTTTAGTAGATAACTCAAAAGTGAGGGTCAAGTCAACAGTCTTAACTGGAACTTCATAGTAACAAAAAAAAGAGGACAGGACTGAAAATATCATAAAGGTAAACATCTTTTTTTATTTCAGCTCATAATAAAAAGATACTACACAATAGAAACAAGAAACTAGAAGTACAAAGGACGTATCTACTAGTTCCGCACCTGTCCATCTGCTCCAAGAGCTCCATGATCGAAGGCCTCAGCTGCCTGAAGCTGATCTATCGCATGTCCACCAACTCCCTGCGGTCGGGGCGGACCTCCTGGTGGTGGTGGTGGTGGCAACACCTCGAAGCTTCGTCCACCTCCAGCTGCCCGGCCAGCTCCTCTGCAATGGCCGCCCTGATCAAACCTCTGCCACTGCCTCGAAGGTTCTTCATTTAAATACTGGTCATCTACATGGCGGGTCAGACAGTCACGTGCTATGTGACCAATTCCGTCACAGGAGTAACACCTCATGGTAGGTCTGGCTCTATCACTTCCCTTGGTGCCCCGCACTACCTACCCGGAGTCATGCGGTCGACCACCTGTAGGTCTGGTCCTCTTGGACCCCTGCATCATCTGTCTACTGCCCGCTACAGAAGACTCTACCGCATGACGGATAGTGGTGGGTCCTGCTGATGGAGACTACTCAGCAAGGAAACTCTCCACTAAGAGGGCTCGCTCCAACACTCCTGTGTACGTCGGAATGTTGTGCCATACAACCGAAGCTTTAATCTCCCGCCTGAGCCCCTGCTCGAAGGTTCGGGCCCTGAAGAACAGGTCTCATACCATATCTGTGGAGTAGCGTGAGAGGTCTGTAAATCTCACTGAGTACTGCGCCACTGACATGCTGCCCTGCCGTAGCTGAAGTAGCTCCTGTATACGCACCGCTCGAAAGGTGGACGGTACAAACTCTGCCCGGAACGGGCTCTCGAAGTCTGCCCATAGAAGTGTCACCTCGTCATGCATCTGGAGCATCAGGCTCCACCATCTGCCTGCTGCTGCATGAAGAAGGCTGCCAGTAAGGATCACCATGAAATCTGTCGGCGTCCCCACTAGCCTGAAGACTCTCACCACAGCCTCCAGCCAATCCTCAGCTGCCTGCGGGTTCGTCCCTCCCTGAAACCTGGGTGGCCTCTCGCACTGAAACTCATGCAGTGCGCTCAAGCGACGTGCATCCTCTGCTGCTGGGGCTAGTGGCATCGGTGGCCTAACGGGTAGTAGTACCGCTGGTGCCTCCGCTGGTGCCTCAACTGGGATAGGGCCCTGTACTGAGGCCTCGTCGCTCGACGGGCTATCAGTACGCACCACTATCGGGGCTCTAGCTGGTCGTCCACGGGGAGGCATCCTGAAAGAAAAAACGAGACATGGTCAAACGATTTATACCTGGTGAGCTGACCTGGTTTGAGCTGATATTCAAATAAAACTTCTGGAAAACACACACGCAATCAGTGTTTTCGGGCACAAAGTCAGAAATCAGTTTTCAGGGTCCTGGTGTATGGATATGTTGGCCACCCGCACCAACACTGGACTTCCTAAACTGAAAACCACACTCGGTACTCTTAACACTATTTCTTCACAGAAAGAAACATCAGAGTTATAAGTTCTGCGGTAGAACCGAACTCCTCTGATACCAATTTGTCACGACCCGTCCTCAGGGCCCGTGCCGTGACTACCACAAGCCCGCCTTCCATTGGCCAGGGGCTGGAGACTAGCACCAAGGCGTAAATCCCGGTAAAAAGAGAAGGCATTGCCTTTGTAAATTAAACGAGCACCACAGAGTAAGTAAGCAGAAAAGTAAACACTAAGTAAAAACAGAGTACAACTGAAGTGCGGAAAAGTAAATGGGCCAGTATACAAACCCAAACTGAAAGTAAAGTACAACTCGAAAGGGAAAACTGCAACTGTAATGTAAAAGCCGCTACACTGAGCTGTCCACTAAAAATCCAACCTGAAGGGTGGGTACATATAGCTCCACTGCTCCTCGGGTCCCGCCGTCTGCTCCGAGCACGTCCCGCCCAGTGGTCCACCTCCAGGTACCGTCCTGCTCTGCAAGCCTCAACCACGATCAACGCTGTCCGTCATCTGCAACCAACACAACGTAGTGCGGGCATAGCCCGTATAGGGGTGAGTATAACGATACCCAGTAGGGACCCTGAGACCCTCATGGTCTCACTAAAACCAACAAAGATAACCACAAGAAGATCTCAACAGATAACCTCTACTTAGATATATTCCCATACATATAACTAAGTTATCAAGTAACCCATCTCAATCATGAGGAAACACAAGGATTGTGAAATCAACGGATAACCACTACCCAGGTATATGCCCATACATATACCTAAGTTATCAAGTGACCCATCTCAATCATGAGGAAACACAATGGTCAAAAGTCTCAGCTCAAACCAGGATTTTCATTATCGAAACCGTAACTGCTTAAGAGCTCCGTCTCTGGAGTGTTCAGTGGTCCAGTCACGACTCCGAGGTACTGCTCTATAACCTAAGACTGCTGAGGTACTCCTCCTGTCGAGTACTGCGGGCCTGCCACCTCACACAGTAGTGCTTCCCGCCGGGGTCTGCCACCCAAAACAGTAGTGCTCCCCCCTCATAGCCTATAGAGGTACTCCTCCTATCGAGTACCGTGGGTCTTCCACCTCACATAGTAGTGCTCCTCCGCTATGGGTCTGCCACCTAACAAAGTAGTGCTCCCCACTGGGCTACATAAGTCACTCCGAATCGAATCAGACAAGCAGTCTTCGGGTCTCAGCCGGAGTGCCCGGAATCAATTTCCGAAGTTTGGCTTGGGTACGTTCAGTGAACGAACGAGCGGGTTTTTCTAACTTTTGAACTGATGCCTGGAATCGAATTTCGAGGGCACCGATGATCTCGCAGCGCCGATATTCGCTTAAGGAGACCTTTTCCGAGGTTGCATTTTATGCGGGGTGAGTGTTAGTTTTGGGGGAATTAAAATGAAGTTAAATAAAATGTGGAAACACATTTTATTTTATCCATGTTGGTTATATCCTCCCAAAGGGAGTTAGAGGTGGGACCCACATCCACTTAACCTCCCTTGAGAGGATTAAGTGTGGTGGTGCCCACATGAACCTAACTCTTCACCTCCTCTTTTTAAACTCCCTATAACTCCTCTTCTATTAAACATGACAACTTCGTTAATTAATTGAGTTGAGTTATTTGAATTTCAAAATTTTGAAATTCAAGTTGTTTAATTGTGTAAATAAAATAAGCCTTAGCTTATTTTATGTTGGTTAGTCTCCTTAGACATCTTGAGAGGTTTTGAGAAGCTCTCTCCACCTTCTTCAGCTTTGACGATGAACACGAAGAACACTTAGGCTCCGACGAAGAACGTCGTCACGTGTCGTCTCTTTTCTTCCTCGCAGCCTGTGTGTTTCCGAAGATCGACGACGCCGCTTCTTCGATTTTCTTCCCGTGTCAACGAAAGGAGACACTGTTTCCTCCTCGGATTATCTCCGTCAGCTTACGAAGCCTCTCCAGTGACGTACCTCTTCGGACGCACCTCGACGTCAACGGAAACGACGTTCGACTTCCACGATGTCCGACCTCCGCGACGCTTGTCTTCCACGGCTTGTTGACGTGCTCCGCACTTGAATCCAAGGTAGGGGTTTATTTTTATTCTTTTGTTCATGATTTATACCCGTGTTTATTTCTTCGCGAAATTTGTCCAATTGTTAGCAAATAACGCGAAGGACCGGACCGCACGAACACGGCCGACCCTCCTCCTATTCATGTTGATTCTGTTGTATATTGAAATGGGTGGGGCACGGTGTCGTCGCACCGCGCAGGATCATGCGGAAAGAAACGTGCAGCGCCGTCGCGCCGCGTCGTAATATAATGCATGGACGCGACGCCGTCGCGCCGCGTCGAAGAAAGTTGAAGGCGCCGCGGCCGGAGCGGGGCCGCGGCGGAGGGGTGCAGTGCCATCGCACCGTGTCGGACAACCAAGGCTGCGGCCGATTCTGGGCCACAGCGGAATGAGAAGATCGGTGGCCAGCCAGGCTGTCGGTGTCGGAAGCTGGAAGAGGAACCAGCCTTGCCGGTCCCGTTGAGGAAGAACCGGCCGGCCAGGTCGGGCTGGCCGGAAGGGAGGAAAATCCGGGGGGAAATAATTCCCTCGTCCAGCCCTAAAACGGCCCCCCATAATGAGGGGGGCCGGTTTCACAGGGGGGGGGGGGTAGGCGGCCCCCCGTTCCAAATCAACTCGGCCTTCGGCCGAGCTGGCAACGCGCCCAGCGCACTGCCTTGCGCCAAACCGGCGCACCTGGCCGGTTCACCAGGCCGAGCCGAGCCATGCCGGGCCGCGCCGGGCCGGGCCGTGTTGGGCCGGGTCGACCCTGTCCGGGGCGGGTCGACCCGGTTCGGGGCAACCGGTGGGTCTCGGGCCGGGACGGCTCGGGCCCGAAACCCCCGATACCGAACTGTTTAGGTTCAAATGCCCATAACTCGGGCAACAGACCTCCAAACGACGCACTGTCAGCGGCGATGCGATCCTTGGATCGAGACGGTCCTTTCAGTATATCACACTCAATGTTTCGGAATACTTTGAGTTCAGTCGGGTTTGTTCGTACACGAAACCAACCGGGCCCTCGGAGCGGAAACATTCATATCTTGAGCTACGGACGTCCGTTTGACGTGCCGTTAGCTTTGTTGAGTTTCTCTTAGTGAGAAGGATCTTTGGAATACTACACCCGAGGTTTGGCCGCAGGTGGAGTACGGTCGGGTTGGTTTTTCCTTAAAAACCAACCGGGCCCCTGGGACGAAAAAGGCAATAAATCTCAGACCGGGCGTCCGATCGACGCGCCGTCTATTGCGTTGAGTTCCTGTTGATGATACGAAACTTTTGGATACATCAACTCTGGACTTTGTGACAGTTGATGTATCAGCCTATCGGCTCGTGGTGCGGACCCTCCCGAACGAGCTTGCTGTGTGCGGGAACCCTAAAGCTTGCTGCGACTGATACTGCGACTGCTACTGTGACTGCGAAGACGACTGAGCAGATATCCTTAGTGTATTCGATGACGACGACTACAACACTCATCCATCATGTGTGGATTAGTGCTACAGATCCTGTGTGGGTCTACGCTCAGCAGTCCTGTGTGAACCAGCGCCTACAGATCCTATGTGGGACCGATCCTGTGTGGGTCTTTGCGGGGGTTAGTACCTATCGATCCTTTGTGGGTCCGACGACTTAGATGGATCAGTGATCATCTATATCGTCTTTCGAAGATGTATAACTGTGTGAGCTTAATCATGTTGCTTTCCTGTGTGGATTGTGTTGTGCTATCCTGTGTGGATTTCGTTTTGCTTTCCTGTGTTGAATACGTAAACTTTCCTGTGTGGACTGAGTTGTACTTGGGCTCGGAGGTTGGAGCATATTGGAATTGATTGCTTAGGTATATGTATGGGCATATACCTAAGCAGTGTCGGTTGTTATTTCGTGTTTGTATCTATCCTTTGTGGTTTATCCTTTGTGGATTTTGGGAGACCTTCAGGGGTCTCAGGGTCCCTACTGAGTAGCTTATACTCACCCCTGCACGGGCTATGCCCGCACTACGTTGTGTTGGTTGCAGACGACAGACAGCATTGATCGTGGTTGAGGCTTGCAGAGCAGGACGATACCTGGAGGTGGACCACTGGGCGGGACGTGCTCGGAGCGGACGGCAGGACCCGAGGAGCAGTGGAGCTATATGTACCCACCCTTCAGGTGGGATTTCCAGTGGATAGCTCGGTGTAGCGGCTTTTACATTAAAGTTGTTGTTTTCCCTTTCGAGTTGTACTTTACTTTCAGTTTGGGTTTGTATACTGGCCCATTTACTTTTCCGCACTCCAGTTGTACTCTGTTTTTACTTAGTTTTTACTTTTCCGCTTGCTTACTCTGTGGTGCTTTTTTACTTTACAAAGGCAATGCCATCCCTTTTTACCGGGATTTACGCCTTGGTGCTAGTCGCCAGCCCCTGGCCTATGGAAGGCGGGCTTGGGGTAGTCATGGCACGGGCCCCGAGGGCGGGTCGTGACATCTTATACGTTTGTGCTCCCGCATGCTAGAGAAATAGAATACCACATGAATCAAGGATGAGCTCTACTAACTCTTTTGAATTGACGTTGCCAACCGACCCAATTGAGTTATAGATATGTAATGGTATTTTAATATATATATATATATATATATCAGTATTTTAAAAATATATAAATGTTTATATTAATAGACACATATCATTATATATATGAATGTATGTTATATATATATATATGTGTTCAAATTATTATTATATATATATATGTTTGTATTTTAACTATATTATATATTTAAATTAATATATATGTTTATGTGTGTGAGTGTGTGGGTGTTATAATTAGAAACTTTTTAAATTGAAGGTACAAATGTCACTAAAATAGTTAGTTTTTCTTAAAAGAAGGATTAAATTTATAATATTTAATTATATTATGTTATATATATATATATATACATTTGAATATTTAAAATATAATATTGTTTATATATATATACATATTTTATATATTAATATACATATACTAATATATATATACATATATGTCTATATTTTATATTTTACGTACACATATATGTGTTTATATTATATTATATTTATATATATGTTTATATTTTAAAGTATATATCTATATTTGTATTTTATACTATATATATATATGTTTATATTTTATAATATATATATATATATATATTTATGATATATCTACATTTATGTATTATATGATATATATATATATATATATATTGGGTTATACTATATAAATATATGTTTATATTTCATATTTATTTATATATTTATATTATATTATATATATAAATTATTGTTCATGTTACATATATGTCTATGTATGTTTGCGTGTGTTTATATTAAATATATATATATATTTAAATGTTCATATATATATATACTATATATATAATTTTTATATTAATATATATATGTGTGTGTTTATTTGTATACATGTTTATATGTTTATATGTGTCTGTGTGGGACTGTAAATATATACATGTATGTATTCATATACCTAATTATAAATATATATATATATATATATATTATTATCCACATTTTAAAATACTGGTGAAAATATCACTAAAATAACCACATTTTTGAAAAAATGTGACTACATTTAAAATATATAGTTTTTTCAGATATAAATACATGTATATTTATGTGTCTGTGTGTGTGCATCTCCGTGTGTGTGTAAATATATATATATATTTTTATACATGTGTTAGTGTTTATATATTCTAATATAAATAATATATATATAATGTTTCTAATTTATCAATGCATTTTGGGAAACATTGCTAATTTCGATACACTTTTTTTGAAACGTCACTAATTTATGACACTTTTCTGAAAATGTTTTAAACATAGTAATGTTGTTCATGAAACATCGCTAATTTAGGGACGATTATCAAGAAATTTGCAAATATAGGGACGTTTTTCAGGAAGCACTGTGAATTTAGCGATTATTTTCATAAAATGTTACCAATTTAACGATGTTTTTCATAAAACAACGATAATTTTGTGACACCTTTCATGACACTTTTCTAATTTAGCAATGATTTCAAAAAAAAATCACAAATTTGGAGTCATTGTTTTGGACATACTTTTATCTTAGTGAAACAAATTTGGAAGCTTCTTTAAATTAGCGATGTTTTCCAGAAACGTTTCGAATATAGAGCGTTTTTTCAAGAAACATCACAAATTTAGCATTTTTTTTGAAACCTCGTTAACTTAGCAATTTTGGTTAGAAATAATTTATACATTATAAAAATATTCTAGAAACATTGCTAATTTAGCAACCTTAGCTGAGAAATGTCACTAACAGAACATTACGAAATTACAGTGTTTTATAGTTCCTTGTGGCTATCGTGTGATGTAACTATCACATTTACACTTTGAATTACCATTATGGTCAACATATGACAAAACCAATGCATTTGTGGAATTTCATGGAGCCACCCATATTTATTTTACAACATAACAACCTAACATCTAATTTTTTTTTCATAAACTAGAACATAGTTACAAAATGTGAATACTTGCATCGTAAAAACAATACTTGAGGAAAACCACTAAATTCAAAGGAATACTGCAATCATACAAAGAAAAAAAATTTCATTGAAAAACATTCAATCTTGTAAATATGAATTTATAAAATTAAAGCATCATGAAATCATGAATTGTTATTCATGAAATATATGTTAAGAAATCTTATTTTTTTATTTTCCAAATGATATGTTAAATAGGATTTTAAAAGAAATCCTCTTACCACATGTTCAAATTTATTCAAAAGTGTTAAATAATCCATTATAATATTTTAAAGAGTGTTATTATTTTATAACAAAAATATATTCAAATTTATAATACCTTATATAATATTATTGTAATATACTTACATCTATTTATTAATAATATTTGGTTATTTCTACTGTTTCACATGCATTAGTTTCAGGGTTTCAAGGACTGTTCTTTGTGACTTTACTAATAAAATTAAAATAAAACTCCATTATATATATATATATATATTATTTTTAACACATATTAGTGAATTTAATCATTCCTTGATTGTGATAATGGAAAAAAAATATCACCTTGTCCACGAAGGCGGTTAACAGACACACCATGGTTGATGATTCTATTTATAAAATTAAAAGGAGATAATAAGAGAATTTTTTATTAATATACAATTATTACAATCAAATTTACAATATATATATGAAAATAGAGTTATCATTAAACTTTGTATAGAGGCTGAGGATAAGGTAGAGGTGAAGACAAAATTAAAAGTGAAGAAATATGAATTTACCTCTTGAATATTTCTTCATGAGAACCTCCTTATGCCCATGGTATTTTTTTTTATGATAGACCATAAGACATATAATGTAGAAATGGATGAGAAGAAAATAGAATTTTGGAGAATCATTGAGATATTAGTCGAAAGTTTATGAAATTAACTAATTGAATGAGTCTATTTTGAAAAATGAGTGGAGGAGAAATCTAGGAATTACCTAAAAGATGATAATATATTATGTCTAATATTAGTGTAACGAATTCCAAAAAAGGGACCAAGAGTAACATTTTAGACACAATATTTTCCCATTTTTAACTGTGAAATATTTTTTTGATATTCAAATAGTTTAATAAATACTTTATGTATGAAATATGTATTTTGTGACATTTTTCACAACATAATTAGGAAATTAAAAACATTATAAAAATATTAAAATTATAAAGAAATTATTTTATTATATATTATACATGTAATAGTTTTCTATATAATTCATGTATCTCTTAATTATGTCAAATTAAATTTATTTTAATCTTTTAAAAAGAAGTAACTTATTTTCCAATTAAATTATTAATTACTACATCATCATTATAGAAGACTTTATGTTATTTATTTTATTCATAAAGTTAAAAATAATTTATTCTTGATAAAGATAAGTTGTTTATATTTACAACAAATATATATTGTCAAAATAAACTTCTGGAAAAACTAATATTTTGGAAACCATAGTGGGAACAACTTAAATTTAATTTAAATAAAATATTATAAAGGGCTTAATGTGATCTAATTTGATCCAAATGATAAAATAATCAAATCCAAATAGGATTACTTTTGACACATACTCATCAAAATGGAGTTATTAAAAATTTTGGTTCAATTAATGGATATTATAATTTTAATTAAAATCAATTTATTCATTTTTATGTCGCATGCATAAGCACTGCATCAGTGGTTTAGAAGAATTAATGTAAATTATTTCATTTGTTAAAATTAAAAATAAATTACGGTTATAAAAATAAATATATGTCGTTAATTATATTAATTTTTATTATTTAATTATATATATTTAATCATATGAATGAAAGTATAGTTTCATAAATTTTTTAATTTTACTTTTATTTCCCTACTAGCCTAGTAAAGGTAATAATATTTTATTCATGTTATATAACTATATAATTTGAAAATATCATATGAAAACATCAATTATATATAATAACTAATAAAAAAGTCGATAAAATAATTTTTAGAAACCAATTATTATCTATAAGAAACCAAATTTTACTTTGAAAATGATGTATAAGAACTGCATCAGCACAAAACAATGATTTTTAGTATTTTCATGAAATAAATTCTAAGCCGAATTTTTTGATTTATTTTTTTAAAGTATTTAAGTTATACTATCATAAATTTATCATTCAAAAATTTTAAAAAATATTATATCACAATTATTTGTTGAAGATGTAACAAAAAAAACTATATTTTAAAATATAGTATTTTTTACTATTCATAAGAAATATATCATTTTGAATTTACTATATAAATAAAAAATAAAATAATTTCTTCTTTGTAAATTAAATATTAAAATAAATTTTATATAATTAAAATTTTTTAATTTTAAATTTAATCATTTAATAATAACACTATAATATATTCTTTTAATAAAAGTAATTACATTCAAGAAATATTTTCTGAATTAAATAACATGATTAATTTAAATGTTTAATTAAATAATATTATTATTTAAACAAGTTATTAAATTTTTAACTTATTTTTTAATATTCAACCCCAATTTTGAAATTTCATCTTCTTAATTTTTTTCACTTATTAAACAAATGAGTATACCTTTCCCTCATAGCATTTCTAGATTCATATGTTGCTTCTTGAGCAATCTGGTTTATCGACAAACCCCAAACATGGTAAAATTTCATCTTCTACAACACTTTCTCCCTATTATCTATAATATAAATATTAATTTCCTCATAAGGCTTTCCCTCTTCCATCTGATGTACTTCTAGGCCCAAAACATGAGATGAATCTGAAACATATATTCATAACATCGAGATATGAAAAAAAATTATTTACATGGGAAAAAGTCAGAGTCAAAACTAATCAGTAATATACTAGAAAAAGTTTTTCAATGATTTTATATGGTCTAAGAAACTATAGAATAAATTTTACATTATTTGATAAACTCAAAACATTTTTCCACTGAGAGATTATAGGGAAAAAATGATCACCTACCTCGATGGAAACATGTTTCTCATATTATCTACATAACTTTTAATCCTAATCATAGTTGTCCTCATTCTATGATGGATCATATTTATTTTCATAGAAACTTCATCTAATAAAATTTTTCCCATTAAATTCCATTCAGAATATTATCCCAAAATGATGGAGTTCAAAACCATATTCTGTATAACGCCTCATAAGGTTCTATCTGTATCATTGAATTAATATTATTTTTATAAGAAAACTAAACTAAAGAATGGGGTTCATCGCAATGTCCCTATTAATCCATTAATGAATATATAAGAAGATCCTCCATTTTTTGAATAGTTGTATCATATTTTCCATCAAATTGAGGAGGAATTGTAATGCTGAAATTTAATTCTATTCCCAATTACCTTTGGAGGCATTTCAAAAAGTTATAATGAACATGGAATCAAGATCAAATATACATGGGAGAAGAACTCCATATAAATTGAATATATCATTAAGATAAAACTAATAAGGTTTATCTATAAAATTACGCTCTCAAATATAAATTAAATGTGCATATTTAGTGATATGATAAATAATAACCCAAAATTCATTGTAACTTCCAAAAATCATCATTAGTCCCACCACAAAATTGATGTATATATTTTCCCATTTCAATTATGCCACTTGAAAAGATAGAATTTTACCATTCTCATGTTTTTTATCTACATTAATCTACTTCAAATTCATATTTGTCATGGTAAAATCTGTAATATATCTTTTCTCTCAATCCCACCAATAATACTTTTGAAGTTCTGTGTACTTCTTAATGCTTCTAGGATGAACTAAAAATGGAGGACTATGAGCTTCACTTAACAATTATTTCCTTGGTTGGGAATCAAGAGGAAACATAATCTGTTGAAAATTATCAAGACACAAAGCTTATCAACATTAAATTATAAAAACTTACATTTCATAACCAATTTTATCTTTTCATAACTCAGAGTCTAGCTTTTGAGAATTCTTAATTATTTTTGAACAAGAAAATTCTATTGGCTCCTAAAACAAAAAATCAGAATTTATTACACCCACACCTTCCAAATAAACCATAAAATTAGTAATCAAATGTATATCATACAAAAGTCATAGGATTAATGAATAATGAAGTTTTTAACTCAAGGCATCCACCATATTATTTTCCTGGATGGTAATTGTTCATGAAATAATAATCCTTTATAAGTTCCAACCATCTTCCCTACCTTAGGTTCAATTCATTTTGAGTAAATTTAAAAATTAAAATTTTATAATCAATATATATTTCTCACATGGATCCATATAAAATATTTCCCCAAATTGTTATATAAAAAAATGAATCTAATTATAAATCATGTGTAGGATAATTTAACTTAAGATGTTTTAGTTTCCTTGTAGCATAAGGAATTACATGATCCTTTTATATCTAAACACAACCATTCCCCTTCAATAAAGTATCACTATAGTTTAAAAAGTAACCATTGCTCAAGGTAATGCCCACAACCTGAGCATTCACCATTTTTTAGTTACTCAAAATAATCATACCAATAATTTGAATAGATAAATTTAAATCCTTCTCGAGGAATCATAGTTATAGTGATAGATAATCATGATATTGTTTTAACAATCTATTTGTAATTTCATGCTAATATTTGAAATCGACATATATCATTAAAATTTTAATGCATTGTTCATTCAGAAACTTCTTTTCAGATGGATGAATTAAATTTTATGCCATCCTTATTAAAAATGTAAATATGAAAAGAAATTTGATTTAACCAAATTTATTATTTTCACAATTTTCCACATAACATCATCTCATTTAGTCTTTGATGGAAAATTCATAACTGATTTTCTTGATCCTTATGACTATTAGAAATAAAAATAATCAATAAAGACATAAAAATTGATCCAAATATTCATAGAATATTCAATTCATGAGATCTACAAAAATAGCCTGGGATTTTTTCAAATTAATAGGAATAAAAAATCATAAATCCTATATCTTGTACAAAATTTTGTTTTCAGAATTTCACCCACCTTCAAATTATGCAAATACTGCCCAAATCAGAAATCAATCATGGAAAAAAATTGAGCTCTCTAGAGCTGATATAACAAGTCATCAATATGAGGTAATGGATAGTAATTCTTAATTGTAATTGTATTCATTGATTAATAATAAATCTAACGCCTCAAAGAAACATTGTTCTACTTATAAAAAAAATATGAGCAACCCATGATGAAGTGCAATGATGAATGAAACCTTTCTCAAGAAACATATTAAACTACTTTTTTAATTCTATAATTTCAACTTCTACAATTAGATAACAGGGGTTTTAAAATTATCTTAGAATCATGAACTAATTAAATATTTACATATTCTACCTGATCAGGTATAACACCAATAATATCATCAACAAAAACATTAATTGTATTCATTTACCACTGACACATCATTAATATAATGAGTTCCTTTGTTTTCAATAATATGTGATATGTAAAATTAAATTTTATATTTTTACAATTTCATAGCATCCTAATACTTTATCAATGGTATTAATAAATTCTTTTTTAAAAACTAAAAATATTTTTGGAAAACAAATATTTTAGCAATACAATCAATATTAGAATGATAAAAATAAAAACAATCCATACCAAGACTCACTGGAGACTATAATATGGATAAATACAATGGTTTTTTGTAATTTAAACCCATTTAAAACAACAAGATGATTTATATAAATCCATTTTTCCATAATATTAACCCATAGTTTTTCACTATAAGATCTGATTTCATTTCAGGGGTGAAATATCCAATTTACCAAAATGATTTTCAAGAATAAAAGAATGTATAGACCCGATATTAAATAAGGCATATGTAATGTCTGAGTAAACAAAAAATATACCTAATTACAATTTATTGGATATCAAAAAATCTATAGAAGTATTCGTAATGGATTTCATTACACTATTTTTTTTAAAGTCTGGCTGATTCCCATCATTTAGATCCATATGAGGGTAGGTTTTCTCATAATTCCTCATCACGCCACATTTAAAACACTTTACTGTGTCCTTATTAGAATTAAACATACCAAAACAATTTTTTTTAATATTAATCTCATGCCATATTTCTAAAATTCCCACATCAGAAACAAATCCTAGATTTGTTAAAAAATTCTCTAGGGTGCTATATTCTACACATTATAGAAACTAGAAACTTGATTTTAGAACCATATTATTTATTTGATTGATTCTTACGCATTTTATACTAAATTATACATTTCATTTTATTGTATTAAATTAGTAATAAACATCATATAATCTCCATTTATACCCTATTAACACATCAAAAATACTTCTCATAAGATTTCAATTCATGGGAATCAAATGACCTTCTATATATTGGCATATATCCCGATTAAAAATGATTTTTTAATGTCATGATCCCAAATAAAATTTGGAGAGTACTTTCCAATCGAGTTATGATTACTTAAAATATGTCCATTGAATTTTCATACTTTTTTTCAATTCAAATAATTTCATTTTTATAATATTTCAATCCACCTGAGGAAAATATTTCACAAGGAAAATAGTCTTTAACTCATCCCATTCCATGGAATAAATCACTTTTCATTCCCTCATATTTTTGACAATTGAGCACCACTGGTATGATTCACCTTCAAAAATAAAAATATAAATACAAGCATTTTTATTATCTCATCACCCAAATAAATCAAATTTAATATCAATGGATTTAATATGACCATAATCCACCAATGGGTTAGAATATATCCATTACATGTTTAAGGTTTTTGTGTCATAAATTGTTTCACTATCATCATGTTACTTTGTTGTAGATCTGTTTGTTCTCATAAATGGATTCAAATTAAATTTATTTCATATTTAAAATAATCCATTAAAGTTACAAACTAATCTATTTGAATTTTCACTATTCTATGTTGTATATTTGGAATGATATCATCTTTTTAGTTTCTACATACATCAGCATCCCTGTTTCTTATACGAAAAACCATTCTTAATATAAATATCGTAGAGGAAGAATCATGGAAATCACCAAATTATATATCATTTAAAATTAAATATAATGTAAGCAAAAAATTATTTTATACTATTAACATAATCCAAATCCTCTATTGTAATCTAAAATGTGACTTAATAAAAACTATAAGGAGTAGTTGTAAATAGTACATAATCTTGTTAATTCACCTAGAATTTACATTCATACATTCTCTAATATCATTTTGGTTTCTTGTTATATAAATTTTGGTAATAATTCATACATAAAAACCCATATACATACAAATTAGATGATAAAAAAAGTGTATGTATTTTTTCATAGTACAAAAGTCCTTAAAAATAAATCAAGCTCTAATTTCATGAAAAATATTCTCAAAATTCAATTTGGAATATTATTTAATATTACGTAACTATAAACAATATGAAATAAATTTTAAAAGATGGGATGAGAATGTAATCTATGTAAGATAAATATTAATATGTAATGAAACTATTAGTCTTGGAATAATTATAATCACCCGAAATATATAATTCTCACCCCTGAAAGTAACATATACGTAATTTGTGAAAACTTGTGGTTTCCATAAAACATAGAGGACATAAAAAATATTTAGGTAAATTGGGAAATTATCTCCATACCATTAACACTTATAATTGTAATTTTTTGGTTACCATATGATTTTTAACCCTCACATATAACATACAATTTAACCCTCATGGCTACCATATGATATAACTAATAAAGTTAAATTTCAAAAAAAACATTACGGTCAACTTGAAACATAACTAATTCATTATAGGGATATAAAATTCCCACACATATATGGTTTATAATTTAACCATCCATCAAAAAAAAATATTCCCATGAACCATAATATAATAAAAAGTGTGAATACTTACATCCTAAAAATATTTCTAGAGGAAAATCACTAAATTCAAAAGAATAATATGAACATACAAAAGAAAAAAGGTATATTTTAAAATAAGATTTTAATATTATAAATGAGGACTCAAAAAATACTACCTTCAGGAAATATGGAAAATTACTTCATTCCATAAACGATAAAAAATATTATTTTTTAATTTACAAAAATAAAATAAAAGTGGATTTTAATGTGTATTTACATTAACTCAAGATTTAATTCTATAAAAAGTGATTTAAACTCTTATATAAGCGATTAAATATTATTATTAATTTATTAATTTACTATATTCACGTTTATAATACCATATATTATTTTATGATATCATATTTCAATCAATTTATTAGTAATATTTTGTAATTTAAATTGTTTTCTCAGTGTTTATTTCACCGTTCCGGGGTCGGTTCATTATGGATTTTATTATCAAATGGAAGTAATAATTAGGATTAGAGAATATATATATATATATATATATTATTATTTTGATCGATTACATGTGAATTTAAACATTACTTGAATTATTTAATCAAAAATGAAAAAATTTCATTAATGAAGACAGTGAATTGGAACATCATGGAAGGACATTTTGTTTTTATGAATAAAATAAAAAAATAAGGGATATGATGATGGATATTGAAAAAAAATTAAAACATATATATACTACAAGAGTTATCATAATTCTTTTTAAAGATGTGAGGATAAGGTTGAAGTAATACATAATTTTAAATATAAGAAGGATGAATTTACTTCTTGAATATTTTTCCTTAAGAACATTCATAGGAAGATAAAATTGGCCATTATTTGAGATGAAAAATGCTATAAGGAAGAAATGGATTAGTATTTGACAATTTAGAAGAGTATAATCATGTTAGAAGGTATGTGGTGTTGAAATTTAATGAAGGATTGAGTCCACTTTTATAAATTAGGTGAGAGAAAAATTGAGAATAAAATTAAATATTAAAATATAATAAATATAATATAGGAATAAATAATTAAAAATTGGGAATATGTTCATGTTAATACATTTTTTAACACAATAGTATCTCATTTGTCCTTATTAATGTTTTTTTTTCTGATTTTAAAATGTTTTTAAAAAATATTTTATTTATAAAATATCACTTTTTTTAAACAAAAAATATTAATTAATAAGAATTTAATATAATAAAAAAAGAATAAAATTAGAACAAAATGTTTTATAATATCAAACAGATTTCATTTTTATCTATGTAATTCATTTATGAGATTAATTATCTAATATTATATTTATTTTCACATATTTAAATCAATTTATTTGATATTTTTTATTAAATTTATAATTGTTGCATCCTCACGGTGAAATATTTTAATGAAATTTAATATATTATATTTTTATAAAAAATATCATGATGTACACAAATCAATTAGAATTGAAAAATTCGTTTATGGTTGAGAAATTCTTCTAGAAAATGTTATATTAAAATTTTATAAAAATTCAAAACCATAGAAGGAATAAGTTGAAATTCATTTAAATAAAATATTATAATGTAAATAAAGATTTCTAAGTGGATCCAAAAGGAAAAAAATTAAAATTAAAATAATATTATGGATGTAATTTACTCATCCAAAAAAAATTATTTAAATTTTTGGTGTGTATAATGGTTACTATAAATTTAATTTAAATATTTTTTTTTCTTCTGCTTAGACATGTATTGGATAATTTTTTCAAAAGAATTAAAGATGATTATTTCATATATTAAAATTAAAATTTTAAATATATTATAAAAATAACTTACATGGATATAATAGAATCATTTATATTCATTCTTTATGTATATTTATTCATGTCCATGTGAATAAAACATCATTAATTAGGTAATTTGTCTTCTCATTCCTTGAGCAATCATTGCATAGAAATTTGGAAATCATTCATCTTAAATATATCTAAAATTGCATAATTTTATATAAATACATCAATTATTCAAAATAATTAATATAGAATTTAGTGAAAGACTTTTCATCACTCGATTATGACATATAATGATCAAATTTTGACATTGTCAATGTTGTGTAAGCACTACATAAGCACTGAGAAATATTATTATACTTATAATTTAAAAAATTTGTAAGTATAAAACCATTTACTGTGAATTATAAGGATATTTAATAGGTGATATTTTTCTTCTAGTGAGTAACTTTTTTGTGATTTTAATTGGGGTGTATTTTTGTGAAAATTGAGAATTTGTGAAGAAGGAGGGAATGCTCCCATTCGGCGCATGGTTTTCCAAACTGTTTTCCTGGGCCTAGAAAACTATGAAACCTCTCATTGAGAGATATTTCATAGTTTCCTCATGGTTTGTCGAAATATGTTCGCCAAAAAGATTAATCATTCAGTCCCATCCCTATAAGAGGATCACGATTAAGGCACTCAGTTTGGAATACTCTGTTCCCATACCTAGAAAACCATGTACATAATTTTATTTAATACAAAAAATAGTTTTTAAAATAACTAATCCCACATTTTATCACTAAATCGACCCCAAATCATCCATAACCTAATTCACATGATCATAGAGGATCTTATATAAATTTTATTTCCATCCAAACTCCATTATTGGTGAATAAAAGGAAAGATTTAATATAAGGCCCCAACCTTAAATGTTACTTAACATTGAATTAAATGAATAATTCCCATTGAGGATCTTTTCAGGTTTAGAGTTTTAGAGAATTAGATCTTAAATATTACATCTCAAAATATTAAAAAGTAGACAATTCTACTAAGTTTCCATAAAAAAACTCTTAAAAAGAAACATGTCTAGTTCCATGTTTTATATTGCATGACTTTTCCTTGATCCCATCATTGACACTATTCCACATTAATTCCTGTGAAAAAAATTTCAAAAATACTTGGGGTGAGCATAAAAAGTTCAGTAAGGGAAACAAAAATATTGAAAACTGTATGTTTTTCAAAACAACAAGTATACAATGTATACTTTATCAATGTAATCCTTTTCACCATCATGAAGTAGTAAAAACTGTTCACTGGATAAAAGATCAATACATACCCTTTTGTAACAAAACTATTACCATAAAACACATATAAAGAACACATAACATATGAAGGTAACTTGGGACATAAACATACTTAAATGGAATAACGATACGGTCAACTTCCACACATATCACTTAATGAAATAGCCATATGACCGACTTCCATGCCCAATGCATTGCAGTTTATAACATAACCACCTGTCCTGTTATTCACGGCACCACCCGTTATATGGTTTATCACGTAACCACACGTCAAAAGTACAAGTACCATTATAATATAATAAGACATTAAACAAATATAATGGAAAGATAACACTTCCACACTTTGATCACAATATATCACTTAAATATATTGACATAACAAATCCATTATAAAAAACATGTTGGGAAAAAATCCCTCAAGGTAACATTGAAGTATTTTTGGGTTGATTGTGTTTGTTGACAAAGCAGGTTTCCATGGAGAATTGTCGAGTTCCTGAGAATTGGTTGACAATCCTTGTTGACAAAGAACGATGACAAAGGAAAGGATGATCTAGAGGCGGAACAAAAGAGAAGAACAAGGTGGCGCCGTTTCCCAGTGTTTGCCAAATTTTTGGGGTCCAAAATTTGGAATTTGGTGAGCATCACGAAAAGTGGATTTCCATGAAGAGTATGATTTTATATGGAAAAGGCATGAATTTCTCGGAGATGGGATGCATGGATTGGATTTCGCGAACACCAGAAAAATGGAGGCGGTGAGTCTTCACGATTATGTTAAGCTTCACGAACGAGAGACGCTGAAGTGCATCGCGGCAGAGAAGGGCTTCACGAGGGAGCTTCGCGGCGAAGGCAAGAAGGTATGTTGACGTGGATTCTTCGCGACTACATCAAGCTTCGCGAATGGAAATGTGGCGTGGTGCTTCGCGATTTGGACAGAATTTTGGTGGAATCATTGGAGCTTCACGATTTGAGATGACATGGCGTTGACTTCGCATGGAAAGGACGAGGGTCGGTGGAATCGCCTATAAATAGAGGCTGACCCCCTCGAGTGAAGCAGAGAGAATATTCAGAGAAAATCCATTACTCTCGGTTCGCAGAGGTGGTTCACGAAGGAAGTGTGCTTCGTGAAAGGGGAGCTTCGTGATGGCTATTATAGCTCCGCGAAAGGCGTGTGCCCTCCGTTGGCTCAGTGAGCTTCGCGGAGAGGCAGGAGCTCCGCGACGGCCTAAGCATTGCGAAGGTCTGTGCACCGCGAGAGTGCTTCACGATAGATCTTCGCGAAAAGGCAGGAGCTTCGTGAAGGCTTGTTTGAGCTTCGTGAAATTGGGAGCCTAGCGAAGTTGAGTGCTTTGCAAAGGTCTTTCCAAAGGTAGTTTGCTCAGTGAATAGTGGAAAAGGGTTATTCTTCTACGGGTGAAAGTTGAACATCAATAGAGAATCTATATAAAGTTAAAGATGCATTCTTTAGTGGAAATGAAGAGACCTACAGGTCTATAAACTATGAGTGAATCCCTTCATAGAGCAGTGAGCTTAGGAAGAGGAAAAAGGTGATCCTATCCACCGGCAGTGAGCCAGAGAGAGAGAAACAGAGAGTGACCCTTGGGAAAGCAGTGAGATGACCCTAAACATTGAAAATACAGTGAGCCTGGGCATATAAGTGATCTTTCCCAAACATTGTAATCCACATCTAGTGAGGTTTAGTGGAATTGGTATGACCGACAACTTGTCGGTGTATGCTCCTTGGACGTAGCCCTTTGCGGTGAACCAAGTAAAATTGTTGTGTCCTGTGCATGCTTTACTTTCTGTTTACTTTGTGGAACAGGAAAGAGAGAGAAGAGTGTTTTGCTTAACAGCGAAACATGATCATAATGGGTGTTAATTTTGAATTAGTCATACCCTGATTCACCCCCCCTCTCAGGGTATTCAGCCTTGTGGACCTAACAATTGGTATCAAAGGGAAAGGTTGATATTAGTTCTTCTCTCAATGGTGGTCACTAATCACATAGGGATTCCGATCTTTGACAGATGTAATTTTCAGATATGGAAGAATTGTATGCAACACTATTTCCGATCTTTGGGAATGGATGTGTTTTCCGCAGCTATGCATGGTATCACAAATGATATTACTAGTGGTGCATTATCAGAATCAAAGCATAAAGAGTTGGATGCTGATTCCAAAGCAATCAATGCCTTAGGGGGAGCCCTTTCCAATCACATATATACAAAGGTGATGTCATGAAAAACATCACATGACATCTAGGAAATGCTTCTGAATATTTATGAAGGGGATACAAAAGTCAGAGAGGAGAAGCTGCAAGTGTTGTGGAACATGTATGAAGATCTGAGAATGAACCCGAATGAGTCTGTTGATGCATTCTTTGACAGGGTAAATGCTGTTGTAGAAGACATGTGGGGTCTTGGAGAAATTATGAAAGATATAAAAGTTGTGAAGCGCATATTGAGAAAGCCTCCACCTCGGTTCCATCCGAAAGTTTCTATTTTCGAAGATAAAGATCTGAAAGAGCTGATATAAGATAACCTATATAGTACTCTTGTTGCATATGAAATGAGAAATGATGACAACGATGCTGTGGAAAAGGGGAAATCTAAAGAGGGGGCATTTAAGGCCATGAAGAGGCTCACTATTGAAGATTATCAAGAGGAAGAAGAGTCAGATGAGGTGATGTCGTTCCTTTCTTCAAATCTGCAAAGAGGAAAAGGAAAGTTTAAAGGGAAACATCCACTAGCATTCTTCCAATGCGGAAAGGTTGGTCATCTTGCTGCAAGATGGCCTAAAAAGAGTCAAGAAGAAAGTGATGAAGATGAAGTTGAGATTCCCATGAAAAAATATTCAGCCTATGTGAAAGGGAAGAAGCAGTTCAAGAGAAATTTCTTTATAAAGAAGAATCTTCTTCCACAAGAAATAGACAGTTCAGCTGAGTCTGAGGGTGAAGAAGTTGAAGAGATAGAAAACTACAAAGATTGTGGAAAAAATGCGATGGTGGCTGTGGCCAGTAGTGCTCCCGAAAAGGAAGAAACCGAAACTGATGAAGAAGAAGAAGAAACTGAAGGGAGAGTTGACATGGAAGCTGAATTAGAAGAAGCTCTTGAAGAGATAGATGTTGGGAGAGAAAAAACGAAGAAAGACAACAAGATAGTACGTGATGCCAAACTCTACATGCAACAACAAGAAGAAGAGAAGTATGATCTTGAGAAAGAAATTGAAAATCTTATGTCATCCAGGCCAGAGCACATAGAAATGGTTGATGAGCATAAGCTCAAGATTGAAGAGCAGAAAAGGGAGATCGATTTCTTGAGTCGAAAAGTGAAAGATCACGTCAAGCGTATTGAAGAGCTTGAAGAGGAAGTTGTCGGTCTGCGGAGAAAAATTAAAGACCAGGAAATACCTTTGAATCCCAACATATTCCTGGGAAATCAGGTCATTACGAAGACTGAAAAGAAGAAAGAAGAGCCTAGTAGTTCAGCAGTAAAGAAGCAGCAATTGAACTCCGAAATTAAGGCTGATTCATGGATTAATCAGAAACAAAAATCTGTGGCAGTTGAAGTTATACCTCAAGCACCTTTTCCGAGATTGAAAGTGGATTTGAGCACAAAGCAGAATCAGAATACTCAGAGATCCCAAGGGTAAACTCGTAGTTCTGAAGTAACATGAAGGAATGCACCTTATATCAGGTGTTATTATTGTGGAAAGATGGGACATTCACAGTATGTGTGTTCCATAGCCAAAAGATATCGAAGGGAACAAGAACAGAGATGGAAGCCAAACAGAGAATGGTTTTCCAGAACATATTTTGAAGGAAATTGTTTTTGGTGTGGAGGATTTGGAAATATGGCTAGGTACTTCACTCTGACCATTCAGAAAATTGTGCAAAAGAAGAATCAAAATGTTCGCAAGAAGCAGATCAGTAAACCGACAAGTGAGTTAAAAGTTCAGAATAGATTTGCATTTTTACAAGATGAAGCTGGTCCATCATACTTTGAGAAAGAATAGAAGCCTCAATCCATGCCAAGTATGAATGAAAAAGTATGGACCAGGAAGAAGAAAATTGAGAAGGTTGTAGTTGCTGAAATTGCCCTTAAAGCATCAGATCGTTCTGGTGTGTGGATCCTTGATAGTGGTTGCACATCCCACATGATAGGCAACAAGGATCTTGTTACCGGCATAAAATATGACAAAGAAGGAGTTGTCAAATTTGGAAATGAAGAAGGCCTGCAAATTTTTGGCTCAGGAAAAGCCAAGTTTGGAGGCAAAGAAATGAGACATGCTAATGTCTTGGTGGTAGAGGGTCTCAGTCATAATTTGCTTAGCGTCAGTCAACTATGTGACTCTGGGCACTCAATCCTATTCACCAAGAAGATGGATATTGTTAAAGGAAAAGATGGAATAGTCATTCTACAGGGAAAACGAATAAATGGGAATCTTTACCTAGTAGGTGGGGGAAGAAGATTCATTCCTTTTATCCAGAGAAGAAGAAAATCAGTTGTGGCATAAGCGACTTGGTCATCTATGTCAACCATATATGGAAGATCTGGTAAAGTGTGATGCTTCTAGAGACCTTCCCAAACTATCACGTGATCGCACTCATATGTGTGATGCTTGTCAACAAGGGAAGATCATCAGGAAGACATACAGACCAAAGGAACAAAAAGCAACTGGAGTGCTCGAATTAGTACATTCTGATGTATGTGGACCTATCACACCACGAGCTATAGATGGGAAAAGGTTCTATGTTCTTTTAATTGATGACTATATCAGAATGGCTGGGTATTCATCATTACCCATAAGAAAGAGGTGTTCAGTTGAATAATGCATTACAAGAGGGAATCGGAAAAGATGCTTGGGCAGAAAATTCTGATGTTTTGTACTGATAATGGTACGAAATTTACAAACAGTCAGGTTGAAAACTATCTCGAGAAACATGGGATAAGGCACTAAGTTTCATCATTAAGAACTCCCCAACATAATGGAGTTGTTTAATGGAGAAATCGGATCATCAACAATATGGCCAGAACAATGTTTATTGATAAGGACCTACCCGAGAAATTTTGGAAGGAAGCAGTTTTGACATCGGTCTATGTTTCAAATAGGTCCCTATTATGTCCGAAGCAAAGGAAGACTCTGTATGAACTGTGGTATAGAAAGAATCCAACGTTGAAATACTTTCGGTTCTTTGGAAGTAAGTGTTCCATTCTCAACAAAGAACATCATTGGAAGTTTGAGGCACGAGGAGATGAAGGGATATTCCTTGGCTATTCAGGGAAAAGAAAAGCATATAAATTCTTTAAGAAGAGGATGGGAAAAATTGTTGAGAGCAATGATGTCACTATAGTCGAAAATGAACAGACTGATAAACGACCCAGTGAATTGTTTCTGGATGAAAGTGATGATGAGGTATGAAACACAGGGGGAGTAGAAGTTGTAGAGGATGACTCAGAAGAAGATACTAATGATTAACAAGAATGTGTTAAGTCTGTATCTGCAAGGAAGCCAAAGAGTCGAGCTGAAATTGATAGGAAAAATATCATTGGAAATTAGACAGCTCCAGTTCAGACTTGAAGAATGAAATTATTACAGCAAACATCGTTTTTATCTCAGGTGGAGCTGAAATGTTTTTCCGATGCAGCTGAAGATGAAAATTGGGTCCAGGACATGAATGAAGAGCTTGATCAAATTGAGAAGAACCAGACATGGGAGATTGTTTCGAGGCCAGCAGACAAGACTGTCATCGGGACTAAATGGGTTTATCGCAACAAGATGAATGAAGATGGCACGGTGATTCGGAACAAATCACGATTAGTGTAAAAGGGATACTCCCAGATAGAGGGAAGAGATGTTGATGAGACATTTGCACCGATTGCAAGGTTGGAGACAATCAGATTATTTTTGGCCATATCAGTGCAAAGAAAGTTCAAAGTGTTCCAGATGGATGTCAAATCCGCATTCTTAAATGGTGTTCTGGAAGAGGAGGTGTATATTGAGCAGCCAGATGGTTTTTTCATTCATGGGGATGAGAACAAAGTTTGCAGGCTGAAGAAGGCGTTGTATGGGCTGAAATAAGCACTAAGGGCATGGTACTCAAGGCTTGATCAGTACTTGAATAAGCATGGTTTCCAGCATGGAGGAGTTGATTACAAACTCTATTTTAGCAATTACAGTAATCAAAGGATGATGGTGTTGGTTTATGTCGATGAAATAATATTTGGCGGATCAGATGAAGCTCAGGGCAGACAGTTTTCCGAATTCATGAAAAATGAGTTTGAATTGTCAATGATTGGAGAGATAACGTTTTTCCTTGGTCTACAAGTGACACAAGGAAGGAATGGAACATTCATTTCTCAATCTAAATATTCCAAGGAGGTCCTAAGAAGGTTTGGAATGGAAAATTACATGGAGATGAAGACTCCAGTTTCCACCCGGATGAAATTATCGAAGGATGAAGATGGGAAGGCAGTTAATATCACAGAATACAGGAAAATTATTAGAAGTTTGTTGTACTTGACTACAACAAGGCCTGATATTATTTTCACCACATTCTAAGCAGCAAGATATCAAAGCAATCCCAAGGAAAGCCACATGCTTGCAGTGAAAAGAATACTTCGGTATATCCAGGGCATAGTGGATTTCGGCTTGACATATACTGATAAATCTCAGACAGAGTTATTGGGCTATACTGATGCAGACTAGGTCGGTTCAGCGGATGATAGGAAATCAACGTCAGGTGGTGCTTTCTATCTTGGTGGATTGTGTATTTCTTGGCTTAGCAAGAAGCAAGATTTCATTTCATTGTGCACCGCAGAAGCTGAGTATATTGCGGCCACTCAAGCATGCACACAGTTATTGTGGATGAAGCAGCAGCTGGAAGATATGGGAGTTGAAGTGGAGTCTCTGATCGGAATCATGTGCGACAACTCAAGTTCTATAAATCATAGCCAAAATCCCGTCCATCATTCAAGGACAAATCACATTGAGATTAAGTATCATTTTATCAAGGAGAAGGTTGAGCAGGGAATCGTGAAGTTGGAGTACGTGCCTACAGAGCTATAGGATGCAGAAATTCTGACAAAGGCCTTACCCAAGGAAGCTTTTGAGAGGCATCGACTGGCTCTGGGAGTTCAGTCGATTCCCCGCACTTGAAATAGTGTGTATGTGGGACCCCCCCTCTCCCCGAGGTATGGTGTGTTTTTCTCTAATGTGCTGATTTGGGTTCGTTGACAAAGGGGGAGAAAATAGTGTTTGTTAAAGGGGGAGAAAATAGTGCTTGGGAGACAGTGTGGCTATTTGAGAAATCATGACAGATATGGGGAGAAGCTGATAGGTGGAGCATCCAGATAGGGGGAGCAATGAGAAAGGGGGAGAGTATTATATCAGACGATGCTAGAAGTGATCAATCAAAGCATAGATATCACGACAGTTGAGGATCGTGATAAAAGCAGCACAGTGGTGTTGGAATGGTGTGAGAAGGTATCCAGTATTCACCAATTGGTATCAGTGTGGTTCAACAATTGGTATCAATTTAAGAATGGTTATCAAGTTGGAATCGACAATTGGGGTCTGACATGAAGTGATTCATTGATGAACTTTTCATACTACTCTTGTTTCTCACGCCGAGCATTGCTCATTTGGGCTTAGAGTACATGTTAAGTGAATCCTTGAATGCTATCAGAATCACAAGAGGCGAATGGTGGTAGCCACTGAAAGAAGACTCAGTAAGGTATCAAAGTGCAGAAAATCATTCTGAGCAGAGTTGTGAAGAGTTGTCAACAAAATCAAAGGGGGAGATTGTTGGGAAAAAATCCCTCAAGGTAACATTGAAGTATTTTTGGGTAGATTGAGTTTGTTGAAAAAGCAGGTTTCCATGGAGAATTGTCGAGTTCCTGAGAATTTGTTGACAATCCTTATTGAAAAAGAACGATGACAAAGGAAAGGATGATCTGGAGGCGGTACAAAAGAGAAGCACAAGGTGGCGCTGTTTCCCAGTGTTTGCCAAATTTTTGGGGTCCAAAATTTGGAATTTGGTGAGCATCGCGAAAAGTGGATTTCCATGAAGAGCATAATTTTATATGGAAAATGCATGAATTTCACGGAGAAGGGATGCATGGATTGGATTTTGCGAAGACCAGAAAAATGGAGGCGGTGAGTCTTCGCGATTATGTCAAGCTTCGCGAACGGCAGAGGCTGAAGTGCATCGCGGCGGAGAAGGGCTTTGTGAGGGAGCTTCGCGGCGAAGGCGTGAAGGTATTTTGACGGTGATTCTTTGCGACTACGTCAGGTTTCGCGAACGGAAAAGTGCCATGGTGCTTCGCGATTTGGACAGAATTCTGGCAGAATCTATGGAGCTTCACGATTTGAGATGACGTGGCATTTACTTCGCGCGGAAGGGACGACGGTCGGTGGAATCACCTATAAATAGAGGTCGACCCCCTCGAGAGAAGCAGAGAGAATTTTCAGAGAAAATCCATTACTCTTGGTTCGCAGAGGTGGTTCGCGAAGGAAGTGTGCTTCGCGAAAGGGGAGCTTCGCGATGGCTATTATAGCTCTGTGAAAGGCGTGTGCCCTGCATTGGCTCAGTGAGCTTCGCGGACAGGCAGGAGCTCCGTGACGGCCTATGAATTGCGAAGGTCCGTGCATCGCGAGAGTGCTTCGCGATAGAGCTTCGTGAAAAGGCAGGAGCTTCGTGAAGGCTTGTTTGAGCTTCATGAAATAGGGAACCTAGTGAAGTTGAGTGCTTTTCGAAGGTCTTTCCAAAGGTAGTTTGCCATGTGAATAGTGGAAAAGGGGTATTCATCTACGGGTGAAATTTGATCTTCAACAGAGCATCTATATAAAGAGAAAGATGCATTCCTTAATGGAAATGAAGAGACCTACAGGTCTATAAACTGTGAGTGAATGCCGTCACAGTGTAGTGAGCTTAGGAAGAGGAAAAATGTGATCCTCTCCACCGGCAGTGAGCCAGAGAGAGAGAAACAGGGAGTGACCTTTGGGAAAGCAATGAGATGACCCTAAACATTGTAAAGGCAGTGAGCCTGGGCATAGAAGTGATCCTTCCTGAACATTGTAATCCACAGCTAGTGAAGTTTAGTGTAATTGTTATGACTGGAAACTTGTCGGTGTATGCTCCTTGGACGTAGCCCTTTGCGGAGAACCAAGTAAAATTGCTATGTCCTATGCATGCTTTACTTTCTGTTTACTTTGTGCAACAGGAAAGAGATAGAATATTGTTTTTCTTAACAGCGAAACAAGATCAGAACGGGCATTTATTTTGAATTAGTCATACCCTGATTCACCCCCCCTCTCAGGGTATTCAGCCTTTTAGACCTAACAAAACCCTTTTCAATACCAAAATACATAAAACAGTATATGGTATTTATTTCACTTGAAAAAAACATTACGGCTTGTCGAGGAAGCCAAAGATCAAATAATACTCACGGCGGCGGAAAAGGTCGTTCTCACCACGTAAGTTAAAAGAAACATTCATTTTTGTCGTTTAGTAAAACGATTCGTAGAAAAAGATTCCTTTTGTATAAAAGTAAAATTCAAAGGGGTTTATACACCATATAAATGAAAGTTGTGTATAAAAGGAAGTATGCCTCAATGAAAGGAGATTGAGACGAAGTCCCTTACCTCAGGTCCGACTTGACTCAATCGTTCTGTAATGTCCTGAATAATAAAATTGAGTTAATTTCTACTTTCTTAAGAACCCTTTTCAAGTTCTTTATTCCTTTTATATCACTTATTACCATGTTATGAACATTATGTAGTCATTTATGTTAATAACGTTCATTTGGTCGATATTTGGTACATGAGTCAAAGTGAACTTCTTATATTTACAAGTTGTTCATGTAGTCAAATATCCTTTATCTCAAAAATGATATTCATGATGTAGATTCCATATATATCATATATATGCATTATATACATGGATTTATAATATTACATAATCATTTAGAGGTAAGAAATATAATGCACCGTTCATGGAGACGGTAAGACGTACGTACGCTTGAACGCTACATTCATTTCTTTGTCACATTAATGGAATTAAAACTAAATGAGAGATATATATATTTTAATTCCAGAATTATATTCATCATTTAGATGTAACATAAATCATATATATCGATTATATATATGTACCTATAATAGTACATTACATTTGGGGATAAGAAATGAAATGCACCGTTCATGGAGACGGTAAGCCGTACGTACGATTGAACGGTACATTCATTTCTATTTAATATTTAATAGAGTGAAATCATAATGATATAAGGGTATATTATAATTCTAGTATAACATCATATATAATAACATTAACTCCATCCTTTATACGTCCCACATATGGCATTAACGAATCAAATCACTTTGAGGGGGCGGTAGTCCGCACTTCCTAAAATGAAGATATCACGTTTACCCATAATGGAAACCATAGAGGTATGCCGTAAATGAAAAATACAGAAGCTTAAGGAAAAAATAAACATATTATATAACATATATAAATATAGTTACATCTTAATGGCCACATTTTAAGGTGTTATAAGAGTATTGAACAAACATCATTTCGTGAGGCAGAAATTCTCCATCCACGGAAACTGTATGTTCTTTAACCATTAGATGTAGGTGTGTGTAAGTATAGCTATAATACTTCTTATAAAAACATCCTAGTATACTGAGGATACTGGTGTTGTTACAAATGAAATGAATTAAAAGATTTTAGGGGGTTGGAGAAGAAAAATAAAACATAAGAACACAAGAGAAAACACTACCTTTAAAACGGGAAACTCTTATTGATTTGTTCTCAAAGTCTTCCTTGGGAAGACGTCTGAACAAAGTGAAGCTTCTAGGAGTAATATAGGGATGTGGAGAGACAAAATGGGCAGGTTTTGGCCAAGCCAAAGGCTTGAGAGGTGCGGGTAAGGTGGTAGAGGTGGGGGCCTTTTATACGAGTAGAGGAGGGGCACTCTTGGAAAGTTATAAAAGGTTACTTTATTATAAAATGCTTTTCGGATTTAAAAGGTCCCAAAATTATATATTCCTAATATAAGGTTATAATAGTTCAAAATACACCCATATATTTGGTTTTTGACATGTGTAGTCTTAGATTTTATATTATCGTTTCATTTTATTTTAATCGTTAAATAATGAGGTAATTGCTGCATCACAATGGTGTCATAAATAATTTAATTTATATAATGTCTAAAAATTATAAAAAAAATATCATGATGTAGGAAATCTTTTTATCTTTCAAATGAATATTTATAGTCAAAATTATGACTTTTATAACCCCATTAAAAATTGATTTAGTAAAACAACTCATGTTTGTGACATTTTAATTTTGATATTAAATAAAAAGTTATTAATGACATTTTCCAACCAATGTGGCTCCATGGGGTCCCAAAGTTGGCACATGGATTGTCTTGGTCGGACATGACATATCCAATAAGTTTATGAAATGTTTAAAGGTAATTTCATATTAATATAACAGTATTTTTACCTTAAATTACACTAATTACCTCTAATCGCGATTAAAAACTTAAAACTTACTATTCACAAAAAATTAATTTAATCCCATTGAACCGAATTTCAATTCCTAATTAAAACCATGTATGTTGGATTTTTTAAATTCGAAACACAGAGGTGGTAAAATTTTATTTAAACAAAAAATCAGTTTTTAAAAGTACCACTTAGTGGTTTCACTATTCATCAAAAATTGATGTTTTTTAGAAAAATACCAAAAATTCACCCTAAGCTATAATTGATATTCGGAATTCAAAAATGATGTCTATTTTACAAAATTCAAAACATATAAGTTTCATTAATTAATTTAATAATTAATTCCCGGTGTCGAAACAAATAGCTTGTTTTTATGAAACAATAAGTATCAAAAGATTGACACAAGTTTAAGTCAAATTTCAAATTGAAATTAATTCCAATGACCACTATTGGATTAAATGGTAAAAATATATTCTAATTTCACATTAAAACCAATTCAAAAGATAATCTAATCATATAAATAAATTACATTAAAAAGATGTTTTGAATTAAAATACAGCAGTTTTCACTAATTATTAAAAAAATGAACTTTATCAGAAAAATACCAAAAATTTACACAAAGTAACATTTGATGTCCCAATTCAAAAGAAGAATTTTATTTGGTCCAATAGAATGTATAAGAGTGACCAAAACAATATTTATAGACGGTTCTCCATCGAAAGGGGATAAGTCGACCCTTTTGTGGATGTTAGATTATATATGCCTAAAATTGAATTCTTTTTGTATTTTAAGCCTTTATCTTTTATTGGATAAATGTAGAAACACTAAAAAACATATATAATAATATTTTATTTATTTCTATTCATTACCTCCAATACAATGGCTACGTTTTAACTACCATTTAAAATAACATTGTTTTATTACTAGTGTGCAACGTAAGATTTCAAAGAAACTCTTTGTTGCGTATCGTGTATGCTATCAAACATAGAAACCCATTTAAAGTAAAATTAATATTTAATTCTCAAATATTAATAAATATGAAAATGATTTATTCTTTATTTACCTAGGATGTTACATCCTTCCCCCCTTTTGGGAATTGCGTCCTCGCAATTTTATTCACTTATCAAAATAAGTGGGGGTATTTATCCCTCATAGAATTTTCAGATTCCCATGATACCTATTCACCCATATAGTTTTTCGACAAAACCTTTACCGCATGAATTACCTTATTTCGCAACAGTTTCTCTCTTTGGTCAAGAATCTGGACTGGTTGTTCTTTATAAGAGAGATTCTCTTCCAACGAAACTTCCTCTGGTCTCAAAACATGAGATGGATCTGGCATATACTTTCTCAACATCGAAACATGAAAATCATTATGTTCCTGAGATAAAATCGGAGGTAAAGCCACATGGTAAGGAACCGATCCAAATTTCTCCAGAATTTCATATGGTCCAATGAACCTTGGACTCAACTTTCCTTTCTTACCAAATCGCATCACACATTTCCATGGTGAGACTTTGAGAAAAACATGATCACCTACCTCGAAAGATAGATCCTTCCTCTGGTTATCTGCAAAACTTTTCTGCCTGCTCTGAGCTATTCTCATGTGTTTCTGAATCAACTGAACTTCTTCTCCCATCTCTTCTACCAATTCTGGTCCCATCAGCTTCCTTTCACCCACTTTGTCCCAAAAAGATGGAGTTCGACACCGTTTACCATATAATGCCTCAAATGGTGCCATCTGTATACTGGAATGAAAACTGTTATTATAAGAAAATTAAACCAAAGAAAGATGTTGGTCCCAACTTCCCTAATAATCCATCGAACAAGCACATAGCATATCATCCAAAGTCTTAATTTTTCGTTCTGACTTCCCATCTGATTGAGGATGAAAAGCAGTACTAAAATTTAATTCAGGACCCAACGACTTTTGAAGGAGTTTCCAAAAGTTAGAAGTAAACCTTGGATCATGATCAGATACAACGGATATGGGAACTCCATGCAACCTGACTATCTTTTTAAGATACAATCAAGAAAGTTGATCAAAAGAGAAAGTTTTTCGAATAGGAAGGGAATGAGCAGATTTAGTCAAGCGATCAACAATAACCTAGATAACATTATTAACTCAAGATGTCTTCGTTAATACCACAACAAAGTCCATGGATATATTTTCCCATTTCCACTCTGGCACTGGTAATGTCTGAAGCATCCCTTTCGGTAATTGCCACTCTTCTTTAACTTGCTAACAAGTCAAACACTTCACAGTAAAATCAGAAATATCTCTATTCATTCCATCCCACCAGTAATACTCCCACAGATCTCTGTACATCTTAGTACATCTAGGATGAATGGAAAAAGGGGAACTATGAGCCTCACATAACAACTCACCCTTAAAATGTGAATCACAAGGCACAAATAATCTCTTACAAAACCTCAGAACACAATCATTATCAATGTTGAATTCAGGCAACTTACCCTTCTGAACCAGCTCTACCTTTTTCTGCAACTCACTATCTTGCTTTTGTGCTTGCTTGATTCTGTCTGATAGAGAATATTTCACTGATACCTGAAACAAAACAGAAGGACATCGTGTACAAACAACTTCCATGCCAAAGTTCATCAAATAAAAAACCAAAGGATCTCGTTCCAAACGTACCATGGTTAATGAAGCATTACTTTTTCGACTCAAAGCATCATCCACTTTATTTGATTTTCCCGGATGGTAATGAATTGTACAATCATAATATTTGATTAATTCAAGCCATCTCCTCTATCTCATGTTCAATTCTTTCTGAGTGAATATATACTTTAAACTTTTGTGATCAGTATATATTTCAAATTTTACTATATACAAATGATGCCTCAAAATTTATAGATCAAAAACAACAGCAGCTAATTTCAAATCATGTGTAGGATAATTTACCTCATGAGTTTTCAACTGACATGAAGCATAGACAATTACCTAATCATTCTGCATAAGTACACAGCCAAGTCCTTTCAACGAAGCATCACTGTAGATAACAAACACACCATTCTTGGAAGGAAGTGCCAAAACTGGAGCATTCACCAATCTTCCTATCAACTCCTATAAACAATCATTACATTCTTTTGTCCAGATAAACATAACACCCTTTTGAGTTAACATAGTCTTTGGACAAGATAACCGTGAAAATTTTTCAACAAACCATCGGTAGTAACCTACCAAACCAAGAAAACTACGGATCTTGGTTACATTTTTGTGTCTCGGCCATTCTTCAACAACTTTTGTTTTAGCAGGATCAATTGTTATGCCATTTTTTGAAACAATTTGACCAATGAAAGATATTTTTTTCATCCAAAACTCACACTTTCTGAATTTTCCATATAGTTTATTTTCTTTTAAGGTTTGTAAGATAACCCTTAATTGACATTCATGCTCCTATTTACTTTTAGAAAACACCAAAATATCATCAATAAAAACAACCAACATTTTTCACCTTAGTCAATTGAGCCATCACTGCAGCAAACAGTTTAGTTCTGATTCATACCATCTCAGGATACTGATTCGAATGGTCATTTCCCTCTGTATTCCTTACTAGAAAAGTTGATCTGTTTCCTCTATGAAAAACTATTCTTAATACAGAAATATCTTAGGGGAAACAACACGGTAATATTTAAATGCTATATCATTTCAATCATACCAGAAATTAATTTATAATTTAACAATTTTCTAACTCCTAAAGTTGTCTAAACGGACATCTGATACCAAATATAAGGCCCCAACCTTAAATATTACATAACATTGAATTAAATGAATAATTACCATTGAGGATCTTTTCAGGTTTAGAGTTTTAGATAATTAGATCTTAAATATTAAATTTCAAAAGATTACAATGTAGACACTTATACTACGTTTCCATAAAATAAAAACACTTAAAAACAAACATGTCTAGTTCCATGTTTTATATAGCATGACTTTCCCTTGATCCCATCCTTTACAGTATTCCAAATTATGTCCTGTGAAAAAACATTTCAAAAAAACTTGGGGTGAGCATAAAAATCTCAGTAAGGGAAACACAAAAAATGAAAACTGTAAGTTTTTCAAAACAACAAGTAAACCATGTATACTTTATCAAAGTAATAATTTTCACCTTTATGAAGTAGTAAAAACTCTTCACTAGATAAAAGATCAATACTTACCCTTTTGTAACCAATAGATTACCATAAACCCCATATAAAGAACACATAACATATGAAGGTAACTTGGGACATAAACATACTTAAATGGAATAACCATACAGTCGAATTCCACACATATCACTTAATGGAATAGCCATACAGACGACTTCAATACCTAATGCATTAGAGGATAAAATGTAACCACCCATCATGTTATTCACGGAACCACCCGTCATATGGTTTATCACGTAACCACCCGTCAAAAGTCCAAGTACCATTATAAAATCATAAGACATAAAACAAATATAATGGAAAGAAAACATTTCACACTTTGATCACAATATATCACATAAATATATTGACATAACCAATCCATTATAAAAAATCCTTATCAATACCAGAATACATAAAACAATATTTGGTATCTATTTCATTTCAAAAAAACATTACGGCTTGTTGAGGAATCCAACGACTAAATAATACTCACGGCGGCAGAAAAGGTTGTTGTCACCGCGTATGTTAAAAGAAACATTCCTTTTTGTCATTTAGTAAAACTCTTCATAGAAAAAGATTCATTCTGTATAAAAGTAAAAGTCAAAGGGGTTTATACACCGTATAAAAGAATGTTATGTATATAATGAAATATGCCTCAATGAAAGGAGATTGAGACGAAGTCCCTTACCTCGGGTCCAACTTGACATGATCGTTCTTTAATGTCCTGAATAATAAACTTGAGTTAATTTCTACTTTCTTAAGAACCTTTTTCAAGTTCATTATTCCTTTTATATCACTTATTAACATGTTATGAACATTATTTAGTCATTTAAGTTAATAACGGTCATTTTGTCGATATTTGGTGC
This sequence comes from Viscum album, assembly GCA_963277665.1. Lineage (NCBI taxonomy): Eukaryota > Viridiplantae > Streptophyta > Magnoliopsida > Santalales > Viscaceae > Viscum > Viscum album. The sequence continues at coordinate 259,208,627 of OY728133.1, read as the reverse complement.
TTGAGTCAATGTGAACTTCTTATATTTACAAGTTGTTCACGTAGTCAAATATACATTATCTAAAGAATAATATTCATGATGTAGATTCCATATATATCATATATATCCAGTATATACATGCATTTATAATATTACATATGCATTTAGAGGTAAGAATTGAAATGCACTATTCATGTAGACGGTAAGCCGTACGTATGCATGAACGCTAAATTAATATCTATGTCACATTAATGGAACTAAAACTAAATGAGAGATATGTATATTTTAATTACAGAATTATATTCATCAATTACATGTAACAGACATCATATATATCCATTATATATATGTACTTATTATAGTAAATTACATTTGGGGATAAGAAATGAAATGCACCATTCATGGAGTCGGTAAGCCGTACGTACGCATGAACGCTACTTTCATTTCTATTTCATATATAATGGAGTGTAATAATAATGATATAAGGTTATATTATAATTCTAGTATAACATTATATATAATAACTTTAACTCCATCCTATATACATCCCACATATGGCATTAACGAATCAAATCACTTTGAGGGGGCGGTAGTCCTCACTTCCTAAAATGAAGATACCGCGTTTACCCATAATGGAAACCATAAAGGTATGACATAAATGAAAAATACAGAATCTTAAAAAAAAACATAAACATATTATATATCATATATAATTATAGTGACATCTTAATGGCCACCTTTGAAGGTGTTATAAGAGTATTGAACAATCATCGTTTTGTGAGGCAGAAATTCGCCATCCACGGAAACAGAATGTTCTTTAACAATTAGATGTAGGTGTGTGTAAGTGTAGCTTGAATAATTATTACAACCACATAATAGTATATTGAGGATACTGGTGTTGTTACAAATGAAACTAATAAAAAGATTTTAGGGGGTTTTAGAAGAAAAATAAAACATAAGAACACAAGAGAAAACGCTACCATTAAAATGGGTAACTCTTTTTGATGTGAGCTCAAAGGCTTACTTGGGAAGACTTCTGCACAAATTGAGGATCTAGGAGTAATAGAGGGATGTTTAGAGACAAAATGGGTAGGGTTTGGCCGAGCCAAAGGCTTGAGAGGTGTGGATAAGGTGGTAGAGGTGAGGGCCTTTTTTAAGAGGAGAGGAGGGGCACTCTTGGAAAGTTATAAAAAGTTACTTTATTATAAAATGATTTTCTGATTTAAAAGGTCCAAAAATTATATATTTATAATATAAGGTAATAATAGTTTGAAATACACCAATACAATAGGTTTTTGACATGTGTAGGTCTTAGATTTTACATTATCTTTTCATTTTATTTAAATCATTAAATAATGAGGTAATCGCTGAATCATAATGGTGTCATAAATAATTTAATTTATTTAATGTATAAAAATTATAAAAAAATATCATGATGTATGAAATCTTTTTATATTTATAATAAATATTTAAAGTCAAAATTATGACTTGTATAACCCCATTCAAAAATTATTTTAGTAAAACAACCCATGTTTATGACATTTTAATTTTAACATTAAATAAAAAGTTATTAATGTCATTTTCCTACCAATGTTGCTCCATGGGGTCACCAAGCTGTCCCATGGATTGTATTGGTCGTCCATGACACATCCAATAAGTTTATGACATGTGTAAATGTCATTTCATATTAATAGAACATTATTTTTACCTTGAATTACACTAATTACCTCTAATCGCGATTAAAAACTTAAAAGTTACTATTCAAAAAAATTATTTTAATCCCATTGAACCACATTTTACTTTATAATTACAACCATGTATGTCGGAATTTTGAAATTCAGAATATATAGGTGGTAAAATTTCATTTAAACGAAAAATTAGTTTTTATAAGTACCACGTAGTGGTTTCACTATTCATAAACAATTGAAGTTTTTCAGAAAAATACCAAAAATTCACCCTAAGATATATTTGATATTCCGAATTCAAAAATGATGCTTATTTTATAAAATTCATAACATATAAGTTGCATTAATTAATTTAATAATTAATTCCTGTTGTTGAAACAAATAACGTGTTTTTTATGAAACAATAAGTATCAAAAGACTGACACTAGTTCAAGTCCAATTTCAAATTGAAATTAATTCCAACGACCACTATTGGATTAAATGGTAAAAATATATTATAATAGAACTTTAATACCAATTAAAAAGATAATCTATTCATATAAATAAATTAGATTAAAAAGTTGTTTTGAATTAAAATACAACTGTTTTCACTATTCAAAAAAATGACCTTTATCGGAAAAATACCAAAAATTTACACAAAATAAAATTTGATGTCCCGATTCTAAAGAAGAATTTTATTTGGTCCAATAGAATGTATAATATTAACCAAAACTATATTTATAGAGGGTTCTCCATCAAAAGGCATTAAGTCGACCCTTTTGTGAATGTTAGAGTATATATGCCTAAAATTGAATTCATTTCGTATTTTAAGCCTTTATCATTTATTGGATAAATGTAGAAACATTAAAAAACCATATATAATAATATGTTAGTTATTTCTATTCATTCCCGCCAATACAACGGCTACATGTTAACTACCATTTAAAATAATATTGTTTTATTACTAGTGTGCAACGTAAGATTTCAAAGAAAATCTTTGTTGCGTATCGGGTATGCTATCGAACATAGAAACCCCTTTAAAGTAAAATTAATATTTAATTCGCAAATATTAATAAATATGAAAATGCTTTATTCTTTATTTACCTTGGATGTTACATCTAATATATGCACCACCAAGGTATTTGATTTCTTCCCATTTATCTCTCTCTCTCCCTTTCTCTCCAACTCCTGTTCTGAGATAAAATAGGGATGTTATCCTCTGTTGGTTTTTGATATAGATCTACGTTTTTTATATCTTGATCCTCTTAATTTTTAATCAAGGGCTTATATCTCGGTCATGTTTTTCTTCTTGTTCTTGATTGATTTATATCAATTTTTGGATTTCATTGAGTAATAATTGTCAATGATTTATGATTTCAATTAGCTTTATGTAACTTTATAAATCTATTATATGATTATAAATTGAGTTAATTATTGAATTATTTGATGTGGTTAATTAAATAATTTATGGAATTGTGACATTGAGAATACTAAGATTGTGAATTGGAATAATTAATTATTGAATTATTTATAGATTTATTGAAATTATTATGCCTGATTAATCAATTTCTAAATTAATTAATGGTATTTTTTTGATTATGAAATTTATATATTTAGTATAATTATGTGTTATGATAATTATAGCATGATTTAGATTATCGAAATTGGATAATTACTTATTGAATTAGTTATTTTTATATTGAAATTGGTGAAATGGAATAATTGATTATTTAATTAAAATTAGAATATTGTTTTGAAAATTATGTTTATTGAGATAAAGAAGTAATTGATGAATTATTTTATATGATTGGGATGACTATTTAATTGAATAATGATTTAATAAGGTTGAGATCCAAAATTAATTATTGAAATTATTAATGGAATTGATGTGATTAATTTATTTTTGAGTTAATTATTGGAATCATGATGAAAGGTAACTCTAGAATACATATATGAATTTTAATGATAAATTTGAATAATGTAATTCATGTCTGAATTGATGTCATGAACTGTCCCCCTGGGGCCCATGCTGTTACTACCCCAAGACTACCTTCCATAGGCTGGGGCTAGCGACTAGAACCAAAGGCATAATTCCCTAAAACTGGGAAGGCATTGCCTTTATAACCTGCAAACACACACATCAGATATGATCACGAGTAAACAGAATAACCAACATGTGAGTACAGTAAGTAAAAAGGGGCCATAATACAAGCCCAACTGGAGAGTACAAGAAAATGAAAGTACAAATACAATAGAGGAAAAATAGGTAAAACAACCACTGGATTGTCCTCCGATGTTCTTACCTGAAGGGTAGGTAATGATTTTCTCCTCAGAACTCCACTTCCGTCCATCTCTTTAGGGTGACGACATGCCATAATTTCCACCTCCAGGTACCTTCCAGTCCTGGTACTCTCATCCTCAGTCAGTGTTTTCCTTCATCTACATCCAACACAAATTAGTGTGGGCATAGCCCGTGTAGGGGTCAGTATAAAGATAATCAGTAGGGTCCCAGAGACCATCAAGGTCTCACAAAATCCAAAAAGGATAAACCAAAAAGTATTAAATCAATAGATAACCCCACATAGGTATATTCCCATTCATATACCAATTTTATCATGTAATCCATCTCAATCTTGAGGAAGAAACAAAAGTTACAGACTCATCTTAAATAGGAATTTTCTTCACATTATCGAAACCATGGCTACTGGAAAACTCCTACTCTGTCAATTATAGTGGGAATGTCGCGACTCCAAGGCACTTATCACTAACCTTGGACTACTGAGGTACTCCTTCTGTCAAGTACCCTGGGTCTGCTGTGTCGCCAAGGCACTCCCCATCGTGGGGTGCTTCCAAAACAAGGAACTTCTTCTAATAGCCTGTAGAGGTACTCCTACCTTCAAGTACCACGGGTCTGCCACCACAACTAGGTGCTCCTCTGACATGGGTCTACCAACACAACTAGGTTCTTCCCACCGGGCTATTAGAGTCACTCTGAGTCAACCAGTCAGTAGTCATCAGGTCTCAAATAGCTACTGGGTCTCCCCAATCTTCTCGCTCGTCACCAGAAGGATCCTCACCATGAGCTACTAGTTTAAACTCCAACATTCATGAAGTCCCAAGAAGAAGCATCTCAATGTTTTTCCACATAAAAGAGGTCTCAACACACCATATGACGGGTCAATCGGACACCCGGTCTGTGTGTTATTAGCATTTTAGTCCCAGGGGCCCGGTTGGATTCATGCACGATTCAACATGACCGTATATCAAAAATTCCCCAAACTCTAGTGGGGTATACTCAAATGAACCATCATGCTCCAAGATTACCAGGGCCGCTGACAGTTCGTCAAATGGACGCTCGGTGCCAAAGATATGGACAAAAGATGTAAAGGGTTGTTGTAGGCCTAGGTCCGGTATGGCTCGACCCAGCATGACTCGTTGGGACCGGCACGACCTGTTAGGTGGTCCATCCTGTTAGGTTTGGAATAGCCTTCTGGGCCCAACCTAGCAGGCCACATGGGGTCGTGGAGTGCTGCGAGAGAGTGGACCTATCTTGAGGTCACGGACCGGCCTTGGGTCGGCGGGGGGCAGTTCGGCCCGGAGTTCACAACGTGGATGGCTCACCCCGGAGGGCACCGTGAGGGCGTGACTTGGCCCAGAGGGCGCCACGAGGGTCCAAATCTGGGCGGATTGGCCCGAGGTCAGGGTCTGCGGCCAGGGCTGGGAGGCCGGCTCGGTCCGGGAACAACGGGGCGCATGGACGGCGGAGACCCAGGGTGTGCGGGGTGCGCGGGGACAGGCGAGCCGGTTTGGTTAGCAGTAGTGCGGGGTGTGTAGGATGAACGGATAGCGGAGCCATGGGGTGCACGGTGCCCGGCATTACCGTGGCTGGGGAGGGCATCACGAGGTGTGCATGGGGCACGAGAGGGGCGACAGCCGAGAGATGGGGCACGGTGCGGGCAAAAGCACGGCTCACCTGGGGTGTAGAGTGGCTCGTCGGTTCGGCTGGTGCGTGGCATGGTTGTTGGGACGGTTTCCTTAATCTTTCATCACCTCATCTCCATGCCGAAGAACATCCAAAATAATATCAGCAGAGGGGTCGGACAACGTTGGTTTGGTCCTCCCCCATCCGCCTTTAGGGTGATTGCAATTGTCTCAAAGGAATGAAGCGAAGAATGAGCATATAAGATATCTTAAAAACATAAATTCCTATAATCTCTCATTATCAAAATATTCCAAAACCACAATGAAAAACATTTGCGGATCAACTTGATAATAAGTTGGTCCGAATTCTTTGTTATGGAAGATAAGTAACATGGGAATAATATCATACTTAAATAAAATTAAACCCATACATTGATCGTTGTTGGTTGACGATGGCACAAGAAAGAAGGCGTCAATTCATTTTAGATGAACACGTCCTACATCAAAGGAACTTCTTAGGAAGAAACTCAAAGTTGAGGTCGTTCTTCTTAGTCGAAGGCATTCCTTTTCAGTGTTCTTCATCGATAGAGCATTCCTTGTGGAATAACACGTTCTTCGATAGTGAGCGTAATCCTCCAAGTGTTGGGCATCACCTCACTTTACAATTATTTCTTCGCTTGTTGAAGCCATCCCAAATCCTTCTCCCTTCCTCCATATATATTGGAGAGTGGGGAGATAGGTAAAAATCGTTGAAATTATGACGGTTCATTTATTAGGAACCTTCCTAAATTCAAACAATGCTTTTACTTAATTTTAAACGGGGAAATACAATTAATTTATAATAGCATGATGATGCGGTGCGTTGGCAAGATTAATGGTATCTTCATTGGCTCAATTAAGGAGGATGAGTTCAAGTGGCTCTCTGTCATTAATTATTGGAGTTGAGGGTTTCCCATAGTTAAAGGGGGTTTTCATCCCGGGTGGTCCCCACCACCATAACCTCTCATTGGAGGTTATGGTTTGGGTGGTCCCCACCTCCTTAACCTCTCATGGGAGGTTATAGTCTGGTGGTCCCCACTTCGAACTTCCACCTAGAGGTTTTGTTCTGGTGGACCCCACCTGAAATACCCTCGTGGAAGCTCAATATAAAATAAAATGAAGTTTAATTTATTTTATTATTTCCATGAAACACCCAAAAACTAACTTTATCTCTCATGCCATTGAGGTGAAAGTCTCCATAAGAGAATACAGGTGATGCGAGTTCAACGGTGCCCTCGAATATCAATTCTGGGCAGCGGTTCAAAAGTTATAAAATACCGCTCGTGCGTTTATTGAACGTATATGAAAAATAGTTTGGAAAATGATTATCAATCACCCTCAACACATTCCGGTTGAGGTTAGGCTCTACCTAGTTGAAACATGCCCCAATGAACCCAATAGTAAACTCTAATTTTCAATCTGAGTTACCATTTAGATGTTATAAATTTACAATAAAATAATTGCACTAAATTGTTTTATATGTGAAAAAAAACTAACTTTCTCTAGTGTCCCACGCCGACCATAGTTAGTATCTGCTTAAAGAAAGCATACCCTCACGATTTCAGCAGTGGTACCAGATTTCTCATCTGAGTTACCATTTGTTATTTATTAACATTTGAAAAATAAAATAATTTTATTTCTAATTTTATTTACGATTATGCCATTTTTTGGGTTTTCACAAAGGAGTCCAGCACCGTCTAATCCTAAGTCACGCCTATGAAAATGTTGTCATACTGAGCACAATGCTACCCTTAGATTTCTGATTTGACTAACAGTTTATGATTTATCCCACTTTATTAGGAAAACTACTTGCTTGCATTATCTTAAGCTTAAGAAAACTTCGATGGATAATTTTGGGCACTCAGGTCCTCGGAATCGTGTGCCATCAGATTTCATGGACTCGTAAAAATTTCCATATATTTAAAATAAATTACATAAAAATTCCAGGGGTTTAAATTCTCCCCACCTCAGAGCTCTACATCCCCGTAAACCACAACTAAAACAAAGGGAACAAATGGGGGTACTCAGCATGCATCTGAGCCTCCCACTCTCATGTTCACTCTTGGAGGTTCTCGTTCTTCCAAAAAATTTGCACTAGATGTATCGACCATCCACGAATGACCCACACTTATCGATCCACAATCTCTACTGGAACCTTCGTAAAAGTCTCCCTAGCATCGACGTCCATCTCCCCATGGTCGATGATGTGAGTAGGTTCGTGCGCGTAACACCTCAACTGGGATATGTTAATGACATCAGGCACCTGGTGCAACTGAGGTGGAAGAGCTAAGCGGTATGCCACCATCCCAACTCTGCTGAGGACCTAAAAACATTCGATGAATCTTGGTGATAACTTGTCGCCTCAGCAAAATCATTGTAGACCTCGTCGAGGTGAGACACGTAGAAAGACGTGGACGCCATCCTCGAACTCCGCAGGTCTCCATATCCTATTTTCAAATGACTTATGCCTACTCTGTGCAGTCTTCATCTACTTCTGGATGATCTTTACCTTCTCTGTGGTAGCCTGTAACATCTCTAGTCCCTCAAGTGTTGACTCATAAGGGTCAGTCCTACACAACGGTGAACTGAATGGTCGACCATATAATGAATAAAAAGGTTCCATCCCTATGGTGGAATGATAGATGTTGTTGTATGAAAACTTCACCAAAGGCATGTGATCCTCCCAGCTGAGAATGGTCTTCTTAGTTAGTGTCTCCATGATGCACCTCCCTGACTCGTGGAAGGAGTGGGGGTGTAAATATAAGATACTGAAGAAAAACAGCACCTTCTCGATCCACAAAGGATATCTACAAGGTGGCTAGCTTCTCTGTCATCTCACTCAGTAGATGAAGGACAGATCTCCTGCTAAGTGAATCTGCTACCATGTTCTTCTTCCAAGGAGTGTAGACTATTTCAATGTCAACTTCTTCTACCACGAGGTTGAGGTTAGCCGACTCATGAGTGATTGTCCGCACCCTCCTATTCATGAGATTATCATGTGCTTCTTGGGTTTACTTTTTTGCTGACCAAGGAAAACCACATCCCAACTATGTAGATAAACCACAACATTTTTGCCTAATACAGTCAATTTGAGTGTGAAATGTGGATGTAATGTCCAAATCCAATCTAACATTGTAAGGCCTCGACACTGCCACCAAGAGGTTACAATCTAAACTCTCACCTCAAGGGTCAGATCACACCATTGGAATATGTGTGATTATCGAGTCACCTCCAAATGGTATCTCGTTATGTGATGGTCATGTCAACGGTTTAACCAGAAATTCTAGGTCCTGGACAAGATTTTTGGAAGGAAGGAATGATTGGTAGTTATGTCTATTGATATGGTAGCTAGTAGTAGACATAGAACGTACCTTGAATCATTCCTAGAGACCTTGGGTCTCATTCCTTGACCACATTCAGCTACTCTCTTCCCCCCGTCCTCCAGCTCATTGAGCATGGGAGAGACCACAAAGGGGGTTGGTTGTAACATGTCTAAATGTACACCACCTCATACTACTCCCCTAGCACTGATTCCTTGTCTGAATCCCTACATATTGATCTTCCCCTAACACTTCTTCTTCCGGAAACATTTTTACATGCCCAAGTCTCTAAGACTGGCGCCGATTCCCTTCTTTCCCACTACTAACATTCACTGGCTGTATCCACTCAGCCAAAGAACATTCAACCACAATGATTCTTTCTTGCACCCTAACATAAGTAGAAATGCATAGAGTAATAGTAAAAGATGGAATGTATGTAAAGATACATCGCTCAAAGTTCCAAGCTCCGAAGCACTAATCATATTGTATTCATAGATTACCAGGAAGGATCGGTACACCCCGATGAATACTCAACTACTGACATGTCATCCTGCCAAAGCTATAGAAGTTCTATAGAACTCTCATCCACCTCCTTGAGCCATTCCTCAGCCGCCTTTCAGTCCACTCACCTCGAAACCTGAGGGGTATCTGATACGAAATCACACATAAGGCACTAATCCTAAATGTTTAAATTACCAATACCACCGGTTATAACTATTGACCAACGCGTAGTGATATAGCCGACACACTACCGAATGGTCCACATATTTAAGCCTCATCTCTATGCGGACCATCCTCATGGTCACTCATAGAAAAAGACTAGCAGCTAAGATCACTGTATGCTCTACATGTGTCTAAACTAGATGGGAAACTCTAGACACCGCCTTCAGCCAACCCTCAGCTGCATGGGAAACTGTCTCACCTCGAAACCTCAGAGGCCTCTGCTGCTGGATCTCATGCAACGCACTCAGTCAGCGTGCACCGTTCGCCAGTGTAACTAGTGGTATCTACTTCCCAACGGGTGGTGGTGCTGATGGTACAACACCTGAAGGTGCCAATATAGTAAGAGGGACCTACACCAAAACCACTTTGCTAAGTGGGTTATTAGTGAGAACAACTCTTGGAACTCTAGCTGGTCATCCACGGGGAGTCATCCTGAAAGAAACATATGTGAAACAGTCAAAAGATTATACTTGGTGAGATGACCTGTTTGAGCCAACTTAAAGAAAACTTTTGAAAACTCACACACAATCAGTGTTTTCGTGCACTGAGTCAGAAATCAAAAGTCAGGGTCCTGGTGTATGGATACGACGGCCGCCACCCCAACACTGGACACCCTGAACTGAGAACCACACTCACAATTCATAAAACTATTGCTTCATTGAAATGAAACATCAGAGTTCTATGTCCTTTGGTAGAACAGACACCTCTGATACTATTTTTTCACGACCCATCTCCCTGAGCCCGTGCCATGACTACCCAAAGCCCGCCTTCCATAGTCCATGGGATGGCAACTAACACCAAAGACGTAATTCCCAAAAACTGGGAAGGCATTGCCTTTATAACCTGTAAACACACACAGCAGATATGATCATGAGTAAACTAAATAACCAACATGTGTGTGCAGTTAGTAAAAATGGGCCACAAAACAAGCCCAACTGGAGAGTACAAAAAACCGAAAGTACAAGTAAAACTGAGGGAAAATAGTTAAAACAGCCACTGGGACATCCTCTGAGGTTCCTACCTGGAGGGTAGGTATAGATAACCTCTTCAGCACTCCATATTCGTCCATCTCCTCCATGTACCGACACACCGTAGGGTCCACCTCTAGGTACCGTCTAATCTTGTAATTCTCATCCTTAGTCAGCGATGTCTTTCGTCTGCATCCAACACAATTAGGTTTCAGAATAGCCCATGCAAGGGTGAGTAAAAAGATACTTAGTAGGGACCCAGAGACACTGAAGGTCCAAGAAAATCCAACAAGGATAATCCAAAAGTATGAAATCTATAGCTAACCACACTTAGGTATATACCCACATATATACATAAGTAATAAAGTAATCCATTTCAATCATGAGGTTAAAAAATAATTACTGAATCAGCTCCACCAAGATTGTTATTCACATTATCGAAACCACGACTTCTGGAGAACTCCTCCTCTGGAGAGTATAGTGGGACTGTCGCGACTCCAAGGCACTTCCCACTAACATTGGACTCCAAAGGTACTTCTTCTGTCGAGTACGGTTGGCCTGCTGCGTCACCAAGGCGCTCTCCACCGTGGGTCTGCCGCTACAACCAGGTGCTCCCTGTAATAGACTGCATAGGTACTCCTCCTGTCGAGTATCGTGGGTCTACCGCCACAACGAGGTGCTCCACCTTCATAGATCTACCACCAAAACTAGGGGCTACCCACTGGACTAGTCGAGTCACTCTGAGTCAATCAGACAGTACACCTCCTGTAAAGTATTGCTCGTCTCTGGAAGGATCCACTCCCCGAGCTACTGGTCAAAAATCCAACTGTCACGAATTCTCGCAAAGAAGTATCTCAATGGATCGCCATCTCAAAGAGGTCTTAACACAATAGACGGTGCGTCAATAGGACGCTCGGTCTGTGAGTTATTAGCCTTTTAGTCCCGGGGTCCCAGTTGGAATCGTGCACAATCTAACCTGAACCTATCTCAACTATACCCTAAACTTTAGTGGGGTATAATCAAAGAGACCCTGATGCTCCAAGATTACCAGGGCCACTGACGGTTCATCAAGCGAACACCCAGTGCCAAAGATATGGCCAAAAGAAAGTAAAGGGTCGTAGTGGGCTCTGGTCCAGTCTAACCTAGTCGGGGCCGACCTGGTCTAGGTCGACCCGGCTTGAACCATTGGGTTTGTACTGGACCCTTAGGTGTGAAAGCCTGTTTGGTTTGGCCTGGCCCACTGGTCTTAGCCTAGTAGGTCGCGAGAGGGCGGACCAGTCACGAGGGTGTGGACTGACCGCGGGATAGTGTGAGGGTGGTTCGGCCCAGAGGGTGCTACGTGGTTAGGTCGGCCAGAAGGGCACCACGAGGTAGAGGTTCGGCCCAGAGGGTGCTAGGAGGGTCCATATCGGGGCGGCTCAGCCTGGGGCTATGGTGGCGAGGCCAGGGCCGGGAGGCCGGCTCATCCAGGGTGCCACGGGGTGCGTGGACGGCAGAACCACGGGGCGCAAGGGGCATCTGGGGGCAGGCGTGCTGGTTCGACGAGCGATAGAATGGGGCGCGCGAGGTGTGTGAATGGAGTAGCCACGTGGTGCGTGGGGTATGTGGAGGCCAGCTCGGCCGGAGCTTAGGAGGGCATCGTGAGGGGCTTGTGAGGCGCGGGGGGTGCGATGGCTGAGAGTCGTGGTGTTGTGTGGCCAAAGCGCGGCTCAGCCAGGGTGCGGCGTGGCGTGGCCAGTTCGACCGGCGGGAGGTGCAACTGGTGGGCAGTGCGAGCTAGGCATAATGGAAGCAGAAGGTGGCGCAGTTTTGCCTGAGGGGCTGGAGCATCACGGGGGAAATGCAGGTTGCCTTCATCACCTTCATCACCTCATCTCCATGCCGAAGAAAATCACATCGAAGACAAGCGGAGGGGTCGGACAACATTGGTTTTTTCCACACCCATTCACATTTAGGGTGATAGCAATTGGCTCATAAGAGTGAATCAAAGAGTGATCATGTAAGATATCTTAAAAACAACAATTCCCATAATCCCTCATTAAAAAAATATTCCCAACCTACTAGTACAAACATCCGAGGATCAAAATACTAATAAGTTGGTCCACTTTCATTGTTTCGGAAGAAAAGTATTATCGGAATAATATCATACTTAAATTAAATTAAAACCCTACCTTGATCATTGTTCGTTGACGTTGGCGTGAGAAGGTGGATGTCAATTCGTTGTAGACAAACACGTTCTATGTTGGAGGTTTTTCTGAGGAAGAAAGTCGAAGTCGAGGTCATTCTCCAAAGATGAAGGCATTCCGCATCGACGTTCTTCGTCGGTGGAGCATTCTTCATGGAAGAAAATGTACTTCATTAGAGAGCATAATCATCTAAGTGTGGTCCATCACGTCACTTTACCTGTGCTTCGTCACTTGGTGAAGGCATCCAAAATCCTTCTCCAAAGATCCATATATATAGGAGAGGGGAGAGGTAGGTAACTATCATTGGAATTTATGACAGTGCATTTTTTAGGAACCTTCCTAAATTCCAATGATGTTGTTACTTTATTTAAAAGGGGGCAAAACAATTAATTTACTTTAGCGAAATGATGAGGTGCATTTTTAATATTAATGGCTTGTGTGTGGGAATAATTAAGGTGGATGAGGTCATGATTCTCTCCCTCATTAATTGTGGGAGTTGAGGGATTCTCCCAATTAAAGGTGGTTTTCATCCCGGGTGGTCCCCACCACGATAACATCTCAAGGGAGGTTATGGTTTCGGTGGTCCCCACCACCTTAACCTCTCATGGGATGTTAATGTCTGGTGGTCCGCACATCCAAATTCCACCGAGAGGTTAAGTTCTAGTGGACCCCACCAGAAATATCAACATGGAAGCTCCAAATAAAATAAAAATATGTTTATTTTATTTCATTATTTCCAAAAAAAACCAAAAAACTAACTTTCTCCCTCGTCCATCTACCATCGAGGTGAATGTCTCCTTAGAGGAATACAGGAGACACATGTTCAATGGTGCCCTCAGATTTCAATTTCGTGCACGAGTTCAAAAGATATAAAATGCTGCTTGTGTGCTTACTGAACATACCTGAAAAAAGTGCAGAAAATTATTTTCAGTCACCCTCGACCTGCGTCGGTCTAAGTTAGGCTCTGCCTCGGTGAAAAACGTCCCAAAAAACCCAATTATAATCTCAGATTTTCGATCCGAGTTACCGTCTAAAAGTTATTAATTTTACAATAAAATAATTGTCACTTAATTATTTTATTTGCAGCCAATAACTAACTTTATCTGGTGGACCGTGCTGACGAAAGTTAGTATCTTTTTAAAAAAATTATACCCTCAAGAGTTCAGCGTTGGTCTCAGATTTTTAATCTGAGTTACCGTTTCTGAGTTATATGCATTTAAAAATTAAAATAATTAATTTTATTATTTTATTTACGATTATGCCTTTTGGGTTTTCTCACAGGAGGCACATGCTGACTAATATTATGTCACGCCTGGGGTAAACCCATGATCCTTAGTGCAATATTGCACTCATATTTCTGATCTGAGTAACTATTTAAGAGTTATTCTACTTTATCATGAAAACTACTTACGTGTGTTATCTTAGGCTTATCAAAACATCGACGGATCATTCAGGGCTCTCCTAACCTTCGAATTGCATGCTGTCAGATTTCACAGACTTTTAAAAATTCCAATATATTTAAAAAAATTACATGGAAAATCTGGGTCATTACAATTGAAATGATGAATGGTAACAATGGTATTGTTTTGTGAGTTGAAATAAAAAATAAAAAATATTAAATTAATGTGTAAACAAATGATGAATGGTAACAATGAAATTCATGTGTAAAATGAAATTATAAATGCCAAAAATAAAATTCATGTGTGAATTAATATGCTGAATGGTTACAATGGTATTCACATAGATTATATCTCTAGAAGATAGTTCAGACTCTGACATGTGCTGAAGAAGGTATTAAGAGTTTGGGTGTCATCGGGAACCCATGGGACTACGTTGTAAAACAATAAGTAAATGAAAAAATTTGATGTGTTTACTTTATTTCTAATATTTAATCTCTATACAGTACTTATAAACTATTTTAATGCAAATGGTTTTACACATAATTTTTGGTGTCCTACCTAGTTCTACTCACACCCTAATTGGGCATCCGGAGCAGAACACATATAGATTTGATGTTCGAGGGACATTATAAGGGAAACATCCCCATGTTAGATGAATGCTTTCAGATAAATAATGGATGAGGTATCCCAATGTGGTTTTCGAACTAATTGGGAGTTTTTGTTGTCATTATTTTGGGTTTTTCATATTGAAACATGACACATACTTTATCATTGATTATCTACTATTCTGTTTTGATATTTTACTTTCAGTTTTGGTGATCCTGTGATACGTGTAATATCATCTTGATGGTTTCATGCCATTTTGTGATAACTTATTTATTTACACAATGTAATGTAACTCATTAATATGTTATATTATTAGTCTAATCAACATTAGACCCTCGCTTCTAGTCATCATCCTCTAGTATATAGGGATGTGTGCCGGAGGGCTGCTGGAAGACTGGATCCGGGAACCGATTTGTGGTAATCATTCTGAGATGTCACAATGTTTTATGGAACATAACATTCATTTCATTTCATTTTTCATTATATTTTGGAAAGGTAGATAAGAATGTAGAATGGGACAGTCCTTAGTCACAAGCTCATGCATGGCAACACGGAACACATGTTCGGAAAAAAACCCAAGTACCCATGGGTGGATTACTATTATTGATGTTTTTTTGTAGTTTTATGTTAAATAAATTATGGTGATGTACATGTTGTGTTGATATGATAATAATTTCTAAAATTTAAGAGATTTTTCTCATGGATTGGTATGGTATGCGAGCTATATTTGGATGCATTATTCTAGGAACATAGGGTTTATTATGACTTCCATCACATAAGGAACCCAGGGGCAAATGGGTTTTGGGTATTTTTGATTACTCAAAATGAATTTTAATTTTTATTTAATTGAATTAAAAATGTGTTTACTGCGAAATTAGAAGTTATAAAATGATGAAAAATGTGAATAATTGGGTTTCTAAAAAAACATGAATAATAAAAATTGGTTTTCCGTTTGTACATTGTGACCCAGATGTAAGATGGTTAAGTGTAGTGATAGCACCTCATTTTTTGACTGTGTTGTGAGGTTTGGGGGAAAATATGTGGTGTTCCATGTTGCCTTACTCCTCTTACATAAATGAGGTAAAGTGGTGTTATGTGTCTTGATATGTGTCTTTGGCATTGAAGATATCTTCCTCAACAATGATGCCAATTGATTGGAAGAAATGAGGATATGAATGGAGAGGAACATCCAGTAGTGGAACCTAAGGCACTGAGTGTGCCGTGTGAGGTAGTAGGGGAGCAGTTTCAAGTGATATTCTCTCATTTAATAATATTTACAAATATGCACCCATGGTTGGTTGTGAAAATCATGTCTGATATGATGAGGGAATTTCATTTGCATCACATTATGGATTTTACTAGAGAGGGTCTTTATGTAGGAGATAATTTCTAGATTGATAATATATAGACTATACTTTACCATTTGGAGGCTCTTATTGAGATTAAGTCCATGATTTATGATCATAAGCTCTCAGTATTAGTGAAGGACGAGTGAGATGTTCAGGCCCAGACATGGCATGAAGATATTATGGATTATAAGGACTGTTTGGAGATGTACATGGAGAACTTCTATCCAGAGTTGTTGTGGATAGAGAGGGAAGTTGAGTTGATGATTTTGACTTAGGGGAGTATGTCCGTGATGGACTATTCCATATGATTTATTGAATTTCAACAATATTTTCTAGAGATGAAAGTTTATGAGACAATTATGATGATGTATATCTAGGAAAGACAGAAATATGATAATTAGACCCAATTTATCCTTTGTTGGTTAAACATTTTTGAAGAGGTTTTTGATCAGTCTCTCATTAATATGGGGAACCTCAATTGTTCTTCCAAGTCATGATATATGAATTCTACAAGATGACTAGTCGATATGTCTTTCATTTGTAGGAAGCATCACTTTGATAATGTTTTCTTGGTGGGTATAAAAGAAATTACCTAGGGGGAAGGTCAATTACACTAGACCTTTCTCATGTAATTTTTTTATATTTTGATAGGATGATACACTATATTATACTTTGTACTAGACATCCAGTGGAATTCCAATATTTCATAAATATGGTGGATTTAATGAATATTTATAGGAACCCATGGAAAATGGGTAATGACGGATGAGATACATAGTACCAAATTGTGGGATGGATATCCTGTACCCTGAATCATTATGGAATATGGTGTTATAATGTTTGAGGTGGTAGCGTATGTTGACATGGTGCTTCTATGAAAGAGAACCCATGTTAAAAATATGGTGAATCTCAGAGAGATGAGACTGCATCAATGGGAAGCACAGTTGGGTAGTTACATTCCATTCGTCCTATACTTTATTATTTTGAGGTTGGACCATTAATAGTGAGACATGCTATTCTAGAAGCTTCTATGTTATCTTGTTGATTATTTGATACTAGTGTCTCTTATTCCATTATTTCTACACGACCTATTAATTGTTTTATCCTAATGGTAGATTTCGTGAGTGGGGTGTTGATGATAGATGCACCATTGGGACAATGGTTTAGTGACATAAGTCTGTGCAAGGGGTGTTCTCTCAATTTTTTGGAGTATCACTTTCAAGGGGATATTTACATCATTCACATGTCATTGTTTTTCCTAATTTTGGTTTTTGACTATTTATTTCCATAAAGATTCCATATACATTTCTACTACAGGAGAGTGAATTCAATGTCTCCTAAGGGTGAAAAATATTGTTATCATGATGAATGGGATATCATGGTAGGCCATCTAAGGACATCCTACCAATAACTTGGGGAACATACTATACAGGTCTCCATTCTATTACAATATGGTGTATGTGTAAAGTATGATTTTGTTTTACATATGGTGGATAGATTTCTGGGTGTGTTTCCAAAATACATCTCAGCACGACGAACTGATAGATATGTGGAATTTATTATTAATCACGTGTTATAGGTCTTCTACATTATATTCTACCATGTAGAATAAAACTAATAGAGATTCAGGATCTCAAGTTTCAATTGGAAGAGTTAATAGATAAGGGGTTTATCCATTCTAGTATATCGCTTTTGGGTTTTATTGTTTTTTATAAGATAGATGATTGTACTTTTCACTTGTGGGTCAATTACCACATGTTGAACCAGATGATATAGAAGAACAAGTATCTTATTCCATGTATCAAGGACCTTCTTGGCCAGTATAGAGGATCATGTCTATTTTCCAATATCGACATGAGATCCTAGAGTCACTAGTGGAGATTTATAACATCTAATCTACAAAGGAAAACATTCAGAAGAATTTATGACCTTTATGGGGTAGTCATAATGTTGTTTTGTTTAAATAATGAACCATCAGTGTTTAGGGCCTTGATTAATAGAATCATCTATCCATACCTTGATCATTTTGTGGTGGTGTTTGTGTATGACATCTTCATGTTCTTAATGGATCTTGATGATCATTACCCACACCTATAAATCATCATGGAAAGTCTAAGAGAGAATCAACTATATTCCATGATATCTAAGAATTAGTTTTTGATTATCAAGGAACACATATCGGGTCACAGTATCTTAGAGGAAGGTGTGTCGGCAGACCCAAGTAATGATTAAGAAGTTGTTTCCTAATAGAAGGTAGGGAATATATTCCATATCCATATCATTCTAGGATTAGATGGATGTTATCAAATGTTCATTGAGGGAATATTCTAATTGTAAGAACCACTTTTGGTACTGATGAAGAATGGTGTGATGTTTTAATGGTAGGAATCATGCGATAATGCCTTCCAAGAGTTGAGGAAGTGATTGGCATCATCATCGATCATGATCCCACCTAACCCTTTTGAGGCGTACATAGTGTTTTTTGAAACATCTGAGATTGTTATTGGAGAATTACTAATGTTGGTAGATCATGTTGTGGCATACAGATCATAGATGTTGTGTCCACATAATTGGAATGAACATACCTAAGTCCTTGAGTTGGATACAGTGGTTCATTCATTAATGTGATTGCGAAAATTTCAATTGGGTGAGAAGTTTACTATGTTTCATGATCAGAAGAAATTACATTATATATTTTCTAAAATATATTTGAATATATAGTAGAATAGGTGGATTTTTTATCTGAATTCATCTGATTTCGATATACAGTATATGATTTGAGGGGGAAACTATGTTGTTGATTCTTTAAGAAGGAATAACTAGAGTCAGACCGCATAGGAGTCTAGTGTGGAGTGGAAAATGATGAATCTTTTATTTTTGACAAATTTGGGGGTTGATTAGTATTAGGATAAGATAAATCTCATAACAATTTTAATATAGTCTACAATATTAGGACAGATCAAGGATAAAGAGTATGAGGATCTGATGTTCTTTGCATTGAAGGAAATCCATGAATATTTGTAGTTACCCTTCAGTTGGTCAATAGATTAGGATTTTATCATCTATGTTAGGAATCCATTTTTTGTGCCTAAAAATATGAAGGAGGATATGATGCATATATTTCATGATTTGAAGATGGGGGTTCATCCAGGTGTGACAAAAATATATCGTGACTCACGTTGAAAAATTTTGTGGTCATATATGAAATCATAGATAGAAAGGTTCATGACATGATGACACACCTATCAGTATGTGAATGATGAGAAACTAGGACTTTATTTTTTACAAAATTTGTTTCCCATTACAAAATGAATGTGGGATGATGTTACTATAGACATTTTCATGGGTCTTTTGAGGATTCCTTTGGAGAACAAAGCTATCAATGTGATTGTTGGCCATTTGAAAAATGTTGTACATTTCATTCTAGAAAAGTTTACCTTATTTGTTGATTAGTTGGGAGAGATGTTTGTTTGGGAGATAGTCTATTTGCATGGGATTCTATATACAAGGTTCCTGGTACACATGTTTTATTATGTATGAATTTCTACCCAAAGACAAATGGGAATTTAGATAGTACTAAAAAGGTGCTTGACAATATGTTGTGAGTGTGTGTTCTTGATATCAGTAGGTCTTGGGAGAAAGATCTAGAATTATTGGATTCTTCCTATAGAAATAATTATCAAAAAAAATATATATAAATGTAACAATACAAGGAAATTTATGGTTGGTCATTCAGATCAAATCTACAATGGATAGAGGAGGGTGAATCAGAGTTCTTATTATAGGGTCTCATGAAGGAGATTTATATGAAGGTGAAATTAATTCCAAATCTTATGGATATGTCTCAGAGTATATAGAATTCATATGGCAATATAAATTTATGACCCATATCATTTATAGAAGTCGATCATGAATTGTTTCAGGGGTCACCTCCGATGGATCACGACATGATATGAAGATTGGGAAATAACTGTCACTTATGATTGATGGACCATTAAATGTTTTGGAGAGAGTCTGGCTTTTTTCATACTAATTGGATCTTCTATTGAGATATAATGCTATGAATGTTTTTTCATGTTTCACATGATTGACAGTATCACCCTAAACCTTATCATGTGATTGATGCAAATAATGTTGATCTTGAAACCAATATGTCATTCGGGGAGAATTAGGTATGTGTCTTCGATCCTAGTGCGAAAGTGTTGTGGGGAATGATAGTGTTGATAGTTCATGTATTGTTGGAACATGTTAGTTTTTAGGAGGAATCATGGAAGAAATTGAAATACGAACTCAGTGGACATATCATTTTGACTCAAAATCATAGAGATGAATATGAGTACAACTCGATGTTGTTCTTTTATAATGTTGGGATATTGTAATATCCCTAGATATTCTAGATATGTCCCAGGAACATCTACATTATCTCTTTTAACTTATACTGAGTACATTTCCTTTGGGTTTTACCTTGGGTGAATTTGGGTGAAAATTGATAAAATTTAAAGGATGAGGAGATGTGCATGGTTTAATGATGGTTTCCCCCCAACCATGTAACCATATTCTAATAATCATGAAACCAATCATAGAGATGGATTTCGTGGTTAGCGCATGGTCTTATACATCATGCATCCTAAAAGGAGAAACTATCCACCCACCCCCCCCCCCCCCCCTCAATAAGGGAGCATGGTTATGCTGCATAGTATTTCAACTAATGTGTATAGTTTTATTCAATCCAAAAATTAATTTTTAAGAAACATGTTCCCCAGTTTTAACACTAAATCAACTCTAACTCAGACATAAACATATTTGATCACATTTGAAGTATACCAAATGGATTTGTGGACCTAATGACTCTATTTATGGTGAATCGATGGGCGGATTGAAGATATGTACCTCCCGAGTAAGTGTCTTATTCCAATTTCGATATATCGATCTCTATACCATTTCTATTCCTAGATAAAAATGGATGGTATCTGTTATTTATTCTAGATATTTATCTAGGATTCCTATATATTTATTTGTTAAATTGTGAATCTAGGTTTTATATTTAGATCATTATATTCATCATGTTCCTGATTGATTTATTTCATATTTTTTATTCCATTAAGTGATCATTATAAATGACCTGATATACATGGTATAAAATAAAAATCATAGAGTGTTTCTTTAAATTATGTTTGTGTAATTGAATAATTGAGATTGGATGATTAGAAATTGAGTTCTTTAATTAATTAATTAATTTTTTGATTTAATTAATTGAGAGAATTACGAAATGTATAATATTGGGATTATGAATTTGAATAATTAATTATTGAATTAATTATTCATTTTTTGAGATTGTTGACATTTTCTAATTTTTTATTGAATTAATTAATGGGAATGATCGAGGTTATGAAATTTATTTTTTTAATAATTAATTTTTTAATCAATTATGATGATATTGATAATTTTAAAATTAAATAGTTAATTTTAAAATTAATTATAGTTATATTGAAGTTGTTGAAATGGAGTAATTAACTATTTAATTGATTATTAGAGGTTGTTTTTTTGTTAAATTGATTAATACAATTAATTAATTTCTGAATTAATTAATCAGGTTAATATGATTAATTAATTATTTAATTAGTTAATAGGTTTCAGATTATTAATTAATAACTTAATAAATAAATATAATATATGTTATTAATCATTTGTTGAATTTATTAATGTAATTATGATGAATAGTAACAATGGATGTCATTTGTGAATTAAAATGTGTAAGGGTACACTAACATTCATGAGTGATTTTAAGTGATGAATGGTAAAAACTGTATACATATTCGAATTTAAATGATTAGTGGTAGCAATTTCATTAATGTGTGAATTGAAATGGTGAATGGTAACAATGAAATTCATGGTTGAATTGAAATGATGAGTCACAACCATTATATTCATGTGTAAACTGAAATGATGAATGGTAATAGTGGAAGTCATGTTTGAATTATAATGATGAATGGTAGCAATGTAATTCACATATTTGATATTTTTAGTTTATAGTTCAGACTCTGGTACGATGTGACGAAGGTAGTGAGAGTTCGAGTGTCCTAATGAACCCAACGAGGTTTATTATTAATAAAATAATTGAATAAATTTAAGACATTTAAACTATTTATTTTATATAATAATTATAAAATTGCATACATTATTTCAATAAATATTTCTTTAGACACCATTGGAGGTGGCCTAATGAGTTGTACTCAATCCGTACTCAGGCAGCCTGGTTAGTACCCAAATAAGTTTCTTGTCTATAGAAGAGGATAAGGGAAAAGTTCATATGATAGATAATGGATTTGGGATGTTTCATGGATAAGAGAACCATAAGTGGTTTTGGACATTCCTAGTAGTTATTGGTATCTTTTTTTGGGGGATTTATATGGACACTTGATATGTACGTTAGAATGATATATCTAATGTTTAGTTTTTGATATTTTATTTTTAGGTTTGGTCATATTATGAAGTTATTATTATTATCATGGTTATAGTTACATGTCATTTGGTTATTTATTAATTATTTCTGATCATGGATTACACTGATAAAGATTGTATAGTAACCACGTTATTAATATTAGATCATTGAATATAGTCACCAGCCTTTGGCATAGGGGGAGGCACATTTGAGGTCATGTGGAAGACAGGCTCAGGCCCCGGTGTGTGGAACACAGGCCAAGACATCAAAAAACTATAATTTACAAGTTAGGAATTATTTTTATAAAATATTTATATTATAATATCTTAATATTCGTATTACATAAGTTTAATAAATATAATATCATAATTATGTGTTTGAGATGTCAAAAACGAAATGAATTTTTAGTAAACTGTTTTTTTACTAACCACCAAAATATAAAATTTTCATAAAATTATCTCAAAATAATACTAATATAATTTCAAAATTTTGAATTTTAAAATGAAATTATTTTTTTCAAATTAGAATCCTATAATTTTTAAATTAATCACTTAAATATAATAATATAATTAATTTTTTTAATAAAAATATTTACCTTCAAACTAATATTTATAAAATAATTACATCACCAATTGAATTTAACTATTTAATTCAAAAATACTAATATGAAAACAAATTATTCAACTTTTCACCATGTTTTTATAGGCTAAACATAAATTCCTTCATAATTTAATGATTTGTTATATTTTATATTTTAGACCCATAAATATTTTGAAAACATGTGAATCTCTCTAAATTTAATATTTATTTGGGTTTTGGATGATTAATTTAATAACAATTTTGATATTTTTTGTTTGGCCTTTAAAAAAACATTTACTCTATTGATAAAATTATTTTTTATGGATGTAATTATAGTTTTTTTAAATAGAAGATTTCATTTTGATTTATTCGTAACTATCATTCTATATTTTGATAATCTATTGATATGTGAATTTTTGATTCACATATAATTCTTTATCAAGGAAATTTATGCCCAGAGTTCTGTATTTTTTCTTATGCATGTTCTATGTCTGGATGATCATTGTAATGTTTTTTTGTCGATGTTAATAATCTATTGAGAATAAAATTATATTGAGGTAGCAATATAGTACATTTTATTTTTTTCCATTTGAAATCAATATATGATTAATGTTTTGTTTTGGATTTTGATATGTAAGGTACCCTCATAGTTATTTGATATATATATGCACACTAATCGTAATATTAGAAATATTAAATGGGATGAATATAACATAATTTTTTTTATTTTATGAAAAAATTAATTTCATTTCTTGAGAAAAAATATATTGTTTTATCTTAAAGTAAATATGAGTTATTATATTATAGTACATACCAAATATTTTATTTAATTAAATTGAAAAATAATAATAAAGACACATAGAGTGATATTACTCTATAAATATCATTATAAAAGAATCTATTCTCAATACTAATGTAGAAACCTTATGAAGAGTGAGAATAGAAGAAGGAAAATGAACAAAAATGGGTCTATTTTAAAAAGAAATTATTGAAAAATAAATCATTTAATAAAATAATAAAAATTCCATCAAGAAATAATTAACTATAAACCTATGGGATGTTATACTTACATTAGTGTATTGTATAGTTCTATATGAAGAGAAACAATGTTCAAAGGTTATTTTTTATATTTGGGTAACAAATAATTGATAAGTTTTTTGTTTACATATGACTTTATATGTCTTTATAAAGAAGTGTCACTATAGTGGAGTTTAAATGCATAAATTTTAGCCTATATTGACTTAATACATTTTTCAACACTATTTTTATAGTAATTCAGTGTGATCTGGTAAATTTAAAAAATATATTTTCCATGAATAATATATAAGTAAACTAAAATACAGTTGTAACACAAATCCATTTCATGGGGGATTTGACAATGAACCTATAATTTTATTTGTTATATGATTTAACCCATCCACATAAGGGTGACATAAAGTTCTTTTATGGAATTTCCATGGATTTGTACAATTAATTATGATATTACCTATAAAATACGACTTCTGTTTATGAGTAATTACTTTAATGGATGTTCCTATTATGAAAATTTGACCTTTATATGTATGTATTTAATGAAAATAAAATGTTTACTTTTTTCCCTCTATGATAATATTTGTATTCTATTTATTCTAACCATGAGGAATAGTTGAATAATTCATACATAAGTCTATAAATTTTTGTTTTTGTCCGTTTTTAGTTAAATTTTATCATATACATCTATTAATTATCACCTCTATAAAAGATTAAAATTAATTAATGATGAAATTTTATAAATGAAATATTCATTTAATAGAAAAATGACATTTGTAATTAGATGATATTTTTATATAATATAAATTAATATTTAATTTTAAATGTTATATTAATAATCAGAATTCTTAGAGATGTGGGAGTATGTGATAAACTATATATAATCTTTTCAATAACAATACGAAATTTGTGTGTATATATAAATTTACAATTAATATGAAATATAAAAACCTTATTACTGACTAAAATATTGTAACCTTTTTTTCCCTTGATGTTTTAAATATAAAAAAATTCTCATAGGTTTCTTTTATTTCAATTATTTGACCCATATTGATAAAAATAATAAACATTGGAATATAAATATGTCATTATACTAATATCCTACGTTCCCTGACTACAACCCATGGTTTTAGTTTTAATTGGTGATAATTGTTGGTCAAGATGTGTTTGACTCCACAACATCTTTTTTTTGTAATGTCATGAAAAATAGGGTTTTATATGAACAATTATAGGATGGATTGGAAAATCATTCAACAAACTATTTAAATTGAGTTATTTTAATATATCAATATCAATATGATTTACAATTTTAGTAATGTGAAATAATTTTTAATGAATTTAGATTATTATATTTATTTTTAAAAAATAAAAATAAAATAATGACATAAATTATTTTATTAAATTCATTAAAACATACTTTTTATAAATTTTTCATTTAAATTTTTTTTATACATTTCATTATGAGTATACACTCTGAATAACTATTATGTATATTTAATGAAGATAAAAAAATATTTATATTCAGGGATATGTGATTTAGTGGCTTATTATTTATATTTTCTAGATCAATTTTATTTCATTTTTTATTAATTGTAAAAATATCTTTATAAAGTTATCATGATATTTTTTAAGTTTTATTGGTAATTTTTTATTTTATATGTATTTCTGTAAAAAATTTGTCAATTATGAGTTTCTTTGAATTTATTGATTTTTTGTGGACATTATCTATGTATTAGAACATTTTGTTTTTAATATTTGATTGTTATGTTGGTCATTAGCTGAAATTGATTATATTTTTTTAAGTTATGATGTTGAGAAAAAATTAAAGGAAACCAATAACACTATAAATATATAAGTAAAAAATTAACTAGTCATATTTTACCATGTAGAAAAGTGGAATTTACCAAGAATATATATCATAGAGCCTAGGTGACCATGAATTCATCAAAAACTAGTAATTATATTATTTTAATTTTTTCATGATTTAATAATTATTAAATCTCGACTATTTTTATTAACTCCATTATAACATTAAAAAATTTGTAAATGTTTTTAGACACTTTAGTTACACTTTTAAGGATTCAATACGTATTTATTTTACTTATCTAAAATCACCTAAATAATGTTATATAAACATTATAATCTTATAATATCATTTATGACATGGTGTTCGGTTTTAAAATTAATCAATAATATGGAATATAGTCGACACCCATAGTATTGATGGAAATTATGCGATCATGGGTATATTGTTGGGAACGAAACAATGATCATTACAGTTATAATTGACTAAAAATATTAAATCAATATAGAGTGATTTAATTCAATCTAAACTGGTCTGGAAGAGAAAAAACTAAAAATGAATTTTGATGAATCACAGAGAGATATTCGTCAAATTATTTAAAATAGAATATAAAAAATCCAGAAGGTAGTCTATTGGTAGATGATGGATAAGATATAGAACACATGGGACAATATAATATTAGAGGTTACCTTAGTAAAAAATCAATATGAATTAATTAAAAACTAAGGAAACCAAAATGGTTTGGATGATATTTATTAGTCGATCCCCAAATATATTCATGAAGAATGTTTTACGTTATTATGTTATTACATATGATCTTCAGATGTTCAATCGTATTTTGAGTATTTTTTTTGGATTTTGAATTTATCTGTTCTGAAATTTTTTGAAGAATAAAATTAGTTTCTATATGTTAATTTCAAATCCATGTTCATAATCCTTACAAAATTAGTCATCGAGTAAATGATCCTAATGTATAGGTGATGTATATATAATGGAAAATTTTATCATGCATTTGAATTTATAAAAAAGTCAACTGTAGATAAATAATTAAATAAGGGAACATGGAATCACTTGAATAACTAAATTGAATTAAAATAAACTAAATTGTCTAAGAATCTTATGCATCCTTATATATACATATCATTTACATATTGTGTTCTATTATCTCAATGAAAATCAAAGTAATTAATTTTTTTCTTAAAAATTTTTACATGATTATTTTATATATATAATGTTTCCATTTATTTTCTTTTTCACCTTCAAAATAGAGTAAATATTATTAAATTTTTCCCACCCACCACAAAATTATTTTACCTCATTTATATAGTTGATTAGGAAATTATTTTTCCAAGTTTTCTTTCTCTGAAATAATACTTTAGAAACTATCATTTCTTAGTTTTATAATTAAAGATAATAAATATATTTTTAACATGAGTAATTTTCATTATAGATAGAACTATTACAAACATTCTATTAGTGATTCCATTTATATCATTCAGTTTTGGGTGACATTGATCTCTTCTTTATATTCTTTGTTCAATGTATAAAACATTATTGTGTTATTTATACGTGGATATGTGGATATTATTCTTTTTAACAACCATATTCATCCAATATTTCACCAAACATGTAATATATATAAACACCTTGAGAAATATGGATATAAATTTTTATAGCACTTATACCTTTTTAAAAGTGATATAAATCAATAACATTCCAAAGGATAAGTCTAACACTAAATGCACTCAATAAATATTCTGTACATATCGTGGATTAAAATTATACTTTCTAAATAAATAAAAAAATAATCATGATGTTATAAAATTTTGAGTGATGAAACTAATGGAAAAACATAAAAACCAATTTCCTCTTATATTTCTAAAAATTGAAAGTAATTCGGGATTAACATTCCCTTTTTATAAATACCATGTAATAATTTGATTGTGATGTTCATAAAAATACATGATCTCTTAATTTAACATTTAAATCATTTTTCAATAATCATAATGTCTTTTTTATAAATTATTAGGGTCCATGATTAGTTTCTAAATATTATTCACCTTTTGTAACATTTCATGGATCTTATTATGTAAATAGAATTATTTATCCAACCAGGTTTGAGTTTTAAATGTATTCCATTATTGATCCTTATACGGGTCCAATTGGATGTGCAAAAAGAAAAAAATAATATTGAACTCAAGTAATATAATTTTTTGATATAAATAAACACATATTTTATTTATTATTATATTGACATATATTAAATTAATTGAATATAATTTTCATATTTTCAATACATTTGAGGATAATAATTTTCTCTAAGACATAAGTTACAAATTATATATTTATAATAAATAATGTAAAATTTTGATTATAATATTAGATAATGATATGAACAAATGATAATATAACATTTTAATGTAATGTCCCATATAGTTTACATTTATGTCAAGTTATAATGGAAATAAATAGTTCCTCAGTTGTGCCTCTTTGTATGGTAATGACTAATGACATGTGGCGGAGGTCATGTATTATACTATGTGGAGACTATGCAATAAATATAATCACCATATAATAACTAAAAAACGAAATATTCAACAATAAATATTTAACATAAATTATTGTAATATTATGTAACAATGGAAGGGAAACTATAATTAATGACATTTACCATTCTATGATAATACCATCCCACGTCATTCTGTATAATAATACATTAAGAGAATAAGTGATGAAAATATTGATCATAAAATTGAATAAATATAAAATATTTAATTAAATAAATAATCATGGTATCTATTATAAGAACCCTAAAATCTCCTCAGTACAATTACTACATCCATTCCATTCTATTGAAAAACCATCCCAAATACAAAAAACCAATTCATGTATATATGAAAAACATAGGATCCCCACATCAATCATGGTTCATGTTTAGTCTTTGAGTATAAAACTCCACTAGGCACAACCAATGAGGCAATAATATTGTCTATAGTATATATAAATACCTATAAATGATTTAATGATTGTAGAAAAAATCATATTAAACACCCAAATTGTATCATCATGTTCCCAGAATGTTTCATAGATGTCTTTTGGAAGCTTCATTATTTTACCAAGTATGTTGGAATATATTTCGCAGATATGAAATAAACCAAGTCTACTATGGATCTAGATAAAAAAAAATTCTAACATAATATTTATAACATAATTATTAATAATAGGATACTAGAGTCATATGATCATAAGAAATAAAATCAATTAATCATAGGAAAGATAAGTACCTAATATAAAAATTATATAATTACAATGTCGATCTAATGAGAATACCATCTTGTAAACAATATAATAGTAATCCTTATTCGAAGAGAATCTTGTCTATTAAATAATATTTTTTGTATCACCGGTTTTTCACGTTCCTAACATAAAAATAATATGAAAATATTATAGCTATAGAGAGTGTTAATTCCAAGAAATTATCAATTAATATCACAGTTTCTCAGTGTCTATGTTTATGAACTTGAGCTAGTAATTTTTATTACCTTTTTAAATTCTGTATCATGTAATATATATATTATAATTTTATATTATCACATGAAACCAAAAAACAAACAAAACCATGGATCTAAGTGGATCAAGCCACTACCCACCACACATGTAATTGAAGGCACACAACAGATCTATTTTATTACCAAATTTGGCTCTATGTCCTTTTAACAAGAGTGAAATTACATGACATGAAGGACTAGATTTTAAATGGGTGAGAATATAGCACAAAGGATTAATTTATTATCCTATATCATGATGTGTCAGTAGCCACACATTTTTATCCCCCATTATAATTATTAAAAAAATATGTCATAATTTTGTGCTCATCATCACACTCTACAAAATATTTTTGCATCATCTATCATTCCAGTCCACCTTGGAGGGGATACCCTCCAACCAAAACAACCCCATAGGGAGAGGGAAATATTAAAGGTTTCAGCACACCCATATCTCTTTCTATCCTCCCACAGTAATATTTGTTATGTCTAACCCTGCTAAATCTATTACTTATCAAGCCACATCATTAGACTTCTTAAAATTACAAATTCTCACTTGTATGGTAAATATCCTTTCCACATCAATAATATATATATATATATATATATATAGAATCCCATGATAATAATACATAAATGAAACATTGATTAATAAATTAATTAATATATCTCAAAAATAGTTACATAGGAGAGGAAAATAGGTTTAGTATTTTCGAGATTAGCTCTATAAAAATATTGATCTTCAATCATTTATATAAACTAGAACTCCCCAAAAATTCCTTATATAATTTCCTAAATACATAAAAATAATTAAAATACTATGAATTTAAATAATTTAATTTGTCTATCTCAAACACTCATTCATGAAAAAAGGTATTAATATATCATGAAGGATTATATCAGGGCTATATATGAAAAAAATAAGGGGCCAAATTTCATATTTTAATAATATTTAATAGTAAGAGTCACACATAATTAATTATAAAATGAATTTAATATCAAATTAATAATAATATACCATTGAAAAATTATATTTAATCATTGATAATTAAACATGATCCGAGGAGTATAATCATAGGACACAGATGTTGATATAAGGGTTTGTTATAAACATTATCATACAAACCGTAATTAGTTGATACACATAATTAATATATTCACATCATAGTATTTTTTTAACCAACATTTTACCTTTTTGGTAATGGGATAATCCTTCCATGAAACATTGGTCTTGAGATAAAACTTCTTGTGTATTCCTTTATGCTTAGTATAAATACTCCCTGACACCCTTTTCCATGAGATTAATCATTTAATGTACCCTACAGCTTGGGATAATTATACTTTGTATACCTTTTTAAACTAATGAAATATTAACGTAGACCATTTAATTGGAGGGTTATATAGTTACCAATCCTTCATCGATTATACATATATGTTCCTCTTAAAATTAATCATTATAGTATCTTAATAAACCCTTATAAAATGTTTGAGTTTCCTAAATAATAAAAAACATCACATAATATAATTATATAAGATCATAGGAAACCAAAATATATCCTCTTATATATTAGATAATGTAATAATACAATATAGAGGGTGATAAAAGCATCGTCTCATGAGAGATGAACAATGGAGTAAAACTCAGAATGAAAAATAATCAAAAAACATACTAATTGTTGCTATTGAAGATGATGTCAAAACATCATTCAAAATATTTATTAAGACTGTAAATAAAAAAATATTTGAAACTAATATTTTAATTATTTATGAATGCATGATTCATTAAAATGAATAAATGTTTTTATACAATTTTCAGTGAGAGTTAAAACATTTCTATTTGTAATGATAGGTATCCTTCTAAAAATATTGAAAATATCATTTATGGAAATTACACATTGTTAAAAGAATAAAAACATTATTTAAAATGACAAAAGGGAAATAAAATAATATATTGGATTAAAAAGTGTGTTTCAATTCAATAAAAGAGAAATTTTTTGAATATATAAACATAATAATGGAAGAAAAGAATGCTAAATAAAAGAATAATTAGTCTAAACAGAACTATATTTTTGCAAATAAATAGAATCATGATTAAAGAATATATTGGTGTGTGACATTATGTTTAGAAAATTTGGGTTTAAATACAAAATAACATATTCATATAGTATAAAATATCAATGATTATCTATTGCTGAAATTTGGAGTGATTTTGACCTAATAAAGTATTTCAATCATTGAATACATTTACAATATATAGAGCATTTTAAAAAAATCTTCTTGAATGATTGATTGAATCATATTGATCATCCAATTCAACATATATAATTTCATTCATGTTTTAATACCCCAAATAGTTAAGATATGAACAAAAAAAGGGAATTAGTTTCATAATAATAAACTTGAATAACAGATAGAAAGTAGACACGAAATCTCATAAAATGTGTGTAATCATTGAGAAAAGAATCATTAAAAGAATGAAAATAATATGGTTTGGTAAATAACATTTATTAAATAATGGAATATATAAAAATAAATTCGTAGTTACAAAATAAACCATTTTAAAATGGAATTGTCCCATAATATTAAAACACTTCTCAATAGATATAAATTGAGATGAAACCCTTACCATAATCAATATTCATTCCGCACAAGCACTTAACATCCTGAATAAATTTTTTTGTTCATCAGAAACCTTATTATAAAATGCATTGATTTATATTTAATTTAATATGTACAATTGTTATAGTATTCTATTTATTTCAAAAAAAATTTATCCTAGTGTTTGTTTAAAATTATATTATGCGTTATTGATTTTGGTAATCAAAGAAATCATTGATGATATTTTAATAATAGATGAAAATTATAATATAAACTTTCCAGAATAAATAAATAATATTTAATTTTTTATTTATTTAAAATAATAATATAATTTCTTCCATATTAATCCATGATATAGTTATATAGGTTATATCGATGTTTGTAGTAAATAAAACCAAAACATGAACACACATAAATTCAATGGATGAGTATGGACAAATGTGTTTTTAATTTTACATAATGTCATTGTAATATAATTTTAATGGAAATATTTTTATACATTTATCATGGATAATAATATTATAATGTGATTTAATAAATAATTATATACTATAACGAAATTGAAAACACGATTCTTCGTGGAGTCGGTAGTCCACGTACACACACGATTGATGTTCACTTGTTTTTCTATGTAGATAGAAATGTATAAATATAGGTTTTACAATTAATATAAAAACATAATATAATTTAAATATTTATATTATCTTATTTATATGTTATTTGGGAGAGTAATATTAAGAATAAAAAACAAATTAAATAAATAATACTTACTTAGGAGAATTGATCTCATCATTGAAACAATCAAAATATTGATGTGATCTGGATTATAAATAGTGACAATGGGATTAATTTTTATCGTATATTTATAAAGAGATTAATGTTGTAATATTTTAGCTATGAAATCTATTTCTATGTTTATTTCATAAAGGGTCTAACTAACACCCTTTTATAGGATAGGAAATGGGTACTTTTTGAAACACCCTTACATATTTCATTATGCAATGAAATATTTCCAAGATAAATGGAACCAATATTTTAAAATAATTGATTATGGGGTCTGGATGGGTTAATTAATTCATTCTCAATATTTTCCACACATGATTTAAAAATTTTATAGAGTTTACACCATTAATTTTTTTTCATTTTACTATTTTACTATTAAACAAGTTAAATAGTTTTTAACTATGTTGTATTATGTTTTAGTAAACATATATCATAATAAATATTTTCAAACATAATTGTTATGGATAAAAATATATCATCTATTGAATGATAATAAATTTCATAAATTTAGAAATTAAAAATCTAAAATAAAATATATAATTTATAGAAAAACTATTTGTAAAGGAAAATAAAATTTGGACTATTAATATCATTTATAATTTATTACCTATTAAAGGAGTTTTTATAAATCTTTTTATATTCTTATAAATCCTAATATGATCAATATTTAATGTATTTAAATTAAATTGATTTGATGTAAATTCCTTGATATTAATCCAACAATAATTCTAAATTAATTGTCACACCATTATTTTGGTAATTATCAGTAATCCTTAAAATATAAAATCATGAACAAAAATTGAATCATGTAATATTAAATAATATATTCATTATTAACTAAAATACAATAAAAAATTTATCAATATAAAATTCAATTTTTTGGTAATTAATAATAACGTTATCGCTAGTAACATATAAAAGCTCATTTATAAGAAATGTGTTTTTTTAAGAATAAAATTTAAATAAATAAACTATAATTTATTTATTCTATTAATATTATGAATATTATAATTTTTTTATTGATGTCCCATGTGAATTTAAAATTTATCAAAATCCTAATTTCCATAATATTAATTTTTCATAAAATATTATTTATCTTATAAAATAATATTCATGGGTATTATAAATTGATAAATATTGTATTATAGGATTTATTTTTGACATTATAATTATATATTATTATATATAAAATATTATTTAAAACCATATATTTCATATGAAATTGAAGTTATCAACAAAATATTTATTTTTCACTATTAACTTAAAAACCAATTATTTTTGAAAAACACCAAAACCAAACCATTGAAAAATTTGATATTTTGGATTTAAAAATGAGGTTTATTTATTAATAATAAAATTCAAATTTATTAAAAAATATATATATAAAATACATGGAAACTACTTTTAATGATATCCTCATTAAATCATAAAAAATATTATTTTTTTATCTTCAAAAATAAATATTCATAAAATTTTCACTATGTATGATTAACTAGTAATGATATTATAAAATTATCTGGCTCATTTATATTTTGTGTTCGATGAATAAAATTTTATCAAACATTTCAATTTTTTTAAAATTATATAAAATATAATTTATTACCTTTGACCCCTTAAATAAATTGTATCCTCACATTTTTATGTATAAAAAACTATTGAAAACAATGTGTATATAATGGATAAACATGAATCTTGGTATAATTTATATAGTTTTATAAAAAAAAGATATTATTTATATAATATTCCTTAATAATGGTTAAACATAATAGTAAATTTTTCTTTTATTATTTAAACTATTCATCAAATGTGGTTAAGTTTCACAAGTCCTATAACAGTATTAGACATACATGAGAGATCACATTCATCCTTGACAAGATATATGATCATAATATTGTTTCATATATGAAACCTAATTTTATAAAAATAAACCTCATCATGGGGTTCAATAGTAGGGGAATTTTTTTCATGATAAAATCAAATCACTAGGGTGTATATTTTATTCATTTAGAAGAATTATGAGATATATTTTAGTTAATTTAATTTGAATCCAATAAGATAAAAACTAATCCAGAGTGGAGTATTTGTATCTATTTTTTTATAATATACCTCATTATGAAAATAATATCAATTCAATGTGGTTTCATTGGATTTTCACGACTCTAATAGATTAAATAAATGTTGATGTTGACCATTTCCATCATTCCTAGGGTTATTACACCCATTGTAATAATTCTAAAACTCTTTACAATAAGATCATTGGATTCATGTTTTTTCATAAACATAGAAATTATCGCTGTTAAATTAATTAGTTTGTATGTTCTTGTCTCTTTGGAATTTAGGTGTTGTCTGACATTATTTTCCTCACATGAAGCACATACATGTTCTTTAGATAAAAAATCCTTAATCTTATTCACACATTCTCTTTAGAAAAAATTATTATTTTTCCCTTCATGCCTTTATTATTTGAATTTACAAAGATATACATTTTTTACTTTTTGTCCCAAAAGCACGAGAGTCTCATATTTCCATTTCAACTAAGCTCACATTATTCAATCACTTAAAATATTCCAAAATAATTTATTGAATGTTATTATTCAATAGTCCTCTTTAAATAACTCATAAATAAATCAACTATAATATCACGGTCAATGATAAAACCAAATGTGTTTTATTCAAGAATTATCATTTTTTCTTCATAGGTTCTAATGGATTAATATTGTTTTTATTAAAATCAAGGTACTCACCACCCATTTTTGAATGAATGGTTCGGTGAAAATATTAATTTCTAAATATCACTCTAAAATTATCCCATTTTAGGGAATCAATTTATTCATTTAGCCTACTGTTTTTTATTATTATAAACAATTGAATAACTCCACCTTCTAAATGTTTATCGCTAATTTTTTTTAATGAAATATTATCTATTGAATTGATAGTATATTTTATAATATATTTATCCATTTAATATTAATTATTAGATCGGGGGACACATTTATTATTATTGGTCATTGATGCATGATAAACTTGATAGAAAACTACTCATTCCTTGTTGTAATTAAGAGATCCTCATTATATGATTTTTTTCGCTCATAAATTAGAATACCATTTTTATGAAGTTAACACTCTATTTTCCAAACCATTAGGGTTCTTGTTGTAAAAAAAGAATATGGTACATTACATACATTTTTGACTCATTTCCTATGAATTCAATATATTACATTAAAATAAGTTAGAGTTGGAAATGAGAAAACATTATATCACATTATGATAAAATGATCAATTATAAAATAACACATAAATGGATTATATAAAAAATTAAATTAAATTTGATTTATTAATAAAACTTATCCTTTTTTATCAAAATACATAGTTTTATAACTAAAATAGGTATTCTATTCAATAATTTCAAATGGAAGATAATGATTATTTGGATTAACTAAATCATACTACTCAAAATTCTATAACAATGTATGTCAATAGTCTTCTTTGTTATGATCCAGCTCACAGTTGACCTAATACCCAACATGAACTTTTCTAGATTATATCTCCAAGGTATGACATTCCAAATACTACATCAAATTGCAATAATCCAAGAAGGGATATATATTCTTCGATAACCATCGAAACAATACTTTTCAAAAAAGACCAAGACATTATCTTGTGCTCAAATATATCACCTATACATATCCCTATGGGATTTCCTAGATTTATATATATCAATCTAAAAAACTAAAACATTCCCCTAATACCAACTATAGAGACCCATTCTCAACATACATAAATTATATATTGATTTCATGATTTAATTAATACATCTAATATAAATTCTCAAAAA
This sequence comes from Viscum album, assembly GCA_963277665.1. Classification (NCBI taxonomy): domain Eukaryota; kingdom Viridiplantae; phylum Streptophyta; class Magnoliopsida; order Santalales; family Viscaceae; genus Viscum; species Viscum album. The sequence continues at coordinate 259,171,857 of OY728133.1, read as the reverse complement.
ATGATAAATAATATATGAATCTTCATAATGATTTATTACATAAAAATTATAATATTAAATATTTTATCCACAAAAGACACCTCTTGAGATTCCCCAAGATATACATATATTCATAATATCGAGAATAGAAAACACAAAATATTTATGGGCGCAACTTCTCATTAAGAGAAAAATAATAAACATTTTCTGAAGTATTATATCAATAACATATGTGTAAAAATGGGAAGGGGAGAAATTTAGTATTAAAATGATAATTTAATAAATCATTATATCAATAATTCACTATATATGGACATGTAATCTCAAAGGACTAAGCGTACACCCAAGAAAATGATTCTGGAATCATGGAACAATAATCCTGATTCATGGAGTGTAATTATAGAAACAAGACTATGATATAAGAGTGTGGAATAAATATAAACATAAAACCATAATACAATGATACACATAAAAAAACTCATCAAGTAAAAGGCATGAGATAAACACCGATGTATCTTGTTGGGCTTGCGATAATCCTCCCCATATATACATGGGCTCAAGATAAAACCTCGTGTTTTACCCCATTGGTAGCGTATAAATCCCTCAATGTGCCTTTTTTTTATAAATAATCTCATGTACATTTTACCATGGGATAATTCTTTTCATGAACCCTTTATTTTGGGATAAATACACTTGATTACCTTTTAAAGCCCTAGAGACTTTAATTTATACAAATTATTTAAAATGTGATAAAGGACCTCACCCATAATTATCTATACATATATTTTACACTTAAAATCATCCATAACCATAACATAATGAATCCATGTATAATGGCCAGGTTTCATAAAGAAAATAAACACATCAAATTATATAAACATATAAGATAACTAGACAATTAAAATACAATTTTTCAATATATATCATATCATTATAATATATAAATAATGATCCAAATTTCACTCCCTTGGTGATAAACCAGGAAGGTTAAATAGATGTGAAAATTAATTTATTTATATTAACAAGTAAAAATTGTTATAAAAGATGATGTGATAATAACTTTCAAAAACAACATTGATAAGGTAAATAGAAATCCTTTGAGAAGATTGATATAAAGATATAAATATTGATGATCATCGAAATTATATAATTGCAATAAAAAAACATCAGTGGATGATGAAACCAATGTCATCAAAAAACCCATATCATCAAAAAGGTTAAAAATAACAACCCACTTCGTCAAAAAATGAACAAAATCAGAAAGAATAATATGAAAATCCCAAATCATCAAAAACCCTGCATTATTGAAAAACCCACATCTTCAAAAAAGATAATAAGAAAACTTATATAAAAGGATTAAATGGAAATTAATGGATCATTGGAGGTAAAAAACTACTTTAATTAGTAATATAATAATATGGTAATATGGTAAAAACATGTAAATGGATAAAAATATCCAATAATTGAAATGAGAATTATACATAACATAACTGCATTTTCACAAATCAACCAAATAATAACGGTAAAAGTCATTGGTGCGAAACATGATATTCCATGAAAAAAAGGTGTAAATACAATCAAATCATCATAGATTATAATTTATTAACCATAAATGGATTTATAAAAATTTGAGTGATTATGGAACAATATTGGATTTGATTCAACAAAACCCCTTATAACTCATGGAGCATTTAAATCAAATCCTTATAAAAGTGGGAATTAAAAAATGAAGTTGAATTTTCTCTAATATATGTTAAATAATTATATAATATTTAAAACATATATTATTTTCACTATATAAATTATAAAATAGTTCATAACACCAAAAAAAGGGTCAATAAAGAAAAATTGAGATAAATTCTTACCTTGTTCTAGATTTATTCTTTGTACGCAGTGGACATCTTAAATAGAAAAAGTATATTTAATGTAAATTTTTCATTAGAACCTACTATGTATATATTTAAAATAAAATGGAAAATATATATTCATATTATGGTTATTTATTATATAGTTCTACCTAGTGTTTATGTAAAAATTGAATCGTTGTTGGCTTATTTTGACAAATTTTTCGATCGAATATGATCTCTGAAGGATATGTTGAAAAATAAAATATCTATCAAAAAAATTACCATTACCATATATTATTTAGTTTTTATGTTTCCATAGTTATCCATTATATATTTTTATGGTATTTATTCAAGTATTTGGTTAAACTAACCCAAATATGATTAGGCTTTAACATTATAGATAAGTATGGTATTGAAGATGTTTCTCGACCTAATATCATTATAAATGAATTATAACTATATTATTCTATTTAATTTATAATATATAAGTATTAAATAGTTTTATATACTATTGAGTGATTTTTTCCCATCATTAGATTTGAGTAAAAAAAGAACTTAATGTTCATGGAGTATTTAAATTAGCAACTCATGAAAGTGAGATATTAAAAATGAACATCCATATCCATGAATATATAATGAATCATTATATAATCTCTAATATAGGTATTATATACATCATAGAAATAAAATATTAGTGCATAACTGTCACGACCCGCTTTCACCTAAAGGAGGGAAGGGTCAGCAGATTGCCAGACCCTTCCTTCTTTATGTTAAAGGAGAGATAATGAACCCTGAAACCTGCCTTCAATAGGTCCTGGAGTGACGACTAGCACCAAGGGTATAGAAATTACACACAAATGGAAGGCATTACCCTTTTTGTTTTATAGGATCGAGAGATAAGTAGATGAAACCCAACAACACCAAGGTAAAAGAAAAGGAAATCCAAAAGTAATCCATTCCCACATGCATGTTCCAAAAATAAGAGCCACAAGGTACAAAAGGTGACAACAAAGGTAATTACCAAAGAAAGAAAAACAACAACTGCAACTTCCCCAAAGGTCCGAGCTATTATGGTCTCGTGCGATCCCCGAAGTCCTACTAGAAACCTGAAAGCAGTTTTATATATGTAGGGTGAGCATACAAGTACACCCAGTAGGGAAAACCAAAGAATCTCATGCACAAGTGGGGGAACGTACTAATGTCCCGCGAGAAAAGGAGTAAACCCTACACCTATCAAGGTAAACTATCCACCCAAGCCTTACCAAGGCACACTCCCCAAATAACGCAAGACAAGTAATATACATAATAAGAGCACATCGATGTTTGGGTACCCCGCACCACTTTCCCACTAGTTAATGAGATATCCTACGCATGGAACCAATCCCGCCATTCTGTCACCGCAGTCGCACTGCCTCACCCACCCATACAAACCTCTGCCACAACCACACGCAGTCCCACTACAGAATCCCGCCCGCAAACACCTAGGCCACAACTATCACACATGACCACGCCTGCAAACACCTAGCCCAGAATAACTACCACCACGCCCGATGACACCTGGGCCTCATCCTAAAGACACTTGGGAAACCACCTGCCACACACACCTTGCCAACCATCACACTACTCCACCCAAAGTTTCTTGGGAAAATAATGGACTTCAGGCCATCATAGCCTGCCCGAAGATACTTGGGCAATCCGGGAAAGGGAGCAGAAAAGGACCTAATAACCAGCCCCTAAGAATAGTGTTGGGAAAAACACCTTCCCCCATGAAATGGGGGTGTTCGTCACTAAGTGCTCAACTTGGGTTGGGTGCGAATAAGAAACACAAAGCTACATGTATATATATATAAGTAACAAGCACTCACCCAAAGCTACGTTTTTCTTCAGACAACCTACAGATCACAATAGCATTGAAGTCCGAGTCACAACTCTCTCCAAAAAAACCCATTTGTCCCATTCTTGTTTCATTTTTAGTGATAATATTCAAATAAGTTCATGCACTATTAGGAAAAAAACACCATAAGCATAACCAAGGAAGAGAATCCAGCCAAACGTCAATTTAAACATTCACACTCGGTTCTCTTGAAAAGTTACAACAACAAGGAATAAGTGAGATCCCGCAAAGTACTGGAACCAAAGTCAACCTCGAGACGCTGCCCCATGTCCCCTCCCCAAAATGGTTTTTCATCAACAGGTGATCCCACCCCAATTCGTGATATAAACAAGTAACCATTGGGTCTTAAAACTCAAAACCACCAAATCCATATCAACAGGGGACCCCATCCCAAATTTCATAACCACTGAGAGTATAAAAATCGGGGATCTCATCCCCTCCCACATCTCCAGCAATCAACCCGTGAAAGAAAACAACCAAACCACTGCCACCAACTCTATGCAGGTCCATGCATGTATTTTCAGATTTAAATGATTTTACACGCTCCATGATTTCAATTCTGTGTTTTGAACGGGGTTAGCACAGAAGGGATTGATCATGGTGAATTCAATTTATTCAGCGGGGTATACGTGATTAACAAATTTACTTTTCACATAATGAGTTTAAATTAGGAACAAGCCATTTAAAACACCACGACGGGTTCATTAGTGCACAGACAATGACCACCAACGAACTCAATTTTAAGAAGGTGCAAGCTGACACAGTTTAGAAAGATTATCATTATATAAAACAGCATCAATGATCACATCCCCCCCTTCATTATTTATAGAAACAATTTATTATCTTTATTTAGGTCTGTTTTATCCAATTCTACAGAATAAAAAGCACGCCCACCCCGCATGATACACAAAAGAGAGAGACGAAGGTGAAATTCCCTACTTGTTGGATCAACGATCTATACTGAGGCTGGGGGAGGAACTTCATGGATAGCGAGGCATCTCGCCTGAACAAAAATCGCTTCGTCTATCAATGCTTAGGCAGGGCGCCGAACTCAACGCATAACGATGCGGCTCTCCCAATGCACCGGAAGCTGTTCGTGAAAATCCTCGATCGAGGAAAGAAGGAACCACGACTAACTCTTAGTTTATAAGAGCCGCAGACGGTTGATATGATAATGCCAAACCGCGTAACGAGCGGGGGTCGTGGGTTTACAACGTGGTTGGGCAGTTACACATGGAGGTCTCTCAGGATTTTTAGGAATTAATTATGGTATTTAAATGGTTTTAAAAGGAGTAAAAGAATTAGTTTACGTTGAAACTTACGTTGAGGGAGCGGAAAAGTCAGGTACTGGAAAAAGAATGGAAGGCTCGGTGAGGGGAAAAGGTGCCACCGTCACGGTGTCACCCTCACGGTGCCACCCTCAGGGTGTCACCCTCACGGTGTCACCCTCACAGTGTCCCCCTCACGGTGCCACCGTCATGCTTCCACCGTCACGGTGCCACCGTCACGGTGCCACCGTCACGGTACCACCGTCACGGTACCACCGTCATGGTTCCACCGTCATTGTGTCACCCTCACGGTGCCACTATTTTTGGTGGAGCCTCACTTTGGCAAAGTAATCATCCAAGAGGGTCCGCACCATTACATTAGATACCTCTAAAACTATTCTCACCCTCTAGAATCAAAACAACCCAAGAAGGAAAGAACGGGTCCGAAAAACCACCTCAAAAGATAACTCTTAGAAGTGAACCCATGAAAACTAAAAACACTTCCATGTCAAGAACCAAGCAACATATCGTGCCAAACTTCCCGGGCATGTGGGTTGGGGAGTCTCCTCCCCCATGTCAAGATATTATCTGCTTTCAGCAGCACTGACTCGCCCGCATGAGTTTAATCGCATCCACCTAAATGCGTCTTGATTAGGGGTCAGGTTCTCTCCTCCCCCATAGCCAGGGCTTTTCACAAACAATCAGAGGAATGAAAACCAATACATTTCATAGCCAAAAGTTAAAAAGTTCTACCACAATAGGTACAACAAGGACCAAAACTTAAAACCACTCTGGGTACTGGGTACACATCTCTGATTCCCTCTCCCACGTACTCTCCTCAGGCCCACCATGTCTCCACAACACACGAACCAGGGGAATGGTTCGCCCACAAAGCACCTTCTCATTGCGATCCTCGATCATCATTGGACTCTCCACAAAAGTCATGTCGTCCTCGATGTCCATCTCACCTAAATCATGGACGTGTGAATCATCGGGCAGATACAGATGGAGCTGGGACACATGGAAGACACCATATATCCTTAATAGCGGCGGTGGTAACGCGAGCTGATAAGCTACTTCGCTGACCCACCGCATCACATTGAGGGGCCCGATGAACCTGGGAGAAAGCTTACTCTCCTTGTCGAACCTCAGCTGCCCACGCCGAGGGGAGACCTTCAAGAACACATGGTCTCCAACCTAACACTCTAAGGGACTTCTCCTGGTATCAGCATACGACTTCTGTCGGTCCTGTGCTGCCTTCATGCTTTCCCAATGAGTTGAACCTTCTCGGTCGTGATCTGTACCACTTCCTGGCCAAGGATTCCTGCCTCTCCTACTTCGGCCCAACACACAGGTGAATGGCATGGCCTCCCATACAAAGCTTCAGACGGGGCCATTCCAATGGTAGAGAGGTACCTATTATTGTAGGAAAACTCTACCAGAGGAAAGTATTGCACCCATGATCCTCCTGAGTCCAGAACACATGCCCGAAGCATATCCTCCAAGGTCTGGATGGTGTGCTTGGTTTTTCCATCTGTCTGGGAATGGAAAGCAGTGCTAAGGCATAGATGGGTGCCAAAAGCATGCTGCAATCCTCTCCAGACTGATGAGGTAAACCATGCATTCCTATCCAAGACTATAGACCTCGTAACTCCATGCAACTGCACCACCTCATCCACAGACTTTCGTGCCAAAGTATCCACAGCACTTGACTCCATGATTTCCAGAAAGTGAGTAGATTTCGTCAACCTGTCCACTACCACCCAGATGTCGTCGTATCCCCCTTGGACCTTGGGTAGTCCCATGACGAAATCCATTGAGATGTCATCCCACTTCCACTCTGGGACATCTAGTGGCTGTAGTAGGCCGCCTGGAACTCGTTGTTCAGCCTTCACTTGCTGACACACTAAGCACTTGGCCACAAACTCTGCCACTTCTCACTTAACTCCGGGCCACCAAAACTACCTCTTCAGTCCCCGGTACATCGTGGAAACTCTTGGGTGTACTGCCAGGGGTGAGTTGTAGAACTCACTGAGAACCATTCAGTGCACCGCCTCTAGAACGAACAACCATCCCTTGAAAAGAATCTGGTTCTGACCATCCTCTGTCCATCCGTCCGGAGCATTTCCCTGGTCAACTCGGTCATGCATCACTTCGTACTCCAAGTATCCCCATTGAGGCTCCTCAACTTGCTGAAACAGAGATGATTGAACTTTCATCTGATATAGACAGCCTCTACTGCTATCCATCCTCACATCGAGGTGTAAAGCAGCCAACTCCACCATCGCCCTCCAGGCGTCCGCTGACTCTCGGACCGTATCCTTCTGTGTCCTCCTGCTCAAGGCATCAGCCACTACATTGAACATTCCCCCATTATAAGATATCTCAAAGTCATAATCCTGGAGGAACTCCACACATCTTCATTTTCACAAGTTTAGGTCCTGCTGGGAGAAGATATACCTCAAGATTTTGTGGTCTGTGAAGACCACAAAGTGTTCTCCGATGAGGTAGTGCCGCCATAACTTCAGTGCAGAAATGACCACTGCAAGCTCCTAGTCGTGGGTGGCATAATTACGCTCATGAGGGCGTAGTTTCCCGGACCCATAAGATATCAACCCTTGTTGCTACATCAACACACATCCCATGCCCTGTCCTGAAGCATTGCAGAACACCTCATATGATGCCCCTTCTTCTGGCAATCTCAGCACTGGGGCACTGACCAACTTCTCTTTCAGGTAGCTGAAGGCTAACTCACACTGCTCACACCACACGAAAACCTGGTCTTTCTTGGTTAAGGTTGTCAAAGGGGCTGCAACTTGAGAGAAGTTGGGTACGAACCGCCAATAGTATCCTGCAATCCCGAGGAAACTACAGACCTCTTCCACATTCTTGGGTGCTGCCCACGAAAAAACTGCCTCAACCTTTGATGGGTCCACTGCTACCCCCTGCTCGGACACCACGTGCTCGAGTAAGTGCACTTCTCGTGTCCCGAACTTGCATTTTGAAAAATTATCATAGAGCTGTTGATGTCGGAGGACCCCCAGAACCATCCTCAGGTGCTCTGCATGGTCCTCCTCTGGTCTTGAGTAGACCAGGATGTCGTCGATGAACATAACTACAAACCAATCTATGTACTCCCAGAAGATGGAGTTCATAAGCCGTATGAACACAGCCGGCACATTCGTAACATCGAAGGGAATGACTACAAACTCGAAGTGTCCATATCTACACCTGAACTCTATCTTCAGGATGTCTCCCTCCTTTACTCTCGCCTAGTGGTACCCTGACCGCAGGTCGATCTTCGAGAACCATCCTGCCCCTTTCAGCTTGCCGAAAAGATCGTCTACCCTCAGAAGAGGGTAGCGATTCTTGATTGTCACCTGATACAGCATCCTGTAGTATATGCACAACCTGAGACCACCATATTCCATCTTTGATAATAAGACTAGAGCACCCCACGGTGACGCACTTGGGAAAACATAACCCCTCTTCATCAGATCGTCAATCTGGATCCGCAACTCTCGTAGCTCTGAAGGTGCAATCCGGTATGGAGCCATCGAGATCAGACGAGCACTAGGCTACAGGTCTATCCCTAACTCGATATCACGTCAAGTGGGTAGAGTCATCACCTTGTCAAAAAAGAAGTCCATAAACTCACAAACAACCTCTGGCACCTCCACAATATTACCATCTACTGACTCTACTGACATCTCTGCTATCAAGGAGAGGAGGGATTCCTCTCGCCTGCTACCATTCTGACCGCCCCACTCACCGGTGAAGGTAACACGCCGGCCGACCAAGTCTGAGAACATAACCCTTCCTCAGAAACAGTCGATGACGGCACACACAGTGAATAGCCGGTCGATGGCTAGGATGACATCATATGGCATTATCTGTAGAAGGAGAATATCCCTAACTGACTGATGTGGCCCTATCATCAGTCTACATCCTCGACAAACAAACAACAAGTCGTTCTGACGTCCGACTGGTGTGCTCAACACCAGGGGAACTGGAAGTCTCCCGGCATCTAGACCCAAGGCACGAGCTAGACTGGTTGAAACAAATGAGTGCGAAGCTCCGGTATCGATCAAGTCATAAGCAATAGTAATAAACAAACTGATCGTACCTCGAACAACCTCCGGTCCTGCTGGAACTACTGCCTATGTAGGGTGTAAATTTCCATGCCCGGATCCTCTTCCCCTTGGCTGTCAGCCACCTCCTCGACCATTCCCTAGTCGAGGTCCCTGAGGAGCACCCTGAGGTCAGCCCCCTCCTCCCACGTCTGTCCCCGGATGGGCTGGAGCTTGCTGTCCCTACTGCTGTTGCTGGAAAGATCTGGCTGGAAGTTGCTGCTGGGGCGGGTGCTGGGGATGTCCGCCACCGCTGTACTACACCCGTTACAGGCACTAACTTTGGAGATTTCCAGGGCTCCCACAGACGAAGCACCGCGGTCCTGGGCCCGACGAAAAAGGGTGAGGACCGGGGGATCAAAACTGAAACTGCTGCGGACTGCTCCCTGCTGGTCGGAACCTGGAGGGTCCTGATGCTGGAGGCCTGGTGCTGACGGCCTTCCCCTTCGATGGTCCTAGCTAGATCCCCTCTCTTGACACTCCTCCATGTGCATGCATCCTCTCCACCACTTCGGCCTTTTCCCGGACCTCCATGTAAGTCAGAAGGGTAAAGGGGGTAACAGCATATTGGAGGGAGGGTCAGAGCGCCTCCTCCAAACATCATGCCCGAGACTCCTCGTCAGGAAAGAGGTCCAGAGAAAAACGTAGTAGGTCCTTGAACTTGATCCCTAGCTCCCTCACGGACATACTCCCCTGCTGGAGGGAGAGTAGCTCCTGTCTCTTTTACGCCTTCATCGTCTAAGAGAGGAATTATGCATGGAACTCCCTCTCGAAATCAGCCCATGACACCTCATGTCACAACCCGTCCTCAAGGCCCGTGCCGTGACTACCCCAAGCCTGCCTTCCATAGGCTAGGGGCTGGCGACTAGCACCAAGGCGTAAATCCCGGTAAAAAGGGAAGGAATTGCCTTTGTAAAGTAAACAAGCACCACAGATTAAGAAAGCGGAAAAGAAAACAGTAAGTAAAACAGAGTACAACTGTTAGTGCGGAAAAGTAAGTGGGCCAGTATACAAACCCAAACTGAAAGTAAAGTACAACTCGAAAGGGAAAACATCAACTGTAAAGTAAAAGCCTCTACACCGAGCTGTACACTAGAGATCCCACCTGAAGGGTGGGTACAGATAGTTCCACTGCTCCTCGGGTCCCGTCGTCCGCTCCGAGTACGTCCCGTCTAGTGGTCCACCTCCAGGTACCATCCTGATCTGCGATCCTCAACCACGATCAACGATGTCCGTCGTCTGCAACCAACACAACGTAGTGCAGGCATAGCCCATGCAGGGGTGAGTATAAGCTACTCAGTAGGGACCACGAGACCCCTGAAGGTCTCCCAAAATCCACAAAGGATAAACCACAAAAGTAAAAATACAATCACGTTGTAACAACCGACACTGCTTAGGTATATGCCCATACATATAACTAAGTCATCATTTCAATACGCTCCAACCTACGAGCCCAAGTACAACTCAGTACACACAGGAAAGTATACGTATTCCACACAGGAAAGAAAAACGTAATCCACAGAGGATAGCACAAATCAATCCATACAAGAAGGTAAACAGGATTCATCTCACACATGTATACTTCTTCGAGGACGATAGAGATGATCACTGATCCATCTAAGTCGCCGGACCCACAAAGGATCGATAGGTACTAACCCCCGAAAAGACCCACAGAGAATCGGACCCACACAGGATCTGTAGGCGCTGGTTCACACAGGACCGCTGAGCACTGACCCACATAGGTTCGGACCCACAAAGGATCAGTAGCACTGATCCACACAGGATCGCTGAGTTCTGTAGTCATCGTCCTCGAATCCACTGAGGATCTCTCCACAGTCGTCGTCGCAGTCACAGTAGCAGTCGCAGCCAGCTCTAGGGTTCCCGCACACATCAAGCTCGTTCAGGAGGGTCCGATCTATGAGCCGAGAGGCTGATACATCAACTGTCACAATGTCCAGAGTTGATGTATCCAAATGTTCCGAATCGTCAACATGAACTCAACGCAACAGACGGCGTGTCAATCGGACGCCCAGTCTGAGTGTTATTGGCTTTTTAGTTCCAGGGGCCCGGTTTGTTTTTAAGGCAAAACCAAGCCGACCATACTCCACGTGCATCCAAACCTTGGGTAGAGTATACCAAAAGATCCGTCTCACTAAGAGTAACTCAACAAAGCTGACAGCACGTCAATCGGACGTCTGTAGCTCAAGATATGAGCGTTTCCGCTCCGAGGGCCCCGTTGGTTTCGTGTACGAACAAACCCGGCCGAACTCAATGTAATCTGAAACCTTGAGTGTGATATACCCAAACGACCGCCTCGATCCAAGGATCACATCTCCACTGACGGCGTGTCGTTTTCAGGTCCGTAGCCCGAGTTATGGGCATTTGAACCCAAACAGTTCGGTATCGGGGGTGTCGGGCTCGGGCCAACCCGGCCCGAGACCCCTCGGCTTGCCCGAACCGGGTCGACCCACCCCGGACTGGGTCGGCCCGACCTGGCTGGGCGCGGCCCAGCCCGGCGCGGCCCGGCTGGGCTCGGCGCAGCGCGCTGGGCGCGCTTCCAGCTCGGCTTTGGCCGAGCTGATTGAAAAAACGGGAGGCGCCTGCCCCCCCCCCCCTTTGTAACCGCGTCCCCCCTCATTATGGGGGGCTGTTTTGTGCTGGCCTGGGGAATTTAATTTCTCCGGCTTCCCCATTTCCGGCTGGCCTGACCTGGCCGGCCGGCTCCTCCTCAACGGGACCGGCAAGGGCCGGTCCCCTTCCGGCTTCCGATACCGGCGGCCCGGCTCGCTGCTGGTCACCTTGTTCCGCCGCGGCCCAGAGCCGGCCACGGCCTATGTCGTCCGGCGCGGTGCGACGGCACCGTGCCCCTTCACTGTGGCCTCACTTCGGCCGCGGCGCCTTCGATTTCCATTGAGGTGGCGCAACGGCGTCGCGTTCTTGAATTTCCTTCAAAGGAGCGGCGCGACGGCGCCGCGTAATACTCGTGGTATTATTCCTGCGTGGTGCGATGGCACCACGCCATCCCGTTCCATCCGCAAGGGAACAAACATGAGCATAGGAGTTTGTTAAGCCGTGTTTGTGTGGTCCGGCCCCCTCTCGTTAAACGATAACATTTATTCGATTAACCACGAAGTTCAAAATGATAGAAAAAAGAACGGAATAATTTAATAAATAACAAAAATCCCCTACCTCAGTTTCAAGAGTGGATCATGTCAAGAAACCGCGGATGACAAGCATCGCAGAGGTCGGGCGTCGCGGTAATCATACGTCGATTCCGTTGATGTCGAGGTGCATCCGAAGAGGTACGTTGCTGGAGAAGCTTCCTAAGCTGACGGAGAAAGCCCGAGGAGGAAGCGGCGTCTCCTTTCGTTGACACGGGAAGAAGATTGATAGAAGTGGCATCGTCGATCTTCGGAAACACATCGGCTACGAAGAATAGAAGAGATGACACATCTTTCTCTTCTTATGGTGACAGCATTCTTCATCGGAGCCTAAGTGTTCTTCGAGTTCTTCGTCATGGTTGAAGAAGAAGAAGAAAGAATCTCAAACTTCTCAAGGTGGAAAAAAGGAACTAACCAAAATAAAATAAGTCTAAGGCTTATTTTATTTACACAACTAAACTACTTTGAATTTCAAAAGTTTGAAATTAAGAACTCAACTCAATTAATAACTCAAGTTGCCAAAATTAAAAAGAGAGGAGTTATTGGGAGTTTTAAGGTGAGTTGAAGAGTTAGGGTTCATGTGGGCCCCACCACACTTAATCCTCTCAAGGGAGGTTAAGTGGATGTGGGTCCCACCTCTTACTCCCTTTGGGAGGATAAAACCAACATGGATAAAAATAAATTGTGTTTCCACAATTTATTTAACTTCATTTTATTTCCCCCAAAACTAAATTTCAACCCGCATAAAACGCAACCTCAGAATAGGTCTCCTTAAGCGAATATCGGCGCTGCGAGTTCATCGGTGCCCTCAGAATTCAATTCCGGGCACTGGTTCAAAAGTTAGAAAAACCCGCTTGTTCGTTCACTGAACGTACCCGAGCCAAACTTCGGAAATTGATTCCGGGCACACTGGGCCTCTGAATCAGTTACCGTCAGAATCCACGCTCTTGTAAAATTCTAAAGAAAATTAAGAAAAAATTTCCCTTGATTTTTACGGTTCTTTACATTACTCCCACCTTAGGGATTTACATCCCCGTAAAGATACATCAAAAATAGGGAAACAAATTAGGGTACTGAGCACGCATCTGAGCCTCCCGCTCCCAAGTGCTCTCCTGGAGATTCCAGTGCTACCATCTGATACGAACTAGAGGAATTGACCATCCACATAGGACCGGATCCTGTCGATCCTCGATCTCCACCGGGACCTCCGTAAAAGTCACCCCATCGTCAACGTCAATCTCCCCATGGTCAATTATATGTGTCAGGTTGTGAACGTATCTTCTTAGCTGAGACACGTGGAAGACGTCGTGCACCCGGTGCAACTGAGGGGGTAGAGCCAGGCGATAATCCACCTCGCCAATCTTACTGAGGACCTAGAAGGGTCCGATGAAGCGCGGAGATTACGTGCCGCCTCGGCCAAATCTCCGTACACCACGTCGAGGTGAGACCTGCAAGAAGACGTGGTTGCCATCCTCGAACTCTAGTGGCCTCCGCCTCCTGTCAGCGTATGACTTCTGCCGGCTCTGAGCTGTCCTCATCTGCTCCTGGATGACCTGGACCTTCTCTGTCGTGGCCTGGTCCATCTCCGGCCCCACAAGTGCTGACTCCCCAGGGTCTGTCCAGCACAGAGGAGATCTACAAGGACGGTCGTACAACGCCTCATACAGTGCCATCCCGATGGTGGAGTGGTATCTGTTGTTGTACGCAAACTCCACCAAGAGTAGGTGGTCCTCCCAGCTATGACCAAAGTCAAGGACACATGCGCGGAGCATGTCCTTGAGAGTCTGAATGGTCCTCTCCGTCTGACCATCCGTCTAAGGGTGAAAGTCTTTGCTCAGACGTAGCTGCGTTCCGAACGCCTCCTGTAATCGCTTCCATAGCCGGGAAGTAAAACGAGCATCTCTATCAGAGACGATAGAAGATGGCACACCGTGAAGCCACACAATCTCCTGAATGTAGAGACGTCCCGAGCTCTCCACTAAGCCCTGCTCTCTGATGGGTAAGAAGTGAGCCGACTTGGTGAGTTGGTCGACAATCACCCAGATGGAGTCGTGACCTCTGGAAGTCCGTGGAAGTCCAGTCATGAAGTCCATAGATATTCTGTCCCACATCCACTCCGGAACCTCCAAGGGATGTACCAAGACTGCTAGTACCTGGTGCACTCCCTTCACCTACTGGCAGGTGAGGCATCGAGAAATGAACTCTGCCACAGCCTTCTTCATGCCTGGCCACCAGTGCTGTCGTCTGAGATCCTGGTATATCTTCGCCACTCCAGGATGTACCACCAAAGGAGAAGTGTGAAAATCTCTCAGTACCTCCTCCCGTAAAGCGACTGGTACCATGGTACGTCCTTTGAAAGGATGTCGTGCACTGCTCCAAAGGAGAAACCATCAGGTGCCTGTCCTGAGGATATCTGTGCACGCTGCATCTCACAGTCAGCGTCCCCATGCTGTGCCTCTCTAACAACTATAGAAGTGGAGGAGTGACTGTGAGAGACTGAAGGAAGGTTGCTCCATCTCTATCCACGAAGGATATCTGCAAAGAGGATAGCTACTATTTCGCCTCCCCAAGTAGCTGGATGCCCGTCCTCCTGCTGAGGGCATCAGCGAATGTGTTTCCCTTCCCAGGAGTATAGACTATCTCAAAGTCATAATCCTGGAGGAACTCGAGCCATCGCCACTGTCTTAGGTTCAGGTCCTTCTGCGAGAAGATGTACCTGAGACTCTGATGATCAGAAAAGACTGTAAAGCGATCGCCCATCAGATAGTGTCACCATGTATTCAGAGCGAAGACCACTGCTGCTAACTCTAGGTCAGGGGTAGCGTAGTTCTGCTCATTTGGCCTCAACTAACGTGATCCATTGTCGATCACTGCCCGCTCCTACATCAGGACACATCCAAGTCCGGTCCCTGATGCGTCGCAGTAGACTACGTACCCTACTCCCTCCTTAGGAAACGTCAATATAGGTGCACTGGTCAATCTATGTCTCAGCTCCTGGAAGCTCTGCTGACATCTGTCTGACCACACGAAAGGTTTCCACTTCTTCTTCAAAGCTGTGAGTGGTGCCGCAACCCTAGAGAAGTCTGTCACGAATCTCCGGTAGTATCCATCTAGTCCCAAGAAACTCCACACCTCCACCACGCTCCTGGGTGGCTCCCAAGCTAACACTGCCTCGATCTTCGCAGGATCCACTGCAACTACTGCCTCGGAGATGATGTGCCCCAAGAAGTGGACCTCACGTATCCTGAACTGGAACATCGAGAGCATTCCATAAAGCTGGTGCTCTCGGAGTGTTTCTAGTACAACCCGTATGTGGTAGGCGTGCTCCTCCTCAGTCGTCGAGTAAATCAAAATGTCGTCGATGAAGACCACGACAAATCGATCAAGGTATGGCTGGAAGATCCTGTTCATGAAGGCCATGAACACTTTTGGAGCATTGGTTACGCCGAAGGGAATAACCAAGAACTCATAGTGGCCATACCAACACATGAAGGCCGTGTTCTGCATGTCCTCATCTCGAACTCTGTGCTGGTGATAGCCTGACATGATGTCTATCTTCGAGAACCACCGTGATCCCTTGAGCTGATCAAAGAGTTCATCAATCCTCATTAGAGGGTACTTGTTCCTCATTGTCACTTGGCTCAGGAGACGATAGTCAATACAATGTATCAAGCTCCCGTCCGCCTTCTTGGCGAACAATATCGGGGAAGCCCAGGGTGAAACACTAGGTCAGATGAACCCCCTTCCCTGGAAGTCCTCCAACTGTACCCGTAGCTCTTGAAGCTCGGCGGGGGCCATAAGATATGATGGAATCAATATCGGGGTTGTCCCGGGGTATAGGTCAATATAAAAGTCTACCTCTCTGCGAGGAGGTAACCCTGGAACGTCGTCGGGGAAAACGTCAACAAACTGAACCACCACTATAGGAAAACCAGGACTCTGCACATCAACTGATCATAGGATGAGGCTAGCCAACTGATGAGTGATGGGCTGTCCTCTCCTCTACGGAAGTCCATCCTGTGCTGCAAAGGCTCCCTTCTTGCCGGTGAAGGTGAACCTGCTCCCATCGGTGCATACACATCACATCTTGAGCCTAAAACAGTCAATCTGTGCATGGACTATAGATAACCAATCCATGGTCAAGATGACGTCGTAAGGCCTCAACGCTGCTACAAGAAGATCCCAGCCAAAGCTCTCGCCTCCTAGAGTAAGCTCACACTACTGGAACCAGTGCGTAATCGTCGATTCTGCTCCCGTAGGAGTCTCTAGCCGTAAGGATCGAGCCAACAGCTCTGTCGGAATCTCTGAGCTCCGAACAAGGGCAGCGACTATGAAAGAGTGACTCGCTCCGGTGTCTATATGAACTGCATCAAGGGTGGAATAGACACAGATAGTACCTCGAATCATCTTGGGTGCACCGTGGTCGTAGGCCTCTACTGCCTGGAGCTGTGCCTGTCTATGCCCCCGAGCTCCCTATGGTTGGGGTGGACCTCCTGGTGGTGGTGGTGGTAGAGCCTCAAAGCGTCGCCCACCACCTGCTGCTCAGCCAACTCCTCTACCTCGTCCACCTCATCCCTGCGGACCGCCACTGTCGACCCTCTGCCTCTGCCTCAGTGGTCCCTCAACCGTCTGCTGCTCCTCGGCATGGTGGGTCGGGTAGTCACGAGCCATGTGGCCCTGCCCGCCGCACGAGTAGCATTGTCTGCCTCTCAAAGACTGGCTCCACGCTGTGTGCCCCGCACTGCTGAGCTAGTGTCCTGAGGTCATCTGCCTGAGGGTCTGGTCTTCCTAGACCCCTGAGTCATCCGTCGACTGCCTACTGCAGAAGACTCTGCTACGTGCCGCCCTGCGGTGAGTCTCAGCATTGGTGTAGACTCAGAAAGAAAGCTCTTGATCAAATTGGACCGCTCCAGTACTCCTGTCTGAGTCGGTATGCTGAGGGAGATCAGCGATGCCCTGATCTCGTGTCCCAATCCCTGCTTGATGGTCCGGGCTCGAAAGAATGGGTCTCGTACCATGTCGGTCGAGTAGCGCGAGAGATCGGTAAATCTTACTGAGTACTGAGCGACCGTCATGCTGCCCTGCCGCAGATGAAGAAGCTCCTGAATGCGCACCGCACGGAGGGTGGCTGGGAAGAACTCTGAGTAGAAGAGGCTATAAAAGTCCGTCCAATGTAGTGATGCCTCATCGTGCACCTGGAGCATGAAGCTCCACCATCGTCCTACTCCTGCGTGCAGTAGGCTCGCCGCGGGGATCACCATGAGGTCTGCTGGTGTCCTCACTAGCCTAAAAACTCATACGACTTCCTCCAGCCAGTCCTCGGCTACCTGGGGGTCTGTCTCCCCACGGAACCTAGGCGGTCGCTGGCGCTGGAACTCATGCAGTGCACTGAGGTGACGTGCATCGTCAGCGGCTGGTGCTGGATGTATCGGTGGCTCGGCAGGTATTGCTACCACCGGTGCCACTGCTGACAAAGGGCCATGCACCGAGGCCTCGTAACTCGGTGGGCTGTCGTCACGCTCGACTCTCGGAACACTAGCTAGCTGTCATCGTGGGGCCATCCTAAAAAGGAAACAGGTGCTCCACGGTCAGAATAGTATACCTGGTGAGCTGATACAAAGTAATCACAAAGAAAATTTGAAACACACACGCAATCAATGTTTTTGTGCATTAAGTCGGAAATCAGAAGTCAGGGTCCTGGTGTACGTATACATCGGCTGCCGCACCAACACTGGACTCTCTAGACTGATAACCACACTCAATACGCTAAACATTAATGCTTCACATAGAAAAGATCAGAGTTCACGGTCGAACCGAACTCCTCTGATACCAATTTGTCACGACCCGTCCTCGGGGCCCGTGCCGTGACTACCCCAAGCCCGGCTTCCATAGGCCAGGGGTTGGGGACTAGGACCAAGGCGTAAATCCCAATAAAAAGGTAAGGCATTGCCTTTGTAAAGTAAACAAGAACCACAGAGTAAGTAATCGGAAAAGTAAACACTAAGTAAAACAGAGTACAACTGTAAGTGCGGAAAAGTAAGTGGGCCAGTATACAAACCCAAACTGAAAGTAAAGTACAACTCAAATGGGAAAACAACAAATGTAAAGTAAAAGCCTCTACACAGAACTGTCCACTGGAGATCCCACCTGAAGGGTGGGTACAGATAGTTCCACTACTCCTCGGGTCCCACCGTCCGCTCCGAGTACGTCTCGCCCAGTGGTCCACCTCCAGGTACCGTCTTGCTCTGCGAGGCTCAACCACGATCAACGCAGTCCATCGTCTACAACCAACACAACGTAGTGCGGGCATAGCCCGTGCAGGGGTGAGTATAAGCTACTTAGTAGGGACCCTAAGACCCCTGAAGGTCTCCCAAAATCCACAAAGGATAAACCACAAAGGAAAAATACAATCACGAAGTAACAACCGACACTGCTTAGGTATATGCCCATTTATATACCTAAGTCATAATTTCAATACGCTCCAACCTCCGAGCCCATGTACAACTCCGTCCACACAGGAAAGTACACGTATTCCACACAGGAAAGAAAAACGTAATCCACACAGTATAGCACAACTCAATCCACACAGGAAGGTAAACATGATTCAGCTCACACAGGTATACTTCTTTGAGGACGATAGAGAGGATCACTGATCTATCTAAGTCATCGGACCCACAAAGGATCGATAGGTACTAACCCCCGCAAAGACCCACACAGGATCAGACCCACACAGGATCTGTAGGCGCTGGTTCACACAGGACCGCTGAGCGCTGACCCACACAGGATCAGACCCACACAGGATTGGTAGCACTGATCCACACAGGATCTCTGAGTGTTGTATTCTTCGTCGTCGAATCCACTGAGTATCTCTGCACAGTCATCGTCGCAGTCACAGTAGCAGTCGCAGCCAGCTCTTGGATTCCCGCACACATCAGGCTCGTTCAGGAGGGTACGCTCCACGAGCCGAGAGGCTGATACATCAACTGTCAAAAAGTCCAGAGTTGATGTATCCAAAAGTTCCGTATCGTCAACAGGAACTCAACGCAACAGACGGCGCTTCAATTGGACGCCCGGTCTGAGAGTTATTGGCCTTTTTGTTCCAGGGGCTTGGTTGCTTTTTAAGGAAAAACCAACCCGACCGTACTCCACCTGCGTCCAAACCTCGGGCGGAGTATGCCAAAAGATCCATCTCACTAAGAGGAACTCAAAAATGCTGACGGCACGCTAATCGGACGTCCGTAGCTCAAGATACGAGCGTTTCCGTTCTGAGGGCCCGGTTGGTTTCGTGTACGAACCAACTCGGACGAACTCAAAGTAATACGAAACCATGAGTGCGATATAACGAAACGACCGTCTCGATCCAAGGATCGCATCGCCGCTGATGGCGTGTTGTTTGGAGGTCCATATCCCGAGTTATGGGCATTTGAACCCGAACAGTTCAGTATCGGGGGTTTCGGGCACGGGCCGACCCGACCCAAGACCCCCCGGCTGGCCCAAACTGGGTCGACCCACCCCGGACAGGGTCGGCCCGGCCCGGCACGGCCCGGCCCGGCTATGCGCGGCTCGGCCCGGCGCAGCACGGCCTGGTGGACCGGCCAGGCGCCGGTCCGGCTTGGCGCAGCGCACCGGGCGCGCTGCAAGCTCTGCTTCGACCGAGATGAATGAAAAAACGGGGGGCGCCCCCCCCCCCCCCACCCTTGTAACCCCCCCCCCCCATTATTGGGGGCTGTTTTGTGCTGGCCGGGGGAATTTAATTCCCCCAGCTTCCACATTTCCGGCCGGCCCGACCTGGCCGGCCGACTCCTCCTCAACGGGACCGGCAAGGGCCGGTCCCCTTCCGGCTTCCGACACCGGCAGCCCAGCTGGCCGCCAGTCACCTTGTTCCGCCACGGCCCGGAACCGGCCGTGGCCTATGCCGTCCGGCGCGGTGTGACGGCACCGCGCCCCTTCGCCGTAGCCCCACTCTGGCCGCGACGCCTTCGATTTCCTTTGACGTGGCGTGACGACGTCACGTTCTTGAATTTCCTTCCATAGCGCGGCGCGACGGCGCCGAGCAATACTCGCCGTATGATTCCCGCGTGGTGCGACGGCACCAAACCATCCCGTTCTATCGGCAAGGGAACAAACATGAACATAGGAGGGGGTTAAGCCATGTTTGTGCGGTCCAGCCCCCTCTCATTAAACGAAAACATTTATTCGATTAACCACGAAGTTCAACATGCTAGAAACAAGAGCGGAATAATTTAATAAATATCAAAAATCCCCAACCTCGGTTTCAAGAGAGGAGCACATCAACAAACCGCGTAAGACAAGCGTCGCGGAGGTCGGGCGTCGCGGTTATCGTACATCGATTCCGTTGACGTCGAGGTGCGTCTGAAGTGGTACGTCGCTGGAGAATCTTCGTAAGACGACGGAGAATGCCTGAGGAGGAAGCGGTGTCTCCTTTTGTTGACACGGGAAGAAGACCGATAGAAGCGGCATCGTCGATATTCGGAAACACACCGGCTGCAAAGAAGAGAAGAGACGACACGTCTTTCTCTTCTTATGGTGACGGCGTTCTTCGTCGGAGCCTAAGTGTTCTTCGAGTTCTTCGTCATGGTTGAAGAAGAAGAAGACAGCTTCTCAAACTTCTCAATGTGGTAAAAAGGAACTAACCAAAATAAAATAAGTCTATGGCTTATTTTATTTACACAACTAAACCACTTTGAATTTCAAAAGTTTGAAATTAAGAACTGAACTCTATTAATAACTCAAGTTGAAAAAATTAAAAAGAGAGGAGCTATTGGGAGTTTTAAGGGGAGTTGAAGAGTTAGGGTTCGTGTGGACCCCACCACACTTAATCCTCTCAAGGGTGGATAAGTGGATGTGGGTCCCACCTCTAACTCCCTTTGGGAGGATAAAACCAACATGGATAAAAATAAATTGTGTTTCCATAATTTATTTAACTTCATTTTATTTCCCCCAAAACTATCTTTCAACCCGCATAAAACGCAATCTCAGAATAGGTCTCCTTAAGCGAATATCGGCACTGCGGGTTCATCGGTGCCTTCAGAATTTGATTCCGGGAACCGGTTCAAAATTTTGAAAAACCCGCTCGTTCGTTCACTGAACGTACCCGTGCCAAACTTTGGAAATTGATTCTGGGCACACCGGGCCTCAGAATCAGGTGCCGTCAGAAACCGCACTCTAGTAAAATTATAAAGAAAATTAAGAAAAAATTTCCCTTGAATTTTATGGGTCTTTACACCTCAGCCTCTCTCCTCTCCCTCAGGTAAAGCGTCAATTACTGACGCGCCACTCCCCGTATCTGGTTGATGGCCAGAGGAACCCAGTACTCGGTTGGGGCCCAAATCAGGCCGAAAGCTATCACTAGCACCTCTATCCAGCCTTCCATCTTCATGTCAGAGGTACTGCCATTGTACATCTCGAGGGTCTGTCGCTGGAAGGCCCGAAGAGTCTTCTGCCACTGGTCATCCTCTTCCTCTCGATCAGCTCTCTGCCGATCGGCCAAAGTAGTCTCCGGGGCCTCGATCGCTTGTACCACACATGGTCACCTTCTAGGTGCCATAGATGCAAGGTAAACAAGGAATGCCTAAGCCCAATTAGTGCAGAGTATCGTTCTTAAAACATATTAAAATTTTAATTTATTCTTAATTCCCATGATATCCCAGAAACATGAGAACACAAGTCATTATGATGCATGTACCATTCCTAGGGTCTCTACCCTGCAATCAGCGTGGCCTCACTTGGTCGTTCGGTAGGTCCAGTGTCCTTGAATAAGATCACAGGGTTCCCTAAAATCCCATGTCCTTGTCGGTCTTCCCTGACATAATACACTCAACAAGGTCACCCAACAAGGTTTCCTTACCATCCCATGCAATCCTCACTGTGCCGAACTCCATAATCCAACTTATCTCTGAACCATCACCTCTGATACCATTCTGTCACGACCCGCCTTCACCTAAAGGAGGGAAGGTTCAGCAGATTTCCAGGCCCTTCCTTCATTAAGTTTAAGGAGAGATAATGACCCCTGAAACCCACCATCAATAGGTCCCGGAGTGGCGACTAGAACCAAGGGTATAGAAATTACACACAAATAGAAGGCATTACCATTTTTTTCTATAAGATCGGGAGATAAGAAGATGAAACACAACAAGACCAAGGTAAAAGAAAAGGAAAGCCAAAAGTAAACCATTCCCACATGCATGTTCCAAAAATAAGTGTCACAAGGTACAAAAGGTGACTACAAAGGTAAGTACCAAAGAAAGAAAAACAGAAACTGCAACTTCCCCAAAGGTCCGAGCTAGTATGGTCCCACGCGATCCCCTAAGTCCTCCTGGAAAAGTAAAAGCAGTTTTATATATGTAGGGTGAGCATACAAGTACACCCAGTGGGGAAAACCAAAGACTCTAATGGACAAGTGGGGGAACGTACTAAAGTCCCGTGAGAAAAGGAGTAAACCCAACACCTATCAAGGTAAACTATCCACCCAAGCCTCATCATGGCACACTCCCCAAATAATGCAAGTCAATTAATATACATAATAACAGCACATCGATGTTTGAGTACCCCGCGCCACATTCCCACTGGTTAATGAGACATCATACACATCGAACTAATCCCGTCATTCTGTCACCACAGTCCCACTGCCTCACCCGCCCGCACACACCGGGGCCATAACCACACGCAGTCCCACTGCCGAATCTCGCTCGCAAACACCTGGGCCACAACTGTCGCATGTGACCACACCTGCAAAAAACTAGGCCAAAACAACTACCACGACGCCTGAAGAAACCTGGGCCTCATCTCGAAAACACTTGGGAAACCACCTGCCACACACACCTGGCCAATCATCACACTACCCCGCCCGAAGGTTCTTGGGCTAATAATGGATCTCAGGCCATCATAGTCTACCTGAAGATACTTGGCCTAACCAAGAAAGGGAGCAGAAAAGGAGCTAATAACCAACCACTAAGAATAGTGTTGGAAAAAACACCCTCCCCCATGAAATGGGGGTGTTCGGCACTATGTACTCAACTTGGGTGGGGCGCAAATAAGAAACACAAAGATATAAGTATGTACATTTAGGTAACAAGCACTCACCCAAAGCTAGGTTTTTCTTCAAACTGCCTACAGATCACAACATCACTCAAGTCCGAGTCACGACTCTCGACAACAAAACCCAGTTGTCACATTCTTATTTCATGTTCAGTGATAATGTTCAAATAAGGCCATGCACTACTGGGAAACAAACACCATAAGCATAACCAAGGAAGAGAATCCAGCCAAATGTCAATTTAAACATTCACACTCGGTTCTCTTGTAAAGTAACAACAACATGGAATAAGTGAGATCCCCCGAAGTACTGGAACCAAAGACAACCCCGAGACACTTCCATGTGTCCCCTCCCCAAAAATGTTTTTCATCAACAGAGGATCCCACCCCAATTCGTGATATAAAAATGTAACCACCGTGTCTTAAAACTCACAACCACCGAATCCATATCAACGGGGGACCCCATCCCCAATTTCATAACCACCGAGAGTATAAAAAGCGGGGATCTCATCCCCTCCCACATCTCTAGAAATCGTCCCGTGAAAGAAAACATCCAAACCACAACCACCAACACTAAGTAGGGCCATGCTTTTATTTTTACATTTAAAATATTTTACATGCTCCATGATTTTAATTCGGTGTTTTGAACGGGGTTAGCACAGAAGGGATTGATCCTGGTGCTTTCAATTTATTCAGCCGAGTATACATGATTAACAAATTTACTTTTCACAGCAGGAGTTTAAAATTAGGGACAAGCCATTTAAAACACCACTAGGGGTTCATTAGTGCACAGACAACGACCACCAATGACCTCAATTTTCAGAAGGCACAAGCCAACACAATTCAGAAAGACGATCATAATATAAAACAACATCAATGATCACAGCTCCCCCTTTGTACTTTATAGAAAGAGTTTATTATCTTTATTTAGGTCTGGTTTATCCTATTCTACTGAATCAAAAGCATGACCACCCTACATGATACACAGAAGAGAGAGACGAAGGAGAAATTCCCTACTTATTAGATCAACGATCTACGCTGAGGCCAGGGGAGGAACATCACGGATAGCGATGCGGCTTGCCTGAACGAAAATCGATTCAACTATCAATGCTTAGGCCGAACGCCGAACTCTATGCATAACGATGTAGCTCTCCTGATGCACCAGAAGCTGTTCGTGAAAATTCACGATCGAGAAAAGAAGGAACCATGGCTA
Source organism: Viscum album (assembly GCA_963277665.1). NCBI lineage: Eukaryota > Viridiplantae > Streptophyta > Magnoliopsida > Santalales > Viscaceae > Viscum > Viscum album. Next base: position 259,147,310 of record OY728133.1, on the reverse strand, counting down.
ACCCTTAGTTTATAAGAACCGCGGACGGTTGAGATGAGAATGCCAAACCGTGTAAGGAGCGGGGGTCGTGGGTTGACCACGTGGTTGGGATGTTACACACAGAGGTATCTCAGAATTTTTAGGAAATAATTATGGGCTTTAAATGGTTTTAGGAGGAGTAAAAGAATTATTTTATGTCGAAACATACATTGCGGGAGCGGAAAAGTCAGGTATTGGAATAAGACTGAAAGGCTCGGCGGGGGGACATGGTGCCACCGTCACGGTGCCACCCTCATGGTGCCACCCTCACGGTGCCACCCTCACGGTGTCACCCTCACGGTGTCACCCTCACGTTGGCACCCTCATGGTTCCACCGTCACGGTGCCACCCTGATCAGTGTCACCCTTGCGGTACCACCGTCACGGTGCCACCGTCACGGTTCCAACGTCACAGTGTCACCCTCACGGTGCCACCGTTATTGGTGGAGCCTCACTTTGTAAATGTAATGGTCCATGAGGGTCCGGGACATTACAATAACATTAAAAAAATCTCAATTAAAGGACATTGAGACAATAACCCTACCTTGATCTGGATCTATTTTGTGAACACAATTAACATTCTAAAAAGAAAAATAGTGTTTTTTACACACTTCCTTTGAAACCTTGCCCGTATATATTTAAAATAATATATATGATTTATTTGAATATTATATTTAATTATTATATTGTTCTACCACATAATTATGTTAAAATTGAATTTATTGGATGATGTGGGTATTTTGTGGTCCTAGGGTGGTCCCACCACCTAGGAATAACAAATCTAGCCATCCCATGGAGACTGCTGATGTAGAAGAAGAGGGTTTGCCTTTAGTGGTGGCGACAATGAACTCTAGCTTGGGAAGATCTATAGTCAAGTGTTTCTTTAATTGAAAATGGGGGGCCGCGATAGATATGAATGATGTGGATGGGGCATGTCGTGTTGCAGTATGGTTATCAGAGGAGTATAGAATGTGTGGATCCTCAATGGAGATGTTAGTTTTGAAGGAACCCAGATCTTGTCTAGATGGGGCTATTATGGAATCATCATCTGATGCTCGACCAAATAATGTGCCTTTTAATGAGGTCAGCAAAAAAAATTTATATGGCGATAAGCTAGTAGGGATGTGTGTGGGTTTAGAAAACCCGATTTCGGATGCAAGAAAATATGGTCTTGAAGGTGTGGTAAGTGACACCTGTAAAAGACATTTTTCACTTGTGAATGATATGGTTTTGTTTCATATTATCAAGAGGGGTGATACGTCTCATGTGATTTCTAACAATGAAGAAAGTCTTGACATATTTTATATGTGTAAGTTCTCCATTATTGATAAAATTGTTCTTCCTACAGGTGGAAAACTTGGAAAATTTGATGATTTGATTCAAATGTTATTCTCTATAAGGAAATCCTCATATTGGAGATTTATACACTTGGGTAGGGGTTTCTTTCAAAATAATTTTCCATCTGAGGAACTGAAGCCTATGGTGTGGGTGATTAGATCTATCACATTAAATCTTGGTATAATCTCCGTTCAAGAAAGATATTTTCATTTTAACTCATTTTCATTAAAAATTACTTGAGATCATGTTTGGATTAATATTATTGGGCTTAACTATATTTTATTTCATCTTATGATTACTTTTGATATTTATATGACTTATGATATTCCAATTAAATTTGATAGATCCAATAAGGTTTCTAGGTTCATGCACTTTGCTAGGATCGTGGTGTAGGATGACATAAGGACATTCATTACTAATGACATAGTGTTGTCAGCACTTAATAATGACATCCCTCACAAAGAAGAATATTAAAGACTTTCCCTTTTTTCTTACTATAAAACAATTGGTAATGCCAATGACACATTCCATAATAATCTAGTTTGTTCTTATTATGGTGTAAAAGGGCATCATGATACATCTTGAATAGAGAAATTGATGATTCAAAATAATATTGATCATGTTTGTGGTAGATATTCCTCTGAGGAAAAACATATTCTTGAGGTTGAGGCTAATACTTTAAAGCAATTTATATCTTCTTCTGTGGTGAGTCCAAGTTCAAAGTTTACATCTAGTATAGGCACCCAAAATGTTAGTAGTATTTATAATTCTGAGGGAAGCTCACATCATGGTAGGCTAGTGCAGCGGTCATATAGTAGACATATCTTTTATAAGAATGTACCGATGGATTCTTATTCTCTTGAATTAGGTGGTGATAGTATGCATCTTGACATATCTATTGTTGATAATTTTCAAGCTCGTCTAGATGTTTACTAAGATATCTCTATAAATTCTCATTTAGGGAAAAGATGCGTGAAATTGGCGTCTTATAATCCCCCGACATCATAGGATGAGTGTTTCAATCACATTGATACTCAACATAAGGATGAGTGTCGTTATGTAACTCGAGAAAGTATATCAATGTGAAACATCTACAATAATGAAGGGGTTAATGTGAGTAACCCACTAAAGTCATCAGACAACAGTAGTCATGCCCCCTTTAAATATGATGTTCTATATGGCATGACGATGGTGATTGACATTGTGTAATTCACTCCATCTTCGTCAAAGTGAAGTCCATAGAAAGAATATTATAACCTACCGTGAACTATTTCAACCAAATCATATTCAATGAGGTCAAATTGCTTCAATGCAGACATCCTCAAGATTTTCAATCAAGGTAAATCTCAATTTTACTGGGAAAATTTTTATGATTCTGAGTATAGAAAACACATGTCCTATTATGATCATTAACATTTTCATGATTGATAATGGAAAGTTCATCTGTTTGAACCAACCAATTTCTTTCCTGTAATTTTTCTTATATTTTTAATAAATTTTCAGAAACATTGAATCTATCTAGACTTTTCGGGTATATTATAATATGTTTTGATTAATAATGACTTCCAAAAAAGTAATACCAAAAACTAATTTTCATCGAGGTCCCAGTCAGTGCATTGGCATGATTGATGTTCCTTTTCATTTATATGTGGATGGAAATAAGTAAATAAGGGCTATAAAATTAATATAACATATATTTATAAAAATTAAACTAATTTAATTAAATTTTGATTGTGATAAGATATTGAGTAGATTGATATTAGGAATAAATAACATTAGAATAAGATAATATTTACACTGATGTGTGATATTTACATAGAAGTCTTCTTGATGTATAATTTATTAGGTAGAAAACGAATTACAAGGGGATTATAATTGTAAGATAATGTTCTTGGGTGATTAATGTTACATTATTTCAATAGTAAATAAAATGAAATGTTTATCTTTGAAATGGTGTACATGATCCCAAAATATTATAGATGAAAATGGACTTTTTGGAAACACCCATTATATTTTTATAATTCCATGACACTATTCCATGGTCCAAAGGAAAAAAATATATTTAATATCATTTTGGTTATGGATGGGTTGATAAATACTCAACGTTATTTTTTACTGATTTTTTTTATCATGTTATGGGGTTTTTTATTATGTATTTCAATTTTACTATTCTTCTTTTAAAAAAGATAACTATTTTTTGCTATGGGATTTAATAATCTAATAAAAATATAATCATACCCATATGACCCAATTTGGATGTTATGGAACTGAATGTTAATATAAATATAATCAAATTAAAAAAAATATAAATTATGAAAATATATTTTAATGTTGAAATAAATAATTATTAAAATTTTTTCTTTTGTAGAAATATTACATTTTTACAATTTTATATTCACAATTATAGTTAGTGTTGACTACCAATTGAATAATTTTTATTATATTTATTTTTGTTTTTATTGGTAATATTATATAAATAATTTTATTCAATAATTTTTTTTAATCGACATGAATTATTACATGTTAATAAATCAATAATTTTAAAATAATTCTGTCATAATTATCGTAGTTATTGGAATTAATCCAAATAATCAATATTTTATACATAAATATGAAAATTTAAATATTATAAAATATTTAATTTTTTTTGTATAATATATTCATCTTTTTAACTAAGTTAATTGTTATGTTCCGGAAAGTTAATCTAAATCTTTTTTCATGTAGTGTTTAAAAAATAGTTTTTATGGAATCGTGTTTTTTCATGCACAAAGTTCACGTATGCGGAGAAATTATACTTTATTTATTTTCATTATATTTTTAAGATTATTATTTTGAATAAAATTTTATGTGAAATTATAATATATACCAAACCTAATTTCTCAATATGTAAATTTAATTTATTAAATAAATTAAAAAAATCATAAAGATTAACTCGATTATCTGAAATGTTATTCATGGGTATTATAAATATAAAATAATATATTTAAAGTTTATATTTTACATTATAAATATATATTCTTTATATAGGAATGGTTTCAGTAAACACTATGTCATATAAAATAGATTTTGTTTTCTAAATCAGTATATTTCACTATTCAAAAAACTAATTATTTTTTGAAATTATTAGTAAAACATCATCATCATATAATAATGATTTCTTGAATTCTAAAATAATGTTTATTTTATTAATTCTCAATTTGATGAAATAAAAAATGAAAAAATAAAATATTATGAAAACAACTTTTGTAGATATCATTTCTCATCAATCAAAAATATTAATTATTTATCATCTAAAAGTAATTGTTTTTATTTCATTTCCATATTATATTAAGTAATATTTTTATTATAATATACTGAATCCAATATATATTAGGTGCTGTGTGATATTAATGAAATCGAACATTGCATTATTATTTTTATAATATCTAAAATTGGCGGTCATTACATTATTGGAAAGGATAACTCATTGAAAAAACTATACAACCTATCCCTCTTTCTAGGGAAACCACATAGTTGAATACTATTCTATCCATGCTCTACATCATGCCTAATATGTCATGGAATTTTTTATAATACCACCATGCATACTATTTTCCTAAATAGTCACCTAATTTCTATATGGCCCAATGGCCTAATGGTGGCCCAAAGTTTGTTGATGGATCATAGGCCCTATGGCCCATATACCTAAATATAGGTCCTAAATGTCTAATTTAGGTGGATATTTTATGAATATATTAACATTTTATAACTACTAAAATATCTTTGGTAATACACCCCATCTAGGATTTGAACTAGGGTGTTTAATGCATGGAGATAGTGTGTATACATCTTAGGTTATGCCCGAAAATTAGGGAAAATTTGATAACAACCCATTTTAAAATATGTTTTATAGGTTATCCCTGATTGAATAACCTAACGTTATGTTATAGAGGTATGTTTAGAATAATATCTGTAAGGAAACATATAGTGTGAAATGTTAGGTCTGTCAAGGAAAATATTTTTTCGAACAAAAATTCATATTGACTTGTTTAAAATACCATACTTGAATTTATATATATATATATATATATATATATATATATTCCCTGGTTATTACATAAATTAACATTTTTTATAGATCCATTAAATATATTTTTCATAATAGGTTCACTAATTTTATGGATTCATAATGATATACTATTAAAAAATAAAATAATTACTATTAATATAAGGTAATTATGTATCCCATAAATCATGTGGAGGGATTTGTTTTAGGTATTGCATATATCCATCTATATGACATTCAATTAAATTATTTCAAAGAATTTATTTTTATCAAGTAAGTGAATTTCCATTAAATTATTATTACATGGGATATAATTGTATAGGATTAAATTAGCACTGGATCTAAAAAAGAGAGAAATTATATGATAATGAAACTATCCATGATATTTTCTAAATTTAAACAATAAGGAAAAAATAATATTTATAATAGAGAATTTATCAATTTGATTAAAACTAACCCATTTATAGTTAAAATTCTTATAAATGGATTCTCTATACAAATAAATGTTTATTATCATGAATGGAATTGAAAATAATTTATATCATATAAAAGGATCCATTTGCCACATATAAAATAATGTCTATGTAATTTGTATACTTCTCTGATCTTACCATGCATAAAAATATAAAATATTCATATAAAAATTTATTTATATTTTTCACAATAAAAATATTTATAATATAATTTATCATTATATAAATATTTAATATTATGATGCAATATAAAAAAATAGGTGATCAATATTATTATTGAAAAATGTGATGCCAGTAATCATACATAGTCAGACAAATCTATTCAAAAAGATAAATAGATGATGTTATAAGGGATTTTAGATATATGTTGGGGATTTCACCAATAGAATATGCAGCCTCCAATGATTATTTTTCTTTCTACCTTGATTACCCACATAAAAACGTATATAGTGGATATATTAATACTAGTTTATAATGCTTGATTTTCCTTTCTATATGCATCTGTAATGGGAATACAATGTTTTCTTGTATCTCGGAGTAATTCATGGAAATATAATGTAATACTTCATGGGATAATTTTTTATTTAATCATCAGAATAAACCATTTAAATAATTGATTTTAATTTAACTGATAAATAGTTATATCAAAATAATATGTCATATTTGATCATGTAAATTATCTCCCAAAATCTATATCCTATGAAACTGAATTTCCAATGTACTGATAGAATTTTATTATTTAAAATCTCTAAAAGGATCCAAATAAACATCCAAAACATGGGGGTCTAGTGTTTCTGATTCCAAACCATAATACTTCCCCTGAATCCATATTAGAGATAGTATAATTTAATAGATGGACTTCATCACATTTAATGTTTTTCCCTTTTAGGTACACCATACATGTAAAGTATATCTAACTCTGAGATAATACTTTCATCAAAAAAAATTAAATCTTATAATTTTAAAAAAATCCTATTAATAATTGTTACACCCACATGTGAGGAGGATGGTGGGTTTTAAAAGAATCTATATTCTCTATATTCCATATAAAGGTGAAAACTACTACTGTAACTTATAAAAGGAGATTAAAAGTCTTGTCAATGAGGTTAAAATCATTATTGTAAATCATAAGGTCACCCTATCTAATATCATGGAATTACATTAATTTAACAAAAATATTTTTTATATTCCCATTATTTCATCAAAAAGAGGTACATGAAAAATCTATTTGGAATATTTTTAGTAGTGTTGGAAAATATATATAACAGAATGAGAAAATATAATTTCTGGTATATTGATGTTGATCATTATGAGGTAGTCGAATTCTTAATAACATCTATATACCTAATTTATTAATGTTTAAATGAATGGATTTTTTAAAATCAGTTTACATGTTGTAAAATTAATTATATGTGCAAATTTGATTCATTAATGAACATTATTGTTTAATTATATAGTTATAATTACAATGTAAACAAACTAATCTATATAAATATAAACATTTTTTTGATTTTATAGTTACTATGAAATTGTAGGATTACCAATGTATCCATAATTTAATATGAATAATGTTTTGTGGTTTAACATAGGGTTCTATTCATAGTATATCCACTCAATCAACATACAAGATGTTTATTTTATGATTTTTTTGCATACCATCCATCTTGAGAAATGTATCATGTCCTGAAAAGAGGATTTTAGATATTTCAATACATTTTATGGAATGGTGGATGATTTAATGCAATTCATATTTTATGAACAAAATTTTGAATATATGACACCTCATCAGAGGATATGACATGATTACTTATAAAATTCGTGTGTACTGCATCATTTAATTTTCTTGAGTCTTTGATTGAAAAACTACCCATATTGGGGGTTTTTGTGCATTTATTCCCTGTAAGAGAGATAAAAATTCTATCTTTAATAAACTCAGTGAAAATTTTTCATGATCATGTTATTGAGTTATTTAATTAGATAAGAATTTAATATACAAATGGAGAATTCATAGAAAAATATAGGTGAATTCATTGAATTGTTAAAAAAAATTCTACCCTATTGGGGGAAGAATTTTCCATTAAAATTATACATTTATCCTATGATATTAGATGAAATATTATCTATGTAAATTCAATTAACCATCGCTTAAAATAGACCAACACAAATGAAATCAAATAAAAGAGACTATTTCAACATTCAAATAACCCATGAGACTATAACAATTTTTGGATTTTATGATCACCACACTAAACATTATGGAGGATTTATTCCAACTGAAATATTTTTCCAATATATTCATCATAATTGAGGAAGATAACATTGAATGATTCTAGTGTTAATTTTGGATTCATTTATAAAGAGAATGATGTTATTAGCATTTAAAACATGGAACAATGAAACTAGATTACTTCACACTTTAATTTATTTTTAAAAACAAAATATTACTTGATTACTTATGAATTTACTAAATTAATTCTTACCAATTGAATAGTAGACTATATAATGAGTATCTCTATTCATAAAACCAACAAAGAACATAAAAAATTCTTTTTTATATTGAATTATTGAGAAATAAGAGACTTAAAAACTTGTATATGAGTGTAATATGAGTGAAAAAGCATCGGAGAAGCTAATATTCTTATGGAAATCTCAGGAGAAACATCATATTATTATATCTATGGATATAGGGATGTAAATCAGTAAATAATTGTATCCATACAAATAGATTTTTTTAGAAATTGATTCGTTATGAGGAATAATAGATAATGCTTTGAATGTTCCTACAATGATCAAATCCAAAATAATTAGGGGTAATAAAATAACCAATTTTTTGAATCCATTGTACCATAAGACTTATAATTATCATTGTAATGGTATTCTAAAAAGAAAAAAGAATAATTTAATATATTTCAACCATATTCTACATATTTTGATGTAATTCAATGTAATACGTGACAATTTCTTATGGAATATAATTAGAGAGAACTTTTGTCACAAATTTTTTTAAATCATTATGTCATATATCATAGTAAAACATAACGACCTTATTATTGAAGATATTAGAATCATCATTATTTTCAATTATTAAATAAAAAAGGGCATATAATATTTCAATATAAAAGGTATCCATAAATACTACTAGATTATGATGATCAACAATACAAAAATTAATGTTCTCAATTAGTTGTGTGTTCCATTCATTCACATCATCATTTTCTAGTTATCGAAATATTTCCATAATAATTTTGGAAATCTATGTTTTATTAGAAAAAATATAATCATTGTCTCATCAAACAGGAAACCCTTTCACCATTCTATAATACTTACGAATGCCTTTAAAAATCATAGATTATAATATTGAATCCATTTAAGAACATACTGAATACTGTAAAGTCTATCCCAAAGAGATAGATGTAAATTATATTTGAATTCATGTTGGATATCTTCTGTAGAAGGAAAATCCTGACTTTGGTTTTGAATTTGGAATCAGTCCGTATCCAATTTTTTGTCTTGATGTCATCATCTCATGAATTTATGGAATCATTAAACCATACCAATATAAAGGATTTTATAATTTTTATACATACAATAAAAAACATAGACGGTATCCTAATACACTCAAACTTCCATAATTCAACAAAATATTCCACCCAATGAGGATTTGTAATCTCAGAATTATCATAATTAAAAGCTAAAGAGGATGGAATGAGGGAATTTACTCAAACCTTAATAATTAGAAAATTGTGATAAGAATTGGATATAGGAAGAGTGAATCAAGAAAACTCAACATATGTACTACTAGCACAAATTTCAAAGAAGCATTAATCAAGTTTTGTTTTCTAACCACCATTTTATGTCTATACAGACATAGTGAAATCCTCACTAGCAACAGTAACTTCAATTATACATCATGAGAAAATCTAGAAGTTAAATTTATTTGAGATTATTGTGTTCATATTATGTCCAATATCATTCATATGACGTAGTATAATATTTAAATTTCCAATCAAAATCCATATTTCAATCAATTATATAAACATTAAGAAATATTATTGACGATTATCCCTTATTTTTAAATATTAGGCATATATAAAAGAGTAGTTTAATATAGTTCCTTTTATATGAATTTGTAAATGTGGATGTTGAAGGATTTTAAAACATGAAATAACCTATGCTCTTATATGAAATATCACTCATAGGATTTCCACTACACTATCATAAGGTTTATATTATGAAATGGTGTATCCAATAGAGGTATAGATGTAAAATATCAAATTTTAAAATATCTTCATTAATTCAAATATTTGTACCAATAATGGTTTATTTGTACTGTTCCATGTTTTGAACCAGATGAAAAAATGAAGGAAAAACAATTTTCCAGTTAACTAGGTAGGTTGGTTTTAAAACCGAGTGTCAGAACTTTTTGTTTCCAATATTAGACACTACAATGTTGAAGGAATGAAAATATTAAGTTTATTTTATTGATACGTGTGTTTCTTTGTTTTAAAAAAATTGAAATATATCTCAAATGGTGCATCATATAAGAAATCTGAAACCACTGTTAGCTCTAGAACGGAGGGTTTACCCTAGGTAGGGTATAACCTTCATTCAAATTGGGTGTTTGGAACCCTTGCAGATGATAATTTCCTATTTATTTTTAAATAAATAATTATTATGATTTTTAAATTCTAAATAATTATTTTCTCTCAAACAATGCTTCGTATGAGAAATTTGAGACCATTGTAAGGTCTGTAACGTCAGGTTTACCCTATGCAGGGTATAATATTGATTCATATCTGGTATTTGGCACCCTCGCATATGATAATTCCATTTTTATTTTAAATAAATTAATTATTTCGTTTTTTATATAATAAATAATTATTTTCTCAAAAACGGTGCATCAAATGAGAAATATGAGACCACTGATAGTTCTGGGACATGGGGTTTACACTAGGCAGGGTATAACTTTTGCAAGCATCAGACGTTGGGTCATATCGCATCCGAAGATAATTTAATTGGTGTAAATATTTTTGTTGTCCAGTAGAAATAAAAATAATATTTTTATTATTAATATGATTTTTGCATTGATATAAACAAATGAAAATACACTTCAATAATTAATAAATTTTTCACTGTGAAAATAATAACCGGGTAATGTAATAAATATGGTAATATTAATTTCTCCAATTAAATAAAAATGAACAATCAATATATATTTAATAAATGCTATCATGTTTCTTAAAGGTGGCTGTCATTAATATGTTAATTGTGTCATTGATGGGTTGAATTAAATAATTATTAATATTTTAATCATTGTTATTATTATTATATTTGGAAAGAAACATTAATGTATATATATATGAGGTATATCTATATATATGGGTTTATATATATATATATATATATTTAGTTATATATACATGTGTGAGTGTATACAAATTAATACGTAGATGTGTGTGTGTGTGTTTATATATATAAAACGTATATAAATGTTTGGATATTTATTGTTAGGTTAGATGAAATATTATTAATTACTTACATAAATTCATTTAACAAGTCGACTTAAATCAAGTTGTGGAATTTTATGTTTTTAATCCAAATCATTAAAGCGACCCAGGGCGCGCACCTTTGCACCCTGTTGCGTGTCCCAAAAAGCTATTAAAATTAATTAAATGATTGTTTAGGCTTTATGTAAAATATGATGCCGCGCTATAGATCAGCGTTTGGGTTAGAAATGATTTAAAAGGATTAAAGGAAATTCCTGAAATTTAAAAATGGATAAAAATAAAGAATAAAATAGATACGGTTGGAGAGAAATTAAAAAAAATTAAAATAATGTAAAACTATATTAATTATCTATTTCATTTCGACTTCTATTTTATTTTTAATATTTTATTTTTTATCTCCTTTTTATTTTTTCATTTTCCCTTACTTTTATTTCCTTTATATTTATTTTTTTCCTCTCCTCCTCCCCTCCTCCTCTCCTATGTGTGGCGCACTAGGTTGTGCGTATCACATTCTCCTCCCATCAGAAGATCACCATGCCTCCGTTCATCACCTATTTTTTTCGCCGTCTAGTGTGCTATGAACCTCTCAGTAAGGATTATCCAATGGGCCAATAATCATGCGATATAATTCCAAATCCTTTTCGCAGTCCTCTACAGAATGATTTAACCCTATTTTGCGGTTTTTCAAAAAACATCAGTTTTCTTCCGTTTTTGGTCAAATCAAATCTTACCACAGATCATAGGATCATCTACAACCATAAGTTATGACATCTACTCTCTTTCCCTCCATTTCATTGTGATTTTTAAAAATTCACTATTGTGCCATTAGTCGGTGCATACCAGCTTTGTTGAAATTCAACCAAGTTCTTTAATTAATTTGTTTCACCTAATTGTTGCAGACATATTGATTATAAATTAATTTGTTCACGTTGTTGCAATAAGGTCAGACACCCCATGGTGCATACCAGCATGGTCAGTATAATTTTTGTTAACCCAAAATTTTAAATTATTTAATTTGATGAGTTTCACAACCTATTTTGTTCTTGTGTTCGATTTAAATAATTTATTTAGATTGATTATGAATCTTGAATGTTTGAATCTTTGGTAGTTGGTTGTGATGGTTTATTATTAAAAAGTGTCTTTATCTACATGTTTTTCACAACCTATTTTGTTGTTTTAAATTAAATAGTTAATTTACATTAATTATGAACATTGGAATTGTCGGATCTTGGTAGTTGGTCGGTCTAATTTAATTATTTATTTAAAAGTTTATTTTATCATCTTATGTTGATGCCGTAATTTTCCTTGTTAAGATTTATATGATGAAATGTTTAATTTTCACTGTGTGATTCATAGTTTTACCTGTTTGGTTTCACACTGCAATTACATTTGTTGATATCATATATGCTGTTAGGAAAAAATTAATTAAATTCAGGGCAGGGAAAGGAGGTGGGTCCCGTATTAAGGGCCACGCTTAGACCCTTTGTTCCTGACGATTACCTCTATGTGACGGGGGGCGGTGGTCTTGGATTTTCCAGACTAAGGCCTCCCCGGGCTTTCTAATACATATGAGTGATACCGATTCCAAAAGGGAACATCGGTACGGATCCATTGGAAATGTGGATAGTCCATCCTCAGATGACACTCGACACCTTTTTGGGAGATCGGGACGAAGTTTTGGTAAAGCTAGGCCATGAGCGATACTTGGATTTTTGAAAGATTGGTTTTTGTTGGGCACAGAGGTATTAGATATTTGTAGGATGCTTCATAGTGATACCTTCTGGATGGGCTCAGACTCCAACTCTCAACTTGAACATTAACAATGATGCAGTAAAGGTTTATATTAATTTTAGTGTTAGTCTCATGAGATTTGAAATACTTTATGGTAGGTTGAATCACACCTGGTCGAAACATGACTTAGACCCCATGTTAAAGTAGAAGCATGGGGGTATGCCTCTTCCTTGTTTTACCTTACTCTTCTAGGCATCATATATATGCATATGTGTATTCTAATAAAAGGTACTACATTAAGACATCCAGCTTAGGCCGAAGCAGGTGATTAGGAACGTGTGCCATTTGGAACCTGAGATGACTTATTTATTCCATTTCACATAATTAATTATATGAAATTGTTATATAATGGCACACTTATTTTTATAATTTCATGATATGGAATAGTTTAGGTATATTGGGTTCCATCCTACTGGGATTTTGTCTCACACCCTGCTCGGGCATCATTGACACACAAGTAGATAATATAATTTAGGTATTGAGAAAGGGAAGCGTGCCACTTCTGATTCTCTATTGATTGTTATTTTTTAGGATGGAGACTGGGGTAGAGGACCAAGCCCTGTTCATGATACAATTGTCCCACATTGATTCTTATTTATTAGTTGATAGCATGTTTGGGATCTGTTTTCTGTACCTTCAATTAAGACATACATCATGGCATGCCATTGTTTCTGTACCTGGTTTCATTTATCAGCTTCCACATTTTTTATGTATTCAGCTGGGATTATTTATTTATATTTCTCTATAGTTTATTTTTTTACATGATTGCACTATTTATTATTAATTTTTGTTTACTTCTACTGTGATAATACCTATTACCTATGAGGTCATAGTCTCCCCCATGGACACAAAAAGTCCATCACTGCTAGTCAACAGCCTCTGGCATTCATGGATATGCGCTTGAGGTCTTGTGATGCACCAGTCTGGCCACTGTTGTAGAGGTGATCCAGGTAGGGACGTTACAAAGTGGTATTAGAGGTGGTATTTTTCCTTTGTCTAACTATTTTGGGTTGGTAGATAGGAGACTAGGAATGTTTCGGCTCTTGGTTAATAGCCATGTCTGGGACTGATCACCACATGTATAGGAAATGACCAAGTCGCCATGGTTGGGATTTATGTTCATTTTTTTCAATATTATAGTTGATATGATTTCACCTCGATTGATTGGTGTAATTGATGATGCTTATGAATTTATGAAATTTATCATGTTTTACCCTTGGCATATCAAGGTAAGGATGAAGCATTTCATACATCAAAGTAGGCACATAGGAATTCACATGCCATGCATAGTTCCATGCCATGTAGTTGCATTTTAGGCTTCATGTTGATACAAATTGTGTGCCTTGAATGTATTCAGTATCTTGTAATTATTTAGCATGCATTTTTAGAAACCATGTTTTGGTGATATATCTATCAGGGTGGCCTATTTCCATGCTGCCTATTTAATACCATGTTAGCCTTGTATCATGATTTTATGACTATTAGCATGCCTCTTTTTTTAAAATTTTATGCTTCTACGATTACAATATGTCTCTCTCTATTTGCTTCTTGCAACGACATTCTAGCTTGATTGTTATATAATTGGTTGCTTTGGTAAAATATATTGGTTTCCTTTTGATGGGAGCTAAATTCCAAAAAATATAAAGTGTATAGTTTTTTATTAGGTTGATAGTCACCCATATATCTAGGTTGATATGTGTTTGATCATGTTATAATTAATTTCAAATGAATCGGTTAACTACCTAAAGGCACAATTAGGACCATGTAGGATAGTTGGTGCATGTTCCTTATGAGATAACCCAGTATGGGTGTTGTGACTCATAATAATTAAACAACGTTGGGGGGGGGGGTTTCATTGTATTGAACCCAGGTCAGCTTAGTGGAACCCTTGTAGGTCTCCTTATCTACATTAAAGTAATTTATGTGATAGATTTATTAATTATGGAATGGATGTAAATTAATGTAAATTGTTTTAAAAAATGAAGTTTCATAAAACTTGATTTTTTCCCTTGAGGTGTTGGTTAAGATCAAGTACCTTGTGTTTCATTTTGAGAAATTTTACATGATATTTTTATTAAATCTTTTGATGAGTAAAGATTAAATGTGATTAAATATAAAGGGGTTGGATATGGAACCTGTAGCGATGTTCTTTGTTTAAGACCCTGGTATAAGGTTAGATTGAGTTTCTCCTTGAGTTTCATTGGAATATAACCTTTCGCATGTCATTGTCCCTAGTCGTACCCCCTTTCTTAATAAAATGACACCCTTGTTCAGATGAGTGGACATGTATTCCTTGAATTATTTTTGGGTTTGATCATCTAGTAATTCTATTTCCATTAGTTTAGGAATTCCTTAAGATTGGTCCTTTGCTTCATAGGTCATTCGACCCTCCCTTCTCCACAGCGATGGATGACTCAGAATGTTGTCATTAGAGTTAAAAGTTATCTTGCTTCTATATCACCTTGGTTAGTATGCGTTCACGTACACAGTGTCATCATGTAATTAATGATGTGATGAACTGGTTGAGTTCAGTGTAATCATCAAGTATTGCGATGTTAAATACGTTCTGGGTCATCTTTGTAGTAAAATGACTTATGTGTTAAAGGAATCAAGTTCATCCCAATGCTCGGGAAGACTTCTAGAAACATGAGTTTTTTTGAAACACCTATCAGTTTTGTTTTGATTTCATGTTATGTGTTTAAATGTCTCCCTTCTGGTAATACTCTAATCCTCTTACTCTACTCTTCCTTAAGTGACGAGCATGTACCCTATCTTGCCTTTGTCCTTGATTCACTAAGAGAGCATCGGTCTTACTCCATGCCAAGGCTTTAAAAGCTATTGGGCTTGTTTAGGGTTTTTTCTTAGTATTTCACACTGATGTGTTGTTCTTATCGAGGCTTTGTTTATTTTTTAGGGACCGTCATATTTACATGTAGAAATTCTTTGGATGAACTCTTATACACGCTCCATTTCATCTAACATGATTTCCATTCTGATGTCACTTTGGCTTTAGTCAATGTTTTGATATTAGCATATTTACATTGTACCAATGACTCAATCGTAAACATGGTGTATGGACTACCCTACGTTAGTTCCTTTCACTCCTATTATGATAATTTAAGGTTACCATAGAATTATTTTTGGGCTCGGTGCTGCCTAAATCAAATAAGATCACTAGAGGTCATGTATGAACTTCGGTGGACCTATTCGCGGTAAATGAAAGATATCTTTGAAGAAGCCATCATAGTTTAGTCTATAAACACCTACCATCTAAGCAGAGAACCTTTTTAAATGGTCAGTTAGAGTGGCATGACTAGTTCTCTCTCTTGCTCAACGAAGTGGTTAGTGAAGTAACTTTTCTTGACATGTCATCATGTGAGACAAGTAAGGTTTGGGTAGACTTGGGATTTTCATGAAAATCTAGCTTGACTTGGGCTTTAAAGGAGATAGAGAACTGACCGTTTTATTTGTTTCAGAAATCAAGTGAGAAGCGCCGCTAGAACACATAATGGTGTGTATTGTATGAAATTCGGACGGAGGAAGGTGTCATGACCCAAAATTTTCCATCTTCTAACAATAAAACCTAAGGTGGGATGTAACATTGACAAATTGTTTAATGAGATGATGACATGTCCATGTCTCCATCTAAATGTGTTTAAATAAGTAATGTCTTCGTGTATCAGTTGGAAAATAAACATTGGCTTAGATCATAATGGCTTATGTGTCGTTTTCCTGACCAAAGTTTGAACATGTGTTGAGTGTTTGAAGGAATTTTTATGAGACTTCATGACGCTATAGATCGTGTGAGAGATACGTTGTTCCAGAATGTTTCTTGAGGATTAGAAGTTCTAAGGTGGGATGGTTGTAACGTTTCATGCTTTGAACTGGATGAAAAAACACAGGAAATAAAATATTTTAGTTAACTAGGTAGGTCGGTTTTAAAACTGGGTGTCAGAACTTTTTGTTTCTGAGAGTGGACACTACGGAATTGATAAAATAAAAATATTAATTTTAATTTATTTATACATGTGATTTTAAAAAAATGAAATAAATATCAAATAGTGCATCGTACAAGAAATCTCAGCCAACCGTTAGGTCCAGAACATTGGTTTTACCCTAGGTAGGGTATAAACTTGATTCACATCGGGTGTCTGGCACTCTCACACATGATAATTCCATCATTATTTTTAATTAATTAATTTTTCTGATTTTTAAATATTAAAAAATTATTTACTCTCAAATGGCCTGTTATATGAGAAATGTGAGACTACCATTAGGACCGAAACGCTGGGTTTACCCTAGGTTGGGTAAAACCATGATTCGAATCGGGTGTTTGACATTCTCATACATGATAATTCCATCATTATTTTTAATTAATTAATTATTCTAATTTTTATATAATAAATAATTATTTTCTCACAAATGGTGCATCAAATGAGAAATATGAGACCATCGATAGTTCTGGGACATGGGGTTTACCCTAGGCAAGGTATTACATTTGTGAGAATCAGACATTTGGCCATATCATAGATGAATATAATTTAATTGGATTAAATATATTTTTTGGCCCTTAAAAATAATAATAATAATTTTATTATTAATATTATTTTTGCGTTGATGTCTGAAACTAAAAATACAGTTCCATAATATATAAATTTGTCAGGATGAAATTAATAACTGGTTAATGTAATAAATATGATATTACTAATTTCTCCAGTTAAATACAAATACACAATAAATATTTATTTAATTACCATTAGTCTTTTCATTAATGGTTGTATTCATTAACATATTAATGGAATCATTGATGGGTTGAGTTAAATAATTATTATTATTTAAATCATTGTTATTATTATTATATTGGGACAAAAACATTGATGTATATATATATGAGCTATATGAATATTTATGAGATTATATATATATAGGTATATATATATGTGTGGGTGTAAATACATGAATATACAAATGTGTGTATATATATATAACATGTATATACCCGGGTGGCTATTTATTGTTATGTTAGACAAAATATTATTAATTACTTACATAAATTCATTTAACATGTCAACTTAAATCATGTTGTGATCTTTTATGTTTTTAATACAAATCTTTAATGTGACCCAGGGTGTGCGCTTGCACACCCTATTATGGGTCCCAGACAACTATTAATATTAATTAAATGATGATCCAAGCATTATGTAAAATATTACGTCGTGTTATAGCGCTATGTTTGGGTTAAAAATAATTTAAAATTTTAATGAAAATTAATGGAATTTAAAATGGGATAAAATTAAAAAATAAAATAGATCCAGTTGGAGATAAATTAAAAATAATTAAAATGAGGTAAACCTATTTTAATTATTTATTTAACTTAATACAACATTTTATTTTTATAATATTACGTATTTATCTCCTTTTTATCATTTCCTTTCTCTTTTCATTACTTTCAATTTTATTTATTTTTTTCTTCTCCTACTCTCCTTCTCCTCTCATGTGCGTGGCGCATCTCTCCTCCTTAGGTGGAGCGTACCACCTTCTCCTCCCTTAAAAAGATTGTCACGCCTCCATTCATCGTCCATTATATTCAATGTTAATTGCGCTATGAACCTCTCGGAAATGCTTATCCCACACACCAAGAATCATGCGATCTCATTCCAAATCTTTTGTGCAGTTCACCGTGGAAGGATTTTACCATATTTTGGGAGATTTCTAAAATCATTCATGTTTTTTGTATATAGGTAAAATAAAATCCTATCATGGATTGTAGGATCATCTATGACCATAAGGTTGGGTATCTACTATTTCCCCCCATTTTGTGGCGATTTATAAAAATGCACCGTTGTGCCGTTAGTTGGTGCCTACCGACTTTGTTGAAATCCACCCAAATTCATTAATTAATTTCTTTCGCTTAGTTTTTGTAGCCTTATTGATCATGAATTAATTTGTTTAATTTGTTGCAATAAGGTCAGACACCCCTTGGGGCTTTCCAATGTGGCCAGTATAATTTGTGTCAGCCAAAACATTTAACTTTTTTAATTTCATTTTCTGAGCATCCTTTTTTATTGTATTTGATTTAAATAATTAATTTATATTAATTATGAATGTTGAATTTTTGAATATTTGGTAGTTGGTTATCCTAGTTTATAATTAAAAAGTGTCTTAATCTGGACGTTTTTCACAACATATTTTGTTGGGTTTAATTTAAATAATTAATTTAGATTAATTATGAACCATGTAATTTTTGGATCTTGGTAGGTGGTTGATCTAATTAATTAATTTATTTAAAAGTGAATTTATCTGCTTATGATGATGCTGTACTTTGCCTTGTCAATATTTCTATACAGAAATATTTAATTTCCATTCTCTGATGCATGGGTGTACGTGTTTGGTTTCAACATGGAATTACATATGTTGATATCATATCTGCTAGTATGAAAACTTTAATTAAATTTCATGCGGGGAAAAAATGTGGGTCACGTATTAAGGACCAGGATTAGACCCTTCATTCATGATGGTTACCTCTATGTGTCAGGGGCAGTGTTCTGGGATTTTTCTGATCAAGACTTCCTGAGGCATTCTAATACTTATGAGCGATACCATATCCAAAAGGGACCATTGGGATGGATCTATTAGCAATGTGGCTAAGACAGCCTCTCTTGACACTCGACCTCTTGAGATTTGAGATATTTTCCAGTACGTCGAAGAACACTTGGTTGATCCAGGACATGGACCCCCAAGTTATAGAACTATCTTGGGTGTATTACCCTACCATGTTTTACCTTAATATTCCCGGATTCATATATATGGATATGTGTATTCTACTTACAATTACTCGTTTCAGACTTCTGACTTAGGCCAAAGAAAGTTATTGGGAACGATTGTCGTTTAGAACCCAGGCTGACTTATTTATTCCATTTCACTTAATTAATAAAATGAAATTGATATATAATGGAGCACTACATTTTATCATTGCACAAAATGGAAAGGTTTAGACAACTTTGGTGCCAACCTACTGGGATTTTATCTGACCCCCTACTTGGGTGTCGTTGATAGCGGAGTAGATTGTATGATTGTAGTTATTGTCAAAGGGAAGCCTGCTGCTTCAGATTATTGATTGATTTTTTCTTCTTAGAATGGAGACTGGGGCACAGAACCAAGCCTTACTTGTGATGCAGTTGTCTAATTTTTTTTCTTTTATTTTTAGTTGATATCATGCTGGGGTTCTATTTTCTGTACATTCAATTTTGGCATACATCACGGAATGACATTGTTTTTGTACCTGGTTTCATTTATCATCATCTGCATTTATTATGTATTTAGTTGGAATTATTTATTAATTTTTCTATAATTTATTTGTTTATATTCTTCCTCTATTTATTATTAATTTTTTTTACATTCATTGTGATTATACCTATTACCTATGAGGGCATAGTCTCCCCATCAGACACAAAAAGGCCCTCGTTACTAGTCCGTAGCCTCTAGCGTTCGGGGAGATGTTCTTGACGTCACGCGACACACTGGTCTGACCACCATCTTAGAGGTGATCTGGTTCGGGACGTTACAATATTGGTGTTAATTGAATGTATAAGGGTTGTTGTTGTTGTACAATTTTTATGCTATTCTTTTTGTTAAAGGTTAATGTTTTTCGAGGCCTAAACAATTATTAAATAACATGAAATATAGTTAGATAAAGCTCAATACAAATTAATGAATGGTATCATAGTATGGAGTTTTTAAATATAGTTATATCACCAACCTTAGGTATAGAGATTCAATATAATAAATGCATCCCAATTATACCAAATACATAGTATGTAACACTCCATGTTGTTTAAATTGGGGTTCATGTAATAAAACAACTCATTTTTTCCCATGATCATAATACTTATCACTAATAAATAATACTCATGTTAAAATTAACATTTAATCAGTATTTATAATATTGTATGATAAAAATAATATAGGGATAAATCAAAATAATAAATTGACTTGTAATTTAAAACTACAGTTCGTCCAGTATATATAACCAACGTGAATGAATGAAAAGTGGAGTTTTTATTTTTTATAACCTGATAAATATTATAATCTTAAAATCATTTTAAGATACTACACAAACTATTTATACGTTCACCTTTGATAACAGAACAAATGATATAAATCTTGAGAGGTTTTATATTTGGGGAATGATATGAATTTTATTAAATTCATAACATCCACGCATAATTTCTTCCATATCATTGTCTGACAGCCAATAAAAAAACCCAATACTATATAATAGGGTTTTTACCTCACATTTAATACATATATATTTATAAACTAACTGATTAATTGATGTTTAAATAATGTTAATATTTATACAATGTTAAATCTCTTGTCCTAATCATTTCTACATCAGATACTAAATACTAAATTATAAGAGTATTTTCTATCCTTATTATTTCATATTCAACATAGTAAATCTTTTTATAAAATTTAATGAATCAACCCTATTTCATATGTCAATATGAACAATTGATTTCACTAATGGAGGACCTTATTTTGGTCTTATACCACCCTCAGACATCAATCTCTACCAATCATCATCATCATTTATATTGAAGTCTCTATACCTAGTCTCATCAATCAGCGTTGTCTTCATCATACCTTTACCTTATCATCCATAATATTACTTTTTTCACCTCTCTCTAATATTTAACCGTGTTTTGTTTTCATTCTTCCAATTTTTGTGTTCATCTAGTTACTATTAAATTTGATGAATTTGTGTTTTTGGATTTTTGTTTGATTTAACGAATATTTTTTAAATGTGTGTTTTTGATCATTATTATCAACTAATTAATGGATTTTTAAGTTATTTTTATTGATGTTTTTCTATTCACCCCATGGTAATGGATTGCTATGCTTTTTCTATGTATGTGAACCATGCGAGTCTTTTTTTTGTAATTGAATTCGACCGTTGGGATCCGTTCATCCTCACTGTCAATAGGGAACCCTCCTCATCTACCACCAATCAGAGCATCCCCATGGTTTTCTACCTAATTTCAATCCATTTCCTCAATAGTAAAGGGTTCATCATTTACCCTAAATAACCTTTTGGTTGGAAAATTGATGAATGTGGTCCTTTTATGATCTCCTCAGGCATTGTATCTCTTGAATATACATTGGATTCCAATGTCGGCTTTTTGGTTGTTTTATTTGGATATTTTTCTAATGATATGATTTCAAGATGATTCTTTTTTAGTAGAGATAAATTTCTATAGGTGGATGTTAGTGTCATCCATTCGGTTAGAGTGACTATATCTTCAAGAGTTTCATGAATTTGTTACTTCATTGGGCTTGTCCTCTCTGTTGCAGGTGTTCATTCTTCACCGAAGGACATTAGAGTGGAGCTTGGATCCATGGATGATTTTGGTAAAGCATGTAATAAAAATCCTCACATTATAGGAAATGACATTTTCAATCTATCTAATTAGTTGTTGGGCACTCACTCCATCTGCAACTAATCTCAGGCAGTGGTCTACCTAGATCTCCATGGTATCCTACTACTCTTTCCCAATATCTATTTTTCCAAAAGTATATGGGATTATCTTGCACCATTTTTGTGTTAAATGAAGGTTATCATATCCTAATTGAGTCTTATGTTTCTCAAATAAATTATTATAAGGACATGGACAATCATATTATTCCCAAATCAATATTAGTGATATAGAATCCCTCTTTTAGTGGTAGTTCACAATTTATATCTCTTGATTTCGGTTTTGTTCACCCTATATTCTTCTTGGTCGGATAATTTAATCATACAGATTTGATTTTTTTATTATATGTTCTCATCCCAATGGAATTATCTTGCCCCTATGGAAACCTTTTCAAAGTTATTCGAAGGCTTGCAACATGTGTTGGAAAATCTGGATTGGTGGTCTTTAGGTTCTACTCGGCGTTCTGGGGCACCCTTTTCTTCTCAATCGTCTACGGTCACTCTATTTTTTCTAATTTCTCCACGAGATCATTCCCTACCACTTATATTAAGTCACATAACTACCGTTATGTGGTGGTTTATAAACCATTTAATTTTACAATTATCATAGGGTGAGATTTCTTCTTTTTTATGGGCTTCTTATCATGCTTTGAGTCTAACCATAATATGTGATAAGACATTCTTTTAAGCGTCACTCAAATGGGCTGGTCTTGAGAATGATTACTGAGATACAACTTATAATTCTCCCCTTCTAAAAATTATATCTTTTTTAGTGTTATCATAGGTCTATCATATAGCTACTAGTCATTATGTTACTATAATATCAGAAGATCTTGGGGATTCTTGCCACTGGGGAATTTGTGTGTACTCTCATCTCATGAAGAATTTGGTTGGTTTATAGTATTCGGCTCATCGGTCTCAAATTCTAAGGTCCTCCTTTAGGAATTAGTTGATCCGATGATGCATCTGTTTATTTTATATGCCTGATGGTTATGTTTCTGGGGGAATATGGATTTTCAATCCTCAAAGATTCATTGTATTTATCTCTCTATAATTTTTAGTTTAGAACCAAAACTAGACACATCTGGGATATTGGACTTATCCAAAATGATGGGTGTTTTTACATGTATTCATGGTGATTTTATCATTCTTCACATAATTATTTTATAGAATAATAGAATCACGGTGGAAATGGCAGTCGGTTCTGAGTAGTTTATAACGATCAAGGTCATGTCAGGTTCTTTGTCGGCATTCATACCTTTCGTGTATTCTAAATGAGAGGCTCCAAAATGGGATATTTAGTGGGTAAAAAATGGATCCTTCACTGAAATTTTTGACCCATGCTTCACTGAAGGTGACTTGAATACCATTTTGATGTCCTGGTAAAGAGTGAGGGAGTATTCTAATCAAGGAAGGCCAAAATTTATTTTTCCACCAGTGTGTCTCAATATAGGCATGTGGAACTGGGATATATGAAAGACTCTTTGACCTGTTGAAATAATTAGTGGGGAAGAATATCTATGTGGTGTATTTTATATGTTTTTATCTAATATTAATACAATTACTCAGTTTCGTAGTGCTGTGGTAAATAATTGGTTTTAGATTCTTTATGATCAACATAATTTTATTGTCAAATTGGATGCAGAAGGTGATTAGTGTATGCAATTTTTCATTTCCAATTATTGGAATACTGAACCTTGTCTTATTCTTCTGGCATGAGCTTCATTGGGAAAAACAATATAGGGCATCCCATTGATATAGATTTAGAATAAACGTCATCAATTGATGGGTGACTTGTATTCATGGAACAATATGAAACTATCATGTTGGTAGGATCTTGATCAAATCTTGAAGGAAATTTCTCTGTTATACTCCCATAATAAAGATGAATTGGATGATAATATTTTTGAAATTCTGGAAAACAAAATGTATGATCTATCAGAGATGTAGTGGGTTCTAGAAAGGGAATCTAGGTCTTAGTCCATGTATATGTGGCTTACAAATAGGTATCACAACATGAACTTCTATCATTCCAACATCAAGGAGAATCACCTCTTCATTGGTCTGAATAATCATCAAACTAATTGATCATATTATGACGACCATGATATTTTTGGGGTTATAAATATGAATTTTTTCATGTAACTTCATGTTGTTGTTAATCCATGATTGGAAAATTATTATATGATTTGGCATAGTGAAATTTTAAACTATATTTCAAGAGTATTGGATGATCCCATCAATTATATATTGGGTTATGTGCTGGATGAGAGTGATATTTAGAATGTTGTTAAATCACTAAACCTAGAGTGCTACCCAAGCATGTACAATTTTAATGTGGCATTATATGAATGTTATTAGTATCTTCTAAAGTATGATATCGTTAATGATATCAATGAATTCTTTCATGGAGAGAAACTTCCTCACGTGGAATATTAATAAAACTTAGTACTCATTCTAGAAATCAATAATCCAGAAAAACTCAACATATTTCATCCCAATATCTTGGGAAACGTTACTTACTATGTCTTGTATAACATTATCAATTGAAGGTTGATTTCATTCTTACACTCATGGATATCTGGTGAAACATTCCTTTTTCATGTGTCTGTCCACTTAGGTGTCCATTGGACATTCCCACGAAAGGGTCAGGGACATTAATGATAAGTATATGGGGCTTAACATTGTCATCAAAATGGATAAGGACCAATCTTATTATAGGATTGAATATTTTTTCATCCTCATTATTATTAGTTTTATGGGTTTTCTAATTTGTTTTATAATACCCTTTTTAGGTTATTTGGCTCTTCATGGTTGGCCACCTCCTTCATGGGTAGGAAATATATCTTCTAGAAGATGGTTTTAGGTTTAATGAAATGAGATAACCTTTGTACCACTATTTTTAGTCTTTCTCGAGATACCTTTAGAAGGTACTTCATTCATAATATTCTACAATGAAAAATCATCCCTTTCAAGGTAGGGGTGTATAAATTGTCTTGTACCACATTCTTTTTGTTGATGATATTGTGTTTTATGAATGGTAAAAGTATGCATCTGTGTGATTTTAATAGGATTTTGGAAGAGTTTTTTAAATGGAGCGTCCAACATATCAAATTTTATTACAGACGTGTTTACCATCCCCTATAACTCTTAAGGATGTGCCACGCTAATTGATGAATGATTGGGTATCCATAGAAGATGCTTCCTATGGAGTATCCATGAGAACTTATCTCTATATAGATTATTCAAATCTATAACTATTAGGGTTTAGTTGATAAGATATATAATCTCAAAACAAATTGGAAGAACTTATTTTTTTACTTTTTTGGGAGGATCACATTGTTTAATCATGACTTCTTCTCCATTACCATGTGTGTTCTCTCATCTTAAAATATTACCAAAAATATTATCAATTAGATTGTGGATCAAAGGATGTCTTTAATTAGGTATTCCCACTCAGATGATAGATTTCATTGGCCCGCTTAGTGTAGGCTTCCCAGAACCTCAAGCAAATTTGGTATTAATCATAATCATGCCTCAAGTGTGATTCAAAGTATGCAAGCCATGTTTTAATGGGAATTCATTAAGGGCCAGACACTTTGGGGATGTTTCATCACCAAGAAGTATTGTATGTAGCTGAGGTATAAAATAGGAATGGTTTGTAGCTTCATTTATTATATCTAGTTCCATGTTCTATTTATCCTTAAAAACTCAAAATTGGATCATTAGTCATGGAGATATCGGCTTCCAGATCCATAAATGGGCTAGAGAGAATCTTGTTTTCATGGGTTTCCTAATCCCAGATGTTTCCTTGGATAATTATAGCTCCTATACTATGTCTATAAATGTGGTTCCTAATGATCTGTAGTAAAAAAATTCACAATATTACCCTAAAATATAAGAATAGTGCTTGTTTTTTCATAGCATCATCATCTGGTGTGTTTTTATCCAATTATTATATCTTTATTGTGCATGCCAATTCTGGTAATGATGCTTAGGGATTGAATATATGGTACAATGAACAATATGAAAATAAAACATTTGGTATGGATGATATATAATTGAGAACATCTTACTAAGGAAAAAATGAATAGAAAAAGCATTCAGATTTTCTCAAAATGTAACTATTGTATGACCAATCAATAAGAAATTATACATCATCATTTATTTTGTGGATAAGTGATTGTGGAATGAGACATGCTCATATAATACACTTGTATTCCCCACCATGAATAGAGTGGTGAGTATTTTTTCAATATATTTTTTATTGATGTGAAAATGGACTATAATGATTGAAGGGAAAGGGTTATTCTTTTGGTGATAGATTACTAATGTACATGTGAGGTAATAATCCTATCCCTTCAGGAGGGAGTCCTTGATTCTTGTATGAGTATATTCTACAAGGCATGATTCCTGGTGGTTGAACTGTAACCCCTGCTCAAGAATTTGGAGTAAGATCCTTCTATCATGTGATTAATGAATGTCTATGATATATCCATTGGCAGAATGAGTTCATTTTCCTAGGTCCATTATGTCAATTAGTTCCCCCCTACAATGATCTTAAGTGAAACATTGATGGGTGGTATTCTTCTCATTATATTCAAGAATATTTTCCAATGCATGATATTGGTGGATCTCTCATATTTAACTTCATTGAAGCCTATGTTAAATGAAAATCTTTAATAGTAAGGGATTTTAATTTATGTGATGGGTTGGAGAGGTTTAGAAAAAACAAAATGTTTCTATAGTTTATATAGATGTATTCATGTATCATATTTCTATTAATGAACGGTCAAAGCATGGTCCCTAGTCTATTATTTTTCATATTACAATATGCATGGACCTCATTAATGATAACATTATCCTTCTTAATATGTGAAATTATGGGAACAATTATATTGAAAATTTATCCTAACATGATAGTTCAAAGAGCTTGTTCACTTGTTTTTATAGTTTTCGGACCCTCCTACTTGGGTTCTTATACATTGTGATAGGTGATGCCCTAATGCCTCATCATTTTAAACCCCCTTTATCAGTTTTTAGGTGATATATATCCTTAATAATTATTTAATTTCTTTTTTTGTGTGTATGAAATATTTAATGATTATTTAATGTTTTTAGAACTCCCAGTTTCATGTAAGTAACCCTTCCTTTATCCTATTAAATTATATAAATTTTTTTTGTGATGTTTTGGAGGGTTTGTAAAATGTTTGGAATTTTTTTTGGTTTTATAAGGGTGAAAATGTGGTGCATTATTTGTGGAAAACATAAAACATATATATATAAATTTTAATGATAAAATAGGGTCTAAGGGGAAGGTTCACATTAAGGCACATGGTTTTTCTGAACCGTGTGGCTGCCTAGGAGAGACCATTACTCTTGATATTATGGGATTTTTCATTTTTTCACATGATTTCTAAAACTTAATGAGCCAACCATGTTAAGACTCCTTTATGCCGTAGCTGATTCTTGGTTTTAACATGGTTTAACTAACCTTATGACTAACTGTGTGCGGTTTAAAAGCATTATATAAGAAACGTGGATCTATGTTGGTTTTCTGTTTTAAACCCTGTTTCTTACCCCATTTCATCCCAAACTCTATATTTATTCCTTTCAATGGATTTAGAAGCATTATCAATTTATTTGTAAGTGATACGAAGGTGTTTCGTGGTGCATTGATGCCTGAATGTCAGTGTAATTCGTCATTCATGGTTGTTCATTATGGTTTCTTTATATATTATAGTTCATCTCTCAAGGTTTCTTAGATATATTCATGTTATGGAAAGATCAATGGTCTTTGATATCAAATATGATGTGATTAATCTTTTATTATATTGGGTAAAGATATATACCGGGATTTTTTTAGATATTCAACAAGTTTTCATGGATGATTTTCTTGTCATTTATCATTTTCAACAAGTTGGTTGTTGTAGGTGGTTTCAATACTTACTCCTCTATTTATAATATAAATTAATAGTTTTGTACTGGTTACTTTGATTTAATATGATTGCGTAATATTTGTTCAAAGCATGGTTGAAACCATATTTAGTGATGGTTTTACATTTTGTGTGAGATTGTGTTATTATTTTGAAATAAAATTTTATAAATGAATTTAAAATTCTAATTCTAAAATAGTATATTAGGTGATTAAGGGAAAAAATTAATAAATAATTATTTTTATTGAAATTATTTTTTATTGAAATTTATTTCACATGAATTTATTAATATGGTTATTGGGAATACTTAGTGGTGTATGGTCATATTTCTTTATGATTACAAGTTGAAATATGACTTTGTGCATGATACCAAGGGTGTAATGACACGTGGGATTTAATTTCCTTGTGGTGAGTTGGTTAATCAATGAGAATAATCTCATGAGTATAGAACTTTCATAACAAATCATGAATATGCAGATGTGTGGGTGTGTGGTTTGTAAAAGGATATGAAAAATGGTTTGTGTAGTGGTCTGAAAAAATTCATTTATTCTATTCATGGAAAATAGTTTTGGTTTGTAAAACTATATTTCTTTTAAATAGTTTTTGTTTTGAGATAAATTGGTTTAAATATTTCATATAAATTTTTTATATAAATGTTCCAACCAATTATATCCTAGTGGAATGAGTAGGGACATAATTTGGAGAATGACTACATAGTGTCATTACCCATATCTACTTTCAAACTATGGTGATTTTGAAAAAAAATAACAGTTCTTGAGAATAGTTGATGTATCACACTTGTTTAGTGGTTCTGAGTGATACTTGGGCTATTTTTTTTGGGTGGATCATGGATGTGGTTGGAGAATTAAAATTTTGACTGTCTATATGTTTTTATAGTATTGTAGTACTCTTTTGTGTACTTGGTTTTTTTGTAGTCTACCAATGTGGTACTTTGTTTTAGTTTTATTTTAATATCTAATTTTTATTCTATTTTTAATTCATTGATATCATTCCACACATAATGTTTTATTTGGTTACGATACCTTTTTATGGTTGTTTTAATTTCAAAGGGAAAATCATCCCCTAATTTTTAATGTATCCATTTAAATTTATTTTCAACCATAGGCATCATGTGGTTGTTTCTTAAGGCCAAGTATTGTCCCACGACCTTCCCAATCCAACTAGGATGGGAGGGATGTTATAATGTGTGTCCAAATAAATATATTATACTTCTTGTGAGGATTTATTTTTGAGGAGTGTAATTAATGGAGAGTATTTGATAATACATTTCATTTTTTAATGAATCATTAAATTTAATTTTTTATTCATGAATTATGAGTTATTATATTGGATTTATAAATCCTATTTTACATATTTAGTGATTCAGTTTAACTTTTTTAGGAATTAGACGATTTATTATCATTACATTGTTATTTAGATCAATGAATTTGGGAATGTCATAATTATAATGGATTGGGTAAATAGATCAGGTCACATATATTAATTATTTATTTTTTATATTATT
This sequence comes from Viscum album, assembly GCA_963277665.1. Classification (NCBI taxonomy): domain Eukaryota; kingdom Viridiplantae; phylum Streptophyta; class Magnoliopsida; order Santalales; family Viscaceae; genus Viscum; species Viscum album. Next base: position 259,117,203 of record OY728133.1, on the reverse strand, counting down.
GATTGATTTTAATAAATTGATTACATCAATAATAAAAATCATTGTAAATTAATAATATATAATAAAATTGGATTTTTGATTTTTGTTATTTTTGATGTGATTTTTTTTGTTTTTATAATAATTTTATTTCGAATTTAATTTAAAATATTATATTTGTGATATTAAATTATGGTAATTAAATATATCATTTATTATTAATATTTAGTCTTCTAAAAAGATAAAATTAATTTGATCCTTGAATATTAAATAATGTAATTTGATATTGAATTGTTAGATTTATTTTTAAATAAAAACTATTATTTCCTTAAAGAAATATTTTTTTTGAATTGAAGTTCTTATATAAATGGTACCAAATTTTTTATTAAAAATAATACATTTTTTGTTGGAATGGATTGATTTTGTTATATTTATTTATACATCGAATTTGTAAGAATCAAAAGAAGTGGATGCGTGGATTAATTTTTTTGTACAAAATTGATTTGAGATCTCCTCAGTATATAACAAGGGATAGCTTATATTCTTCATTTAATATATTATTTCAATATATATTAACTTATATTATAAACATGAAATTCGTTATTATGTGATAATAATAAATATATAGATTAATTGATGGTTAAACAATGATAAATATAAGGAATGAGTTGATGTTTTTCATAAATTACCCAAACAAAAGTTTCCTCAAAATGACAAATTATTCTATCCTAAAATAAAAATATTAAATATTAAAATCATTGAAAGTATATAATTCAATGATCATTAAAGTTTTCAAGGTTCTAATGAGACTTATAGTCCATATATTTGACATCATGAATTTTGGAAAAATTAATAATATATTAATGATGAATATTTTTATGAGGTGAAGTTTGATCAAAATAAAGAAATGGATCAAGATATAGGAATTAAGAACATTTAAAAAGTATTAATGATCAAATTATCATATGTTGATACTAAAAACTATTTTTTCAAGGTTGTATTAAAACTTCAATTTTATAAATTTATTTAAAAATGATTATCATAAAGTTTATAAAAAGAAATATTTACATGTCTTTTATAGAGTTTCTATTTCTCTATAATGTCAAACATCCTAAATATTTTTTTTTCTAAAATAACATTATATTTCATAGATTATATTTTATTCTAGTGGTATTGTGGTAGAGCATGATTCATGCCTAGAAAGAGTTTATTTCTCCCATGTAATAAGGAATAAAAATTAATATTAGAGTGTAATAAATGGTTGACATCATTATATAAGTTAAATTAATAACTACGTTTTTATTTAGATATTTCTAAGGCTCCACCTCAAGAAATTTTATAACTTAATATAGTTCATATTTTAAATCATTTAGATTCAAATATAATTGTTGAAAAAAGTTTATGACGGAATTCACATGATTGATTATGTGATGGAACATTATTTTAGAATCTAATTTTCCAATGTGGATGAAATTGTTTTAGCAGTTCCCTAACATTAGAAATATACTAATTGAACTTAGAATAGGACGAAACACACATTAAATGAATGTATATCAAAGCCTTTATAGAAAAAAACATTATCTAATATTTGATTTGTAATTAATATCATATTTGAAGAATGATTTTATGGATTATAAACATATAATATATATTCTAGTTATTGTTAGAATATTATAGATTTTGATATGAAATTAATGTTCTATTATCAATAATTACTGATGATTTAAATATTTTATTGAATGATGGTATAAATATGTGTGATTATTATATAATAAAAAAATATAACAACATGAAATTATTTTTTTATAATAAAAGACTTTAAAACAAATGGAAATTTAACGGCATACAATTTTAATAGGCATAAATATTTTCTTATTTGAGAAGAACGGAAATAATATTATCAAATACAATAGGGAAAAAATAGAATACATATTCCATTTAATGTTTTTTTATTGATAAATCTTATATATAATTAAAAATGAATTAAATAAATCATTAAAAATTTTATATTCATCAGGATTCATTGTCAATCGATCATCATTTTTAGGCACTAAAAAAACATTGATGTCTCATTCAAAAAGTCTACAGATGATAGATATATTTTGGTAAAGGAGATAACCTTTTTTGAGGTTCAATGTTGGAATTAACATGGGGTGAAACATATATTTTATTTCATGTATATGGTGATGTATATAAATGAAATTTTGATTGAAAATTTGATTGGTATTAAAATAAATATTAAAGATATAATGAATGCAAGAGGGAAATTACTATTAGTGGGATTATATTTTTTGTTTTATCCCACTTTTAATTGAATATAATCATACCAATATATATGCAACACCCCGACCCCAGTTACCCAAAGTCGGTTTAGTATTTCGTAACATTGGCATGATCACAAAAATCAAGTCTCGAAAGACCGATTAGTTTAGTATCCTTGAAACACTAGATACATTCATAAGTTTTACATTACATCATAATGTCATAAAAAATTACAACAACATCTTGTCTTTATATCCCCTCATATTATCCCTTTAGGTCATTCATAAAATACTTCTTCACATCCTGGAAAAATTAAATCATTAAAAGGGGTGAGCACAGATGCTTAGTAAGGATAACAATATAGCGGAAGCTTTCATAAATAGACATAAACATTTAAGGCAATGTATAACTAAAGAAAATCCTTTTAAACATGAACATCAACATAGTATGGAAAAATAAAATGAAATAATGCCATTTACTTATTCAAATGGATATTCTACTAGTCGAATAATCACATGCAATATCAATAACCACATTTATAATGATGGAATGCATAATGCCAGACTATCATAACCACGTAGCTAAGGGCTCGTGCCAAGACTACAAATAAGATTTTTTCAAGGCCTCGTGCCAAGACACTAGTTTGTCTAATGAGACCTACCGATGCATCGAGGAGCTATAGAGGGCTCCACCCGTCACTTATTAAGTTTAATTCATTCCTCATATGAAAAGGTTTAAACATATCATAAACTATAACATAATCGTATCACATAAAACATGCATAAACGAAACATAAAATTTCCACATTTTAATCACAATTTATCAACACAATACATTGATATAATAAAAAAACACTTTTAAACCCATTTTTAATAACAAAATAAATGAAAATTAAAACTTGGTATTTATTTTTCATTTAAAAAACGTTATAGCTTGAAGAGAAAGCTGAAACACAAATAATGGTCACGACGGCTGAGAAGTCATTGTCGCCACAAACTTACGAAAAAAATCCCATTTTTCGTTTAGAAAAACTATTCATATAAAAAAGATTCCTTTTGAATAAACATAAAAGTCAAAGGGGTTTATACACCTTATAAAAGAAATTTGTGTATAAAACAAAATATGCCTCAATGAATGGAGATTGAGACGATGTCCCGTACAAAGTTCATTTTTTTAAATAAAATAGATATATTATGTGTATTCACTATAATTACACATAAATAAAGTAAAAATACAAGATATGAAATAATAATATCATGACATAATTTGAAAGTAGGAGATTAACCTAAAGAACAGAAATTGGGTTAAGAAGTTCCCTTACCTCATGTCCGACTTGACTTGATTGTTCTTTAATCTCTTGAATAATAAACTAGAGTTAATTAATTATTTATTAAGAACCTTTTTTAATTTCATTATTCCATTTATATCACTTATTACCATGATATGAACATTATGTAATTATTTAAGTTAATAATGGTCGTTTTATTGATCTTTGGTACTTAAGTCAGAAATAAACTTCTTATAATTACAAGTTGTTCATGTGGTAGAATATAAGTTATCTCCATAATTATATTCATGAGGTAGATATCATATATATAATATATATCCAGTAGATACATTCATTTAAAATATTACATAACATTTATAGGTAAGAAATGAAATGCATCGTTCATGGAGATAGTAAGCCGTACGTACGCATGAAAGCTACTTTCATTTATATTTTGTATTTAATGGAATGAAATAATAATGATATAAAGTTATATTATAATTCCAGTAAAATATAATATATAATACCATTTACTCCATCCTTTATGCATCCCACATATGGCATTAACGATTCAAATCACTTTGAGCGAGCGGTAGTCCGCACATCCTAAAATTAAATTAACACGTTTACCCATAATGGAAATCATAAAGGTATGCCAAAAATGAGAAATACAGAAGCATAAGAAAAACAAAAACATAATATATATCATATATAAATATAGTGACATCTTAATGGCCACCATGAGAGGTGTTAAATGAATATTGAACAATCATCGTTTCGTGAGGTAGAAATTCGCGAACCACAGAAACAGTATGTTCCTTAACCATTAGACGATGGCGTGCATAAGTGTAAATCAAATAAATCTCATAAAAACATCCTAGTATATTTAAAATAATGGGTTTGTTACAAAATAATTTAATAAAATATGTTTAAGGGTTTGGAGAAGAAAAATAAAACAAAATAACATAAGAGAAGACATTACCTTAAAATTGGGTAACTCTTTTTGATTTGTGCCAAAGGCTTCCATGGAAAGAATTATTCCCAAAGTGAGGATTATAGGTGTAATAGAGGGATTTTTAAAGAGTATTTGGGCAGAGTTTGGTCGTTCCAAATGGCTTAATGGTGTGAATAAGGTGGTACTGGTGGGGGCCATTTATAAGAGGAGAAGAGGGGCACACTTGGAGAGTAATGAAATGATACATTATTATGAAGTGATTTTCGGATTTAAAAGGTCCCATAATTATATATTTCTTGGATAAGGTGATAAGGGTTTTAAATCTACCCATCCAATAGGTTTTTGACAAGTTTTTGTCTTATATTTTACATTATGTTTTCATTTTATTTAAATCATTAATTAATGAGGTAATCACTACATCATCATGATGTCATGAAATATTTACATTTTTTAATTTCTAATAATTATAAGAAAAATATCATGATGTAGGAAATATTTTTAGGTTTCCAATGAATATTTATAGTCGAAATGTTAACTTATATAACCTCATGTAATAATTTTTTTAGTAAAACATCACATGTATGTGACAATTTTATTTTTACTTTAAATAAAAAGATTTTAATGCCATTTTCTAACCCAAGTGGCTCCATGGGGTCCCCAAGTTGACCCATGGATTTTATTGGTCTTCCATGACTCATCCAATAATGGTAGTACAATTGTAGGGGTATTTTTATATTTTTATAATATCATTTTAACCATAAATTTCACTAATTACCTTTAATCGCGACTAATAAAACTTAAAAGTTACTATTCTCAAAAAAAATTATTTTAATACCATTTAACCACATTTTACTTCCAAGTGACAACCATGTATGTTGGATTTTGGAAAATAAAATCACATAAGTGTTAATGTTTCATTTAAACGAAAAATCAGTTTTTTTAACTACCACTTAGTGGTTTCACTATTCATCAAAAATTGAAGTTTTTCAGAACAGTGCCAAAATTTCACCCTATGCTATAATTGATATTACAAATTAAAAAATGATGTCTATTTTAATAAATTACAAACATATAAGTTGAATTAATTAATTTTATTATTAGTTCCTGTTGTCACAACAAATAGCATGTTTTTAAGAAACAATATATATCAAAAGATTGACAATTGTTTATGTCCAATTTCAAAGTGAAATTAATTATAAGGAACACCATTGGATAAATTGGTAAAAATATATTATAATTATACTTTAAAACCACTCAATAGTATAATTTATAACTATAAATTATTTTTATTAAAAAAGTTGTTTTTAACTATTTTTCACTATTCATAAAAAATTGGAAGTTCTCAGAAAAATACCAAAAATTCAACATAGGCTAATTTCGATATTCCGAATCCAAAATTTAAATCTATTTTGAAATATAAAATATATATAATTTAATAAATTGGGTATTAGTATTCATAATGGATGTTTTTATTGGTCACGGTGTGTTAGAATCTCGAACTTGGGTACAATACAAGCTATTTCATTATTGAAAGAGAAGAATATCGTGGAAGCTCGGGGTGTTACATTCTACCCTCCTTCAATAAATTGTGTCCTTTCAATTTTAAATTCTTTATTGAAAGGTTGAAAATAGAAAATGCCTTTTTGAAAAACTCACATCGGAAATAAAGTTAATAAAAATATAACTTTAAAACAAAGAGAGAGAAGTACAATGGTCACCCAAAATAGCCCATACTAGGATTCTACGAAAATATGGATATGGAGTAAAGAAAAACCATCAGGTTCTGATGGAGAGTTGTAGAAAATAGGATTAGGAGGTATTTTAACTACAAGAAAATCACAAACATGTGATTAGTTAAATGATCATTGATTCCCCTGTAGGAAAAGTTAACCGACAACCTTTTTTTTAAGTTACCTTTCATAATGTTGAGGAATTTATTTGGGAGATTTATAAAGAACGCAATGAAATATACATACTTGTCATATAGACTTTCATTATTTTATAAATTTTTACCACAAACCCATCTTTCACTCAAAAAGATAATAGAACTCAAAAATATTATATTTATCCTAATTGTACAAGGTTCCAAATATTAACACATCCCATTTAGATTAGGAAAACTATTTTGTAATAACCAGGGAATTCTTATAGGCTATTGGTAGGTAATAAAGGCCTATCACACTATGGTTGTGGGTTCGATTCCTACATCTTTGTCTGATGCGACGAGTTATCCCCCAACCTCCAGGTTGTCCTTTTCCTAAATCTATAGTATTATAATATTCCAAAAATAATCTTCAGAAATGTTTTATCCATAAACAATACTATCCAAAGTTAAACATAATCCATTCCAACCTTTATATTTATCCAAAATACCTCTATACAGACTTTCTCTATAAGGTCTCAAAATTCCAAAATCAATTGTAACATCAGATTTCCCAAACAAAGTAAATTTCCTCTTATTGTCACATACTAAAAATATGATTACCTTTATCATATTAAAACCTTAATGAAAACAACAAGTACTGTAGTACAATCCTTATATATATTTCACATTATTATTATAACCATAATATAGTTCTTGAGTCCAACAACAGAAATTCAATAATTATTCAACTTCATCCATAGTAACAGTATAAGCTTGGCCTTGATCCCTTGGCCTTTTCTTAGGTATGTTTCCCTGACACTTAGAACAATCATTTGCATAATGCCCCATTTATCTACAATTGTAACATTCAACATTGATTGCCTCTTTCTTTCCCTTTCAATCACGAGCTTGGTGACCTTTTTCTCCACATTTATAACAAACTCCCATTTTTATTAGGCAAGTACCGAGGTGATTATTCCCACAATTATCACATAATGGAAATTATTTCTTTACCTTTTTCCCTTTATATATATCTTGTTCCACAATTCTCTTCTTCTCTTGCTTTACTATATTGTCATAAGACTTAGATAATTCTTTTTCTGTCATGATAGCACATGAGAAAATATCGTCGTACGATTAGAAGGATTGTGATACTAAATCTCGACGGAGAAATGGTTTTAACCTATCAAAGAAATGATCAATCTTACTTCTTGGGTTACGTATATAATCTGTAGTATACCTCGCTAACCCTGTAAAGTTGGCCTCATACTTTGTGACATTCTCATCCTCTTTTTGTCTCAGACTTAGAAATTGCCTTTCCATATCTGCTCGATGGTCACGAGGAAAGTATTTTTCTAAGAAAATCTTTTTGAACTCTCTCCTTTCCATACTTGATACTTCTTCATCGTCCTTTGTATTTCGAATCAATGACCACCATTGATCAGCATCTCCAGTGAGGCGGGAAACTACCATGATAACCATTTCCATTTCACTAATCCGCAAGGCAGGGAATATATTATCTAAGGAATTTATCCATTGCTCAGCTACTAAGGTATTTGTACCTCCATTAAATGTTGGTGGTTGTTGCCTCATGAAGCAGTCTAACATTGATCCTCCACGTTGCGGATTTGGGTGATCCATATGAGTAAGGTTATTATTCATAGCCTGAGTGAGTTGTCCCAGTATGGTGATATGCTGATCATCACCAGTTGTAATCCCAGCTCCATTATAATTATTTTGAGTAGGAGGGAAATCCCTACTTGGAGTGCGTGCATTGTTATAGTTTCCATTCCTTCCACTAGGCACCATTTCTAAATAATGGCATAATCTAGATCAGTTTGTGAATAAAAAAACATAATTCTGTATTTGTAAGACACTTAACATAAATTGAACTATAACCATAAAAGTGTTTACTTTTAGGAAGTATATACGCATAAAACCTTCATAATGGTTTGTAAAGAAAATGAGAATTATCCTAAGCATATCCCCCGGGAGTGTCGTAACCAAGAGTGCAGCATGACCTGTTGTCGTACACCAGTTCCCGTTTGAGCCTATCTCAAAGTGGTGTTTACGGGTTTTACCCCTTGGTACATCTGTGCCAGAGCCTCCTCTACCTGATCGTATCCAGAAAGGGATGTATTTCTTAGAAAACTCACAAAATCTCTATAATAATAAAATTCTACGAAGTTCTTCGAAACTAATCCTTAAAGTCTATCTTTGGGCTATGTGCTATAATAATAGTTTATCTAAGTCTAGCTTCCAAGGTTAGTACTAAACTTCCTCTGATACCAACTGTAATGCCCCAACCCCAGTTACCCAGAGTCGGTGAATTATTGCGTAACATTGGCATGATAACAAAGATCATGTCTCGAAAGACCGATTAGTTTAGTAGCCTTGAAACACTAGATACATTCATAAGTTTTTTATTACAAAATAAAGTAATTAAAAAACTACAATAAAATTTTGTCTTTATATCCCCTCATATTATCCATTCTGGTCATTCATAAAATACTTCTTCACATCCTGGAAAAATTAAAACATTGAATGGGGTGAGCTCAGATGCTCAGTAAGGGTAACAAAATAGCAGAAGCTTTCATAAATAAACATAAACATTTAAGGCAATGTATAACTAAACAAAAAATTTATAAACATGAACCTCATAATAATATGGAAAAATAAAATCAAATAATTCTATTTACTTATTCACATGGATATTCTACTAGTCGAATAATAACATGCAATATCAATAACCACATTCATAATGATGGAATGCATAATGCCAGACTATCATAACCACATAGCCAAGGCCTCGTGTAAGACTACAAATAGGATTTTTTCAAGGCCTCGTTCCAAGACACTAGTTTGTCTCATGAGACCTACCGATGCATCGAGGATCTATAGCGGGCTCCACCCATCACTTATTAATTCCAATGCATTCCTCATATGAACAGGTTTAAACATATCATAAACCATAACATAATTGTATCACATAGAACATGGATAAAGGACACATAACATTTCCACATTTTAATCACAAGATATCAACACAACACATTTATATAATTAAAAAACACTTTCAAAGCCATTTTCAATACCAAAATAAAAGAAAATTAAAACATTGTATTTATTTTTCATTTAAAAAATATTATATCTTGTAGAGGAAGCAGAAACACAAATAATGGCCATGGCGGCAGAGAAGTCATTATCGCCGCATACGTAAGAAAAAAAACATTCCCATTTGTCGTTTAGTAAAATGCTTCATATAAAAAATATTCCTTTTGAATAGACCTAAAATTCAAAGGGGTTTATACACCGTAGAAAAGAAATTTGTGTATAAAACAAAATATGCCTCAATGAATGGTGATTGAGATGAAGTCCCATAAAAAGATCATTTTCAAATAAAATAGATCTATTATGTGTATTCACTATAATTACACATAAAGAAATTACAAATACAAGATAGGACATAATAATATCATGACATAATTTGAATGCAGGAGATTAACCCAAAGAACAGAAATTGGGTTTAGAAGTTCCCTTACCTCATGTCCGACTTGACTCGATTGTTCTTTAATCTCCTGAATAATAAAATAGAGTAAATTAGTACTTTATTAAGAACCTTTTTCAATTTCATTATTCCTTTTATATCACTTATTCTCATGTTATGAACATTATGTAATTATTTATCTTAACAACGGTCGTTTTGTCGATCTTTGGTACATAAGTCAAAAAAAAACTTCTTATAATTACATGTTGTTCGTGTGGTAGAATATCCATTATCTCCAGAATTACATTCATGGTGTAGATATAATATATATCATATATATCCAGTAGATATATTCATTTATAATATTACATAACATTTATAGGTATGAAATGAAATGCACCGTTCATGGAGACGGTAAGTCGTACGTACGCATGGACGCTACTTTCATTTCTATTTAAGATTTAATGGAATGAAATCATAATTATATAAAGGTATAATATAATTCCAGTATAATATCATATATAATATCATTTACTCCATCCTTTATACATCCCACATATGGCATTAACGATTTTAATCACTTTTAGGGGGCGGTAGTCCGCACTTCCTAAAATGAAATTATCGCATTTATCCATAATAGAAATCATAATGGTATGCCATAAATGAGAAATACATAATCATAAGGAATACATAAAAATAATATATATCATATATAAATGTAGTGACATATCAATGGACACCATGAGAGGTGATAAAAGAAGATTGAACGATCATCGTTTCGTGAGGCAGAAATTCGCCAACCACAGGAACAGTATGTTATTTAACCATTAGACGATGGTGTGTGTAAGTGTAAATCAAATCCATCTCATAAAAACATTCTAGTACATTTATAATACTAATTTTGATACCAAATAAAGGAATAAAAAGAGTTTAAGGGGTTGTTGAAGGAAAATAAAACAAAATAATATAAGAGAAGACATTACCTTAAAATCGGCTAACTCTTTTTGATTTGAGCCAAAGGATTCCTTGGAAAGAATTCTGCCCAAAGTGAGGATTCTAGGAGTAAGAGAGGAAAGTTTAAAGATTATTTAGGTAGAGTTTGTCCGAGCCAAATGGATTGAACGTGTGAATAAGTTGGTAGTGGTGGGGGCCTTTTATAAGAGGAGAAGAGGGGCACTCTTGGAATGTAATGAAATGATACATTATTATGAACTGCATTTCGGATTTCAAAGGTCCCAAAATTATATATTTTGAGGATAAGGTGATAAGGGTTCTAAATATTCCCATACAATAGATTTTTGACACGTGTATGTCTTAGATTTTACATTATCTTTTCATTTTCTTTAAATCGTTAATTAATGAGGTAATCACTACATCATCATGGTGTCATAAAATGTTTACTTTATTTAATGTCTAAAAATTATTAAAAAATATCATGATGTAGAAAATATTTTTAGATTTCCAATTAATATTTATAGTTGAAAAATTACTTATTTAACCCCATGTAATAATTGATTTAGTAAAACAACACATGATTGTGACAATTATATTTTAACTTTAAATAAAATGTTTTTAATGTCATTTTCTTACCCAAGTGGCTCCATGGGGTCCCCAAGTTGACCCATGGATTTTCATGGTCGGCCTTGACTCATCCAATAACGGTAGGTCAATTTTAAGGTAATTTTAATATTTTTATAATATCATTATTATCTTAAATTTCACCAATTACCTTTAATCACGATTAATTAAACTTAAAAGTTACTATTCACCAGAAAATTATTTTAATCCCATTGAACCAAAATTTACATCCTAATGACAACCATGTATGTTGGATTTTATACAATAAAATCATAGAAGTGGTAATGTTTCATTTAAATGAAAAATTAGTTTTTTTAACTACCACATAGTGGTTTCACTATTCATCAAAAATTTATGTTTTTCAGAACAATGCCAAAATTTCACCCTAGGATATAATTGATATTCCAAATACAAAAATGATGTATATTTTCAAAAATTCCAATAATATAAGTTTCATTACTTAATTTTATAATTAATTCCCACTGTCACAACAAATATCATGTTTTTATGAAATAATATATATCAAAAGATTGACAATTGTTTATGTCTAATTTCAAAGTTAAATTAATTATAATGAACACCGTTGGATATAATTGTAATAATATATTCTAATTATAATTTAAAACCAATAAATAGTATAATTTATCACTAAAAACGTTTTTGATTAAAAAATATTTTTTTAAGTATTTTTCACTATTCATAAAAAATCGGAGGTTCTTCGAAAAATACAAAAAATTCAACATAGGATAATTTCGATATTCCAAATGAAAAAATGAAGCCCATTTTGATATATAAAATATATATAATTTCAAAAAGTGGGTATTATTATTCCAAATTGATATTTTGATTGGTTGTGGAGTGTTAGAATCTCGAACTTACGTACAATACAAGCTATTGCATTATTGTAAGAGAAGCGTATCGTGGAAGCTCAGGGTGTTACAATATAGCTTTTAATGAATTATACTGCATGGAGATAATTTTTTCCCAATTACTATAGGTTATCAATGTTCTACATGGTTATTTTGAAAATGTAATAAATTTTGGTTTACTAAAAGATTTTAATTTTGACCAACATGAAAAATCATGATTATCATGTAATGATACAACAACATATATTAGCATATTTTGAGGAATATATCAAAAAAATGCTATATTAACCATTTAGAAGGATTTTTATTTTTTTTCAATACCATTTTTAAAAATTAAATTGATCTAAATTTGATATAAAAAAATATAATTAAATCATGTTTTTTTTATTTTTTCAACAATAATTGTAATTTTTATAATTTTCCATGATATCATGTTGAATTTAATTGTAATAATGCATTCTTCCAAACACTAGATCTAGTGGTTGTTTTATTAAATTGAAACATGTATCATAATACAGTTGATCCAATAGTAATGTTTTCTTTGGGAACATGATTCATAAATGATTTTTAAATTACATTGAAAAAATAACATCATAAATAAACATGAAAAACATTAATATTATAGAATATATCCATTTTATCATATATATTACTCAGCATTATATACTATGGAGATGTGAAACAATAAAATTTTTAATCAGATATGCTAAATAAGATTCTTTTGTAAAATGGATGAAAATAAAAATAATGAATTAATAAAAAATATAGTAATAAAATTTTATTTATAATTATAGAGTAAAAAATTCGATGGCCAAAATAAAAATGTATAAGATATAATATAATATCAAATGAACACATAGTGAACATAGTTTAAAAAATTTCATGGATATGTAGATTGACGTATTTAATTAATTTAAAACAAAGATAATAAATAAATCTATATCCAATTAAAAAACGAATAAATATCAGGATAATAATAACTAAGTAGATATTAAAGGGAATTTCTTGAAAAAAAATTTCATGAATAAAGGAAATGAGTTTTTCCATAATAATGAATCTACGTGTGTAATTAAATAAATAGAAAACATAATAATGAAAATATACAAGGATAATAATAAAACAGAATATAATTTATATTATTGATGAAATATTACAGAATGAATTAATAAAATCTATTATTACCCAATAATGAAGCTAAGAACATACATAAATCTATGTCCAACATAACAATGAATACATGCCAAGATAATAATAAATGATCTTACAGTGTTTAGAATTACTAAAAAATTAGTTAATGTATAAATAAACCTAGTGATGTTGTAATAATGAAACCTAGAGAATAACTAAAACCCTGTCCACTATAACAATCAAAAGCAATATTAATATCAATAATTTCCTACATATTTTATCAATTACATAATGTTGGAAATCGTAAATATACATTCAATTCCTCATTATAGGATATCATGATGACAATGTGAAGTCCATGTGCTAAGAAATTTTTTATAAAAAATAATGATGCTACCATCACCATTATTTAAATTCCTCATGTGACCTACCAATTCAATCAGAGGATGTATTATTTCATGACACAAGCATTACATTAAATTCCAATTCAATAAATCACAAAATAAATATTTTCATTAACTAATATTTTATTTTAAAGAACAACATATCTGAATTGATAAATTGAGTTTATCTTACATTAATATTTCATATAAACAAGGGCTTGGACAGAGGGATACTACTTTTCACCAACCAATGTACCGATAAATATTTTTCTCTAAATCCCTTAAGTAATATCTAGGGACTTCAAAATGTATAAATAATCATTATTAACATGTGAAGGATAAGTTGTTGTAGTCTTTAGGTATTCAAAGGGAATAATGTTTCAAGGTGTCTAGTTAGTTGGATAAATTCCTTTTCAATTGTAGAAGACTATTTTGATGATATTTATATTCTTGATTATGGTTTAAAAAAATATATTATCTTAAAATATCCAATAAGAGTGTCAAAATTGGTGTGTAGTATTGGCCTAATCACAATGCACACGAATTACCACTGAGAAATAATCGACCAATTATATTTAGGGTTATTTCCCATAGATAATTTTTTTCTAATTAAAGGATCCACTTTTAGTATAAAGAGAGATATTTCATTTCATATGATATCCATACACACATTACATTCCTATATTTTGGATTGGTTTATGTATATAAGAATGTATAATCAGTATAATGGATTATAAAGGTTGAATAGTTTTTGGTTATAGTGGAATCTCATTGATAAAATATAAATGAAATTATTACAATTTTGATTAATAACATTTTATATTTAAATGAAATTGAATTGTTATGGACCATAAAAGTAATAGTAATAGAGCATAAAGGAAACCTTATTTCATAATTTTAAGAGATTAGAAAATGGAAATAATGATAAAAAATAATTAAACTATCATTATAGAAATATTAAATGCTTGATGATACCCTATAATAAACATCATAAATGTTTTGTAAAAATATACATAATATATAATATAAAAAATGAATTTATACAAAAAATGAACGATGAAGATTGGGAATTCTTACATCACTATGGATTTTTAGCTTAGAGCCAAGCCATAAAACCAAAAAAAGTGACCAATATTGAAGTGGGATATGATTTATAGAATCCTTGATAAATAGTTAAGGATAAATATTATAGTATTTTTTTTAGAATAATGGGAAGAGGGGATGTGTATTTATTCTATAGGATAGATGCCTTTAAGGATTTATATAATGATTATTTTTCAATTACATTTAACCTCTTTTTGGTGGAAATAAATTAAATGAATTTGGATAATAAATAATGAAAAAAAATTATAGATGTGATTTACCCCAACCATTTATTTAAATTTTTTCCTGTTTAGTTATTTATGGATTTAACTTTTAATTTTTACTTTTGTTCATTTTTTTACACATACTATGGTTTCTCTATTTTTACTATGGTAAATTTTTTTCGAATAAAAATGAAACTAAACATAATAACTAATATGGAACTTTTAATTACAACTATTCCAACCCTTTTAATATATTAAATTTATAAATGTGGTTAAAAATATTCTAATGTGTTACTTTTATAACATGTAATACCCATTTTCTAGATTGGATAAAACTATTGTTCAAAAATGATAAGAATGTATTTATAAAAGTAAATAAATATAAATTATTTTACATTTTTTGATATCATAAAGGGAATCCTATAAAATTAAAATTATTACATGAGTCTAAATGATGAAATCATATTACTATCATTATCATGAAGATGGAGAAGATCAGCATGAAGATCGTCAAGGTAGGTATTGTCTTCATTTACTATTTTGTTCGGAAGGCCATCAGCAACAGTATTAGCTTTATGATAGGTATTGGTGATAATGTAGTTTATGTTGAGAAGTGAGTGGTTGCAATCCATCCATCGAGAAGTGATCTTCCACACAAGGTTTGTTACATTTTTCCAAATTTCTTGCACCATTTTAGTAATATAAATTTCAATCAAGAGGTTGTTCCAACCATGATTCCAAGCGAAAGGAAAAGAAATTTCAAACCCATTATTTCAGCCTCTAGAGAAGAGGCAATGTTGCAGTTTCCAAGAAAGCATCCAAGGATCTGACCATGGTGATTCATGAAGATAGCGACAAAACCTTCAGGAAATGGATTTCCTTTTGACGAACCATCAACATGGACATGGATCCAACCAGGAAAGAGAGCATGCCAATATACATCAAAGGTATGATGTGGATGACAAAAATTTCCATCAGTTCGAATACGTCGCAAAATCATAAAGTCATGAACAATGTTGTTGTAGAGACCCATTTGCATCAATGCAACTTCGCGTATGGCAATAAGAATCTGCGTCCAACCTGAATTATGATTGAGTGAGGATTTTAAAAAAATATAGATAAATTATTTTTGTCTAAATAAATTACATTAAGAAAAATATATATTTTTAAATTTTATATAATGGTCATATAATTATTACATTATAAATGATACAATGTTAACAAAAATGTTGTTTTCACTTTTCACACAGAAAATAATAATAAAAATAAATTTATAAAAAATCAACTAATGTTAATTTTGATCAGTTGTGTAAAAAATTTAATTTTATTTTATAAACACAATTTTTTAAATAGGATAACTAGAAATGTTAAAAAAAATTCTCATTAATTGAATTTTTCTATGTTATATATATTTTTGACCATTATAATTATTATAAAAACTACCTTGAACATTGTCAAAAAATAATATCATTTACAAAGTGTTTTAAAATTTTTTAAAGAAAATTAATTCTATTTTATACTTATTAATTTATCATAAACCAACATTATACCATAACACAGTTATATTCATAGAAAATAATACAATTTTTTATTTAACAGAAAATAATTATGATTTTCAAATTATTTCATCTACATAAAAAGTAATAATAATAACAACTTTTATTATTAAATAATTTTCAAAATAAATATAGAAAATATTGGATGATATTCATGAATAAAAATGACCATCCTTTTCTATAAGTACTCCATAATTATAACTTCTCCATTCACTTCATCTCTTACAATGGTTCATTGATAATGCTAATAATTTTCATAATCATTATCCTTATTTTTAAAATCATTATGTATTGATAGATATATAAAGGTGATTAAATTTCTTGGTAGTTTCTCTTTGTGCATTTATTATTCATCAATGATTGTATCCCATTACTATCTATGTGTTTTCCCATTGTAATTGTTGGCATTTTATTTCCTATGATCTCTTAGTAAATATAATAAATATGAAATTATAGATTTTTTTAAATATGAAACATGTAACATAAAAGTTAAAAATAAAAATTATAAATTTATAGAACATAAACAAAGAGTAAGATAAAGATCACATAAAAATTAAATGATTTATAATTTAAATATAAATTTCACAATAATTCATTATTTATATTTATGCACTCATAATATTTTAAATGAATTTCTCTCAAATAGATTTATGTTATAGTATTACAATAATGAAGGAATTTATGCTTCATTATTAACCATTGAATTGCAAGGACATAATTACACTGATTATGTGAATATAAAACACTAATGAAAGGGAATGAAGTAGTTAAATAATAAAATATATTTGAAAAATTCATGAATATATTAAAATATATATATAAGCGGTGGAAGGTGAAAGTAGGTAAGCAATTTGGTTGATGAATATTAATGAACCTTTATCTTTGTTCATCTATGGGTTTGATCCCCATGGTTATTCCATATGTGACAGGTCATAACATGACATATGAGACCCTATTTTTTTTAAAATAATTTTAATAAATAAATTTCTATTTTCCATGAAATACATATAAATGAAAAAATTATATGATAAATAATTTGATAAATCAATTTTTTATGAATGAATGTTATTTAAAAATATATTTTTTTTGAAAAAAAAATTTGGAAGTATACGTTGCTACATTCTACACCATAAAAAATTGAGTCTTCAAAATTGTATCCATTGGAAAAAAAATTAATAAACACAAATTTTCTATTAGTTTTTAACATTAGGAATGAAACATTATAAATAACATGGATATATTAATATTAGGTGGTTTTACAATTTATACAAGATATTTTATCATAATATATATACCTATGGATTTATGACAAAATATTTTGAATAATAATTCCTAATGAAAGAAAATATCTTCATTCATACCAACATCAGTCTCATTAACATACTCAAAAGAGAAATCCCCTCACTAATTTCAGGTGTTGACAAAATTGGTTAATACCTTAGATTCCATTTATATAAAATGGTATATAATTAAATAGTTCAAAGATAAATGTATGCTTTTCATTACATATTATCTAGAAATATTTATAGAATCATTTATGGCTTCCAATCATTGATAATTTTTTCATACATTGTTATTCTAAATGTAGTTCATATAGAATCTACAAAACTATCCTCTAATACCAATTTGAATAAACCCAACTATAGCTCACTGTGTCCCATTATTATTTTATATTAGAACAAAGATCATTATATAGTGGATCTAAAAGTTTATTATCCTCATGAAAGTACATAAATAAATGATTTTAAAAAGACATTAAACCATTTTTTTTATAAAAAACTGAAATAAAATATTATTTTATTCATGATCATTTATAGAAGAGTAGTAATCATCATATTTTTAAAGGTAAAATGGAAATAATATATACAGTGATCATAGACCCATAGTAATTGGATATCATATTATATAAGATGTTATAAATACATCATTAATAAATAAAGGGAGTTATACAATATCAAGTAGAATTGAGACATTAATAAATCATTAGAAAACATTACAATAAATAGATTCATTAAAAAAAGTAATTAAACAATCAATGAATTTGTTTATAAAGCATTACTGAATGAATAAATAAATAGGTTTGTGAATTAAAAATGACGTTGAGAGCATGGATAAATATATGTAAAGAATAAAAGTGAATAAATGAATGGATATAAATAAATAAACCTTTATTTAAGGTAATTTTATAACAATGTTGAATAAATAAGTAAACAATTTTATCATATAATTATTAAATGCAGTGAATTAAAATAACAATATTTAACATTACAATGAATAAATTATTAATTGGTAAAAAAAGATTTGATAGTACATGGATTGAAAAATTCATATGACATGAACAGATAGAACAATTTATTCTGTAATAATTAAACTGAGAGAGTCAATAAATGCAAAAAAAGTAATATTTTTTAAATTCTTGGATAAAAATGACTACTAATATAGTATATGGGATTTATAATATATTATGGAATGAATAAATAATGTAATTTAATCCAAAATAATAATAATGTGAGAATTTTTAAACCAATATCCAATATAAAAATTAATAAACTCATGAATAATGATTATAGATAATATAATGTATGGATTTCATAATGTATTACTTCTTAAAAGTATTGTTAAAGGCTTACGAAAAGCTATCTTAAAGATAAGATAGAGGCGTTATGCTATGGAATAATAAATAAAATGTAAGGATGACCTCACTACAAAATTAATGATGTGTTATGAGATCAATGAGTTCACAATGGCCCTATATATATTTGGACCTAACCCATCACATATATTTAATAATAAATTCATCTCATAGTAAATAAGTTTGAGGAATAATTTTTTTAAAGAACCACACATCCTAAATTCTAAATAGATTATGTCTTACCTAAACATTTTATATAGTGTAAGGGATTATTTGACATGTCAATAATTTTCCTTAATAAAAGAATATATAACAATATCTACCTGAAATTATAGAAGGGATATTAAGAGATTTCATGATGTATTAGAAAAAACTCTTTATAATTGAAAGATAAGATATTTTTTCATTGGATATTCAAAAATAAAGTAGTTTCAACGATGGAGCTGTTAGATAATATGCCCTTGAGAAAACTATGAATATACCATAATTTGATGTGTCAATCATTTACAGAAGTCATTGCAGGTCATGATAATCTATTTTATTTTAATGATGACTCGAAGGCTCTGATAAATGTTGAAACGAAGAGATACAGACACAACGGTCCTTTGGTGTTCTCCTTTTCAACGGAAGATGTACAATGTTTCACCTTTGAAATATGTTTTGTTATTTTGGGTATGTTTATCAAACATATACCCTATATCCACTACATATGATTGAATTATGAAGTTATTAGTTTTGTTTTTTTTCATGATAAAATAGTTAATTCAATTCATTTTATTTTCCATTTCACATTTAAAAATGACTATTATCGGCATTGAAAAAGAAGTTTGTGTTGATCAATGGATTTTTAAGGATGTTCTTTATGTGTTCTCAAGATTTCAACACTAACTTTGACAATCCAATTTCACCCATATGGATAGGTTTTCCTGGGATTCTGCTGCACCTATTTAAGAATTAATCATTTTTTTATTTTTATCGTATTTAGACTACCATTGAGACATGACAATACTACCAAAAATATTTTTCACCCTTCCATATCTAGAATCCATTAGGAAAAAAACATATATCGTCCTCTTCTACCATATATATAGATACAATATAGTGACATTGGTTTTTGTAGGTGGTTGTGTTAGAAAATTTAATAACCTATTTTAGTATATTCTTTAAAATGATTAACCAGAAAACATATTCTGAAAATATATTCTATGCTACAAAACCCCTTACACTGAATAATTATATTTGGGTTTAAAATGTTGTGAATAATAAAATTCTTTCTCTACCGTATGTAAATCCTGATGATAGGAATTCTAACCAAAATATGGATGGAACTTCAAATTATATGTATCCATTCGTGCATTCCAAATCATATAAATTTCCAGTTTGGGTTATTGGAGGAGCTCAGAGGATGCTCAAAGGGATTCTGGTGATGTTTGGTTTGTAAAGGATAGAATTAGGGAGATTGAACATTGTGTAATATGATTACATTATGTGAAAGTTATATTCAAATATTTTCTTGTATTTTTCATGAAATAGATACATTTTACATGGTATAATGAAGATTTTAACAGTGAGTAATATTTTAGGGTTGAAAATAGTATAATAAAATAAATAAGAGATGTGATTTTCAGCAAAACCGACCCTCAGATTTTCCCCGATGTGAAAGTTGGTTTGAAGTCTGTAATACCCTGATCATGTGTAGTTGTAAAAATTTTATAATGCTAAACATTTATTCATTCGGTAAATCATTCTATTTCTCCCATTTTCGAAAAACCATTACACAACTAATGTTTTCTTCAAGCCATTATTCATTCCTATTTTATTATTTAATACCGATGGATATTTTTTAGTGATCTGTAGTTGATCTATGGAAATTTCTCTCAGTTCAATAGTCTGTTTCCTTCTATTATTATTTTGGGGATCCACAATGGTAGTGTTTTATCGGTATAGGGTATGCATAAGTTTTAGTTTTGATGGATCCTTAGTGCCGTATAGTTCGATAAATATTTTTTGCAGTCCAGTTGAGGTTCATAAGAATTATTCTACACTCATCAGTGCATAGAAATTGGAATGTTTCCTTAGAGTAGTATTTACATAATTTATCTATTATTAAGAATCATAAAGGAAGGTTTTCTTTTGTTTATGGTGGGATTTTCGTGGTACTAGATTAAATAAATATAATTAATTGGTTAACCAAATTGAAATGGTAAATTGGGATTGATCATCTTGTTTTTTCAGCTTGAAAATCGTTTTTGATATTTGGATTATATGGGATAAATGGCCCACCGAAAAATATTCTACATAGTCTATTTTTTTGGAAAGAGATATATCATTTGTAGTTGTTTCGTTTTTTGATATTTTTTGGGTTTCACCCTAAAAAAATTGGCTAACCATGTATACTTTGATAATGAATTGGTTGCCCCAGTATTTGGCATGTGTGATAAATCCCCAAACAAATGTAGTGGAATGTGATATATTTTATTGTAAACCTATAATTATTTTTGTTATGTGATGTATTGTATTTTTTGTTTTTATATGTGGGGGATTTGTATGGAATTATGTTGAGTATTAGGGTAGATTTTGGAATGATATGATTATGCAGAAAGTATGTGTAACTAGTTGTGATACATTATGATACAAGAAGTGGTTGTGAGTTTGGTTTTTATTGTGTGGGTATGGTAGTATGGGAATGATGATTATGATGAAGGAATGTAGTGATTGGTAAGTGAAATATTCCATGAGTTTATCCATGAGAAACATTTATAAATTAACACACCATATCAAGAGGTTGTGGTAATATATGTCATTAATGTGAATCCATAGTAATTTATCAGGGCTCTTCATCTTTTGAAATGATATTGAATGTGTTTCTTATTGTGTTTTTTATCATTAGGTGCTCGAATAGTTATGTAATAAATAATTAATTTTTTAATTACTCTTAAAATTTAATTTTTTGGATTGGATAAGGATGTATAAATTAGAAACTAAAATTGGTTGGGAATGTGTAATGTGTTTTTTAATTTTTTTTTTGTTTTTCTGCAGTTATTCATCTAGAGGTGGTAAAAAAAGGGAGATTGTTGTGAGCTGTTTTTTATAAACTTGAACTGTGGGAAGGGGTATTTGATACTATAAATATATTTAAAAATTTATATTATTTTTAAATCCACCCTACACGTGTTAATAACAATGTTCCTAACACCCGAATCATCACAAGGGGTGTTTTTTTCCAAAATCTTGGGTGGAGTATTGATGGATGGGTTCCTACACAATTCTACACTATCTTTTTGGTTAGGTGGGTATGGCATAAACTAAAATGTTTGGGGGTCTATTAGTTCATTAGATGGTGGTTTTGGGCATCGATGTCTTCGGGTGAGATGTGATATCCCATGAGTTTGTAGGTGATATGGTTTTTCCCCTGGTGTCTTCAGGATGAGATGTGATGTGCTTTCCCAGGTGTATTAATGATGACATCTGATATGATTTGTTGTGTAGCCTAGGTGTGTGTGGGAAAGATGAGTAGTTTTTCCTAGGAGTGTGCGATTGTGATGTGTTGTTAGGCCCTGGTGTGTATGGAATGGATGTTCGTTGATGTCTAGGTGTGTGTAGGAGGGGGGTTTTGTGAGTCCAAGGTGTGTTTTTTCATGATATGATGTGGTATAAAGAAGGTATGGGTGTCCTAGTACATATGTTGTTGGGAGAGAGCAACATACTAGTGGGAACGTGGTGTGAGGTACCCAATAATCGATTTCCATTACTCTATAACATATTAAATGTCTTTTGTTACTTGGTGAGTGTTTCTTGGTGTTGTTGGGATGGTTAGTATACATATTTATTATGACATACCTAGCTCATGATTCCGGACATATTTTATAATAATTATGTGTAATTTTAATTATATACAGAAACTGAATAATACATAGTTATCTATAAAAATGATAATCTTTTACTAGTCTATGTTATAGAGAAATTAGAGTACTCATTAAATTTATCAAATTTTGAAAAAGAAACAAAATAATAATACAATTATATGCATGCTAACTCAAAAATTAATAACACATGAATTCTATCTTCTAAGATACCTATGAAAAATCATTTTAAAATAAAGGGAAAGCATTCAATTTCCCAGAAAGGGGTTTTCAAATAATTGAAATACATTTTTGATAATATTTAATGGAAAAAAAATGGAGATATTCTTTCTAAATTAATTAGATAATTGAATAAAAATACTTTTTGAAATTCCCATTGAAAAAATAATAGAAATTACCTATGTATAAAATAATATATCACTTTTTAAAATACTTACGTACCTAAATTTTGTTAAATATAATCATGTTATTTTTTGGAAAACATAGAACATGATTTAGAAAACAAATACATTATTGAAATATGAAACATTTTATGCTATCTTGGGCCCACCCACTTTTTTATGGATTGGGTCACTCCCCAATAACCATCCTTATTTACAAGGTTCATGTTCTGGATTTTCGTAAAACCTTCTAATCCTGCTTTATTTATATTTATTCTCACTTGAGTTTTTTTAAAACAACCATGTTTTAAATATACATAGCCCTTTATATATATATATGAATATTTCTTTAAAATACCTAGATTGTTTTGATATCACCAAATCTCATGTCATTTAACTTTACAAGAATTGTTACCAATATCAAAAATCAATGTACTCCAAATATCGTTCATTAACTCATGTAATACATTATATAAAAATTTTATAATTTAAAAATTTATCTCATGTAAATATATTGATCACAAATTATCTTAATTGATTTTATGAATATGTTAATGACATGAAAATATAAACTCTTCTCATATAAATAGTAAATTATCCTTTATATAGTATTTTTAAGCACAAATTATTTTTTCATCACACATAAAACTATCAAGATAACACTTTAAGAATAGAAATTATTCATTACTCTTATGTGTATATACAAGTATGACAAAAATTATACATATAATATAATATATGTTTAAGTTGGATCCATCAAGTTTTAAGCAAGAATTATATCGTTTTACAAGCCTATAAATTTGTAAACACCTCTATAATTTAAAAATAATAAACACATAATTTAGAAATTTGTTCATATAAAATTTAGAGAATGAAAAACATGAAGATATATATATATATATATAGTTACATATGTATATATTTTTAGTCATGAAACTAGAAGATTAAAACATTAAATGATCTTGAATATTGAAAAAATCACATATGTTAACTTATTTGATTACCATATCATACGATATATATATATATATTAATCATCCCATAAAAATAATTATCTGATTTAGAAGTATCATGTTTTAAGTATAACATTCACTTATATACATAAATTTACATACACACTTGTATAAAAATTTTATATTCAATAAAATATTAACTCCAAAATTATAAGACTTGTTTGAAATTAAATAAATTTCCCTTACAAAAAACCAGAGAATTAAATTTAAAATTTATAAAATAAATAAATTAACACTCTCTTACCAATAATTTAGAAAACATGATTGAAAGTAAATAAATTCACATACAACTAAATTCTTAAAAATAGAAAATATATTAAATTAAAATTGAATTATACATTACATGTTATTTAAAGATGATATTTTCTTCTATATAGCAGAATACTCAATCTATCTCCATACTTATACATAAAAATTAACAAAAATGAAGAAAAAATATGGAGGCAGCGCATCCTATTACATCTAGTAGAGACAACTTTTATAGAAAGTGTCTCACTATATATCATTATATAATTTAATGAGATGGTACCATCGTTATGTATATTTTTAAAATTAGGGAGATAACAAGTATTTAATCATAGTCGACTTTTATTGCCAATAAAATATGAAACCACAATATAAAATCTATCATGTTTCATAAGAGGTACAAACCAGATCAATCTAAATCTCTTATTTGACAAAAATGAAAAGTGATCATATATATATTATTTTTAATTGATGATTACAATTTGGAAAAGAAGAATATATGGAGAGAATTTTCATCGATTTTTATTAATGTGTTAAATATGATAGTAAATATATGAAAAATTAATTTTTTTGGTGATAGATTAATTGATGAAGACAACATGAATCAGTAAAAAATCAACAAAAATAATTAAAGAATAATAATCTATCATATTTTAAATAATGATGTTGAAAGAAAAAAATTCAAAATATATGATAATACTAAAATGGACGTTAAAATACTAAAACACTGATAAGAGACATAAAACATTGACCGAACACAGTAGTTGAAGAAATTAAAAAATTAACTTATTTTTAATAGGTTCCGACAATTAAAAACATAATCATAACATAAAAATTTACATATGGATCCCAAATGTTGATGATCTCATCAATTCTGAAATCAGAACCCTACTATGCCTAAAAATCCCAACGTGCATAAATATGGACTTGTAGGATCATGTTGGTTATCGGAACTCACTCCATCTATAACACACACCCAGAACCCATTCGAGAACATGAATATAGATCCAGAACTAGACTCTTTGTTCAGGTTCTACCTTGCATCTGAAGACGAACCAGTATAATATCTCCCTCACGACCTTTCATAGATTTACCTCCTATTGAAGAATAACCATCGATATGTGTTGGCCTCGACTCCCAGTCACCCTACCTCTCCCCTTTGCAAATGGACGGAGTCTCCCGAGACCTCATATTCCAAAACCCTCAAAACCTGATTTTCATTATTCAAATCCATTAATATTTCTATTTTTTAATTATTAATATTATTCATTTTAGTTTTATTTATTTCATTTTCATATACATATATTATCTCTTTTAGTTTTTTAATATTTTATATATATATATAAATATACATATATATAAAAATAATAATAATACGTTTTAAAATAATAATAACAATAATAATACATTTTCTTAATATCATAATTATAATTTCATTATTGAAATTTTTATAATTTAATATTATAATATATATTTTAGTATTAAATGATTTTTCAAAAAAATCACTTTTAATAAATTTTAAAAAATTGACCTTTATAATTCAAAACAATATAGCTTTATAATAGTTATATTAATATATCATTCTTAATATCAACTTTACTAATTTTGTTAGGTCCACTAGGCAGAATACCCTGAGAGGGGGGGGGGGTGAATCAGGGTATGACTAATTAAAAATTAATGCCCGTTCTGATCTTGTTTCGCTGTTAAGAAAAACACTCTTCTCTCTCTTTCCTGCTACACAATATAAACAGAAAGTAAAGAAAGTACAGGACACATCAATTTTACTTGGTTCACTGCTAAAGGCTACGTCCAAGGAGCATACGCCGACAGGTTGCCGATTGTACCAAATTCCACTAATCTTCACTAGCTGTGGATTACAAGGTTCGGGCTAGATCACTTCTATGACCAGGCTCACTGCCTTTACAATGTTTAGGGTCAGCTCACTGCTTTCCCAAGGGTCACTCCATGTTTCTCTCTCTCTGGCTCACTGCCGGTGGAGAGGATCACCTTCTTCCTCTTCCTAAGCTCACTGCTCTGTGAAGGGAATTCAATCACAGTTTATAGACCTGTAGGTCTCTTCATTTCCATTAAGGAATGCATCTTTTTCTGTATGTAGATACTCTGTTGAATTTCAACTTTCACCCGTAGATGAATACCCCTTTGCCATTATCCACTGGGCAAACAACCATTGGAAAGACCTTTGCAATGCACCCTACAATGCGAGGCTCCCAATTTCGCGAAGCTCAAACAAGCCTTCGCGAAGCTCCTGCCTTTTCGCGAAGCTCACTCGTGAAGCACCCTCGCGAAACACGCTCGCGATGCTCAAGCCGTCGCAAAGAAACGACCCTCACGAAGCTAAGTAAGCCAACGCGGAGCTCGCAGGTTTCGCGGATCTACAATAGCCGCCGCGAAGCACCTCTTTCGCGAAGCACACTGGCTCCGCGAACCACCTTCGCAAATCGAGAGCAAAGTATTTTCTCTGAAAATTATCTCTACTTCGTTCGAAGGGGTCGGCCTCTATTTATAGGCGATTCCACCAACCCTCATCCCTTCCGCGCGATGTCAACGCCACGTCATCTCAAATCGCGAAGCTCCAATGTTTCTGTCGGAATTCTGTCCAAATCGCGAAGCTCCACGGCAATCTTCCGTTCGCGGAGCTTGACGTAGTCGCGATGAATCACCTTCAACTTACCTTCGCAGATCGCGCCTTCGCCGCGAAGCTCCCTCGCGAAGCCCAACATTCCTTTGCGCCTTCGCCGCAAAACTCTCTCGCAAAGCCCTTCCCCGCCGCGATGCGCTTCAGCATCTACCGTTCGCGAAGCTTGACGTAATCGAGAAGCATCACCGCCTCCATTCTTCTGGTCTTCGCGATTTCCAAACCATGCATCATATCTTCGCGAAATTCATGCCTTTGCCATATGAAATTAAGATCTTCATGGAAATCCTATTTTCGCGATGCTCACCAAACTCCAAATTTTGGACCCCAAAAATTTTGAAAACACTGGGAAACGACGCCACCTTGTACTGCTCTTTTGTACCGCCTCCAGATTGTCCTTTCCTTTGTCATAGTTCTTTGTCAACATGGAATGTCAACAACTTCTCGAGAACTCGAAAAATATCCATGAATAACCTTCTTTGTCAACAAACACAATCAACCCAAAAATACTGCAACGTTACCTTGAGGGATTTTTGCCCAACAATCTCCCCCTTTGGGTTTGTTGACAACTCTTCACAAATTTGATCAGAATTTTTTTCTTCACGTTGATACCTCACTGAGTCTTCATCCAGCCGCTACCACCATTCACCTCTTGCGATTCTGATAGCGTTCAAGGATTCACTTAACACATACACTAAGCTCACATGAGCAATGCTCAGCATGAGAAACAAGAGTAGTATGAAAGGTTAATCAATGAATCACTTCATTTCAGACCCCAATTGTCGATTACACACTCATACAAATTCTTAAATCGATACCAATTGTTGAACCACACTGATACCAATTGGTGAATTCTAAAGTTGATACCAATTGTTGATAGCTAGACACCGTCTCACACCATTCCAACACCACTGCTCTGCTTTTATCAGGATCCTCAGCTGTCGTGATTTCTATGCTTTGATCGATCACTTCTAGCATCGTCAGATTTAAAAATCTCTCCCTCTTTCTCATTGATCCCCCTTTCTGGCTGCTCCACCTGTCAGCTTCTCCCCGTATAAATTATGATTTATCAAATCTCCGCACTGTCTCCCCCTTGAACAACCACTATTTTCTCCCCCATTAACAAACACTTCAAACACTTTTCTCCCCCTTTGTCAACGAACCCAAAGGTCACTCCGTTGAAGTCTGTAACATGGTAGAGAACACATATCAGCACATTGGGGAAAAACACACCATACCTCGGGGAGAGGGGGGCCCATATCCACACTATTTAAAGTGTGGGGAATCGACTGATCTCCCAGAGCCAGTCGATGCCTCTCAAAAGTTTCCATGGGTAAGGCCTTTGTCAGAATGTCTGCAACCTGTATCTCTGTAGGCACATACTCCAACATCACGATCCCCTGCTCAACTTTCTCCTTGATAAAATGATACTTTATCTCAATGTGCATTGCCCTAGAGTGATGGACGAGATTTTTGCTGAGATTTATAGCACTTGAGTTATCGCACTGGATTCCGATCGGAGACTTCACTTCAACTCCCATATCTTCAAGCTGCTGCTTCATCCACAATAACTGTGTGCATGCTTGAGTGGCCGCAATATACTCAGCTTCTGCGGTGCTTAATGAAATGCAATCCTGCTTCTTGCTTAACCAAGCAATACATAGTCCGCCAAGATAAGATGCTCCACCTGACGTTGATTTTCTATCATCTGCTGAACCGGCCCAGTCTGCATCAGTATATCCCAATAACTCTGTCTAAGATTTGTCGTTGTATGTCAAGCCGAAGTCCACCGTGCCCATGATATACCGGAGTATTCTTTTCATTGCAATCATGTGACTTTCCTTGGTATTACTCTAATATCTCACTGCTTGGCATGTGGCGAAAACAATATCAGGACTTGTTGCAGTTAAGTACAATAGACTTCCAATGATTTGCCTGTATTCTGTGATATTAACTGCCTTTCCATCCTCATCTTTTGATAATTTCATCCGGGTAGCAACCAGAGTCTTCATTTCCTTGGAATTACCAATTCCAAACCTTCTTAGAACCTCCTTGGAATATTTGGATTGAGAAATGAAAGTTCCATTCCTTCCTTGTGTCACCTGTAGACCAAGGAAAAATGTTAGCTCTCCAATCATTGACATTTCAAACTCATTTTTCATGAATTCAGAAAACTGTCTGCACTGAGCTTCATCTGATCCTCCAAAAATTATGCCATCGACATACACTAGCACCATCATCCTTTGATTATTGTCATTACTGAAATAGAGGTTGTAGTCAACTCCTCTACACTGGAAACCAAGCTTCTTCAAGTACTGATCAAGCCTTGAGTACCATGCCCTTGGTGCTTGTTTCAGCCCATACAACGCCTTCTTCAGCCTACAAACTTAGTCCTCATCCTCATGAATGAGAAAACCATATGGCTTCTCAATATACACCTCTTCTTCCAGAACCCCATTCCAGAATGCGGATTTGACATCCATCTGGAACACTTTGAACTTTCTTTGCACCGCTATGGCCAAAAATAATCTGATTGTCTCCAGCCTTACAACCGGTGCAAATGTCCCATCAACATCTATTCCCTCTATCTGGGAGTATCCCTTGCACACTAGTCATGCTTTGTTCCGAATCACTGTGCCATCTTCATTCATCTTGTTGTGATAGACCCATTTAGTCCCAATGACATTCTTGTCTGCTGGCCTCGAAACAATCTCCCATGTCTGGTTCTTCTCAATCTGATGAAGCTCTTCGTTCATGGCCTGAACCCAGTTTTCATCTTCAGCTGCATCAGAAAAACATTTCGGCTCCACTTGAGACAAAAACGAGGCTTGCTGTGATGATTTCATTCTTCGAGTCTGAACGGGAGCTGTTTGATCACCAATGATATTCTACCTATCAATTTCAGCTCGACTCATTGGATTTCTCACAGACACCGACATGACACTTTCCTCTTCATCATCAGTATCTTCTTCTGAGTCAGCTTCTGCCACTTCTGCTCCCCCTGGGTTGCTTACCTCATCATCACTTTCCTCCAGGAACTGTTCACTGGATCGTTGAGTATTCTGCTCATTTTCAACTATAGTGACATCATTGCATTCAATGATTTTGCCCAGCCTTTTGGTGAAACATTGATACGCTTTTCTTTTCCCGGAATAGCCAAGGAATATCCCTTCATCTCCTCGTGCCTCAAACTTCCTATGATTTTCTTTATTGAGAATGAAACACTTACTTCTAAAGATTAGAAAGTACTTCAACGTTGGCTTCTTTCCGTACCACAGTTCATACGTAGTCTTCCCTTGCTTCGGACATAACAGGGACCGTTTTGAAACATAGACCGATGTCAAAACTGCTTCCTTCCAAAATTTCTCTGGCAGCTCCTTATCAATAAGCATTGTTCTGGCCATATTGTTGATGATCCGATTTATCCTTTCAACAACTCCATTCTGTTGGGGAGTTCTTACTGATGAAAATTGATGCCTTATCGCATGTTTCTCGAGATAGTTTTCAACCTGAATGTTTGTAAATTCCGTACCGTTATCAGTACGAAACATCAGAATTTTCTGCCCAAGCATCTTTTCTGATTCCCTCCTGTACTGCTTTATGCAACTGAACACCTCTGTCTTATGGGTTATGATGAATACCCAGGCCATTCTGCTATAGTCATCAATGAAAACAACTTAGTACCTTTGCCCATTTACAGCTCGTGGTGAGATAGGTCCACATACATCAGCATGCACCAATTCGAGCACTCTAGTTGATTTATGTTCCTTTGGCCTGTATGTATTTCTGATGATTTTCCCTTGTTGACAAGCACCACACGTATGAGTGCGATCACGTGATAGTTTGGGAAGGTCTCTAGCAGCATCACATTTAACGGGATCCTCCATAGATGGTTGGCATAGATGACCAAGTCGCTTATGCCACAGCTGGTTTTCTTCCTCTCTGGATAAAAGACAAGTATCTTCTTCCCCACCTACAAGATAGAGATTTCCCTTTGACCTTTTTCCCTGTAGAACATCTGCTCCATCTTTTCCTTTTACAACACACATATTCTAGGTAAATTGGATAGAGTGCCCAGAGTCACATAGTTGACCGACACTGAGTAGGTTATGACTGAGACCCTCTACTACCAAGACATCAGCACGTCTCATCTCTTTGCCCCCAAACTTGGCTTTCCCTGAGCCAACATCCTTCAGGCCTTCATCATTTCCATATTTGACAAATCCTTCTTTGTCATATTTGATGCCTGTAATAAGATCCTTATTACCCGTCATGTGGGATGTGCATCCACTATCAAGGATCCAAACACCAGATCGATCTGATGCTTTAAGGGCAATCTCCGCCACCACAGCCTTCTCATTTTTCTTCTTCTTGGTCCATACTTTTTCTTTCACACACGGAATGGATTGAGGCTTCTGTTCTTTCTTAGAGTATGATGGACCACCCTCATCTTGCAAAGCCACAAATCTATTCTGTGTTTTTAACTCACCTGTCGGTTTATTGACCTGCCTCTTGCGAGTGTTTTGATTCTGCTTTGGCACATTTCTCTGAATGGTCGAAGTATAGTACCTAGCCATGTTCCCAAATCCTCCGCACCAAAAACAGTGTCCTTCAAAATGTGTTCTGGAAAACCGTTCTCTGTTTGGCTGCCATCTCTTTTCATGTTCCCTTCTGAATCTCCTGGCTATGGAACACACATACTGTGAATGTCCCATTTTCCCACAGCAATAACACCTGATATAGGATGCATTCCCTCGTGATATTTCAGCACTTTGATTTCCCATTTGGGATCTCTGAATATTCTGATTCTGTTTTGTTCCCAAATCAACCTTCACTTTCGGGATCAGTGCTTGCGGTCTGACTGCAATTGTCGCAAATTTTTGTTCTTGACTAAGCCCAGAAACAACCTTAACATCTGAGCTCAATTGCTGCTTCTTCCCTACTGAACTGCTAGGATCCGCTTTTATCTTCTCTATCTTGTGAATGGCCTGCTTTTCGGATATCACATTGGGGGTCAAGAGTTTATCTTGATCCTTAAGTTTTTGTTGCAGACTGACCACTTCTTCTTCAATCTCTTTGATACATCTAACCTGCTCCTTTCCTGTGTTAGTCAGACAATCAATTTCCTTCTTTTGTTCCTCAATTTGAAGCTTATACTCGACAATGTTTTCTGAGCTCTCTGGTGTTGAGGATTTTAGTAATTCAATTTCTTCTAACAGCTCAGACTTTTTTTCATAATGTTGTTGCATATAGAGTTTGGTTTCACGAACCACTTTATTGGCTTTCTTCGTTTTGGCTCTCCAAACATCTATCTCCTCAAGAGCTGCTTCCAATTCGGCTTCCATATCAATTCTCCCTTCAATTTCTTCTTCTTCTTTAGCATCAGCTTCTTCTCCCTTTTGAGAACTACCAAGAATTGCCACCAAGGCATTTACCCCACGATCTCTGCAATTTTCTATTTCCTCAACTTCTTCATCCTCAGACTCATCTGAACATTCAAATTCTTGTGAAAGAAGATTATTTTTCTTGAAGAAATTTCTCTTGAATTGTATCTTCCCTTTCACAAAAGCTAAAGTCTTCTTTTTGGGAATTTCAACATCTTCATCATCATCATCATCTTGAAACTTCTTAGGGCATCTTGCCGCAAGATGACCAACCTTTCCACATCTAAAGCATGCTAGAGGAAGTTTACCTTTAAACTTTCCTCTTCCTCTTTGAAGATTTGAGGAGAGGAATGACATTACCTCATCTGTCTCTTCTTCTGCCTGAGAATCTTCAATGTTAAGCTACTTCATGGCCTTAAATTCCACTTCTTTGGACTTCCCCTTTTCCACAGCCTCATTATCGTTGTTCCTAATTTCATATGCAACCAAGGTACTGTGCAAGTTGTCCAGTGTTAGCACTTTTGGATCTTTATATTCTAGTACTGAAACTTTTGGATTGAACCGAGGTGTAAGTTTCCTCAAGATGCACTTTACGATCATTATGTCTTCAATGACTTCTCCAAGACCTCGCATATCTTCTACAATAGTGTTTACCCTGTCAAAGAATGCGTCAACAGACTCATTCGGGTTCAATTTTAGATCTTCATATTTGTTCCACAACACCTGCAGCTTTGCCTCTCTGACCTTTGTATCCCCCTCATATATATTCAAAAGCTTTTCCCACATGGAACGTGACGTTTTACATGACATAAACTTTGTATATATGGGATTGGAAAGGGCTCCCCCTAAGGAATTGATTGCTTTGGAATCAGCATCCACATCTCTATGCTCAGCTTCTGATAAGGCACCACTATTAATATCAGCTGTGATACCATGCATAGCTGCTGAAAACACATCCATTCCCAAGGATCGGAAATAGTGTTGCATCCGATTCTTCCATATCTGAAAATAATATCCGTCGGAGATCGGAATCCCTTTATGATTGGCTACCTCCATTTAGAGAAGAACAACTTTCAACCTGCGCTCTGATACCACTTGTTAAGTTCACTAGGCTGAATACCCTGAGAGGGGGGGTGAATCAGGGTATGACTAATTAAAAATTAATGCCCGTTCTGATCTTGTTTCGCTGTTAAGAAAAACACTCTTCTCTCTCTTTCCTGCTACACAATATAAACATAAAGTAAAGAAAGTGCAGGACACATCAATTTTACTTGGTTCACTGCTAAAGGCTACGTCCAAGGAGCATACGCCGATAGGTTGCCGGTTGTACCAAATTCCACTAATCTTCACTAGCTGTGGATTACAAGGTTCGGGCTAGATCACTTCTATGCCCAGTCTCACTGCCTTTACAATGTTTAGGGTCAGCTCACTGCTTTCCCAAGACTCACTCCATGTTTCTCTCTCTCTGGCTCACTGCCGGTGGAGAGGATCACCTTCTTCCTCTTCCTAAGCTCACTGCTCTGTGAAGGGAATATAATCACAGTTTATAGACCTGTAGGTCTCTTCATTTCCATTAAGGAATGAATCTTTCTCTGTATGTAGATGCTCTGTTGAAGTTCAACTTTCACCCATAGATGAATACCCGTTTGCCACTATCCACTGGGCAAACAACCATGGGAAAGACCTTCGCAATGCACCCTACAATGCGAGGCTCCCAATTTCGCGAAGCTCAAACAAGCCTTCGCGAAGCTCCTGCCTTTTCGCGAAGCTCACTCGCGAAGCACCCTCGCAAAACACGCTCGCGATGCTCAAGCCATCGCAAAGAAACGACCCTCACGAAGCTAAGTAAGCCAATGCGGAGCTCGCAGGTTTCGCGGATCTACAATAGCCGCCGTGAAGCACCTCTTTCGCCAAGCACACTGGCTCTGCAAACCACCTTCGCAAATCGAGAGCAAAGTATTTTCTCTGAAAATTATCTCTACTTCGTTCAAAGGGGTCAGCCTCTATTTATAGGCGATTCCACCGACCCTCATCCCTTCCGCGCGAAGTCAACGCCACGTCATCTCAAATCGCGAAGCTCCAAAGTTTCTGTCGGAATTCTGTCCAAATCGCGAAGCTCCACGGCAATCTTCCGTTCACAGAGCTTGACGTAGTTGCGATGAATCACCGTCAACTTACCTTCGCAGATCGCACCTTCGCCGCGAAGCTCCCTCGCGAAGCCCAACATTCCTTCGCGCCTTCGCCACGAAACTCTCTCGCAAAGCCATTCTCCGCCGCGATGCGCTTCAGCATCTGCCGTTCGCGAAGCTTGACGTAATCGCGAAGCATCACCGCCTCCATTCTTCTGGTCTTCGCGATTTCCAAACCATGCATCAGATCTTCGCAAAATTCATGCCTTTTCCATATGAAATTAAGATCTTCATGGAAATCCTATTTTCGAGATGATCACCGAACTCCAAATTTTGGACCCCAAAAATTTGGAAAACACTGGGAAACGACGCCACCTTGTACTCCTCTTTTGTACCGCCTCCAGATCGTCCTTTCCTTTTTCATAGTTCTTTGTCAACATGGAATGTCAACACATTCTCGAGAACTCGACAAATATCAATGAATAACCTGCTTTTTCAACAAACACAATCAACCCAAAAATACTACAACGTTACCTTGAGGGATTTTTTCCCAATAATATCCCCCTTTGGGTTTGTTGACAACTCTTCACAAATTTGCTCAGAATTATTTTGTTCACGTTGATACCTCACTGAGTCTTCTTCCAGCCGCTACCACCATTCGCCTCTTGCGATTCTGATAGCGTTCAAGGATTCACTTAACACATACACTAAGCCCACATGAGCAATTCTCGGCGTGAGAAACAAGAGTAGTATGAAAAGTTCATCAATGAATCACTTCATTTCAGACCCCAATTGTCGATTACACACTCATACCAATTCTTAAATCGATACCAATTGTTGAACCACACTGATACCAATTGGTGAATTCTTAAGTTGATACCAATTGTTGATAGCTGGACACCGTCTCACACCATTCCAACACCACTGCTCTGCTTTTATCACGATCCTCAGCTGTCGTGATTTCTATGCTTTGATCGAACACTTCTAGCATCGTCAGATTTAAAAATCTCTCCCCCTTTCTCATTGCTCCCCCTTTCTGGCTGCTCCACCTGTCAGCTTCTCCCCGTATAAATTATGATTTATCAAATCTCCGCACTGTCTCCCCCTTGAACAACCACTATTTTCTCCCCCATTAACAAACATTTCAAACACTTTTCTCCCCCTTTTTCAACGAACCCAAAGGTCACTCCGTTGAAGTCTGTAACATGGTAGAGAACACATATCAGCACATTGGGGAAAAATACACCATACCTCAGGGAGAGGGGGGGGCCCATATCCACACTATTTCAAGTGTGGGGAATCGACTGATCTCCCAGAGCCAGTCGATGCCTCTCAAAAGCTTCCTTGGGTAAGGCCTTTGTCAGAATGTCTGCAACCTGTATCTCTGTAGGCACATACTCCAACATCACGATCCCCTGCTCAACTTTCTCCTTGATAAAATGATACTTTATCTCAATGTGCTTTGTCCTAGAGTGATGGACGAGATTTTTGCTGAGATTTATAGCACTTGAGTTATCGCACTGGATTCCGATCGGAGACTTCACTTCAACTCCCATATCTTCAAGCTGCTGCTTCATCCAAAATAACTGTGTGCATGCATGAGTGGCCGCAATATGCTCAGCTTCTATGGTGCTTAATGAAATGCAATCCTGCTTCTTGCTTAACCAAGCAATACATAGTCCGCCAAGATAAAATGCACCACCTGACGTTGATTTTCTATCATCTGCTGAACCGGCCAAGTCTGCATCAATATATCCCAATAACTCTGTCTAAGATTTGTCGTTGTATGTCAAGCCGAAGTCTACCGTGCCCTTGATATACCAGAGTATTCTTTTCACTGAAATCATGTGACTTTACTTGGTATTATTCTAATATCTCGCTGCTTGGCATGTGGCGAAAAAAATATAAGGCCTTGTTGCGGTTAAGTACAATAGACTTCCAATGATTTGCCTGTATTCTGTGATATTAACTGCCTTTCCATCCTCATCTTTTGATAATTTCATCCAGCTAGCAACCGGAGTCTTCATTTCTTTGGAATTATCCATTCCAAACCTTCTTAGAACCTCCTTGGCATATTTGGATTGAGAAATGAAAGTTCCATTCCTTCCTTGTGTCACCTGTAGACCAAGGAAAAACGTTAGTTCTCTAATCATTGACATTTCAAACTCATTTTTCATGAATTCAGAAAACTGTCTGCACTGAGCTTCATCTGATCCGCCAAAAATTATGTCATCGACATACACTAGCACCATCATCCTTTGATTACTGTCATTGCTGAAATAGAGGTTGTAGTCAACTCCTCCATGCTGGAAACCAAGCTTCTTCAAGTACTGATCAAGCCTTGAGTACCATGCCCTTGGTGCTTGTTTCAGCCCATACAACGACTTCTTCAGCCTACAAACTTAGTCCTCATCCTCATGAATGAGAAAACCATATGGCTGCTCAATATACACCTCTTCTTCTATAACCCCATTCAAGAATGCGGATTTGACATCCATCTGGAACACTTTGAACTTTCTTTGCACCGCTATGGCCAAAAATAATCTGATTGTCTCCAGCCTTGCAACCAGTGCAAATGTCCCATCAACATCTATTCCATCTATCTGGGAGTATCCCTTGCACACTAGTCGTGCTTTGTTCCGAATCAATGTGCCATCTTCATTCATCTTGTTGCGATAGACCCATTTAGTCCCAATGACATTCTTGTCTGCTGGACTCGAAACAATCTCCCATGTCTGGTTCTTCTCAATATGATCAAGCTCTTCGTTAATGGCCTGAAACCAGTTTTCATCTTCAGCTGCATTAGAAAAACATTTCGGCTCCACTTGAGACAAAAACGATGCTTGCTGTGATGATTTCATTCTTCGAGTCTGAACGGGAGCTGTTTGATCACCAATGATATTCTGCCTATCAATTTCATCTCGACTCATTGGCTTTCTCACAGACACCGACTTGACACTTTCCTCTTCATCATCAGTATCTTCTTCTGAGTCAGCTTCTGCCACTTCTGCTCCCCCTAGGTTGCTTACCACATCATCACTTTCCTCCAGGAACTGTTCACTGGATCATTGAGTATTCTGCTCATTTTCAACTATAGTGACATCATTGCATTCAATGATTTTGCCCAGCCTTTTGTTGAAACATTTATACGCTTTTCTATTCCCGGAATAGCCAAGGAATATCCCTTCATCTTCTCGTGCCTCAAACTTCCTATGATTTTCTTTATTGAGAATGAAACACTTACTTCCAAAGATTCGAAAGTACTTCAATGTTGGCTTCATTCCGTACCAGAGTTCATACAGAGTCTTCCCTTGCTTCGGACATAACAGGGACCTGTTTGAAACATAGACCGATGTCAAAACTGCTTCCTTCCAAAATTTCTCTAGCAGCTCCTTATCAATAAGCATTGTTCTGGCCATGTTGTTGATGATTCGATTTCTCCTTTCAACAACTCCATTCTGTTGGGGAGTTCTTACTGATGAAACTTGATGCCTTATCCCATGTTTCTCGAGATAGTTTTCAACCTGACTGTTTGTAAATTCCGTACCGTTATCAGTACGAAACATCAGAATTTTCTGCCCAAGCATCTTTTCTGATTCCCTCCTGTACTGCTTTATGCAACTGAACACCTCTGTCTTATGGGTTATGATGAATACCCAGGCCATTCTGCTATAGTCATCAATGAAAAGAACATAGTACCTTTTCCCATTTATAGCTTGTGGTGAGATAGGTCCACATACATCAGCATGCACCAATTCGAGCACTCTAGTTGATTTCTGTTCCTTTGGCCTGTATGTCTTTCTGATGATTTTCCCTTGTTGACAAGCATCACACGTATGAGTGCGATCACGTGATAGTTTGGGAAGGTCTCTAGCAGCATCACATTTAACGAGATCCTCCATAGATGGTTGGCATAGATGACCAAGTCGCTTATGCCACAGCTAGTTTTCTTCCTCTCTGGATAAAAGACAAGTATCTTCTTCCCCAACTACAAGATAGAGATTTCCCTTTGACCTTTTTCCCTGCAGAACATCTGCTCCATCTTTTCCTTTCACAACACACATCTTCTTAGTAAATTGGATAGAGTGCCCAGAGTCACATAGTTGACGGACACTGAGTAGGTTATGACTGAGACCCTCTACTACCAAGACATCAGCACGTCTCGTCTCTTTGCCCCCAAACTTGGCTTTCCCTGAGCCAATAACCTTCAGGCCTTCATCATTTCCAAATTTGACAACTCTTTCTTTGTCATATTTGATGCCTGTAACAAGATCCTTATTACCCGTCATGTGGGATGTGCAACCACTATCAAGGATCCAAACACCAGATCGATCTGATGCTTTAAGGGCAATCTCCGCCACCACAGCCTTCTCATTTTTCTTCTTCTTGGTCCATACTTTTTCTTTCACACTCGGCATGGATTGAGGCTTCTGTTCTTTCTTAGAGTATGATGGACCACCCTCATCTTGCAAAGCCGCAAATCTATTCTGCGTTTTTAACTCACCTGTCGGTTTATTGACCTGCTGCTTGCGAGTGTTTTGATTCTGCTTTGGCACATTTCTTTGAATGGTCGAAGTACAGTACCTAGCCATGTGCCCAAATCCTCTGCACCAAAAACAGTGTCCTTCAAAATGTGTTCTGGAAAACCGTTCTCTGTTTGGCTGTCATCTCTTTTCATGTTCCCTTCTGTATCTCTTGGCTATGGAACACACATACTGTGAATGTCCCATTTTCCCACAGCAATAACACCTGATATAGGATGCATTCCCTCGTGATATTTCAGCACTTTGATTTCCCATTTGGGATCTCTGAATATTCTGATTCTGTTTTGTTCCCAAATCAACCTTCACTTTCGGGATGAGTGCTTGCGGTCCGACTGCAATTGTCGCAAATTTTTGTTCTTGACTAAGCCCAGAAATGACCTTAACATCTGAGCTCAATTGCTGCTTCTTCCCTACTGAACTGCTAGGATCCG
This sequence comes from Viscum album, assembly GCA_963277665.1. Classification (NCBI taxonomy): domain Eukaryota; kingdom Viridiplantae; phylum Streptophyta; class Magnoliopsida; order Santalales; family Viscaceae; genus Viscum; species Viscum album. Next base: position 259,077,293 of record OY728133.1, on the reverse strand, counting down.
CTTTCATCTTCTCTATCTTCTGAATGGCCTGCTTTTCGGATATCACATTGGGGGTCAAGAGTTTATCTTGATCCTTATGTTTTTGTCATAGACTGACCACTTCTTCTTCAATATCTTTGATACATCTAACATGCTCCTTTCCTGTGTTAGTCAGACAATCAATTTCCTTCTTTTGTTCCTCAATTTTAAGATTATACTCGACAATGTTTTCTGAGCTCTCTGGTGTTGAGGATTTTAGAAATTCAATTTCTTCTAACAACTCAGACTTTTTTTCATCATGTTGTTGCATATAGAGTTTGGAATCACGAACCAATTTATTGGCTTTCTTCGTTTTGGCTCTCCAAACATCTATCTCCTCAAGAGCTGCTTCCAATTCGGCTTCCATATCAATTCTCCCTTCAATTTCTTCTTCTTCTTTAGCATCAGCATCTTCTCCCTTTTGAGAACTACCAAGAATATCCACCAAGGCATTTACCCCACGATCTCTGCAATTTTCTATTTCCTCAACTTCTTCATCCTCAGACTCATCTGAACTTTCAAATTCTTGTGAAAGAAGATTATTTTTCTGGAAGAAATTTCTCTTGAATTGTTTCTTCCCTTTCACAAAAGTTGAAGTCTCTTTATTGGGAATTTCAACATCTTCATCATCATCATCATCTTGAAACTTCTTAGGGCATCTTGCCGCAAGATGACCAACCTTTCCACATCTAAATCATGCTAGAGGAAGTTTACCTTTAAACTTTCCTCTTCCTCTTTGAAGATTTGAGGAGAGGAATGACATTACCTCATCTGTCTCTACTTCTTCCTGAGAATCTTCAATGTTAAGCTTCTTCATGGCCTTAAATTCCACTTCTTTGGACTTCCCCTTTTCCAGAGCCTCATTATCATTGTTCTTAATTTCATATGCAACCAAGGTACTGTGCAAGTTTTCCAGTGTTAGCTCTTTTGGATCTTTATATTCTAGTATTGAAACTTTTGGATTGAACCGAGGTGGAAGTTTCCTCAAGATGCGCTTTACGATCTTTATGTCTTCAATGACTTCTCCAAGACCTCGCATATCTTCTACAACAGTGTTTACCCTGTCAAAGAATGCATCAACAGACTCATTCGGGTTCAATTTTAGATCTTCATATTTGTTCCACAACACCTGCAGCTTTGCCTCTCTGACCTTTATATCCCCTTCATATATATTCAAAAGCTTTTCCCACATGGAACGTGACGTTTTACATGACATAAACTTTGTATATATGGGATTGGAAAGGGCTCCCCCTAAGGAATTGATTGCTTTGGAATCAGCATCCAAATCTCTATGCTCAGCTTCTGATAAGGCACCACTATTAATATCAAATGTGATACCATGCATAGCTGCTGAAAACACATCCATTCCCAAGGATCGGAAATAGTGTTGCATCTGATTCTTCCATATCTGAAAATAATATCCGTCGAAGATCGGAATCCCTTTATGATTGGCTACCTCCATTTAGAGAAGAATAACTTTCAACCTGCGCTCTGATACCACTTGTTAGGTCCACTAGGCTGAATACCCTGAGAGGGGGGGTGAATCAGGGTATGACTAATTAAAAATTAATGCCCATTCTGATCTTGTTTCGCTGTTAAGCAAAACACTCTTCTCTCTCTTTCCTGCTACACAATATAAACAGAAAGTAAAGAAAGTACAGGAAACAGCAATTTTACTTGGTTCACTGCTAAAGGCTACGTCCAAGGAGCATACGCCGACAGGTTGCCGGTTGTACCAAATTCCACTAATCTTCACTAGTTGTGGATTACAATGTTCGGGCTAGATCACTTCTATGCCCAGGCTCACTGCCTTTACAATGTTTAGGGTCAGCTCACTGCTTTCCCAAGGGTCACTCCATGTTTCTCTCTCTCTGGCTCACTGCCGGTGGAGAGGATCACCTTCTTCCTCTTCCTAAGCTCACTGCTCTGTGAAGGGAATCCAATCACAGTTTATAGACCTGTAGGTCTCTTCATTTCCATTAAGGAATGCATCTTTTTCTGTATGTAGATGCTCTGTTGAATTTCAACTTTCACCCGTAGATGAATACCCCTTTTCCACTATCCACTGGGCAAACAACCATTGGAAAGACCTTCGAAATGCACCCTACAATGCGAGGCTCCCAATTTCTCGAAGCTCAAACAAGCCTTCATGAAGCTCCTTCCTTTTCGCGAAGCTCACTCGCGAAGCACCCTCACGAAACACGCTCGCGATGCTCAAGCCGTTGCAAAGAAACGACCCTCACGAAGCTAAGTAAGCCAACACGGAGCTCGCAGGTTTCGCGGATCTACAATAGCCGCCGCGAAGCACCTCTTTCGCGAAGCACACTGGCTCCGTGAACCACCTTCGCAAATCGAGAGCAAAGTATTTTCTCTGAAAATTATCTCTACTTCGTTCGAAGTGGTCGGCCTCTATTTATAGGCAATTCCACCGACCCTCATCCCTTCCGCGCGAAGTCAACGCCACGTCATCTCAAATCGCGAAGCTCTAAAGTTTCTGTCGGAATTCTGTCCAAATCGCGAAGCTCCATGGCAATCTTCCGTTCGCGGAGCTTGACGTAGTCGCGATGAATCACCATCAACTGACCTTCGCGGATCGCACCTTCACCGCGAAGCTCCCTCGCGAAGCCCAACATTCCTTTGCGCCTTCGCCGCGAAACTCTCTTGCAAAGCCCTTCTCCGCCGCGATGCGCTTCAGCATCTGCAATTCGCGAAGCTTGACGTAATCGTGAAGCATCACCGCCTCCATTCTTCTGGTCTTCGCGATTTCCAAACCATGCATCATATCTTCGCGAAATTCATGCCTTTGCCATATGAAATTACGATCTTCATGGAAATCCTATTTTCGTGATGCTCACCAAACTCCAAATTTTGGACCCCAAAAATTTGGAAAACACTGGGAAACCAAGCCACCTTGTACTACTCTTTTGTACCGCCTCCAGATCGTCCTTTCCTTTGTCATAGTTCTTTGTCAACATGGAATGTCAACAAATTCTTGAGAACTCGACAAATATCCATGAATAACTTGCTTTGTCAACAAACACAATCAACTCAAAAATACTGCAACGTTACCTTGAGGGATTTTTGCCCAACAATCTCCCCCTTTGGGTTTGTTGACAACTCTTCACAAATTTGCTCAGAATTATTTTCTTCACGTTGATACCTCAATGAGTCTTCTTCCAGCCGCTACCACCATTCACCTCTTGCGATTCTGATAGCGTTCAAGGATTCACTTAACACGTACACTAAGCCCACATGAGCAATGCTCGGCGTGAGAAACAAGAGTAGTATGAAAAGTTCATCAATGAATCACTTCATTTCAGACCCCAATTGTCGATTACACACTCATACCAATTCTTAAATCGATACCAATTGTTGAACCACACTGATACCAATTGGTGAATTCTTAAGTTGATACCAATTGTTGATAGCTGGACACCATCTCACACCATTCCAACACCACTGCTCTGCTTTTATCATGATCCTCAGCTGTCGTGATTTCTATGCTTTGATCGATCACTTCTAGCATCGTCAGATTTAAAAATCTCTCCCCCTTTCTCATTGCTCCCCCTTTCTGGCTGCTCCACCTGTCAGCTTCTCCCCGTATCAATTGTGATTTATCAAATCTCCGCACTGTCTCCCCCTTGAACAACCACTATTTTCTCCCCCATTAACAAACACTTCAAACACTTTTCTCCCCCTTTGTCAAAGAACCCAAAGGTCACTCCGTTGAAGTCTGTAACATGGTAGAGAACACATATCAGCACATTGGGGAAAAACACACCATACCTCGAGGAGAGGGGGGGGGGGGGTCCCATATCCACACTATTTCATGTGTGGGGAATCGACTAAACTCCCAGAGCCAGTCGATGCCTCTCAAAAGCTTCCTTGGGTAATGCCTTTGTCAGAATGTCTGCAACCTGTATCTCTGTAGGAACATACTCCAACATCACGATCCCCGGCTCAACTTTATCCTTGATAAAATGATACTTTATCTCAATGTGCTTTGTTCTAGACTGATGGATGGGATTTTTGTTGAGATTTATAGTACTTGAGTTATCGCACTGGATTCTGATCGGAGACTTCACTTCAACTCCCATATCTTCAAGCTGCTGCTTCATCCACAATAAATGTGTGCATGCTTGAGTGGCCGCAATATACTCAGCTTCTGCGGTGCTTAATGAAATGAAATCCTGCTTCTTGCTTATCCAAGCAATACATAGTCCCCCAAGATAAAATGCACCACCTGACGTTGATTTTCTATCATCTGCAGAACTGGCCCAGTCTGCATCAGTATATCCCAACAACTCTGTCTGAGATTTGTCGTTGTATGTCAAGCCGAAGTCCATCATACCCTTGATATACCGAAGTATTCTTTTCACTGCAATCATGTGACTTTCCTTGGGATTACTCTGATATCTCACTGCTTGGCATGTGGCGAAAACAATATCAGGCCTTGTTGCGGTTATGTACAACAGACTTCCAATGATTTGCCTGTATTCTGTGATATTAACTGCCTTGCCATCCTCATCTTTTGATAATTTCATCCGGGTAGCAACCGAAGTCTTCATTTCCTTGGAATTATCCATTCCAAACCTTCTTTTAACCTCCTTGGAATATTTGGATTGAGAAATGAAAGTTCCATTCCTTCCTTGTTTCACCTATAGACCAAGGAAAAATGTTAGCTCTCCAATCATTGACATTTCGAACTCATTTTTCATGAATTCAGAAAACTGTCTGCACTGAGCTTCATCTGATCCGCCAAAAATTATGTCATCGACATACACTAGCACCATCATCCTTTGATTACTGTCATTGATGAAATAGAGGTTGTAGTCAACTCCTCCACGCTGGAAACCAAGCTTCTTCAAGTACTGATCAAGCCTTGAGAACCATGCCCTTGGTGCTTGTTTCAGCCCATACAACGCCTTCTTCAGCCTACAAACTTAGTCCTCATCCTCATGAATGAGAAAACCATATGGATGCTCAATATACACCTCTTCTTCCAGAACCCCATTCAAGAATGCGGATTTGACATCCATCTGGAACACTTTGAACTTTCTTTGCACCGCTATGGCCAAAAATAATCTGATTGTCTCCAGCCTTGCAACCGGTGCAAATGTCTCATCAACATCTATTCCCTCTATCTGGGAGTATCCCGTGCACACTAGTCGTGCTTTGTTCCGAATCACTGTGCCATCTTCATTCATCTTGTTGTGATAGAACCATTTAGTCCCAATGGCATTCTTGTCTGCTGGCCTCGAAACAATCTCCCATGTCTGGTTCTTCTCAATCTGATCAAGCTCTTCGTTCATAGCCTGAACCCAGTTTTCATCTTCAGCTGCATCCGAAAAACATTTCGGCTCCACTTGAGACAAAAACGATGCTTGCTGTGATGATTTCATTCTTCAAGTCTGAACGGGAGCTGTTTGATCACCAATGATATTCTGCCTATCAATTTCAGCTCGACTCTTTGGCTTTCTCACAGACACCGACTTGACACTTTCCTCTTCATCATCAGTATCTTTTTCTGAGTCAGCTTCTGCCACTTCTGCTCCCCCTGGGTTGCTTACCTAATCATCACTTTCCTCCAGGAACTGTTCACTGGATCATTGAGTATTCTACTCATTTTCTACTATAGTGACATCATTGCATTCAATGATTTTTCCCAGCCTTTTGTTGAAACATTTATACGCTTTGCTTTTCCCGGAATAGCCAAGGAATATCCCTTCATCTCCCCATGCCTCAAACTTCCTATGATGTTCTTTGTTGAGAATGAAACACTTACTTCCAAAGATTAGAAAGTACTTCAACGTTGGCTTCTTTCCGTACCACAGTTCATACGGAGTCTTCCCTTGCTTCGGACATAACAGGGACCTGTTTGAAACATAGACCGATGTCAAAACTGCTTCCTTCCAAAATTTCTTTGGCAGGTCCTTACCAATAAGCATTGTTCTCGCCATGTTGTTGATGATCTAATTTCTCCTTTCAACAACTCCATTCTGTTGGGGAGTTCTTACTGATGAAACTTGATGGCTTATCCCATGTTTTTTCGAGATAGTTTTCAACCTGACTGTTTGTAAATTCCGTACCGTTATCAGTACGAAACTTCAGAATTTTATGCCCAAGCATCTTTTCTGATTCCCTCCTGTACTGCTTTATGCAACTGAACACCTCTGTCTTATGGGTTATGATGAATACCCAGGCCATTCTGCTATAGTCATCAATGAAAAGAACATAGTACCTTTGCCCATTTATAGTTCGTGGTGAGATAGGTTCACATACATCAGCATGCACCAATTCGAGCACTCTAGTTGATTTCTGTTCCTTTGGCCTGTATGTCTTTCTGATGATTTTCCCTTGTTGACAAGCATCACACGTATGAGTGCGATCACGTGATAGTTTGGGAAGGTCTCTAGCAGCATCACATATAACGAGATCCTCCATAGATGGTTGGCATAGATGACCAAGTCCCTTATGCCACAGCTGGTTTTCTTCCTCTCTGGATAAAAGACATGTATCTTCTTCCCCACCTACAAGATAAAGATTTCCATTTGACCTTTTTCCCTGCAGAACATCTGCTCCATCTTACCCATTCACGACACACATCTTCTTGGTAAATTGGATAGAGTGCCCAAAGTCACATATTTGACTGACACTGAGTAGGTTATGACTGAGACCCTCTACTACCAAGACATAAGCACGTCTCATCTCTTTGCCCCCAAACTTGGCTTTCCCTGAGCCAACAACCTTCAGGCCTTCATCATTTCCAAATTTGACAACTCCTTCTTTGTCATATTTGATGCCTGTAACAAGATCCTTATTACCCGTCATGTGGGATGTGCAACCACTATCAAGAATCCAAACACCATATCGATCTGATGCTTTAAAGGAAATCTCCGCCACCACAACCTTCTCATTTTTCTTCTTCTTGGTCCATACATTTTCTTTCACACTCGGCATGGATTGATGCTTCTGTTCTTTCTCAGAGTATGATGGACCACCCTCATCTTGAAAAGCCGCAAATCTATTCTGCGTTTTTAACTCACCTGTCGGTTTATTGACCTGCTACTTGCGAGTGTTTTGATTCTTCATTGGCACATTTCTCTGAATGGTCGAAGTACAGTACCTAGCCATGTGCTCAAATCCTCCGCACCAAAAACAGTGTCCTTCAAAATGTGTTCTGGAAAACCGTTCTCTGTTTGGCTGCCATCTCTGTTCATATTCCCTTCTGTATCTCTTGGCTATGGAACACACATACTGTGAATGTCCCATTTTCCCACAACAATAACACCTGATATAGGATGCATTCCCTCGTGATATTTCAGCACTTTGATTTCCCATTTGGGATCTCTGAATATTCTGATTCTGTTTTGTTCCCAAATCAACCTTCACTTTCGGGATGAGTGCTTGCGGTCTGACTGCAATTGTCGCAAATTTTTGTTCTTGACTAAGCCCAGAAACGACCTTAACATCTGAGCTCAATTGCTGCTTCTTCCCTACTGAACTGCTAGGATCCGCTTTCATCTTCTCTATCTTCTAAATGGCCTGCTTTTCGGATATCACTTTGGGGGTCAAGAGTTTATCTTGATCCTTAAGTTTTTGTCGCATACTGACCACTTCTTCTTCAATCTCTTTGATACATCTAACCTGCTCCTTTCCTGTGTTAGTCAGACAATCAATTTCCTTCTTTTGTTCCTCAATTTTAAGCTTATACTCGACAATGTTTTCTGAGCTCTCTGGTGTTGATGATTTTAGTAATTCAATTTCTTCTAACAGCTCAGACTTTTTTTCATCATGTTGTTGCATATAGAGTTTGGCATCACGAACCACTTTATTGGCTTTCTTCGTTTTGGCTCTCCAAACATCTATCTCCTCAAGAGCTGCTTCCAATTCGGCTTCCATATCAATTCTCCCTTCAATTTCTTCTTCTTCTTTAGAATCAGCTTCTTCTCCCTTTTGAGAACTACCAAGAATTGCCACCAAGGAATTTACCCCATGATCTCTGCAATTTTCTATTTCCTCAACTTCTTCATCCCCAGACTCATCTGAACTTTCAAATTCTTGTGAAAGAAGATTATTTTTCTTGAAAAAATTTCTCTTGAATTGTTTCTTCCCTTTCACAAAAGCTGAAGTCTTCTTTTTGGTAATTTCAACGTCTTCATCATCATCATCATCTTGAAACTTCTTAGGGCATCTTGCCGCAAGATGACCAACCTTTCCACATCTAAAGCATGCTAGAGGAAGTTTACCTTTAAACTTTCCTCTTCCTCTTGGAAGATTTGAGGAGAGGAATGACATTACCTCATCTGTCTCTTCTTCTTCCTGAGAATCTTCAATGTTAAGCTTCTTCATGGCCTTAAATTCCACTTCTTTGGACTTCCCCTTTTCCACAGCCTCATTATCATTGTTCCTCATTTCATATGCAACCAAGGTACTGTGCAAGTTGTCTAGTGTTAGCTCTTTTGGATCTTTATATTCTAGTACTGAATCTTTCGGATTGAACCGAGGTGGAAGTTTCCTCAAGATGCGCTTTACGATCTTTATGCCTTCAATGAATTCTCCATGACCTCGCATATCTTCTACAACAGTGTTTACCGTGTCAAAGAATGCATCAACAGACTCATTCGGGTTCAATTTTAGATCTTCATATTTGTTCCAAAACACCTGCAGCTTTGCCTCTCTGACCTTTGTATCCCCTTCATATATATTCAAAAGCTTTTCCCACATGGAACGTGACGTTTTACATGACATCACCTTTGTATATATGAGATTGGAAATGGCTCCCCCTAAGGAATTGATTGCTTTGGAATCAGCATCAAAATCTCTATGCTCATCTTCTGATAAGGCACCACTATTAATATCAGCTGTGATACCATGCATTGCTGCTGAAAACACATCCATTCCCAAGGATCGGAAATAGTGTTGCATCTGATTCTTCCATATCTGAAAATAATATCCGTCGAAGATCGGAATCTCTTTATGATTGGTTACCTCCATTTAGAGAAGAACAACTTTCAACATGCGCTCTGATACCACTTGTTAGGTCCGCTAGGCTGAATACCCTGAGAGGGGGGGGGTGAATCAGGGTATGACTAATTAAAAATTAATGACCGTTCTGGTCTTGTTTCGCTGTTAAGCAAAACACTCTTCTCTCTCTTTCCTGCTACACAATATAAACAGAAAGTAAAGAAAGTGCAGGACACAACAATTTTACTTGGTTCACCGCTAACGGCTACGTCCAAGGAGCATACGCCGACAGGTTGCCGGTTGTACCAAATTCCACTAATCTTTACTAGCTGTGGATTACAAGGTTCGGGCTAGATCACTTCTATGCCTAGGCTCACTGCCTTTACAATGTTTAGGGTCAGCTCACTGCTTTCCCAAGGGTCACTCCATGTTTCTCTCTCTCTGGCTCACTGCCGGTGGAGAGGATCACCTTCTTCCTCTTCCTAAGCTCACTGCTCTGTGAAGGGAACCCAATCACAATTTATAGACCTGTAGGTCTCTTCATTTCCATTAAGGAATGCATCTTTTTCTGTATGTAGATGCTCTGTTGAAGTTCAACTTTCACCTGTAGATGAATACCCCTTTGCCACTATCCACTGGGAAAACAACAATTGGAAAGACCTTTGCAAAGAACCCTACAATGCGAGGCTCCGAATTTCGCGAAGCTCAAACAAGCCTTCGCGAAGCTCCTTCCTTTTCGCGAAGCTCACTCGCGAAGCTCCCTCGCGAAACACGCTCGCGATGCTCAAGTCGTCGCAAAGCAACGACCCTCACGAAGCTAAGTAAGCCAACGCGGAGCTCGCAGGTTTCACGGATCTACAATAGCCACCGCGAAGCACCTCTTTCACGAAGCACACTGGCTCCGCGAACCACCTTCGCAAATCGAGAGCAAAGTATTTTCTCTGAAAATTCTCTCTACTTCGTTCGAAGGGGTCGGCCTCTATTTATAGGCGATTCCACCGACCCTCATCCCTTCCGCGCGAAGTCAACGCCACATCATCTCAAATCGCGAAGCTCCAAAGTTTCTGTCGGAATTCTGTCCAAATCGCGAAGCTCCACGGAAATCTTCCGTTCGCGGAGCTTGACGTAGTCGCGATGAATCACCGTCAACTTACCTTCGCGGATCGCACCTTCGCCGCGAAGCTCCCTCGCGAAGCCCAACATTCCTTCGCGCCTTCGCCGCGAAACTCTCTCGCAAAGCCCTTCTCCACCGCGATGCGGTTCAGCATATGCCGTTCGCGAAGCTTGACATAATCGCGAAGCATCACCGCCTCCATTCTTCTGGTCTTCGCGATTTCCAAACCATGCATCATATCTTCGCGAAATTCATGCCTTTTCCATATGAAATTAAGATCTTCATGGAAATCCTATTTTCGCGATGCTCACCAAACTCCAAAATTTGGACCCCAAAAATTTGGAAAACACTGGGAAACGACGCCACCTTGTACTGCTCTTTTGTACCGCCTCCAGATCATCCTTTCATTTGTCATAGTTCTTTGTCCACATGTAATGTCAACAACTTCTCGAGAACTCGACAAATATCCATGAAAAACCTGCTTTGTCAACAAACACAATCAACCCAAAAATACTGCAATGTTACCTTGAGGGATTTTTTCCCAACAATCTCCCCCTTTGGGTTTGTTGACAACTCTTCACAAATTTGCTCAGAATTATTTTCTTCACGTTGATACCTCACTGAGTCTTCTTACAGCCGCTACCACCATTCGCCTCTTGCGATTCTGATAGCGTTCAAGGATTCACTTAACACGTACTCTAAGCCCACATGAGCAATGCTCAGCGTGAGAAACAAGAGTAGTATGAAATGTTCATCAATGAATCACTTCATTTCAGACCCCAATTGTCGATTACACACTGATACCAATTCTTAAATCGATACCAATTGTTGAACCACACTGATACCAATTGGTGAATTCTTAAGTTGATACCAATTGTTGATAGCTGGACACCGTCTCACACCATTCCAACACCACTGCTCTGCTTTTATCACGATCCTCAGCTGTCGTGATTTCTATGCTTTGATCGATCACTTCTAGCATCGTCAGATTTAAAAATCTCTCCCCCTTTCTCATTGTTCCCCCTTTCTGGCAGCTCCACCTGTCAGCTTCTCCCCGTATCAATTATGATTTATCAAATCTCCGCATTGTCTCCCCCTTTAACAACCACTATTTTCTCCCCCATTAACTAACACTTCAAACACTTTTCTCCCCCTTTTTCAACGAACCCAAAGGTCACTCCGTTGAAGTCTGTAACATGGTAGAGAACACATATCAGCACATTGGGGAAAAACACACCAGACCTCGGGGAGAGGGGGGGGTCCCATATCCACACTATTTCAAGTGTGGGGAATCGACTGAACTCCCAGAGCCAGTCGATGCCTTTCAAAAGCTTCCTTGGGTAAGGCCTTTGTCAGAATGTCTGCAACCTGTATCTCTATAGGCACATACTCCAACATCACGATCCCCTCCTCAACTTTCTCCTTGATAAAATGATACTTTATCTCAATGTGCTTTGTCCTAGAGTGATGGACGAGATTTTTGCTGAGATTTATAGTACTTGAGTTATCGAACTGGATTCCGATCGGAGACTTCACTTCAACTCCCATATCTTCAAGCTGCTGCTTCATCCACAATAACAGTGTGCATGCTTGAGTGGCCACAATATACTCAGCTTCTGCGGTGCTTAATGAAATGCAATCCAGTTTCTTGCTTAACCAAGCAATACATAGTCCCCCAAGATAAAATGCACCACCTGACGTTGATTTTCTATCATCTGCTGAACCGGCCCAGTCTGCATCAGTATATCCCAATAACTCTGTCTGAGATTTGTCGTTGTATGTCAAGCCGAAGTCCACCGTGCCCTTGATATACCGAAGTATTATTTTCACTGCAATCATGTGACTTTCCTTGGGATTACTATGATATCTCGCTGCTTGGAATGAGGCGAAAACAATATCAGGCCTTGTTGCGGTTATGTACAATAGACGTCCAATGATTTGCCTGTATTCTGTGATATTAACTGCCTTGGCATCCTCATCTTTTGATAATTTCATCCGGGTAGCAACCGAAGTCTTCATTTCCTTGGAATTATCCATTCCAAACCTTCTTAGAACCTCCTTGGCATATTTGGATTGAGAAATGAAAGATCCATTCCTTCCTTGTGTCACCTTTAGACCAATGAAAAACGTTAGCTCTCCAATCATTGACATTTCAAACTCATTTTTCATGAATTCAGAAAACTGTCTGCACTGAGCTTCATCTGATCCGCCAAAAATTATGTCATCGACATACACTAGCACCATCATCCTTTGATTACTGTCATTGCTGAAATAGAGGTTGTAGTCAACTCCTCCACGCTGGAAACCAAGCTTCTTCAAGTACTGATCAAGCCTTGAGTACCATGCCCTTGGTGCTTGTTTCAGCCCATACAACGCATTCTTCAGCCTACAAACTTAGTCCTCATCCTCATGAATGAGAAAACCATATGGCTTCTCAATATACACCTCTTCTTCCAGAACCCCATTCAAGAATGCGGATTTGACATCCATCTGGAACACTTTGAACATTCTTTGCACCGCTATGGCCAAAAATAATCTGATTTTCTCCAGCCTTGCAACTGGTGAAAATGTCTCATAAACATCTATTCCCTCTATCTGGGAGTTTCCCTTGCACACTAGTCGTGCTTTGTTCTGAATCATTGTGCCATCTTCATTTATCTTTTTGCGATAGAACCATTTAGTCCCAATGAAATTCTTGTCTGCTGGCCTCGAAACAATCTCCCATGTCTGGTTCTTCTCAATCTGATCAAGCTCTTCGTTCATGGCATGAACCCAGTTTTCATCTTCAGCTACATCAGAAAAACATTTCGGCTCCACTTGAGACAAAAATGATGCTTGCTGTGATCATTTCATTCTTCGAGTCTGAATGGGAGCTGTTTGATCACCAATGATATTCTGCCTATCAATTTCAGCTCGACTCTTTGGCTTTCTCACAGACATCGACTTGACACTTTCATCTTCATCATCAGTATCTTCTTCTGAGTCAGCTTCTGCCACTTCTGCTCCCCCTGGGTTGCTTACCTCATCATCACATTCCTCCAGGAACTGTTCACTGGATCGTTGAGTGTTCTACTCATTTTCAACTATAGTGACATCATTGCATTCAATGATTTTTCCCAGCCTTTTGTTGAAACATTTATACGCTTTGCTTTTCCCGGAATAGCCAAGTAATATCCCTTCATCTCCTCGTGCCTCAAACTTCCTATGATGTTCTTTTTTGAGAATGAAACACTTACTTCCAAAGATTTGAAAGTACTTCAACGTTGGATTCTTTCCGTACCACAGTTCATACGGAGTCTTCCCTTGCTTCGGACATAACAGGTACCTGTTTGAAACATAGACCGATGTCAAAACTGCTTCCTTCCAAAATTTCTCTGGAAGGTCCTTATCAATAAGCATTGTTCTGGCCATGTTGTTGATGATCTGATTTCTCCTTTCAACAACTCCATTCTGTTGGGGAGTTCTTACTAATGAAACTTGATGCCTTACCCCATGTTTTTTCGATATAGTTTTCAACCTGACTGTTTGTAAATTCCGTACCGTTATCTGTACGAAACTTCAGAATTTTCTGCCCAAGCATCTTTTCTGATTCCCTCCTGTACTGCTTTATGCAACTGAACACCTCTGTCTTATGGGTTATGATGAATACCCATGCCATTCTGCTATAGTCATCAATGAAAAGAACATAGTACCTTTGCCCATTTATAGCTTGTGGTGAGATAGGTCCACATACATCAGCATGCACCAATTCGAGCACTCTAGTTGATTTCTGTTCCTTTGGCATGTATGTCTTTCTGATGATTTTCCCTTGTTGACAAGCATCACACGTATGAGTGCGATCACGTGATAGTTTTGGAAGGTCTCTAGCAGCATCACATTTAACGAGATCCTCCATAGATGGTTGGAATAGATGACCAAGTCGCTTATGCCACAGCTGGTTTTCATCCTCTCTGGATAAAAGACAAGTATCTTCTTCCCCACCTACAAGATAGAGATTTCCCTTTGACCTTTTTCCCTGCAGAACATCTGCTCCATCTTTTCCTTTCACAACACACATCTTCTTGGTAAATTGGATAGAGTTCCCAGAGTCACATAGTTGACTGACACTGAGTAGGTTATGACTGAGACCCTCTACTACCAAGACATCAGCACGTCTCATCTCTTTGCCCCCAAACATGGCTTTCCCTAAGCCAACAACCTTCAGGCCTTCATCATTTCCAAATTTGACAACTCCTTCTTTGTCATATTTGATGCCTGTAACAAGATCCTTATTACCAGTCATGTGGGATGTGCAACCACTATCAAGAATCCAAACACCAGATCGATCTGATGCTTTAAGGGCAATCTCCGCCACCACATCCTTCTCATTTTTCTTCTTCTTGGTCCATAATTTTTCTTTCACACTCGGCATGGATTGAGGCTTCTGTTCTTTCTCAGAGTATGATGGACCACCCTCATCTTGCAAAGCTGCAAATCTATTCTGCATTTTTAACTCACCTGTCGGTTTATTGACCTGCTGCTTGCGAGTGTTTTGATTCTGCTTTGGCACATTTCTTTGAATGGTCGAAGTACAGTACCTAGCCATGTGCCCAAATCCTCCGCAGCAAAAATAGTGTCCTTCAAAATGTGTTCTGGAAAACCGTTCTCTGTTAGGCTGCCATCTCTTTTCATGTTCCCTTCTGTATCTCTTGGCTATGGAACACACATACTGTGAATGTCCCATTTTCCCACAGCAATAACACCTGATATAGGATGCATTCCCTCATGATATTTCAGAACTTTGATTTCCCATTTGGGATCTCTGAATATTCTGATTCTGTTTTGTTCCCAAATCAAACTTCACTTTCGGGATGAGTGCTTGCGGTCTGACTGCAATTGTCGCAAATTTTTGTTCTTGACTAAGCCCAGAAACGACCTTAACATCTGAGCTCAATTGCTGCTTCTTCCCTACTGAACTGCTAGGATCCTCTTTCATCTTCTCTATCTTCTGAATGGACTGCTTTTCGGATATCACATTGGGGGTCAAGAGTTTATCTTGATCCTTATGTTTTTGTAGCAGACTGACCACTTCTTCTTCAATCTCTTTGATACATCTAACCTGCTCCTTTCCTGTGTTAGTCAGACAATCAATTTACTTCTTTTGTTCCTCAATTTTAAGCTTATACTCAACAATGTTTTCTGAGCTCTCTGGTGTTGATGATTTTAGTAATTCAATTTCTTCTAACAGCTCAGAGTTTTCTTCATCCTGTTGTTGTATATAGAGTTTGGCATCACGAACCACTTTATTGGCTTTCTTCGTTTTGGCCCTCCAAACATCTATCTCCTCAAGAGCTGCTTCCAATTCGGCTTCCATATCAATTCTCCTTTCAATTTCTTCTTCTTCTTTAGCATCAGCTTCTTCTCCCTTTTGAGAACTACCAAGAATTTCCACCAAGGAATTTACCCCACGATCTCTGCAATTTTCTATTTCCTCAACTTCTTCATCCTCAGACTCATCTGAACTTTCAAATTCGTGTGAAAGAAGATTCTTTTTCTTGAAGAAATTTCTCTTGAATTGTTTCTTCCCTTTCACAAAAGCTGAAGTATTCTTTTTGGTAATTTCAACGTCTTCATCATCATCATCATCTTGAAACTTCTTAGGGCATCTTGCCGCAAGATGACCAACCTTTCCACATCTAAAGTATGCTAGAGGAAGTTTACCTTAAAACTTTCCTCTTCCTCTTTGAAGATTTGAGGAGAGGAATGACATTACCTCATCTGTCTCTTCTTCTTCCTGAGAATCTTCAATGTTAAGCTTCTTCATGGCCTTAAATTCCACTTCATTGGACTTCCCCTTTTCCACAGCCTCATTATCATCGTTCCTCATTTCATATGAAACCAAGGTACTGTGCAAGTTGTCCAGTGTTAGCTCTTTTGGATCTTTATCTTCTAGTACTGAAACTTTCGGATTGAACCGAGGTGGAAGTTTCCTCAAGATGCGCTTTACGATCTTTATGTCTTCAATGACTTCTCCAAGACCTTGCATATCTTCTACAACAGTGTTTACCCTGTCAAAGAATGTGTCAACAGACTCATTCGGGTTCAATTTTAGATCTTCATATTTGTTCCACAACACCTGCAGCTTTGCCTCTCTGACCTTTGTATCCCCTTCATATATATTTAAAAGCTTTTCCCACACGAAACGTGACGTTTTACATGACATCACCTTTGTATATATGGGATTGGAAAGGGCTCCCCCTAAGGCATTGATTGCTTTGGAATCAGCATCCAACTCTCTATGCTCAGCTTCTGATAAGGCACCACTATTAATGTCAGTTGTGATACCATGCATAGATGCTGAAAACACATCCATTCCCAAGGATCGGAAATAGTGTTGCATCTGATTCTTCCATATCTGAAAATTATATCCGTCGAAGACCGGAATTCCTTTATGATTGGTTACCTCCATTGAGAGAATAACAACTTTCAACCTGCGCTCTGATACCACTTGTTAGGTCCACTAGGCTGAATACCCTGAGAGGGGGGGGGGGGGTGAATCAGGGTATGACTAATTAAAAATTAATGTCTGTTCTGATCTTGTTTCGCTGTTAAGCAAAACACTCTTCTCTCTCTTTCTTGCTACAAAATATAAATAGAAAGTAAAGCAAGTGCAGGACACAGCAATTTTACTTGGTTCACTGCTAAGGGCTACGTCCAAGGAGCATACGCCGACAGGTTGCCGGTCGTACCAAATTCCACTAATCTTCACTAGCTGTGGATTACAAGGTTCGGGCTAGATCACTTCTATGCCCAGGCTCACTGCCTTTACAATGTTTAGGGTCAGCTCACTGCTTTCCCAAGGGTCACTCCCTGTTTCTCTCTCTTTGGCTCACTTCCGGTGGAGAGGATCACCTTCTTCCTCTTCCTAAGCTCACTGCTCTGTGAAGGGAATCCAATCACAGTTTATAGACCTGTAGGTCTCTTCATTTCCATTAAAGAATGCATCTTTCTCTGTATGTAGATGCTCTGTTGAAGTTCAACTTTCACCTGTAGATGAATACCACTTTTCCACTGTCCACTGGGCAAACAACCATTGGAAAGACCTACGCAAAGCACCCTACAATGCGAGGCTCCCAATTTCGCGAAGCTCAAACAAGCCTTCGCGAAGTTCCTGCCTTTTCGCGAAGCTCACTCGCGAAGCTCCCTCGCGAAGCACTTTCGCGATGCTCACGCCGTCGCAAAGCAACGACCCTCGCGAAGCTAACTAAGCCAACGCGGAGCTCGCAGGTTTCACAGATCTACAGTAGCCGCCGCGAAGCACCTCTTTCGCGAAGCACACTGGCTCCGCTAACCACCTTCGCAAATCGAGAGCAAAGTATTTTCTCTGAAAATTCTCTCTACATCGTTCGAAGGGGTCAGACTCTATTTATAGGCGATTCCACCGACCCTCATCCCTTCCGTGCGAAGTCAACGCCACGTCATCTCAAATCGCGAAGCTCCAAATTTTCTGTCGGAATTCTGTCCAAATCGCGAAGCTCTACGGCAATCTTCCGTTCGCGGAGCTTGACGTAGTCGTGATGAATCACCGTCAACTTACCTTCGCGGATCGCACCTTCGCCACGAAGCTCCCTCGCGAAGCCCAACATTCCTTCACGCCTTCGCCGCGAAACTCTCTCGCAAAGCCCTTCTCCGCCGTGATGTGCTTCAGCATCTGCCGTTCTCGAAGCTTGACGTAATCGCGAAGCATCACCGCCTCCATTCTTCTGGTCTTCGCGATTTCCAAACCATGCATCATATCTTCGCGAAATTCATGCCTTTGCCATATGAAATTAAGATCTTCATGGAAATCCTATTTTCGCGATGCTCACCAAACTCCAAATTTTGGACCCCAAAAATTTGGAAAACACTGGGAAACGACGCCACCTTGTACTGCTCTTTTGTACCGCCTCCAGATCATCCTATCCATTGTCATAGTTCATTGTCAACATGGAATGTCAACAACTTCTCTATAACTCGACAAATATCCATGAAAAACCTGCTTTGTCAACAAACACAATAAACCCAAAAATACTGCAATGTTACCTTGAGGGATTTTTGCCCAACAAATTTTTACTTATTTTCATTTTTCTTGAATATCTAAATTTTGTTTAAAAATCATAATTCTATATATTTATATATATACACATTAAAAGTTTTTATTAATTTAAAAATATATACAAAATTTATATCCTAAAAAGTAATATTTCATATTTTGAATCAAAAAATATATTGAATAGACAAAATTTTTATAAAGGTTTATATTAATGATTTTATTAATTAGTTTTAATTTATAAAAATATTATTTAATAAATACATGATTACTATGTAAATTTTTTTGGGTGTCACATTCCCCCCAACACCTTAAAATAATAACACCCTTGCAATTTGTTTTGTCGAAAAAAAGATAATATTGAATTTACACCTTCAAAATTAATGATTTTCTAATGGGACCACACTACCCAATGAAAATTCTATCACATATATTTTGTTTCACTAAAAACACAGTATCTAATCTCTTATGTTTTATAAAAAATTCATTTGATAAAAAATATGATAGCCCGAGCCCACGCTTCCAGACTATATTCATAATACAAGTATATAATTTTTTTTAAAAGAAACTAAATAGTAAAGAGTGCATTATACAAATGAATAACTTTTACCAGTGTAGGTTCAGGAGAAATTAGACAACACCTTTAATTTATTAGACATTGAAAAAAAAAATTCCTACTATACTTTTGTGTGTTCTCACGCAAAATGTGAAGACAAGTGAATTGAAAAATCTAAGATACCAATGAAATAATCATTTAAAAATAACAGGTGATCATTTTATTTCCCATTATGGGGTTTTAAAATTACTGAAACAATTTTTAGAAAATCATTCTTTGAAAATAACATTGAGAAATTCTTCGAAAGTAATTTAGATAACAACATAATTTTTTTTAAAATTCACTTTGAATACAGAATGGAAATTACCTATATTTAAAAGAATATATAACTTTTGAAATTACTTAAATATATAATATTTTAAAATTATAGTCCACAAATTATTCTAAAAAAATGTTCTAAAAATTTGAAAGCATATACATTATGGAAACTTGAAACAATTTAGGTTATCTTGGGCCTACCCACTTATTGATGGATTGGGTTCACTCCCCAATGAACATCGATATTTACAACATTCAACTACCAGATATTTCGAAAAAAATTTAATCTTCATTTACTTATTAATATATTCACTAGAATTTGTTTAAACAAAACCATGTATTAAGAATACATATACCATTATATATATATATATATGATGTTTTTTTTGAAAATATCAAGTGAGTTTTGATATCACCAAAACTCAGGTTATTTAACATTACATAAACTGTTTAAAATATTAAACATCCATGTACTCAAAATCTCAATCATTAATTCAAGTAATACATTTTATAAAAAATGATATTTTAAAACTCTAACCTTTGTAAATATATTGAACAGACATTTTATTAATAAATTAAAGGCTTAAGTTAATGAAAAGAATATATAATCTCTTCACATATAAATAGTAAAGTTTCCTATATATAATATTCATAAGAAGAAATTATTTATGTATCACACATAAAATTATTAATATAGAAACTAGAAATTATACATTCATGATTGCACATAAGTTTACAATAAATTATGATAAAATTTATATAAATATTAAATATAATAGGGGTTTCCGTGGGATTCATTTTGTTGTATGTATGAATTGTATCCTTTTAAATTTTTATAAACATTCAAATACATCAATTATTAAAAATTAATAAGATTACAATTTAGAAATTTATGAACGTAAAATTTAATGAACCTAAAACATGAAGATATATATGTGTGTTTCTGTGTGTTTATTTATATTTACATATGTATATATTTTTAAAAATGAAATTTGATGACTTAAAAATTAAATGAAATTGAAGATTGGGAAAATAATATACATTTACTTTTTTGATTACCATAATGTGTTTAATATATATATATATATATATATATATACATATAATACCATAAAAATACTTACATTATTTAGAAGTTTCAAGTTTATAGTATAAAAACCACTTATTAGCATAAGTTTAAATATATACATGTATATGGATTGATTATTCAAGAAAATATTAACTCAGCAATCATAAAAATTGTTTGAAATAAAATAATTTATTCTTACACAAAACCAATGAATTAAAATCATAATTTATAATATTAATAAATTAACTATCTCATAATATGAATTTTGAAAACATGATGGAAAATAGATAAATTCCCATACAGAAAAATTCATAAGGATGGAAAATAATTGAAATTAAAATTTACATATCCCTTACATGTTATTTTCAAAAGATCCATTCTTCTCAATAGTTGAAAAATCAATATCTTTCCTGAATTATGCATATAATGCAATAAAGAAGAAGTAAAAAGTGTGAAGGTAGTACTACCTCTAACTTACCGTCAAGACCCCATTTATAGAAAGTTTCTTAAAATATACCTATATATATTTTATTGAGATGGTATAATGTGAATATCTATTTTTACAACCAAATAGTTACCAAGAATATAACCAAATTTTACTTTTGTTCTAGTTTAAATTTGAATCTGAAATAGTAAATTTATCATGTTGAATAATATATACATACCCGATCAATCTAAGACTCTTATTTTAAAAAAATGAAACTTGATGATATATAAATTATATTTGGATGATGCTTATAGTTTGGAGTAAAATAGATAGAGAGAATTTCCATCAGATGCAGCGAAAGTGTTAAACGAGATAACAAATATATACATGTTTATTTCATTTTTTTGATAGAATAAGAGAATAAGACAAAATTAATCATTCACAAATCCATAGAAATAATTAATAAATAAGAATAAATCATCATTTAAATATTGATGTTCCATGAAAAATTCAAAATCATGGATAATAATGACACAAAAATTATGATATTAAAACACTGATAAGATACATCAAACATTTATGGAACACTCTAGTAAAAGAAATCGACACGTAAAAATACTATTAATAGATTAAAAAAATTAATAAAATAATCTTATATTTGAAATCGAAAATTGGATCCCAACTATTGATGATCTCATCCATTTTGAGATTATAACCCAATTTCACCTAGAAAACCCAACATTCATAGATATGGCCTTTCTAGAGCTCACCCGCAATTGGAACTCTCTCTTTTCACAACACACACATAGAACCCCTATGTGAAATCTGATTTATATTCAGATCCGGACTCTTTTATATCAATCAACCATGAATCCATTGATTTACCAATACTCCGACTCTCTTTAGTACCACTCACGACCTTTCTCGGATTTGCCTCTTACCAAAGACAACCCATCTACCTGTCTCGTCCTAGACTTTCAATCATGATACATCTCCACATTCCCATAGGAAAAATTCTCCGAAGAGATTATAATATGAAACCATCAAAACCCAATTTTCCTTCTTCCATAACCATTTATTAATTTATTTTGTTAATTACTATAATTATTCATTTTATTTTAATATGTTCATCATTTTATATATATAAAAACAAATATATATATATTCTATTTTATTTTTCAATAATATATATATATTATTATTATTATTATTATTATATTTTCTTAATAACATAATTTTATTTTCATAACTGTCATTTTTGTAATTTCAAATCATAATATATTTCTGTTAGTTGGAAATGATTTTGCTAAACATATTTTATTAATAAATATTTAAAAAATATTTATAATTCATAATAGTATAACTTTATAATAGTTATATAAATAATTCATTATTAATATCAACTTTACATATTTATACTAATTTTTTATATTTTTTCGAATATACCTTTTTTTTGAATAATTAAAATTTCAAATACATATATATATATATTTACCTTTAATGTATTTATTAATTTATTAAGGTATAAAAAATTTAATTCATGTAAATTAATATTTTATGTTTTAAATAAAAATTTATTTTCATTAGAAAAAATATTTATAATGGTTTTTATTAAATCTCTTCCAAATTAGTTTTAATTTATATACAAATTATTAAATAAATTATTAATTAATTTTTTTCATTGTGTTACATTCAGGTTTTTTTTGTCTAAGTATTTTCCAAAAAGAGAATTAGTGTTCTTCTTTCACATGTTCACAAGAGACGTTGGTTTTCTCTTGAGTATACTAATTTTCTCACACAACGTAGATAATATCACTTTAAGATATTAAGAGGATTTTGGGGACCATGATGGGTGTTACTAGCTCATTCCTTTAGAAAACTACAATTTCATTACCATAGTGTTCCATTAGGATATTTACATTGGAGACTAAACTATTTCGAATAAGTGTTCCTTCGTCCAAGCATGTGGTATGGTCTTTGGATATCGATTTTTTATACATTTCATAGAGTTGTGGGTAATTCATCTTATCTTAAAATATTATTCCATATAATTGGGAATGCCTTTCATATTTTGAGATTTGTACAACCTTTTTTCTAGACTCCAACCTAGGGAATACTGGAGGTATGACATGATGGTCATTATCTCCTTTTTTCATTTCAAACCCAAGAGTCATGTATTTGGGGGGAAGGGGTCATGACATAGACTATTAGAGGTGATTATTGAGAGATAGGATGGTTTTTGTAGTTAATATTATTAAGTATTTCATGAGGATATATTGAAATAGTTAAAGTTGACTATGGTGCATGAAATAGGCCAAGGATTCTGGTTAGGACATGGCATTTTAGGGCTTCTCATGATATAGTTCATGAAATATAATCCTATTGAATGGTAATATGAGAAGGACCTATTTGTAAGGTAGAGATGCATTAGAGGAACATGAATGATAATGATTTATTTTTAGTTGAATTTTGTATGCTTTGGGAAGGTGAAAATGAGTTAAAATAAATATTAATAAAATTCCATACTGCTCTGGAAAAGTAAATCGTTTTTACCATTTAGTTATGGCTCCTGCTTATCATTTACATGTGGCTTCGACTATAGAGGTTCAGTAGGCTGATATAGTTGATCCCCATAGGATTTTTTGATTTTATTGGATGGATAATGATAGAGGATGTTGCATGGTATCTAGTGGCTCGTAATAGGGATACATGAAGGAATTTTTTCAGATATCGAAACAGAGAGTTGAATGAAGGATCTAGATATTTCTCTTTGTTTTATATGGGCCCTGACAAAGTGTTGGGTCCCTATGGAAGCTAGTCAGATGTGGGGATGTCCACATCTATGGAGGAATCTATCTATTGGCGGAGCGGAATCATGTAGAAATTTTTGTGTTTACAAATCTATAAAGATGTCCCAACATAGTTTCGTTCAATGACCATGAAGGCAACAAATAGGAAAGTCCTTATTTCTCTTTATAATGGAAGAATGTCTGTGTGGGATTTGGGAATTAGGTTCATGAAGATTATGTGGTTCCCCAAAAAAATTTTCCTGAGGAGGAGTCTCATGAAAGATGTGTTGAAGAGGCACTTCATCCTTTTATCGATTATGTTGTTACTCCTTTTACATTACCAATGTATCTAGAGGATGAAAATATGGAAGAAGTGATTGAACTGATTCACTCATGATGAGGTCTTCTATGAGAATAAATCCAATTGTGTTAATTGAGAGGTAGAGTTGTTAGTGGAAGATCTCAAGTTCCATGACCTTCAAGGTTTCAATCGGTAGCGATTTGACCATAGTAGATTACACATCAGACTTCAGATGTTTTCGGTTTCCATGATTTTCATGGGGGACATTAACTAATGTGTTTTGGTAATGGGGTTCCTTTTCATCAATAGAGATACTTCCCAGAAGTACCCCATGATCATTTCGGTGGATGTGAATTAGTTTAGAACCATCCTCAGTAGCAGTTTCTTGTGAGACCATTTCAGTACCAGAGGAAACTGGTTTTTTCTTCATTGAGGGGAGATGGAGCAAGTAGAGTAAGAACTAAGGATGTTCCTCATGTTTAGGTACCATGACGTGAGCATAGAGATGGAGGTGGTATTAAAAATATAGGTATAGGAGATTTTCCAAGTCATATTCTTGTAATGAAGGTATTTTTTATAGGGGAGCCACATATTTTCATAGGTATAATCAGTTATTCCAGTACCCTTGCGTATTACATGTTTGATTCAAGAGATTTGCAGTCCTTTATTTCTCCATCTCATGAACATGATCTAGGACAAGACATAAAGAGCCAACCCAATCCCCTGGTGTGGTGTTTACCAGTCAGAGGTCGTACAATCTTATTTGATGTGTGTTGTGGTGTAGACTGAGAATAAGACTGCATCAGTCCTGTGTAGATATATTCTTACTATAGATGCCGCCATACAATTTCATTAACAGTGAAAAATACTTGTATTCTGTACATTCTCTTATTGAATACATCCGAATGAGAGTCATGTTTTTGTATGTGGATGGAAAACTATGTTTTTCACGGAGTGTGGGGTTTTTATTTGGGAAGTCGGTGTGTGGAGCCGCTTCTTTTTTTGTTGTATGATCCATTAGTTGAATCAGTTGACACATAGATGGTATATGTTCATTTGGACTCAGGGGAGTTCATGGATGATTTCCCATGTTGTTTGTGACACTACCCAATTAACATTATGTTTATTTCCATATATATATTTCTAGCCCAGTGATTCTCTAATTTCAATGGATCATTATCATATGGAAGTTTTTAGTTAGGAGAGTTGATTATATTGATAGATGATCTGATGTAGAAGGTGTTTATCTGGACTAGTGTGTTATCGTGGGGTGCTATCAATCAATGTTCTCCATGATGGGGGATGGTAGTATGTGGTTGTCTATAGTATACTGGGCATTAAATTAGATAATTACCAAAAACCATTACCCTCTTTTGAGAATGGATGATATCATTGACCATCTATGAAGGGCATATTGGTTTTGTAGGATCGATTTTCACTCTGGATATCACTAGATGAGTGTGAAGGAGAGCGATATCTGAAAGACTAAATTCAGATGAATGTATGGGAACTTCGAGTTTATAGTAATATCATTTGGTGTTACAAACCCCCAATATATGTTCATGGGACTTATGAACTGTATCTCCTATGATTTCATCCACCAGTTCTGTGTGGAATTAATCGAAGATTTCTAAATGTAATCAAAGTCATAGGAAGATCATGACAAGATTTATAGAACCTTATTTCACATTATTAAATGCTAATATATCTATATAAAGTTGTTCATCTGTGATTTATGGACATGAGAGGTACATTTTTTCAGGAATATGGTGTCTTAACTGGGTGTGGAAGTAGGCCCATCGATAGTTGAATCATATTTTTCTGGGGAAGTACCCAACAATATTTCATAGGATCGTAGTTTCCATGGAATTTAAGAATATTACCAGATTTTTGTACTGTAATTATCCAGAGTTTTATCCATGTTGATAGATTAGACTAGGAAGGACCAAACATTTGATTAGAGTGACTAGTACCAGGTTGTGTTTAGTTTCATGAATGAGAAGTTGGTCAGTTCCCATGTGTTCTAGTTTCCTGAGGAAGGGGAAATGCTTAAGGTGTTTTTTGATGCATCCCATCTAGGTATGGGATGCATAAGGATGGAGTAATGAGTTTTGGTCTATTAGAGGTCTATTAATTTTCACCTTCATTAATGTAACTATGCGACCCATGGTCTATAGTTAGATGATATTATGTATGCACTAAATTTGTTGAAGAATTAACTCATTGGGGAGTGGATTGTGGTATTTATGGATCACAGCAGAGTGAGGTATGTCTTTTACCATGGTGATATTACAATGCATCAGTGACGGTGGGTGGATATTATATTGGACTAAATTTTTTAGATCACCTATACATTAGAAAAGGGAAATGTCATTACCAATTATTTCAGCAGAAATTCATTGAATGAGGTTGTTCTAGAATCTATTGATTCTTTGATGAAGATAGAGGAGTTGGCTTCCTAGCACTAAGATACAAGACAATATAGTGGTAAAGGGTGTTTGTTTCAGATGACAGTGCAATATTTTACGATGTATAAGGTGGCGGTGTCATAGTGGGGATACTCATATGAAAAGGTGACATGTGATCATGTTGTCCATGTTAATGATATGTAAGGATGTAAGGGATATGATAGAAACCAAATTTTGTTTTGTATAATATTGTTATTTTCCATTGCAATGCATGACAGAGTCCTTCACGAGTTTCATAACTCAACATTGGCGGTACGCCCTAGAAAATCTAAAATTCATAGTGTATTGATGATGTCATTGTGTTGGGACAAGATGAAATGGTAAGTGGAAGTGTTTGTGATGAAGTGATTTGTTTCTAGTAGGTAAAGGATGGGGATCTTGTTTTTGGTGATTTTTCAAATCCGTTTGGTGTTATCATGTGGAAATGGAATGATATATCATTCGATTTTGTCATAGGGTTACCCAGAGTGTCTAGAGTTTTTGAAGATATATGGGTTATTTTTGAATTGTTGAAAAATTCAATTCACTTCTTAACAACCAAGGAGTTAGGCACAGTGGATGCCTCTTCTAAGAGGTACATGGATGTGGTGGTATAATTTTATGAATTTAAAAGTTCCATTTTCTTTGACCGGGGTGCATGGGTTACATCATGATACTGTAGGGGATTTTATCATGGTTTTGGCATCGAATTATGCATCAGCGCTACCTTCCACACTCAGATATATGGGTATAAAAAACGGACTATCCAGACCATTGAGGATATGTTCTGGGTGTGCCTCTTGGATGTAAGTGTATCATTGGTACAAAACCTAGACTTTTAATGTTATCTTATAATAATAATTATCACTCTTCATTAACATTGTTCCATTTTAGGAATTATATGAAAGATAGTGTCATTATCCATTAGGTTGGTGTGAGGTTTGGGACATATTTATTTTTGGTCCCAATGTGGTGCAGAGCATGACAGAGAATGTTTATCCTTGTTATTGAGAGGATGAATGTGGCACACAACCGATAGATGTATTATGCCATTAAATGAAGGAGGACCTTGGAATTTGAGACTGTGGACTACGTGTTTTTGAATTTTTCCCTTCAACATGGATTGCGAAGGGTTGTCAGGGGAGTAATCTATCTTCTAGGTTTATGGGATCCATTGAGGTGTTTGGGCGAGTTGGCAAGGTGGTGTATCTGTTGGAGTTTACACCTCTGTAATAATGTATCCACAATGTATTTCAAGTCTCATAGCTTTGTCAGTATCAGAATAATGAATCCCAATTCCTTGACTAGTGTGAGTTAGATATTGATGAAGATGTGACATTTGTTGAGTAGCTAGTAGAGGTCCCGAATCATTGATAGAAGTCTCTATGTGGATTAACCATTATTTTGGTTAGTGTTTTTTGAATTTTGATATCGAAGTCTCATTTTATTATTAATTCCAATAAAATAATTAATTTAACGTGGTATAGGGAGACCCATTACATATCCTGAAGGCCTTATTGGCATGTAGCCCATTACACGGCACCTAGGCCTAAATTTTTAGCACGAATCCCATTCGGTGAATAGTACATCTATAGTACCCCATGCTACTATGGTACCTGCCTGATATAGTACTACACAGTACACGTTCTACTATAATGTCATGCAGCCACTCTAGTCCCTCCACTGATACAGTACCGCTATAGTATTAATATAGGACCTACTTTCAATGGGTTTCTACACCCATTTTCAGGTAGTATTAATGGGTGCTTACCATTATGTCAAACCCAAATTAGAATTGTTTTGATTCGATTGTTGTAGGGGAATGGTTAATATAATAAGATTACTTGGTAGTGTGATATGTAGATCTGTGCCCAATACTCGGAGTTGTTTTTCATTTTTCCTTTCTCTATTTTGATTTGTGATTTGATCTTTGATAGGTTTTTGTTTAATGAGATGAGCTATTTTCATTAGTTCATGATCTGTTTCGTGCGATGTTTGATAAATTTAGATATATGAAATACTAATGAACATATTCTTAATCATGATTCATTAATTGTGATGTGGTTAAACCTGTGTAGGAAAGTTAGTGCCACATAGAGTGGATAACAACCTGACATTGTGGAAAAAATAACCCAATTCATGGGTTCAGGAAGATACAGTTTGTTTTTTGGGAAGTGGCCTTGGGGCTGTGTGGTTTTATGAGATTAAATAGTTTGTAGTTGGAGTTTCATGGTGATGAAGTTGTGTGGTATGTTTATTGACATTTGGTTTGGAATGCTTGTTTGGTGGTATCATTTGAGGTATGATGAGGTATTTGATAGGTATCTCATAGGATGATTATTCATGCCACTTTCTTTATGGGTTAGGTTTTGTATTCTCATGGGAAATAATGGTGTGAGAGGTATCTTTTGTAGTGTTCTATGCCTTACCATTGCGTTACATTTCCATTTTTTATTATTGGAGGTGTTCAGAGGAGGTACATAGGGCGTCTAGATCTGTTTGGTTGTTTAAGGCTCAATGTAGGGATATTAAACATTGTGTAACATTATTACATGTCGTAAAATTTGGTTTCATGGATTTTCATGGAGTCTTCAAAAATTAGAGACATTTTACATGGTGTGATGAAAGGCTTAATAGAATGTAATATTTCAGGGTTGAAAAAAATATAATATATGTGGAGGTAACTAATAAATTAGGGAAAACTATACCCTGGGTATTTTATGATTTGAAAGGGGATTCCACATCATGGAATACCCTACTCATGTGAATTTTTAAAATTTAATTTCATCCAACCTTTTATTCATTCATCTGAGATTTCCTTTTGCTATCATTTTGGGTGAACACTAGGTTCTCCATGGTGTTCTTCAATCCCTTCATTACCCTACAACGATCCAAATACCTCAGTGGATTTTTATTGTAATTCGTGGTTTATATTTGGGGAATTATCGCCCTTATTTGTTCGTTTTTTCATCTGTTATTCTATTGGGGATCTACTATGGTAGTGTTTCTTTAGATTCGGATATGGTTGATGTTTTGTTTTGAGGGATCCTTGTTATGGAATAGGTTCCTCTAAAGTTCTCAGGGAGCGGTTATGGTTTGAGATATTTCTTCTTCACGGAGCGGTGCACATCAATCTTAAATCCTCCTTGAGGTAGTATTTCTTATGGTTCTTATTCATTGTGAAAATTGCAAGAGGAATTACTTTTTTACGTATGAATTTTTGTTGTACTGGATCCTTTAAATACTTGGAATTAGTTAATATAAATGAAAGGGGAAATTGTGGTAGATCTTCTTATTTTAATTGCTTCGATATTGTTTGTGATATTGCGATTATACAAGCTAAATGCCTCACTAAAAATTGTGGCCTTTGGTGGATTTGTTTGTATTGGATACATTGGTTGTGGTTTTTTCTTTTTTATTTTTGAGATTTTTTGTTTCACCATAATAATGAAAATTGGATAACGCTGTATACTTGTGTAAATAATCATTTTCCCTATAATTTTGTCTATGTGATAACACCCCAATGAAAATTTCTAGAATGTGATAATTTTTTTAATCTATAAAATGTATTTTCATGATGTTATGTGTGATTTTTTTGGTTTGTATATGTTGGGGGTGTGGAAGGATGGTTGTTGTATAGTGGGTCATATATGGGAATGATATAACGATGTAGTTGGGATACAGAACTACTTGTCATATATTATGTTGATGGATGTGGTTGCGAGTCAGGTGTTTTTTTGGGTCAGTATACCAGTTCGGGAGGGATGACAATGAAAAAGTAATGTAGTAATTGGTATGGGTAATTCTCCATGTGTTTCCCTATTAGTAACATGAAGAAAGCTATGCCCCATATTGAGAGGTTGTGGTAAGATGTGTCTATAATGTAAAGCTATGTTATTTTAGTAGGGCTCTTAATCTTTTGAAATGATGGTGACTATGATTCCTATTATGTGTTTTGATTAGTTTTCACGTGAGTAGTGGTGTAATGGATAAATAATTTTATATTAATTATTGGAATGTCTTTGGTTGGATTTTCAAAAAAATTGTAAATGGATAATTGAATTGGTTGGCAATTTGAAATAGGTTTTGTGAATTGTGTTCTGTTTGTATAGAGTTAAGTATTTAGAGGTTCCAAAAAAAGTTATGTTTTTGGGAGTATGTATGTTTTTTAACCCTTAGGATTGGCTGATGTCTTTGATACTCCACATATTTTTTTATATTCTACTGATTTCTATACTCACCCCACCCATGATGAGATCCATATTCTGAACATCTGCATCATCACATGGGGGGATCCTATATCTGGAGTGGAGTACACAAGGCTTGTTACCCTCTCTATTCAACTATCTCTCCCTGGTGAGGTAGGTATTGAATAGGCTGTGATGGAAAAGGGGCTATTAGTTGTTTAAATGTTGGTTTGTTGCCCAGGTATCTTTGGAATAGATGTGATTGCCTAGGTGAAAAGTAGTGAAAGGGTTTTTTTCCGAGTGGTCTTTTGGATGAGATGTGTTGTGCTTTGCCATGTGTATTAGACATGAGTTTGATATAACATGTTGTGAGTCCAGGGTTCATTTGAGTGAGGTGTGTGGTTAGGCCTAGGTGTGTCCAGGTAGGATATATTGTGAGGCCCAATTGTTTGTGGGTGGGATGTACTGTGAGGCCTTGGTGTATTTGAGAGGGACATGTTGTGAGTCCCAAGAGTGTGAGAGCATGATATGACATGGTATACAGAATGGGTTAGAGAATTTGGATATATGAATTTAAAAGAATGTTTAATACCAGCGAGAATGTTGTTTGGGGTACCCTATCGTTGATTTTATTTACATTATAATATATTACTTGTCTAGAGTAACATAGTAATCTTGGCTTGGTGAGGTTTGGGTAGAGAGTATAATTGTTTAGGTGTTGTTTGGTTATGTTATTTTCTCATAAGAGCATTAGTGTTCTTCTTTCACATGTGCAGGAGATAAATTTTTTTTCCTACAAAGTATAAATGTCTGCTCACCCTACTAATATAAAATTTCATTTAGGTTTCTAGAAGGATTTCATGGACTATGTTGGAAGATACTAGCTCAGAACATTGGACAACTACTATGTCACTACCTTAGTATTTATTTTTGGTATTTACATTGGATACATTACTGTATTTCTTCAGTTCTTACTTATTTCATGTATGTGGGGTGGTTTTTCACTTTGTCTAATATATATATATATATATATTTGTATGTCTTGGAGTTGTTATGGGTGATTTATATTTTATCTTGAACTTATTTCTGAAAAAGTGTAAAGCCTCCCATATTGTGATATTTGTACTCCCTTGGAGTAAGTCACCAACCTAGGGCCTGCTGAAGGTAAAACTCTAGGTACATTATCTCCATTTCCTAAATGACATGCCATGAAATGTATCTTTGGAGGGAGTGGATTATGAAATTATCCTCTATATATTTTTATAACTCTAGTATTTTTGATGTGGTCTATAAATATTAGGCTATTAGTGATTGAAAGAAGAACATTAGAAATATTAATCCCTCTTTTCACCCTATAATATACCAACACATGCAAGAAGAGGAACATAATATCCACTATAAGTGTAATGAATCCTCACATGATAATTATGAAATGTAATGTCTAATTAATAAATCATATGTGATGTTAAAAGATAAAAAATTTAAAAACCCAATGGTGGATGTGGATGGTTTCATTACACCATATACAATTTTTTTTGAAAATATTCATATTTCACTTACTTAGAGAGGAAAAATTTTACTGGATCACTCAAAGCCCCTAAAAGTGAAATAATGAATTTTCCACCATGACCTATTGTTTATTAATATCTTTGTAAATCCACTCTAACTAATTATGTGAATAAGAAAAAATTTAATGGAGGGGATGAACTAGTGTATAGAGATGCAAATCAGCTTATGGAGGATTTGAGGGAAGAAATGGGCAATTGGATGGATGATTAAGATGTAATTGTATTTCATAATTAAGGAGATGTTTTAATTACCAAGGAGATATATTATAAAATCAGAAAATGGTTGTTTATTAGAATGGTGTAAGAATATAAATTAATTATTGATTTCAATTTGAAGGACATTCCTTGGAAATAATCCCTTTCTACTTTACTATGATTGATGATTTCCTACTTAAATATTTTTCTTCTAGTAGATTGTGTGGTATGTATCAGTAGTTGACTAATCATTAATGGATTTTTAGGATCTTAATTATCCATAATTTTTGTTCTGGATCATTATTTGGACCCTGAAATTTGTTAGTGAAATTATTTTTGGATGGTTTAATGATTTTTTGATGTTGTCTTTACTTGATGGGTATTTCTTTATTCATACCTTAGTTTATTTTAGGTATTTCTGGTTCAATAGAGGCAATATATGTATGTTCTTTAATATTATCTATAATATTTCTTTCTTTATATTTATTTAAGATTAAAATTTACTAAAATATTCTTGATCTTGTTTGTTTTGTTAGGTGAGGACTCATGTACTTCGGTTTTTTTCATGATTAATTTTATATAATAATGGTATCTGGTTATTTTCATACATGGACCTATTTATACAATTTTTGGATTATACATATAATTTCATGTGTAGAGGATTTCATTCAAGGGGGTATTAGGAAGATCTTATAGAAATTTTTAATAACACAACATTTGATGAATTTTTACTCACTTTTATATTCTAGGAATTGGTACGAGGTTAGTTATTTTATAGTTACGGGAATTTCATTTTTATGAATTTTGAAGTTGATTATCCCATCCATTAAGGGGTTCCTTTTAAATATGTTTTCTCAATTACACACCAATTCTTGTGTGTTCTATAATTATTATATCCAAGAAGTATTTATACTTATTTCAAAGATAATGTCATGTAATTTGATCAGTTCTAGACATCGTGTGATACAGAGACATTTTATTTTAGAGTCTCAACTCATGGTAGACCACACAATTGGAATGTATTTAAGTAATATTTTTATCATTTTTTCAATTTTAATGGAGGGAATAGTTTCCTACCAATTTATTGGATCAATTATAATCATTTTCTCTACATATTTTGTAGTTTTTAGATGTGAATTAAATTCATTTAAATTATTTTTTAAATAGACCCCATATGTTGATAATGTATACTAGTAATTTGATATATTTATCTTGATGGTTGTATCACTATTTTTGAAAGATACATAATCACTTGGTCCTTTTTTAGATGATAATCATTGATATTTTTGTAATAATCATTGTATTATACTTTCAAAAATGAAGTATTCAGTGGATATGGGTTCTGATTTTAAAGGCATTAAAGATTCTGTATGTAATTATAAATGTTGTCCTCATCAGATCATTGTTATATTATATTTTTAAAACTATTTTATAGGATATATCAATTTTTATTTCATTTAATCCTCTTTTGGATCAAGATTATTTCCCCACATGTTACCATTTAAACTCCTTTTTTCCATTAAAACATTTCTGGGGAGCATGAGTTGTTTCCAATATTGCTTCTAATTATTCCTGAAAAAGTGAAAAATAATTTCTAATGTATATATAACTGGATAAATTCATTTGAAATGGAAGGGGAAAAATTAAATGATTGAAACATATATCATAATAGTTTTTTGATAACATTGAGATAATCCAAGAATATCCCCTCAATATTTTAAACATAGTGCACTGTCAGGGACCATTCACCATGAACTATAATGATCACCAAGATATAATTGACTATCTATTTTTACGATTATTCCCTCTCAATGAATAAATTCTATAAACATGCCTAGTTTTAGTATATAGATAAGTATTTTGTATCATTATAAAACCATACACACTATCCATAAAAAATTTAATATTTTTTTAGGGCTACTAGAGCATTTGATTATTATAACATCTTCTGATGAAAGTATAATTAGAAATAATAGTGTTCTGACATCGATATCACACTATGTAAATTTTTACATAAATGAGTGACAATATTATCTATTGAGGTGAAATGGAATTGGTATGGACCACAAAATTAATTGGAAATGATGGTTTAGGAAGCCTTATTTCATTTTGATAATGAGTTCGCAAATGATATGATGATTGTGAACAATTAAATTCTCATCAATGATATTATATATAATATAATATAACAAAATATAAATAATGTAGGTATAAATAAAAAATAATTAAAAAATATATCAATGGAATTGAAAATAAAAATGAAAGAGAATTATTATGAACCCATTACCACTTAATATTGTTTTAGTTTAGATATGACCCGTTAAATGGTCAAAATATTTAACATTTTTGAGGAAATAGTTTACCAAACTCATAGAGATATATATGATAAGATACAATTGAATTTGATTTGTGGGAGTAAAAAGACTGGTTGGGTAAATATTCTTTAGGGTGGGTAGTTTTAAGTGTTTAAATAATGATTATTTTTTATTAGGGACATAAAATTTTAGATTTCAGTAAATGTTTTTAAAATGGTTAATAATTTACATTGAAAAATATTTTTAGGGATGTAAAATACCTCAACCAACCAATTAATGTTTTCATTATTGTTTTTCACATGTCTTTACCTTTTAATTTTAACCTTTTACATTCCGTTACCTATATTGTGATAACTCTTTTTTGGGATGGTAATTAATTTATTCCTAACAATGAAATTTTATATATATCTAATTCTTCCTTGTAATTCGATATAAGTAATAAATTTTATATTACTAAAATCATTATAATGAAAATTAATATTTCTAATATGATACATGTATAAAACATAATTTTTTTAGAAATGATATAATCATGGTTCCAAAATTAAATACATATATTTGTATAGTAACTCATTTTGATTTCACTTATTCGATAAATAAGAAATTGAAAAAAATTATTCAGTTTTATGTTATGAAATGTTATTATAACTGTATAAAAGTTAAAATATTCTCAGAAGTTGAATTTATACTTTAACCCTAATTATAAAAAATATATGATTATTCTCAGAACATAATCCTAGGTTAATTATGATTCTCTAAGTCCAAAAATGAAACTCATTTTAATAAAATTATAATCTAAATATGAAAATTATAAATTTTATATAATAATCATCATTTATTGAAAATCATCATTTTTATAGCTTAATAAACATTATGACTCTTATAAAAACATCTTAGGAATTAATTTAAATGAATTATCATTTACAAAGATATATATAATAATATTCAATGAAAATAAATTTAATTTAAAACATTTTCATTAAATTGAACATGACATAATTAGCCGAGTTTTAGTTCCTCACTTTTTTTCCAATAGAATTGATACACAGATCCAATCCCAAAGGACTGATCAGTTTACCATTTTTGGAATCCAGATGACATATATGAACATTATATTAAAATTGATACAATAAAATATATTATAGTTAATAATTAGAAAGGAAAAATATTTTTCTAACATAACCTTATATATCTATCATGATATACCTGATGGTATTTTTAGAAAAATAAAACATAAGAAATTGGTGATCTCATATGCTCTGTAATGGTTAGCGTACAATATATTATATTCTGAATAAATAATAATAAATATTAACGTAAATATATATAACAAAAATACAATCCATTTAAATATAATCTAGATTATAATATAGAATGAATAAATGAAAATAAAAAACTCCATATAAATATTCACATGGATATTTGACTAATTGAATAATTACACTGAATATTAAGAAATAATTTCATAATTAGGAAATGTATAATACTGGACATGATGAAAATATCATGTAGTCTCCATCTCGGACACCATACATTAGTAGGTCAGTATCATCCAATAACTAAACTAGTATGTCTAATGAGACCTACCGACGAATCAAGAGTCTATAGTGGGTGAAACCCGTCACTTACTATGTCAAATACATTACTCATAATAAAATTGGGAAACATAAACTACATAAAAATTCTTATTGAAAAAAAAAACATATGAAATGTGAATATGTCAACCATAAACAATGAAAGGTATCAAAATGCCATATATAAATCAAAATCTATCAGAAAACCTTCAATAAAATATGGTTTATAGTATCATAAGAGATCAAACTCAATTGAGCATAAGAACAAAAAAAATATGTTGACAAAAATGGCAATATTCTATCAAATTCATTAAAATTTTCTTGATAAAATACAACATTTTTTAATTAGAATCATTTATTTAAAATATAGAGAACTTTTAAAAGAAAAATTTTCATTTATAATTATCATGAAAACATGTATATTAAGACATAATACATTAATGTTTTGTTATTGTAGAAAATTATAGTCATTCCATAGAAGTTAAAAAACATTACTATTGTATTTTATAGGAAATGTCAAAATGTACCGCATTTGGAAAATGACTAAAATATTCCTTTAAAACCATTTTCTAATGATTAAATCATGGGTAAAACCAATATAAACTTGTTTAGGATAATATTAAAAATAATTTAGAATTTTTTTAAGAAACAATGTCATTGATTATAAATATTCCATATTAGATAGTTATGTATAAACAACCTTGAATAATAATGATATTGTGGAATTAACCTTCACCATAATATAATAATTACAATAATTTTTCCCAATAAATTAACATAAATATTTAGATATGAATATAACATAATATTATAAATAAAACTCATTATATAAATTCATAGTCAGTATATATGAAACAGAAAAGAAACAAGTATTGTATACAACATGTGTCCCAATGATATAAAACTGAAGAAAAATATACCTTAAATCATTCTTTCAATTAGTTCATTTTTCATTAACATAAAGTATAATGGTTAAAATAATGATATAAATTTATAAACATAACCATATCCACATATATTATATCATATATTTTCTTTTTATATCATTTAGTTAATAATATTTCGGTACTACCTTGTTTCGGTTGTTAACTACTTCATTTTCTTGTGGACATTTTGTCATTTTAGTATTGTAAATTATAAATATTATATATTTATTTAATATAAATAATGATATTATTATATTTTATTTTATATTTAACCACTATATAATTTTTTTTAAATTATCATGGAGTTAACATGAAAAATAAATCTCATAGCTTTTTGGAAATGATAGACCGTACGTTCTAAAGAGTGATGGTATCATTACCTTAGTTTTAAAAATGAATTAAATTAGATGATATATTAATTTTAAATATTAAATATAGTTTCATATATATTATTAATATACATTATATTCATCAATATACCCATCAAAATAAATTTGTGAGACAAAATAAATTACATCACGATGTAGATACGGTAAGCCACATATACACACGCACAGTGTGTTCGTTTATCATAGAATAGATAAAATGTGGGGAATGGTTATATAATAATAAATATTGAATATAAGAATATGTATGATACTAGATTCATTACAATATTATGTATACATTTCATACAGAGGATATATAAGAATAAATGAACTTGAATAAGTTGTTAAAACAATTACCTCTTCTTCGATTGAATTATTTTAAATCTTTTATAATGGAAGTAGAGTTGGTATTTTTGGAATACCAAGATATCCACACATAGATATGGATTTTTTAAAGATAAATGTTTGGATTTTGGTTGATCAATATGGATCAATGTTGTGTGAGGGTATGGGGGTGGAGGTTCTCTATTATAATTAAGGTTAAGGGAACATTCAGAAATATTAAAAATATTTCAATAATATAAAATATTTATCAATAAAAAATTGCTTCAAAGTGATTATTTTTTAATATAGACTAGTATGGATATATATACTATCATATAATAATTTTTAGAAATTTTTAGGTCAAATTAATAACCTTATATTTTGGAAGTAACACTTAGATAATCCCTTTAACACGAATTGTGAAAAATTGTCATTTTTACTCATTAATGGTTAATATAGATACTATATAATTCCAAAATAACAATAAATGATTAATTTAAGATATTTTAAACCTTATACAAATAATTATACTATAATTTAGTTATTTTTGAGTTTTATATCATTTATTAAAATATTTTTATTTTGAAATATCATTAATGTCTATTTTGACACGATTCTTTTCATTCCTTCTAAAAAATATCATTACACAAGATAATTTTGAACGAATATGTTAATAAATCCCTTATATGTATAATATATCTATAAAATTAGTGATTGAAATTATTTATATAATATTTTTTTCTTAATATTTTAACAACATTTATTTGGACTTCTCACAAATTAAACATTTATGCATCATCATTTTAAGAATTTTAGATAATTATTCAATACTTATAAATTAAAAATTATCTATATAATTCAATATAAATATTTTATCTTTCAAATGACTTTTTATAGTTTAATTTATATTTATAGAAGCAATGTATTAAATATAATATATTTATTAAAAATATGGGTATGAAATCATTAACATTTATTTAAAATAAATATAATAATTGTCATTCTATCATATAAGTTACTTAAAAGGATAAAATATCTCCCCATAGATGGATTAAATTGAAAAATACTCAAACAATGAAATATGGTGAAGCTTTAGAGTAATTGTATTGTATTTATTGTATTCTTTTTCCCTTAATTTCTCAATTTAACTTTAACAATGTCAATAAAAATTTATACTACTACTATTAAAAATTACAAAAAATAATAGAAAACAATTTAAATAATTTGGAAATACTGATTCCAAATATTGAAAAAATTTATAAAAATAAAAAATATATAAATGTTTTAGTAATTAATTTAATGTTCATTCTAATGGCAGGAAGAGAAAAAAAAATTTAGGGTGAAACGTTCAAAAGATAGAAGTGCTTTGTATCCAAATTCAATGTGAAATTTATTCCATGAACCATAATTGTATTTAATGATAAAAATTTAAAACCAATTAATAATATAATTAAATACTATTAATAATTTAGATGAAAATATGGATTCAATTAAAATAAAATATTCAGTCACTATTCATCAAAACATAAAGTCTATTAGAAAATACAAAAAATTAATCCCAACTAATTTTTTATACTATGATTTAATTGAACACTTTTATTTATTCAAATATAACTTATTAATTTTTAAAAATATATATTTATTTAATGTTCTATAACAAAACGCGGTAAAAATTTATTTAGGAAAATATTCGTTTATATGAGTAAAATTGGGTTTGTTCTGTATGTTATTCCATTAAAATCAATTTTATGTATACAGAAATTATTTTATTGAATATATAAATATATATATCAATAAAACTATTTTCTATTTTTAATTAATTTAATTTATTGTAATGTTTTGAAATTTTAAAATAAGAACATTATATTCGATAGCATGCATTACACACAACACCAAATGCGTACGATGATATAATATCCCAAAACATTATAATATATTTACTATATAAAATAATATAAATCCATAATATAGATTTATATTTAAATGATACTATGTTATTGTGTGTCTCTCCCTATAATGAGATTCTTCTATTGCATGCACTACATTAATGACCAAGTTTTACAGAAGAACAATTTATTTACAAAACATTATTATTTAATTTAATAAGATTTGAAATAGATTTTAAATTATATTTTATAAATATTATTTTTTGAATAATGAAAAAATATTGTTTATATAATTATAATATTAAATCATTATTAACCAATTAAATAAATAAAAACTAAATGAGATATAAAGGGAACATTTTTAGAGAAAACTATTTATATGCCACAAAGCTATTTTATGGTCAAAAATTAAATTAATTAAAATTATTTTTTTACATTAATGTAATATATATATATATATATATATATTCATTAAATAATTTTTTATGTTCATCTAATGTATTTTATAACTATAAGATAAGAATAATCCCAATATTTTTCATAAAAAGAAATAATTTTATAATTGGATTGTTACCACAATTTAATATATAACCTATTTTAAATAAAAATTTCATTCATTTAATTTTTTATCTAATAAAACATAATTTATTACTTATAAACAACATAATTATGTTAGGTTTATTTTTTTGTAATTTTTCTACAAAGTTTCATTTTTTGAGTAATAGATAAAAATCTAGAAATTTAATTCAAAACATGATTTTCTTCCAATTTATTTAGAAGTGTTGATTATATTTTTCAAGTTTTTAAAGATAAATCATATCTATCATAAATCTATAAATTAAATTTATTCCATTATAATGGATTACAAATTTTATTTTTTAATTAAAAAATTCCACACTTTTTCACATTTTTTACTTTAAAAAGACAACTTGTCGTCTGATCTTAGGGATTGAAATTTAAAAATAACTAAATTTACTTATCTAAATAGAATTAAGAAAAATGTATTCCATAATTATAATTAAGTAAAATATATATATTTTAATAAGGTAAAAATATTTGCTGATCGAAATGGTTGGTAAAATTAACGAAATTTAGTTAAAATTATTTACATTAATTAAAAGAAAAATTAGCATAGGTGTGGAAAATACCATATTCATAAGATCCAAAATGATCTATAAAGTTTTATAAAATACATTTGCTAGATATATTTATACCCTAAACTACATTTTATACAATTGGGTCTATTATTGGAGAATCTTTTCATTAAAAATACATGGGTGGAATTCTGTTTTCAAAAATATACAAGAACACCACTCCTTCTCTATAATAAAAACTCACATACCACTCCCAATTCCTCACACCTATCAGGAAACAGTGGATTTATAAATATCTACTCAAATATATCCTATAAATACCTCCCCTCATCCTATAATCCTCCCTTTTAAAAAAAGATAAGAATGGAAGCCCTTTGGTTTAATCTAATCAGAGTTTCAAATAAGATGTATCATTCCTCCTCATGCTATTTTTTTAATTTTCAATCTCTATCCCCTAAAATTTATCATTTGATGCTAATATAATAAAATAAATATTCTAAATATAATTATTTTTTCAAAGTGTTATACCTAGAGATACACATACTTCCATATAATGGGAAATAAACATACCATTTATATGTACATCGAACTACGACCTCACAAAATGATGTCGCTCATTTTTACATTACAACCTCTCTTGTCCGAGAATTATTATGGAGGATCTATTTATATATGATATATATGATGTTTATATTTTTTTATTCTTGTTTTGTTTTTACATTATATGTATTCTTATCCCTTCCATTTTGTTTTAATACGATAAGATCATTTGTAGAAATGTGGACTATTACCCCTTAGTTCCATGTGATTTGTTCACAATTTACAAGGAAGATATAATCTATGGTTTTATAAGAACATTGAGACATATATGGAATATATATGAAACTATAATTATTATATACATTTATATATAATATATTTTTCATTACTTTGAAACGAAAAAGAAATGGATGTATCGTACATGTTTATGTAAGACCTATTGTTTCCATGAATGGTGCTTTCCTTTCTTATATCCAAGTATTGTGGATTATTGAA
Source organism: Viscum album (assembly GCA_963277665.1). Lineage (NCBI taxonomy): Eukaryota > Viridiplantae > Streptophyta > Magnoliopsida > Santalales > Viscaceae > Viscum > Viscum album. The sequence continues at coordinate 259,035,747 of OY728133.1, read as the reverse complement.
AATACATATAAACTGGATATATATGATATTTAAATAATGTTTTAAATTATTTAGATTATTAAATTAATATATGAACAACAAGTAACAAGTTAAAAAATATTCGATAAATTAAGCAACTAATGCCAGAAATAGTGAATGTAATGAATGATTTTTATCATACGTGTTATAATATATTATAAGAAACTAATATATGATATTAAATATATTATTATGGTTAATTTAAATTTACTAAAAGATTTAAAACTGTTAGTCTAGAGGTTAATGTACGGTTACCTAAAAAACACAAGGTAATATATTTTCTTCGGTGAGATAAATGTCATATTCAACACTTAATTATTTTATATGGTGTACTTAATACTGATTTTGATATTTTAATTCATTAATTATTTTACAATAATGGAATTTCTTGTTTCAATTTTAATAACAAATTTTAATAGGATTCAAATTAAATGTTACGAATTGGTAAATAATTTCACAACCCAATTTTTTTTCATTGGGTTATATTACTTCCCCATTGTCTTTAATATTCGAAGACCATGTTTTTGAACACATATTACTATGTATTGTATTATCAAAACCTTATTATGTGAATTTAAATTTAAAACACATAATATATTCATTTAATTATTCTCACTTCAATTTTATGGTCATTTCAAGGGTTCACTTGATGGCCCATTGTATTCGAGATTGTTAACACATGAATTTACATTCAAATAAATTATATGATTATTGTTAAATAATATAAATAATATAATTAATAATTTAGAAATTCATGAAATATTTCATGTATTAGTTTTATTTTTTCATTCTTTGGTTGTCAAAAGTTTTAGATAATGTTTTTAGAAAATCCAACTAGATTTCCCTCTTTAGTCGGAGAAAATGTTTTCTTCTAAAAAACTTGTTTTATAAAAAGGTTTTAACCATTAATTTTTTTTATTAAATAAATGATTCCAATTTTATCATTTTACAAAATTTTTAAAAGGAATCTTCTTTTCTTTTTCTGAAAAAATATCTTTTTAAACCTTTTACCATGATAAAGGAATGTTATTTTTACATTATATGAAATGTATGGATTTATCGCCCTCATTTATTTGAATATAAAATTCAATGTTTAAAAGGATAGATTTTAATGAAAATCTTCACAAATTTTATTTCCATGGAAAAGTATTTTCAAAATGACATTTATTATAAAATATAAATTTTACTCAAGAATTTTTTCAAAATAACTTTTTAGATTATTTGTATTCTTCAATTTGAAGCACCCTTTATTTGTTTACTACTCATAGGATATGTTGTATTTATACATTCGTTAATCTACATCGAGAAGGTTTATGAATTTCATTGAACATTGATAGTATAAAAATTCACATTCTTGATTCCATTAATCACATTGAAATATTTAATTTCATATGATTATTTGACAATGAATTTCCAATAGTTATCTATATCATTTGTCATGGATTTGTATATGGAATAAACATTATATAATTTTTACATATGATGATTACTATGTCATGTTATATCATGAATATCCTAATCCTCTTCATATTTGATGTTTCGAATAATTCTTAGGGAATTAAGATTCCAAAATTTCAATGTGGTATGGTAAACAATGTAATCTTTACTTATTATTTTCTCTAATGATTTATTTATTATCTTTCAATTGTATCCCCATTTATCATCATCAGCAACCCATGTTTTTAGTTATCTTATAATGAGTAAATATTCATAAATCTTTATCTTCAACTAAATAATAATATTTGATATGGAAAATATTTATATCAATTATTCAATATATGTTGAATTATTTTCAATGTTATGACATGGGTATAGAACAGTTATAGATATCCCCTTGATGCATCAATAGTATCATGAGATAATTCTGTTGGCTATCCTTATATTACTTTATTTCATAAATATTCTTACCCATAAAGAGAATTTTCTTGACAGAAATTGTTCTATGTTTCTTAAGAAACATAGTGTCCAATAATTAACCATTTACATTATTTTGATTTAGTTATTATTTATCCATTACATATTTCATTAACATTTCAATGGATGCATTCCATTATCAGTTTATTGATTAAATGGATTATGTTTTCAGTTTCATAGATTTGTATATTGATGATTAATTATCTAGTTATTTGAGTGGAATGTGCTTTTAGTTATTATCTTTACATATTGAGAGTCGATTAATTTTATTGATTATATGGCTTATATATTCTATTTTTACCTTTCCATATTTATTTTGTGAATTTAATTACTAGTACTTCCTCTATATATAACCCTTTCTGAGCGTTTGAGCTAACTCTTATTTTATTTTATTTCTTTAAGAATCCAACATGTATACTATGAATGATATAAAACGATATGAAATAGGGAATAATATTATTTTCCATGAAATAAATAAAAAATAGTCTGTTTTATTTAGTGTATTTATTGGTAATACAAGACTCTTGTATGTATCTAGTTTACCAAGACTACTAAACTCTTTAGTTCAATGGGATTTTATTCCTTGTAATAATTACAATGTAATGGTAGGACGACTCATGTTCCGTGTTTTTAGGGTTGGGTCACTACATTTATTACAGTAAAATTCATTTAGTAGCATAAAAATAAAAACATTTCCATTATATTTAATTGTTTTATAATTTCAATTTTAATTAATTGGTAACTTTTAAATTCATCTTATATTTTTTTAAATCGTATATTTTTATAAGTTAGATAATAATATTCATAACTACTAAGTTAACATCAAATTTATAATGGTAACATTTAATAAATATTATTTGTTTGTTTGTTAAGCTCATTGTTGCATGTAACAAAATCTACCGAAGATGATGAATTTAAAAACAGATATACCATTAAAAATTTCGTGGTGTATCATTCTCCCATACTTCAATAACATTTATCCTCACAATTCAAAATTTCACTTCTAAAATCAAATGTTGATACGTGAAAATTTCTTTCGGGAGACAAAATTAGAAAAACAATGTCAATAAAATGACCTCCTAATAATAGGGAAAGGTAAATGACAAGGTGTTGACACAATTAGGATTTTCAGTAGGATAACATTGTTTGTATTGGAAAACATGGACATGGAAGATAAATATAACCATCATTATCTAATGGAGAATGATAGTGGACATGATCATTATATAGTCAATCATCTCAAACCCATAATTGTTAAGATTGGTTATAAAACATTTATATCATAGTAATAAAATTAAATAGATATCATTTTTGTTCCAAAATACTTTTCAAATAGTAGATGTATTCTATTACTTTATAAACTAATAAAATATGAAAATATTCTTACCGGACATTTAATTTTTCATCTATTAATCAATTTACACAAAAAATACGTATTCTTATATAAATGATTAGTAATTGTGACTAAATTTTTATGCATGAAATTTTAGTATCACCTTATATAGATATAAAAATCAACAAATGTAAAACTACCTATTTTTCCTATCTTTATACTAAAACCACAAACGTTTTTAGGATATGATTTTATAATTCCATAAAAGGAAGAAAACAATATATGATGAAAAAAATTATTATTCGAAATTCAACCATAAAACCGAAATTTCAACTTGTATCTTTCATAAAATAACAATAATTATTGAAAAATATTCTAGGATATGACCGTAATATGAAAAGGATTTGTTCATATTGTCATAAAAAAACACTCAAACTTAATTTCTGATAAAAAAATTAATTACACATATAAAAAAATATACATTATTTGGTAACAGTTTCTATAAATAAATTGTGTCAAGATTAGTCCAAAATAAAATCATATTTTATTACAAATTACATTTCAAACATTATTCTCCGAGATATTTTATTTATTTTCATCTTATGGTTAATTTCTTCCAAAATAACCAAAAAATTATCCAATCCCAATGTAATCAATTTGATCAAAAAATGTTCCTAAAATCAAAATATCATTTATAAATTAGATATTTGATATAATATAAATTCCAACCATACTAGGTCTTCAGGTATGATAAAGGTAAAAGTTATACCATACACACCCTTTGGTTGGGAGTTCAAATCAAAGGGCCTTGCCAGACAGAAAAGGTTGTCACCTAGCCTCGATGTAATTATTTTTATAAAACAATATTAATATAACATAAAAAATAAATATAATCAACATCCATGAAAAAATTTTATTCAATAAATATTCTTTTAATAATGGTTTTTAACGAAACCCCAATATATAAATACATCATCCATTTATTTCAAACATAGGTCCTTGATTTGTCCCTATATTATCATATAGAAAAGATAATTGACTAATGTAATTCCCAGGTACCCCACATTTAAGGAATTAATCTAAAAATATACTCATATGATGTGAATTATTTCCTTCCATTATACTCTTAACTTTTTCTCATAAATTCATTGATTTATGCCATTCTTTACCACCCATAAAGCATTTAATTTTTCCACATAGACACTTTCAAGGGTGTATCCTTTCTCATTTCCTACATGATTGAAATTGATCCTCCTTTTATACATGGTCTCCAACATTGGGGATATTATAAAACACCACATTTCATTTATTTAGTGAATTTGGGGTTTGGTTAATGAATATGTTGTTAATCATATATTAAGAAAAAATGATTAAGCATAAACACAATTCCTTAAATTCCAATCAACAACCCATTTGGTTTATCATCATCACCACTATGTCCATCTTGTTTAACATTATCATGAAATATTTATGTTCCATCCAGTTACTAAATCCTTAAAGTGGAGTGTGAGTAACAATAGTCATAGTGAGAAAAAAATATAATCATTTATAAACTATCATGACACATTAATTTAAATCTAAAAACATTATCATTGACCTACGATATTCATTTTTATATTATATTAAATTCCTTCATAATGGTTTGTATATAAAATGGGTATTATCCAATGAATATCCACTAGGAGTGGAAAACTAGGTGCGTATAAATGCATATTGTCATATACCAGGTTAGGCCGAGTCAAGTCTGAGGCACCTTGTCAGAGTTTTGACCCCAAGGTATATCTTTGTTAGACCCATAACCACTTATTATATCATAATGGGGATGTATTTTTTTGAATTACTAAATAATTTCTATTATACCATACTTCTAGGATGCAATTTGATTCTTTTTATGACTGTCTATTTGAGGGTTATCTTTCCTAATCCATGCTTTCTAATTAATGTTTCCATTTTTTTATTCTAAACATCCTCTAATAGAAAGTGAATAATCCTTGACAATAGTATCCTAGAGGTAATGAATCAATTTATTACATAGGTATAGACACATGGCTCAAATAACAAAGGACTAATTAATATATCATTATTGGAAACGCGATAACATCAATGAACCATACATTACAATTTAATCTATAAAATAGAATATAGTAAATCATTTGTGAGCATCAATATTCTTGTGTCTTGAAACAGTATATAAATTACAATATACATCATGGAATCCCAGAAAAAAACATAACGAAGGGGTGAGATCGGATTCTCAGTAAAAGTACATGTATAGTGGAAGCTATTATGATCAATTAATCAAAAAAATTAGGTCAAGATATATAACTGAAACACAATAAATTTAAAAATAATATTTTTCATACTATGAAATTAATTTTTGAATATAAAATAATTCAATATAAATAATCACATGAATATTAAAATAATCAAGGATTCACATGTAATATCAATAAATAATATCTTAATTAGAGAACACCTAATGATAGACATCATAAACTTATTTCCAAGGCTTCTACAAAGACACCTGAGATAAATGGTAAAACATCATCCAATAACCAAACTAGTTAATCTCATGTGACCTATTGATGCATTGGGGGGTTATAACAAGCCTCACACATCACATACTAAGTCCAATTCATTCCTAATATGAAAAAATAGGAACATAATAAACAAAAACATTTTTTCAAATACTATTATAGGAAATGTGAATACTTCAACCATTGACAATGAATGGTTTCAAAAAAGAACATCCGCATTTAACTTAATAACAAACCCTTTAATAAAATATTTTAATTGTAATCATAGGGGATCAACTATGATCAAGATTAAGAACCACAAAATTATGTTAACATATATCAAAATACTCTAATATATTCAATAAAATTTTCTTGGGAGAAATAGTACAATTATAATTTGAAATCATTTATTTTTTATGTCCGTTAAATTTTAAAATAAAAATTTTCATTGAACTGAATATTATATACATGTAAAATAAAAGTTAATACATTACACTTTCATGATTATAGAAACAAGGTTCTCAATTCGTATAAGTTAATAAAACATTCCTGCCATTTTTTTCAAATATGTATTATATACCTCATTTGAAAATAGAAAATAAAGATTCATTTCAATCCTTTTTCAAAACATTAGTTCATGGGTAAAAATTATTTTATCCTTTTTATGATAACAGTAAAAAAAATTGTAATTTTTATAAAAAACATGGACATGGAAGATAAAAATTATTTATTAGATTGCTTCTCAAAAACAACCCGGAATAATAATTAGATTGTGGAATTAACCCTTACAACTTTTAAATCAATAGAAATGTATGGCCCATGAAATAAATAAATTTTTACGCATATGAAAATAGAATATTATTAAAATAATTATAATAAAATTATTTCATAGGTAGTATATATATAGCATAAATGAAATAGTTTGTGCATATGATATGTGTCCCATGTAAATAAAAGATAGAAATATCCATATCCACAATCATTCAATTAGTTCAATGTTCTTTAAACTACTATATAATGGTTGAAAGAATAAGATTAATTTATAATTGAACCATATCCATATTTATTAATTCAAATATGATATTTCTATATCATTTTAAAAATAATATTTAGTTATTACCATTGTTCGGGGAGTTAACAACTTCATTTTCAATGGAATGGTTTTTCGTGTAAGCCATTTTTCATAACAATATGATATATTTATATGATATAAATAATGATGATAAGTAAATATAATTTATATTTACTCATTATATTCGTCTTAATAATCATTATTTAATTGTTATCAAGGAATTTTATTCTCATTATATCGTAGAATATATTGGTCATACTAACGCATGAGCGAGAGTACCATTACCTTAGTGGTGAAAGGATAAGTAATTAAATGGTATAATAATAATAAATAATCAATATATGGTCATATTTACTATTTATAACTATTATATCTATCACTATACCCATCCAAATATAGTGGTGCTGAATAAAAATAAAACCACGATGTGTAGATGGTAAGAGACACCTATGCATTCGTGGTGCTTTGTTTTTTCATAATATGGATAAAATGTGGGATATGGTTGTCCCATAATCACAATAAAATCATAGAATATACGTAACGAACCAAAAATTTATCAATGAAAATTCCTCTTGATCTAATTAAATGAATTATTATGAAAAAAGGTTATATAAGTTTAGTCAATAAGATTTAATTATGACTTTTCCATTCCTCCATCTTTAGAAAATCAAAAACACCCTATCTTGAGACAAATTTAATTTTCCCTAAATATTATCTTAATAGGGAATATTTTTCTTCCCCAATGAATTTTTATCATTACCTATATTTTCATTGTTCATTTTATAGTTTCTCTTATTCAATCTCCATTTATTTATAATATCTAAATATCAGTTTCATGTTTAAAACCTCAGAATCATGTAAATCCTTTGTTGTAGGGTATTATTTTCTCAGACACTGAATTATTTGAAATTCAGACTCCAAATTCTATGAAATTCAGACTTCAAATTCTCTAAAATTAATAATCTTAATTCTCTGATATTTAGACTCTGAATTCATTGAAATTCATACACCAATTTCCTATGAATATAGACTCTGAATTCCTCAGAATTTAGACTCTAAATTCTGTATAATTCATACTCTGAATTCCTCAAAATTCAGAATTTCCACTCTCCATAATTCAAACTCTGAATTCCACATAATTTAGACTCTGAATACCTTAGAATTTGGAATCTCAATCCCCCTAACATCAGAAATCGAATTCCTTATAATTCTGAATATGAATTCCTCAAAATTCATACACTGAATCCATTAGAATATAGACTCTAAAATCTCTAGAATTTAGGTTTTGAATTCCTTTAAAAATAGAATATTAATATCCTTGATTTATAGTCTCCAAGTGTTTATTTACATGGACTCCGAACATTATTTTTCCTTTGACTCCAAAAAATATACTTGGTTTAGTAAACATATTTTTCTTAAACTTTTTATAGTTATAAAACAATGTCGTACATTTTGTTTCTAACTCACCATTGTATGAGTGACACATGTACAGGTCCCTCCGAAATTCAAGGAAAAGTATGATTGTTGGAGGAGGGACGTAACCATTGGAGATGTTCCTATAAATTAGAGCTAATTTGAAAGATCTCATTGCCGATCCATCAATCTAGAGATTTGATGCTGCTGAATTGAATTCTATAATCAGAGATTCTCATGACCTGTGCATAATGAACATCATATTCAACTATCTTTGTGATAATCTGATTGTTTTTGTTTACAATCGTGGACATTCAAGTATAGAAATATAGAGGTGTCGACTACCTTAAGGTTTGATAACGTCCATTGATTAGAAGGCATAGGTTCCGACATCCAAAATGTTCTAGGGCTTGTGGGGATAGAAAGATATATTCTGTTATTTCTATTAAGGGCTTACCCTGGTGTCGGTAAGAAAAAAGTTATTTAAGGAATAAATCAAGGGATCTTTATCCAAGTAAGTTGGATACCCTACTCTTTGGGTAAAAATATTTCATACTTTTTAGTTGTTTTGTTTCCTGTTTATTTTTCACTACATTTTTTTAAAGGAAGAAAGTATGACATTTATATACTTTCATGTTCTTTTATGTACTCTGATTAATAAGATTATATAAGCATTAAGGTAAAATCTTTTCCTTGTAAACTATTCTAATGTTATATTTATGGAACCACATTTCTAGAACATAGAATGTTTTTTAAACTAATTGGTCTTGTGAATTTGCCTTTAACAAAGTTTTATTTAAGGTTTAAAATGAATGTTTTTATACTTACAATTCACCCCTCTTATAATTGAGCATCTAAATCATATTTCTATCCTAGAATGGGTATCATAGGGGGTCTCCGAAATACTAATATACACATATAAGTATTTATGCTCATTTTTTCATTGTTCATATTATTTGTTTTCTCAGTATTTTTATCATTGTCTACCAACATTTATTTTTAAAAAGTTTTTGGGGAAAAACACTTTATCTTAAATGGTAGGAAACAATGTTGGTTAAATTGACAATCTAAATCCTACTAAACCACATATATTTGATGGGTATGATTATGAATATTGTAGATATCATATGAATACTTTTTTTATTAATACGTGAGTGGACAACTTCGTTATGATTATTGGAGATTAGAAAATTCCTTATAAGGAAGTCAGAAATTTTAATAATAAATAAAAGTCATAATATCAAATAAACTACAAGGAACACAATACTTTATTATGTTCAATGACCAGGAATATATATAGTCACATTTCTTCTTGTGATGCTCTAAATTGTTTCTGGAAGAAATTTTAGGTTACTCATTTTGGTACATCCAAGGATATGGAAACAAAAAGAGCTAAGCTTAGAGCAGAATATCATGGATTTATATTCCCTTATGGAGAACCAGTGTCAAAGGTAAGACAACGGTTTATGAGTATTGTTTATAGTTTACCCCATAAATGGGTGAGAAACTTTTAGATGCTTAGGAACTTGATTACAAGATTATAGATATTATTCTTAATGAGTGGGAATATAAGTGAACAACTAATAATGAGAATAGGGAACTATCTAAAATTACTCTTGATGATATTTTGGTAACTCTTATTCAACATGAGATAAGAATGAAAATAGATTATAATTTGAATGAGAATTTGAATGGAAATGGAAGTGAATCCTTTATTATTAATAGATCCAGGACTCCTAAAATGTTTACTAGATCAAAGTCTAAAAGAGTCACTATATTATCCGAATCATGTGAACGTGAACATTCTGAGAATGAGATAGCTAATCTTTCTAGAAGGATGAACAAGATAGTTGGAAAGATAGACTTTTAGTATAGGTTTACGAAGTAGGAAATAAAGGACATGAGTGACTCAGAAGTCACATGTTATAAAATGAAAATAATCAGGGAAAATAAGGCCATATTGTCTGATACATAAGAAGAAGGATAAAAATAAAAATCATTCGGAGAGGAATAGAAAGAATTAATACAAAGATAAAGGAAAAATTGTTTTTAAATCCAATGACACCTGGAGTTCCAATGGTGGTGAATCTCTTGATGAATCCTCATAGTATGAATCTTTTAATTAGAATGATCTTGTTCCAATTTTCAAGCTTCCTATTGAAAATAATTGTCTAATGGATAACGAACACAATGATGAATCCATATCTAATGTATATTTTAATGCAAGTTATATGGATAATAAAAATTTTGAATCTTCAGATGAAGAATCTTCTTCGGATGAAGATAATAAATTAACTATATAAGAACAATTATCTAGGTTTACTAAACTTCATGGGAATGAAAATTCTAAACTCAATAAAAATATTGATAAGTAAAAATATAGAATTTATGTTCTTAATAAATAAGTATTAGATCATTCCAATGGTCATGATAAGAAAATTTATGATTTCGAAAGTAGTACAAATAACATTGATGAAGTTAATTATGAGAAGGATAATCTTTTTAAGGATCTCGAAAATATAATTTCTATGAAAAATATTTTAGAAACTAACTTCTGTGACAAAACTAATGTTCTTTAGGATAAAAAAATAATTGTTAGACTAAGGTCAGAAATTTTTTCCATGAATAAGTGTTTTTAAAACATTACCTTAGGTAAGGAAAAGTTTGATAAAATAAATTCCCAAATTCGACCTGTATGGAATAATTCGAGATTTGGTTAGACTCATTCGAAACCAGTTTTTAGTAATAATTATTTTGTTCCTCAAAGTGATCCATTCTGCACTAAATGTCTGTGTGGTGAACTTTGGAAAAAAAATTTCTTTAAACAATACTCAGTCGTTAGGATTTCATAATACTTCTTTTTCTAAGATAATGTGGATACATAATTTTTTTTGAAGTTTCCAGATCCAAGAACATTTGGGTTTTTAAAATCAAACACTGGTATTTCTATGAAAATTATGATAATACCAATAGCAATACATTGTACAGGGATAGTGGATGTTCCCGACACAAGACTAGTAACCAAAACATCTTTGAAAATAATATCGAGATAAAAAGAGTAAAAGTAACTTTTAGAGATAATGAATAGGATGAAATTATTTGAATAAGTAATATTAGTATTCTTGAAAAAACATGGATTTCAAATCTTTTATTTATTAATGTTATTAAGAAAAACCTTATCAGCATAAGTCAATTATGTGGTGAAGGTTACCTTGTGAATTTTAGGAATGAGAAGTTCTTAGTACAAAATTCCAAGGTAGATTTTATTCTTTCTACCCATAGAAATGATAATGTATACACACTAAATGTAGAAGACCTTATGATCCATGACCTACCTTGCCTTAGTGTAATGGAAGACCAATCCTGGTAATGGCATAGAAGGTTAGGATATTTTAACCGTTGGAACTAATGTAAACTCTCTACGAAAAGATTTGTTAAGGATCTACCAGTGCCCAGATATGATTATACAAAAGTTTGTAATACTTGTCAATTTGATTAGAAATATAAAACAAGATTTAAATAAATTTATGAAGTTTCAACTTCTATTTCATTATAGTTTGTGCTTATGGATATTTTTGGTGTAACAAAAATAAGAAGAATTGGAGGAAACTACTATGTGTTTGTCCTAGTTGATGATTACACAAGATTTACGTGGGTCTATTTTCTAGAAAGAAAATTTGAAGAATTTTATTATTTTAAGATATTTAGAGCCCATGTTAAAAATGATAAAATTCTTTCATTGAAAACTATTCACACTGATCACGGAAGAGAATTTCAAAATTCTAATTTTGAAACTTTTTTTAGTTGAAAATTCATTACTCATTATTTCTCAGCCCCAAGGACTACATAAAAAAATGGTGTTGTTGAAATGAGACATCTAATTCTTCAAGATATAACAAGAACCATGTGGAGTGAGTATTCGGTTGCCAAAAGATTTTGGGCTAAAGCTGCATGTACTTCTTGTTATACTATAAACCAAGTTTTGATTAGACCATTTCTTAATAAAAATCCTTATGATTTATAGAAATAATGTGATCCTATAATTTCCTATTTCAAATTATATGGATGCATTTTATTCATTCTGAATACTACAGATAATTTACATAAATTTTCAACCAAATAAAATGAAGGAAATTTCTTAGGCTACTCTATAACATCTAAGGTTTATAGAGTTTTATTAAAAAATACTTGTACTATTGAAGAAATAGTACATGATAAATTTGATAAAATTAATCCATTTGTTTTGAAACACCCTCAACCAACCACTACAGATGTGTTTTCAATAACTAATTATCAACCCTTGATAGAAGATCATTTCTGATAAAGAAAATTCTCAGGAAAATATCTCTAAAGCATTTAAGATAGAATATTTCCTACCATATCTTGATTAACATGTTTTACAAAAAAGAAATTAGTTTTTTCTTAAGAATCATTCTAATCATAGTATCATTGGTGATGTAAATCAACCTGTTCAGACTAGAAGTTCAATAATAAATGAAGTAGAACATATGGACTTCATTTCTCAATTAGAACCAAAACGAACTGATGAAGGTTTAGGTGTTGATGATTGGATTAAATCCATGCAAGATGAACTAAATGAATTTTAAAGGAATAAGGTATGGAACATAGTTGAAAGACCTATGAAAACTTCTGTTTTTGGAGTAAAATGGGGTTTCAGAAATAACTATGATGAAAATGAAGTCATAGTAAGAAATACGGCTCTATTAGTTGCTAAATGCTATAATTAATAGGAAGGAATAAAATATGAAGAAACCTGTGCTATAGTATTTAGATTTGAATCTATTTGTATTCTACTTTCCATTGAAACATTTTTTAATTTCAAAATTTTCCAAATAGATGTTAAATGCACAATCCTTAACAGTTTTGTTCATGAGGATGTTTTTTTTGAAAAACCTCCTGGTTTTGAAGACATAAAACATCATGAAAATGTTTTAAAAATTACCAAAGCATTATATAGACTAAAGAATGCCCATAGAGCCTGGTATGGTAAACTTATTTGATTTTTGTTAAAAACAACTTTGTAAAGGGAAATGATGACCATATTTTTTTATAAAGCAAGATAAGAAAAATGTTTTGATTATTCAAATTTTATGTTGATAACATTATATTTGGTTCAACTCATCAATCTTTAATTTATTACATTATGGATCTAATTAAATATAAGTTTGAAATGAGTATGATGGGTGAGTTAACATTTTTCCCTGGATTTTAAATTTATCAAAAACCGGGATGAACTTATATATCTCAACATATGTATATTAAATATCAATTTAAAAATTATGTATATGAAAAAACTATGAGTATAAGTACTCCCATGGGTACCATAAATTCTCTTGATCTTGATGAAGCTGGAAAACCAGTGGATCAAACATCATTTAGAGGTATGATAGGAAATCTAATATACTTGATAGCTAGTCATACAGTCATAATGTTTTCATTATTATGATGTGCAGGGTATTAATACAATCATATTGAATCTTGTTTAAAGTTAGTGAAAATAATTATTCTCTACTTAAAGGGAACCATGGATTTATGACTCTTTTATACTTCTTGAAATTATTTTTTTAAAAGTATATCATATACTGACTTTGGTTGATGTAGAATGGGTAAGAAAAATACATCTAAAACATTCCATTTAATTGGAGATTTATTATTTTCTTCTTCATGTAAAAAGAAACACTTAGTATCACTTTTCAATAATGAAGATGAATATGTAGCAGTATGATGTTGTTGTGCTTAGGTGTTGTGGATGCAACACACATTCACAGACTCTGGTATGAGTTTAACCAAAACAAAAAATATTGTTTGATAATAATAGTTCAATTTCCCAATGTAAAAACCATGCATGTCAAACTCGTAAAAACACATAGATTTTAGTAATCACTTTCTTAGGGATCACACAAAAAAATGAGATATGATTCTTCAATTTATCAGAATTCAAGATCAACTTTATGATATTTTCTCAAAATCATTACACTCTGATAGTTTTGAATACATTAAACAGATTATAGGGATTATAATCGTAAGGTAATATTCCATATTAATTTCTTGTTAAAATCATTCTCCTTACAATATATAACTCTTTTTCATAGTGGTGTACATTTTCTTGGTAGTCAAAATTTTGCGTAGTTAAAATTTTTATTTGAATTATTTTTTCGTAATCCAAATTTTTGTAATGAAATTTTTTCAAATTTTACAAAATTTTTTTTTTTAAATACCGGAATAAAAATATTTTCAGAAGAATTTTCATCATTATGAATACTTGTTCTAGAAATCAGAAAGGTATTATTTTTCTCTTAAATTTTCATAATAAATTTTTTAACATGTTGGTATTTTTGCCTTTTTTATGAAACTATTTTGGATTCACTTTTTCTTAAATCCAAAAATTTATCTTAAAAATCACAATAGATCGAAATCTACCAAATCTCTTCTTCTAAATTCATCAAAACAGTCAGATTTGATCATGAATTTATTCAACTATGGGATCAATCAAGGAAGTTGAATTGTCATTTCAAATTCCTTTATATGGACCCCGGATGTTTGTACCACCTTGATTTTCAAGGCATGGTGTGTTGAAGCTCTTCCCATTTACTTAAACCTATTTCGAATCTTCAGGATTTCCTCAGTTCTGATTGTCTATAGAATCCTCTCCTCAAAATGATATGTCTTCAGAAAATTAAATCATTAAGTGTATGATTTAAAGAGAAATGTTGTTTGATCTGAAATTCTATACTAAGTGTAACTCTCTAATTTCAAAAAATATCAAAGTGAATAACTAGGAGAGTCAATGTATATCAAAACCAAAGGTGGATGATCCATTCTATCCAGATTTGTTGATTGAATTTTTGATTCAGAAAGTTTTCTCAACAAATGAGGTAGATAAAAGTTTTCTTTCAAGCGATACGGGAAAACCTATTCCTTTTCCTACAGCAAGGTATCAAGTTTGATTAGAATTCCCTATGAGGGTGAAGCAAGATTCTGTACTCAAAAATTACCAGATGTATCTAGATATTTGGAAAAGGAAAAGGCTCTAGATTGTCTTGTATAGAAATGTATGACAACTTAGAATATTGTTCATCTATCAAAAAACCATATGATTCATGAGTTATGGGTCCATGATTTTATCATTTTGAGAAAAGGGTATAAGGACACCCACATAAAATGTGACATATATATTCTAGAATTCATGGTGAACCTCAAGAAAGTAAACCTGGTCAAGTATATCTTCATTACAATTGAGAACATTAAGAATAGAAATTTTAATTCTCTAATTATCATGTATGTAGCTATAATTTAGAAAATTATAGTTCTTTTCCTTGAGTCATTCAAAATACCTTGTAGTTCTAATCCGAGGAATTTCAACGTAATTTCATTGAGTGGTGATGCTCTAAATAGGATGATGGTTTGATTTAATAGTGAAGCGGGAGATTTCAATGACTTGTGTGAAGCTGATATCAATACTCTTTCAAAGAAACTGGTGGTGGTTGAGACTTCCAAAAAGGGTGCAATAAAGAGGAAGGCAATAAAACTGGAAGAGAAAGAATAAAAAATTGTGGCTAAGGAAACACAATCTTCACCCCCAAAACCAAAGAAGAAAAAGTATTACCTTCATTAGGTAGTGTCTATGTGGAGAGAGGCCAAGAATAACATGATGGAAGGGGACCCTGCTTTTGGCTTGGACCCTCCTGGGGAAAAATTATTAAAGATAAAGGCTCCTGAGGATCTTGAAAAAACAAGAGAAATAAAAGAATCAATGAAGTTTTCTGTAGATGAGATAGTTCAATCTCATATCAATTATGATGAGAAATCCTCTGAAAAATACTGGGTACTAGAATTCTTTTTTCATGAGTAATTCCCTGTGACTCCAGGAAAGAAAGTAGTAATTTTAGAACCTGAACAATAAGAAGAAATAGATAAAGAGGAAGATTAGGAAGAAGATTAAGAAGAATGAAGTGGTGATACAAAATACATGATAAGGAGAGTAGAGGATTATCATGAGAAGGAGAGTCCTGAGAAACTATCAATCCAAACATTTGATGCAGAGTCTTCAAAACATGCTACACCTGGAAAAGAAGATATGGTTTAGGAATAGGTGAATGAGATATCAGATAGCAATCATTATTTTATTAAACCAAAGGATGCTTTGGAAGGTTCTGAGAAATAAAATCATGATGAAGATAATATTGTTCAGTTATCAAACTGTGAGCCTGAATCCCCAAAAACACACAAAATTATTCCAAGAGCTGATAAGGGAAATAATGTTCTTTTAGATACATGTAGTTAATATGTGGTAAAAAAGAAACAAGTTGGCACTTCATCAAAGAGGATAGATGAAGATATTGAAAAAAAATCCTCACTAAACAAACACTTTAATTCAGAAATGTCATCTCTTGTACATGATTTTAGGGTACAATCTTTGAAAAAGTTGGTTGATACCATTCCATTGATCCCATGAATAGATTCAACATGCCAATTTCTTCAGCATTCGTTCATTCAGAAATTGGATTAAATTTCAATTCTTATGGATAAATATGTCATGCTTGAGGCAGATTTGGAATCTTATCACATTAGCTATAAGGCTCATAAAAGATCATGTATCAATATTACAGGTTGGTCTAAAAATGTAGTTGAAGAGCTCAATGTCATGGATGAATTTCAAGATAATGTTAAAGATGCTTTTGACACCAATGATGGAAATATTAATGATCTTACTATGAGCATTGAGGAAAAGATGACTCTCTAAAAGAAAACTCGAAATAAAGATGCCAATTAATTAAATGGAATGATTAATTCTATGGCTATGAATTCAAAGTGAGAAAGGGATCATATAATTGAGTTTGAAGAAAATCATATTATGCATGATTAAGTCTTGAAGGCTCAGGTATATAGTCTTAAAGCATGGGAATAGAAAATTAATGCATTGGTGAAGAAAAGAGAGGATCATGATCAACTATTGAAGCGTTCTGAAGAAGATCAAAAGGAGCTTAAGAAGTTAAAACCATTGTGAGGAATTTTATACCAAAGGAGAATGAATGACAAATCTACAAAATCTGAACTTTTTTTGTATTTTTCTTCCTTGTACAAATTCATTCAATCTTAAAGAAATTTTGGTTTCACTTCATATATATTTTTTCTTTTGAACTAATATTTCAAGAACCATTTTCTCGTTTTTATTCATTGTTATTCATTTTTGAAAATCAGAATGGGGGAGAAAGGAATGATAAAAATAATTATTAGTAATGAATCGTTTTTCCTATGTATGGGAGAGTTCATATAAGGGGAAGTTCATAAAAAAGAAGATTTCGTATTAATGAAAATGAGAAACCCCATTCAGGAATTCAAGAATATTATCATTAGGGATTTCAAAACCTATTGGGGAGTTAGTCGTATTCACTATGATCCATAAGTAAAGGGATATAAGTTTTTATTTAAAAGATCATAAAAATACTAAGTCCTTATAAACTTTTTTGTAAGGATGTTTGCGATTTCCAAAAAGGGGGGAGATTTTCGATTCAATAAGCTTTCCTTATGACATTTCTATTACTTCATCTTTTGAAAACCACAAACACCCTATCTTAAGAATAATTTTAATTCCCTTAAAAATTATCTTTATAAGGAAAAGTTTCCTTCCCTAAGGAAATTTTATCCTTATCTATATTTTTTTATTAATTATATAGTTTCTTTTATTCTTAATCCTTTTATTTTAAAATCAAAAAATCAGTTTCACATCTAAAACCTCAGAATCCTATAAATCCTTAGTTATAAGGTATTCTATTTTCAGACTCCAAATTCTGTGAAATTCAGACTCTGAATAATCTGAAATTCAGACTCTAAATTCTCTAAAATTAAGACTCTAAATTTTATGAAATTCAGATTGCAAATTCACTGAAATTTAGACTCTAAATTCCCTAGAATTCTGACTCTAAATTCCATAGAATTCTGCCTTTGAATTCCCCAGAATTCAGACACCAAATTCCAAAAAATTCAGACTTTGAATTCCTCTAAATTCAGATTCTAAATCATTACAATTATGACTTCGAATTCCTTATAATATAGACTCTGAATCCATCCAAATTTAGGATCCTACTTCCTCTGAATTCTGACTCCAAATTCTATAGAATTCACACTCTGAATTCCATCGAATCTAGAATCTGAATTACTCAGAATTCAGACTCTCAATTCCTTATAATTCATTCTCTGAATTCATTATAATTCAGACTCCAAAATCTATAGAATTCTGGTTATAAATTCCTTGAAAATCATAATCTGAATATCCATGATTTATAGTCTCCAAGTGTTTATTTACATAGACTTCAATCTTTATTTTTCCTTTGACTCAGAAATTTTGATTTGATTCGGAAAACATACTTTTCTTACACTTGTTATATTTATGAAATTTTATCGTACGTTCTTTTTAAAACTAACCATTTGTACGAGTGGAAGATGTAATTGTCACTATGAAATTCAAAGAAATAATATGACCATTGGTGGAGGGAGCTGACCATTTGGGAAGTTCCTATAAATAGGATCTCATTTCAATGAGCTCATTACTAATCCATCACTCTAGAGATTTCATGCTAAAAAAGTGACATCTATGAAAATAGACTGTTATTCCTTGTGTGTATTGAACAACTAGTTCAACTTTCTTTTTGCGACTCCAATTCTTGTTGTGTATAATCGAGGACATCCGAGGATAGGAATACTGAGGCATCGACTACCTTAATGTTCGAGGAATTCAGTGGATAAGAAGATATAGGTTCTGACTATATTAATGTTCGAGTGCATGTAGGGATAGCAAGATAGATTCCAATATTTCTATCAAGGGATTACCCTAGTCTGGGTAATACTGACTTTCATGAAAGTATAAATCGAGGGACCTGAATCCAAGGTTGTTGGATACCCTACTCTTTTTGCTAAAATATTTCATACTTGTTACTTATTTTTTTTCATGTTTATTTTCTGCTGGATTTTTCTTAAAGGAATAAAGTATAATGTTCATATAATTTCTGGTTCTCTTGTATACTCTGACTAATAAGATTATATATGATTTAAGGTAGAATATTTTCCTTGTAAACATTCCTTAATATTCATTTACAGAACCATATTTCTGAAACCTAGAAATTTTGTATAACTAAGAAGTATTGTGTATTTACCATTAATATAGTTTTCCATAAGGGTAAAAATGAATTTTTTTAAACATATAATTCACCCCCTCTTATAGTTGAGAATCTACATCACATTTTGATCTTATAATATAAAATATTCACTACCTTGGTTATATGTTTTTGGATTTTAGAATACCATTATGAATTATAACTTTTTCTAATATATCCATTGAATAATGATCAACTGATTTGTATAAATATAGGGCTTTAAAAAATCCAATTTACTATGACAAAGAATGTGATACCTCATATAGTAGATTTTCCGATACGAAGACCATTCGTCGGAGCTCGTAAAGGGGGTGTCGTCATGGGTCTTTCTCTGGTCCAAGCCTATGTTGAGCTTCAACATGTCAAGCTAGAACAGATCCCTAATGGGAGAAGTGGAAGTTGATAGGGATTACCACCCGAGTGATGTTATCCGAGCCACCCCAAGAGTCTCTCACCAATGACCACCTTACCCTTTGGACTTATACGGGTGTTATAAGGGGTTATTTAACAAGTATTTAGCACTATTATTATGTGAATTTTTTCTTATATAATAATGAAAATAAATTCATATTATTTTCTCTCTCCTCATTTACATTCAAGCCATTATTTTCTATTATGAATATAAAATTCCTTTACTCATGTTGGGACATTTATATATATTACCACATACTACCCATTTTCATGTACATATGATGAGACACCCCATTCCCTCTCTCAACAAACTTTTTTATGAATTCTTATGTAATGATGTTATGCTTTCGAAGTTGTACATCGATTTTCCAAGCCAAAGTCAATGTGTAGTGAATACCATGCCTATTTATTTATCAAGGGTATTAACCTTTATAATCATTAACTTATTTTTTAAATAGTTTCATATATTTTTTCCAAGATCCTTTATCGTGGAATAAATAATGATGTTGAATGATTTCATGTTTTATGATCCATGTCGAACACTTATGCATGAAATGAAATGTTTAAGAAGGGTGTGCCCTGATAGCGCTCAAATTCATTGGGTAAACATTTGTATCATGATAATTCAAGTGTAATTGTTATTTAGTAATGATAATTAAAGTGAAATGAGTATTTACTCATGCTTATTGAAGTTCAATGAGGGTTTACTCATGCTCCATGTGCAATGACCCTTGGCTCATGCTAATTCAATGTTATTTGTTGTTGCCACATTTCCTTGTTTAGATAACCATGATATGTCATGCATTTATGTTCATGTTTTTTATGATCCATTGATATAACTATTGACTAACATGTATTGTAATCTTCATTTTATTCCCTTTTTACTCCTTTACTGGGCTTTATAGTTCACCGTTTTTATGCATGTCCACAAGTTATCCCATGCAATTTTAAGTATGAGGGAATGTAGTGGTCATGTAAAAGATTTTTTCAATAAGATGTTTTAGTTTATGTTTTAAATTTCTATGTAATGTTCTTAATTCCCAAATACACTAGGCCTCTCAATCATCTATGTTGTATCAAGTGAAGGTTTTATGTAATAATTTATGTTAAGTGTGTAATAAAAAGTCGGTTTGTTATAGTTGGTATTAGAGGATAGGTTAAGTTATTTCTAGGATTAGGATAAGAAAACACTAGTGAAAGCCTTAGGTAAAAAAATTATTACAATAAAAATATCCCTAAATCTTGGTGAGTATTGAGTAAGTGGTTTATCATGAAAATAAACCCCTTTCGCGATACGAGTAGATGGAGGCAGCTCTGGCATAGATGTACCAAGGAGTGAAAACTCTGACAAGGAGTTTATGTCTTGACCAGGGGTATCCTAGTACACGACAACGGGACTTGCTGCACACTTGGTTATGACAGTCCATGGGGATACACTTTGGTAAATTCACAAGCTTAGTATGAACCATTGTTATAGTAATTAAAAACTTCTCCAAAGATTATATGTTAGAATGTAGATCATGGATAACAAAGATTAAAGCCTATAGATTCAAAAGTTAAGGAAATAAAATTTATTTATCATTGATAAATTTTTGTCACTAGATTACCCTTTATTTGTTACACATAATTTTCCATTTATTCCATCTAATGGATGGTAATAGATGAAACGGGGTCACAATCGATGTGAAGACCAATGTGATGACTGTTCTAATGATATGCACAATATAATGGGAGTAGGAATCGCAAACATTGCCATGATACACCCTCAGTTAACTCAAGAATTGAATATAAACATGGGTCAAGAGGAACATTCATCCCCCCCACAAGAAATAATATGTCTCTATCGATACATTGATGATACATCGACCTCTTACTTGTAATGGACCATCTGATCCCACAATTTCCGAATAGTGGATCCACTCCATTGAAAGGATCTATTCCATCCTTCAATGTTATGAACATGAGAAGGATCTTATGGATAATTATCATATGGTGGGTGAAGCTGATCAATGGTGAAAATTGATAAAAAAAATATGAAGCTTGACGAGGAGATTGAGGCATTGGAATGGAATGATTTTTGATAAATGATTTTTGATAAATATTTTTGACGCACCATCTGACATAAGATGGAAAGTTACTTGTATTACATAATGAAGAAAGATGATGAATCAATAAGAACATATGAGGAAAACTTCACAAGGCATGCAAGATAAACCTCCGAGATTGTTGCTACCCCAGAATGCAAGGTTGAATGTTTTTTGATGGATAAAACCTAGCCTACAAAAAGCCCTGGCGATCCGTGACTTCAATAGCTATGATGATATTTTATGGTTTTCCCTCAAGGTCAAAATAGAGATCAGAGAATCTCAAGGGTATCATGGGGATAAGAAGTGTAAGGTGGATTGAAATTCTGGCACTCTGATGGATAAACCCAATAGTTCTATGAAAATCCAACACCCCACTTGTCAATAGTGTGGCAAGAAGCCCCCTAAAATTTTTAGAAAGAGTTAAGGACATGCTTTAGCTGTAAAAGAGAGGGGAACCTGGCCGTTAAATGCCGACAAGAGAAACTCTCATATACGACAGAGGAGAGGAATGCTCTGTTTGAGGTTGAACTCATTTTTCATTGCTTCATCTGCAATGAACCAAGGATCCTTACAAATATATGACCAAATAAAAGGGTTTTCAGAGGAAACCAACAACCACCAATGTACCATGGGAAATATTTTTCCATCACTACCGCCGATGTGAACCCCGACAATGATGTAGTGAATGGTATGCTAGTTATTCATTGAATAATACATAATGTACCTTTTTATTCTAGTTCTATACATTCTTTTATATCCCGAATCTTTAGTAGGAGAATCCCAAAACCACCAAAATTCATGGAATTGAATATGTCAGTGAGTACGACAAATGGGTAAATAATTGAATACCCTATATTAAACACCTCCCCTGTCATAATTAGGAGATTGAACTTCACGGAGAACCTCATCATACTCCCTCTTGTGTAATCTGATGAAATTATATGCATGGATTGTCTTTCCATATATAAATCCAACATAAATTTCTTTTGAGAGGAAAATCACTCTCTATATGGATTATTAACCCCCTATTAAATACAACTACAAGGAGGAAGATGAATTTCAATTAGAACCATCATCTCAATCATTAATTTTACTGCACTATGATTATGTGTCTCTAGATTTGATGATTGAGACCATGGACGCAACAATCCATGAAGAAATGCCTATTATGAGGGAATTCGTTGAAGTGCTTCCTGGGAAATTTCATCGTCTTTCTCCTGGAAGAGATGTTTAATTATCAATTGAAATTATACCTGGGTAATTTCCAATATCCAAGAATCCATATAGAATGGTTGTTGTGGAGAATGAGGAGCTAAAGAAACAACTATGAGATAATCTAAATATAGGGTTTATAAACCCAAGTACTTCACCATGGGGTGCTCCATTCCACTTTGTCAAGAAGAAGGATGGGTCAATGTGCTATTTCATTGATCATCGTGAGGTCAACAAAATCATGATAAAGAACATGTATCCTTTTCCTAGAATTGATAACTTGTTCGATCAGCTACATGGAGCACAATAGTTCTCCATGGTGGATCTGTAGTCCGGATATTACCATGTAAAGGGGAAGATGGAAGATATCCCGAAAACTACTTTTTGGATAAGATAAGGCACAATTAATCCTTAGTTATGCCTTTCAAACTCACTAATGCTCCAAAAATATTCATGGACAATATGAATATTGTCTTTAGAGATTACCTCGAAAAATTTGTGGTAGTATTTAAAGATGATATTCTAATATTCTCCAACACCAAGGAGGATCATTTGGAGCATCCAAGAACTGTACTAGAGACCCTCCGAAAGGAAAAGTTCTCTGCGAAGTACATAAAGTGTGAGTTCTCGATGAATGGGGTCTCATTCATAGGTCATATAATTCCATGAAATGTTATATTTTTGGATCCCTCTACAAAATATACAATCTTGGGATGGATAAGGCCAATGTCGGTAATAAATATTTGTTTCTTCTTGGGGTTAGCTGTATATTATCACCAATTTTTGAGAAATTTCTCCTGATTTCAAACCCTCTTACAAAGCTAACTTGTAAGGGAGTCATATTTTCTTAAAGTTATGAATGCAATGAAATATTTAAGGAGTTGAAAAGGAGGCTTATCACTATTGACTTGCTCAAATTACCCATGAGTGGAGAACTTTTTGTTGTATTTAGTGCTACATCGAAGAAGGGAATGGGTTTTGTATTGATGAAGCATGATAAAGTGATAGCATACACGTCAAGGTAGTTGAAAATTCTTTAGTGAAACTATCCCACGCTGGATATGGAGTTGGAGGATATGATATTTGTGATGAAAATTTGGCACCATTATCTCTATGGGGAGGAGTGTGAGATATATATGGATCAGAAGAGCCTTAAATATATATTCACATAAAAAGATATTAATATGTGTCAACACATATGGATAGAACTAATCAAAGATTATGACTGTCCAATCCACTACCATCCCAGTAAGGAAAAAAACATGGCAGATGCTCTATGTAGAAAAGATAATATGTTTTTATCAATGATGGGAATTGAAAAAGGATCCAATGTTTTTAGGATTATAGAGGATGAACATGGGAATCATTAAGGTAGGAACATCATCAATCCTTTCTCAAATGATTTCTCCATCATCCCCCATGGTGAAAATAAAGAATTCTCAAATAAAGTATGTGGAAATTTTGAAAACGGTAGAAGCTATCAAAAATGGGAAATCCTCGTAGTTTGTGGTTGACAAGAATGGAATAGTGAGATCTGGGTCACGGTTATGTTTACCATCTTATCTAGAGATAAAGAAGGAGATTTTGAATGACATGCATCGCTCAACCTTCTTTATTCACATGGGGAGCACAAAGATGAATCGAGATCTCCAAGAAAACTATTGGTGGGACAATATGAAAACACAAATTTTGTTGAATATACATCAAAGTGTCTGGTATGTCAATAAGTGAATGATGAGAAGAAAAATTCTACGGGGATGATGCATCCACTACCAATACCAACATATAAGTGGGAAAATATTACCATGGAATTTTCCACTAGACTTCCAAGGACTTCCATAGAAAACAATTATATATGGGTCGTTGTGGATTTCCATAGGAAGACATCTGTTTTTATCATGATTCCAGAGGACTTCTAATTTGATATACTTGCATAGATTTGCAGCAAACAAGTGGTAATGTTTCATAGAGTACCACTAGCTATTGTATCTAATTCTGATCCAAGATTCACCTCAATGTCCTAGAATATTCTCCTACTTTCTCTACGCATTGAACTGAAATTCAGTAAGGCCTATGATCCTCAAACTTATGGATAATCTAAGCAAACTATTTAAACATTGGAATTTATGTTAAGATCATGATCTATTGACTTTTAAGGAGGATGGTACCAAATATTCCACTAGTTGAAATCTCATACAATAACATTTTCCACTAAAGAATATGAATGACACCATATGTAGAACTTTGTGGGAAAATATGCAGAGTATCGGCGTGCTAGGATGAAGTCGGTGAGTATAAGCTGCTAGGACCAGAAATGGTCAAAGAAATGGTAGAGAAGGTGAAAATCGTTCTGCAGCATATTCAGGCGTCACAAAATTAACCGAAGAGTAATGCATATAACGGTTGATAATACCTTTAGTTCAAAGTTGGAGACATGGTATTTCTACGCATATCTCCGTGTAAGAAGGTCACAAGGTTTGGAAATAAAGGGGTGTTAAGTCCTAGGTACATCAACCCCTTCATGAATATGGATCATGTCATGGATTTGGCCTATCTACTAGTAATTCCACCTACCATGGCCAAAGTACATGATGTATTTCATGTATGTCTCTTAAAGAACTAAAAACCAGAACCTTTACATGTACTATCTTCATAAGTAGTATAGTTAGAGGATGATCTTTCATATGGGGAGTAACTAGTGATGATCTTAGATTTTAGAGAAAAATTTCTATGAAATAAGTCAATGCCCGTCATCAAGGTGTTGTGGAAAAACCACAAGTTTGAAGAAGTGATGTGGAAATTGAAGGTAGTGATGAAGCAGAGTTACCCTCATCTATTTTAGTATGAAAAAAGGAAATTTAGAGGGAGAAATTTCTAAAGGGGGAAGATTGTAACACCCCCAAATTTTATCAATGAAAATTTCTCTTGATCTAATTAAATGTATTATTATGAATGTTGGTCATATAAAATATACACTTTCATGGTTATATGTTTTTGGATTTTAAAATTTGTTACGAATTGTGACCACTGCTAATATAGCCATTGAATAGAGATCTCATGATTAGTATAAATATATGGCATTAACAAATCCCATTTACATAGACAAAGGAACCAATTGCCTCATCTAGTAGACTTTCCCCATACGGAGCCCATTTTTCGGAGCTCGGAAAGGAGGTGGAATATTTTGGATTTTCTCTTGAACAAGCCCATAACGAGCTTTTGTATGTTATGCATGAATGGAACCGCCTATAGGAGAAGTGGAAGTTGATAGAGATTACAACGTAGACGTTATCTGAGCCACCCCAAGAGTATGTCATCGTCGCACACCTTACCCTTAGACACTATGCGGGTGTTATATGGGGTTATGTAATAATACCTTATCACTATGATTATGTGCATTATTTTTTTATATAATAAAGAATATATATTCATTTTATTATTGTTACTTTATAAAATGTTTCTAAAGAAAAAATAGTATTTGTAGTTAATATTCATCTAAGGAATATATTTTGATAAATTAATGGAATTTTGAATTAAATAACATTTTAATGAAATATTAATATTACTAAATTACATTTTATTATGTATAAATGATCATATAATTCTTCTAAATTCAATTGTAATTTTTATGATGGATTTAAATCTATTTTTGTCAAAACCCAAGAATTTACGATTAACATTGTTTCTTATTTTAAATGTGAAAATTAACATTTTTAGAAAATTATTTGGATAATATTAATATTATTTTTGGAATCAGGATGTTGAAATTATCCAACGGTTAATTTTTCATTATTTTCTGAGGTAGCTGATTTTTGGGGTACAAATTAAATACCGTTTAAATATATAATGGGTTTTATGAAATCATAATAACCCAATAGTGATTTAATAAAATACTATAAACATAATGATAGGAAAATATATATGTTATCATTAAAATAATGATATTTTAGGTTTTTATTTATTTATTTTACAAAGCAATAGTGGACCCTCCATGACTTATAAAACATTTTAGCTTTTAAAATTGATTTCTTGGAGGGTGTGACATACCTCCACATAAACAACCCTATTATTTTAAGAATTTCATCCATTGGACATATAAAATACTATTCTCTAATCCCCTTTTGAAAAAACCATGGGAAAAAACCATGGCCTAGTTTGTGGTTTTGAATAGTTTAACGCGTGGTGTCCCAATCCTAATTATTAATGAATTCCCTCTCCTTTCCAATATAAAACCACCCAAACTCCCACTTACTCTTCCCTAAAATCATTTTTAGTCCATTCAGACTCTTCCTTAATCTATCTATAATCCACCCAAGGATCCCCACTCTCTCAGGAAGACTCTCTCAAGCCTCTACCAATCCGTTGGGATAACACTTCCATGTAAGTGGTTGCTTCCTTTCCCATTTTACCCATGTTTTTTAATATTGTTATTTCCTTTTATTTACAATTAAAAATGTAGCAGAATAATATTGCACGTCCCCTGTACTTCACTCTTTATTTTTTAATGATTAGATACCCCTTTCTCTCTCATTATTTACTTCCACGTACACCTTTTACCATGTTGAAATTTCGTAAGCAATTTCCCTCTCCTCATATACATTCAAGCTATTCATTGGTATTATGAATCAAAAATTCAATTAACCATGTTGGGACATGTATTTATATTACCCCTTACATTCTATTTTCATGTAAATATGATGAGACACCCCATTATATCTCTCATCAACCATTTTTATGAATTCATATGTCATGTCGTTATGCTACCAAAATTCCAACACAATTTTCCAAGCCAGTCATTATGTAGTAAATATCATTCCAATTTTATTTACAAAGGTATTAACCTTTAAGTAAATTTTCTAATTATTTAAATAGTTTCATTTATATATTCCACATTCCTTTATAATGTCATAATTTATGATGTTGAATGATTCCATGTTGTATGATCCATGTGGAACAATTTTTCAATAAATGAATTGTTTATGAAGAGTGTGCCCTAATTGCACTCCAATGCATTGGGGAAAGATTAGTATCATGATACATCAAGTGAAATGAGGATTTACTCATGCTAATTAAAGTTCAATGAGGTTTTTACTCATTCTAATTCAAGTGAAACAGGGGTTTACCCATGCTCCATGTGCAATGGACCTTTGATCATAATAATTCAACGTTAAGTGTTGTTTCCACACTTTCAAGTTCTGATAAACACGCTATATCATGCATTTATATTCATATTTCTTTATGATCCATTGATATTCCAATTTCCTAACATGTATTTTATTCTTCATTTTATTCCCTTCTAACTCACTTTCTAGTCTTTATATCTCACCCTTTTCCTATGGATGTCCTCAGGTTATCCCATGAAATACTAAGTATGATGGAATGTACTTTTAACCTAAAGGAAGTTTTCAATATGAAGTTTAATTTTATGTTTTAATTTGTTATGTATTGTTTCTATGCCCCAAAGACACTATACCTCTCAATCATCTATGTTGTATCTGGTGAAGGTTTTATGTAATAATTTATGTCATATTTGTAATAAAAAATAGGGTTTTTATAATATAGATTATACTGGTGTTACTGCTTTATTATGTAAAAAAACACATGCGGAGGAATAATGAGAAGAAATGAACCGGAATGGGTTATTAATATAAAAACTTATTTTTATATTTTATTCCCTAAAATATCTTCTTAATTTATTTAGGGTTGGTATTTTTGTAAGAACGTGCTATAAAGAAATCATTTAAAGATGTTGGAAGGATAAATCAGAATATCTATTTAGATATAAGGCTTAAAGTAGTGTCAGTGAGTGAGTGATAAAGTCTCATTTATAATTTAGGTGAGGGGAACTTTTCGATACATTATAAATATTAAATTAATATAAATTTATTTTAAAATCAAAATATTTAAAAAGTCGGATATTGAAAATATAATATGATTATGGGTCAAAATCCTATCATCCAATATTTTTTAGATATGATTATGTCCCAATCTTACGTTTATCTTTT
This sequence comes from Viscum album, assembly GCA_963277665.1. Taxonomy (NCBI): domain Eukaryota; kingdom Viridiplantae; phylum Streptophyta; class Magnoliopsida; order Santalales; family Viscaceae; genus Viscum; species Viscum album. The sequence continues at coordinate 259,006,592 of OY728133.1, read as the reverse complement.
GGATTTTACCATTAGTAATATAATTTAACTCTTATAGTGAAAATGTAGTTTTTAACTCCTTAAGGGTTAATATAGTTTCTATAAAATGGTAAAACAACCAAAAAAGAAACATTAGTTTAATTTTTATCCTTATCACACTCCATTTGAAAAATTGTATATTTTCTAAAATTTAATATCACATAATTAATGTTTTTTATAAAATATAAATAATGCATATTATGACAAAATTTATTACAAGACATTCAGAAAAATATAAAAAATTAAGATACCTTATAAAAAAATTTGATATATAATTAATATATTAAGGTTATCTCAAACACTCTTGTATGACATTAATTATGTCAGATTACATTTATTTTAATATTTTAATATCATTTATTTGATATTTCCATTAATTAATCAATTAATGTATAATCATTGTTTATGACATTAAGGTATTTAATAATTCCTTAAAAATTACATTTAAATTATCAATATTATGTTAAAGATGTTATATTTCCAATTAATATTAATCATATAATTTATCATCAGTATAACACTATGTTTAAAAAATGTAGTTAATAATATTATTATTATAACATCATTAACTAGTCCTTAAAGAATATATAATAAATATCATACACTCATCCAATTTTCTTTAAAATGTTATAATCTTGTTCCTGTTATGATTTTCGTTTACACCTACTATCCCATAATATTTTGACATGTGTTAGGGTAATTTAATTATATATATAATATTATTCTAAAACCTTAATTATTTTATTTATCGTTAACCGTGATAATAAAAAATTTCTAATGTTACTATTAATAGTAAAATTATAATAATAACACATTTACCAAATTTAGACCCACTGATTTCATATATTGAATAAATTTTTCAATACTCAAAATAATGAATTTTTTTAAGAATTTTAAAATTAATCCTATTGAAGGACATAAATTGAATTAAATGAAAAACATATTCTATCTATAATTTAAAAAAAATTATAAAAATAAAGTATCATTATTCATTATTTAGATGAAATGGGTTTTTAAATTAAAATACATCATTTTATCACCCCTCATAAATACATTATAATTATTACTAAAAAAATTAAACCAAATTACATTGTGATATTAAAATTTCAATGATGATGTTAATTTTAGACCAATATAATTTTTAAAATATTAAAAAAATATATTTAAAACAAGTTAATCATAAAAAGGCAGTAAAAAACCTTTATAAAAAAAGTAACTTTTATATGTGTAAAATTGGGTTTGTTATTTATGGAAAACAAAAAAAATATTAGATTAATATCAAAAATATTTGATTGAATATAATAAAAATATATTTGTTTAATATAATTTAATAATTGTGATTAAGATAAATTATTAATAAAAATGATTTTTGGGATTATAAAAAAAATTATTTTGTATTCAATTGGTTTTTATTTTCATTTCTAAATAATTGGTAACCTATGATTTAATATTATATATTTATAAAACATATATTTTCCTAATTTTTTTAAAAATATTCAAAACTACTAATTTAACATCTAGGTTATAACTATAATAATTAAATTATATTATTTAATTCTTTGTTTAAACTCATTGTTAAGTGCAATATTAGATTTTTATGAAATTGAATTTAAAATAGATATACCATAAACATTATTGGGTATTACATAAATTTATCATAAATCATATATCTAAAAAATAAATTTATATTCTATGAAAAAATTAAAATTTTTTGTATCAAAAATTAATCCAAATGGTAATTTAATTTTGTTTACAAAACTAACCATAATAAAAAAATACTGACTAATTATCATAATTCACATCAACCATATTGGCCAAATGTCATAATAAAAATTGACCTTATTTCCCTGTAAATAAATCATAATTCTTTAATTCATCGTTCACTACATCACTTATAATGGTTCTTATACATTTAATAAGAATTTATTTTATTTTACTCATATTTATCTAAATTTATTCAACATTATGAAAAAATAGAAAATTGTGGGTGATTTCAAGAATTAGGAGTTCCTTTTTAGTGTATGTATTATTATTTAAGTTTATATTCATTTAATGTTCCAAGTTGTAATAGTCTATATAAACACATGATACGTAATGTTCATAGGAAATGTAGTAGTATGTTTATGTGTATTCTCATTGTAATAGTAGGTATATTTTTTGTTATGTTCCTTTAGTAAATTTATTGAAATAAATAATAATTGAATTTCATGTTAATAAATATGTTACATAACATTTTTTTGTGAAATTTATTATGTAATGTAACATATACATAGAATATAATAAATTAAAAATATATAATTAAATGAACTATAACATAAATGAAAAAATAATAGTAATTTTTAATTTATATTTAACTAATCATAAAATAAAATATTGAAGCTCCTAAAATGGTTTCATATTAAAAATTTATGAAAATGAAGTCATTTATCCCACTTTTTGAACTATTAAATTACAATGACAAATTTACCAAGTTAATGAAGAAATTAAACAATTAGTAAAATGATTGTAATTAACTCATTTAAAAATATATTTGAAAAATAATCAAATTAATTTATATTTATATGAATATATTTAAAAATTGTAGAATAAAAAAACCGATAGAAGGAGATCCACCCTTATCTCCCATCCATCATGGGTTCGAGCAAGGTGGCTACGACATATATGATGAGTTATTGCTTATTTTTTTAGCCATCACTTTATGGGAACGAATTTAACAAATTAGTATCCATTTTCAATGAAAAATACAAAGAACCAAACTAATTTGTTAAATATTTTTACAAATCATTCTTTATTTAAAATTAATAATTTTATATAAAAATTATACTTTTATTTTGTAAATAAAACTCTTGCGAAATCTAGGATTTTTCATTAGTTTTTAGTTTTTGTGAATAACAATTCTTTATGGATATATGTACCTAATTTAGAAGAATAATTTTAAAATATATATTAATATATTGCAGGGATGTGTTTAGAATATGAGACATAAACTTTTTTTATTTAGGATTTTTTAGGGGGTTTCAAATTTTTGTGAAACAAAATTTATTTACAGTAGAGAACATTAGTTTGCATGTGACTCTCTATAAATGAGTTTTTTTGAGTAAAGGGGATTATTGTATGAATATTAAAATTATTAATGGGTGAATAGATAAAAAAGGTACATCAACAGGTATTGAATATAATAGTTGATAATGAAGAATATATAAAATTGAATATTAATGTGTTAAAACAACATTATTAGAAGAAGAATGATATGAGGATATTGATTGATCCTACTAAAATAAAATCCAATGGTTTAAAGAGACTGTTCAGGTTAGATATGATTAATTAGATACATTGAGATATCTTGTTGGTGAATCCAGTTTAAATTTGATAACATTGTCATAAAATTAAATTAATGGATATTTATTTTATACAAAAAAACATGACAATATAAGTGATATTAGGATAGTAGTGAATTGATTTCATTGATATGCAATGAATTTTTAAGGTGTAAAAGTTAAAAAAATTACTATATTATATTATTTTTATAGATTTTATGACAATATATGGTACATCAATTATATTAAATTCTAACCCAGGATGTTTAAATGAAATTTTTTTGTCCGTAACAATAGTGCCGAACATGATAAATATTACATGACACTACTTAATCTGAATGGATTTCAATACACTTTATACATTTTTATCTTTGAAACACATGAAAAATTTATTTTTTATATTTTTCAACTATAAAATCTGTAGTGGTATGTTGTTTTTGAATGACAAAACTGTATTTTGGTGAATAAAACCATGAGGAAGATATATATTTAGTAGATATGTCTACTTTTTTGGAATACTTGTTTGATAATATTGATTACCATATAATGATAATTGTTTGTTCCGAATAGAAAAATAATGGGAAAATCATATTATAAACTAGTCTTTTATAAATTTTATAATATTATTGGTAACATATCTTTTTTTATATATTTTATAAATTTCATAAAATATTTAGTATGTTAGTTTTAAAATATAATGATAAACTAAATATTTTAAAAAATATGAAATTTTGTTTTTCTAAATTACTATAGGTTTTTATTTTATTCAAAAATTAGTAAATATTAATTTTAATTGTACAATCAGTATACTATCCTACATAACACATTCTTATTTTAGATATATATTTTGATGTTTCATAAATGTTATAAGTATCCATTTATCATTATTAACTATTAATGAACAAGATGAATAATATTTTTGAATTGTTTTTAAAAATATTTTTTAACTACACTAAAAATATGATGAAAAGTTGTCTTTTTTTTAATGCTTTTGTAAATAACCATGGTTTTATAAATAAAACTCTATTTTTATGGATTAAATTCTTTAATAAGTAATATATTTTTAAGAAATTAATTCACTAAAATAGATATTATGGACCATTATAAAATATTTATTTCTGTATTCAAAGTGTAAATTGATTATATTTATAGATAGTAATATAGAAGTTGTTCTGTGACCATCGTGATTAGTATATATTAAGGGTTATCATAATATAAAATTGACACTACAATAAGAATGGATGACCTCATCTAGTAGTATCATACCCAATTAAGACCATTTATCAATGCTTATGAGTGATATGCAATCCCTTGTATTTTACATTATATAATACCTAGGGAATATCTAACAACTAATTCTCAAGTGAAACTAATTATAGGAGATGTAAATTTATAATGATATCACAAACCAAAAAATGTTTATTGAACCACAAAAAGAAATCAACATTTTATCTCAACTAAACCATATTAAATACCTTGGGATTATAATAGTTTATGTATCTACAATAATACTCATCATTTAAGAGGATTATTAATAAGGGGGTTGAATTATAGTTTATAAAATAATTATAAACAATATAATGACATAATTAGGACCATTTATTGTATTAAGAGTCTGCATGGTTATGTTTTTCAGAAAATTTTATAATAATAATATAAAAATTTCACACCATGAATATTTAAATAATAAAATATTAAAAATATGTGAAAACAGACTTTTTTAAATGTATGTAAGTTTATATATATGATTTATTAAAGAAGATATATATCTTAACCCAAATTTTTAATGATTTCAATAATACTGATGCTAGGAACCCATGGTTTCCACATAACTACAACGTTATGTATTACATTATGTAAGAAATCTCCCACTACTGTGATTAGTATAAGAATATGTTTCACTATCCATGGGAACCCTTGATCACACCAAATTAGATAATTTTTTTCTCAAAATACCTATGGATCCATTAATCTATCAAAAAATTACTAATATAGAGAATAAAAATTCATTTTACATAATATCCTCATAGATGATTCTGTAAGAAAATGAATAATTAGATAATTATGATGAAGTACTCTCAATGTAAAATGAATTTACAATAATCTTCACAAAAACATTTAGATTATAATTGATGCAATATATTCCTTCAATAGATCTTAGAGAAAAATTTATAAACATTTCTCTAATAATTGAATCATATAGATCTCGTATTTGGTCGCAAGCACCATTAGAAAACTCTCCCTTGACATGAAATGTCTTTTATAGGTTTCCAGTCTAATGGAAACTATGAAAAATCCATGTCACAGTGCTTTTGTATTATATCTAATTAATTGAATTTTCATCATTCAAAAAGTGAGAATTTGTTTTTATGGTATATTTAATACATTTTTATCCAAAAATAAGAACTTATTCTGTCTAATGAAGATTATATGAATGAATATATAAAACATCATGTAATGTATATAATTAAAATAATGTCCATGTGAAATTAAAACTCTCTATTTTTAAGAGAATTAAAAATAGTTGTAAAAAATATGTATTTCTGAGGATGTATTAAGGATTGATAAAATGAAAATTTATATCCAGTAAAATATTATTTAATCCAAACAAAATTGTAAATACTGGGAAGACTCAAATTTACTAATATATATTTATTTATGATCTTTTTTGAGATATTAAATATATGTTTATAAATTTTTGAACATGATCTTTTCTAATAAACAATATCCCCATTTTTCAAAATCACAAATTAGAACTTATTAATATGAACAATAAAGTTATGAAAACATACAATACTTATTCCCCTATATCATATAATAACCAATGTTTAACATTATCATTTTTAAATATTTATCCTTCATTATTTTAAATTTGTTATTAATTTTTCCCAACCATTATTCAAAATATGTATTCCTTATCTGAAATATTTCTAATCCTTTCTCTCCCTTTGTGATTTTTAAAGAATTATTTATATGACATAATATTATACCAATATTTTTACAGAAATAGATTCGATAAAAAAAAATATATTACATCATCCAAGAAATAATAACATAATTGATCCATATTTATTAGAAATTAATTTAACTATTGGAATTGGGAAAATGTATCCAGTAAAAATTTTAATATGAACATTTATTCAATATATGCATCCATAAAGTGTACATTACGTTTGTAAACATTTTTTCAAGAATCAAGAGGATAAAATATCATCCATTCATAGAATAAAGTTTTAGGATTTTAATGATATACTAAACATCATTTCGATACATCGATGACCATCCATATCATACTTCATGTTACATTCTTCTCCTTAAATAGATTCATACATCATGGTTTGATACTTTAACTCTAATATCTCATTACCTAAATCATGATCTTTCTTATATTACACCTATTTCTCTTATAGAATAGAAATTATTGTATTATTAAATTATATTTCATCTTATAACTATTAATTTAATTTTATTCATTGTGTATTCATCATTATGATTCCTAAAAAAATAATTCTTTGTGTCCAACTATCATTTTGGTCTAGAAGACATCTCAATTAATTCCACTTGAAATATTTTTAAAACTATTTTGTTCTAGTATCTTAAATATCTTCATTATATATTTTATAATATCCATTAATTTTCTTCATCTAATATATTTTATACTCTATTTTTATATAATTATATTTAGTTCCACCATTAAATTCATTCAAATCTACATTAGTAGGAAAAACAAGTTCATCATGTTGTTTTAAATAAAAGTAAATTTTAAAAAATATAGTCATCCTATGCATGTAATCATCCTTAGAATAAATGTAATTGAAAATATACATAATTCCAATAATCCATTGAATTACATCATTGGGGTAATTTGTTATCATCTCCACCTAGTTGAGATCATTTCTTATAAGAGATTTTTTTAATATATAGAAACTCTTGGAACTGAAAGCCCTAGTGTCCAATATTTACCTTGTTCTATTTTTATTAGATCGGTATTTGGAAACTTCCAAAACATCATCATCATCATTAGATAAATGTTTTTCCAATGTCAATGAATTTTATTTGAGATCATTATCTTCTCTGATGATTCCCCTTCATCATTATTTCTCAACAAAACAATCTTCACATGATGAATAGATGATTATATTAAGTATGGGGGTGAAATATCATCATTATCCAATTTAAATAATATTTGATCAACTACATTAGGGTTTTTATTTCACATTATCTTTCCATCAACCAGGGTAAATTATTTCCGGTGTTATATAAAATTCTATTAATTTATTTAGTTTTATCTCTCTAATAATTTTCATAGTTTTAAGAAACTTGTTTATTTTCATTTTATATATAATTTTTTAATAAACGAACATATTCATATCTATGTATATTATAATATTCATTATATTAATTTTATTTTAATTCATTTAAAGAAGTAAAATCACATTCTTCCCCTAAAGTAGTATAAATATCCTGTGAAATTAATTTTTATGGTATTCAACAAATTACTTTTCATATTTCATTAATTCATCATCAAAATATCTATCTGGAAACCAATAACATTTTAAATTTAAATGCAATTTTCAGATGAAATTTTCGATAAACTATCTCCTTCAATTCAACTCAAAGTATAATAAATTTTTATATATTTTTGTCCTTTTTTCATCAAGAATATTTTAGATATTTTTTACTTCTGTTCCTTCTTCTACATTCTTAGTCATTATGGTAAAATATGACCAGGTGTCTTAAATTCATAAAATCTCATTTATGAAGTGTCTCTCCTACCATTTATTTCATTAGAACTGTTATTGTATTTTTATCAGAAATATATATTTCCTGAAAATGTTATTCATCATATTGGAAATATTTACAAGTTAATATTAAATATTTTTAGAAATAACATATTCTATCTCAGCTATGAATTTCTTCTTCAATGAATAAATATAAATATTCTCATAAAATATCTCTTTTTTACTACTATAGATGTTTATGAATACGCTACTCCAATTTTTTTCTTCACATTATTATAATACCTTTTTATTCCACACACACATAGAATAAGAGTTTTAATTATATAATTTAATCTCAAAGTAGATATATTCATTATATTGTCATGTCATATCCATATTTAGTCCCATTAATTTTGAATAATAACAGTAATCCTCTTAACCAAATTTTCATCAGTTATATATTTCTTCTATTATGATTTTTAAAATTACAAAATAGTCTTAGATAGTTGATGTATTTTTGAAATTATATCTTCTGATAGAAAATAAATTTCTCTATAATCATATATCAATGTAGAACCACCAGTTTCTATAAACATGGTAGTAACCTAGATTGTAAATTATAATTTCATTAAAACACAACTAGTATCATTATAAAATGGGATCTTCTTGAAGTTATGTATTTTAATATAGAACAAAAAGGTATTTCATACTTGAAATTTTTTATTATATTCTGAATTATCATATCTAGAAAATGTATAAATTTCATTGGATGGAGAAACATATTTTGTAGTCATCATTGAAATGTTATCAACACATGTGTTGACCACTAAATTCATCATTGTAACTCTCAAATATTCATAGTTAGCACCATAAAAAGATATGATTTACTAGGAATAAAATTATATAATATACCAATCGACAAATCTTAATATTAATACAATATATTTTTCATTTCTATAAAATAAGTTTCTGTGTAAATTTTAACAAACATACACCTGATTTAACATAAAATTTATAAGTAAATAAAATTTTAAAATGAGATTATATAAAAGTATAATCTAATTGGATATATAAATTAATATTTAATGAGTAATAAGTTAACTATTAGAGACCATTTGAGAAACTTATTTTATCAAATTAAACATAAAAATTTAGATATCCTCTTTATGATTTTTTTCATATGAAGTATACTTTCACTTAAAACTTTTAGAAATGTTTGTAAATTTTTTTTTAAACATTACTTATCATTCCTAGTGGAATTTCAATCTTTTAGCAAAAAATTAATAACATGTATTATAAAATCAATGTCAAAAATGGATGAAATTTTAGAAGATGATATTCTTGTGATTCTTAAATGGCATGGAATTCAAAAACCTAGTCATTAGATATCCATGGTTTTGACATACCAATTATGTTTTTACTTTTTCTATATAAAGAAATTCTATAGTACTAAGAATTGTAGATGTTCTTTTTTCCGAATCCCTAAGAGTACCCAAACATTATATATCTTTTAAAACTACATCTATAATGTCCCTGAGAGTGGTAAATCATAAATGATCATATAAAAAATTAAAAAAACAAAAATACTAATGTATTTATATTATATCATCATAGTATATGAGTAATAAAGAAGATTCTCTAATAAAATAAAATGATGAACTCTCAAGGACACATTATATTAAAAATAAATTAACACATACTTTTAAAAACATATTAATGAAAATAATTTCAACTCTTGATCATAAGTCGAAAATTTCTGTATGTCACTTTAATGTCTATTTTCAAAAAATCCAAATGGTTGATGAAATGGATTCATAATAATACTTCCATCACATTGGAAGTTCTTTATTTCTTCTAATTTTTATTTTTTCTCTGATAAAGATCAATTAAAAATAATTTTTACTGTATTCAATAAAATTAATTGACTTCATTAAAAAAAATTCGGGTCTACATCCAATGGATTTTAAATGTGATCGATCATACAGAAGTTCTCCTTATGTCAGATGATATCTTTCTTATAGAATCATCAAAACATCATCTGATAGAACATCGTTATACATTGTTTTTTGGACTATAAAAAATTATATTTTGAAAAGTATTATAATTATCTATGCTCATTAAATGTATTTATAATGATACTAATCTATCTGGTAAAATAAAAAAAATTCATCTCTTACAACAGTATTTCTCAAAATCGACTATTGAAATTTAGGGAATTATAAAATATGGTAAAATATAATCCTTTAATAATGTGTTTTGATATTTCCAAAATAATTTTAGGATTTCAGGAAATAAGTCTACTAGGATAACATCAAGTCCCTCATACTTTTATTTTTTATTTTATTTGTAATTAAAATAAGTATTATACTTTTTTATGATTGCATAAAAAATAATTATATAATGACAATGATAAAAAATATATTTTTTATAAGGAAAATAAAAATAGTATTCTGGGGAAATATATACTCTATTTAGGATTGTATTATATTGATTTCATGAATTTTTTAAATAATGATTATTTTAATACATTTTTTTATTCGAAATATGTATTCAAATTTAAATGATAATATAATTTAATGAATTCCCATATAATATTTATAATTTTAAATAAGTTTTATTGTGTAAATTATATTTTTTATTAAATATGTAATTTTATTAAAAAGTAAAAATTATAGTATTTAGGGAACTAGTTTGATAAAATAAACATTATTTTTGAAATCTACCCTTGAAAACAATCCAATAGTTTTTTTTTCATAAGTTTTAGATTTAGTTTATATTTTTGGATAAAATGAAAGGTAGTATAAATATATATTCTATATTATGATATCATGATATCCTAAATTACATATAATCCATTATATATGGATTATTCCTAATTCATAAAATTCTTCCGCATTATAAGAATTTTATTTTAATGTTATTTGATTTATTTTATAATCCATTAATGAATCCTCTTTAAAACAATTAATATTTTAATGTTTCAAAATCATTTTTTATAAAAGTGCCTCACTTCCTCATCCAAATAGATATTATATTAAGTATTTTTGTTATTGTACTTATAAAATAATTAAAAACTATTATACGGATAATATTATTATAAAAACCATGAGAAGGATTGTAATTTATAATATTTGTTGTATTGATTCACAAACTTGTATTTAAAAATTTATAAAAAATTATGTAAAATTTATTATAAAAATACCCACCAATACTCCCACACCTCTTCGAAAAAACCCCATTAATCATTAATTTCCTCTTTCTCTCCCTCTCTAAATGACATCCACAGTGTTCCCATGAATGTATGAAGATCCAAGAATGATTTTTGAAGAACCAAATTTTTTTATGGGATCCTCCTCTCAACCTATTTATTTAAATTATTTTATTTATACAAAATTATTTCCAACTTTTCGTGTTGTAATATAGTTGTATGCTTAATTTTTTACTATCGTGACAATTCCCCTATAATGTCAGAAAACCAGTTATTCTCATTAATCCCTTCTTGTGTACACTAATTATGCTGCTAATATTATCCTATGAACTTCTGTACTGAACATCTGTTTTGTGAACACCCTTCCCCATTTACGCATAAGTGTGTAAAAAAAGATTTAACTATCCTTTTAATATTGGCTAATTCCATGTATTTAACCCATACTCCATAAATTTGGGTCTAAGCATTATAAAATACATTCTTACATTGTGAGATCTATGCATCATATAAATTTATGTACATGATAAGAATGTGATTGATTGACCAAGAATTATATAGACAACCATTGAATTAGGAAACATTTTTATGTCATGAGATACCATATATGGTTCAATTTATTATCCTCATCATATTTTCATATGATGTCATGGTGGTAAGAATTTTCTTATTCTTATGATGTAAAACTTTATGTAGTTTTCACATTCCTATATTTTCATAACAATATCTCTAATATCAATCTTCAATGTTTGTTCTTATGATTCCCATCCATTTTCTGTATCCTTGATAAGCCTCTAAGATAACATTTATTACATCATTCATGTAATCCTTTGATAATTATAATACATTGATTTATTGATCATCATTTTCTTATGTACATCACCGGTGATCCCAATAAATTTCAGAAGAGTAACATAATTTTATGTACAAGTTACTGATTTATAAATAATTTTTTTTATCCCTATTTCCAGATTTTATATTTTGTATAATTGTACCGAAATACATGAAGGTATTTGAATAATTTGGGTTTCTTATATATGTATATATATGATATAAATAATGAATTATGTTTTATAAGGGATATTCATTGTAATATTTTGAATCAAAGGAATGTCATGTTACTTTTGGGAATTATGATTATAAAAAAATTTAAAAATCCTCAATGATAAATGTATATATAGGAAAACATCTCTGAATTCTATTAATGAATAATGTTATAGGTTTACAAGAATAAAAATCCCAAAATATATATACAGGGGAATATAGATCTTTTATATTTTTACATAGGAGTAATAATCTTAAAAAGGGTGAATTGGGAATCAACTTGATTGAAAGGTTTTTCATGAACGATAATAATCTCTACACACTAGGTTCAGAAATCCCATGTGATATTTATTTGTTAATTCATAATATCATTATAAGAAATCATACAGGAAAAAATATTCCAATAATGTTTTTCTGTTATCATATAGACCATGGATAACATAAATTAAATCCTATAAATTCATAAGTTCTGGAATGTGTTCCATTTATGAGTTATGAACTAGATATTTATGGTTTTAGATTAATTTTTTTAATAGTTTCAAAAATATCATTATTAATATTAGATTTATTCTAATCAATGGCTATAAATATGAGAAACTAAGTCAGAGACCAAAGTGAAGATCAATGTGATAACAACTAAAATGATGCTCTTTAGCCTAATGAAAAGACGAATCAATAACTTAATGAAAATAAAATCTTAGTTATATATTTTTTTAATAGAAACTTTTATTAGGAGGAATAAAATGACCCCCCTAAAAAAGAGAATGTTTCAATTGATACATTTTTGTGAAAAATAATCAAAACATTCAGTTGATATTATTATCCATTTATTAAACAGTAATGGATATATTTTTTTAGAAATATATATTATGTACTTCAATTATATGATCAAGATAATTTTAGGAATGAATTTCTTCATTTGGAGGGACAATTTGATCATAGATGGGTGTTCATAAAAAATATGATGATTGAGGAGGATATAGAAGTGATGGATTGGATAAAAATTCCGAAAAATGATTTTTGATAAATATTTTCCTATCATACTCAGATTAAAAATAGAGAGGGAGTTAATTTCTCTTATGAAAAACGAAGATATAACTATTTTGGTGTATAATATAAATATTAAAAGACACGAACTATACATCTAATAAATTATCATTTTCCCCAAACATAAATATAACAACATATTATTTGGGATAAAATAGAATCTCTAAAATTCTATTGTGATTCATAAATTTAAGATCATTATGTAAATTTTATAATGTTCCCACAAATATTTAATGGAGCTTATTAATTGTCATGGGTCTTGTGGGTCTATGTATTAGAATTAGGTAATAGATATTAATTATGGTTCTGTGATGGAAAAGTATAGTGGTGTAAATAATGTGTGTAACCCCACATAAAAAAGTACAAGAAGAAGAATCCTGAATATTTAATGAATGGGAAAAGGAAATTCTTTATGAATAGGAAAGAAATACACATATCAAGGAAATTCCCATTAGAGAACCAAAATAATTTTATTGAATAAATGAATGATCTATTCAACCCTCATACTATTTTAAAATGTTTCAACATCATGAAATAAGGACACAAAGTGAATCAAATCATTGTTCTAAGGGTTGTTATTAATAAAAATAATTAAAACCACTATTTCATAGAGATAAAGGATGACTGCTTTTTATCAAAAATTCATAGGTTCATCCTGTAATTGATTTGGTGAGTGGTATGTTAGTTATTCATTATATATTAGATAACATAAATTTTTTTTAGGTTCTATACATTCTTTCAGGTCATGTATGTGTAATATAACTATTCAAATACCACCTAAAATACTATGAAGTTGAGATGAATTTAGATGCGAAAAATTATAAAATTAAACCATCCCATGTATATAACATCAAACATTCCAATATTTTCCACATTAACTTTCTATATAGGCTCTTGATGCACCAATTGGCATGATGTTATGAAAGTATGGTAAGGGATTGGACTCCCTTATATTGTGTAAACACATATTTCTTGGAGAAAAAAATAACCCTCCATATTGTGAATCACCCTATGATTATATACGTATTCAAGGAGTAGAATCAATATCAATTGGTAGAATCATCTCATGCATTGATAGTTTTATAGTATTAGTATGTTTATCATTATCAAAGTGTTTCGAATCAGGAAATTGTAATCCTTGATTACATGCCAATACTAAGGTAAAATTATAATATGTTTTATGAATTAAAATATTGGTCTTCCTCTAATTCAGGATGTTTGGTTATCAATGGCGCATATTTATGGAGTGTGATATTCAATCTCAGGTTCCACACAATGGTGCCCTTAGGAAATCAGCCACATAAACTCAAAATGTGCATCCCCATATGCTAGAAGATGCTAACTAGTAGCGTGGGTGGGATATGTAATTAATGGGGAGACTATAGCCTCTTTGATCAGAGTATTACACCAGTGGATGATAAAAAACAATAGCACAATCATATATAACCATTAACAATACCAATATCTCGAGATAACCAAAGCAGAAAAATAAAATATCCAACTAATGCAAAAACAATCTGTGCTAATAAATATCTTAAGTGTCTAAAATGAAAAATGAACATAAAGACCCTGAAAACTAACAATCAGTTCTAAGACCATATGTAGTTCCCTCATCCAACATCCATATCCAAATTAGCTTCTAATATCTGTTATTTTCTATTAACCTCTCATACACCAATATATGTAATTCGGGAAATGATCAGGCAGTACGTGTAGAGTGTGAGTACATCTTAGTAGGTCACTACAATAATGTCAAAAACAATATTGTGTCATATAGTTGTGTTTTAAGGTATATAATGAAATAAGAACAATGATTAAGTAAACTCTTATCACATTATCATTAATTATTTACTTAGCCACATTAACTCTACGGTTACCAAGGAAAATCGTACCACAATTCCATCTTCATCTCAGGTCGGAGACCAAAGTGTTCCTAAGAAATATTATATTATAATACCTGTTTCATGGAAAACCAAATCCCAATGTAATGAAAGGTGTTATCATATCTCAATACCTACTTTGTCCCATGAAAGTGCCCATTGTATTCCCAAGTGATGTCATATGTGATATTAAATTTGTAATCATTCATTAATTCATACCTGAATTCCCATGTTAATATCCATAAAATGCATATTAGAATGTCCATGTTCCCATTCTCTAATTCATACTTTAATGAACATGTTCACATTCATAAAGGTGCATTAGAATGGCCATATTCCAATTCTTTATTTCAAACATGAATGATCGTGTTCTAATTCATAAACACGCATTTGAAGGACCATGTTCATATTTTTTAATTAATACGTAAATGTCCTTTATTACATTAATAAAGAAATAATTATTTCAGAAATTATTTATTCACATAAATTCCATAACTAATTAAAAGAATCAGTCTCTCAAATTATTACCCTTAATTAGTTATCCAATTAATTTAGTCATCGAACTCATAGATTAATTGAAAAAATAATTAATCAAGATTTACAAATTCAATTCTCATGAATAATCACACAATTAAATATCTCATTATCAATTTAACTTATACATAATTAATGGCACAAATAATTTTCAGAATCTATAATATCAATATCACATAATTAATCCCGTATTTAAATATCTCAATTCAAAATAATTTGATATCTCATAATTAATTCCCTATTTAATCATATAAATCACAATAACAACATATCATAATTAATCCCCCAATTAAATATTTAATAGGAAAACAATAATCTTTTATTTAATTCTCTAAATAATTATGCACTTAAAAAATACATCAATTAAAAAAATTTCCACATTAATTGACCCAATGTTGGAATTAAAATTTCGAAATAACACTATAAATTATATAATTTTATTTGATGTATTAAAATCACAACAATGGGGATTGAATATTATAACACCTATTGTAATTAACTGATTAATAATTCCCCAATGGATATCCCTAGAAATGGAGGGAAATAACGACATCAATCATGATCAAAATACCACAACCCTAAATCTAGAATATGTAAATAAATAATATGTATATCTAGATCAAGAATCATAGATCTAGATAACACAATATAGATATAGATCATTCCTTAATGGAAGACTACATCACTGAGATGTATAGAAATAAACGTGGGTGGCATGGGAGAATAATTGGCAGAGGGTTCACTAACCAAGAGACGAGCTGACCATCGATCCTGGTTTCGATACATGATGAACAATGTTTTTAAGGGCTTGGAATTAATCTGGGAGCTCTAGAAATGAGAATATAGACCTATGGTTGAATGATGGTTGAAATAGGTGAGTTTCAGGGGTTCGTGGATTTTTAAAATTATTTTTTGGGAATAATTAATTATCGTGCATGATTTTAAAGGATGGGGAACACTGTTTTACATAACAATGTGTATATTATTTTAGGGGTGCACATTACTCTTATGGGGGAACAATGTTTTCCAAACCATACTAATCCGTACATCTTGGGATTAAAATATTTAACTAGGCTGGGGTGCATGGAAATCCCAAACAGTGCACCAACCATGCTCAAACCATTTTTAATCATTTTTTCAAAATTTCAACAAAAAACAGAAGAAGTCATAAACGAAAGATAAATTACTAGAAAAGTAACTTAATAGTAATAAAAAAAGTCACAAGAAAATTTTAGAGGAGGTCGTGATCTTAAAATATCGAACCTTATAACATCTTATCCTCGAGCTACACTCTCACGATTGATTAAAATTCTATATCAAAAGGATAGGGCCTTTGGGCCTGAATTTATTCTTCCATTTCCCATATCAACTTATACACATTACAATGATTCTAAAATACACATACTATCAGTATGGTCTTAGTGAGAACTCGATTATACTGCGATCCACCTCAAGTATCATATGTTTCTCAATGGTCTCATATATATAATGATCAACATCAACATCATCGATCAAATTATAATGGTTGGGGTGATATCATCATTATTATGACACATTGAAAACATCATTCAAAGAACTATATTTCTATGGAATAGCTAATCAGTATGCCACCAGCCCAATTTTCTCCACTACCTCAAACGATACAATGAAACTCGGTTCTAAGAAACCTTGTATCCATATACTATGGCCACCCAAACTATGAGACACCTTAAGTAATACATGATCACTCTCTGTAAATTATAGAGGTCACATTGATTAGTCATTATACAACTTCTACCTGCTCTGATCCATAGCCAGGCATTTCCAAATCTACTCAACCTGCTATGACATCCTAGACCTGAGACTCAATCCCAATAACTCTGACTCACCGGCCCCCATCCATCAAGTGATGATCTTCATGGATTACTATAAAAAGACTTTTATTGTGAAATCTCTATAATTTCAAGATATATGTTATTATAGGAAAACTTCATTAAATCCATGTTATGTTTCCAAGACCCACTGAATACATGAACACATTCCCTTAGAATATCCTCAAGAAATTGAACAGTATACTTTAAATTCTCATCTACTTGTGGGTATAAATCCATAAAGAATAATAACTATATACCAACCACTCTACAGAATCCCTTACAAAAGAATAATGTGAATCATGATTCACAATCTGAAGTAATAGGAGGTTGAACCCGGTACAGACCGAATATCTCTCAAACAAAAAAATCTCCCAGGTACACACCTTTTAAATTATCTCATATAGGCATGAAATGTTATAATTTTTTCATTCAATCCTTAATAACCCTAATATCATCATTCTTCCTTGGGGTCCTTGGGAGATTCAAAAAAATGTTCATTGTCACATCCTCCAGCCTCCATTGATGAATGGGTAATGGTTTTATAAGATCTTCTAGTCATTTATGCACTGACTTCAATTACTGACAGGTTTAGCATCATGTCGCGAACCATTCTATCTCATTTTTCATTCATAGACACCAAAACATTCAGCATAGATCACAACACAATTTAGTCACACCTAGATGTACCACCCACTTCTAGGAATGAAAATACTACATCATCTATTTTTTTATTCTCATAGGCACAAAAACCTAATTCCTTCAATAGATGATCTCATCCTAATCTATCCTCCATTATATAGTTAACTTCCAACCTTCATGGATTTTTATCAAGGTCAATAACATAATATCCTAACACTACCTTTATTAGATCCATCCCAAAAGGTTAGTCTCCACTAAAACTAATTATAGATTCATTTACATATGTTTCTCCAGATCCATCAAATGAATCTCAAATGGTAAGGCAGTCATTATCCACTCAGCAGTAGACTTCTAAAATACCTGATTTTGGGTCATCATTCCCAAAGAATAAACATTATTCCTTCATTTACAATGACTATATTGTATCTCAAAATCAAAAAAATACATTTTCCTGACCTTTGTTTTCTATTGGATAATAAAATCTCAATGTGTGAATATATAACATAAGAACTTGTGTTCCATATGAAAATGTAATTATCTCCCAACGGATAGTGGTACCAATACTTTATGTCCTAAACCACTACTGTTGGAATACAATCATGTGTAGGGTAGTTCTTTTCATGTGGAATTAGCTTCCAGGACACATAAATAATGACTCAATGTCCTTGCATCTTCATAGCTCCATTAACTACTCAAGAATCATCACAATATACCTTTTTCTCATCACCAAGATATGGGATGATCATAATTGTTACCGATGTAAAATTACACTAACTCTTTAATTTCTGTATCATATTCTTCCTACCAATGAAACTTTATCCCAGTTTGGTTAATCCTAAAAGTGGCACAAATCAACAAGAAATGTCCAAGATGAATCTCTAATAATATTCAGATAACCCTAGAAATCTACCGATATCGAATACATTCTTGGGATACTACAAAGAAACAAAGACTTAAAGAATATTTGGGTCCACTAACACATGTTTCTATGAGATTATGTGTCCCAGGATGTGTGCATGATAGATCCAAAATTAAAAATTTAAATAGAATAGATTATATCTGATCTACTCTCAGTGTACTAAAGATTATGTCGATATGTTGGTCATTATCATCATGTGTCATGGATTACACCCATATTTCATCAACAAAAATTACCAAAATCTTATATTAAAATTGTAAAAGAATTTTTTCAATAAGGATGAAAACACATCTTTCACATTCGTCAATATGAACTTCATTAGGATAGACTCATTAATGTTATACGTACTTCTGAATATAGTCCATGGTATATAGAAAGATCAAATACATAGATTATGATACCCTGATATCATGTTGATCTTTTATAACACACAATAACCTCTCAACTTGTCTAATAGATAGTTAATATGTGGAAGAGGATATTGATTATTTTTAGTCATCTTGTTTAACAAACAGTAATTGAAACAAAACAAAAAAATCACATCAAAACTCTTTTCAAACAATACAAGTGATCCCCAAGGATACATACATGGATGGATAATTCCCTAATCATCAAAATCCTCTAGCTAAATATTGAGTTCTATAAGCTCTGTAGGTTCAATTTTATATGGTGGAATAGAAACTATCTCATCTCCGGATATAAGCTCAATTATAAATTCTACATCTCTCTCAAGTGGGAGCATAGAGAAGTCATTTGTAAAAAAAATACATAATAAATTCGAATCCAAGTGAAAATATATCTGGTTTTATTACTCTATCATCCTGTAAAATATAAAACAAGGGCAGTGAGATCTTCTAGAAACTATGTAATTTGGCCTTCTAGTATTGTCTGGATTTCCCAATCCCTATTGTTAGTATATTGATTACCATTAAGAGATGTAAAATTCAACATCCTCCAGTAAAAATCTATGTGGGATTGTTATGTGGATAGATAGTCCACAACCAAAATTAAGTCAAATCCTAGCATGTCAGGGGAAAAAAGCTGTCATAGAAAATGATATTCCATGACATTAAGAGAACATCCCTTTCATATAAAAATGTCTCTAGAACAAACTCCCTATGTTGTATCTATAATCATAATCCCACTTAAAAACATCACTACAATTCTCAAAATATATTTTTCCTATAGATATAATGTTATGAGAGAGACCAATATCAAATAAAAAAATAGATCATATAAAAGATACAATAATACTACATATCACTATTGATTGTCAAGACACACAATCCATAAGTTTATTCTACAATGAACGTAGTTGTTCTTCCCTTCATTCTTATAATATAGTCGGACTAATATGAGTTTCACCACTCAAATGAAATGAGTGCTCTATCCTAGAAGCAATAAATTTAACACCTCAGCCAGTAACACTATAGATGCTAGTCTGATAAGGTGTTAAATATCCCCTTTCCAAACTTTGTCTCTCTCTAAAATCACCCTCACTGACAGTATGTCATTAGGACTTTCATATCGTTTTTATATGACCCATCTTGTGGCAAGGACAAAACAATCCTGGTTTTGAGGGAGAATTTATAAGATAATAGAATGACATACCTAATTGGTGATAGATCACTCTTGTAAAGTTTTATGAAATTGAACCTCTTGTCTGACCTCTAATCATTCCACTACCCTAGGTAGTGTTCTCATAATGGTAATTCCTAATCTCAGAATTCCCAAATCCGGATCATCTTTTAGTAACTACTTGAACCACACCAAAATTCTACTTCATGTTCCCCTTAAATATGAGAGCCTGATCCAACACCTCAGAAAACTTATTTAAGAGAAATAAGTTATCATGGGACATGATCTCAGACATAAGGTCATCCCGAAAGCATCATTCCCTGGCTTTTTAATATCCTACAAACTATGGAGAAAATAGATGTCAATATATAAAGTGTCTTGCAAAATTAATCACAGACATTATCCCTTCGATCGGCTACAGGAACTCTAGTATACTCTCTTGCCTCATCGTATCTAGATAGAAGTTCTCCATGAATATCCCAAGGAGACCCTTCTGTAATATACTGTCTGTTTTTCTAGTCCATGTCTGAACATCCCACCAGTGATTCACCGAACATCGTATCATATAACCTTCCAAATTGACCCTCCACGTCATTGGAGTCTCTAAATGGTCACTTATCTTCCCAATGTACTCAACCTAGATCTCATCTCCCTCAATTCCACGCTCTCTAGTTAAAGATATAGGGTTTTATAACTGAACCTCTCTCATGAGGCTAGAAATTATTTTCTTAATTGGAACTGGGTCTATTACTATGAATTTCATGTAGCGAGAAATATTCTCTAAAAAATTATCCACTTCTCCACAACCAGAAACTATTGTGGCCTTAGGTTCCAATGACGGTAGATAATTACCGCTTATAACCTATTGTAATCTTCTCAAAACTAATAATCATGTATTAATATCTCATCAATTCCAAAAAAAAATATTAGTACACATAAAAACGTTATAACTTATTTGAAAGGGGAATAATCATTATAATACTTTTCCCAAAACATGTGATGTGGTAATTAGTGAGGCTCTATCACCACCCTTACCCATCCTACAGAATGGTCCAAGTTATCTAATGTAATTATCATTATCATATCAAGTTTATATTTTAGAGCCCCATTTACTAACTTTATTTCAGAATTTAACACTTACAATTTCATATTAGTAATAAAATAAAATTATTTTCATAATGAAAAGAAAAAAGGTTCTAAGATCAACAACTAACACAAAACCAATTTTTAGTTTTGTTCCTAAAATGAAGCATGTCACCACATAGTCATGAGTACATGGGTTTACCCCATATGTGGTTATTCAAATCACAATGTGAAATAATAATTAATTTTAATAAAACAACAATAACAACATTCCCACCATAAGTACATGGGTTCCCCCCATACATGGTTTCACAACTCCCATTATCATGATCATATACAAACCCAAATCTTCCTTGTCTCATGTTTAACATACCATAAATAGTAAGACAAAAAGAAAAAGAAGAAAAATTTCAATGATATAACAATTTAACAACCATGCCAAGGTGACACACACCTATTCCCCAAGCTAGTCAGTCTCATGACATCAAGCATGCCTCCCCGTATGCCTGAGGATCCTGACTAAAATCATGGGTCTAATAAGTCTTTAATGGGGAAATTATAACCTTTTGGACAAAGTAATAAACTAGTTGAAATAAAAATAAAAATATAGTAATAATATATAAACATAACTTATACCAATATCTCCAGATATCCAGTGAGGAATAATTCATTATATAACAAAAGTAACATTCATTGCTAATGTACCTCTCAACTGTCTAAAATGTGAACTGAAAATAAAGACGCTAACAACTCCCATGGAGGTCTCAAACAATGTCTGGTTCCCCATCAAATGATACATTTCAAAATTATCTATATAACCTAGTTCATTTTTCGACATCCTATTCTACAATTATAAAGTCTCTTCATGTATCGATCAGGTATCCTAATTAAGTAATGAGTACTACTTAGTAGGCCACCACCAATAGTGTCTAAAATAATATACAGTCACATAATAATGTATACAGATATATAATAAAATAAGTACAATTCATAATTATTTGACTATCACATTATCATTTATTCATTAAATAATCACATTATCTCATGGGTTCCTGAGGACACCCGTAACTCAATGAAAGCATCGGATCATGCAGGAGAGAAAAGTGTTTCTAGGTAATGTAATATCTCAGTAACTTCTTTGGCTAATTATGGATCCCAATGTATCCAATGGTCATATCACGTCTCAATACATTTTTCATCTCATGTCAGAGATCAAAGTGTTCCCATATGGGGTCATATCTCATAGTACCATTATTACCATTATTTAATTTATACGTGTATTTCCATGTTACAAAATGTACATAACATAGTAGAATAACCATGGTCCCATTGTCTAATTCATAATTTAATGGACATGTTACCATTCATAAACACAAATTCAAATGAACATGTTCCCATAATTTCTAGCATCCTTGAATAACCATGTACCCATTCATAAACAAAAATTTGAGTGTCCATGTCCCCATTCATTATTTCATCCTTGAATGATCATGTTACCATTCATAAACAGTTAATTCATTCTGAAATTAATTATTTAAATTAATTCCATCTCTATGAAAACAATTTGTTTATCACATAATCACCCATAATTAAATCACTAAAAAATTAAGTCCTCAATCTAATAAATTAATTTATCAACCACATAATAATTATTCACAATCTCAATTTCCATAACCGATCACCCATTTAAATGTATAATTCTCAATCTCAATTTTACATAAATTAATTCCTAAGTTATTTATCTCAATTTTTTATACCAATAACACCAAATTATTAAATTAACTAATTATATCAATTTCATTAATACAATATCTCTTAATTAATTCCACAATTAATTATCCGAATCATGATCCCCACATCTAATAATTAATACGACAATTATTTATCCATTGGAATGATCCAATCATTCATAATAAATCTCCATTCAATTATCTATTTTTACAATCCACCAATTAATCAAATTTCTACATCAATTAACCGAATTTAATAATTCATTTTTCTAATGAATGGTAAATATTATTCAATTTTGAAACATTTATCAAAATAATGACTGTTGAAAATAAATATTATAACACCTAGCTCAATTTTCTGAATGATAGTCACCCAATGTAAATCTCTGAAAATTGGGCGGCATAATGACGTAGGTCTAGATCAAAAATATGAAAACCACAAATCAATATTATTTATATCATGATCATGTACATATACATCTAGATATATAAGTATAGATCTTGATCTAAAAAAATAGATATAGGCATATCCATAATAGTTGATTATATTACTGAATGAAAGTGAAAATAATCGGGATGAACAAGAGAAGAACATGGAGAGTATTCAATAATCAAGAGAGGATGAGTCATCTGATATTGGATATGATTCATAATGAATAGTAGTCTTGAGGTCTTGGAATTCATCTAGTAAACTCAAAAAATGTGAATGATGACTCAACATCTAATGGGGGTCGAAATATGAGAGTTTTTGTGTTCAGGGAATTTTAAAACTAGTTTTTGAGCATAAATATTTCCCATGAACCATTATATATGATAGGGAATATGGTATTTCCTAACGATTATCCTAATCAATGTACCTATTATTTAATGGGTGAATGGTTACTCCTAATATCTTGACCTGTTTTCCAAACATTTTGTATTCTATATAAATCCCCTCTACATGAGATCCCATTTTTAGTTGGGATGTGGCATATGGTTTTCCCTAAACATGCACCAACCATGCACATCTCTTTCTCTTTCATTTTTGTTTTCAAAATTTCACCCAATAACACCTCATGTAATAACCCAAAAAAATGTAGTCAAAATCAAAAAAGAAGAGTACCATCAAAAGATCCCAAGAAAACTATAGAAAATGTCGTTATATCACACAGAGCATTAATAATATCTATGGATCTATATTGAGATCTCACTGTTGATCTTGAGGATCTAAAGGAGAAACTGCAGGGGAATATCGATAAATAGTATATATTCAAAATTGATTCCCCATAGTCTGGGTCAGTCCTCTTCATTAATAGTAATGAAGGGTGAATATTAATTTTCATTAATTATCATGAACTCAAAAAGATCATGATAAATAAAAAGTATCATATTCCATGGATTTTAGAATTATTTGATCTGCTACATGGAGCCCAGTTATACTCTATAATTGATCTTATGTTGGAAAATTATTAACTAAATATGGAGGAGAATGATATCCCTAAGGATTATTTTTATTCTAGTTAACATTTCTATGTTTTCATAATGAATAAATTTGCAGTCATTAATTCTGTAGCTATAAATATAGTCATCATGAATATATAATTTAATGATTTAATATATAAAATTGTTTTAGTATTTATTAATGATATTATTTTCTATGAAAAAAATATGGGAATATGAATATTATTTTCAAAATATAATGAATACTGAGAGAATGGGAAAGTTATATGTGACTTACAGAAAATGAGAATTTCTTATGGAGGAAGATACATTCTGGTTGCATGTTATCAATAGAAAATTGATATTTTGAGACACATCTATAGTAGATAAAATTCTTGGATGATTTAATAACAAAGATTAATCAGAAGGTTTTTATGATTTAATACACTATTTAATGTGAATGGAAATTTAAAATTTAAAAAAGAGGTTAAGCACTGAGCATGTGATAAAATTTACCAGTAGTGTGGAAATATTTAAGATCTATAGTGATGCCTCCAAAAATGTATTCGTATTTTCACTAAAAAAATAATTAAAGGTGATATTCTATATATCCATCCAATTAATGATCCTTGATAAGAACAAAAAAACTCATGATCTTGAATTTGTTTTAGTGATCATTGCATTAATAATTGGGCAGGATTATCTTTATGGTGAGAAGTGTGACATATATAATGATATCAAAATCCAAAAATATATATTCACACTAAGGGAGGTCAGTATGATCGTAAGGTTGTTATAGATGATCATGGATTATTATTTTTATAACTATCACCAACATGGGAAGGAAAACTAATTGGAAGATGATATCAGTGAAAGAAATAATATAACTATATCTATGATGTGGATAAAATGGATCAAATATTATTGGATATTAATTGTATGGACATGGGAATAATAAAATAATCTCCAAACTACCATCAATAAATAATATATCAACACAAGATACATTATAGGATCATGGAGGCACAAAAAGTTGTGGTTGTTCTACTCTAGCACGCTTATATTTTAAAAAAGAAACATCATGTTCGACAACAAGTATTACATGGAACTCCAATCATCATATAAAATATAATACCGTGAGAATTAATGATATATATTATTTTAAATAAATTTGATCACATACAGAGTTTGTGATGAAAAATACACTGGGTTTAAATGAAACATAATACTCTATTATAATATTACTATTTTACCCTAATAATTAAAACCTGGCTATTTAATTGACTAATATGAATAACAATAACTAAATAATGACAATTAAATTATATTATACCACCTTACATACCATTCTTTAAGGGATATGATAATGTTACTTGTTTTCATGGGGAATTACCTCCTTATGATGTGATATAGTTCATTTTTCACATATACATTACATTAAAGACAATAAGGTTAATTTTAATTTATATTGGTTATATTTATGAACTATAAACACTTGTGTAAGTTTAATATCACATCTAACATCATACCTTCTGACACATTGGGAAATAATAACGTCGCTTGTGCATATATGTGGCCTACCCCCTCCATATCTCAATGTGAAATGTTTTTAATTTTTTTCACATAAGATTGTAATAAGAATTTCTTTTTTTGAAATAATGTATATATATGAGATGATATTTGTTGAATAAATTTTAATTAAAATTTACATAATATTTGTCACAGCTATCATGAAAAATATAATAAATAGTTATGCGTACGTATGAAAAACCACTTCCAAGAAAATGGAAATCAATTATCTATCTATAAAATTCATTGATTAGTATAAATAAATATATAATGAATATTTTTTATTTTTTGATATTTTTATCATTACAGAGATGAATTTTTAGTTATTAAATTTAAATATCCATAATTTCCAAACTAAAACATACATGAACAATGATAAAATTATTACTCAAAATGGGTGATTTTACCAATGAATTGTTTTTAAATTGGTGATAAAAACTATTAATAAATACTATATGGTTTGTAATATACGATTTATGTAATAAAAAATATTTACATAAACACCCCTATATATAATATGGATGTTCTTACGAATATTATAGATTTCAAACCTGAGTTAAGGGTTTGTCGTCTCACATTCAATTTCATGATATATGCGTCAAATTCACAACTTATTCTTTTTTTGGTGTTTAAATTACCATTTTTTGTATTTTATATGATAAAAATACTTCCCTTCATTTTAATTTTATATTAATTTTATGTTATTTATTTCATGGGGATTACTATTTATAAATTGTTATAGTTGTAAGTGTTTCTCGTATCACATTTACTTCCATGAGACATACTACATATTAACCACTTATTCCATTATGTGGTGTATATAATACCAATTTTTATATTTCATATCATGAATATATTCATCTTAATTTTATTTAACATTTAATTTGTTGTCATTTAATTCATGGGGTGTATGATTCGGATATTAGCAAAGTGGTTAGGGTTTATTTCACAATCTCATCATTAATCAGGATTGTTTTTGTTGAAGTCTCCTTTAGAGGATATTTTTTCATATTTATATCAGAATTATTTTTAACTGCTATTAAATATTTATTCATGATAATATCACTAAAATTTAATACTTTTCCACAATTTGGTACAAAAATGATTAAAAAATAGTTTTAAGAAAATTCCACTTAATATTTATCTTCGGTAAAAGGTTTTTTACTTCAAAAAATATTTATAAAAAAATGAAAACTGATTTTAACCTTTTAAAAATGAATTATTAATAAAAATATACCACCTTTTCATTTTTATATGTTTTTTTGAAAATGAATCGGCATGTTGTTTTCAAAAAAAAATCTATATTGATTTTTTCTAAAATATAAATAGAATATAGTTTTTAGTATGTATGAGATGAACCACATTTTCTTGTATTCATGAAAATCC
Organism: Viscum album; assembly: GCA_963277665.1. Taxonomy (NCBI): domain Eukaryota; kingdom Viridiplantae; phylum Streptophyta; class Magnoliopsida; order Santalales; family Viscaceae; genus Viscum; species Viscum album. The sequence goes on along the minus strand of OY728133.1, from coordinate 258,978,650 downwards.
ATTGGATTAATGATTATTTAACTTTTTTCAATTGATATTTTTTAAGAAATTTTCTTTATCAAATTTTTTATGATATTTTAGTTTTTTAAAATATTATCAATATAGAAAATAGCATTTCCTAAAAAATGTTATAAATAAATTTCTTATCTTATTTATATTTATTAGCAATATTAAACATTGATTATAGAGATAAACCACTGAGGATATGATATGTTTGGATTATACTTACTATTTATTGGGATTTTTTATGATCATTTTGACTGAGGATGTACAATTTAATTACCAAATCATAATTACTCTAGATAGTAAAATAATGTTCTTATCCAGGTTTGTATAATCAATTCACATGTTAATTTTTTCTCATATGACAATTTAGGTTTATTAGGTTTCTCCAATTTTATATGAGGAATAAATTTTAAATATTATTTTATGGGTGGGGCCAAGAAATACTTATCTTCTTTTGGAACTGGTAGGCCTTATGAGGAAAAATAGTTAGGGTATTTGGCTGAGGTCTTACCCATTTTTGTATGATGTGTTAGCATGTGGCTTTGATAGTAAGAAGAATTTGGCCTTGATTGTTTTTTATGATGTCTGGAATTATGTATTAAACAATTATTAATTCAATTATTAATTTCCATGTGACAATTAGATTAGTTAATATATCAATGGTTAAATTTGAAACTCTACTGAACCCTCAAATGGAATTATTTAAAAATCATTTATTAAAGCCATATTATTAATAAGTTACTGTTTAACTAGAAAGTATTTTAGTTATTTAACTTCCATATTTTTTTACTCCTAATTTAGTCATAGCTTAAACTATATTCATAACCTTACTAAGTATCAGAGATCACATATTTCTTATGTTTTATTTTCCAAAGGATATCAGGGAGTGTTTTTGGTTGTTATATAATGATGAACCAATGGGAATAATGGTGATACCAAATATACTTAGTTATGAATTTTATTTTTTACAATGTAATATTATTTTCAATTATGTATCATTTCTACCAAAAATACTAAACTATTAAATCCTTTATTATGTTATTTCTTGAATCTTCTCCCAATTTAATAGACTAGACACAAGCTTCCGAATATTATGGTCAGGGTCTCTACATATTTTATTATAGGAAGTTTACTTGAATTCTTGGGTACAAGATTTAAGAAAACATATATCTGGTTACATAACCCTATGATATTACTTTAGGATATGTATACAATAATATCATAAAATCATATTAAGGAACATATTGGGTTCTATTTCCTAGAAATATATCCATTACATGATTCTATAAGTATATGTATAACTGGAATAGACGTACCTTGGAATTATAACTCAAAAATGGTATCATCAGCCTTGTCCTATTCATCACCTAGTGAATGAAAAAGTTCCTTAATTTATGTCTTTTATGATACACTATGGTATATGATTGTTATAATTCACATTTATTTTAAATCAATTATAAATTATTTGGATATATATATATCCCTAAAAAAAATATTATTTTGAAATTATTTGTGCCTAAAATTTTCAATTAATCTTAAGTGTGTCACTTGTTTTCAGAATAATCTATTATGTTTCATAATGATATGATATAATATATTTTATTTAATTGTATATAAATATATCCAAATGGAAAAAATTAGAATAATATCAATTCAATTAGCCAATTTATTCATTACCCTCTTGGGAATTGTAATGATGATAGAAATAGATATAAAGCTAGAACTTTTCAAATTATAAACATATTAGGGTATTTTGTTTAGTTTATAAGTAGTAACCATTAATTTATATATTATCATGTTAATTTGTATCATGTTTGAACGTTGTTATAGTACTTATTTTGTCAAAAACATCAAGATTTTATTGGGACAACAAATCCATTTTTAGATAAGGATTGGATAAGTTCCTTATAGAATTGATTTATCTAAATGTGAATTAATGAAATGTATAACGTATTCAATGTAGTTTATCATATCATTGGGTATGTGGATCAATGGTGGTTATATAATAAAAACACTAATATTGAATAAGAAAAAACAAACATGGAATAAAAAGGATCCAAGTAAATATTCTTGAAATACAAATTTCTGCACGAGTAATGAGAAAAAATGGATATATGATCCTTGTGTCTAATATATAAATTAGTGGAAAATTTTGTTATTTAAAAATAAAAATAAAAAAGGTAAAATAGGCATGATAGGGAATATGTACATAATAAAAACGTCGTAATTGATCATTTCATGGATTTGATTTATCTATTACTTTAATGGGAACTATTATCCCATAATTTCTCATCATATGATGAAAAAATATCATGTGATATCAAGAAAAAGAATTAATTATCCAAGTATTATTTCATTGAATGGAATTATGAGAATATTTTTACAACACAGAAAAATTCTAGAGAGGGAAGAAGGTAAAAACAGATTTTCTCACATGTGATACTTTTGGAATGAAGAGCCTTGGTGCTTACCTAAATGGAAAAGTAGTTTTCTTTATCTACGTAGATGAATTCAATTATTCTCATTAATTTTAGGGTATATGATATTAAAATATATAAATTTATTTTAATATTACTAGGTTTGGATATATTCCAACATATTCCACAAGCATCACAAGAATATACATGATATAAATTTAATGGATCAAGGTCAAACTTATTCAGTTGACCTCTTTTTTACGGAATGATTAAAATGATAGTGTATTTGGATCCAAGAAATATGTTTTATATGTATTTTATAGATTTTATTATAATTTTATGAGTCATATGATGTATATGTATTGTATTTTAGTTCAATTTATTTCTTGATTTGAGATCATGTGTTGAATGGAACTAATGAAATGAAAAAGTGATTATGTGGAAACATGAACTTTTTAAAAAACATATGATTGAGGGATGACATTGGTTAATAGTTTTTTGAGGTTTATATAACAAAGGGATATATATGTTATAGTTTTGGAGACAATGATAATGGTTAGAGGTTTTATGGGTTTTGAATTTTTTTCTATAGTTTATATTATGTATTAACTTAAGGAATATATTCACAATATATTTTTTTATTTGGATGAATTCATTTTTTCATTATTGTTATGTGGTGATCATGTTATTAAAATATTTGGATTTTTAGATTTGAAAGACGTCATATTATATATGTAATAACATTTTGATTTTGTGAACTTCCTTAAAAAAATTTGGGCTCTAAATTAGGATAGAATTACTTTCCATGAGTCATAAGGTTAAATATAAAAATAATGGATTAATTATAAAATTATATGTTATTAAATAACATGTGATAATAATTTTGGTTTTGGAAAATATCTACTGACCATAAGAATAATTTATCATTATAATGAACTCTTAATTGTTCTACTGGCATAAAAATTAATTTTGGATTTTAATTTCATAGAGTAAGAAATTTACTGGTAATGAATCAAAACAAATAATAATGATGAAATCCTTATTATGAAATAGAAATATATAATATAATATTATTCTAATATTTTCTTATTCTATATGGTAAATGAATACCTCTACAAATGGAAAAAGCTATTGACTGCAAAATTTTATCCTATAAACATAATTTGAAATCCACAAAGGGTATTTTCACCAATCAGAGATTTATGAACTTATCTTCAATAAATTTTCAAGATCATTAACTTTATTATAATCAATGATCCCAACCATTATTCATAATAATTTTCGTTTTTAATCCAAGTATATATCTTCTCATTCCATGAATGTTCTCCTATTAGGATACCTAATATATATATATATATATATATATATATATTAATTAATATAACCTTCATACTTACCTTAATCTATAACTAAGATGATATTTTATTAACCATTTAAATAATGTGGGGTTTGTATAAGGGTATTTCAAAATGTCAACAAAATATTTAACATTATCAAGATTAAATTAAAAATATTCAATTTATTTCTGGGGTAGAATGTGAAACTTGAGAAATTAAAATATGAACCTCTTTTTTAGTAGAGTTTATGACGTGAAACAATAATCAAAAAAGAATATATAACACCATTAGTATATATGATATATATATTTTAATTAAATTCAATCACTTTGATTGCTTCTGATGTAAAAATAATGGTTTTATGTAAACCATAATACTCTATTAAAATACAATTAATTAAAAAGGTCCATTATAACCAAAATTCTAAAATTGAGGGTAATAATAGTAATAATTATTTTAGATGAAATATATGATTTAAATAGGTTTAAATTAAATTCAATGATTATATTTTTATTATAAAAATATAATATTAATTTAAATGTAAAAGAAATGTTTTATGAAATCTCAATTTTTATTGTAAAAAACAGTTTTATCACATCTTGTGTACTTATGATAATATTAAAATTTGACACTTTAAAAAAATATATTTGAGAAAATATAATTCATTTTTGATGTGATGAAATCAATATTAAATTATGGTGACTTTTTTGTGTTTTTCATAAATCTTTTAATATATCAACAATGATTGAAAAATAATGATTTTTATTGAAAACTTCTTTATTATTTATGTTATTTAAAAATAAAAAATAGATTTTAAATTTGTTTTAAATTAAAATCAGTAAATATATTTTATAAAATTAATATTTAAGTAAATGAAATTATTTTCATATTAATTTTTTATATTTACCCTTCTATACTTATTTGAATTTTCTATTTGGAAACCAACTATTTTAGTATGTGTGTGTGTGTGTGCGGATAATATTAATTAAATTATGAATATTCTTATGAATTGGATTTTAAAAAATAGATTCCATATTTTGAACCTATATTATTTATATTATCTGATATTTTTAAAATTTTATTCATGAAACTTAATTGTTAAAAGAGTAAAAATTAATTATCAATTTTTTTTTAAAATTAGTTTACCGTGTGTTAAAGGTTATTAATTCCCTACCAAAATGTAGAAAAATTATTACATGACAGGATTTTGACACTGTAAAACCCAAATTATAATATAAGGTGAAAAAGAAAAAAAATTCAGTGTAATTACTTTATTATTTATGTTTTTGTTAGAAACTCTAATTAATTTCCTATACAGTTCCATTTCACCACTAATAATATGGCACTCACTTAAAATATTAACATCTCTAAAGTTATTTATAAAATACATAACCCATCATAATATCTGCCAAAAATACTTATAAACATTATATATATATATATATTTATATATTATTCCTCCCAAAATTCTATCCCTAGGGTCCGTTAGGGGAGAAGTAAATGAGATTTCTATGAGAAAGGGTAATCATCTTAACATAGCTCTTTCATTTTATTTATTCCCTTAAATCGTTCAATTTTTTATTAACATAAGTAGAATAATAATAGTATTGTATCCCATATAATTATATTTTATTATGTCTCTATAATAATATTAATCTATCTCATCTTCTATCAAATTGGAAATGAAACTGTCAATCATGTGTATGGTGTACTACCGCCTCGTGAACAGATATAGTTCATTTTCCATCACCGAATTTGAATGATTGATATATTGATATTATATAATTATTTATTTATTATTTATGAAATTTTTATTATTATATATTTATCATTTCACATAGACCTTCTTATTTTCCACATTGTTAGGGATATGATAAGGTATCTCCTGTGTATATTGGACTACCTCATCACAAAGTGATGTGACTTGTTTTTCACAATTAAAGGTGTAAATATATATATTTAAAAAATTAGTGTTATTTATGAACTACCCATAATTTTAGGAAATATAATATCACATCAAAATACTTACCTTTAAATATTTTTTATTATAATATCTCTCATGCATATGTCTGGACTAACAGCTCCACATAGCGATGTGAAGTTCTTTTTAGTTTTGTTTTACATTGATGGTAATAAAGATGTATTTTAATGAATCATACCCTGTATATGAAATAATTATTATTATTTAATGGTTAATTAAAATTTATTTTCATTTACATCAACACATCAATTATAATAAAAGTAGTGTTCAAGCATATGTACGACAAACCATCTCTATTAACAGTGTAATACTTTTTTGTCTCTAAAATTAATAGATTACTCTAAATATATACGTAATGAATATATATAAACATTATAACAGGGTAAAAATTATATATATAATGTATCCATGACCTAATTAATGGGATAGAAATTGAAAAACTAAGATATACTAGAACAACAATGTAATTATCATCTAAAAGAGTGACTTTAACAAATAATTGTTAATAATAAGGTTCTAAAAGAACATAAGTAAATCATATATTTTATGAAATATATGTGTGTAGATTATTAAGATTTTTATAATAGTACAATATTAATTTTATACTGTTTTATAATAATTAAAATGAATTCAAACCAGAGGTAAGGGTTTCTTATCTCACTATTACTTCATTGAGAAATACAACATATTCACCAAATATCTATTTTTATTAAATATTTTTAATCCATAATTTGAATTTATTAATATCATGGTAATTAAAATTCATAAGATACCGATATGGTATGGTTTTCTAGTATAACTTAAATTTTTTAAAGACATACTATATTCACAACTTATTAATTTTTTCTGGTGAATATACTTACCATATAGATATGTTAAATAATGAATATGTTTCTATTCATGTTTTTTAATACTATATTAGATGTTATTAATTTAAGAAGGATTATGATTCAGATGTTATAGAATATGTAAGGGTTTATTTTCAAATATCATCATTATTTTAGATTATAATTTTAATATTCCATTGGGGAACTTATTTTTTATATTAAAAAATAACTATACTTTCTTATCATATACTTATTCTATAACATTACTAATAAATTTTCATTTTAAATAAAATTGGTACATAAAATTATTGAGAAAAATAATTTATTAAAACACGACTTCATTTCACAATTTGGTTGAAAATAATTTCTTCTTATGAAACCATATTTTCCAATAATGTTTTCAAAAGGTTTTTAACATTTTAAAATCATTCAAAAAAATTAATTTTAATAATTTTTATTTTTTACAATATTTTTTGAAATGATTCCCTATTTCATTTTCAAAAATATTTCTATATGGATTTAACATAATATATGAAATGAATAATTTTTCAACTTGTTTGAAATGAATGAAAATTTCTTTCATTATTAATAGTGAATCATTTAAATATTATTTTACATGTTTTCAAACGTAATTCCCCAATAACATTATTTTTTAATATATTTTTTGAATTATTATATTTGAAATTATTGTTTTCAATGTGAATGAGTTATTTTATTTAAAAATATTGTTAGTTTAATTTTTATAGTATTTATACATTCCAAATACATTAAAAATGATTTTACATATGATCCACCTAGGATATGTTGTATTTATATCAAACATACTAATTTATTGTATTTTTTATGATCGATCTTTGGTAGGAAATATTGTTTTATTAAAATTAAAAACATCTTGCTTTATGGTTTATGATTATGTTTATTTTATAGAGGCAAGTATTAAATTTTCATATTTTATTTTCTTCAATGTGAATTTATATATTGATTATGTTTTAATGCATTAATATTTGGAATGCATTGGACATGTTATGTGATGGCTATGGCTTGAAATTACTTATCCCCGTCATATATCGTTCAGTATCATGAGATAATTTAGTTTTGGTATTTGGATGATGCCTCAACAATTTTTGTAAGATATCTTGGAATGAGGCCATAACAGTAAGAAGTATTGTCATTATGGAATGATGGTATGTTTAACATTTCCAAAAATTTTCATTCCATCATTATGAATTATTTCACTTATATTCCACGGTATTATTTTTTTAGTTAAAATATCCATGGTTTTTTATACTTCTCATGTGATTATTTATATATACTTAATTTATTATCATTTATTCATGTAAAATTATGACCAATTTAATGATTAAATTACATGTGTTTAACTTATTTACAATTTTATATTGATTATTCCTTACTTATTCAAAGTTTCATATATAAAAATATCCGCATTGAACATTTTATCTCTCCCATTTTTATGTTTTATTTTATCTAGAATACCATGACATGTTTTGTGATTTACATATAATGATACAACAAAGGGAAAATGGTGATAACAATAAAATTTAACTTTGATTTTTTTGTATGGGAATATATTTTGAATTTACATAATGTATATATTTTAGCAATACTACTAAACCATTTTTTCCATTAGGATGTGATTACAAGAATCTTGTGAGTGTGTAATAAATTAGAAACTGGATCTAGAAAACTTGGTTACGTGGCTCTATATCTACAAAAGGAATTAACAAACATATTGTAGATACACATTAATTAAGATATTGTTACATGGTTGGGAACGTGAATTTGTGTCCCATCAAAATAAGAACTAAATTAGAAAATTCTAGATGATGTTCATAGATCATCCTTATATATTCATCTATGAACTACTGAGATTTATATGGTTATGAATAATATATTTCATTGTTATGATATAAAGAGAGAGATTGGAGAATATGAATCATGATGCTTCTAATGCGAGAAATTCAAATCTGATTGACTAAAGTCTAAGAGTATGACCCAAAAATAACCTATATAAATATTTAAATGAACAAACATAACCATGTATTTCATTATTGGGATCCCTAGTACAAATATAGATAATAATTGTATTTGGGTGGTATTCTTCCACCGTACAAATTTAATGAATTTCATTCCTATCATGAAATATTTAACTATTGATCTAAAATCCATGATACATATAAGAGAAGTTGTAATACTAGATAGTGTTCCACTATCTATTTCATGTAATCAATATTCAAGTATTTACTTGATGATGTAAATATAATCATTTAACTATTATTGGATATTGATCTATATTTTATTACTTATTGTAACTATAAAATGGATGGTCAATCAAAGAGAAAAATTCACTGTAAAGTACTTACTGGGACAATGGTCAATGGATTTACAGGGATATTAGGACCAACACCTTTAGAATACATAGTTCTCATATAACAATAGTTTCAATTATATCCTTGAAATGAAACCTTATGAGGCCCTATATATGAATAGGTTTTGTTCTACCACATCTTCTGTTAAAGATTGAGAGTGCATGATTTTGAGACCTGATCATATAAATGAGGTGAAAGTGAAAGGTCAAAACCATACAATGTTTTATGAAATATGAATAATGCCGATAGAAAGTATGTGTAGATGATAATCAATTACATTAATAGTTCAATTTCATGGATAATGAGTTCCTTTATATATCTTAAAAGAAGAATATTATGAGGTTTGAGAATACTAGAAATAATAAACAAATGTATATTGGCACCTATGAGATCCTTGATTTCGACATAGTTGATTCATACCTACAAAAAATTTATCCTAGAATATATCAATTACAATATTTAATCCATGTATCACTTGTGGGGATCTACATACCTAATCCCTCACATGTACGGAATCTAAAGACGATGCCTTAGAAGAATGATCCCTCATATGAAGAGATACCAGTAAATATATTAGACCATCGAAAAATTACTATGAAGTCATACAAATCACCCGGTCAAAGGGTTTTGGTGAAACCACAAGTTTGTAGAGGTGGAATAGGAACCAATAGATGTGGTGAAACATAATTACCCTAATCTATTATTGTGTATGAAAAAAATTCAATGATGAAATTTTTAAAGGGGAAAGAATGTAAAAAATGAAACATTAATAAATTAAATACCTTTTTAAATGTATGAATTTCGTATTAAGTAATGTAGTTATATAAAACACAGGAATTTTTTTTATAATTATAAAAAACAATCTATCAGATTTAAATGTATGCATTATATTTTAATCATTAAAAATATAGTATTTTTATAGTTATATCAAGGATTAGTATATATTAAGAGTTATCATTAAATCTAATTTTACAATGATTAATGAACTAATGTCCTTGATAAGTAGGATAATATAATATTAATATAATTTATCAATGCTTATGATGGATATGACATTAATAGGATTTTCCCATGACCAATCCCAAGATGAGATCTGATAAGCAAAGCATGAGAGGAAACAATTATGAGGGAAGTTTAATATTATTGAGATCAAAACCAAAAAAAATGTCTACATAACTACCCCATAAAAGAACCACCACCGCTCACCTACCCATGGGTAATACACTATTTTAAAAGTGGTAATGTATCTAGAAACATATAATACAAAATTTTGTATTTTCTTTTTAATAAAATAATTAATATATTTATCCCTTTTTATAATTTCATTCAATATTATTAAAACTGATCTTGCCAAATATTGAATTTTTATATGTGGAAATAAAAACTATATTTATTGGAAATATATACACTCAATTTGTAAACTCTTTTATCAAATTTATAAAATTTTTAAACATTTTTTCTGTAATAGATTGTTATAAAAAATATTATATATCAATGTATAAATGAAATTATAATATAATTAATTCCAATGAAATATTTATTAGGGTAATAAATTTTTATGTATCATAAAAACATGTATTTTTTTATAAATTATTTTATTTATTTAAAAGTTAAAATTCTCATATTTTGGAGATTTAATTTATAAAATAGTTATTTTTTATATAATCAGGTCTTAACTATAAAATTGTTATATTTTCATAATTTTATATGGTAATGAAATTATTGGTTAAAGATTATACACACAATAAATATATGTTTTATATTGTGACACCTTAAAAGAACCAATGTGATGTAATAAATTCCCTAATGAGTATCTGTGAACAAAATTATAATTTCCATTTATGATATATGCTTTAATGTTATTTGATTAATTTTATAATCCATTAATGAATCCTATAAAACTATTTCATATTTTAAGGTTATAAATTTTATTCATTATAGAAATGAAGAACTATTGTTTCATCAATGGTATTATTCTATGATTTTCAGTTCATGTACTTATAAAATATTTTAAACCACCAATATTTGGTGGTAAAAAATGGGGAAAACCGATGGGAAGGATTTTAGTTTTGAATTTTTATTCATATATATTCAAAAACATTTTTTTAGAATTCATATATAATTCTCCTATGTTTTTATAAATAAAAACTAATCCATCCCCTGATCATCTCTTAGAAAAATTTTAGAATGAAATTACCCTCCCAATACCTATCAGATTATATATAAAGGTGTTATAATTTTCTCAAAAAACACCACCCATGATTTTATAACCACCATCTCAATGAATGGGATCATATCATCATCCATATAAATTTTGAGAACATTCATTGTATCGTAACTTATTATTATAAATGTTTCATTTGGAAATGTTTTATTATTTATCCTTTTAAAATTACTTATTTCTCCCATGTAATGATTGAATAGTTTCTTCTCTCATTAATCAATTCCATGAACTATTTGTTACACCCTTTATAGTACCGAAATTTTCATGTTATTTTCCATGCCCATCTATTGTGTTGTTGATACACATACCGATTTCTAATCCATGGTATTCACCTAGGTGGACCTATTCTTAATTTATTTTGTAAATTCATTTATGTATATTACACTTATTAATTGAGGTATTAAAAATGAAGATATATTCTCTTATGTTGAATGGTATATGTGGCACACAATTTTATACACATAATATAAATGATACTAATGGGACATTAATTATGTAATCCACCAACGCGGTGGGTAAATTATTTAAAACATGATATACCCCTTGTTCTACATGCGTGGTTATACTAATCACATTATGATATGATTTATTAGTGTATATCATTGACTTATTATTATAATTTTATTCTTTATGTTGTTTCAATATTCTTATATTTACTTCATGTTATAATTTTTTATCATGATTCAATGTTCATGTTACTAGTTATATCACCTTTATATCACCCTGATATGTATATTGACTAACATGTAATAAATTTTGGATATTATTATTTTATTATTTCTTTACATGGATTTATAGGTTACCCCATTCTTATGTACATCCCAATATTGACATTGTAGTTTTAAAATATTGATGGAATTTTGTGAACTTTTTAAAGAAATTAAAATAATGTTGTCTTATCATTTTTTCATTTCATTATGATATTAATCAAATTACTCAACAGAAAAATACCTCTAGATATTTTAGGTAATAGATATGTTTATCATTATATAATAAATCGTGAAATTAAATGTATTAAGGATTTGGGTTTTCTTAGTTTATTTTTATTCAATAATTTTAATAAATATGAATAATAATTTATCAATATTAATTTTATTATTATATTATTTTTAATTTTTTATTTAATATTAAAGATAACAGTTTGATTTGTATATTTTGTTACAATTTTTTTGTTAATTTTATTTAAATAATAATTTCATATCAAATAGTGATTTCCCCTTGATCTTATAGGGAGGATTAAACACAATTTTTTTCAGATTATCTTTTTCTAAGCAAGAGACTTCCAATCCATATTGAACGAGTTGGAATCTAGTGTTGGAAAATATGGATTCACATCTTTAAAAAAATTATTAGTTTACCATATCCATGACTAAGGGATATATGTTTACTTTGAGGATAATGATAATCATTGGGATATAATGTCAACTAAATTTAATAATATTTTAGGATTTAAATCATATTTTAATGTTATTATTTGATGTTTTTATTAGAACATTTTAATGGAAATTTTTTTTTCTAAGATCATTTTTTATTTTTTATTTCATATAATTTCATTTTTTTTATATTATAATTTTTTTTAATATTTTTATAATGAAATATTTTATATCTATCCATTTATATGTCTATATAAAAATTTATTCATTTATAGATAGGTTATGGGGGGATTTTAGTCAACTCTAACATCAAATCTCATATGAGGATAGGGGAAAATAAATATCCTTGTCAACTCTATCATTTTTTGATGAATTTAAAAGGAATCAATTTGTTAATAAAGATATGAAAAGAATAAATTTTGGTATTTTCCTTTTTAACCTTTAGAAATATTATATATAATAATGATGATGATGATGATGATTTTTTATACACATTTTATAGATATATAATGATATTTCATCATGAGATCCAATCTAAAAACATATAACATCATACATATTGGCAAGGATGGTGTATGATATTGTATAAAAATTTAATGGTAGAGTACTTTCAATAAATGAGTTTAATATCACCATGTTATTTGGAGTTTGACCCTCCTTCCCCTCTAGTAGCTATGAAAAATGGAAGAGGGCACCAATATTCAAAAAGGGTTGATATCTTAGAGAAGGGTTTAGGGTTGTAGTTGAGATAATTTTATGGAGTAATTTGAGTTATTTTATTTTATATATATTATTGTGGATGTTTATATATTATTTGTCAGCAATTATGTATTAATATATTATATATAGGAATCCATTAATAATCTGAACACATAGGGGACCCTTATACCTAATTGAAGGAAATATATTTTATTTATTGTAATGAAAAATCCCAAAACAAGGGTCACATATGTGGATATGGGGTGGGATTATGTAAATATTTTTTATAATTTTATAGAATCATTAGAAGAGGATATATATAAATAGATTAAAATGATAAAGTTCCTAAAATGGGTTACACTACAAAAGAGATGATTAGAGCTTCAGTGTCGTCTATTTTTTTAGAAATGCAATTATAATTTTTGGTTTCCAATCCCACTACATAATTATCTAGAATATAACACTCATACACCTCTTCTTAGATATCCATTTTATCACCACATCTTCCATAGATTAACAAATATTTTGAGTTCAATGTTGACGACCCCGAATATTATATTTTTCTATATGATAATGTATATTATATTATGTATACATTATATCATTAATAGATTCAGTTGGAATATATTATTTTACCAGATTACGATATTATAGATATATTAACATGAGTATCATTTCCTATAGATTAGGTAACTATAGTTTTTAAGGTAATATTCAATTTAATCATTTTCTATCAAGTCATTATTGAAAAATTAACATCATGGTAAGTATATATTACACCCTTTATATCTTATTTCTGTTAAATTTATTTCAACATAATAATAACTATATACTTAACTATATTTTTGTAAGAATAATTTAATATTAATGTCAAATTGGGTAGATTACTGAATTTATATTATATTTTGTCTCAAATACAACTTCTCCAATATTTTATAAATCTATAGCATATTTTTATTTATTTCAGGGATTTTTTTCCTCCAAATGGATTTTACCATGTTTGGGTGTCAAATAGATATGATGATTTTAAGGATATATGTCATGAAGCTTATAAATATATAATTGTTGGGAACAAACAAGATTTATTTATTTCCCTTGTATATTAATAATAATATTTCATTTTGATAATAAAATTTAACAAATATCATTAGTTATGTTTGTGAATTTAATTTGAAAATATTTCATATTTTTACCAATATACTATATTGAATGGTTTTATTGAACATGTGATGAAAAGTTATATAATTCATTAAGAAATTTATATCATGATGCACTAATGCATGTATGAAATGATTAATTTGAAATATTAGTAATATTTCATAATTTAATAGGGAAAAATAATACTCTTTAACTTTGAAACATCGTGACAAAATATCAGGGTCTAATCATTAGTTTTTTCAAATTATTAACTGTTGAAATAAGTCTAATTTTTATAGAAGATGGATATATGAAAAAGATTAAAATACTGAGTGGAATAATAATGTAAAAAATTAGAAATAAATACATGTGATCAAATACAATTAGATGAATAATATCAGGCAAATATTACGAAATAAATACCACTAGAATAAGGTGAGAAAATAATGATATTTAATTATGTTGTCTAATGGATTGAGATACATGATTGAACACACTTATTCTATTCAAAAAATAATTTTTAAGAAGACGATATTACATTTCACTACGTTCATAAAAGGTAAAAAAAAACTAATATACACTAAATGATCCTGGGATTATGTTTCTGGATATATATATTTTTGAATATTTAATTTCTCATTGAACATAGATCACCAAACCTAGTTCACTGATCTTAGGATCCCAGATGAGTATCACCAGATAGAAAATTCCCCAATTCACAATGTAACAATATTGGTATGTTATATAATGGAAGTTAAATGCACCATAAAGGTAGTATATGTGCTTAGACAACGGATGGATATAAGATCAAAAACAACATTTTGTACAGGTGTGTAGAAAATGCGAAAATCGTCAACTCAGTTTAAAAAATAAAAAAATGGGAAATTAAAATATATGATAATATAGGGTTGGAATATATTTGCGTGAAATCATAGATGAGAGGTTCTAAAAAGATAGATAAAATGATAAACTATTAGATATTCCTTTATTGGATGATGTATTTAGAAGATACAAAAATATTTTTACCCTCAGCATTTTGAGATTACAAAATATGAGTAGATGAGTTTTTCTACATTCACTGTGTGCATTATGATTGCAAGTGAAATTGTCTTTTTGTTATATTTGTTATTTATTAATGTTTTAAATTTATAAGGTGTAAAAGAGAATAATGTAAATTATATTGATTCCATCCGTTGAAGATCCATTGGATAATGATCTATCAGATAATCATTCATAATAAAGACCAAGTCGTTGTCATCATATGGATGATTACATGAAGATGCATAAGATTGGTTCATGTGGTAAATGTTGTGTATGATTTTTTGTGTTATGTAGAGGGGACTAGATAGGGTAATGTTTATTCATCATAATCAATGGAATTATATTTAATTTTCATAAACATTTATTGAGAAAACAAATTTCATAAGGATATTTATATATCTTTATATAAATATTTCGGAAGACATAAAAATGATGATGAAAATATGATAATTTCATGTGATATATATGTATGAGTTAATAAAATTAAAGGATTTACATAAAATCTATTGTTAATATTAGTCATTGAAGGTTATATAATGGATATGTTTCAATATCTATAATAATATTCTATAATTATTGGGAAGCATCCAACACATTTTTTATAAGTTGGAGTTTCTATTTTTATAATTTTGATTAGTATGGAAATATTTTATAATGCCAATGATTTCCATAAAGATTAATTAATATATAAAGGGGTGTTCGTAATGTACATATTATCAATGGTCATCCATACAAAATATAACATAGTGATTTTTTGAGTGGTTATTGTAACCATATAGGTTTTGTTTTTTTAATTCAAAGTAAAATAGAAATTGTATTAGTGAGTAAAGAAAATATATAGTTTAATTGTGAGAATATAACAAATAATTTTTCAGTAATTAATATCATAAAGATTCATTTTTCATACCATACTATATAGAGAACATGGTTTGTAGTTGAAAAATTTTCAATGAATATTTTTAGGCAAGTAGGTTTTTTTCATTGGATAGAATTCATGTAAGAGTACCAATTTTATTATGGCATTGAAAAATTAGTACAACAGATGAAGGTAATGAGCACCACATGGAAGCATTCAAAAAAAATTAAATTAGATCGTAGAAATCATAGTGATATTATTAGAATAATTTTAATATATTTCTAATACATATTTGGATCTTTTTCAATATTAAATAATTCTAATTAATTTTATTAGTATCCAAAATGATCATTCTTGTGAAAATTTTACACAAATTTTTATGAGTATAAAAATATTCTAAGTTATAGTGAGTAATTTATAAGTAAAAAATATTTATAAGTGATCCAAATTATTTAACACCCATGCTGCCTTTTCTTAGTTGTTCACTAAATCTAGTCGAACACCATGTTGTATTAATATGAAGGCCCCCTATAATTTTCATATCAAGTAAAATCTAAACTAATTATATAATATAGGTATTCATATCTTCTGGATAAGAGGTAATTGATGCTATCATTATGGGGTTTCTACCCATTGAGATAGATTATCCTATAGAATTTACTATCAAATGAAATATTAGGGTTGATAGAAAATATAGAAATTCTATTCTAATTTATTTAATATAAAATATTAATATTGATGTGATAGATCTCAAGATATATATGAAACATGGGAAAATTAGAGATTATCATTGTGTAAAATATTAAGGTTACGGATGTAACCCTAAAAATATACGAAATAATTTTAGAACATATATGAATGTAATATCATGAAACAATTAATTAGAACTTCATCATAGTTAATTATATTTTTACATCAGTACATGACTATTAGTTGCATTGAAATATTATTGTGTTTTAATAAATATCTTGAGAAGCATTCTAGAAAATTTTTATTCAAACATTTATTCTATCGAACATAAATATTAATAATCATACTTGGAATTAAAAAAATTATCATCACATATGACATGAAGTAACATAAAACAATCAAATGGAATATTTATGATGAAATTTATCATTAATATATGAGATTGATTAAAATAGTATATATAAATTAAAATATTACAGAACGCATTGAATCAAATGATAAGTATGTTGATTATGAATAAATTGAAAGACTAATTTATCTTTTCCCAAATAATTACAATAATGGTAGATGATTTTTCAAGGGGAACCTCCCAATTAAATTTTTTTACTGTGGAGAATTGGTAATACTTTTATGAGAATTAAAAATAATTAATTTAGTTAGTAAGTTGAAGATGTTGAGGAATAACATTGAAAAATATAGTTTAATATAACTTCCTAGTAAGATATGAAATCAAATATATACATATTGTAATACCCCGAGCTTCCACGATACGCTTCTCATTCAATAATGCAATAGCTTGCATTGTACGCAACTTCGAGTTCTAAAACACCGCGACTAATCAAAGTAGCCGTTATGAATAGTAATAACCACTTTTTAAAATTATAGAAATTCTATATTTCAAAATGGACTTCATTTTTGGATTCGGAATATCGAAATTAGCCTATGTTGAATTTTTGGTATTTTTCTGAGAACTTCTACATTTTTATGAATAGTGAAAAATACTTAAAAACAACTTTTTTAATCAAAATAATTTATAGTGATAAATTATACTATTTATTGGTTTTATAGTATAATTAGAATATATTTTTACCAGTTTATCCAATGGTGGTCATTAGAATTAATTTAACATTGAAATTGGACATAAACAATTGTCAATCTTTTGATATAAATTGTTTCTTAGAAACACGCCATTTTTTTTGTAACAGCAGGAATTAATTATAAAATTAATTAATGCAACTTATATGTTTGGAATTTTGTAAAATAGACATCATTTTTTAATTCGGAATATCAATTATAGCTTAGGGTGAAATTTTGGCTTTGTTCTGAAAAACTTCAATTTTTGATGAATAGTGAAACCACTAAGTGGTAGTTAAATAACTGATTTTTCGTTTAAATAAAATATTACCACTTCTGTGATTTGAATTTCAAAAATCCAACACACATGGTTGTCATTAAGAAGTAAAATGTGGTTCAATGAGATCAAAATAATTTTTTTGGTGAATAGTAACTTTTAAGTTCTTAATCGCGATTAGAGGTAATTAGTGTAGTTTAAGGTAAAAATAATGTATTAATAATATGATATGGGCTTGACACTTGTCCTAATCCTATTGGATGAGTCATGGCCGACCAAGACAACCAATGTCTCAACTTTGGGACCCCATGGAGCCACTTTAGTAGGAGAATGACATTAATATATATTTATTTAATGTTAAAATTAAATTGACACAAACATGAGTTATTTTACTAAAACAGTTTTTATGTGGGGTTATAAAAGTATTATTTTTGATTATAAATAGTAATTGGAAAGCTAAAAAGATTTCCTACATCATAGTATTTTTTTTATAATTTTTAGACATTAAATAAATTAAATTATATATGACATCATAATGATGCAGCGATGACCTCATTATTTAACGATTTAAATAAAATGAGAAGATAATGTAAAAGCCAAGGTTTAAACTTATCCAAAGCCTATTGGATGAGGATATTTCGAACCCTTATCACCTTATCCTCGAATTATACAAGTTTGGGACCTTTAGAATCCGAGAATCATTGTATAATTGAATATCATTTCATTACTTTCCAAAAGTGCCCCTCCTCTCCACTTATAAAAGGCCCCCACCACTCCCACCTTATTCAAACCTTCAAGCCATTTGGCTCGGCCAACCTCTGCCCAAATACTCTCCCAACATCCCTCAATTACTCCTAGAAGCCTCACTTTGGGAATAATTCTTCCAAAGGAAGCCTTTGTCTCAAATCAAAAAGAGTTACCCGATTTTTTAGGTAATGTCTTCTCTAATGTTGCTTTTTTTTTATTTTGCTTCTCCAACCCCGTAAACTCTTTTCATTCCTTTCTTTTGTAACAACACATGTATCTAGAATATAATAGGATGTTGTTATGATAAGTATTTGGTTTACACTTACACACAACTTCGTCTAATGGTTAAAGAATTTACTATTTCTGTGGGTGGCGAAATACTTCCTCACGAAACGATGATTGTTCAAATTCTATTAACACCTATAATGGTGGCCATTTTGATGAAACTATTTTCATATATGATATATATATTATGTTTATGTTTTCCTTATGCTTCTGTATTTCTAATTTATGGCTTACTTTATGATTTCCATTATGGGTAAACGTGATAATTTCATTTTAGGAAGTGCGGACTACCGCCCCCTCAAAGTGATGTGAATCGTCAATGCCATATGTGGGATGTATAAAGGATGGATTAAATGATATTATATATGATATTATACTGGAACTATATTATACCTTTATATAATTATGATTTCATTCCATTAAATACGAAATAGAAATGAAAGTTGCGTTCATGCGTACGTACGGCTTACCGTCTCCAGGAACGGTGCATTTCATTTCTTACCTCTAAATGTTACGTAATATTATGAATGAATGTATATATTGGATATATAAGATATATATGACATCTAAATCATGAATATAATTCTGGATATAATGGATATTCTACCACATAAACAACTTGTAATTATAAGAAGTTTATTGTTGACTCAAGTACCAAAGATCGAAAAAACGACCATTATTAACTTAAATAATTACATAATGTTCATAACATGGTAATAAGTGATATAAAAGGAATAATGAACATAAAAAAGGTTCTTAAGTAAATAGAAATTAACTCTAGTTTATTATTCAGGAGGTTAAAGAACGGTCGAGTCAGGACAAGACGCAAGGTAAGAGAACTTCTTAACCCAACTTCCATTCTTTGGGTTAATCTCCTACTTTCAAATTATGTAATTATATTATTATGTATTATTTTGTATTTTTACTTTCTTTATGTGTACCTATAGTGAATACACATAATAGATCTATTTTATTATAAAAATGATCTTTTTAAGGACTTCGTCTCAATCTCCTTTCAATGAGGCATATTTGGTTTTATAAACAACTTTCTTTTATACGGTGTATAAACCCCTTTGACTTTTAGGTTTATTCAAAAGGAATATTTTTATACGAAGCGTTTTACTAAAGGAAAAAAAGGAAATGTTTTCTTTCCGTACATATGCGGAGACAACGAATTCTCCACCGCCGTGACCATTATTTGAGTTTCGGCTTCCTCTACAAGCCATAACTTTTTTTAATGAAAAATAAATAAAAAGTTTAAACTTTCTTTTATTTTGGTATTGAAAATGGTTTTGAAAGCATTTTTATTATATCAATGTGTTGTATTGAAATCTTGTGATTGAAATGTGGAAATGTTATGTTTCCTTTATGCATGTTTTATGTGATACGATTATGTTATGGTTTATGATATGTTTAAACCTATTCATATGAGGAATGCATTGGACTTAATAAGTGACGGGTGGAGCCCGCTATAGCTCCTTGATGCATCGGTAGGTATCATGAGACAACTAGATGTGGAATTGGCCCAGGCCCTTTCCCCATTTGATTTGTGATTTTGGCTGAGGCCTTAATCATTTTAGACGTCTTGGTCGAGGCCTTGACAAAATGTTTCAGAATGTCTGGCATTATGCATTCCATCATTATGAAAGTGGTTATTGATATTGCATGTGATTATTCGACCAGTAGAATATCCATGTGAAGAAGTGAATGGCATTATCTCATTTTACTTTTTCCATATTATGTTGAAGTTCAAGTTTAAAAGGATTTTGTTTTAGTTATACATTGCCTTAAATGTTAATGTTTATTTATGAAAGCTTCCGTTATATTGTTAAACTTACTGAGCATCTGAGCTCACCATTTTCAATGTTTTAATATTTTTCCAGGATGTGAAGAAGTATTTTATGAATGACCTGCAGGGGTAGTCAGAAAGGGATATGAGTGTGGACTATGTAGACCATGTTATTGTAGTTTGTTTACTTTTTGATGTAATGAAAGACTTATGAATGTATCTAGTGTTTCCAAGGCTACTAAACTAATCTGTCTTTCGAGACATGATCTTTTGTGATCATGCCAATGTTACGAAGTAATGCACCGACTCTGGGTAGCTGGGGTCGGGGCGTTACAGTTGGTATCAGAGGCAGTTTAGTACTAACCTTGGAAGCTAGATTTAGATAAACTCTAATTAGAGCACATATCCCGAAGATATACTTTGAGGATTAGTATAGAAGAACCTCCTAGAATCTTGGTATTGTAGAGATGTTGTGAGTTTTCCGAGCAATACATCCATGTCTGGATACGAGCAGGTAGAGGCGGATCTGGCATAGATGTACCTAGGGGTAAAACCCGAAAACACCGCTTTGAGGTAGACTCGAACGGGAACTAGTGCACGACAACGGGCCTTGCTGCACTCTTGGTTACGACACTCCCGTGGGATATGATTTGGATAATTCACATTTTCTTTACAAACCACTATGAAGGGTTACGAGTATATACTTCCTCAAAGAAAACATTTTTATAATTATGGATTATATCCATAATTAGTTCAATTTATGTTAAGTGTTTTACAAGTATGGAATTGTGTATTTTGAATCATGAACTAATCTAGTTTATGGCATTATTTAGAAATGGCGCCTAGTAGAAGGAATGGAAACCGTATCAATGCACGCACTCCATGTAGGGATTTCCCTCCTGCTCAAGATAATTATAGTGGGGCTGGTGATGCAACTGGTTCCGATCAGCTAATAACCATACTGGGACAACTTACTCAGGTAATGATTAATAACCTTACTCATATGGAGCACCCTGATCCGCAACGTGGAGGATCAATGATAGACCGTTTCATGAGGCAACAACCAATAACCTTCAATGGGGGTACAAATCCGTTAGTAGCTGAGAAATGGATAAACTCCTTAGAGAAAATATTCCATGCCTTGGGGAGTAGCGAAAGGGAGAAGGTTGTCATGGCAGTTTACCGCCTCACTGGAGATGCCGATCAGTGGTGGTCGCTGATTCAAAACACAAAGGAAGATGATGACGTATCGAATATGGAATGAAGGGAGTTCAAAGAGCTTTTCTTAGAAAAATACTTTCCTCGTGACCATCGAGCAGATATGGATAGGCAATTTCTGAGTCTGAGGAAAAAGGAGGATGAGAATGTCGCAATGTATGAGGCTAACTTTACAAGGTTAGCGAGGCATGCTTCCGATTATATACGTAACCCAAGGAGTAAGATTGATAGTTTCTTTGATGGGTTAAAACCATTTCTCCATCGATCTTTAGTATCACAATTCTTCTGATCATATGAAGATATTGTCTCATGTGCTATCAAGACAGAAAATGAATTCTCTAAGTCTTATGAAAACAAAGTAAAGCAAGAGAAGAAGGGAACGGTGGAACAAGAGACAGATAAAGGGAAAAAGGGAAAGAAGGATTTTCCATTATGTGATAATTGTGAGAAAAATCACCCTGCTACGTGTCTAAAAGGAATGGGAGTTTGTTATAAATGTGGAGAAAAGTGTCACCAGGATCGTGATTTCAAGGGAAAGAAAGAGGCTATCAAAGTTGAATGCTATAATTGTAGAGAAATGGGTCATTATGCAAATGAATGTCCTAAGCGTTAGGGAAACTTTCTCAGAAAAGGCCAAGGGATCAAGGACAATCTTATGCTGTTACTACAGTTGAAGAAGAATAACAAATGTATTGGTGCTTTTGGACTAATGGATTATATTTTGGTTATTAGAATAATGTGATATATATATAAGGATTGTACTGCAGTACTTGGTGATTTCAGTAAGGTTTTAATATGATGAAGGTAATTATATTTTTAGTATGTGACAATAAGAGAAGCTTTACTTTGTTTGGGGAATCTGATAAATTGATTTTGGAATTAAGAGACATTTTAGACAAAGTCTGGACAGAGGTATTTTGGATAACTATAATGGTTGGAGTGGATTAAGTTGATCTTGGGATATTATTGTTTAAGGTTAAAAAATTTATGAAGATTATTTTTTGAATATTATGATACTATAGTTTTAGGAAAAGGACAACCTGCAGGGTGGGGAATAACCCGTCGCGTCGGACAAAGCTGCAGGAATCGAACCCACAACCATAGTGCGACAAGCCTTTATTTCCTACCACTAGCCTACAGGAAGTCCCTGTTTATTAAAAAATAATTTTACTAATCTAAATGGTATGTGTTAACATTTGGAACCTTATACAATTAGGATAAATAGAATATTTTTGAGTTCCGTTACCATTTGGAGTAAAAGTTGGGTTTGTGGTAAAAATTTATTAACGAATGAAAGTATACATAACAAGTATGTATATTCCGTTACGTTCTTAGTAAATCTCTTAAATAAATTCCTCAACATTATAAAAGGTAACTTAAAACAAAAATGTTGTCGGTTAACTTTTCGAACTGGGGATTCAATGACCGTTTAACCAATCACATGTTTGTGA
Organism: Viscum album; assembly: GCA_963277665.1. Taxonomy (NCBI): domain Eukaryota; kingdom Viridiplantae; phylum Streptophyta; class Magnoliopsida; order Santalales; family Viscaceae; genus Viscum; species Viscum album. The sequence goes on along the minus strand of OY728133.1, from coordinate 258,954,834 downwards.
TTTTCTTGTGGTTAAACATTCTCCAAATCCTGTTTTCTATAACTCTCCATCAGACCTTGATGGTTTGTTTCTCCTCCATATCCATATTTTCATAGAATCCTAGAATGGGCTATATCGGGTGACCTTTGTACTTATCTTGCTTTCTTTTAATGTTATATATTTATTAACCTTATTTCCGATGTGGGTTTTCCTCAAAGGTATTTTCTCTTTTCAACCTTTTATTTTCAAAGAAAAATTTCAAATTGCGAGGACGCAATTTATTGAAGGAGGGTAGAATGTAACACCCCGAGCTTCCACGATACGCTTCTCATTCAACAATGCAATAGCTTGCATTGTACGCAACTTCGAGTTCTAACACACTGCGACTAATCAAAGTAGCCGTTATGAATAGTAATAACCACTTTTTAAAATTATAGAAATTTTCTATTTCAAAATGGACTTCATTTTTGGATTCGGAATATCGAAATTAGCCTATGTTGAATTTTTTGTATTTTTCTGAGAACTTCTACTTTTTTATGAATAGTGAAAAATACTTAAAAACAACTTTTTTAATCAAAATAATTTATAGTGATAAATTATACTATTTAGTGGTTTTAAAGTATAATTAGAATATATTTTTACCATTTTATCCAATGGTGGTCATTAGAATTAAGTTAACATTGAAATTGGACATAAACAATTGCCAATCTTTTGATATAAATTGTTTCTTAGAAACACGCCATTTTTTTGTAACAGAGGGAATTAATTATAAAATTAATTAATGAAACTTATATGTTTGGAATTTTGTAAAATAGACATCATTTTTTAATTCGGAATATCAATTATAGCTTAGGGTGAAATTTTGGCTTTGTTCTGCAAAACGTCAATTTTTGATGAATAGTGAAACCACTAAGTGGTCGTTAAATAACTGATTTTTCGTTTAAATGAAATATTACCACTTCTATGATTTGATTTTCAAAAATCCGACATACATGGTTGTCATTAAGAAGTAAAATGTGGTTCAATGAGATCAAAATAATTTTTTGGTGAATAGTAACTTTTAAGTTCTTAATCGCGATTAGAGGTAATTAGTGTAGTTTAAGGTAAAAATAATGTTTTAATAATATAAGATGGGATTGACACTTGTCCTAATCCTATTGGATGAGTCATGGCCGACCAAGACAACCCATGGGTCAACTTGGGGACCCCATGGAGCCACTTTAGTTGGAAAATGACATTAATATATATTTATTTAATGTTAAAATTAAATTGACACAAACATGAGTTATTTTACTAAAACAGTTTTTAAGTGGGGTTATACAAGTCATATTTTAGATTATAAATAGTCATTGGAAAGATAAAAAGATTTCCTACATCATAGTAAATTTTTTTATAATTTTTAGACATTAAATAAATAAAATTTTTTATGACATCATGATGATGCAGCGATGACCTCATTATTTAACGATTTAAATAAAGTGAGAAGATAATGTCAAATCCAAGGCTTACACTTGTCCAAAGCCTATTGGATGAGGAGATTTATAACCCTTATCACCTTATCCTAGAATTATAAAAGTGTGGGACCTTTAGAATCCGAAAAGCATTGTATAATTGAATAACATTTCATTACTTTCCAAAAGTGCCCCTCCTCTCCACTTATAAAAGGCCCCCACCACTCCCACCTTATTCACACCTTCAAGCCATTTGTCTCGGCCAAACTCTATCCAAATACTCTCCCAACATCCATAACTTACTCCTAGATGCCTCACATTGGGAATAATTCTTCCCAAGGAAGCCTTTGTCTCAAATCAAAAAGAGTTACCCGATTTTTTAGGTAATGTCTTCTCTAATGTTGCTTTGTTTTATTTTGCTTCTACAACCCCTTAAACTCTATTCATTCCTTTCTTTTGTAACAACAACAGTATCTACAATATTCTAGGCTGTTGTTATGATATGAATTTGGTTTACACTTACACACACCTTCGTCTAATGGTTAATGAACATACTATTTCTGTGGGTGGCGAAATACTGCCTCACGAAACGATGATTGTTCAAATTCTTTTAACACCTATAATGGTGGCCATTTTGATGAAACTACTTTAATATATGATATATATATTATGTTTATGTTTTCCTTATGCTTCTGTATTTCTAATTTATGGCATACTTTATGATTTCCATTATGGGTAAACGCGATAATTTCATTTTAGGAAGTGCGGACTACCGCCCCCTCAAAGTGATGTGAATCGTTAATGCCATATGTGGGATGTATAAAGGATGGAGTAAATGATATTATATATGATATTATACTGGAACTATATTATACCTTTAAATAATTATGATTTCATTCCATTAAATACGAAATATAAATGAAAGTAGCGTTCATGCGTACGTACGGCTTACCGTCTCCATGAACGGTGCATTTCATTTCTTACCTCTAAATGTTACGTAATATTATTAATGAATGTATATACTGGATATATATGATATATATGACATCTAAATAATGAATATAATTCTGGAGATAATGGATATTCTACCACATAAACAACTTGTAATTATAAGAAGTTTATTGTTGACTCAAGTACCAAAGATCGAAAAAACGACCATTATTAACTTAAATAATTACATAATGTTCATAACATGGTAATAAGTGATATAAAAGGCATAATGAACATAAAAAAGGTTCTTAAGTAAATAGAAATTAACTCTAGTTTATTATTCAGGAGGTTAAAGAACGGTCGAGTCAGGACAAGACGCAAGGTAAGGGAACTTCTTAACCCAACATCCATTCTTTGGGTTAATCTCCTACTTTCAAATTATGTCATTATATTATTATGTATTATTTTGTATTTTTACTTTCTTTATGTTTTCCTAAAGTGAATACACATAATAGATCTATTTTATTTTAAAAATGATCTTTTTAAGGACTTCGTCTCAATCTCCTTTCAATGAGGCATATTTGGTTTTATAAACAACTTTTTTTATACGGTGTATAAACCCCTTTGACTTTTATGTTTATTCAAAAGAAATATTTTTATATGAAGCGTTTTACTAAAGGACAAAAAGGGAATGTTTTCTTTCCGTACATATGCAGAGACAATGAATTCTCCACCGCCGTGACCATTATTTGAGTTTCAGCTTCCTCTACAAGCAATCACTTTTTTTAATGAAAAATAAATAAAAAGTTTTAACTTTATTTTATTTTGGTATTGAAAATGGTTTTGAAAGCATTTTTATTATATCAATGTGTTGTATTGAAATATTGTGATTGAAATGTGGAAATGTTATGTTTCCTTTATGCATGTTTTATGTGATACGATTATGTTATGGTTTATGATATGTTTAAACCTATTCATATGAGGAATGCATTGGACTTAATAAGTGACGGGTGGAGCCCGCTATAGCTCCTCGATGCATCGGTAGGTCTCATGAGACAACTAGATGTGGAATTGGCCCAGGCCCTTTCCCCATTTGATTTGTGATTTTGGCCGAGTCCTTAATCATTTTAGACGTCTTGGTCGAGGCCTTGACAAAATGTTTCAGATTGTCTGGCATTATGCATTCCATCATTATGAAAGTGGTTATTGATATTGCATGTGATTATTCGACCAGTAGAATATCCATGTGAAGAAGTGAATGGCATTATCTCATTTTACTTTTGCCATATTATGTTGACGTTCATGTTTAAAAGGCTTTTGTTTTAGTTATACATTGCCTTAAATGTTAATGTTTATTTATGAAAGCTTCCGTTATATTGTTAACCTTACTGAGCATCTGAGCTCACCCTTTTCAATGTTTTAATATTTTTCCAGGATATGAAGAAGTATTTTATGAATGACCTGCAGGGGTAGTCAGAAAGGGATATGAGTGTGGACTATGAAGACAATGTTATTGTAGTTTGTTTACTTTTTGATGTAATGAAAGACTTATGAATGTATCTAGTGTTTCCAAGGCTACTAAACTAATCGGTCTTTCGAGACTTGATCTTTTGTGATCATGCCAATGTTACTAAGTAATGCACCGACTCTGGGTAGCTGGGGTCGGGGCGTTACACATATATATATATGTATAATGGGAAAACATATGTATATTTAGTATGAATGCTGAGTATGATTCTTTTTAAAAAAATCATCAAATAATGTAGCACTGGATTAGTTTAAAAAATTATTTTCTAATCTTGAATTGAATTAATATACCTCAATTAGTGAATAATAAGAAGAAGGTGAAGAAACCAATGGGGAGTGTAAACTAAGATCTGAACATGCTTCGTTTCATGGTTAAAAAGGCAGAAAATAAGATAAGAATGCTAAACAAATAATTTGGGAAATATAATGTTTGAATGAAATATATTTCTAAGGAAGATAGTTTCATTAAGGAGATAATTAACCCAATACTAAGTGATTCTGAGAAAGGATATATAATGAAAGATTATTGAATAAAATCTATTCCAAAGGAATATGTGGTTTTTGAAACATATTTTCTATTACATTTAGTTAATAATTTATTATATAATATCAATGAAAATTTCAATAATGATTCATTGGAAAAATATGAAACATCTCGAGCCACTGAGAAAACTCATCCAACGAATTAGGTGACTTATTTACCCACTAAAAATAAAAATACATTTAATATTTGTAACAATATATTTGTTAGATAAAACAATAGAAAATCTTTTTTTAAGAAAGGATGTAACAAATTCATAAGAATATCAAAATATGAAAATAACCACCATAGAAATATTTTTTATTATAGGAAATTTCATATCAAGATGTTGTTTTAAAACATAAAAAAATAGATTAATGGTAAAGTTTAATTATTTATAAAAGATAGAGATTCATTGGATATTTTTGGTTTTGTGGTGCATATAGATGCAAAGAATATAATTGATGGAAAAACATGTCCCATACTATAAATAAATTTGTATTTAATGGAATATATAGTGAAATAAAATAATTTAACATTAATAAAACATTGAAGGATGAAATTAAAAATCAATAGATTCTATAAAATTCTCAATAAAAAACTGATTTAATAATTAAAGGTATTTTTTTAAATATAAATCCAATAAGGTCCGTTTTCTGAATAATGTATAAATTTTATTTTCTAGGATATATTTCATTCTCCAAAATAAGGAGGTAAGAAATTTGAAAGATGAAGAATAATATTCTGTTATTGAGATAAATCTAACAGGGAGAAAAATGTAACAAAACATATATTGTTGATATTGGTTATTCATCACACATGATAGGGGATATAATGATCTAGAATAATATTGATTATCATGAAGAAGAATTATATTTCTATGGTAATTATTATTCCTTAAATTTTAATGTAATAGTATCAACTAAGATAAAATATAATATATTGAAATCGAAGGATGCTATTTTATTAACAGGTTTATGAATAACATTCATGGTGTTATCGAAAACATTAATGATGGAAATGAATTCATATTCATGAATTATTCTTGAATCATCCTATGTTTTAAATATGGGGTTGTCAATAGAAAGGTAAAAACAACTAGAAAAAATTTATTTCATATTAAAATTCATTGTATCTCATGTTACTAATGAACTAAAGATGAAATTATGTTGGTGAATCAAAGATATATGAACAATGGATTGAAAAATATGTGAAACATTTTTTGTTTGATGTTGTAAGAAACATTCTAAAACTAAACATTTATTATGATGCATGTTTTATTACATGTCTGAATGTAAGGATAGTTAGTGGAAGACATAATAATGCTGAAATTCAATTCCAAAATCCCCTTTAAATTATACACATTGATCTTTGTGGGGTTATGAGATTACAATTTTTAATGGGGTATTTATAAATTTTCAATTTTATTAAATAATTAACTTATATAAAGAACCTAGTGCTTAGGAATAATTAATTAGAGGTTACAAATATGTTTAGATATTTTAGAAGGGATATCGAGAGACAAACAATTATTTATATACTAAACCTGGGAACTAAAAATTAAAACTAATATAAAAGTAATTCTTTTGTATCTAATATGAATAAAAATTCACTCAATAAAAAACATTGTTGTCCATACACTCCTAAATAAAATGGGGTGGAAGAATAATAGATCATAATTTTAAAAAAATGGAAAACTATGATAGTAGAGATCAAACATTCAATGTTTTTAAAGAGATAAGTATTAGTAGCACTATTAATTTACAAAACTAATATTTTTTCATCCAAAATCCAAATTATCATTTTAAATATAAATCATAAAATATAAACCCTTGGTTACGTATTTTTTTGCATTTGGGATTTTATTCATAATGAAGATAAAAAATAGATCCTGGAGATTTTGATGAAAAATATGAGGATGGAATTATCATCGTATATCCATCCATAAGAATATATAAGAAATATTTTATTTTTTCAAAAGGTGTTGGATTAATCATATGTAAATGTTCTGAATAATATCAATTCCTTAATAAAATTCTAGCAGGTGGTGTAGAATAATGATTGAATATATCAGAGGACGATAGTGAGTGGGATGGTGAAATGATCCCAATTAATATCATGAGGGTTAGGATTAATCATGGAAAAAGGAAAATATTTTATGAAGAACATATATAAAATTTAAAAAAAATAACAAAATAGTTGTATATGAAAACACCATTGAAAATCATAAATCTCTAAAACTAAATAGTATAATATTGATCCTAGAGAATCAGACATCACATATCTCACAAGGAACGCCACAATAAGTTTTAGAGTTTGCATAACACAATATATGGAACAATTTGATGAATGAAAATTTATATTAGAGGGGGAAAAATTACACCAAAATTTTTGTTCCATTACAAACATTTATGAATATTATAAGAATAAATTTGTTTTAGATTCAACCTCATTGGACATTGAAAAATTTCATCAATAATTAATTTATTTCTTTTCTAAATTTTACCCATGGGTTGAAGATTTAGATTATGAATAAATTCTCACCCCTACTACAAGATCAGAAAAAATATGCATGTTAAAGGATGTTTTTCCATAATATTTTTACAATGTTTATTATAAGAATTCTAATTCCCCTTTACGAGAGAGATAAATTTAATAGGTTTTTAATTTTAATAATTATAATTTAATAATTCATTATAGATATGGAATCCTTGTCTGTAGTGAATATAATGATTTGTATGGGTTTAAAATAAACCTCTTTCATGGAAATATAAACATTATTTTTTCCTTAGAAGTGGAATTTATCAAAATGAAATGTTTATTGAAATTAGTATGTTATATAAATGTTCAATAGTAACCACCTTTTCATTATTTTAGTTAATGATACAAATTTTACAAGATACATGGATAAATCATGTAATTCATATTTTATAAGAAAGAATACGAACACTGAAATGTTATCGCTATGCGAGTTAACATTCATTCTTGGTAAACATGTTTATGAGAAGGAAGGTCATGACTTTCTATTTAATTAAAACTATATCCGGAATGTTTTACATAATGTTTTACTGGATAATTTTAAATAATTTTCTTATCCATTTTTTTCATAAAGATGATTAAAGATTAATATTTTAAATATTTGAATCCAAAATATGATCGAGCATTGACATAAATCATTCTCTATCTTATAGCTTCGAGGTATAGAAACTTTTTATACTATTATATTGTGTGAATGTTCACTATGTGATCCAAAGGATTAACATATGATTATAGATAAATGAATACTATGGCATGTTAAAGGACATAATCATATAATCTTCAAAATATTTTTACATGAAAATTATTAGATATACTAATGATAAATTCCCTGGATATTACACTGATTAAAAATAAATATAAGGAGGATGTTTTTTCATAGGATATTTATGTTTGAGATGGAAAATGAAAAAACTATTTTGAATTACATTGATCGTAGAAGAAGAAGAATACATTACTGCTACACAATATGTAGATACCCAAAGCTTGACGTACATAGACATTGCATTACTTTTTAGGAATAATTAATACATAATAAAAACAAATATACAAGGACCGTAATAGTTTAGTGACTTTAGAAACTCGAAAATATAATCTTCTAATCATGGTGAAATATCTTCAACAACTCCCATAAAGATCTTCCATTTTTTTCTTACCTAAAACATTTATTTATATCCTGGGGAAAAGAAAACATATAAAGGGTGAGCTCAAATTCTCATTATGGGTAAGCATGGAGAAAATAAAAAAACCATATACATTTGAACTTTAATACATGAACATAATGTTTACACATCAAAATCTTGAGTTGTGAAATAAATCTTGGTAGTACATAAGGAATAGGTCATAAAGTAATATTAATCATGATAAAATAGCATGTGAATAAATCATTTAGTTGTGGAAAACCATTAATCACATGATATGATTTCCATATTATCCAAGGCATTACTGCCAAAACCATCTAAGTGGACAATGTCCCTTTCTGAATCATGTTCACTCCTCGTTTCAGTCCTGTAACACTGAACCTGATTAAATTTCTATTTCAGTCATGTATATCTCATGAGATATAAATCTTTACCCAATTCATTGGAGAGAGATATAGGTCCCACCCATCTCATAATGAAATCATTCTTACTTGTTCCACAATATAAACATATATCATTCACCAGAACCCAAAGAATCAAATGGGTTTCATAAACATCATTCCATCATAACATAATCCATATAAACCAAATGGATAACATTTCATCATAAGAGAAGTGAAGGCATGTAAATCATAGATACATTATACTTGAAACATACACATGAAATAATTTCATCTTAGATGGAAAATGTTTTGGATAAAACACTTGAAATGATTTCTTGAGGAAAATATCATTTCTTCTTCAAAATAATTTTTATTTCACAATATGCCATGCAATTTTAAAAGAGAAGGATTTTTTTGAAAATTATCATGAAATCTAGTAGAGTATGCTTCATGAAAATAATGTGTTATCAAACCATAAAATTACATTCACACCGTATAAGTTAAAAAACACATTCTTCTCGTACTTTTGCCGGAAAAGTCAAAACGTACCTCATATGGTAAACAAAAGAAATATTCCTTCCATATGATGTGGTAAAGGTGAAAAGGGGTAAAAATGAATTTAAAATTTTATAGAAAAAAGTAATAATTTTATGAAAACATTTTGAAAACATATGTACATGGATAATAAACATAACCCCAGTAAATACTTACGAATAAACAATCTCGGATAAGAATGAGATTGGAATAATTATCCCTAACCGTATTTCCTATTTCTTCAGTATGTGTCCGAGACTCATGTATAGTGGGTTTAAAAATATTATTAACTTGTAAGATAACAAGAATAATATTTTTGATATCATATATAATTCACTTTTGACTATAGATTATCCGTTCATTTGTCAATTCCATGTTAAAGCAGTGTTTGGGATAAAATCGTTTCATTTATCGTCCATGTTTTGACTTGTAATTATTAATATGATTACTTAGATCATAATTGATTAATATCAAAATATAGAAAATGATATATATATATATATATATAATATATTCATAATATTCCTATATATATAATATATTGATAAATGGAAAGAAATACACCGTTCATGGAGACGGTAGGTCGTACGTACGAATGAACGTTGTTTTTCGTTTACTTATTGAATTAAATGGAATTAAGTAAATGAAATATATATATATATATATACATAAATCCAGTATAATTATTATATTTTATATTTCATTATTACTTATTATATATAATTTATAATCATTTTTTAATTGTTATCTTGGAAAATGAATCTAATCGCGTCGTAGAGACGGTAATCCGTACGTACGCACGAGCGATGATATCATTGCCATATTTATTGAATGGAATTGTAGTAAATGATATAATATCATAGAATCAGTATTATTTTAAATAATCATATATAGTTATTAGTTACACTGTTATACCCATCCGAGTAAGGTGGTGGTGGAAAACCTGATTACACAACGGCGTGGAGACGATATTCCGTACGTACGCATGCACAGTGATTTCATTTTCCATAAGATGGATAGAAGGTGAAATAGGGTTGTTTCATATTTATAATAACATATCAGTATATAAGTAATACTGATGTTAGTACATTATATTGAATCAACTAAAGAAGAGAAATTAGAAGAAGAAATAAATTTGAAAGAGTCGGTAGAAGAGATTACCTTTTCCTTGACGCACCTCCTTTAAACATCTTCTTAGGGAACTAGATTTGGACTTTTGAAAAGATAAGAACCTCTATGATATAACAAGAGAGGTTTATAAGAGTAATTGGCAGGGGTTTAACAGGCTTGAATGCTCAAAAGGTTGTGAAGAGAAGAGGGAATGGGTGCCCAATTTATAAGGGAGGAGAGGGGCACCTTTGGAAAAACTTAAAATATTATTTTGTAATATAGTCATATTCGATTTATAATAGCTAAAAATTGATTTAATTCGAAGCTAAAGTGGGTATGTATCGAAAGCCTCTCAACCAATATAATTAAGACAAGTTTAGGATACTATTTTAACCTTATCATTTATATTTAACATTATGTTAAATAATTTTACTTTTACCATGTCTTCTTGTTTTCTTACACTATATTGTTAATAAACTTACTATAACATTCCAAACTAACCCCAAGGTGTTTATTATTAATATATATAACCTTATCTAAGTCATTTGGACAATATTTATATTTTTTGTAATAAAATAACAATTAATAATATAATATTAGTTTTAAAAACTATTTTATGTCAATTTTGACACTATTTTGTAATTGATTTTTTGTGAAACTTATTCCAGCATTATTAGTTCGAAAAAATTTAAATAAATCAATAATTACATTTCATATTAACCTATAATTTTTTTAATTCATAAAAAGTCTCAAATTACATTTATTTGGGTATTTATAATATCAATTATGTTAATATTTTATTAATAATGTAATTACTACATCATCATTGCATCATAAATAAATTAAATTATTTTATGTCTAAAAATTATAAATAAAATAAAATTATGTAGGAAATATTTTTATCTTTCTAATTAATCTTTATAGTCGAATTTATCTTCGGTATAACCCCATATTAAAAATGTTTAATTTATTAAACATTGATTTTAACTATTTTAACTCTTCATTAAATAACATAATAATAAATGTCCTAATCTAATCCAAGTAGACCTAAATGGTCATATATTATTCCTAAGGTTGTTTTTGGTCGAATTAAACTTATCCAATAGAATTAGGACATGTGTTAGGGTAATAATAATATCATTTTTACCCTTAATTACCCCATTTACTTTTAACCGTGGTAAAAAAGTAAAAAGATACTATTCACCAAAGATTATTTTTATCTTATTGAACCACTATTTTCTCCTTTATATTAACCATGACTCTCGGATTTTCTATATTCTATTCACAGAAGTGGTAGAATTATGTTTTGTGTAAATTATCAATTTCTCTTAGGCGGTGGGTAAAAGATAGCTAGAAGTTAAATAAAATTTTTAAATATCTAACATTATTATAGAATGACTCCAATGAATTAAATTAAACTTATATAGGTATTATGTATCAATATTTACCTAGAATAAATTTAAATAAAATAAATAATTATTTAAATAAAAAGTATGTTTTTAAATAGTAACTTAGTGTTTTCACTATTCATCATAAATTGAAAGTTTTCAGATAAATACCAAAATATCACCCTAGGATAATTTCGATATTCCAAATACAAAAATTAAGTCCATTTTGATAAATAAAATTTAAAAAAAGGGTATTACTATGCATAACGGCTAGTTCATAATAATATTATAATAATATCTCGTTTAATGAAACATGGTATTGTGTACTACACACGCTATCGAAAAAGGTCTTGATTGTGTGTAATGAAAGCTAAGTCAGGGTTGTGTGTAGTGAAAGCTCCATTTGGTGTTGTGTATAACATAATCAAAATATGTTTCATTTATACATTAAACAAAATCTATACTTAATGTTGCGTAGAATAATTTCCACAAAATGATGTTGAATTTGTGTGTAACATGAGCCAAGAATAGTGTTGCCTATACTACAAGCTAATACAGTGTTGAGAATAGTACAAGCCAATCTCGGTGTAGTGTAAAATATAAGACATCAAAGAAATTAAAAATAATATGTCATATAAAATCTCAGGGTGTAATGTTCTACCCCCCTTAAAATTAATTTCGCCCTCGAAATTCGTCGGGTTTATAAATGGTTTACTACTTGAATACTTCTTTAATAAAAACCCACATCATAAAAAGGAATACTAAAACATAATTTTAAATAGGGATGTTAGAATCCAAACAGTCACCCAAAGTAACTCAGCACTATATTTCTACATAGGACAACATAGGTGAAAATATTGATATGGGAGAGAAATATAACCACGAACTTCTGATGAAGAGTGGTAGAGGACATGGCTATGAAAAATCCAACAATCAGGAAGCCATAAATTTGTGATGATCTAAGATACCATATAATTCATCATATAGAAGGGCACTGGGACAACATTTTTGGCTTTTAAGATTCATTTCCCTAAAGTTGAAGAAATTGTAATTAGAAGAAATACTCTCTTGATTTTGGGACAATCTCACCGTTTGTCGTTCCTTGGAAAATTTCCACTACATATCATAAACAAATGATGTTGAATTTGTTATTTGTGAAGTGTTAGTAGATCATGTGATAGAATGATAGGTCATTCCATCTACCTCAATCAAAAGGTTAGAAAATGTTATAAAAAACACATGAGTCTATCTATAGTGAGATTAATCATATATTGATCCTAAAATGGACTTATAATTTATAGATCATACTGCTTAATATAATAATACTAGTTTCTACTAACCAGGGACTTCTTGTAGGCCAGTGGTATACGATAAAGTCATGTCACACTTTGGTTGTGGGTTCGATTCCCACAGGCTCGTCTGACGTGACGGGTTATCACCCGTCCTATAGGTTGTCATTTTTCTATAACGACATTATTATAAAATTCCATAAATAATATCGAAAAATATTCTGTCCTTAAACAATACTGAATTATGTCCAACAAAATCCATTCCAATATTTAGGCTTATCCAAAATACTTCTGTCCAAGATCATAGTATAAAGAAAACAATTACTAGAAATGTCATCTGCCGAGCATGTGATTACCATCATTTATCCCCCATATAACATATGATATATCTTGTTGGTCAAATTACAAACATGTGAATAGCTTAATCATGTAATCTCTTGAAAAATGAATACCCATTGACTCTTAGTGAAAACATGAATGCTGTAAAAATTTAACACATTCCACATACCAAAATCCCAAAAAAAATATACTCAAACCATGATATAACTTTGTCCTTACATCAGTGAAGCTCATTTCATTTTTTTCATTATCACTTCATTTTGCGCATATAATCTTCTTTCCAAAAACATTTCAATCACTTTTCATGGTTATCAGTACCATATAATTATGGAAAACCAATACATAGATATTCCAAAATTCTACGATGCCGTAAATGAGATTCCATGATAATATTTTGAAAACCCATTACATAAACACTTAATCATTTGACAACATCATTGTCATACTCAATATCATAAATAGTGATCGTATGTGACTTCCATTTATCCTTTTCTTTAAGAGGTTTATCACGTTGATCATCATTAACCCTTGGATTAGGGCATTGATTATCATAATGCCTCATTTCCTTGCACTTGAAGCATGGAAGTGTTGGTGGTTCATTATTTGCAATATTTTCTTTATTCACATCATTAGAAACCATTTTTCTATTACATCGACACTCAACTGCTCGATGACCTGCTTTTCCGCACATAAAACATTTTCTAGTCCCTTTAAGACAATCTCCACCAGGGTTATTTCCACACATTGAGCATAAAGAAATATTCATCTTTTTTCACCATTATTCTGAGATTTCTCCTTGACCTCCATCTTTAGTTTCATATCAAAACCATGAGATGGATATGTAACACCAACATCCATTTATACCTTTATATCACAACACACAATTTCTTCACAGCTACTGAAGTCTCTTATAACTAATACCCTTCGAAGACTAGGTTTTAAGCCATTGAATAATTGATCAAATTTACTTTCAGGTTGGAAGATAAAGTCAGATGCATACCTAGCATGCCTTGTAAAATTCTCTTCGTATATACAAACAGATTCATCATACTTTTTCATAATATCAAGGAAATCATTTTCCATATTTGTTTGAAGAATACAAGTGAAGTACTTATAGAAAAATAAGTTCTTGAACTCATACCATTCCATGGATTCAATTCAAACTCAGGGCCTCGTATTCTTAATTAGAGTCCATCACTGATCTACTTCACCTTCTAAACGGTAAATAGCTTGAAATACTTTTTCATTTTCCGAATAGAGAAGTATTTAAATATCATTTCAATGGTGTTGATCCATTGATCAGTAACAAGTGGATCAGAAGACCCACTGAATGAAGGTGGACACTACCTCATGAAGGACTCAAAATAATATTGTTCCCTTCTCTATTCATTTGGAGGTCCAGAATTATTCATAGCTTGTGTAAGTATAGAAATATGATTTTTCACTCCATATCTTATAACATTGGTTTGTTCAGGAGGAGAATCATTGCATTTTCCATTACATTGATCAACACGGTTCCTTCGGGTTCCATCCATTGTCTAAAATCCAAAAAGAATAGCGTTAGAGGAAAAAATCATGCTAGGGAAACCAACATAATAAAGGTGGAGTGCCTTCAATATAAAACATCTTAGGTTTAATTATAAGATCGTTACTATAATTCTAGGACTATAACGTATAGTTATACTTAACCTTAGGGACATCCATAGACATACATTAGAAATATCTCTAGGGATCTCACTGATGTTTTCGCATCCTTGTTTCCAAACGTTAACTAAACCTTTCCTCTAATACCAACTGTAGAGACCCAAAAATTGACATACATAGACATTACATTAATTTTTCGGAATACTCTACACATAATAAAAACAAACCCACAAGGGCCGTAATAGTTTAGTGTCTTTGGAAACTCAGAAAAATAATCTTATCATCTTGGTGAAAGATCTTCAACATCTCCCATAAAGATCTTCCCATTTTTTTCTTACCTAAAACCTTTATTTATATCCTGTAGAAAAGAAAACATATTTAACGAGAGATATAATTCTCTGTAATGGTAATAATGGTAGAAATAAAACAAACCATATACATTTTAACTTCAAAACATGAACATAAAGTTTACACATCAAAATCGTGTGTTTTGATAAAAATATTTTAGTACGTAAGGGATTGGTCATAAAGGAACATTAATCATGATAAAATAGAATAGTAATAAAACATTTACTTGTGTAAAACCATTAAGCACATGATATTATTTCCATAGTATCCACAACATTACTTCCAAGACCATCTTAGTGGACAAAGTCCCTTTTTGAGTCGCGTTCACTCAACGTTTCAGTCCTGTAACACTAAACCAGATTAACTTACTATTACAGCCATGAATATCTAATGAGATATAAATACATACCCAATGTATTGGAGGGAGATATAGGTCCCACCCATATGATAATGAAATCATTCTTACTTGTTCCACAATATAAATATAAATCATTCATCATAACTTAAAGAATCAAATGGGTTACATAAACATCATCCTATCATAACATAATCCATACAAAACAAATGGATATCATTTCATCATAAGATAAGTGAAACCAAGTAAATAATAGAGGAATTAAACTTCAAACATACACATAAGAAATATTTCTATCTTAGATAGATAATGGTTATGATAAAACACTTGAAATGAATTCTTGAGGAAAATATCCTTTCTTCTTCAAAATCATTTTCTTTTCACAATATTCCCTGAAATTTTAAAAGAAAAGGATTTTGTTGAAAATATTCATGAAATTTTGTAGAGTAAGATTCATGAAAATAATACATTATAAAACCATAAAAATCCATTCACGCCATATAAGTTAAAAAATCATTCTTCTCGTACTTTTTCCATAAAATTCAAAATGTACCTCGTATGGTAAACAGAGGAAATATTCCTTCCATACAATGTGGCAAAATAAAAAAATGTGTAAAAATGAATTTAAAAATTCATAGAATAAAATTAAACATTATATGAAAACATTTTTAGAACATATGGAATGGATAATAAACAAAACCCCAGTAAATACTTATGAATAAACAATCTCAGATAGGAATGTGATTGAAATAATTATCCCCTACATTATGTCCAATTTCTTTCGTATGTGTCTGAGACTCCTGTATAGTGGGATTAAACATATTAATAACTTGTAAAATAACCATAATAATATATATGATATCATATATGATTCACTTACAATTTTACATTATCCCTTCATTTGTCAATTCCATGTTAAAGGATTGTTTTGGGCAAAATCGTTTCATTTATCGTCCATGTTTTGACTTGTAATTATTAATATGATTACATAGATCATGATTAATTAATTCCAGAATATAAAACATGATTTATATAGAATATTTCTTCAAAATATACATGTATATAATAGATCTATAAATGGAATTAAATACATCGTTCATGGAGACGGTAGGTTATACGTATGCATTAACGCTGTTTTTAGTTTCCTTATTGAATTGAATGTCATTATGTAGATGAAACAAATATATATATATACATAAATCCAGCAGCATTATTATGTCATATATTTAATGATTACTTAATATATATATTTTATAATCATTCTTGAATTATTAACATGGAAAATGAATCTCATCGTGTCGTGGAGACGGTAAACCATGCGTACGCACGAGCGATGATATCATTACCATATTAATTGAATGGAATTTTAGTGGATGATATAATATCTTCGAATCATTATGATGTTATAATAATAATATATAGTAATTATTTACACCATTATACCGATCAATGTAATGTGGTGGTGGAAAAACTGATCACTCCATGGCGTGGAGACGGTATTTCATACGTACGCACGCGCAGAGATTTCATTTTCCGTATTATTGATAGAAGGTGAAATGGGGTTGTTTAATATTTATAATAACATATATGTATATAATTAATACTTATGTTATTACTTTGTAATGAAACAACTATATAAGAGGAAGTATAAGAAGAAAGAAACTTGAATGAGTCGGTAGAAGAGATTACCTCTTCCTCGACGCACCTCCTTTAAACTTCTTCTTAGGCCACTAGAGATGAACTTTTGAGAAGACCATAACCTCTATGATATAACTAGAGAGGTTGATAAAATGAATTTTTAGGGTTTGGCCAAGCTTTAAAGCTCAAAATGGTTTGAAGAGAAGAGGGAAGGTTTCCCTATTTATAAGGGAGGAGAGGGGCACCTTTGAAAAAACATAAAATATTATTTTATAATAAGGTCATATTCGGTTGATAATAGCTCCAAATTGATTTATCTTGAATCTAAAGTGGGTATGGGTCGAAATACGCTTATACAATATAATTTAGAGAGGTTTAGTTTACTATTTTGACCTTATCATTTGGATTTAACTTTAAGTTAAATAATTTTACTTTTACCGTGTCTTCTTGTTTTCTTTCACTATATGATTAATAAACTTACAAAAACAAGCCAAAAGAACCCCAAGTTTTTCATTATTAATAAATATAACCTTATCAATGTAATTTTTACAAATCATAGATATTTAGGAATAAAATTACAATTAATAATATAATATTTATTATAAAAACTATTTTATGTCAATTTTGACACAATTTGTTAATTGATTTTTGTGAAACTCATAACAGCATGATTAGTTAGAAAAAAGTTAATTTAATCAATAATTACATGTCATATTAACCTATAAAATTAGTTTAATTCATAAAAAGTCTCAAATTACATTTATTTGTGTATTTATAATATCAATTATGAAAATATTTCATTATTAAGGTAATTACTGCATCATCATTGTCTCATAAATAAATTAAATTATTTTAATGTATAAAAATTATAAATAAAATACCATTATGTAGGAAATATTTTTATATTTATATTTAATATTTATATTAGAATTTATCATATGTCTATCCTTATATTAAAAATGATTTATTTATTAAACATTGATTTTAACTATTTTAACTCTCCTTTAAATAAAATAATAATAAATGTCCTAATCTTATCCAAGTGGACCTAAATGGTCATATTTTATTCTCAGGTTGTTTTTGGTCGAATTAAACTTTTCCAATAGAATTAGGGCATGTTTTAGGGTAATAATAATATCATTTTTACCCTTAATTGCCCTATTTTCTTTTAACAATTGTAAAAAAAAGTAAAAAGCTACAATCCACCAAAATTTATTTTTATCTTATTGAACCACAATTTTCTCCTTGATATTAACCATGTCTCTTGTATTTTCTAAATTCAAATCACAAAAGCGGTAAAATTAAGTTTTATGTAAATTTTCAAATTCTCCTAGGAGGTTGGTAAAAGACGGTGAAAAGTTCAATAAAATTTTTATATATCTAAAATTATTATAAAATGACTCCAATGAATTACATTGATCTTATATTGGTATTATGTAGCAATTTTGACCTAAAATAAATGTAAATAAAATAATTAATTATTTAAATAAAAATTTGGTTTTTATATTGTAAAACATTGTTTTCAATATTCATATGAAATTTAATGTTATCAGAAAAATACCAAAAAATCACCCTAGGATAATTTCATTATTAAAAATCCAAAAATAAAGTCCTTTTTTTAAAATAAAATTTCAAAAATTTTGTATTACTATTCATAATGACTAGTTCATAATAATATTATAATAATATCTCATTTAGTGAAACATGGTATTGCGTGCTACACATGCTATCAAATAAGGTCTTGATTGCGTGTAATGCAAGCCAAGTCAAGGCTGTGTGTAGTGAAAGCTCTATTTGGTGTTTCATATAACATAATCAAAACTTATTTCACTTATACATTAAATAAAATCTTTACTTAATGTTGCATAGAATAATTTCCACAAAACGAAGTTGAATTTGTGTGCAACAAGAGCCAAGAATAGGGTTGCGTATACTGCAAGCTAATACAGTGTTGCATATAGTACAAGACAATCTTGGTGACGTGTATAATAGAAGACATAAAAATAATTAAAAATAATATATCTCATAAAACCTCAGGGTGTTGTACAAGATGTCACAAAAATGATATGCATTAATGTTCATCAGGGATATTTGAAAGTGGATGTTTAATAATTAATGAATTTTCTTAGTGATAATCATAGTGTCATTGATTTATCTAAATAGATTCTAAATATTTTAAAAACAACACAAAATGATATTATGTATCATTAAATTATGTATAATTGATTGGTGTAGATTTTGAACATTGTTACATATAGACAATGTATAAAATTGTTTTCGTTTTCATGAATATAATTCAATGGAAAATATTTTAAGTAATTAGGTCGCAACATCATGTTAAACCATCACTATAGACTTCCAAATGTTCCTAAAAATTGTACCCACCTTTCATTAGATGATGTTATTAGGGGGAGGGGTAGAATTTATCATATTTACACATGAATATTTTGTGAATACTTAATTGAAGTTAACATGAAATGTGGTGAGAAAATATTGAAAGAAATTTTATATTATCATGGGCCTATAATTTTGTGTCCCTTGATTGATAAAATTCAAATAAAAAAATTTCTTTATCCTATTGTGAGGTGTGAGTTTATTATCTAAGAGAACTGTTGGGATTTGAGGAATGTTAAAAAAATAACATTGAAAAAATATGAGTGGCTAAGAATTATTGTCAGTGTTTCCAACAAATCCAAATAATTAAATTTCTGATCCTTTGTAAATTTTTTCCGTTTTTCATATCATTTTCCATTATACTCAATTAGGAATATTTTTTACAAACAGGTCATGAAATTTTGATGAATTCATTAAGATGGGGTTTCGTACTACAAAGTGAATACTAAAAAATAAAGGAAACCAGATATAGATAATTAAATGCTTAAAAATGGATGCAGATTAGTAATCCCAAATAACAAAAGTAAGGTGATATGATGAATGTGAGAATTTATAAATTCTAGGGTCTTGGGAACATAGATGAAACAAAAATAAATAACTTGCCATAATATTTTTCAAGAAGATGGTGTTGTAAGATACTGAATTCTTGAAGGGGATAAAAGTATAAAAAATCACCAGATGGTCCATAGATTATGTTATTGGGAGAGTATCATTAATATAATTACATATATTAGAAGATGTAGATAATTGCACACATATCACCCAATAAAGATATCAATACAAGGATCACTGGATAGGAAACACAAAAACACATTGTGTAAGAGTAGTGATTGGCTATGTTAGGGCAGAAAGTGCTAAAAATTGTAGTAGATGTGACTAGATAAATGATGAAATGAATTTTATTTGATGATTTCATTATGGATATTTAAACAAGGATGAATTTTTAACTCCATTATTAGAAGTGCAATGTGGTAGAAGTCCAAGATATTTGAGGTCAGAGTTTAAATTTATTTTCCTGAATAAATAGTAAAGGGGAAGAAAAAAGTTCAACACAAAAAAACCCATAATAGACAGGTATTATTTTATACATGTATTTAAATTTTTCTCTAATTCTTTTTACCATCGTTTGATATGGTATATTGGACAATGATAGCTATAGTTTTTCATACTGATATTTTTTATGAGGTTTTCAGTTGGGGGTTTGATTTACTGGATGTATAATGTTGAAGGTGGAAAATTAATAAATAGTACACATAATTGATGTCCATTATGAAAATTCAATCGAAATAATATCCATTTGAAAAAGATCCACTTCCTCACCATCTATCATATAGTCTATGTTGATGTCCATAGATGGAGGATTCAATTAATAAGTTTCAAAATAATTCATGTGTTCCATGTTTTGTATATTCTTTTGTGATGAAGCAGAATGGACCTGATGGATTGAGGCTAACTTACATTAAATATCATTAGTAGATTAATGATCGTAGTAAATTCATCAATCAAACATATATTAGAGGGATATTTGAAGATCTTCACATAACAAAATGTAAATTCATACAAACAATGATGTCAACATGATCATTTCAATTGGTTTTTCTATAATAGTTTAGTATGTTTGACAATTTTTATGACATATTATGTGAGGTATAATTGATGATGTCAGAAGATGCTAGAGGTTTCATAATACCATAAACATTTTCTTAAATTATTTAGAATCCTCCGAAATGTTTTATATTATATGGGTAGTTGATTTTTAATATAGATGCATTGGAATACATCTCATATGTCTTGAACATTTTTTATAGAGGCTACCCAATATAAAGTATAGTATGAAGTCTATGAACTAACACTATTAACCCATAAAAATCTAACACGGTAGTTTTTTGGTACAATTAGTTTTTCTCCAAAATATGTTTTGGTTTATGTAATAGTAAAAAATTAGAGGATTATATAGTAGAGATATAAGAAAGATGAATTTTGATAATTTATCAAATAGTGTACCAATCAATGATATATGATAGTTTCATCATTTAGAGAATAAAAAAATAGAGGGATTTATTTTACCAAAAAATATTTTTTACTATATTTTGAGGTCTACATGATTTTCATATCACAAAAAATACATGTTAGCATAGGTTTCTCGGTGAGGTCTATGATATGGGGTACATCAGATAAAGGTCTTGTGCACTAGAAAGACACATCCATATGGAGTAAATAAAATTAAGAAAATATGGATTATATTTTGGTTAATTAATATTTTTTTTACTATTGGTTGATCATTATTCATTATTGAAATAATGAAACCAACAAAATTCAGTATATTCATTCATACTAGAAGATAGAGGGAGTCTAAAAAGATTTTTATCATTTTAATCAAATTTCTGTTATAGTTATTTCTTATAGATTAATGGTAGTTTCAATGTAAATTATTTGATCACCAAAAAATAGAATAACCTTATAAATCAAGTGTTATTTTTTTTTAAATTCATGTCACAGCCCACCTGCTGAGGTCTGACCCAAGACTACCCAATGCCTGCCTCCAATTATCTAAGGGTTGGCGATCAATATCGAGTCGACATATCCCAAAAATGGGAGGCATTTTAATAAAGTACCTTTGAAGAAGAAAACATCTCTAATCATACTCAATGATGAAATGGAAGAAAACTGAAACCATTTTTGCATACATCTAATATCCCACAATAGCATGCAATAGTAATATAATAAATGTATAAAAAGGGGTCCAAAAACTGGCCCAACAAAAACTTGTATAGTGTCCAACCTACTCAATGAAAAACTTCTATGTCAAATTCTATATCATAATGTACACCTTGGTCTAACAAACTCCAAATATTCCCCACAGACGACCAGGTTATTATCAAAAGGGCCATAGTCTGCATATGACCCGACACATGCAGTCAAAGCCCAAATAGATGTAAGTATAAAAATACACAATAGGACACCATGAATATACTAATATGAAGCACCATGTAATTCCACATTAAAAAATGTATAATCATCAATGGAAAATAGAAACATCCATATATACATATGAAAGAAACTACACCATCTTCCAATAATAAACAACTCTCAGCCATAAGATTCCTCTCAAATCAATAATCGTTTCAGGATAATCTACTCCACTTACAATGTTGTCACCAAATACACTCAATGAGGAGGTCTTGATCATTTATCCACACCAATGAATCCAAAATGGTCTGAGAAGAACCCAATACACAAATAAGGGATCATGCCCATAACCAATACGGGAGAACACGTACTAAAATCTCAATTAACCCTCTACGTAGGGTATTATATATTAATCTTACAAAAAACCCTATGATACAGCCTTATATAGAGAGAATAAATTCCCTATTATTGTGGTAATTATAATTCCATAAACACCTCCTTGGGAAAAAATATGATAGATGACCTCACTCTAATCTCATGTATGGATAAAAACATCTATTAAATACTCATCCTTTATAGGGGATCAAAATTTTATGATGTAGATTGATTAAATAACCATAACCTTGAGGTAATAAACCAAGTGAACACACTCCCCCTATACTTGTCCGAAATATATTATGTAAGAGGTAGAAACATTCTTGAAGCTGGTACATAGGGTGTACTAGGTGTACTTTGAATGTCTAACTATACCCAAGTCTTCCCGTGTGAAAAATAATACCAATGCTTGTAAGACTCATGATTCATGTAATTTAGAAGTGGTACACGATGTGTAAAGACACATGAAACCGTACATATGAATCCTAAATATCTCTACATACTCACCTTCCTATGTACGAACCAATGTATTGGGGGTTGGGTCACTCTCTTTGTATATGGTGGGTATGTAGCAATGTACTATTACCCATCCCCATGTACATTATGATGTATACGACAAGACTTCATGGAAGTGTAGCATGGTGTGTGACTAATTGAAATGGTCTGTGATACATAAAACATTCTAAAATCCTAGTGCCATAGCCTTGGGGACCACACATCTTATAACACATCATTTCATGTAGTGATTTTTGGATATTTATTGACTTATCTGATTCTTCATTGTGTTTTCTATCATGTCATATGATGCCTCCATGTTTAGTGTAATGTGTAGATCATGGTTCAACTAGTGCTTTTAGTTTTTTATAATTTAGAACCAGGTCCTTGAAGCTCTATTAATATTTATTCGAGTTGTTCATACTTATGAATTAAAACCAAGAATAAAGATAGTTGATAAACTAATCAGATCCACCTCTGATCATCTGTTGTCATCAAAACTCATCAACAACACCATCAATCCTAAACAGTACATGTCGTTTTGATTTTTTCCCTGAAAAAAAGAACACAATGATCATATATATGGTATTATCTAAACAAGAACCCAAATAATATTTCCACAATAATTCTGTTAAGAATGGGGGATGAAATCAAAAAGCCACAAAATTTGTGGATGAAACCTCATCCATTGTTAATTTGGAATCAAAATTTTGTCGTAGAAGGTGAAAAAAATAGAGATTAACCAAAATGACCAAATAACAATTTCGTATTTTTAATTCTAATGATGATGTTTGTATCAATTATATTGGTGAAATTGATCCACAGTCATCCAATAATATGGAAAATTGTGGAAATGAAAAAATCATCATAATTGGTGTTTGGATCAACTATTGACGATGAATTATTTTTCATACATCATTGATGAAATGGATGAACTTCTTTGGAACGAAAATATAGGATCTAATCCCAATCCATTATCACTCTCTAATAAATCTCTCCAACTATTGTCTAGAAATATAGGTTTTGTGCATCAAAACCTGATAAAATATCCTAAATGTATACATAAAGGAGAAAATGGTCACTACATAAAAAAAGAACAAAATAATTTTTTTTATTAATTTTTTTTATTTATTTACACATTCAACGACTTTTTTGAAATGGCACACACACAAAAATAATTATGTGCCCCCTAGAGTAAAAATATTTTTTTGAACTCAATGGTGCCTAAGAATTAATGATATGAGCCCTGATTTTGATGTTATTCTTATTTCCCAAGAAAATTGTGTGCAAGATCTATTTGATAAATTTAATATATGTCAATTATTTATTCTAGGATAACCATGCCTCAGAATGGAATGTTGTCTTAGAGCCTAGTCTAAAAAATCTTCTATATAATATCCAAAAATAATTCATCAAATTATTGAGTAATTACACACCCCTTACCTTTGGGGTGTTCTTCCAAAAAATATAAAACCCTAAAAAAATAGAGAAGGGTACTAGGTCTGTATCTGGATCTCCCTATCCTATGTGCTTTCATGAATATTCACTTTATTCCATCAGAGACACACATGGTGAGTCGATCAACCACTAAGGAACCACTACTTTCGATCCACAATCTCCATTGGGTACAATGAAAAGGTATCTCTATCCAAAATTTCTATCTCACCCCTATCGATACCGTATAAATGGTCATGTAGGTATCTCATCATCTATCATTTATAGAATATTTCATATAACTGGTCCAACTTTGGTGGTAGAGCCAAGGGGTTTTCCACCATGCCAAATCTATGTAGTATCTAGAAGGGACCAATGAATCATGAATATAACTTTCCTCCACAGCTAATTATCCTTAAACGAAATCAAGGTAAGACCCTCAAGAATATATGGTCTCACTCCATAATCTTAAGAGGTGTCCATCATCGGTCCACAAAAAAATTCTAGTGTCTATGTGCAGATCACATCCACTTATAGATGGTCAGAACCTTCAATGTCGAAGCACTCACCATCTTCGTTCCCATGAATGCTGATTTTCCAGGATCAGTACGAAAAAGTGGAAACCTATAGGATTTAATATAAAAATACATGAATGGTTCTATACTAATGGTGTAATGGTATATGTTATTGTAATCAACGTCCAAAAATAGCAGGTAATCCTCCCAACAATGGATACATTCTATCATGCAATCCCACTTCATGTCCTCAAAGACCTAAATGGTCCACTCTATCTGGAAATCAGTTTGATGGAGAAATATTGTTCTCAAGAGAAACAAATTCACAAAATCATATTATAATCGTTTTTATAACCAATATTTTAATTTAGCATCACAAGAATAGATTATCATTGAGAGAAATACATTGATTCTAACTATCTCGTCCATATTGAGGCATCCCATGCTCACTACTAAAATATGATCTCAAATATCTATGATGTTGTATGACATTTAATGTTGGCCGATAATCACCTCTAATATAATCATGTCCCCTGGATGTACATGTTAACCTAATCTTTATGACCATGGATATCCCATCTGACATCCACTCTATAACTTTAAAGGGTTGATCTAAGACAATGGAATCACTTTCTTTACCTTCACATGCTGACAAGAATGGCATTGAGAGAAAATATATGCAGCTCCATTTTTCATTCAATGACACCAATAATAATGTTGGAAGTCGTAGTACATATTTTTAACACCTGGATTTGATTCCAAAAGGGATGTAAATAAATAATGAAAATCTTCCCCTAGAAAAATCATAGGTCCCATTGTCTATCCACTGAAAAAGGATAACATGATCCCACATTAAAATTATCCCTTAGGAGGAAATGCAGTAGATATAAAAATATACAAGGTTTCATAGTCATAATCTCTATAATCATCACCCCAAACATGTTATGAGTGTGGTGGGGTATCAAGAATCAACTAATGATATGAAGAACTATCAATACCTACAAAGTAAAAATGCAATGAGGTAACTTCCCTACCACCTTATCCATAAAATATGAACATGATATTCGATGAAGAGAATCTTGTGCTATGTTCCCATTCCCATGAGTTTAGAAAATCTTATAGTCATAGTCCTAGACTGACTCTATCCATCTCATCTATCTCAAGTTATGGCCCTTTCTGAGAATTTATACTTGATACTTATTTTATCGTAGTGAATGATAAAATTTGCTACCATTAGTTAGTGTCTCTACATCTCTAGTGTGAATAATAATTATACTTTCTCAAGATTGTTGGTCTTGTAGTTCTTCATAGGTGGCCTAAACAAAATAAAACCATAAGAAATAGTTTCCTACCTCTACATCAAGAACACCATGATGTTCAGTCCACGGTGCATCATATAACACTATGTACTCGACCCCCTCCTCTAAAAATATCAAGATATGATTTCTCTTTAATATATAAATTAGAACCTATAATAAATACTAGAAACATTACATTGTAATCAATGGTTTCCCCATACAGGGAAAAACCGAAATAGGTTCTTCCACTATTGAGTAATTAGGTTGAAACCACTAACAGTACCCTGTCAACGAAATGAATCTATACTTCTTAGTAACACTTATGGGTGTCTCCCAAGAAAGAAATCTCTAAAAAAATTCAGTGTGCACTGAAACTCCTTCTTCTATGATGATGTGTCCTATAATGTGTACTTCTTGAATCCCAAACTAAATGCTTGATAGCTTCCCATAATACCATTTCTCTCGGAGTGTGTGTAGTACCATCCTCATGTGTCCCTCATATTCCTCATCCAACAATTAATACAGTATGATGTCTTCTATGAAGACCACCATGAACCAATCTAAGAAGGTGTTTGAGATCTATTTTATGAGTCCCATGTTCATTGTTGGGGTTTTCTTCCTGAAAAATGTCATCACCATGTACTCATAATTACTATAGTGTCATCTTAAGGGCATATTTAGTATATCCTCATCTTGTAATCATAGGAGGTGATAAACAGATCTTAGGTCAATCTTTGAGAACCATAATATCCCTCTAACCTGATCAAAGAGGTTATCGATCTTTGTTTTTTTGTTAATTATTCATCTCGATCACCCTGTTCATGAGAAAATAATCCAAACATAACCTCACTCTATTGTGTGAAATCTTAGAAAACAATACTGGGTTTTCCCATGTCGAAACACTAGGACTCATAAATCCCTTCTCTTGAATATGCTCAAATTGTACCCTCATCTCTCAAAGATCTATAGATTCCATATCATATGTAGCTAAATATAATAGTTTCATCCGATTATGCATGTCGATTTATATGTCTAGCACATGGAAGGGATATATGCCTAGTACATCCTCCAGAAAGGAATCTTTATACTGCACCAACATAATAGGAAACTGATATATCATGTCATTCACTACTCCAAGACTCATGGTAGCCAACTGGTCAGTAATTGGCTACACTCTCTTATGTATGATCACATCAGGATCTACCATGGTTTCTTTATCATCCACAAAGGAAAAATAAATTCCATCATGATGAACACACTATACCCTCTTCCTAAAACATTCAATTTTGGAATCAACTATGGATAACATGTCCATACATATGATGACATTGTATGTCAACATTATTTATACATATAGATCCAATATAAAACTATCACCTCTAAGAATCATTTTGAACATTCAACTCTTGTGTGCAATTGTTGTTTCCATGCTTGTTAGTTTTTCCAACCGTAATTCTCAAGATAATGGCATAGTTTGAATATCGTTGTCCCAATAAATAGAAGTGTGAAGGAAGGAATCACTCACACATGTGTCTACAAATACTTCAAATAATGTAAAAAGAAAATGATTTTAACTCATGTCATAAATGGAGCCTTGGGGTTATAGGCATAATTAGCTTATATCTAGCCTCTTCCTGGTCCACCATCTACTTGAGCCGGTAACAGACCACCTGGTGGGGGTGACTGTAATAATTTGAACCTACAACCGCCCATTATTCCTTACACCCCACTCTCGATTGTCCACCACCCTAAGGACCACCTTGATCTTCCCTCCTTCTCTGCCCTAATGGTCCTTGGACCAAATCATGATTACAAATATTCCTGGTCAAAAAATCTTTAGCCAAATGTCCCGAACCATCACCAAAGAAACACCTAATCTCACTTCGATCATTTGACACTCCCTGAGATTTCTCCACCAATAAACATGTTTACAATGATCCCCTCTTGAAGATTCTGATATTCTTGGATCCCTCTAACTATCATCAGATTCCTGATGTTGATGCCTCACCTACTGAGTTCCTACTACAAGCACCTACAACCGGTTCTTGGTCATCCAAAAATTTCTCCACTACCAATTCTCACTCAAAATCCCCCATCATAGGTGGGAGTGTAATGGATATACAACTGAATCCCTGATGTCAAAACACCATCCTTTCTCAATGATCCTTGTTTAGAAAAAGACATTACAAAGAATATATTTAGAGAAATACAAGAAATTTATAGAGATCACTAGGTACTCCACAATAATTAAACTATCTAAGTATAGATGAAAATCTCATGCATGTGCACTAATCCCAATGTGGCTGAATAGAACTCCTTCATGAAGAGATGCTCAATGTATGAATAGTTGAGATCTTCCTTGTTATGATTCTAATTAACTGAGATCCAACATTAGACTACATATCACTAATGAATAATGACATTAATTACATCCATATGATGTGTAGGAATTCTCAAATGTATGAAAATGTGAGTGACTGGCTATAGCGAGTCCTTATCCACCTGGGGGTTTGGCTCACCATGATTCCATGGATGTATCTATATCTGAAACATAGGAAACACACTCAACCTTCATGAATCTTCATATGGTCTTACCAAAAATATATGATACTCAATCAGAGGTGGTATAGATTTTAATTTAACCTGAGGTATTATCTCTTGTATATAACCCTATACCAATGCCTTATCACTAGGCATATTATCCTCATGACCGAATAGAATAATAATTGATGGTTGTTTGTGTGGAGGAATCCTAAAATATAAAAATTTGTACAATTGGAAAATAATTATATCTATGATGATAACTCATGAAAGACATATAAAACACAACCCATTAATATATGATGAATTTACAAATTTTTTTCAATAAAAACAATTTGGACAGGTACCGAGATGAATGGTAGCTAATCGTAGTAATTTTGTATGGATGTGTGGGTCGTCGTACTAACATTGGAGTCCTTGGCCTGAATTCTATTATTGAAATATAATAAACTATTTCCCAAACCAATTTCCCCATATTTGATCCTATGATATAACTATCCCCTCTAATACCACTATTTCACAACCCGACCCACTATGTTTCGACACATAACTACATAAAACTAGCCTCCAATAGGAAATGGGCTATCGAATAGTGACTAGAAAGAATATCCAACAAATGGGAGTTAATAGCCTAATTTTCTTATATAAGAGCACACATACATATTCCCACACAAAACTAAAATTTAAGAAAACTAAAATCATTCATGCATACAACTATGATCCCATAAGATTGTATGATATTAAAGAAGTAAATGTATAAAAAGGGGGTCCAAATACAAGACACACCAAACTCATCAAAGATTCAAACCTCCTCAAATGCAATGGAATATGTCAAATGAAACCTACAAGAAAATACCTCAGTCTAAAAAGATATTTCTATGCCCCACCCACTCCTTTTCCTAGTATGACACTACCAAAATGAGAATCATCTTCCTAATACATGACACATGCATGAAAATCCAATATAGTGGTTAGTGTATTAACACTATGTAGGACACCCAAATATACCATAAATGATACTACAATGATATTCAGCTAAAAAAAATATATATAAATCACTGTATAATAGAAACACCTTGATATACTCAAAGAATACTTCACACCATCAAAGGGTCATAACCAATGTTTAACCACATCATTCTGGTAAAAGTTATGTTTGTTCTGGGAGAATCCACTCCCTGATCTTTCCTATGTTTAGAAACACTCTACAAAGAGTTCCAGATCCTTGGGGCCCCCCCAAAAAGGTTCACTAGCCTGAGAAGAACCTACAACCCAGATAGGGGACATGCCAAGATCCACTATGGGACACCATGAAAAAAATTAGGATCGACTTGATACATTGGGAATCATATGTCAACAATACCACAAACCCAACTAATATAGCCTAATAGATGGAGGGAAAAATAAATAAATACTGAGGTAATTTTGATCCCACAAACCACATTTAGGAAACAATAATGATAGATGATCACATCCTAGTCCCATGGAGGGACAATACAACTTAATTCGATACATGCCCTCTAGAGTGGATCGAGATCCAGTGATTTAAATGTAAAACCAATTTTTACCCTCAATGGAATTACCCATGAAACAAACTCAACCAATACTAGTCCAAAATAAAATAAAATGAGCTACAAACAGTCATGTAAGTTTTATATAGAATGCACTAGAGGGACAAGGCGAGTACAGATATCCTTATGTTTTCCTATGTGGATAAGAATCACAAAACATGAATGTCTCATGATTCATTTCATATTAAACGAGTACCCCAAATGTAGATACACAAAAAACCATTCCCATGTCACCTGGTCATGTTCATGTACAATCCCTCAAGTGTATTATCACATGTAAAGGTTTATGTCTCCATGTACATGTACATAAAATGCCTCTGACCGTGTACTATTGCATGTGTCAGTGAGTTTTATTTATGTATAAACTAATTCATCATAGTGGGTTCACACGGCTCCTGACTGAGTTACAAGATGATTGATACATAACTCATGCTAAAACCCTGTCACTATATCCAGGAGGGAAACATGACATGTAATGTTGAATTGTATACCATGTTTTATGGGAATGTATAGATATGTATGATCCTCCACTATGGGGTTTGTTCTGTAACTAGGGCCTCCATTATCACTAAACAGTGAAGATCATGGGTTGGTTGGTCCTTTATATAATCTCTAGATAATATAAAGTTCCTCTAACTTCTTAAAAAATGTCAATTGATCAATTATTTATTATGCATCAAAACCAAGAAGAACAGAATTTAAAAATTCTAGCCAATCTGCCTCTGATCATCCACCACCATAATCAGGCCATGATCACACCATTGATCAGGAACTGTACCTACAAGGTTGATCTATTACTCTAAAGAATAATCATTCAACAATCAATTTATGGGTATTGGTATAACCACAAGCCAAATGGAAATTCCCTTGATGAATGTGTGAAGAACAGAGGAAGAAATAAAAAACAAACAAATCATGAGGAACAATCATTGTGCATTTTTCATTTCTATTAGATTCATTTTTGTAGAAGGATATTAATTAAGAATGATATATTTAAATGAACAAATAAATTCTATAAATTGAATTCCACTGACGATGTGAGTATCAACATTGTCCATGGAATTTATCTGCATTTGTCTGGGATTATGAAATTAGATGGAAAAAAAACCAAGAATCCTACTTGCAGTTTCGGTCGATCGTTTATGATGATCAATTACATTCATATTGTTGGCTTGATCTACATACTATGTTGTTGGGAAAATCCATTATTAGATATTAATCCATGACCATTCACTAAGAAAGTTGTCCAACAATTGTCTAGATCTCTATTATTTTTCTAGAAACCCAAGAAGAAATCACAATACAATATAATTAAAGAAGAAAAGTGTAGATAAATTAAAATTAAATAAACAAAAAAATTAATTGATTTATTTTATTTATTTATTCCCATGATGATTTTTTCACAAACATCCCATAATGAAATGTAATACATCTCTTCTTGGGTAAAACATGTGTTCTGAATTCAGTGGTTCTCTTGAATTTCGGATCTGATCCCCCATTCAAGAGTTATTTTAATTTTTCCTAAAAACTGCATATACGTATAATTAAATATATTAATTATATTTGAAAAAATATTCTGGAAACACCCGACCATGGAATAGAACTTTGTCTTATCATCTAGTTTTTGAAATAATCTATTAAATACCCAAAAATAAAAAAAATAGAAATCATTAAAAATACAATATCATTATTCCTAATAGATTGTTACATTGTGTTTTATTACGATAAACCAGAAAATAATTCTATGATTTTAGTTTCTATGAGATAATAAATTATAAAATATCACTACAAATTCACCGCTTCCCATAGTTGTTCTCACGATCTTAAGGATTTTCTATTTTCTAATGTATATTTGTACTATTTTTATTTATTAGGGAACAAAATTGGTTTAAGAACATTTATACCTACAATTTATTTCCCCAAAAACAAATTCACTAAAATATATAGTTTTTTTATTTTATATGATAAATTTAAAAATAATAATATTTGTATTTGTATTCTTCCATATCATAATGATTATAGATAATATATTCCAAATGTGATGAAATCATACTCGTAATGAACTATACATGATGATGTATAAGATAATATATGAGATGTATTTGAATAGTACATTAGATTATTTTTATAATTTTACATTATACAGAATTGTAATTTTATTTCAAACATGTTATTTAGAATAATGGAATGTAACTATATTATAGATAAAACTATAATGGTTTGACTAATGGTCAGTTATGTATGTAAAAATATTAAATTCTCCATTAAAATTACTATACCATTTAAATAAGTACATAAAACTCTTTTGTATATAGAAAACAAATTTTTGAAATATAATAGTCATCACCCACAAGGAAGAAAATAATGTTGATATTATGATCTTTTATTTATGTTATGAATAATTTCAACTAAAAGAGTTATAGATTTCTACATTGTCATATTTTTTATGACACATTAATTAATTTATCTAATAATTATAATTAGATTACATGTTGAATGATTTCCTTTTATATTTTATAATATTGTTGACCCTCACCTTTATTTTTTAATATATATAAATATTATAAAAAGAACATAGGTAGATTATTAAATTATGTTTGATTAGGTTTTTCTTATTTTCAATAAATTATATAATCTATATATTCAAAATTATTAAGATGAAAGGATTGAAAATAAATGTTCAAATATTCTTTTTAGGGAATATTATTTTTATTATATTTTCTTGTTTTATTTTTATACTACTACTATGATACTAAGTGATTTTATTTGAAAATAAATTCTAAAAATAATTATTATCAATGGTTATTATATTAAGTAAATTAATAACTAAATAATATACTTTTAATGCTATAAATTGTATAACTATAGTAAAATAGAGTTTATCATAATTGTTATTTTTTATAATTAACATTATTAAGGGGTTGTCAAATTTATTATTGTGTAACTATATTGAGAAACCCTTCCTATTTGATATTTTTATTTATTTCGAGGGATATTTATGTAATATGAAATTTGAAATACAATTCTTCACCTTGGATAAAAACAACCATCATGAAAAATCTATTTACAATATCACCTAAAATCACATCACTAGTTAAAAATGATAAAAATGTAATGTGGATACTATTTTTTATTCAAGTGAACCCACTAAACATATTTACTGAGTAATATCTATGAAAAATAATTTAAAATAATTTTGTGACTGAGGAATCATATTACTAATTATTAACTACATGAACAAGTATTAATAAAGATTAACTACCCAAAAACAATTTTTTTGTGGTTAATAACTTATATTACCTACTTTGAAAATTTTCTATATTCATTATCATCATTAATTGTGAACTCATTATTAACTTTTTTTCTTATAAGTCATTTTGGTAAAAGGTATCTATTTACAATATTATTTACTTTTATATCATAATATTGAATAAAATAAATATTTGTATTCACTTTTTGGGGTAACTAAAAGTAACACTTTTCATTTCTCTCGACCAATATCCCCTAAAACACTATTAGAATTAGTTAATATTCACATTGAATTTTTAATGACATAAAAATATAATTTGTTCACTTTGATGATATATATATCAAAATATACTCCATCTAGACTCTTAAAAAGAACATTTTCTCTATAAAATCTTTCTATGATATAGAAACACAATTTTGATCAGTAAATAATACTCATTTCCTCTTTATAACTGTATTTATCTAATAGACTATTGTATCTATATCTCATATGATATTCTATTTTTTTTGTATAAGTGTACTAAAAAGATGGTTTATTGTATAAAACATTACAATTATTAGTGATGGGGCCCAATCCATCATATTTTAACAAATATCTTATAGGAAATCCTTTATCACAGGAAAAAATTTATCCCCACATCAATTTCAAACATGTTTCGGCTTCTATGGAGTCATAACTATGAACATTAAATTTATAATCCCATATTTTTTATAACAACTATATATAAATAAAATAAATCAATTTTAATATAAAATAAAAAAAAATAATATAAAAATAACATTATTTATATCCATCTAAACATGATATTCTCTTCATCATTCATCTCCCAGATTTCTCCAAAAAAATATTCTTCATTTAAATGTAGACTATAAGATCAATAAATTATTACAATGATTTTAAATTTTAGTATACTTAAAATATTTATATTTTATTTGTTTTAGATCATATAACATAAAAAATCAAGGTTATGATTTCTGTTAATCTAATACAGTACATTGACTTCCTAGGGTCTCTAAAACCCCAACATCTATCCTATAAAATTCTGTCATATGGAAAAAATGAAATTCCATCCCAAAACTACCAATAAGATTCAATGACCATGACATTATATTTGACGAAACAATTTTGAACATCAAATATAATATTTATTCCTCAATTTTATTCTCTTACCAATATATACAATCAATAAAAAACAAATACCTTGATATATAATTCAATTTTCATCAGTCGAAAAAACATATAAAATATTGGCTAATGTTTGATAAAAATCATTCAAAATTTCCAAAATATTTTTAATAATTATTATATAATTAATTACATTTCATGAACATACCTTGGAAAATATCTTTAATACTCCCATATCATTGAGGTGCACTCTATCAAATATAGTACATGGTAGGGACTTATAAGCCTTTGGTATCATTAAATCAATTGGGTGTGATACCTTGATTGTATTATTTTAGACATCCCATAAGTATCTAAATTCAGTTTCTGAACTATATAAAATGTAAATTAAGCTTGAATTTGGTACTCTAAACCATATAATTCCATCCTTAAAAAATATATATTTTCATATTTATTAATTGTCTAAGAATTTGAAAACATTATTATACATCACTAACTATGATTGATAACAAATCCATGATTGATGATGATGATGAATTTTATATCTATAATAGAGGATCAAATTATTTTATAATACTTTTACATAAATTTAATGATATATTTTATTAAATTCAATTTCACCATAATGATATACACATTTAAAACATCCATTAGTCCATATCGTAAACCCTAGAAAACCTATCCATAAATACCCTATATAAATGAAATTGAAACACTAAAACCATAAACCCTAGAAACACTAAACCCAAGAAACCATAATCCCTTGAAGTCCTAAACCCAAGAAACCATAACCCTAATCCTTAGAAAAAACCCTAAAACTTATCATTAGTTACTCCTCAAAACAATATATAACTCTTAAACACCATTTTAGAACCTTAAAAATTTGAATACCCTCATTTTCCAATTTTCAATTAACACACATTTTGGCCCATATTACAGCAATAAAACCATATAATATCCCATAAAACCATTAAAAACACCCAAAAAAACATTTAAAATTTTCTTAAAACCATTTCATCACCCATAAATAATCCATTTAGAATCCTATCACTCATTCTAAAACACTTATATTTTCCTTAAAAATCATTAATCTATCCATATTCTCGTGAAAACAATTCAGAACCTCCAACCCTCTAAACCCTAAACCCTAGAAACCCAAACACTAAAAACCTAAAACCATAAAATACCAATCCCAAAAAATACAAATCCCATGAAACCCCAATCCCTAGGGATTCATATTACACTTTTTAATGACAAAATATGGATTAAAACTCGTTAATTTTATGTAGATAAACATTCCATTAATATCATAAATAGATTTTATATGGTTGAGTAGACTAGCATTTGATCAATAAACCATAATGGTAATGTAAACCTTATCCATCTATTATTATTAACATTAGGGTTTTCTAACTATGTGAAATCTAATGAAAACCTCAAAAGGCATATAACTCTAAGGGTCATGTTATTACATGGTTTCTTAAAAGAATATAATCCAATTGATCGTAATATTGTATAAACATACTAACTTGGATTATCAAAATCATGTTACATGTATTCATTCCAAGGTATTTAACAAGTAGAAATTTTATCCTTATATAATCTCACAATCTTATCTCATTTATTACCTTCATTTGTATGAAAACTTCTAATTATTTAAATGGTAATTACACTCATTAATCTAGATCAATATCTTCAAACCAAACAATTATGTTACTCTTCAAATGTAAATCATTGATATAGTAGTATTAATAAATATAATTAAATTAATACTATATATTTCATCCCATTGTTTTCATTGAAAACATGTCTCACACCTTGGTGGGCATAATTTATATAATTCTAGTATGCGACTTGTCCAAATGAAACATCATAGTGTCTTATTTTAAGTTGCCCAAAAATATTGAATCTTTCAAACAATGAATCCAATATATGTGGAAAAAACATGTGTGCCAATGTAAACTCTAAAATTAATGTTATTCTAGTTTCCCCAAGGTTTGGAATAATGGATAAATAATATGCGCAAAATAGTGGAGTATTGGACCCAAAACATCATTCTTGTTACTATATAGTTAAATGTAAAAGGACTTGTCAAATACATCATGTTGAATAGAAAATCCCCATTGGAAAGTGGTGGGTAAGCACACAACCCTTTTATATAGCTTTCTAATGTTGTGTAACATTGAATGCCCATTTCAGCAATATATGGAAACATCCAACATCAATTTATGAAGGAATATATGAAGAATGAAGCACCAATAAATATTTCAAAAACCTATCTTTTAGGACATCATGAAACATAAGAATCATATAGTCAATCAATTGTATAGGACATTCATGACCAAATTTCCATGGGCCCTAATATGTCTAGTTCTATGGTTGAGAGTTCCTATCGTAACACCCTATATGGAAAGGTGGGATATCATGGGAGAAGAATCCTTTTCACAAACCAATATTTTAAAGGACCCCAATAGTTAACCATACCCAATAGTCATTAATAATAGTTTTGGACTTCTCATAGAGCATAGTTCTAACAAAAAAACGCTTTTATTGAAATATTATAATGTTTTTCCCAACAATTTTTTCATCCCTGAACTATTGTCACATATGTTTCATGTGTATATAGGACTACAACTCAATATTTTCCTATAAACAATAAGTACCATAATTCCTATCAATAATTTGAATAGGAACCGTTAAGTCTGGCCTCTAGATTTCCAATCCCATATGATAGTGTCTATACCATTCTATGCCAAAATGTTCTTGAGAAGTATACACATAACACCTATATATAGAATAACGATTGAGAACATAATATATATCAAAAATATATTCCAATTATGGATCCTCCTCTATCATTGAAATTATCCCCCGTCATGGTGTAATCCCTATCCATATTTCAGTTTCATAACATAAAATAACATAGTTCAATAACCTAGTCATACAATGTTAATCTACATTTAAAAATCCTCCACAAATAAAAAACAATATACCTACCTAGTGTGATGAACATTAGATTCCCTATATTCAACCATCATGGAAAGCTACATCATCCCCTACTATGGTAAAAAACACCTAAAATGGGAAAATTCTAAGAAAAACACTATACCACATTTCATTAATTCTCTTTATGTAGCATTATCGTTAAAACCATATAATGTTTAACATAATTGACTAGTCCTATCACCCAACCATGACAGGTGACATCGGACTATGTGGGATTTTATCCCATTTACTTATGAATGGTATGTAAGATTCCACCCATATTTTCAATCCCAACTGTTAACCAAATATATGTGTGAAATCATACCCCATGGAAACTAGTTTTCCAATCCTCGAGTGTGAATTCTTCCCCTCTATGGACTCACTCCACCAATCCCCCAAGTGTGAAATATTCCCCTCTTGGGCCACACTATTCTAAATCCTATGTGTGGAATCCTCCCCCCCATGTGACACACTTAACCAATAGACCAAATCCAATGATTTCACACTTGTTACCAAATCTAGAATCCATACCTCATATAATATACATCATAATCCTTTTGTAAAATTATTTTAATCATTATGACCTTATCATCAACTACCTCATGGAAAATGTGATATTCATTTGGTTCTAGGACTTAGATTAATCTCATATGTAATTCCATTCAAAATATGAAAACATGAAAAGTTTAAAAAAACAAACATATTGAAATTCTGAGATATGTCAAACATTACTATCTACACTACCTGAAGGTTTCATCCCTAATGTTACAAAATCATCATAATTAACTAGAATCCACCACAAGATTGAACTAAACTCATGTTTCATGGAAATGTGATCATTCTTTGAGGAAGACCCATACCTATTGGCGAATCCCAAGGAGGAATCCATGTAGGGAGAAAATAATATCACATCAACCAATTTTAATCAATGATCTTAAATCACCGATTAATATGATGGAATCCACCCATCATTGGAATATAGGAATGCAGGGAAAGAAGAATCACATTACCACCTATGTACAAGGAAAGCACAAAACCATAGTGGAAATCATCATAAAAAGTTTTTGAACCTGATATAAAACACTAATACTTCTTCTATATGGAATATTAATGTTGGGTATCATCATATTTTCAAGTAATAAGTTCGAAATATTTCTTACTAGGTCCCATAAAAAATATGTAGGCCCCGTATGAAGCTCTAGAAGAACCTTGGGAATATAACATTATGAATAATTTTTCGGACAAATTTTATTCATAGATCCCTAATCAGATTTAGGAATTATGGATAATGATTTTTAATTTCGGAATTGATTTAACTATATCTTTATTTCAACTAGATTCAAATTCCTTACAAGAATCAATCTATAAAAAATTATTTACCTAAATCCAATTGGAACATGGGAATACAAATTGTTGGGGTGGTAATCCGGCAAAAAATACTCTTACCATTATAGCCATTGTGCCCCCAACTATTGGGTTCCCCAACCCCATATCACCCTTCAATATAATATATTGGTGTGATTTTTGTGTTCTTGTTCCGAAATATGTATTTTAAGGGGCCAAATACACTATTTATAATGACAAGCAATATCTTAAGGAATCATCACCTCGTTAACACTTCCTCCCCATATGGAAATACAGGGAACCCCCCCCCCCCACCATTCTAATGGTAAATGAAATTAGGATCCTATACCAAGAGTTTTATGATAGTTTAATATCATGTGTTAAGGATAAAGGGGATGTTTTATGTTTACCCATGATGGCCACTACTTTAGAGATTTCCGTGAGGGATCTTACCTTGACATATTATAATTAACACAAACATGTTCCACATGTTGATAAATTATTGACTATAATTATGCTACTTCAAACCCATCCCATAAAATTTAACACTAATTATAGAAGAAGAACCAAAATATCATTTGTCAAAAGGATTCTTCTGCAGCTACATTGTCTCCTTCCACCGCCATCATATCCCACCATATCCCCAAAAATTATTAACTTGGATCTATATTTCCCCTTGTATGATCAACACAAAAACCACCTCTCAAGAAGTGTGGCTGAATCATTCAGTCATCATCTGCATGGATAACCATCAAGATCCATCACATAATAAGGAATAATAGTGTAGAGGTCCTCTCAGTACAACCACCAACTGTTGTGGAGGTCCATCCATTAGAACCAAATGCCAGTGTGGATGTCATCCCGATGTCCAGAACATGCCCTTATTTGAAAAAAAATCCTTATGTAGGAGGGGGATTAATCTCAATTGGGGATATAGAAAATATTTAACGCATAATTCTAATGGAAGGGAACCTTGAGACTCTCAACGATGTGTGTGTTGGTAAGTCCTACATCTTTAGAGGGTGGAACCTAGGAAATTTTATGTCACTATAAGCCTTATTGACTCTAAGGTGTATAATGACTCGATGATTTAATTTTCACCCCCACTTCTAGAGTCTGATGAAAAAAGCATTTGATTTAGTCTTTTGATCCTATAAGTAGAAGACTCAAATATCCATTAGTACCTCCATATGTAGCTATAGGAAGAGGATTTTCTTGCCTCCTATAGTGGGATCATATTGAAATAGTCACTCTCACCATCGATTTCCCTCCACTCTTCCATCAAATAATATGTTAGAGAGATGTCAAGGCCTTGGGTGACATGCCGAATGATGGTTATAAATAGAAAGACCCAAAAAGGGATATGACTACCCTCTCACATGATAATTTGTAAATACTACATTTTACATTGATATGATATTCTAATGTATCTATTCCATAAAGATACATTCCAACATGAAATATATATTTTACTCATTTGGCTCGCACTCTTCATATAAATTAGTAACAAATGTAGGTTTTCATCAGTGTCGCCACCCTTATCTTGGCATGTGCCAGTCGTGGCATGGGACTACATAGAATAAACCACCCAGAAAGTGAATAAGAGTACATATGAGAAATTCAAGTCAATGGTCAAATATCAATTGTGATTTGGACACTTGAATCACCATATACATTCATCCTTGAGTCCCATTCTAAGCACTGAGAAACTTATTTGCACCAAAAAAATTGGTAGATGTTTCACCACCTTTGGGATCTCAAGATGATATAACCATGGGGAAAAAATTTTCTTGATTAATTCAAAAATATATATAATTTTGTTGATATCACAGCACTCATAGTATCCCAACATCAGGAATCAAGTGGCAACCACCATGAAATCTAGGAAACATGTGTTAAGATCCTCACCATGCAATGTTGTTCCATGGATGTGGCCTCTCAACATATACAAATCAGAGATTGTGGTAGTATGTTTCCCTCAATCTAGACAATATCCTATAATAATCATGGGACTCTTATTATTTACATCATACTGAATCTAATGTTCTATCCTTGACCACTAACATTATGAATGTGGTCACTATCAACCCTCTAATGGATAAGTGAAATAAAGTCTCTGACTGAGGGAATGATAGAGAAAATTAATCTCAAGGGTGGATAAAATAGCATGTAGACCCCCCTCCAATGAAAGGTGCATGTACAATTATGTAGAGGACAGAATGAGGACATAGAAGTCACCAAAAAGAATTTTCTAATCTTCATATCAATATATCAAAAATTTTAAGGGATATGATGACCCCATCAACCCATTCAAAGTTCCACCCAAATTTGAGTCAATCCCAAGGTAACCCCCTTGCTTCAAGAGATTGTGTAAAATAAAACTCACAAATAAAAATATTTTCAAGTAGTGACTAGACCATGAAAATGCTATTAGGGGCCCAATATTTCCCTTAGTTGGTCACTACATCCTCCTCAACCAAGAACCCAAATTTGAGAATGGTGTCCCCATTACCCAATTCAAGGTAGAAGCCAAGGGCTACATATAATGATTGATATATTGGTTCCCCATCCTGCCAAAATAGAATGATTATCTACCTCGGTATGATGTTTTTTCTTCTTCCTAGTTCAATAATCTTATCGTAGAATATATGGTAAAAATCCAAGAAGATATGATGTGATAGGTACTCTCATTGTTCCTCTTGAGGCTTCGAAAACATGATATGTGTTGGTTCTTCCTAAAGAAAATTTGGAATTAATTTTTGTGTACCATGTCTGAGC
The DNA here is from genome assembly GCA_963277665.1 of Viscum album. Lineage (NCBI taxonomy): Eukaryota > Viridiplantae > Streptophyta > Magnoliopsida > Santalales > Viscaceae > Viscum > Viscum album. Next base: position 258,912,707 of record OY728133.1, on the reverse strand, counting down.
ACCAAATAGTTTATTAATCCTAGATTCACCCCATTTAATGGGATGGGAGACCCATTACATATGTTGGCACAATTTTCATCAAGGATTGGTGTAATGCTTGGGATAAAAGAAGGACAGGAAGGCACCATGATCCAATGGTTTTTTTAGACAATAGATATAAATGTGTTCATCTGGTATAGTAACCTACCCAGGTTGTCTATTACTGGTTGGGAAGTTGTAAAATGATATTTTCTTTTTCATGTTCACTTCAACCTTACGCAAGAAAATAATTGTTGACTTCATCAAATTAAAACATAGGCCTCATGATATATTATCCTCTGTCTCCACCCGATGGATGGGACTAATGTACTCATCTGACATGGAGTATTCATTAGAATATTTAATTTCAATGTGTGTGGAGAGTATTTGAATTGAGATGGTACCTACCATCATCTATCTAAATTTCCCATGTGAATTTTGAGATTTCTCTAAAACAGCTCAGTATCTAGAAGAAGCCTTATAGAATACCAAACAATAGTAACACATATTTCCCCTTCTATCTCCTACAATAAGGCTTATTAATATAGAGATAACGTCCACTATGAAAGAAGAGTCTCTTTACCTTTTATATCTACTGGAACCATTAAAAATGAACCTCACCGAGTGCATCCATACCAGGAACAACCTTGTATTATATATCCTAAACAGTAACATAATCAATTATAATAACCGTAACAACGTGAGAATTTTTCATTAATTCCCATCAAGGATGGGATCACATGGTTTATTTTTCAAAAATAAAGAATTAGACCTATTCATTAAAATAAGTGAATATGAAAATATATTTTGTCTATGACCTAGAAAAGAGAATTATATGTTGTGAGAATACATGATGCACAAAGAGGTTGTACTCATTAATCATGCCGACCATTTCACTTATCACATTATTCTCAAACACACCTACATAGAATGATTTTTATTCAAATATTATCTCTTCCAAATATTAAGAACATGTATTACAGAAATTCGGTGACATTATTACATAGTATTCACATGTCTCTAATAAAACTGATATATATATATATAGAAGATCTTGGTGAGTGGAAATAGGATCATGGCCCTGGGACATGGGATTATAAACATCGGTTGTCTAATAATGAAGTCTCTAACACCAATTGTATCATTTTGTTACTTGTTAAGAATGATAGATCCTCTCGGGGTTGTCACGACTCCCTCTACAACTACCTACACATCTACTTCATATCCTCCCATATATTGGGTGAAAATAAAGTGGTGACATAAGTGATATTAGATTCCCCCATTAGTATTGAATCTGGATTGTACCCTTATAGTAATCAGAAAACTAAATTTAAGATATTTACATGGGTTATATTGATCCTTAGACAATTCCAATAATGGGGAGTAATAGGTCACCTCCAAGAATGAGGAAGAACTGGTGGACCGCTTCACATCCCATGAAAATGTGGAATGAAATGCATACCCCTCATTCATCATCAGACAATGACATTCATGGAGAGATATTTGATATTACCGTAGATAGAAAAATCTTATGAATGATTCAAAACAATAAAACAATGACAATGAAAATAGATAAATGGTCTCATATTGGGTTTTGGAAGTGTATGCTTCCCAAGATACTATTTCAGGAAAACCATTGCATCTAACAATATTAGTTTATCAAAGAGAAATGAAATGAGTGTGTCATGATCCAAAAAATATATCCATCCCAACAACGTCCAAATAGCATTCATATGAAACATGTTATCAGTAAACTATCTAACCACGATAAGAATATTTCAAATACAATATATGACTTATTACTTCAAAAAGACATATTTTGAGTCATTTAGTCATAATGACCCTCTGAAATAATTATTTTGACATTGGAATGCAAATATGATGTGTTGAAGAACCTCACTACAAAGCATTGATGGATTACATTCATTAATTAGCATCCCCTATTAAAGGAAATATTTTTGTACATTTCTAAATATTTAAAAATCTCCCTTCAGTTCAATGTATAGCTATATACCACTACAACCTACTATGCATTAGATAATTACAATGAGGAATGACAATCCATTATCTTTTTTCTAGAGTAGACAGCGGTTTCACTACTTAAGGGAACATGTATCAGTTGAATGTTATGGTATAGATCAATGGTGCAGAAATACTCTGTTTCCTAGTGGTTATTGGCTCTATGATCAACCAAAGTATGACACATATTCTTTATATGACAATGATTATATAAGTGGTACAAACACCATAAAAACATAATATTCCCAGGTATGATTAGATTGAATGATATCCACATGGAAAAATTAATCTAATGCCACAATTTTGTGGCATAGTACCAAACATTGAATTAATGGAAGTCTCAAACATGATACCTAGAACATGATTATGGGAAGATACTGGATTTAATTTAATGTAGCAGTTCTATCTTCATAACACCACTTCCTCAAATAATATCGTGATGGGAAATAAGGTTTAGTTCAATGTGACACATCCCCCTTTGAGAACATCGAGTGCCACTATTGAAATTTTATTTACAACAAAAGTTAAGAAAGAAGGTCTAAACTAATGGTTTGAATTCACAAATTACCCTAATGATATAACTTCCACTGTAGTTGGTTCATGGGTTTTCATGAAATAAAATTTTTCTCATAGTTCATCAATCACTGCCTATGACTCTAGAGTTGGGTGGTTATTTTTTCCTCATTATGGAAATAGAGAAATTATAAATTACCTATTACTCATACAAAAGATAGGCCTACATGATTCTGGAAGTCCCTACTCCTTTGAGTATTTAGAATTTCACTTGATTGGAACTTATCCATGATATTCTAACTTAGACCACAAAAATGGTTAAATCAATGATGCTTAAATTTTCATCATTACATCAACATCAATTGTGGACATAGTGGTCAAAACCCACAAATAATTGGATCAATACATTTGGTCTTTACAGTCTCAGTGAAATGGTAAAACCTCATCAAGGATTATGTGTCTACCATAGTATAAACTAGTGATCCCTATAGGATAACTATCCCAGAAGTGTCATATCCTCCCTCTGATCACCATATTATATAAAAATGATATTTATGAATATTACCTACATGAAGGTGAATATTTTTTCTCTACAAATTTTGATTAGATAACCCACTAGATCTTTTGTACTATAGCATATCTAAGTTAGTAATTGATCAAGAAAACTATGTAACCAATGGAATAGAATCAGTATGTGGGCATCCCAAAACCAAACTGTGGAGTGTTTTCCTATATTAATGATGATATTAAATTTCTATAACTGCATGTTTCCACTCATCACCATGGACTCCAGGAAAGTCATCAGGGGTTTAAAAATATACTAGAATGATTTACCACTCTAATGGTGCTCTGGTTGAGGATCTAATCGATAGAATAATGGAGTCCATATTTGATAGGGAGGTCCAATACCCATGGTTTCTAGCAAAAAATGTCCCTATTAGAATGAAGAATGTAGAAATTTTTTTCTACACAAAATTTCATGGCCCCAAACACCATTGTATGATGGATTATTTTCCAATTCTTATGATAGATCTTTTGATTGGTGTTATGACTGGGTTCCCATATATCTCATTTATGAAAAAATACACTGTGAATAATAATATAATCGTTGTCCCTATAGATGAAGATTTCATTTCATTAATTATAAACCAAGGAAAATTTATCTATCATGTGATGTATTTTGCCTTTAAGAATTATGATGTCAATAATCAGTGGTACATTAACCATATAATTAACAAAATCATCATGAAATTTGGGGATCGTTAGGTCGAACACTTCTTCATAAAATACCATCATCTTCAAGAGCATATCAGAGTACATAACAATGTGATCTTCTTCCTCTAATTCAGTCACCTAATGTTAGACAATATAATGTCTGCACTCAAGGTTACCTATAAAAAGTTTATTATATTTTTCATAAGATAAAGTATCAAAATGATTGATCAAGAGAAAATAATGTATATCAATAAAATGGATCCGCCAATAAATCATATTTATTTTGATGCCTCCAAGGAAACATATCCTACGTACCATGATGTATTGAAAATTTTGAAATAAAGTGCATCGAAATTTGGAGATAAATAAATAGTGTTTCACTCACTATTGGGTTGATGAATGCTAGAATAACATGGATGATATTAATTACTACCTTGAAAATCCTCTAATTCTGATTCCACCAATATGAGTAATTACTTTTGGGAATTACATGGCCATCCTATATCTATCAATTGAAAAAATTATATTCTAGAAAATCAATGAGGGATGTGAAAAAAGATTTCACTAACTCATCTACAAACAAATTGGCATTAAGACCAGATAACCACCATCAAAAATATTTTCCTCATACTAGTATTTTTCATGAAGAATCTATGAAATTGCATATAGAACCATGAGATATAGATAGTGTCCTGAGTAGTCCTTATAATGTGAACCACCAATCTCCCACTAATGATGGTGAAATTGGATGGGTGGGAAGTAAACCTACATTATATTAAAATCAGTTGTTTACCCTGAAATGGAATTAAATATTTTACTTATAAAAAATAATGGTGAATTTTTTTCCCTCGTGAACTACCCCTAAATGGTGAATTTCCAGATGATTATTTACTCCAATTGAATTATTCTACACCGTGTCAGCAGATCAAAATTGATGGTGCCTCCTAGAACTCTATTGGTTTAAGGATCAATTAGTTTAATCTCAATAGTTTAAGAATGGGTATTTTTTCATGAGGTCAGAATTTGTTTTCATTACAACTCATTTCTAATGGTAGAGGTATTTGACAATAATGAGGAAGTGTATGTGGCCTTGATTACTGGTATTGAGTTGTCCCTTGAGGTGGATGTACCCAACATACATGATAGGGGGACTCTGAGCTTGAAGTAAATATGATCACAGGAGACTACATTGATAGAAGGAAAGAGCGGGTTCACATAATGGAACACACATCCCATAAAATATCCCATTTCACATACCATACAATGGTGACTCACATGGATTTTTTCCTGGATTGTCAAGCATATGATTATCCTTTTTTAGCTTCATCCCTTACAGAACCTGAGAAGGGTTACCTGGATATTCATGTGGAACAATGGAGTGGAATCTCCATTATCTCCTCAAATGACTGAGACCAAATGTTATAGTATATATTTCCATGTACTTTTATTTGATGGCTCATGAAGCCTCCAATTACTATGGAAACACCTATTTTGATGACTAACTTTGTTGAGTATCTCCATCATGGATTTTTCCTTCTAGGTAGTTCTATGCGTGAGAGAATTTGGCAACATGTCACACCTATTACACTTAAAAATGGGACAAGGCTTGGAAATACCCTCTATAAAAATTAGTTTGATGGAATTAAAATCCATTTTATACTAGGAAATGAGATACCTTATGTTTTGCAGGAGGTCCATATCAGATCATATAGTACCAATAGTGATTGATTGAATCTCTGTCACCAAATTTAGAGGTTGTGATACTATTCTCTTACCATGGTTCATGAATGAATTTTTTGAGTCAATAAGGTTTACATAAGACTTTTCCATTCGTATATGTTTTGAAAATAGAAAACAATTTATAATTAGGAAAATTACCTTTCTCGAAGGATTATTTTCTTTAAAAATATATCCCTTATATAAGGAAATTTTTATCCTTAATTTATTTTCATTGTCTCATTTTATAATTTCTCACATTCAATCTCATTTTATTACTATGTCAAAAATTCAGATTCATATCAAAATCATTAGAATTCAATAGTTTTTTTTGATACAAAGGGATATATTTTAAGAGTTTGAATTCATTGAAATTCAAAATTTGAATTATTTGAAATTCATATTCTGAATTCTCCAAAATAAAAAATTTGAATTCTCTGAAATTCAGATTCAGAGTTGTCTGAAATTCAGATACAATATTCTCTAAAATACAGATTCTAAATTCATTTAAATCTAGATTACAAATTCTCTGAAATTTATATTTCGAGTTCTCTTAAAACTAGATTCAAAATTCTTTGAAATTCAGATTTCAAATTCTATGACGAATAGAATCTGAATTCTCTACAATTCAGATCTGAATTGACTAAAATTTAGACTCTGAATTCCTAAGAATTCGGACTTCAAATTCCTCAAAATCCAGACTCCGATTTCCAAATAATTCAGACTATGAATTAATTGGAATTCAGAATCTGAAATCTATATAATTTCAATTGAAAATTCTTTGATAAATGGAATCTAAATAGTAATGTTTAATAGATTCTGAATGTTTATTTGTTTAGACTAAAAATTATATACTTCCATAGAATCCATAAATTTAAATTTGTCTAAGAAACTTATTTTTCCTTACACATTTTATTATTATGAAATGATGATGTTCAATTAGTTTCAAACCAACTAATTTGTAGTGACACATATATATACCTCTATGAGAATGATGGAAAAATATGACTTTTAGAGGAGGGAGCCGACTGTTGGAGTTTTTCCTATAAATAGGAGCTCATTTGAATGAGCTCCAAACTATTCCATTAATCTAGAGATTACATAATGGGAAATGATTTATAGAGAAAGAGACTCTCATTCTTTGTGCATTCTGAACACCTTGTTCTGCCTACTTCGTGTGACTCAAATTGTTGTTAAGTACAATCGAGGGCATCCAGGGATATGAAGACCTAGGTGCTAGCTACCTTAATGTTCGAGGACATTTGGTGATATGAAGACATAGGTGCTAACTACCTTAATGATCGTGGGATTATAGGGATATAAATATAGATTATGATATTCCTATAGATGTATTTTCCTAGTGTGAGTAAGACATTCTTTCATGAAATTATAAATCATGGGACCTTTATCCATGGTTGTTAGAGACACAACTCTTTGGGTAAGAAGACTTCTTACTGGTAACTTATATTGTTTTGATCATTATTTCAATAGTATTTTGATAAAGGATGAAAGTATAACTTTCCTATACTTTATTATTCTTTTATGTACTCTCATATGTATGATTCTATATGCATTAAGGTAGAATCATTTTCTAAGTAAATTTTTCTTATGATTCATTTCTAGAACCATGTTTTGGGAACGTAAAAAAGTTTTTCTTATTGAAATATTCTATGTTTTCTGAATGTAACTTGTTTAAATTTTTTATGTATAGTTTTACTTGAGGTTAAAAAAAATTTACACATACAATTCACACCCTCTAGTAATTGAGCATCTACAATCACTATTTAGATATGACAATTGGTAATAGAGGAGGCCTCCAAAATACTTATTCTCACCTATATGATTTCATGCTCAATTTGTTTTCTTATACCTAAATTATCTATTATTACCTTTTGTTGTTCATTTTTTTCTTAAAGATTTTTATTTTTTTTATAAACATTTAATACATAAAAGTTTCATTGAATGATATTTTATTTTAAAATAGAAGGACACAATTTTTTTTCTACTGATAACCATAATCCTAACAGACCACCTTTATTTACGATATTGATTATGAGTACTCGAGAGATAGAATGATGATTTTTTTTATACTGGAGCAGATAACATTGTTATGCTTACGGGTGACTACAAAATTTCAGACAATGAAGTCAAAACCTTCAGTAAAAAAATCAAATTATCAACTAATTTACTAGGTACAAAATAATTTATTGTGTTCTCTGACCATGAATATATACTGTAAAATATATTCTTGTGACTATTCCAACTGCATTTGGAAGAAACAAGATGTTGAAAATTTTTGGACATCTAAAGTGATAGAGACTAGAAGATCTATGTTAACAGTTGGATATCTTGGATTCAATTTTCCCTATGGAGAACCAGTTTTCAAATTGTATCAATGATTTATGACCATTGTAAAAAATCATCAATCTATGGGGGAAGAGGTCTTCATGATGAAGCACTTGTGGAATGAATAATTATATTATTCCAAATGAGTGGGATTCAAATAGAAAATCCATTGAAAAAAAACATGAAAGTATCTGAAATTACTCTTGATGAGCTATTTGGTACTACCTTGTTGTGTGAAACAAGAATGAAAAGAGATAATGGTATGAATAAGAAGAATAATTGAAATTGAAGTGTAGCCATTACCAATACAAATGAAAATACTACACAAAGGGTTACAAGATCTGTATCTAAGAAAGTCAATGTTATATCTATATATAGTTAATGGGAACACTCTAAAATTTAGTTAGCTAATATTTCTCTTAGGATGAACAAAATAGTTGGAAAGAAACACATTCAGTATAGATATAATAATAATTAATGAAAATACAATAAATACATGGAAATCACTTTCGATGTATGAAAACGAGCCAGACACATTTAGCAACATTCCCCCATGAATAAAAGAAATAATAGAAAAGAAAAGCATTCTAAGAGTAATAGAAATAAGAATTAAAAAATTAAGGCTAAGAATGGATTAAAGGCTAATTATACATGGAGTGCTATTGGTGGTGAACCATCTGATGAATCCACCGAGTATGAACCTTCTAGCCAGATGAATCATGGTATACTATCCAAACTACCCATTGAATGTCCTTTTCGAATGGACAAGGTAAACAATGAAAAATATACTACTAATGTATCTTTGTATTAAAATTATATTGATGATAAATATTATAATTCTTCATATGAATAATATTCTTTTGATGAAGATAAATCTTTACCTACTTATGAAGATGATTATAGGTTTTCTAAACTTCTTCAGACTGAAAATTGTAAGATAAAAAAGACGTTAGAGAAGGAAAATTCTAGAAATTATATTATAACTAAAGAATTATTAGTTCATTCAAAATATCTTGATCAGAAAACTTTTGATTTTTTAAGTGAATCCAAAAAACTTAAGGATTTTAATACTGTGAAGGATAAACATTTTAAGGATCTTGAATGTGTTATTTTGGTGAAAACTATTTTAGAGAATAACTTAATTCCGAAGATCAATGACATTGAGGATAAGAATGTAGTCATTAGACTAAAAATAGAAATTTTTTCTTTAATGAAACATATATCATATTTTACCATAGGAATGAAAGAATTTGACAAAATGTATTCTTAAATTCGTCCTCTAAGAATTTGTTTAGGAAGTGGTTATACTCACTCCAATCCCTTTTTTAGTAATAATTTTTTTGTTCCCCAAAGTGATCATGTTTTCACGAAATGTCTGTGTGGTGTACATTAGGATTGAAAATGTTCTTTAAATAAAACTCAATCTTTAGGTTTTCATAAAGATTATTTTCATAAGAAAATGTGGATTCCTATAATTTTACTTTATGATGTTTCAGGATCCATTAATGTTTGGATTCTGAATATCTAATTCATTTATTTTCAGGAAAACAAATAAATATCCAACAACAATACATAGTACATGGATATTGGATGTTCCCTGTATATGAATAGTAATAAAAATTTCCTTGAAATGATTATCAATTTTAATGGAGGAAAAGTAATATTCAGAGATTATTCTCAGGGAGAAATTATTTGTATAGGTCACATTGTTCTTATTGGAAAAAAATTTAATCTGAAATGTCTTATTTGTTAAACGTCTTAATAACAACCTCACTAGCATAATCTAGTTGTGTGCTGAAGGTTACCTTATGAATTTTATGAATGATAAAGGTTTAATACAAAATTTCAAGGAAGTGTTTATTCTTTCTTCCCATAGTCAAGAAAATATATAAACATTAAACTAATAAGTCCTTAGGAACCATGATCTACCTTGACATAACACAATGGAAGGTTAATCATGGTTATGGAATAGAAGTTTAGGATAGTGTAACTTTATAAACCTATGCAAACATTCCTTGAAAAGTCTTGTTAATGATCTACCAGATCATATATTTGAACATTTAAATGTTTTTAACCATTGTCAATATAGAAAGAAACATAAATACTGATTTAAACATAACATTGAAGTCCCAACTTCTGATGCAATACAATTAGTTCATATGGATCTTTTTGGACCTACAAAAACTGGTGGAACTATTGGAGGAAAAAATTATGTATTTGGTTTGGTTAATGACTACACTTTAATTACATGGGTCTATTTTCTAACAAAGAAATATGAAGCATTTTATTATTTAAAAACTTCTAGATCCCAAGTAATAATTGAGAAAATCCTTCTCTTGATAAATATTCAAAGATATCATAGAGGAGAATTCCAATATTCATATTTTGAAACTTTTTGTAGTAAAACATTTTTCATAACTTCTCAGCTTCAATAACTCCTCATCAAAATGATGATAATAAAAGAAGAAATATAATAATTCAAGAGATAACAAGATCTATGTTGAGTGAATATTCTACTGATAAAAATTTCTGGGATGATGATATTAGTAAAACTTTTCATAGTATAAATTGAGTGTTAGTTGGACCTTTTATTAAAAAACACCATATGAATTGTGGACTGGTTGAAAACTAAAACATTCTAACATTAATGTATATGGTTGAAAAGTATTCATCCTAAATACTAATGATAACTTACAAAAATTTTCCCCAAATATAATGAAGGTATTTTCCTTAGATTCTACACTACTTCTAATGCATAGAACAATTTTATAAAGAATTTCTTGTTCTGTTGAAGAAATAATGCATGTCAAATTTGATGACTCTGACCCCTTTTTTAAAACAAACTCAACCTATATCCTTAGATGTGTTTTCAAAAAACTGATTATCAGCCATTCATAGAAGTTATATGTAATAAGAAAAATTATCAATAAAATATTTCTTAATAATTTACCATAGATGATTTCCTACCATTTGTTGATGAAAAGGTTTTACAAAACCAAAATCAGTTGTTTTTAATAAGAATCATCCCTCTGATAGTATCATAGGCGATGTAAATCAATATATAAGGACTAGTAGTTCTGTAATAAATAAAGTATTACATCAAAAATTTCTTTTCCATTTAGAACCAAAAAACACTAATGAAGCTTTAGGTGATGATGATTGGATTAAATCCATGCAAGATGAGATAAATGAATTTGAAAGGAATAAAGTCCAGAACATAGTTGAATGTCCTAAGGAAACTTATTTAATTGGTGTAAAATGGGACATAAAAAATAAGTGTGATGTAAATGGAATCATAGTATTAAATAAATTGTTATTAGTTTCTAAAGGCTATAATCAACAAGGTGGAATATACTATGAAGAAACATATTTTCTAGAAGATAGACTTGAATCTACTCACATTTTACTTGTCGTTTCAACATTCATTAATTTCTATCTTCTTCAAATGAATGTGTGGTGTAGTTTCCTTAATGGATATGTTCAAGAGGATTTATAAGTTAAAAAAATATTGGTTTTGAAGACACAAAACATCCTGAACATGTTTTAAATTTTACCAAAGCTTTATATAAACATAATGATGCCACTAAGGCCTAGAATGATAGAAATACATGATTGTTTAACAAAACAATTATTTTAAAGGAACTGCTGATAAAAATATTTTTATAAATAATGATTATAATAATGTTTTCATTGTTCATATTTATGTTAATGAAAATATATTTAGTTCAACTCAGAAATATTTAACTGATTTGTTTTTGAATCTAATGAAATATTAGTTTGAAGGGAGTATGATGAGTTACTTACCAATTTTACTATGCTTTGAAATTTCTCAATAAACCCAAATAACATATATATCAAAAAATAAGTATATTAAAATATTTTAAAAAAAATATGGATTTGAAAACACTATAAGTATAAGAACTCCAATCAGTACCTCAAACTCTCCTGATCCTAATAAAGGAGGGAAACCAGAAGATTAAACAACATTTAGAGGTATGATAGGAAGCTTACTATACTTGATAGCTAGTCATCCAGACATAATGTTTTTAGTATGATTATGTGAAATATATGAATCTACTATAAAGAAATTTCATTTAAAAGGGCTGAAAATAATTTTGCGCTATTTAAAGGGACTATAGATTAAAAACATTTTTATACTTTTGGAAATGATTTTGTTCTAAAAACAATTTCAGATGCAGATTTTTGTTGATGTAGAATTTATAAAAAAGTATATCTGGTACTTTTAATATATTATTAAATTCATTAGTTTTTTGGTCACTCATGAAGCAACACTCTATTGTAATTTTCATTACTAAAGTTGAATATGTAGCAACTGGATGTTTTTTGGTCAAGTGTTGTGCACGAAACACACACTTAAAGACTATGGAATGAGTTTTACAGAAACACCATTTTTGTGTGATAAAACTAGTTCCATTTACCTATGAAATAAACATCCATTTAACTCTCAAAAAAAACACATAGATATTAGGAATCACATTCTTTGGGATCACACAATTAAAGGAAAATTTTCATTCTAACATTTATTGGAATTCAAGATCAACTTACTGATATTTTTAAAAAATCATTACCCTCTGATATATTTGAATACATTAAAAAAAGTTATTCATGATATCTATAAGGTAATCATCCATATTACCTTTTTGTTGAAACCTATATCCTTACATTAAGAAACTCTTTTTCATATATGTAGTACATTTTTGTGGTAACCAAATTTTTTTAATCAATTATTATTTATGACCAATTTTTTCATTAATGAAATTTTTTTCATTAACAGTTTTTTTTCATTTTTTTGGAACCCAAAATAAAAGAATCCAAAATTTTCTTTCATTATAAAAATTTTCCAGAGTCTAAAATTTCTCCAATTTTTTTCTCCTTTATCGAAAATTATCTTTGCAATCCAGAAGGTATATTTCCTTACATAAATTTTCATTCTATGAATATTTTAATTTTTGGTATTTTTATGTTTTTTTAAGAAAAATATTTCAGATTCACAATCTTTAAATATGAATATTTACTTTAAAAACCACAAAATATAGGAATGTACCAAATCCTTCTTCGATTTTAATCTCAACCATTAGATCATATTGTTTTTGTTTCAACCGTTGGATCAGATCAAGAATCATAACCATCACTTCAATGCCTATATATAGCCCCCCATTTCCCACACAAAATTTTTTTTCAACGTTTTCAGCCTCTAGGATCTACCTCTTGTTAAAAATACCATTTTACTTATCAGAGTTTTCTCATGCTACATATGTATTTGGAAGCTTCTCCGCAGAAACTATTGTATCCAGCCAAGGAAATCACATATTGATTAATATACAGAGAAATTTTATTTGATCTGATATTTTTTAATATGTATAATTCCATGATTACACAAAATATCAAACTCAATTGATGAGAGATTCTTTGTGTAGAGAAACAAAAAACTCATGATCTAATTTATCCTTAGTTACTTGTTCAGTTCTATAAGACATTAATCATTTTTAATAAAGGTGGAAGAGAAAATTTTTCATTCAAGAGTTATAGAAAAACCAATTCCCTTTCAATAAACATGATGGAAATTATAATTGGAGTAACATCTGAATAAAAAGCAATTTTCTGAAGCCATAAGTTACTAGATCAATAAGGATGATTTATGAAGGAAAATGAAATATAGTGGCTTAGACTCAAATGAGTAGAAACACTAAAAATAATCCATCTCTCTACAAATTTTTGGATGTTATAATTATGGGTACATGGATAAGAAAGAATGAAATCCTAGTTTTGGTCTATATCCTACAGAGGCAATGGCCATGAAGATTAAAAATACTTAAGAGCTAGAGATGTAATAAAAATAGAAGGAACAAAAAGAATAAATATCTAAAGAGGAGACTGTTCATGAACTTCTCAAGGATACTGCGAATGCCTTTGAGCAGATTCTGGTACTGGAATTATTTCTCAATGAACCAGTACTAGTAAAAGCATTAGAAAAAATTCATAATTATAGAACCCGATTTGGATGAAGAGATAGTTCAGGATGAGGAAGTAGAATAAGAAGAATAGGAAGAAGATAATAAGAGTTATAATGTGATATGGAAAAATGAATAATATAATGAGAATGAAATTCCTTAATAAAAGCATTCAATCAGGACTTCCCATGATGAATCAACAAAAAGTTTATCTCATAGAAAAGATGACTAGGTTTAGGTAGTAGTTAGAAAACATTTTATAATGAATTCACCAATCCCAACTTTATTCAAGTAGATGAGTTTGAGGGATATACTGGAAGGTAGAGGCTAATGAAGATAAAATCGCCAATGTCTCAGATAGTGAGAATGAATCTCTGAAGGCTGCAGAGACTATTTACAAAGTAGAAAAAAGAAAACATGTGTTTGATGTGACCCATAAGAAATATTTCATGGTTAAAAGGATGTTGGAGGATCATCCAAGAGGAATCCTATACTGTTATAAAAAGAATCTCCACCTACAAGGCAATCAGATTCTGAATCTTCTACCATGGGAAAGACATTGTTGTGAAGTCTCTAAAAACATTAGTCGACATAATTACATTTTTTCAAGAATTTTCTCAAGGTGTCATATCCGTCAACATTACTTTAATCAGAGGGCATAATATGTATGAATTACATGGAAATATTCATCAAGATTGAGGCTGATTTCAGAACCGTTTATATAGGATATGATGGCTGTAAGAGATATTAAAAGGAAAAAAAATTAGTCCAAAAGAACAATTGAAGACTTCAGAATCATTGATGACTTTCAATACTTGTTCAATGATTCCTTCGACAAGTTAGATGATTGAAAAAAACATTACAACATGTTTTTTAGATAATATAAACCTAGAAAAAGTATCCCAGAAGAAAGAAGATAAAGATATGAATGGGAAGAAAAATTTATTTGCACAAAATTTTAAGAGATAAAGGGATACCAGAATAAAGTTCGAAGAAATGTCCAATTAGAATGAACATATACTGAAGTCTTAGTGATAAATCATTAAATCTCAAGAAGAAATTAACAAGGATCGAGAATAGAAAATTCAGGCTCAGGAACAACTGGTCAAAATATTTGAGTATGATCATAATGTCTTAAAAAGATGAAGATTATCGTAAGGAAGTTAACGCCGATGGAAAATAAGGATGAATAATTTTTCTTATCAATTTAGATCTTTTATTGTACTACCTGGTATCATGTTTTTCAATATTAATTAAAAATCTTGTTTTACTTTATTGGTTGAATAGATATAATCTTTCAGGTACTATTATTTTTACTTTCTCTATATTCTTTTTTAAAAATCATAATAGGGGAGAAAAAATGACAAAATAGAATACTAAGTATAATAAATATAATTCCCTAAGTAAGGGAGTTTTTAACTAAGTGGGAGTTTAATAAAAGAAATATTTCTTATGCAAGAAAAAGTAAAATCTCCCAATGGAATTCAAGAATATGATCCTTATAGATTTCAAAATGTAAGGGTATATTGTCATATTTATCATGATTCATTTGTAAAGGGAGATAAGTTTTTCTTTTATGGAAAAAAAAAGAAAATTCTATGTCCTTATATTCTTTTTAGAAAGGATGTTTGTGCTTTCTAAAAAGGGTGAGATTATTTGGTCAACAAGGATTCCATATGACTTTCCCATTCTTCCATGTTATTAAAATAACACACTTTATCTTATGGAAAATTAATTTTCCCTAAGGATTATTTTCTTATAAAAATGTTTTTTATACTTACATTAATATTCATTGTCCCATATTATAATTTCTCATAGAAAAAATCATTTTTTACTAAGTTAAAAGTTCAGATTCATATCTAAACCATAGAAACCAATATTTTATTGGGTATAGTTGTGTTTTTTTAAAAGACTCTCAATTATTTGAAATTAAAATTATAAATTATCTGAAATTCTGATTCAAAATTCTCAGAAATCTAGATTCTGAATTCTCTGAAATTCAGATTCAGAATTCTCTAAAATTCAGATCCCTAATTATCTGAAATTCAAGTTCCAAATTATCTGAAATTCAGATTCTAAATTCTCTATAATTCAGATTCTAAATTCTCTGAAATTCATATTTTTAATTCTTGGAAATTCAGATTCAAAATTCTCTAAAAATTTAGATTTAAAAT
Source organism: Viscum album (assembly GCA_963277665.1). Classification (NCBI taxonomy): domain Eukaryota; kingdom Viridiplantae; phylum Streptophyta; class Magnoliopsida; order Santalales; family Viscaceae; genus Viscum; species Viscum album. The sequence goes on along the minus strand of OY728133.1, from coordinate 258,896,734 downwards.
ATATGAAATTCAAATTTTTATTTCTCTAAAACTTATATTCCAAATTCTGTGAAATTCAGACTCCGAATTCAGTAGAATTTAGACTCCAAATTCGTTATAATTTAGTCTCTGAATTCATTGTAATTCAGACTCCAAAATCTATATATTTTAGATTCCAAACTCTTTGAAAAAAAAAAGAATATGAATAACCATGTTTTATGGATTCTGATAGTTTATATGCTAAACTCTAAATAAAATGTTTCCATAGACTCTTGAAATTTATATTTGGCTAAGAAAATTATTTTTTCTAACACAAGTTCTTATTATGAAAAAAATTCATGAAATATATATCCAACCAATCATTGGATTAGTAACATGTGTATAGGTCCCTCCGAGATTAAGGAAAAAATATGACCATTGGAGGAGGGAGCCGACCATTAGAGTTCTTCCTACAAATTGGAGCTCATATGATGAAGCTCAAAATCTTTCGATCAATCTACAGATTACATGCTGTGAATTGATTTCTGGAGAGAGACACTTATGCTTTGTGAATTATAAACACCTTGTTCATCTTGCTTTAGGAGACTCTGATTGTTGTTGAGTACAATTGATGGATTTCAGGGATAGGAAGACAAAGGTTCTGACTACCTTAAAGTTTGGGGAATTCCGGGGATAAGAAGATTGAGGTGATGACTATCTTAAAGAATGATGGCATCTGAGGATAGAGAGAAAGATTCTGATATTCCTACCATGAGATTACCATTGTCTTCTAAAGACAATCTTTCTTGAAAGTATAAATCAAGGGACCTTTATCCAAGGTTGTTGGATACCATACTCTTTGGGTGACCGGGCTTATAACTTATTACTTGTTCTATCTATGGTTTTATTTCGGCTGTATTTTGATAAAGGAAAAAAGTATAACTTTCATATATTTTGTTATACTTTTATTTTATATGATACGTAAGATTATATACACTTTAAGGTAGAATCATTTTATATTTAAGCTTTTCTTATGTTTCATTTTCAGAACCATATTTATGGAACCCAAGAAAGTTTTTCATATATAAATATTATAGTTTTTTTAAATTACATTGTTTAACATTATTAAACATATTTTCCCTTAAGGTTATAAAAGAACGTTTTTAAACATACAATTCACCCCCTCTTGTAATTGATCATCTACAAACACTATTTTGATCCTACGAAATTGATTTCTCTGAGAGGTTTCATGTGTGTTAGATCCATGAATTTTTTTCATCAACCATTATATTTTATCCACACTACCATGTATTATTGGAACATTTTTGTAAAGGGAATCAACATTGTATGGCCACACCCTCCAACAAAAACTCAATAGTATATGTCTATTTTTTCACAATAGACATCTTCTTGAAATATGAAAAAGTAGGCCCACATATTTAAATCAAAACCAAATCCATGTTTTAATTTGATTACCACCCATCAATTGTAGATTTAGGGTTCGACATAATAATAAAAACAATAGTTGAAGAAACATCCATTCTATCATGATGAAGAAATTGAATGATATGAAATAAATTTTGTCTAACTAAACATTATTTTATAATGAATGTGGAAATGGGTACATTGAGGAATTCAAAAAACTATCTCTTACAACATTTGGAAAATGGTGGTCTAAATCAAGAAAAATTTCCCCAACATCCTCCTCAATTACCTTTTGTAATATCATACAAAAACACTATATTCTGCCAAGAGAAGCTAATAATTCATCTTGTATTTAACATAGAGATTCATAACCATTGAGATTTATTTACTTCTACTATAAATTGATTTTTATGAAAACAAATGGCCAAGAAGAATTGTAAAAGTCTGTCTAGATTAGTCAGAATACCTCAAGAAAGATAAGCTTCAGGACATGCATAAACAGGAGTGTCTACCAAACAGGATAGTGTGAGTGTTCAACAACAATTTCTTCCTCCTATCCTTCCTTTACAGTGATCTAAAACTGGCTCTCTAAACATTGACAATTTCCAGGAAAAAATATGAAAATGTTAGAGACCAAATTGTAATGACCTTATATTATTCATGGGGTCTATTCCAAGGGGTCATTCTCTTCAATCACCATGGATGGAGTACGAATCAAACCTCCCACCAATTCTAGTTTTTAATCATTTCATCAAGTGAATCTATGGTCAATGATATGAATACATAATTTGTTGTATATATAGTTCCTGATTTAGGACAATAAACTAATACTATCCCATTCAATCTATGAATTATGACCATAATCTATTTTTATGAAATGTGGTCAAACCTATAAGACATAAACAGGTAGAAACTATAGTCAAAGCTATACAATTTTAAAAAATAATGAACAATTTCTTCATCAGACAATGATAAGTTTTAGTCTTACCCTTTTTCATAATCATAGGATGACCCAATTACAAAATGATAGAGAGAAAAATGAACATCCTCGATACATGATGGCAAACATTAGCCTTACCCTATTACATAAACATGTGACCCCCCATGTAAACTATGTGAGTCTACAATGACCCCATTAAATAACCCTCCCCCCACACTTATGGAATCAGTCTACTACATTACCATGTGATAGAACTATATGTAGAATTATTCCCAATCCCATTGGATATGTAGTGATGCATAATGCAGCTCTCTTTGGTCCCACCAACCAATTCATCCTAATCCCTTCCTCTAGGAGTGGAATGGGGGTTATATTCACCATAATTTTTCCCCTTTTCCCAACTCAGAGTCCAATAATTACAACAATAATCTCTCTAATTTTGTTTCAGGATATTTCTCTATCTTGTATGAATGAATCACTCTCATTTATTTTTTTGTTTAAACAGATTCATTCACCACAAAGGGCCTTGAATTAAGCACTCCCTCAGTCTAAAAATCATAACATTACAATATTTTTCAAATTCTCATCGGTCCTAATTTGATGATGTCAAACTACGTAGCTATTTTCCTTTAATATTATATTCAAACTATAGAACACATATCCCATACTTTTAAGGGTCAAAAAACCTCATACTTTTATTTTTTGTCTTATAAAATTCAGAATTCTAGACTTATGTGAGGAATTATTCAACTTACCAAGGGATGCATAGTGATTCCATTACATTAACTATTTAGGGGTGGCCACAATTTCCCCTAAAAAATTGATTACCTATGGGACTATCATCTCAAAATTCCATTATGGGAATCCAAATTAGTTTTATGTCCCAATAATACCCCCCAATATTCTAGAGATCCAAGACACCCTCATGACCCCGCATAAAAAATGATTGAAAGGAAATTTGAATACATAAACCATACAAACATCCACTATAACTAAATATAAACTATATTTATTACCATGTATAATACTAGGATACATCATAAGAAAAATATCAATGGAACAAAATTAAATATCCTTAGCACATGATTTTAAATTGTGGCCTTTCCTGGTATAAAACCTAGATTATTCATATGATAAATATTATATAAACCAAACCAAAAGCCCCCATTACATGAAGTTAAACTATGGAATTAACCCATATGATAATATGATTCCTTATATGATAAATTTGTGATTATCCAAATAAGGTACATTAGTACATGACATTAACATATGGAATTTAACATTATAAAAATAGTATGCTTCATATGTTAAATATGTGATGAAAGAAACCAATTTCCCTAGAAAATGATGTCAAAATCTATCGTTACCCTATATAAATCTAGGGTTCCTCATATGACATGTTTGATACGTCCAAAAAAAACTTCATTTACCCATGATGTTATATTGTAGTCATAGCACATATAAATATGAGATTCCTCATATCAAAAATGTGATATGACTTAGATTCATCAGTATAGGGGATTCCACCATTACATTGCTTTTCTCTTACCACATAATGGTCTAGAATTATATGAATCATGATTCTTATAATTCCCCAGTAAAAACATACATGAATATTATATCAATTTATTAGAATATCTCATATATTAAACATTTACATGAAATAATACCACATTAGTTTAGTGCCTTCAGAAACAAGGAAAAAAATATTCTGACTATGTTAAATATCTTCAATGGTTCCAACAAAAATATTACCTATTTATTATTCTACATAAAAACCTTCCATCGTAACCAAAGACAGAGAAACACAAGAAATGGGTGAGATCAATTGATAAGTAAGGGTAAATAGAAGAAATGTATAGCATATCATTAACATAAAGTAATTAGAACGTGATGATGATCAATAAGAAGATCATACCCATCATATCAAAGATCATAAAAATGAATCCTAGAAAACTAATTTTCAATTCATAAGGCATGAATCATAAAAAAATAAATACCATAAAACATGGAAATAATACATAAAACTAAGACATGAAATTACGATATACAAATAAGAATATAAAATTTTATTTAAAGGATTCATTCCAATGAATTTTTAAAATGTTAGACTCGGGCTACCCACCCTTGTACCTACTACAGGAATAGGATTACCTTTAGTGTACACTCTACTTTGGGGCTTCAGAGTCCCACCCACTTTCCATCCTATTTCATTCATGGGATTCCCTCTTGAGTACCCATTAAGCAAATGAAATATTTATCATTACCCAATGAAATGGAGAGAGATATAGGTCTGACCCATCACTTAATGAAAACAAAAATGTGTGATACAAGAACATAAAACATTCATCTTATCCTAATATATTGAATAAAATTAGTTTTATAAACAACATTTAGTCATAACATAACACATGAGAATAAAATGTGTTTCATAAATATCATTCCATAATAAATATAAACCATTAATATTATGAATACGAATTATAATATGGAATAATATCCCTAGTAAAAATATGTTACATCAAACATTTTTATCATAGCTAAAATAAAATTTTGAGATATCACTAGAAAACAATTCCTCTGGAAAATATCCTTTATGACTAGAATATTTTTCAGTTATTTACATTGATTATAAATATTAAAATAAAACAATTTCAATCAATATAACACTATAATAGTGTAAATTAATATTCAATTAATTAAGGAATCATGATGGGAGGAAAATATTTCAATGTTGCATAAATTAAAACAAACATTCCTTTTGTTCTTTATTGTAAAATCCACAATCTACCATTTTTGGAAAATGAAAAAAATACATTGAAAACTATGTAGTAAAAAATATTAATGGATAATAATGAAGTTAAAATCATAATATATAATAGTATAAGCATTTCTAATAACATTGTTTATAATATGGTCATGGATGACAAATATACCCCAATGTAGGCATAAAATGAATAAAACTGAAATATTATTGATATGGTGAAATAAATACTCATCGCATTATAATATAACAAGAATTGTATTCCCCATTAACTAATGAAAATTATATGGATATTAAAATAATATAATATTCATCATAATACTAATAAAAGACATTCCTACGTAGTATACACACCATGTTGAAGAAAGAAGTAGTGCATATGGTTTGTGTCCCGTATTAGTAAAAGTGAGACGTAAATCTATTACATTAAGTCTTGAATTCATTATCACTTGTTAAAACCTCCAGAATAATAAATTTAATATTATTATAAATAAATTACTGAACCATATTCATATATATAACACAATATATTATCCATTTATGACTTTTATTACCCTTTTATTAACATTTCCATGTTAAAGAGATGTTTTGACTAATAACTGCTTTATTTATTATATATGTTCGACTTGTTACTCATGATCCAATTACATAAATATTTATTTAATCATCTACATAATGATAATAATTTTATTAATATAATATATAGATTCATTATAAATGTATTCATGGTGATTCATAATAGTTCGATATCATAAATAAAAAACACGGTTCATAGATACTGTAGCCTGTACACATGCACGAATGTGGTTTTCATTTTCTTGTCGGGGTAAAATAAAAAAAATAAATGATATATTATCATTACTGAATAATTTTTTATTTCTTAGGTATGATATATATTCATAAAACCCATCCTTATTAACATATATTCAAAAATAGTTGAATAACAAATCATATCACATCATGGATTTGGTAAGCCATACCTACACACAAGCGACGTTATCATTTTCCCCAAAATATTAGATGGATGATAATAAGGTTGAAATTATATTATCATTAATGAAATATATTTATATCATATATATCATATAAAAATATTAAATTCATTATAATACTCACTCATAAATATATTTATGGAAAATTAATTTTATCTCTATGTAAAGATGGTAATCCATATGTACGCACAAGTGATACATTCACTTCTTATTTGATAAGAAAGGGGATTTATAATGGCGAGTTAATAATCGTAATAAAATTTAATAAAATTTATTATTATGATGATTTTTTAAAGATGTTTTATTTTATGATATATTTTATAGATTTGTAGGATGTATAGAAGTGTAAAAAAATAGAGAGATCAATTAGAGCGATTACATCTCCATTGATAGGGCTCATTTAGATCTCCTCTAGAGGACAATTGATTTTGTACATTAGGATAGAAAAAAGCACTAAAATTTTAGTAGGGAAGTGAATAAAAGAATTTTTAAATTTTATTTCATCATACATAATTAAATTTTTGTAAATTAGATACTATAGAATGTGAATTTATAAAATTAAGGTGATAGGCACTTTCAGAAACCCCAAAAATATAAATTTATAATAAAAAAATCTCAATCCAAATTCCTCCAAAATTGAAATTATTATAAGAAAATCCGCAATAATGTTTTTTTTCATCCGATAATATATTTTAGAGAATTTTTGGGTTTATTTTAATCCTTAATATTTTTATTAACCAATAATTAACCCATTTTAATTTAAACTATGGAAAGCAATTTTTCTATACTACGAAGATGTTATTTTTTAATATAATGTGGGAATTTGACCATAAATTTTCAGTTAATTATATTTAATACAATATATAAAACTATTTACCTTATTTAATACTTATATTATTTCATATAATTTAGTAATATTTTGTTCTCATTAAATATAAGATGTTTTAATTTAGACACTATTCATGAAAATGACTTTAATAAAATACATATATCAATATAATATTGAAACATTTAACTTATGAAACATATAACATCTAATAATCCCCCACTAAATTTGTGGATATCAATAATTATCTTAAATTATATTTATTTTTATATTTCTATTATGATTTAACTGATTGTTTCATAAATTTAGTAATTATTGAATCATCATTTGTAACTATTTTTTATAATTATGTATTCACTAAAAAGAAAAAATATATTTATATGATATATATAATAATTTTATATTTCATATTAATATATATACTCAAGCATATATTTTATTTATCTAAATATAAAAAATATTATACATATTAAAAAAAATACTATGACATTTTTTCACACCATTGACATTAATAAAATTTGTGTCAGTTTTAGGAAAACGTGTCCATTATTAAATTAAATTTAGAGAAATATTTGTTAAGTGTTGAATTATATTTATGATATTTTATTTTTTAATGTGTTATTTAACATTAATAATATTTATTATATCATTTATACACTTAAATACTATATTTTCCATTAACCGTGGTATTAATAATTACTAAACATATGATTCAAATTGTCCAAAAAATAGGAATATTTAATATATTCATACCTTATGATTAAAATTAATAAATACATTTTTCATAATTAAAAAAATCATAATTTATAGAATATATATAAAATTAATCCCATTGACGGAATGAGAAAATGGGGTTTTATGGTGACAATTTCTAAAAGATTAACTTATTTTTATATGCAAATTCAATGTTTAATTAATTCATATGAACTAACTTAGATTAAATTAAAAAAAATATTATTTATTATACTTTAAAACTAATCAATTGTAAAATTAAACACTATAAATTATTTTGATGAAAATGATATTTTCAATTAAAATATACTATTTTTTGGCTATTCATAAAGTCATTAAATTTATCAGAAATATGTTAAATTCAATCAATGTAAATGTTTATATACTAATTCAATAGAATAATTTTTTTAATACAAATTATAAAAGTGATGAAAATTAGATTTAAATATAGTTCTCCACAAAAGACGATAAAATTTCCCTTTTGAGATATATAGGTTCTTATACATACAATTGGGCTTCTTCTTATATTATGCCTATAAAATATATTTGATTAATATAATAAATATTTGACTGAATATGTAATATATATATTTCATTAATATAATTCACTAATTTTAATTAATTTTACTTATTATGACTAAACTAATGTGCACAGATAAAATTATTTCTCTTAAAATAAATTGGTATATATTTTATAAAGGACTTATTTTTTATTTTAATATTGATAATCCCCCTTTTATGGGTTAAAGGGGAACCCGTAGATGACATGTATTCCCAAGGAACAAGGCCTGACTGATCCATAATACATTACCTAATGTCCTAGAGGCATTCAATGCCCAATACATGACCCATAGGCCCAACCCACTAGAACTACCCCTCCCCAGCTACTACATCATTTATCACCTAGCTCCCCACCATGCATTGGTCATCAACTAATAATGCCCCATACAAAGCTACACGGTGCCTGGTCCTGATGGTGGCTTCCATACCCTCTAATTTTTCTAATCTGCTTAGCAATTGGTATATATTTTCATTTGTAATTTAATTTTAACAAATGTTTTTAACTTATAAAATATACATTTTCATAAGTTAGTAAAAACTATTAAAACTAAAAAATTTAACAAATAGTTTATATCTTATTATAATAAAAAAATAATATTCTAGTAATATACAATTATTTGGTAAATGTATGTATTTTATGCAATGCAAGATATCATAATAAATCATCCTTGTGTGAAACAAAACCCAAGAATGGTTTTATGTATACCAAAATCTAATATATGGGTTTCCTATAGCACAATCGTGACTTTGTGTTGTGTATAATGAAATATAAACATAGTTTTTTTTGTAAAATAATCGTTATATTCCTTATTGTGTGAAATGAAAAATACCAAAAAGATAAATTTTATATATATATTTCACAAAATATCATGATGTTACATTCTACCCCCTGTAAAATTAATTTCTCCCACAAAATTTGTTTGGGATATACAATTTTTAATACTTGAATATTCTATTCATATAAACCCATATCATAAAATGAATACTAAAAATACCATTTTAAAAAGCATAGTTTGAAAAATAATGGTTACTGAATGTATCTCATAACTATGTTTCCCCTTATGATAACATTGGTGGGAGGTGAAAACATAGACATTGAAGAGAAATATAACAATTATGTTCGGATGGATAGTGATAGGGAACATTGTTAGGAGAAAGCTAAAATACAAACCCACAAGATAAAGTGGACTGAAAATGGTTATTGATATCAACAGAAATAAGGATAAAAGGATAACCTTTTACATCATGATTATTTATGAATGTTCAATAATATTTACAGATAGATATACATACATGATTTCAGCATAATATCATCTATTATTGAGCCTTCATCAACTTCATATTTATCCCATACTCCATGATATATTGCTGAATTATTCATTCCTAAAGATTTTATTGATCATGACATCCAGGAATATAATGACAGTTCATTCCATATGACTTTAGGACCAAAATACGTTATCACAAGTTATCCAATACGCATTAATCCGAAAATGGTGAGATAACTATTTGATCTCATAAACATTATTTTGATTTTGAATATTAAATTTCCACAAATTTTTAACCTTGTAACCATTCAAAAATACAATTCACCATTTATTCCTTAAATAATCTCTTATCTAATATGAAAAAAATTAATTGGAAACATGGGTTCATCCTTCTACTTGTAGAAAATAAAATGTTATTTTATTATTCCAAAATCCATGTAGGGGTATACAATCACATGAAATCTCACCAAAGGATGAGAGGTAAGATTATAATATGGATTATTCATACAAAATAAAATATAAAATTCCCCACTAAGGAGGGGAGGACAAATATTTATTAATTTCATGGTTTAAATCATCCATTATGATGGAATAATATTTACCTTATTCATTTGTATTCAACATTTTTGTTTTCCTATCAAAAAAATACATACATGGATTGGGGTGCCAGAACAATTAATGGCAGAACTCCATACAGTTGAAACATTGAATTGTGGGAGGAGAATTTTGTAGGGATATATCATTATTTTTATCATTAATAGACTTACTCCAATCACATAGACATTCAGAAACACTACAGTCTCCACTTCTTCACTAAAATCATTTAGTAGTCCCCTTGAGACAATTAAATCATTGTTTTATCCATCAATTTTTTTTAAAAATGGAAGGTTAAATTAAATTTCTCTATTGTTGTTAGATTTTCCTCTAAAAGGAAAATTTATTTTCATGTTAAAACCTATAGATTTATAAACAACTCCATCATTAAATTTCCCCATTTATAACCCTTATAACAAATTCTTCATAGTACTTATTTTCTCTTTTAGCCAACTCATCTTGATGAATATGTTTCAGTCAAAAAAATAATCATCTGTTTTGATTATGGGATCAATAATAAAACCACAAACTTTCATCACAATAATTTTCAAAATAGATTCATATGCATGAATAAATTCATTATCCATCTAATTGAGCTATTGGATTTATATTTCCATCTAAGGATGAATAATATAAGTAAAATAATTATTGAACAAGATGTTATTGAACTCGTCCCAATATATAGAGTCCATTTTATCATGCTACCTTGAATTACTGATTAGAGTATACAACTGATCATATAATACTTCTTATAAAAAATTATCTATAATGAAATTATCTTATTCTAAAATTCGAGATTGTAATAGATATTTTTAGTTGTATTGAACCATTGTTCAGCAAAAAATTGATCATAATACCCACTAGAAGAAGGAAAAAATTGCCTCATGAAGGAAAAAAATTAATTTTATTCCATAAATATCATATATGGGTGGCCATAATAGTTCATAGGTTGAGAATTTTGTGTGATTATTGGAATGAAATTTTCCATTCCATCCCTCATAGAATTCAGTTTCTCATGAGGAAAAACTCTATATTGTAAGTTTCAATAATTAGTAAAGTGGATCTTTCATGTTCATCCATTGAATAAAACCACATCAAAAAAGTATGAAACAATTATCATATTTCGGAACTACATAATAATAATAAATTATTTGATTTCAAAATTATGACACATTATTTAATCAATGAAAGCCAAGTTTTTATTAGATTATTCATCGAAAACCTCAAATTAAATCCATCATGATGGTTCTATAATTGTTTTGTGAATTTCCAAATTATATCTCTTGGGAGTGTCAAACTAGGTGTTTTGCAAGACTTGTTGTCATGTACTAGGTACAACATCAGTCTTTCTTGATGACCAATTTTAGAGTTGTAAACCCTTGGTACATCTCTAACAGACCCATATCCACATGTGGTGTCCAAACATGGATGAAATTCTAGTAAACCACTAACTAAATCCTTTTCCGAAATTAGAAGATAGTTTCCTATATATTTTTTTGTCATTAGACTTATACATAGGTATATCCCAGTAAATATCTTTATAAAACTTCCATGGAGATCTTCTTAAAGTTATCTTTTCTTATTTTTAAAAAGCTGAGTAAACCATTCCTCTAATACCACTTATAACCACACATTCATAACACACATTAAGATTATGTCATTTTTTTAGAAAATTTCATACATTACACAAACAAACTCCCAAGGATTGTACTAGTTTAATGCATTAGAAATTTTTTTTAAAAAATTAAATCAATTAAATATCTATAATATTTCCCACAAATATCCTCACCCTTAGTAATTATACATAAAAACATTTATTTATTAAATGGAAAATAGAAACAAAAGAAAATTTTGATCTCAAATGAATGTTAAGGGTATGAAAAATATATTAAATTCTTATCATGAACAAAAGGTTTTGATAAATTGATAAATATCATTATAATATCATTTATTGCATATCAAAGATCATAAACAAGAATCAAGGAAAAAATTATTTCTAACTCATAATACATGAATCATATTGAAATAAACAGCATATCTCGTAAAATAATATCATACCAATACGACATTTAGTTGTGGCATACACCTATAAAAAAACCCCTATATCAAGACATCCTTTCAAGGCCTTCATAATAACGTAGGATTGGGATAACCACCCGTGAAACTTATTTGGGCTTGGGATTCCCTCCTGTGTATAATCTTGTTTCGGTCTTGGGATGTCCTCTTGTGTACCCTCTTGTTTTGGGATTGGGATTCCCTTTTATGTACCCTTTGAGCTTAGTAAAAAATTATCATTACCCAATTCATTAGAGGGAGATATATTTCCAATAATTCACATTATAGAAAACCATGTATATGTCTAACATAAGAACATCAATCAATCATCATATCAGAACACAAGGAAAGAAATGGTTATCACAAACATATTTTAATCAAAACATAATATCTGTAAAATAAATGGTATTCATAAAATGAATTCCATCATAATCATAAACCATTCTTAGAATGAATAGGAATGGTATTATTGAATCATATATCCATTAAAACATAAGTAAAATTTAATAATTACATAATAGATATAAATTATTTTTGATAGATCACATGAATACAATTCCTAAAAAACAGTCTTCATTTATTTTTTTTCATTTCATAAAATCACCCAAACTTTTATTATAAAACATTTTCCTTTAAAATAACCACATATAATTGTAAATTAAAAATTAAGTAACTAAGTAATAATGATGGTGGAAAATCATTTTCATGCCTTATAAGTTTAAAATGATTATTCATGTCATTCATTTTCTGCAAAATCCACAAATGACTTCATTTGGAAAACTATAAAAATAGATTCATTTAATACCATCTTTTAAAAATTAAAAAATGGGTAAAAATGACTTTAAAAAACATAAGGGAATAAAAAACTTTCAGAATATTTGTTATAAATCATGGACATAGAAGATAAATATTACAGAACATAGAATTAAAATTTAATAGTCCCAATTATTGATGAGATGGTGTAATAAATACTCATCACGTTATAATTAGTAGACTTATATAACCCATGAATGAAAATAAATTACATGCATATGAAAATACCATAATAATCTAGATTTTTTGAACCTGTATTTTCTCTAAAATACACTATATTTTATGACAATTTTTATGTTCACAAATACTATTGTTTTTTTCTATTGAATTTTTGTTAAGTATGTTGTACATGAATTTATGTTTGTTTTACAGTATATAGCATTATGGGAATTAATCTGAAAACATTATTTCAAACCCTATGTTACAATGAGAAGTGAAATTCTTGTGTATTGTACCAACCCTACATTATACTAAAGAAATTTTAATTTTGAATCATCATCCTCATGTTTGGATAATATTAAAACATATGGTTCAATAACCCTATATTGGATTCTTTATTTACTATTCATATCCCGCATATATTAATGATGATTGTACGGTTAATCAATGCTACATTAAGTATTTTATGATAATGAGGATAAAAGTATGGATTATCATCATTATGCTGTGAAAAATAACCTAGTGCTACACAATTTAACCCTACTATATGCAAAGGAACCTTACACTACCCCAAAGGGATCCTATGATTGGAAAAGTAAACATATGATATGAAAATGATCCCTATGTTATGAAAGGGAACCCTACACTACACATAACTACCCTACATTATGTTCTCAATAGTATTGTTTTTTACTCTGAGTTTTCAATCCAAGATGGATGAAACAATAAATTTAAAATAAAAGATCGATTCAAGGATAATTTTGGTTGTTTCAAATAAATATATTCATAATGGAAATTTTCTTCAATATCAAAGGGAAGTTTCGACTCTCTTGGTAAATTGAAATTTTGATTCCCCTAATCAATCTAGCTATTCTTTTAGATTTGGAATGCCAAAAAAATTAACTTTAATATATGATTGTATGTGTGTGATAAGTGATTCATATATACATATACAAAAACATTATTGAAAATCATTAATAGTGCAACAATGAACAAATGACTCTAAAAGTGGACAACACTTCGGCGAAATACGTGTTATTCATAATTCTATTATATGTCTTCTACTACTATTTTTGTGTCTTATTAATTAAATATCACTATACAACAAGGATCCCATAAGACATATTCAATCTTGATGATATTCATTTATGAAGAATAAGATACATCAATTGTTAGTTTCTTTCTTCTAAATCTGTGAAGATCAATTAGAACCAGTTAAATCATTTCATTTTTATTTTTTAGAGTTTCAACTGGTCGTACTCAGTTGTGGTGGGTATCAGATTCACTATATAATATTTCCATAACCATTTCTCTATTATATAACCAGAAGCCTTCGTAATTTCTCTTTTTTTAAGGTGTTATCTTCCTACATGTAGTTGCGGATTCATGGTCTTGTGATAAGAGGAACATTCTAATGAAATCACAATGCAAATAAAGAGATTTATTGGTGGGTGGATTAGGGGATATTTTTCCCCCGAACAACAATAAAAGGAGACATTATTATTTCTGTTTGTTCACTACATATTTCCATATATAATTAAAACACTATATATCATCACAATTCACAGTGGGTGTCCAAATCCGATAAAGTTTAGGTTTTGGAAAAGATACAATTCACCCCCCTATTTTTCTACTTTGTATATTCCTACCTAATAATTAGTATCATAGGTAAGATTATGTATAAATCTATAGAAATTTTTATATTACAATTTATATACAATGATGTCAATGGGTGATCTTAGAGAAGGGATGTCAATGGTTCAAACTCCATACATCAGTGGTGAAAATTACAGATTTTGTAAATCATAAAGGACTATATATCTAATGAATCATAGATTTAGAGTTTATTTGAATGATATTACTAATTTTACAATTCATAATATTTCAGAAACATATGATGCTACAATAGAATCCAAATTTGATATAATCATAAAGGTAAAAAAGTATATTTTTTGAGGTCTTAGACCAGATGTGTTCAATAGTGTATGTCAATGGTCTAAAGCATACGAGATATGGAAAAATATTGAAATGTATTATTAAGGAATAGATAATGCCAAATAGATGAGATATGAAATAGCTAAGATAAACTTCTATATATTTACAATGTTTTATGGTGACTTAATCACAATAGATGAGATATGAAATAGCTAAGATAAACTTCTATATATAGGGTTATAAATAATATATGTTTGACTAGAAATATTCATTAAAAATATTAAAATATTTACTACATAATGTTATTTTATTTATAATTTTATGACATTAAATAATTAAATTTATTTACAACACAATGATGATGCAGTAATTACTTTAATATTGAAAGAATATAATTATAGATATTATAAATACCCAAATAAATTTAAATTTATACTTCTAAATAATTACAATAATTATATAGGTTAATATGACATTTTAGGGTTGAATAATTTTTTTTGATGTGATAATGTTTTTATGTCTTTCACAAAAACTAAATACTAAATACTGTAAAAATTGACATAAATGAGTTTTTAAAATCAATACTATATTATTAATTGATATAACACTTCTAAAAATCTAAGGCTTGGAAAAAAACAGATATTAGGTTAGATATGTCAATAATTAATAGCTTGTGTTCTCTTGTCTTTTTATAGTATGTTTATTTACCATTTAGTATAATAATACAAGAATACATGGTAAAAGATAAACTAATTAATTAAGAGTTAAATCTAAAAGATAAGGTTAATATGGTGACCTAAACCTATCTAAAACCTATTGATTTAGTGTTTATTGATCGATCCCCAACTTATCCAGGAAATTAATTTTTTTAGAGCCATTATTAACCGAATGTTCCTGTATAATAAAATAATATTTCAAGCATTTCCTAAAGTGACTCTCACCTCTCATATAAATGTGTACTTCCCCTTCTCTTAAAATCACACCTCAAAGCCATTTGGCTCAGAAAATATAAGGACCCAGCCTTAAAACATTACATAATATTGAATTAAATTAATAATTAACGTTGAGGATCTTTTCAGGTTTAGATTTTTAGTGAATTAGGACATAACTATTACATCTCAATGAATACACAGTAGACACATCTACCCAATTTCCATTTTTTTCACTAAATATAAACTGTTGAAAAAAAGACTCATGTCTAGTTCCATGTTTTAAACATATTGAAATTTCCTTGATCCGATCCTTGATCGTATTCCACTTTATGTCATGTGGAAAACTTTTAAAAAATGTGGGATGAGAATAAAAAGCATTATAAGGGAAATAAAAATACGGAAAAAAACATTAGTCCATGTATACATAAGAATCAATGATATCATAATTTACTCTTAAAACCTAATAACATTAACATACCTAATGAAATATTAATATTTATGAATAACTCATAGAAATCATAAGACATAAAGGTATCTTGAGGCATTCATAACATTCTTACATAGGGAGTAACCCTCAAGGTTATGTTTGGAATACCCACCACAGAATATTCCATAAATATCTTTAGAGAAACCATAGTGTTTAATTCCATCATGTTATCCAATGCATTGGAGATCTATATCGGGCTCACCCGCCATTTGTTTATCATAGAACCACCCGTATTCATAAACAGCGAAAAAGCACCATAACATAATCATATCACATTAAACATGCATAATGTAAACATAACATCTCCACATTTCAATCACAAGATATTAGTAAATAACATTGATATAATCAAAACAGTATCAATATCATTTTCAATACCAAATATAGGAAAATTAAAAAATGGTATTTATTTTCCATCTAAAAAATTATGGCTTGTAGAGGAAACCGAAACTCAAATAATGGTCATGATGGTGGAGAAGTCGTTATTGCCGCATACATACGACAAAAAAAATCCCTTTTTTTGTTTAGTAAAACAATTCATATAAAAAAATATTCATATTTAACAAAAGTAAAATTAAAAGGGGTTTATACACCGTATAAAAGAATTTTTTTTATAAAACAAAAAATGCCTTAATGAAAGGAGATTGAGACGAAGTCCCTTACAAATACAGTATCCTTATATTAAGGATAATTCAATTACATATTGATGTGTGACAAATATAAATATGCCAAATATAAGTGGATATTAAGTGTAAAATAATCAGAGGTCATCCACACATATTAATAACATGACATAATCAAGATGTAGATGTTTATCCCAAAAGATTGAAATTGGGTTCATAATTTCCCTTACAGAAATTCGACAGCCTAAAAATGTCACTTTAAAATTCAGAAAATTATATGATGAGGGATAAAAAGGGTATCTCATCACTTGGACATAACATATACAGAAATAAGTATATATAAGAACACATCCCAACATAATAATATGTAAATTAAAAGAGCTATCCAAAAAGAAGTTTTTTAGAAAGAGGAGGGTGAAAGGTTCCCTTACCGATTTGGGTAAGTTTCGAAATGTACTCTCCATGAAAGAAAGGTAATACAATGAAGATATAAATACCCATAAGTTAAATTATATTACACAAAGAATAAAATCATGGGCAGTACATACACCACACAAAAGGAAATTGTGGAAAATGTAGCATAAATCTCACGGGAACAAAAACTGAGGTAAAGACGCCTTACCTCGTTTTAATCAAATGAGTCGAATTCCCAAAAGATAATAACCACAAAATTAATTATAGAACACCATGAATATAAATATAATCATGATAATATATATCAATTGGAAGTACACAATTCACCACATTTCATAAATAAGTGGAAAACAATGGAAATCTCAATTAATTGAAAGTGATATAAGAAATCCCCTATGAAAATTCAGCAGCCTAACAACGCCACTTAAAACATCCAAAAAAGGATTGATGATATCAAATAGGGTCTATCATCACATGAACATAAAAATTACAGTAATAGGAATATAAATTAACATACCCAAACATAATAAAGATGAGCTTAAAAGGAATGACATAAAAGAGAGTACCTAAAAAGAAAGAGAGAGGTAGGATCCCTTACCTCAAGTCCGACTTGTCTTGATCGTTTCTTTATATTCCTGAATAATAAACTTTTTTAATTAATAATTAATTATGGAACTCATTTAAGGTTTATTATTCAATTAATATCACATATTGTAATGTTATAATAATTAGTTAATTATGTGAGTTCATATGAGACGTTTTCGTCGATGTTCGGTATATGAGTCAAAAATTAAATTGTTTGAAAAGAATTTCCCATGTAGTTATAATTACATCATATCCAGAATGGAATTAATGAATTAAATATCATATATATCCATTATATATTAATTTTATAATATTCCATAACATTTGTATATAAAAATGAAATTCACTGTTCATTGAGACGGTAGGCCGTATGTACGCATGAACTCTACTTTTATTTCATTATCACATTGATGGAATTAAAAATAAATTATATATATATATATATTGTGATTCCAGTATAATATATATGTTATATAGGTCACATATGTTCATTAATTTCATTCTTTATACATTCCATGTATTGCATGAACGAGTCAAATCACTTGTGGGGGTGGTAGTCCACACTTCCTCAAATGAAATTATCGCATTTTCACAACATACAAAGAAAAACAGTATATTATAAATGTAAAATAAATAATAATAGAGAGGAAATAAATATCATATATATCATAAATAAAGATATTTCCATCATAATGTCCACCATGAAAGGTGTTAGGAGAAGATAGATCCATCATCGTTTCGTGAGGCAGTAATTTTCCATCCACAGAAACAGTATGTTATTTTACCATTAGACGGAGGTGTGTGTAAGTGTAGCTCAAATACTTCTCATAACAACATTCTAGTATATTGAAAATACTGGTTTTGTCACAAAATAAAGAAATAAAAAGAATTTAAGGGTTTGGAGAAGAAAAATAAATCAAAATTACATAAGAGAAAACATTACCTTTAAATCGTGTAACTCCCCTTGGTTTGAACCAAAAGGGATCCATGAAGTGCTTTTTGCCTAAGGTAAGGATTCTAGGATGAAGATAGCCATGTGGAGAAATAAAATGAGTAGATTTGGGTTGAGCCAAAGGCTTTAGAGGTGTGTTTAAGGGGGTATAGTTGGGGGCCTTTTATAAGAGGGAGGAGGGGCACTCTTGGAAAGTCCGGAAAAGATACTTTATTTATAAAATGATTTTCAGATATTAAAGGTCCCACAATTATATATTTAAAGGATAAGGTCATAAGGGTTCGAAATCACCCCATACATTAGGTTTTTGAAACGTGTACGTCTTATATTTTACCTTATCTTCTAATTTTATTTTATTCATTAATTAATGAGGTAATCACTGCATCATCATGGTGTCAAAACTAAATTTATTTATTTAATGTATAAAAATTATAAAAAAATTACCATCGTTTAGGAAATATTTTTATGTTTCCAATGAATGTTTATAATCAAAGAGATCATTTATGTAGACAAAATTAAATTTTTTTTACTTAGGTGATACATACTTTATTTACATTTTCCTTTATTTAAAAAATATGATAAAAGGTCACTATCACACTAAAGTGATTCCATGGGGTCCCAAGGTTGGCACAAGGCATCCCATGGTCATCCATGACACCTAAAATAGCATTAGGAAACATGTTGGGGTCATTTTATATTTTTATGATATTATTTTATTACCCTTAACAACCCAAATACTAATTAAACACGACAATTAAAGATAATTACTGTCATTACTATTCATAATGTGCAAAAATAAAAAAGTCTTAATTACATAATTTGGACCTTATGATTCCCAATATGGAATCAATTTTATCAAAATACAAACACAAAAATAGCAGTAATTAATTTAAAATAATTCCCGTTGTCAAAACCAAATATAGGTTTTTAAGAAGTAAAATCTATCAAAAGATTGATTTGTTTTTACATCCAATTTAAAAGTGAAATTACATACAAAGACCAAAATTGTATTAAATGATAATTACATATAAAAATTACACATTTAAAAAAATTAAAATGAAAATCTATATATATAAATAAATTGGATGAAAATGGAGTTTTGAATTAAAATTTAGTATTTTTCTCTATTCATTGAAAATGATCATTTGTCAGAAAAATACCAAAAATTTGCCCTAAGATAAATTTGATATTCCAAATTCATAAATGATTTCCATTTTACCAAATTCATAACATAGAATTTGCATTAATTAATTTTATAATTAATCCTCACTGTCAAAACAAATAGCATGTTTTTGAGAAACAATATCTATCATAAGATTGACAATTGTTTATGTCCAATTTCAAAGTGAAATTAATTCAATGACCACCATTGGATTAAATGGTAAAAATATAATTTAAATAAACATCAAAACAACATAAAATGATAATCTATCCATATAATTAAATTAGATGAAAAAGAAGTTTTGAAGTAAAATGCTGTATTTTTCACTATTCATTAAAAAATGAACATTGTTAGAAAATTACCAAAAACTTATCCAAAGTAAATTTCAATGTCCCAATAATAAAGAATAAGCTTATTTTGAAAAATAGAGCTTATAAAATTGCCAAAAATTAGATTTATAAAAGGTTCGCTGAAACACTTGAGATTTTTATTAGAAATATTTTGTTTTTATGTTATATGCATAATCAAAGGAATCTTTCACTACACACAACACTGGATTGACTTGCTTTATATGAAATCACGACCTTCCTCGATTGCTTCTGCTGTACACAATACCGAGTTTCACTAAACAACGATATGTTATTTAATCTAGTCATTATGAAAAGTAATACCCACTTTTTGAAATTTTATTTTTCAAAATGGAGTTCGTTTTAGGATTTGTAATATTGAAATTAGCCAAGCATTAAATTTTTGTATTTTTATGAAAACTTTGAATTTTTGATGAATAGTGAAAACACTGGGTTACTATTTAAAAACCGACTTTTTATTTGAATAATTATTTTATTTTATTTAAATTTATTTTATGTGAAAATTGATACATAATACCTATATAAGTTCAAAGTAATTATTTGGAGTCATTTTATAGTAATTTTAGGCATAAAAAAAATTTATTGAACTTTTCACCGTCTTTTACCCACATCCTAGGAGAGTTTGTAAATTTACATAAAAATCAATTTTACTGATTCTGTGAGTGGAACATAGAAAATCCGAGAGACATGGTTAACATCAAGGAGTAATATGTGGTTCAATAAGATAAAAATAATTTTTGGTGAATAATAAATTTTTACTTTTATTTACCATGGTTAAAAGTAAATACGGTAATTAAGTGTAAAAATGGAAGTATTATTACTCTAACACATGTCCTAATTATATTTGATATGTTTAATTTCACCAAAAACAACCTTAGAAATAAAATATGAGCATTTTGGTCAACTTGGATTAGATTAGGAAATTTATTATTATTTTATTTAAAGAATAGTTAAAATAGTTAAAATCAGAGTTTAATAACTAAAAATTTTTTAATATAGGGTTATACATAAGATAAATTTGACTATAAATATTCATTTGAAATATAAAAATATTTTCTGCATAATGGTATTTTATTTATAATTTTCAGACTTTAAATAATTTATTTTATTTATGTTACAATGATGATGCAGTAGTTACCTTATTAAGGAAATATTAACATAATTTATATTATAAATACCAAAATAAATGTGATTTGAGACTTTTTATGAATTCCACTAATTTTATAGGTTAATATGACATATTATTATTAAATTAATTAACTATTTTCGAACTAATCACACTGTTATGATTTTCACAAAAATGAATTACCAAATAGTGTCAAAATGACCATAAAATAGTTTTTAAAACAAATATTATATTATTAATTGTTGTTTTATTCGTAAAAATCTATGACTCATCCTAATGACTTATATAAGGTTATATATATTAATATTTAACAACTTGGGTTTTGTTTTCTTTTGTTATTGTATGTTTATTAACCATATAATGTGAGAAAACAAGAAGACAAGGTAAAAGTTAAATTATTTAACATAGAGTTAAATCTAAATGATAATGTTAAAATCATAACCTAAACATGTCTAAAATCTATTGGATGAGTGGATTTCTACCCATACCCACCTTAGCTTCGAAATAAATCAATATGGATCTATTAAAAACCGAATATTACTTTATAATAAAATAATATTTTATGTTTTTTCTTTGGTGCCCCTCTCCTCCCTTTTAAAAGGGAACCTCCTCCCTCTCTTCCCAAAACCACATTGAGACTTAAATCTCGGTCAACCCCTGCCAATTTCTCTTCTAAACTTCCCTAGAAACATCCTAGAGGTCCTGGTATTCTTCAAATACCATATTTAGTGCCCTATGATGAGGTTAAGAAGAGGTGTTTCAAAGAAGAGGGAATGTATGTTACCGATTATTTCAACTTTATTTCATCTTCTACATCCTCTTCTTTAGTTGTTTCATTATGAAGTAATAAAATGAGTATCACTAATATACTGATATTTTATTATAAATATTAAAGAACCCTCTTTCACCTTATATCCATCCTATGGAAAATGAAATCACGGCGCGTGCGTACGTACGGAATACCGTCTCCACCCCGTGGTATAATCTGTTTTCCACCACCACCATACATGGATGGGTGTAATGGTGTAAAGAATAACTATATATGATTATTTAAAAGTGTTATTTATTCTGAAATAGTATACATATATTTCAATACAATTCCACCATCATGGGAACGATATCATCGCTTGTGCATACGTACGACCTACCGTCACCACGACGTGATGCGACTCGTTCTACACGATCTTCAATGAATAATGATTATATAAAGGAATTGAATGAATAAAAATGATATTTATTACAATAATAATATTATGGAAATGAGGTATCTATAACCTAAAAATAATAACAATAATTTATTCGATAAAACGAGCATAAGAACAAAAAACAATAAACACTTGAATAACAAGTATCAACGAAATATTACTAATACGAATCTAAGAATATGACCATATATGATATCATAACAGTGAGTAAGATTCTGGAATAAGTCAATAACATTATCTAAATCATTATACTAGGGGTTTGGACACGTACCAAGCAAATCAGACCTAAGGTAAGGGAAAATCTCACAATCTCATTTTTATCCGAGTTGATTATACATTGGTATTTACTAGTGTATATTTATCATCCACATCCATGTTTCGTAAATATGTAATATTATTTATATCCTCCTACAATTTTTTAAATCCAATTTTACCCATTTTTGAGTTTATAGTAAAAGATATGAATGGAATATTTTGTTGTTTTTAGTACGACATACTTTTTGACTTTTCCAGCCAATGTATGAGAAAAATGTTTTTTTAACTTATACATCATGAATGAATTCATAGAAAATTATTTCCATGAAGATTCCTTTACATTTTTTCAAGTTTATTTTTAATCAACTTCTTTTAGTTTAAAATTGTGTGACATGTTAAGAAACGAAAAAATTCTTTTGAAGTAGAATGGATATTTTCCTCATGAAAGAAGTTCAATTGTTTTATCAAAATTATTTTCCATCTTAGATAGTATAGGGTTG
Source organism: Viscum album (assembly GCA_963277665.1). Taxonomy (NCBI): domain Eukaryota; kingdom Viridiplantae; phylum Streptophyta; class Magnoliopsida; order Santalales; family Viscaceae; genus Viscum; species Viscum album. Next base: position 258,873,100 of record OY728133.1, on the reverse strand, counting down.
TGTTTCTATTCATATTTTACATTTATTTGATTATTTGGTGATGGAATTATTTTTAGGACGTCCTTTTATCTTATATGGATTATCTTATGATGTCATGATGTTTAAGAATCCCATTTTTATTGCATGGGTTAGGATGTGATATATGATTTCTGATCATGTGGAACCCATAAGAATGGGTTCATTATGAGTCGAGTGGGACCTATATCTCCCTCAAATTCATTGGGTAATGATTCATATCTCATGAGATAGACATGGCTGGAACTACAGGTTAATCTGATTCAGTGATACAGGACTGAAACGAGGAGTGAACTTGGTTCAGAAATGGACTTTGTCCGCTAGGATAGCCTTAGAAATGTGTCTTGACTACCAAGAAATTATTCTCTTTGATTATGTGTGTATGCCACAAAGTTTCATGTTTTAAGTTATGATCATTGGGATTACATTTCACTACTATGATTTATCCCTTGTTATGAAATTATTATCTCTTTGGGAGGTTATGATTTCTAAAATGTTATGTTTTTATGAATATGATGTGATTGATATTTCTTTTGTTTACCCTTACTAAGAATTAGAGCTCACCCTTTTGTATGTTTTCTTTTCCCCAGGTTAGGAAGAAGAGTATTAGGTAAGATATGCCAAAAGAGACTCTAGATATGATAAAATAAAAGGGAGGTAATGTAGATGATTTATGAACCAGTTTTTTATTTTTCCCAGCTTCTAAAGACACTATACCTATATGGACTATTCATGGTTTTATTATATTTTGTAATAAGTATGCTTTAATTCTAAATTAATAACAATTTTTGTAAAGTATGGGTCATTATAGTTAGTATCAGAGTAAAGGTATAGTCAACCTTTGGAAACTATGATGTGAAAACCTTAGTAAGAACCCTAAGGATATGTCTAAGAATAGGAAAAAATCTTAGTGTTTTTAGAAACGGACATGAATAACCTATGATAAGACCTTAAGTGTGTAATTTTTCTTGATTATGTGGTTTTACTATTATAATTAGTGTTTCTCACACTATTCTTCTTGGATTTATTCAACTGTTGGAACCCAACGGAACCGTGTTAATGCGGAATGCGATGGGTAGTGCAATGATCGTCCCCCTGAGCAACCAAACGTTATGGGAGCTAGAATGAAAAATCTTTTATCCATGCTCACACAACTTTCTCAAGATATAAATCTTGTAGGACTTCCAAACGAGCAAAGGAAGGAGAAACATTCTGTTGAATCCTTCATGAGGCAGCTTCCACCCTCATTCAGTGGGTCTACTGATCCATTAGTGGCTGAACAGTGGATCAGTACCACTGAAATGATATTTTCAGTTCTTCAATGTTCTGAGCATGATAAAGTCATCTTAGTAGTATATAGTTTGGAAGTTGAAGCTGATCAATAGTGGAATATTATCAAGAATATGAGGCCAAGATATGAAATTGAGTCCATGGAATGGGATGAGTTCAAGAACTTATTTTTCAATAAGTACTTCCCTCGTATTCTTAGAACGAATATTGAGAAGGAGTTTCTTTAACTGAAGAAAAAGGATGACGAATCTGTTGGTACCAACGAATCAAATTTTACAAGACATGCAAGGTACGCTTCTGGGATTATTATCCAACGTGAGAGTTAGATCGATCAATTCTTTAGTGGCTTAAAAACAAGCCTTCGAAGGGAATTATAAATAAGGGACTTCAATATCTATGAGGAAATCGTTCGATGTGCACTCAAGGTTGAGATGGAGATTGGTGTAACCCATCAGTCATATGGGTTTGGTTAGAAGAGGAAAATAGAATTCAAAGGGAAATCTAAAGAGCACACTGAAAAGAAGATGAGTTTCCACTTATGCCCAAAGTGTGGAATGAAACATGGATGGTGTTGTCTTAAAGGGAAAAGTAAATTTTTCAAATGTGGAAAGGAAGGTCATCGGGCATTTGAATGCCACAATAATGGGAAGAAGATGTTTAATGATGCGAAAAAATAAATGGCTACACAGAGTTCACTTCCCACAATTCAATGTTACAAGTGCAAGGAAATGGGGTATTATGCTAATCAATGCCCTAATTGAAGGGTTTTTTATGATTATTGACATCAACAAACCCTTAAGGGTAAAGAAAAAGGAAAGTCATATGCAATTTCTATCAGTGATGTGGAGTATTATAATGAAGTGGTGAAGGGTACACTTACCATCCACTCTAAAGTAGAAAATGTTTTATTTGATTCAGGATCTACCCACTCTTTTATTTCTAAAGAATTTTCTAAGGGTATCGCCATATTTCCTCAACAATTAGATGTTGAGTTAGATGTGACAACCTCTAATGGCACAATAGTTGCATCAAAAGGTTACAATTATTCTACGATTGATGTTTGTGGGAAAGTGCTTCCTGCAAATCTTGTGATCCATCCTATAGTAAATGTTTATGTGATTCGTGGAATGTATTGGCTTTCTTTATAAGGATCTTATATCAATTACCAAATAAGGGAAGTCGCATTTCATATTCCAGATCAATCTATGATTGTCTATCGGTGCAAGGATGAACAAAACCTTCCAGTGGATATTTCATCCATCTTATGGGTATTGATTCCACTAAATGAGGGTTATTAATCTCAAATGGATGGAGAGAAAGTCAAGATTAAGAATATGCCCATTTTAAGGGAGTTTGATGATGTATTTCTGGAGGAATTACATGGTCTTCCACCGAATCGTGTCGTTGAGTTTTCAATAGAACCCGTACCAGGTGCTTTTCCTATTTCAAAGACACCTTATAGAATTGCCCAATTTAGTTGAAGGAACTGAAGAAGCAACTCCAAGATAATCTTGATAAGGGATTAATACACCCTAGTGCATCACCTTGTGGAGCACCTCTTCTCTTTATTAATAAGAAAGATGGATCAATGAGAAACTGCATTGATTATCGAGAACTTAACAAGATCACTATCAAGAACAAATATCCTCTCCCATGCATTGATGACCTATTTGACCAACTACTGGGAGCTCAATAATTTTCCAAGATTGATCTTCATTTAGGGTATCAACAATTAAGGATAAAAAGGGAGGATATGCCAAAGACGGATTTTCGTTCAAGGAATGGACACTATGAATTTATAGTGATTCCATTTGGTCTTACTAATGCCCCCGTTATCTTCATGGATCAAATGATTAGAGTCTTTAGAGACTGTCTTTATTAGTTTTTGGTAGTCTTTATAGACGATATTCTGGTCTTTTCAAAGATCATGGAAGAACCTGAATATAACTTGATAATTCTATTGAAGACCCTGATAAAGGAGAAGCTTTAGGAAAAATTTACCAATTGAAAATTTTCGCTTAAAAAAGTTGCATTTTTGGGTCACATAATCTCAAAAGAGGGGATATCTGTGGATCTAGCAAATATAGTGGTTGTTGAAAGATGGTCGAGACTAACAAAAATAACTTAGATCTGATGTTTTCTTGGTTTGGCTCGATATGATCGACGTTTTGTGAAATATTTTTCACGATTAGAAAATCCACACACCTGGTTGACTAGAAAATGAGTTAAGTTTGTTTGGACAGAGGAGTGTGAAGAGAATTTCAAGGAGTTGAAAAGAAGTTTATCCAGTGCACCTGTGCTCACCATACCTTGTAGTGGAGAAAAATTTGTGATCTATAGATACGTATCCAATAAGGGATTGGGGTGTGTTCTCATGAAAAATGACATGGTGATAGCTTATGCCTCACGACAGTTGAAAATCCATGAGCATAATTACCCAACTCATTATTTGGAGTTAGCTGCGGTAATCTTTTCATTAATGATTTCGAGGCATTATCATTATGGTGAACGGTGTGATATTTTTACATTTCATACAAGTTAAAAGTATATCTTCACACAAAAGGAGATGAATATGAACCAAAGAAGATGGTTGGAGCTGATTAATGATTACAACAACTCAATTCATTACAACCCTAGGAAAGAAAACAAGGTGGAAGATGCATTAAGTCGACAAGACCATGCAAGCTTATCCATGATGAGGATCACAAAAGATTCAATATTTATGGATTTACAAAGGATGGATCTTGGAATTATAATTTAAAGGGAAAAATATTATCTTTCTCAAATAAATGTTCGACCATATATACATGCGAAGATTAAAGAGGAACGAAAAGAATATGTAGAGTTACAAAAGAAGGTGAGAAATGTTCATGAATTCGACCTTGATTGTGATGGGATAATAAGGTTCATGAATTGGGTTTTTGTTCCTCCCATCCTAGAATTAAAGAAGGAGCTACTTGATGAGGCTCATAGTTCTTCATTCTCTATTCACCTTGGAAGCACGAAGATGTATAGGGACATGAAAGAGTACTTTTGGTGGGATGGCATGAAAAAAGATTTTGCTGAATAAGTCTCTCGATGCTTGGTTTGTCAACAAGTTAAAGTTGAGAGATAAAAGTCTAAGGGGATGTTACAACCATTACCCATAATCGAATGGAAATGGGCAAACATCAGTATGGAATTTGTCACCGGACATCCTAAAACATCAATAGGCAATAATGCTATATGGGTTATAGTTGATCGTTTTACGAAGTCGGAACACTTCATTGCTATTAGAGAATATTTCTCTCTGGATCATCATTCCAGGATATATGTAAAGGAAGTGGTAATGTTTAATGGAGTAACACTTTCCATTATATCTGATCAGGAACCGAGGTTTACCTCGACGTTCTGGCGATGTCTTCAGCATACTCTAGATACATAGTTGAGTTTCAGCACAGTTTATCATCCTCTGAATGATGGTCAGTCTGAGGGGACAATTCAAACTCTAGAAGATATGTTGAGAACTTTTTCTATGGATTTCAAAGGATCTTGGGATCAACACCTTCCTTTTGTGGAATTTTCTTATAATAATATCTTTCACTCTAGTATTCTGATGGCTCCTTATGAAGCTCTCTATGGAATGAAATGCCGAACTCCAACTTGTTGGGATGAAGTTGGTGAATGAAATCTATTAGGACCTGATCTTGTTGATGAGATGGAAGAAAAGGTCTGATCTATTCAACAACACATAAAAGCAGCTCAGAGTCGACAAAAAAGTTATGCCAACAATCGAATAAAAGACCTAGAGTTTGATGTGGGTGATAATGTGTTCATATGAATACCTCCTTGGAAGAGCATAATGAGATTTGGAAAGAAGGGAAAGCTGAGCCCTTGGTATATCAATCCATTCGAAATAATGGATCGTGTTGGGAAGGTAGCTTACCGATTGGCACTTCCACCGAATCTCTCTCATGATCATGATGTGTTCCATGTATCTCTCTTGAGAAAGTAAATACTTGATCCTTCACATGTACTCATCTCAGAAGTTGTACCGCTGGAGCATGAACTTTCTTATAAAGAACAACCGATATAGATTCTGGATCGTAGAGAAAAATTCCTACAGAACAAGACCACTATCTAGGTGAATGTTTTATGGAGGAACCACCAATTAGAAGAAGTTACATGGGATCTTGAGGATATGATAAGGGAAAGGAATCCTCATCTGTTTGTTACAAAGTGAATAATTTCGAGGGAGAAAATCATTTTAAGAGGGGTAGAATGTAACAACCGAGATTTTTATGGGAAATATTTTTTTATGTTATATACATCATCAATGGAATCTTTCACTACACACAACACTAGCTTGGCTTTCTTTACACGCAATCGCGACCTTCCTCGATAGCTTGCATTGTACGCAATAACGAGTTTCACTAGACAAAGATATGTTATTTAAACTAGCCGTTATGAATAGTAATACCCATTTTGTAAATTTTATTTTTCAATATGGAATTCATTTTTGGATTCGGAATATCGAAATTAGCCCGGGGTGAAATTTTGGAATTTTTCTGAAAACATTCAATTCTTGATGAATAGTGAAAACACTAGGTTACTATTTAAAAACCGAATTTTTATTTAAATAATTATTTTATGTGAACATTGATACATAATACCTATATAAGTTCAAATTAATCCATTAGAGTCATTTTATAGTAATTTTAGATATATAAAAATTGTATTGAACTTTTCACCGTCTTTTACCCACCTTTTAGGAGAGTTTGAAAATTTAGATAAATCTTAATTTTACTACTTCTGTGAGAGGAATTTTGAAAATATGAGAGACTCGGTTAACATCATGGAGTAAAATTCGGTTCAATAAGATAAAAATAATTTTTAGTGAATAGTAACATTTTACTTTTATTTACCATGGTTAAAAGTAAATGGGGTATTTAAGGTTAAAAATGGTATTATGATTACACTAAAACATGTCATAATTCTATTGGATAAGTTTAATTTGACCAAAAACAACCTTAGGAATAAAATATGACCATTTATGTCCACATGGATTAGATAAGGACATTTATTATTATTTTATTTAATGAATAGTTAAAATAGTTAAAATCAAAGTTTAATAAATAAAACATTTTTAATATAGACATATACATAAGATAAATTCGACTATAAATATTCATTAGAAATCTAAAAATATTTCCTACATAATGATATTTTATTTATAATTTTTATACTTTAAATAATTTAATTTATTTATGACACAATGATGATGTAGTAATTACCTTATTAAGGAAATATTAACATAATTGATATTATAAATACCCAAATATATGTGATTTTAGATATTTTATGAATTAAAATAATTTTATAGGTTAATATGACATATTATTATTGATTTAATTAACTTTTTTTCGAACTAATCATGCTGTTATGATTTTCACAAAAATCAATTACCAAATAGTGTCAAAATTGACATAAAATAGTTTTTAAAACCAATATTATATTATTAATTTTAATTTTATTCCTAAAAATCTAATATTCGGCCAAATTACTTATCTAAGGTTTTATATATTAATAATTAACAACTTGGGGTTCGTTTTTCTATTATAGTATTTTTATTAACCATAAAATTTAAGAAAACAAGAAGACACGGTAAAAGTTAAATTATTTAACATAGAGTTAAATCTAAATGATAACATTAAAATAGTAACCTAAATATGTCTAAAATCTATTGGTTGAGAGGATTTAGACCCATTCCCACTGTAGCTTATAAATAAATCAATTTGGAGCTATTGAAAACAGAATATTACTTTATAATAAAATAATATTTTACATTTTTCCTAAGGTGCCTCTCTCCTCCCTTATAAAAGGGAACCTCCTCCCTCTATTCCTCACATCACATTGAGACTTCATGATCGGACAAACCCTGAAAATTTATCTTCAAAACTTACCTATAAACATCCTAGAGGTCCTGGTATTCTTCAAATACCATATTTAGTGCCCTAAGAGGAGGTTAAGAAGAGGCGCTTCAAAGAAGAGGTAATGTCAGTTACCGATTCATTCCACTTTATTTCTTCTTCTACTTCATCTTATCTATTTGTTCCATTATGAAGTAATAACATCAGTATCGAAAATATAATGATATTTTTTTATAAATATGAAACAACCCTATTTCCCCTTCTATCCATCCTACAGAAAATGAAATCACCGTGAGTGCGTACGTAAGGAATACAGTCTCCACGTAGTGGTCTAATCTGTTTTCCACCACCCCCTTAATTGGATGGGTATAATGGTATAAAGAATAACTATATATTATTATTGTAAAGTTATATTGATTCTGAAAAAGTATACATATACTTCAATATAATTCCACGATCATGGGAATGATATCATCGCTCATGCGTACGTACGACCTACCATCAACACGATGTGATGCGACTCATTCTACCTATTCTTCAATGCATAATGATTATATAAATGAATTTAATGAATAAATATGATATATATTACACTAATACCATTCTGTAAATGAGGTATCTATAACCTAAAAATAACAATAAGAATTAATTCGACAAAACACGCATAAAAACAAAAAGCAATAAACACCCGAATAACAAGTAGCAATGAAATATTACTAATACGAATCTAAGAATATGACCATATATGATATCATAACAATTATTATGATTCTGGAAGAAGTCAATAACATTATTTAAATCATTATACAGGTTGTTTGGATATGTACCAAGCAAATCGGACCTTAGAAATGGGAAAATCTCACAATCCCATTTTTATCCGAGATTGTTTATACTTTGGTATTTACTGGGGTATATTTATCATCCACATCGATGTTTCGTCAATGTGTAATATTATTTCTATCCTCCTAAAATTTTTGAACTCCAATTTTACCCATTTGTGAGTTTTTAATAAATGATATGAATGAAATATTATTTCATTTTTAGTACGACGTACTTTTTGACTTTTCTGACCAAAGTACGAGAAGAATGTTTTTTTAACTTATACGGCATGAATGGATTCATAGAAAAATATTTCCATGAAGCTTCTATTACATGTTTTCAAGATTATTTTTAATCAAATTCTTTTAGTTTAAAATTGTATGACATGTTATGAAAGGAAAAAAGCTTTTTAATAGAAAGGATATTTTCCTCAAGAATGAAGTTCAAGTGTTTTATTAAAATTATTTTCCATCTAAGATAATATAGGGTTATGTTTCAATCATTATTTTTACATTGAGTTTATTATTTTATTGTGGAATTATTTTTATGATTTACTTTTATCTAATAAGGATTATGTTATGATGTCATGATGTTTAAGAATCACATTTTTATTGTATGGGTTATGATATGATGTATGATTTATGATCTTGTGGATAACATAATAATGGGTTCATTATGAGATGGGTGGAACCTATATCTCCATCCAATGCATTGGGTAAAAATTTATATCTCATGAGATATACGTGGCTGGAATGGTAGGTTAATCTGGTTCTATGATACAGGACTGAAACGAGGAGTGAACTCGGTTCAGAAATGGGATTTGTCAGCTAGGAAAGTCATGGAAATTAGTCTTGAGTACTAAGAAATGATTCTCTACGATTATGTGTGTATTCATCAAAGTTGCATGTTTTATGTTATGATCATTGGGATTACATTTCACTACTATGATTTATCCCATGTTATTAAATTATAATCTCTTTTGCAGGTTAAGTTTTACAAGAAGTTATGATTTTATGAATATGATGTGATTGATATTTCTTTTGCTTACCCTTACTGAGAATTTGAGATCACCATTTTGTATGTTTTCTTTTCCCCAGTTCATGAAGAAGATTAGTAAGTATGATATTCCAAAAGGGACTCTAGATAAGATAAACTAAAAGGGAGACAATGTAGATGATTTATGAACCAGTTGTTTATGTTTACTAGTTTCTAAAGACACTATACCTATATGTTCCTTTCATTGTTTTGCTATATGTTTTAATAAGTATGATTCAATTCTGAATTAATAACAATGTATGTAATGTATGGTTCATTATAGTTGGTATCAGAGGGAGGGTATAGTCATCCTTTTGAAACTAGGATGTGAAATCATTAGTAAGAACCCTAAGGATATGTCTAAGCATAGGGAAAAATATTAGTGTTTTAGAAATGGCCATGAATAACCTTTGATATGACCTTAAGTTTGTAATTGATTATTTATTATGTGGTATTACTATTATAATTAGTGTTTCTCACACAATTCTTCTTGGTTTTAGTCAATGGCTGGAACACAAAAGAACCATGTTAATGCGGAATGCGACGGGCAATGCAATGATTGTCCCCCGGAGCAACCAAACATTATCGGAGCTGGAATGAAAAATCTTATAGCCATGCTCACAGAACATTCTCATGTTATTAATCATGTAGGACTTCCAAACGAGCAAAGGAAGGGGAAACATTCTTTTGAATTTGTAATGCCTCGACCCCAGTTACCCAGAGTCGGTGCATTATTGCATAACATTGGAATGATCACAAAAGATCAAGTCTCGAAAGACCGATTAGTTTAGTAGACTTGGAAACATTAGATACATTCATAAGTCTTACAATATATCATAAAGTAAAACTAAACTACTACAACATCTTGTCATCATATCCCCTCATACTATCCCTGCAGGTCATTCATAATATACTTCTTCACATCCTGGAAAAATTAAAACATTGGGATGGCATGAAAAGAGATGTTGCTGAATATGTCTCTCAATGCTTGGTTTTTCAGCAAGATAAAGTTGAGAGACAGAAGTCTAAGGGTATGTTACAACCATTACCCATACCCAAATGGAAATGGGCAAACATCACTATGGACTTTATCACCAGACATCTGAAAACATCAAAAGGAAATAATGGTATATGGCTTATATTTGATCATCTTACGAAGTCGGAACACTTCATTGCTATTAGATAATATTTCTCTCTAGATCAGATTTCCAGGATACATGTAAAGGAAGTGGTAAGATTGCATGGAGTACCACTTTCCATTATATCTAATTAGGATCCTAGGTTTACCTCAATGTTCTGGAGAAGTCTTCATAATACTCTGGATACAGAGTTGAGTTTCACCACTACTTAGCATTCTCCGACATACGGTTAGTCTGAGAGGGCAATTCAAACTCTAGAATATATGTTGAGAGCTTTCTCTATGGATTTCAAAGGAGGTTGGTATCAACACCGGCCTTTTGTGGAATTTTTATATATTAATATCTTTCACTCCATTATTCAGATGGCTCCTTATGAATCACTCTATGGAAAGAAATGCTGAACTCCAACTTGTTGGGATGAAGTTGGGGATGGAAATCTATTAGGACCTAATCATGTTAATGAGATGGCAAAAAATGTCCGATCTATTCAACACCACATAAAATCAGCTCAGATTCGACAAAAACATTATGCCGAAAATCGATGAAAAGATCTAGAGTTTGAAGTGGGTGATAATGTGTTCTTAGTAATATCTCCTTGGAAGAGCGTAATGAGATTTGGAAAGAAGGGAAAGTAGAGCCATAGGTATATCGGTCCTTTAGAAAAACTGGATCGTATTGAGAAGGTAGCTTACCGATTGGCACTTCCACCGATTCTCTCTCATGTTCATGATGTGTTCCATGTATCTCTCCTGAGAAAGTAAATACCCAATCCTTCACATGTACTGAGCTCAAAAGTTGTACCACTCGAGCAAGATCTTTCTTATGATGAACAACCGATAGAGATTCTGGATTGTAGTGAAAAAGTACTACTGAACAAGAGAAATCTATTGGTGAAAGTTTTATGGAGGAACCACCAATTATAAGAAGTTACATGGGATCTTGAGGATATGATGAGGGAAAGTAATCCTCATCTGTTTGTTACGAAGTGACGAATTTCGAGGGCGAAATTCATTTTAAGGGGGTAGAAGGTAACACCCGAAAATTTTATAAGAAATATTTTTTTTTATGTTATATACATCATAAAATAAATCTTTCACTACACACAACAATAGCTTGGCTTGCTTTACACGCAATCACAACCATCCTCGATAGCTTGCGTTGTACGCAATAACGAGTTTCACTAAACAACGATATGTTATTTAAACTAGCCGTTATGAATAGTAATACCCACTTTTTGAAATTTTATTTTTGAAAATGGACTTTATTTTTGGATTCGGAATATCGAAATTAGCCTAGGGTGAAATTTTGGTATTTTTCTGAAATCATCCAATTTTGATGAATAGTGAAAACACTGGGTTACTATTTAAAAACTGACTTTTTATTTAAATAATTATTTTATTTTATTTTATTTAAATTCATTTTATGTGAAAATTGATACATAATACCTATATAAGTTCAATGTAATTCATTGGAGTCATTTTATAGTAATTTTAGATATATAAAAATTTTATTGAACTTTTCACCGTCTTTTACCCACCTCCTAGGAGAGTTTGAATATTTACATGAATCATAATTTTACTAATTTTGTGAGAGGAATATTGAAAATACGAGAGACTCTGTTAACATCTAGGAGTAAAATTCAGTTTAATAAGATAAAAATAATTTTTGGTGAATAGTATCATTTTACTCTTATTTACCACGGTTAAAAGTAAATAGGGTAATTAAGAGTAAAAATGGTATTAAGATTACCCTAACACATGTCATAATTCTATTTTATAAGTTCAATTCGACCAAAAACAACCATAGGAATAAAATATGACCATTTAGGCCCACTTGGATTAGATTAGGACATCTATTATTATTTTATTTAAAGAATGGTTAAAATAGTTAAAATCGACATTTAATAAATAAACATTTTTAATATAGCAGTATACATAAGATAAATTCGGCTATAAACATTCATTAGAAATCTAAAAATATTTTCTACATAATGATATTTTATTTATAATTTTTTGACTTTAAATAAATTAATTTATTTATGACACAATGATGATGCAATAATTACCTTATTTAGGAAATATTAACATAATTGATATTATAAATACCCAAATTAATGTAATTTGAGACTTTTTATGAATTACACAAATTTTATAGGTTAATATGACATATTAGTATTGATTTAATTAACTTTTATTGAACTAATCATGCTGTTATGATTTTAACAAAAATCAATTACCAAATAGTGTAAAAATTGACATAAACTAGTTTTTAAAAGAAATATTATATTATTAATTTTTATTTTATTCCTAAAAATCTAATATTCGAAACATTTACTTAGATAAGGTTATATATATTAATAATTAACAACATGGGGTTATTTTGTCTCTTTATAGTATGTTTATTAACCATAAAATGTATGAAAACAAGAAGACACAGTAACAGTTAAATTATTTAACTTAGAGTTAAATCGAAATGATAACGTTAAAATAGTAACATGAAATTGTATAAAATATATTGGATGAGAGGATTTCGACACATACCCACCGTAACTTCTAAATAAATCATTTTTGAGCTATTAAAAACCGAATATTACTTTATAATAAAATAATATTTTATGTTTTTCCTAAGGTGCCCCTCTCGTCCCTTATAAAAGGGCACCTCCTCCGTCTCTTCTTCACACCACATTGAGCCTTCAAGATCGGCCAAACCCTGACGATTTCTCTTCTAAACTTACCTAGAAGAATCCTAGAGGTCCTTGTATTTTTCAAAGACCATATTTAGTGCCCTATGTGGAGGTTACGAAGAAGTGCTTCAAAGAAGAGGTAATGTCTGTTACCGATTATTTCAACTTTATTTCTTCTTCTACTTCCTCTTCTTTAGTTGTTTCATTATGAAGTAATAACAATGTATGTAAAGTATGGGTCATTATAGTTGGTATCAGAGGAAAGGTATAGTCAACCTTTGGAAACTAGGATGTGAAATCCTTAGTAAGAACCCTAAGGATAAGTCTAAGCATAGAACAAAATCATAGTGTTTTAGAAATGGCCATGAAGAACCTAGGATGAGACTTTATGTGTGAAATTTTATTCTTGATTATGTGGTTTTCCTATTATGATTAGTGTTGCTCACACTATTCTTCTTGGTTTTAGTTAATGTCTAGAACCCGAAGGAACCATGTTAATGCGGATTGAGACAGGAAATGCAATGATTGTCCCACTGAGCAACCAAACGTTACGGGAGGTGGAATGAAAAATCTTATAGCCATGCTCACACAACTTTCTCAAGCTATGAATCATGAAGGACTTCCAAATGAAAAAAGGAATGAGCAACATTATGTTGAATCCTTCATGAGGCAGCATCCACCCTCATCCAGTGGGTCTACTGATACATTAGTGTCTGAACAGTGGATCAGTACCACGGAAAAGATATTTTCAGTTCTCCAAAGTTCTGAACATGATAAATTCATCTTATCAGTATATCGTTTGGAAGGTGAAGCTGATAAATGGTGTAATCTTATCAAGAATACGAGGCCAAGAGATGAAATTGAGTCCATGGAATGGGATGAATTCAAGAACATATTTTTCAATAAGTACTTCCCTCGCATTCGTAGAATAAAGATGGAGATAGAGTCACTTGAACTGATGCAAAAGGATGATGAATCTGTTGGAACCTACGAAGCAAATTTTACATGACTTGTAAGGTACGCAGTTGGGATTATTATCCAACCTAAGAGTATGATCGATCAATTCTTTAGTGGCTTAAAAACAATTCTTCGAAGGGTGTTAGCCATAAGGGACTTCGATAGCTACGAGGAAATCGTTCGATGTGCTATCAAGGTTCATATGGAGATTGGAGTAACCCATCAGTCATATGGGTTTGGTAGGAAGAGTAAAATGGAATTCAAAGGGAAATCTAAAGCGCACACTGAAAATAAGATGATTTTACCCTTATGCTCAAAGTGTGGAAAGAAACATGTAGGGAGTTGTCTTGAAGGGATTAGTAAATGTTTCAAATGTGTAAAGGAAGGTCATTGGGAATTTGATTGCTGCAATGATGGGAAGAAGATGTATAATGATGCAAACAAAGAAAAGGCTACACAGAGTGCACCTCCTACACTTCAATGTTACATGTGCATGGAAATGGGGTATTGTGCTAATCAATGCCCTAATCCAAGGGTTTTTATGATGATTGACGTCAAGGAAATCCTTAAGGCTAAAGACAAAGGAAAGTGGCATGCAATTTCCATCAGTGATGTGGAGTGTTATAACGAAGTGGAGAAAGGTACACTTACAATCCACTGTAAAGTAGAAAATGATTTATTTGATTCTGGATACACCCACTCTTTTATTTATGAAGAATTTTCTAAGGGTATCATCGTATTACCTCAACATTTATATGTTGAGTTAGATTTGACAACCACTAATGGCACAACAGTCGCATCAAAAGGTTAAAATTATTCCCCGATTGAATTTTGTCGGAAAGTGCTTCCTACATATATTGTGATCCTTCATATAATGGATGTTGATGTGATTCTTGGCATGTATTGGAATTATTTATATGGAGTTCATATCAGTTTACAAATAAGGGAAGTCTCCTTTAATATTCCGGATCAATCTATGACCGTCTATCGGTGCATGGATGAACATAACATTCCTGTGGAAATTTCATCCATCTTATGGGTCTTGATTCCACAAAATGAGGGTTATTGATATCAAATGGTTGGAGAGAAACTCAATATTAAGAATATACCAATTGTAATGGAGTTTTATGATGTCATTCCAGAGGAATTTCCTAGTCATCCATAAAATTGTGAAGTTGAGTTTTCTATAAAACTCGTACCAGCTGCTTTACCTATTTCAAAGACACCTTATAGAATGGCCCCAATTGAGTTGCAGAAATTGAAGAAGAAACTCCAAGAGAATCTTGATAAGGGATTCATACACCCCAGTGCATCACCTTGGGGAGCACCTATTCTGTTTGTTAAGAAGAATGATGGATCAATGAAACACTGCATTGATTATCGAGAACTTAACAAGATCACTATCAAGAACATATATCCTCTCCCATGCATTGATGACATATTTGACCAACTATGGGGAGCTCAATACCTTTCCCATATTGATCTTCGTTCAGGGTAACATCAATTAAAGGTAAAAATGTAGGATATACCAAATACGGCTTTTCGTACAAGGTATGGACACTATGAATTTATAGTGATTCCATTTGGTCTTACTAATTCCCCTGTTATCTACATGGATCTAATGAATAGAGTCTTTACAGAGTTTCTTGATCAGTTTGTGGTAGTCTTTATAGATGATATTCTAGTCTATTCAAAGATCAAGTAAGAACATGAATATCACATGAGAATTCTATTGAAGACCCTGAGAAAGGAGATGCTTTAGGCCTAATTTTCCAATTGTGAATTTGGCTTCAAAAAGTGGAATTTTTTGTTAACATAATCTAAAAAGAGGGGATATCTATGGATCCAGAAGAAACAGAGGTTATCGAAAGATGGTTGAGACGAACAACAGTAACTGAGATCTGATGTTTTCTTGGTTTGGCTGGATATTATCGATGTTTTGTGAAATATTTTTCACGATTAGATAATCCACTCCCCAGGTTGACATGAAAAGGAGATAAGTTTGTTTAGACGGAGGAGTGTGAAGGGAATTTCAAGGAGTTGGAAAGATGTTATCCAGTGCACCTGTGCTCACACTACCTTGTAGTGGAGAAAGGTTTGTGATCTACAGCGTTGAATCCAAGAAGGCATTGGGGTGTGTTCTCATGCAAAATGATATGGTGATATCTTATGCCTCACGGCAGTTGAAAATCCATGAGAAAAATTACCCAACACATGATTTCGAGTTAGCTGCAGTAATCTTTTCATTAAGGATTTGGAGGCATTATATTTATGGTGAAAGGTGTGATATTTATACAGATAATAAATTTTTAATGTATATTTTCACAAAAATGGAGCTGAATATGTGCCAAAGAAGATGGTTGGAGATGATTAAGGATTACGACTGCTCAATTCATTACCTCCCTGGGAAAGAAAACAAGGTGGCAAACGCATTAAGTTGACAAGACCATGCTAGTTTATCCATGATGGGGATCACAAAAGATCCAATATTTAGGGATTTACAATGGATGGATCTTGGAATTATAATGGAAGGGGGAAAATCTTATCTTTCTCAAATGAATGTTCGACCATCTATAAATGCGAAGATTAATGAGGCACAAATATAAGATATAGATTTACAAAAGAAGGTGAGAAATGTTCATGAATTCAAACTTGATTGTGACGGGATAAAAAGGTTCAGGAATCGGGTTTGTTTTCCTCCCATCCTAGAATTAAAGAAGGAGCTACTGGATGAGGCTCATATTTCTTCATTCTCTATTCGCCCTGGATTCACGAAGATGTATAAGGACCTGAAAGTGTACTTCTGGTGGGATGGCATGAAAAGAGATGTTGCTGAATATGTCTCATGATGCTTGGTTTTTCAGCAGTCAAAGCTGAGAGACAGAAGTCTAAGGGGATGTAACAACCATTACCCATAGCTGAAGGGAAATTGGAAAACATCACTATGGACATTGTCACCGGGATTCCTAAAACATAAAAAGGCAATAATGCTATATGGGTTATAGTTGATCGTCTTACGAAGTTGGCACACTTCATTACTATTAGAGAAAAATGCACTCTAGATTTGCTTGCCAGGATATATGTAAAGGAAGCGGTAAGATTGCATGGAGTAACACTTTCCATTATATCTGATCCGGATCCGAGGTTTACCTCAAAGTTCTAGCGAAGTTTTCAGCATACTCTAGATATAGAGTTGAGTTTCAGCACTGCTTATCATCCTCAGAAAGACGATCAGTCTGAGAGAAAAATTCAAACTCTAGAAGATATATTGAGAGCATTCTCTATGGATTTCAAAGGAGGTTGGGATCAACACCTACCTTTTTTGGAATTTTCATATAATAATAGCTTTCACTCTAGTATTCAGATGGCTCCTATTAAAGCTCTCTTTGGATAGAAATTCCGAACACCAACTTTTTGGGATGAACATGGGGAACGAAATCTATTTGGACTTGATCTTGTTGACGAGATGGCAGAAAAGGTCTGATCTATTCAACAACACATAAAAGCAGCTCAGAGTCGACAAAACATTTATGCTGACAATCGAAGAAAAGACCAAGAGTTTGAAGTGGTTGATAATGTGTTCTTACGAGTATCTCTATGGAAGAGCATAATGAGATTTGGAATTAAGGGAAATATGAGCCCTAGGTATATTGGTCATTTCGAAATACTTGTTCATGTTGGGAAGGTAGCTTACCCATTGGCACATCCACCGAATCTCTCTCAAGTTCATGATGTGTTCCATGTATCTTTCTTGAGAAAGTGAACACCTGATCCATCACATTCACTCAGCACAGAAGTTGTACCACTGCAGAAAGATCTTTCTTATGAAGAACAACAGATAGAGATTCTGGATCATAGAGAAAAAGTCAAATGGAACAAGATCACTCTCTTGGTGAATGTTTAATGGAGGAAACACCAATTAGAAGAAGCCAAATGGGATCTTATGGATATGATGAGAGAAAGGTATCCTCATCTGTTTGTTACAAAGTGACGGATTTCAAGAGCGAAATTCATTTTAAGGGGGGAAGAATGTAACACCTGAGATTTTTATAAGAAATATTTTTTTATGTTATATACATCATCCAAGTAATCTATCACTACACACAACACTAGCTTGTCTTTTTTATATATGCAATAGCGACCTTCCTCGATAGTATGCGTTGTACGCAATAACGAGTTTCACTAAACAATGATATATTATTTAAACTAGCCGTTATGAATAGTAATACCATTTTTTTGAGATTTTATTTTTCAAAATGGACTTCATTTTTGGACTCGGAATATTGAAATTAGCCTAGGGTGAAATTTTGGTATTTATATGAAAACTTTCATTTTTTGATGAATAGTGAAAACACTGGGTTACTATTTAAAAACCGACATTTTATTTAAATAATTATTTTATTTTATTTAAATTTATTTTATGTGAAAATTAATACATATTACCTATATAAGTTCAACGTAATTCATTGGATTCATTTTAGAGTAATTTTAGATATATAAAAATTGTATTGAACTTTTCACCATCTTTTACCCACCTTCTAGGAGAGTTTGAAAATTTACATAAATATTAATTTTACCGCTTCTTTGAGAGGAATTTCGAAAATTCGAGAGGCACAGTTAACAGCAAGGAGTAAAATTCGGTTCAATAAGATTAAATTAATTTTTTTTGTGAATAGTAACTGTTTACTTTTTCTTACCACGGTTTAAAGTAAATATGGTAATTAAGGGTAAAAATGGTATTATGATTACCCTAACCCATGTAATAATTCTGTTGGATATGTTTAATTTGACCAAAAACAACCTTATGAATAAAATATGACCATTTAGGTCCACTTGGATTAGATTAGGATATTTATTATTATTTTATTTAAAGAATAGTTAAAATAGTTAAAATCATTGTTTAGTAACAAAAACATTTTTAATATATAATTATACATAAGATAAATTCGACTATAAATATTCATTAGAAATATAAAAAGATATACTACATAATGGTATTTTATTTATCATTTTTTGACTTTAAATAATTTAATTTCTTAATGACACAATTATGATGCAAAAATTACCATATTAAGTAAATATTAACATAATTGATATTATAAATACCAATATAAAAGTAATTTTAGACTTTTTATGAATTAAACTAATTTTATAGGTTAATATGACATATTATAATTGATTTAATTAACTTTTTTAGAACTAATCATGCTGTTATGATTTTCACAAAAATAAATTACCAAATAGTGTCAAAATTGACATAAAATAGTTTTTAAAACAAATATTATATTATTAATTTTTATTTTATTACTAAAAATCTAATATTCGGCCAAATTACATAGATAAGGTTATATATATTAATAATTAACAACTTTGGGTTCGTTTAGCTTGTCATAGTTAGTTTATTAACCATATAATGTAAGGAAACAAGAAGACACGGTAAAAGTTATATTATATAACATAGACTTAAATCTAAATGATAAGGTTAAAATTGTAACCTAAACTTGTCTAAAATATATTTGTTGAGAGTATGTCAACCCATACCCACCGTAGATTCGAAAAAAATCAATTTGAAGCTATTAAAACCGAATATAACTTTATAATAAAAAAATATTTTACGTTTTTCCTAAGGTTCCCCTCTCCTCCCTTATAAAAGGGATCCTCCTTCCTCTCTTCCTCACACCACTTTGAGCCTTCAAGATCGGCCAACCCCTGAAAATATCACTTCTTCAATTACCTAGAAACATCATATAGGTCCTAGTATTCTACAGATACCATATTTAGTTCCTTAAGAGGAGGTTATGAAGAGGCGCTTCAAAGAAGAGGTAATGTCTGTTACCGATTCTTTCAACTTTATTTCTCCATCTACATCCACTTATTTAGTTGTTTCATTATGAATTCATAACATCAGTATCATAAATATACTGATTTGTTATTATAAATATGAAACAACCCTATTTCTTCTTCTATCCATCATACGAAAAACGAAATCGCCGCGCGGGCGTACGTACGGAATACCGTCTCCACGCCGTGGTGTAATCTGTTTTCCCACCACCACCATACAAGGATGTGCATAATGTTTTGAAGAATAACAATATATGATTATTTTATAGTGATATTGATTCTGAAATAGTATACATACACCTCAATACAATTCCACGATCATGGGAATGTTATCATCGCTCGTGCGTACGTACGACCTACCGTCTCCACGATGTGATGTGACTCGTTCTACCTGATCTTCAATGCATAATGATTATATAAATGAATTGAACAAATAAATATGATATATATTACACTAATAAAATTATGTAAATGAGGTATCTATAACCTAAAAACAAGAATAAGAATTTATTCGACAAAACACGCATAAGAACAAAAAGCAATAAACACCCAAACAACAAGTAGCAATGAAATATTACTAATATGAATATAAGAATATGACCATATATGATATCATAACAATGGGTATGATTCTGGAATAAGTCAATAACATTATTTAAATCATTATACAGGAGTTCCAGACATGTACCAAGCAAATCGGTCTTATGGTAAGGGAAAATCTCACAATCTCGTTTTTACCCGAGATTGTTTATACTTTGGTATTTACTGGGGTATATTTATCATCCATATCCATGTTTATTCAATATGTAATATTATTTCTATCCTCCTAAAATTTTTAAAATCCAATTTTACCCATTTGTGAGTTTTTAGAAAAATATATTAATGGAATCTTTTGTCGTTTTTATTACGACGTACTTTTTGACTTTTCTGACCAAATTACGAGAAGAATGTTTTTTTAACTTATTCGAAATGAATGGATTCATAGAACATTATTTCCAGGAATCTTCCTTTATATGTTTTCAAGTTTATTTTTAATCAAATTATATTAGTTTAAAATGGTATGAAATATTAAGAATGGAAAAATTCTTTTGAAGTAGAAAGGTCATTTTCTTCAAGAATTAAGATCAGGTGTTTTATTAAAATTATTTTCCATCAATGATAATACAGTGTTCTGTTTCCGTCCCTATTTTATATTGATTTTATTATGTTATGATTGAATTATTTTTATGATGTCCATTTATCATATATGGATTATGTTATGATGGCATGATGTTTAAGAATCCCATTTTTTTTCATGGGTTATGATATGATGTATGATTTATGATCTTGTGGAACACATAATAATGGGTTCATTATGAGATGGGTGGGACCTATATCTCCCTCCAATGCATTGGGTAAAAATTTATATCTCATGAGATATACATGGATTGAATGGCAGGTTAATCCGGTTCAGTGATACAGGACTGAAACGGGGAGCGAACTCGGTTTTGAAATCGACAATGTCTGCTAGTATAGTCTTGGAAATGAGTCTTGACTACTTTGAGATGATTCTATATGATTATGTGTGTATTCCACAAAGTATCATGTTTTATGTTATGATCATTGGGATTACATTTCACTAATATGATTTATCCCATTTTATGAAATTATGATCTCTTTTTCATGTTAAGATTTATAAAATGTTATGTTTTTATGAATATGATGTGATTGATATTTCATTTGTTTACCCATACTATGAATTCGAGCTCACCCTTTTGTATGTTTTATTTTCCCCAAGTCATGAAGAAGAGTATTAAGTAAGATAAGCCAAAAGGGACTCTAGATAGGATAAAATAAAAGGGATACAATGTAGATGATTTATGAACTAGTTGTTTATGTTTCCCAGTTTCTAAAGACACTATACCATACGGTCCTTTCATGGTTTTGTTATATGTTGTAATAAGTATGCTTCAATTCTGAAGTAATAACAATGTATGTAAAGTATGGGTCATTATAGTTGGTATTAGAGGAAGGGTATAGTCAACCTTTGGAAACTTGGATGTGGAAGCCTTAGTAAGAAACCTAAGGATTTGTCGAAGCATAGGAAAAACTCTTAGTGTTTTAGAAATGGCCATGAATAACCTATGATAAGACCTTAAGTGTGTAATTTATTCTTGATTATGTGGTTTTCCAATTATAATTTGTTTTTCACACACGATTCATCTTGGTTTTAGACAATGGACGGATCCAGAAGGAACCGTGTTAATGCGGAATGCGACAGGCAATAAAATTATTATCCCCCTGAGCAACCAAACGTTTTGGGAGCGGAAATGAAAAATCTTATAGCCATGCTCATACAACTTTCTCAAGCTATTAATCATGCATGACTTCCAAATGAGCAAATGAAGGAGCAACATTCGGTTGAATCCATCATGAGGAAATTTCCACCCTCATTCAGTGGGTCTACTGATCCATTAGTGGATGAAATGTGGATCAGTACTACTTAAAAGATATTTTTAGTTCTTCAATATTCTGAACATGATAAAGTCATCATAGCAGCATATCGTTTCGAAGGAGAAGCTGATCAATGGTGGAATATTTTCAAGAATACTAGGCCAAGATATGAAATTGTGTCCATGGAATGGGATGAGTTTATGTACTTATTTTTCAATAAGTACTTACCTCGTATTTTTAGAACAAATATGGAGAACGAGTTTCTTGAACAGAAGGAAAAAGATGATGAATCTGTTGGTACATATGAAGAGAATTTTACAAAACATTCAAGGTACGCTTCTTTGGTTATTATCCAACCTGAGAGAATGATCGATTGATTATTTAGTGGCCTAAAAACAAGTCTTCGAAGGGATTTAGCCATAGGGGACGTCAATAGCTATGAGGAAATTGTTCGATGTGCTCTCAAGGTTGAGATGGAGATTGGAGTACCCCCTTAGTCATATGGGTTTGGTAAGAAGAGGAAAATTGAATTCAAAGTGAAATATAAAGAGCACACTGAAAAGAAGATGAATTTTCCATTATGCTCAAAGTGTGGAAAGAAACATGGAGGGATTTGTCTTAAAGGGAAAAGTAAATGTTTAAAATTCGGAAAGGAAGGTCATCGGGAATTTGAATGCCGCAATGATGGGAAGAAGATGTCTAATGATGCGAACAATGAAAATTCTACACAGAGTGCACCTCCTACACTTCAATGTTACATGTGCAAGGAAATGGGGTATTATGCTATACAATGCACTAATCCGAGTATTTTTTATGATGATCGACGTCAACAAACCCTTAAGGCTAAAGACAAAGGAAAGTCATATGCAATTTCTATCAGCGATGTGGAGTATTATAATGAAGTGGTGAACGGTACACTTACCATCCACTCTAAAGTAGAAAATGTTTTATTTGATTCTGGATCCACCCACTCATTTATTTTTGAAGAATTTTATAAGGGTATCACCGTATTACCTCAACAATTAGATGTCTAGTTAGATGTGACAACCCCTAATGGCTCAACAGTTTCATGAGAAGGTTATAATTATTCTCTGATTGAAGTTTGTGGGAAAGTGCTTCCTGCAAATCTTGTGATCCTTCCTATAGTGGAAGTTGATGTGATTCTTGGCATGGATTGTATTTCTTCATATGGATATCATATCAATTTCCAAATAAGTGAAGTCACATTTCATATTCCAGATCAATCTATGATCATCTATCGGTGCAAGGATGAACATAACCTTCCTGTGGAAATTTCATCCATCTTATGGGTCTTGATTCCACTAAATGTGGGTTATTTATCTCAAATGGTTGGAGAGAAACTAAAGATTAAGAATATTCCCATTGTAAGGGAGTTTGATGATGTCTTTCCGGAGGAATTTTTTGGTCTTCCACCGAATTGTGAAGTTGAGATTTCAAAAGAACTTGTACCTGGTGCTTTACCTAATTCAACGTCACCTTATATAATGGCCCCAATTGAGTTGCAGGAATTGAAGAAGCAACTCCAATAGAATATTTATAAGGGATTCATACACCCTAGTGTATCACCTTGGGGAGCACATATTCTATTTGTTAAGAAGAAAGATCGATCAATGAGATACTGCATTGATTATTGAGAACTTAACAAGATCACTATCAAGAACAAATATCCTCTCCCACGCTGTTGGTCGGAGTGGTTTACTCACGAGGGGGGGTGAATTGAGTACCAATTAAAATTTCTGTATTTAAAAAACACTGTCTTAAAGACCCCCAAATAAAATAATAAATTAATCTGTAGTGAATTTATATTAAAGTAGAGGTTCTGTTAGATTCTCAAGGGATTGATTAATTCCCAGTTAATCAATAAAGAAGTGAGTTATTATCTTTTGAAACTAACTTACTAATATACACTTAACATAAACACTTGCTAATTTAATTATCAAAGTAACTTTAAAAATAGTATTGGTTTTAAAGTGATTAGCAGCGGAATAGAACTATGAAAGAGATGGCACAACAAATGTAACCAAGAGGTTCAGTCTCAAGACGAGACTTAGTCCTCTCAAAAGATTATATAAAAATGATCCACACCCTGGATTGGGGTTCAACAGTTTACAACTGTCCAGGTCCAAGACCTCTACCACTGTTATTCGTGGGAAACAGTACAACAGCAACCAGCTGTCCAGGTCACACACGACCTCTACCACTGTTATTCGTGGGAAAGAATAGAATGCAAGAATTTGGTAAGGATTTACAGATCCTCCAGTTTAAGTACAAGAGACAGTGTATGTGTTATATACAGCAGATAACACACACTGCTTGAAAAGAATAATAATAAATCACAGAACAAGAGATGTATAGTTTTAGAAATGGTTCTGGTGATTTCAATGTAGCTCTAAACTCTTTTGGATTCGATCAGAAGTGAGTCTGAGTCCTCTTCACGTTTCTGTTTGAGAAACACAGTGTCGTATGCTCCAGGTTTACAGACAGTGAAAATGTAGTGGTTGAAGTTCTTCAGTGTTCTTCTTATATGCACAGAACACTTCTCGAGTATGCTTGATTGTCTATGAGCTTCTCTGTGTTCTTGATGGAACTAGTTTTTCTCTTGATTCTTCTTGTTCTTGTGTTTCTGGTATATTTCATCCACCACACGACCTCTTTTTTTGTTGGGCAGCATAGTCTTCTCGTATTTATCTCACGGGAAACAGGGGACAGAAAAGATTTCCTTTCTGCAGGTACGAGGTACGGGTTCCTGACATCCGACAACCTTTATCAGATATTTGACAAATCATTAAAATGTACATGATATGACCGTTAGATAGATTAAATATAGGAAATAATGAAATTCAAACAGTGAGTCGAGTGATCGGTAGGTAATCAGCATCGGTAGCTTGGACATCGGTAGCTCAATTTCATTAGTTGCTTTGACTCTATCGGTGGCTCTATGCGTCGGTTGGTATATGCTTGTATCGGTGACTTTGTTTATCGGTAGCTCCATACGTCGGTAGCTCCATGCATCGGTAGCTTCATGCGTCGGTAGCTCCATGCGTCGGTAGCTTCATGCGTCGGTAGCTTCATGCGTCGGTAGCTTCATGCGTCGGTAGCTCCATGCATCGGTAGCTCCATGAATCGGTAGCTGTGAGTCTGTCAGTAGCTTCGTCCATCGGTGACTCTTATTCAATCGGTAGCTATTTATACTTACACCGGTACCTCTATGTTTGTATCAGTAGGTGTCTGTAAGTCAATAGCTTACATTTATAAGCACATCGGTAGCTCTGTGTTATGTATATCGATGACTCTGTCTGTCGGTAGACTAAGTCTATCGGTAGACTGGGTACCGGTAGCTCTTTATCAGTAGCTATAGGCAGATTACTTATCTGTTTTATGCAGAACACATCCAATTGTGTTAGAATTAATTTATAACTTGTATGAACATGGATAAATGAGGATTAACATATTCCAAAGACTATTTTAAAAATTATTATTGGTTTAATCACAGATTTGAAAGAATTAAAGTATAGATCAATGATACTTAAAAATATCATAGAGAATGAAAACATAATTGTGATTTTCAACACATATGAATACATGATTGAGATTATCAAAACAGGTGAGGTCAACAATCTCCCCCTTTTTGATAATCACAATTTATGATATGGGCATTTAACATAGTGAAAATATAATATTAAAGAGTATAATATTGAATTCAATTTTCTCAGAGAAAACAGCATCAGAGATAATAGAAATAGTATGATATAGACATAAGTTATCAGAGGTAACAATCATAAGGTACCGAAGGTAAAAAGAAACATAATAATATCAGAGATAAAATTGAAAAGAAGGTTATTTTTCTCCATTGAAAATATCTCTCATTCTCTCATTTTTTTATCCCCCTTTGTGATAATCAAAAAGTGGGAAAGCATATATAGGAGACAAATAAAACATGAGAAGTAAAAAGAGTCCTTCTTGTATTAGAGCAGTCAGAAAGTACAGAAACAGAATACAAATGAATTCCTATAAAAAAATCCTGGCCACGGGATCAATCCACATCTTCCACGTGAGATTTTCCTGTGGGATCAGAAGAAGGTTCGGGTGGTGAGGATGCAGGTGAAGGTTTTGGAATGCCAGAAATGATGAAAGGAGGCTGAGCTACTAACACAGAGTCAGGACTGTAGGTTGAAGATCTTTGGGTGATCATTGGTGTGAGGCTTCGAATAGCTTGAGCAAGAGTCAGCTGGACTGTGGAAGCAGCTGAGGTAGAAGCAGGCAAAGCAGGAGGTACTATGACTGGTCTGGCATCAACATGCAAGAAGGGCAGCAACAAATTTATAAAATCCATAATAATTCATCCTCCTCTTTCCATAGAAGAAATGAAATCATCTTTGTTCTCCATGAATTTCTCCAAGGTAGGAGTCAATTGTCTTAGTTTGCTCACTTGTTCTCTAAAAGCATGAGTAACTATAGGTAGCTTCATGTTTTCCAACATCATCCTGAAGTGGTGATCGAGTTGATGCTTGGTGAAAATTCGGGTGAAGTAGTAGTCCACTTTGCTCTTTATGGCTTCCTGAGAGGCAGAGGCTTCTCTCATATAATCTTGAACAATCTTCATTATTTCTCTAGCAGAATCTCTTGTAGAAAGCACCACTCGGCTCAACTCTGATGAGTCCACAGAGCCACTGGTTGAAATACAACCAATCTCCTCCTTCAACATTGCTCGAACTAGATTCAGGTCAACTAATAGTTTGGATGTGAGAGGGCCAAGAGAGAAGGAAACAGTTTCTTTGAAACTCATAGACCAACCACTGATTAGGCTTTGAACATGAGAGTCCTGTAATTGAACGTGATCATTCACTGAGGTTTTCAAACTTTCAAACACCGAGACAAACTGGCTTACTACACTCTTCACATAAGCTAGGTCCTTGTCAGCTTGAGACTTGGAGCTCATATAAGAATCCAAAGAAGCAATTGATGTCTTGAGAGCTTCAAGATCTGCTTCGATTCTAGAAGACTATGTCTGGCACTCTTTCACTTCTTCCATAAGCTCAGACACAAAAGAAGATAAATTACAAGCCAGAGATAGCTCGAAGGATCTCTCTAACATTTTCATTTCTTCATTAAAGCTTTGCTTCATCTCAGTAACTGATACACTGAATGATTCTTTCAGCTCATTCTTCATGGATTCAAGATCAGATTTAGAGACAAAATCATTTGGGACAACTGCAGCAGATCCCTTTGCTGAGGCCAAACTAACTACAGAATCAGTCATTATTGATTGAATTGAGGATGAAAGGGAGGTTTCCATTAACTTCACTTCTTCAACAAAACTGGTTTTGAGGTCCTCTTTCAGCTTATTCAGATCATGAAATCTGACCACATTATCGGGAAACAACTTAGAAGCAAGATCATAATTGGTCTTCTGTCTATTCACAGACATCTCATTATCTGAATCCGGATAATCCAATCCACAGACTATAAACCCTGGGTCTTCTACCCAGTCTCCAAACTCAACAGCTACTGTAACATTTCCAAGAACATATTGATGCCCCCCCTCAATGGGTGCATTCTCATGTATCAAAACAGCATTCAGTGCTGGATTCTCTTCATCAGAATCTTCTACTACAAGTTTCATCGGTGCAGCATCTAGAAGATCTTCTGATACAGGTACAGCTTCTTCTGTATCTCTTTCTACTTCAGCAGTTGGCATAGCTGAGTTTCCAATCAAAGGACTCATACTTAAACTACCAGAAGCAGACGATTCAGATACATTCTCCTTTTCCTCTTCTTCTTGGTGAGGTAGAGACTGGTCTTCCTCATAAGTAGACAAAATTTCCTCTACCTTTCCTTTCCTAGAATAAACCAATTCTGCAACAGGACTTGGGGGAAAGTCTGGATCTCCTCCAACATCCATGGGACTTTCTTCTTCTTCTGTTTCTTCTTCTATTTCATTACAATAAACATGTTCCTCTTCATCAGGTCTCAGACTCGGATCTCTCATATCCTTTGGTCTTGAGGGATGATCCACAGGATTAAACATATCATATATCTTCTGATCATCACTGACCCATTCTCCCTTCCATGGGTTCCAGTTAATTTTCATGTACTTACAAACAGTCGAGGTGATGCAGAAATTATTCCTGACTACAACTGCCTCATCCTGAGACTCAGCTATTCCTTTCACTTTTATCATTACTGAAATCAGCTTGGCAAAGAATAAAGCATTAGTCTTTGACTTTGGTCTAATCATGTCTTCCATTTGAATCATTAACAATCTGCACAGATTGATTTTTACACCATGTCTTAGCAGATGAAGAAGATAGATATCTTGATATCTTAGATTTGCAAAATCTCCTCACCTCGGTATCAACACATGCTGAACAAACTTGAAGAGCAGTCGATTCTCTCCATCCATTTCAGCAGCAACCACTTGCCTTTGATTCCCATTATCGGTCAGCTCTTTTAAGGTGGTTTCATAATCAAAGATGTCACTGCTAGGTGGCATTTCTCTTGATACATACCCAGAGACACCTTCATGTGGTACTTTTAAACGCTCATCCCACTCTACTGAAGAAAAAGACATCTCTTTTCCATTTAAAAAAGAGCTTACCTGATTCTCATTTTCAGACTTCTCGAAGGTTACAAACTCGTAGAACTGTTTTACCAACTTCGGGTAGTATGGGACATTGTTATTCGAGAAACAATCCACCCATTTCTGGTCCTCCAGAATCTCGAGTACTAACGATTTGCTAGGCAGTAGCCATTCCACGCACAGTTCCTTCTCGATTACTATGTCTCTATTCTGCAAGTGAGGATTCACTGGACACCTTCCCCATCTAGTTCTGACTTCACTAACACCGGCTTTATGCTGTGTCTTCTGCTTCTTAGCTTTTGGTTCTACACTTTCATATCTGACGGTAGGAAGCATAGTTTTTTCCATCGCGGGTTTATGGTTCTTGGTCGATTTGGGAGCTAAGGTTCGATGGTGATAGATTTTGAACTCGGTGAGGTAAGAAGTGGCTTAGACTTAGTTTTATCATTTAGGAATTCCAAATAAACGACTAAAATAGAGTATGATAAAATAAAATAAAACGATTCATATTCATGGCGGCAGACAGATGTTTTAGAAAACATTGCATCAGCGTGAGTTAATCATCGGTGAGAAAAAAAACATCGGTGAGAATTGTACATCGGTGAGGATTTTTACATCGGTGAGAATTTCACATCAGTGAGAATTTCACATCAGTGAGAATTTCACATCGGTGAGAATTTTCACATCGGTGAGAATTTCACATCAGTGAGGATTTTCACGTGAGGATTTTTACATCGGTGAGAATTTCACATCAGTGAGAATTTCACATCAGTGAGAATTTCACATCGGTGAGAATTTTCACATCGGTGAGAATTTCACATCAGTGAGGATTTTCACATCGGTGAGAATTTCACATCAATGAGGATTTTCACATCGGTTGTGATTAAACATTCCCAATTCGTGTCTTATGTAACTTAGCCTATCCGAACTTAAAGGTTTAGTGAAAATATCAGCCAATTGATGTTCAGTGCCAATAAAATCAAGAGAAATATCACCTTTTTGATAGTGATCTCTTAGGAAATGATGTCTTACATCTATGTGTTTGGTTCTAGAGTGAGATACAGGATTCTTAGAGATGTTTATTGCACTGGTGTTATCACAGTTGATTGAAACATGTTTAAAAACATATCCATAGTCTAAAAGAGTGTGTTTCATCCATAGAATTTGTGCACAGCAACTACCAGCAGCTATATATTATACTTCGGCAGTAGATAATGCAACTGAGTTCTATTTCTTACTACACCAAGAAACTAAGGATTTTCCAAGCAAATGACATGTTCCTGATGTGCTTTTTCTATCTAACTTACAACCAGCAAAGTCAGCATCTGAATAACTCATTAACTCAAAGGATTGTCCTTTTGGGTAAAACAAACCTAAGTTAATCGTGTGTTTGAGATATTTAAAAATTCTTTTAACAGAAAGCAAATAAGATTCTTTTGGATTAGCTTGAAATCTAGCACACATACACACACTAAACATAATATCAGGTCGATTAGCAGTAAGATAATGTAAACTACCAATCATACCTCTGTAATTTGTTTGATCAACTGGTTTCCCAGTTTCATCTGCGTCCAATTTACAGGTAGTACTCATAGGAGTTTCACTTTCCTTGATTCTATCCAGACCAAAACGTTTTAAAAGATCCTTTGTATATTTACTTTGATTCAAAATAATACTATTTTCATTTTGAAATACTTGAAATCCAAGAAAGTACTTAAGCTCTCCCATTAAGCTCATTTCAAATTCATTTTGCATACTTTTTGAAAAATCAGTACATAAAGAGTGTTTAGAAGATCCAAAAATAATACCATCAACATATATTTGTACAACTAAAACATCTTTATAAATTCTTTTAATGAAAAGAGTTGGATCAGCAATCCCTTTAGTAAAACCTTTTGAAATAAGTAAATTGCTAAGTCTATCATACCAAGCTCTTGGAGCTTTTTTTAAACCATACAAAGCTTTAGAATGTTTAAAAACTTGATTTGGAAAATGGGGGTTAGTAAATCCAGGTGGTTGTTCTACAAAAACATCTTCAATTATAAAACCATTTATAAATGCACTTTTCACTTCCATTTGATATAACTTGAAATCCAGATGTGCAGCATATGCAAGTAAGATCCTAATGGCTTCTATTCTAGCTACAGGTGCAAAAGTTTCCTCATAGTCTATACCTTCTTCTTGACTATATCCTTGTGCAACTACTCTAGCTTTGTTTCTAACTATATTTCCAGATTCATCTACTTTATTTATAAAAACCCATTTTGTGCCTATTGTCAAGGTGTCCTTAGGTCTGTCAACTAATTCACAGACTTTGTTTCTTTCAAACTGATTTAATTCTTCCTGCATAGCCATTACCTAGAATTCATCATTGATAGCATCATTGATATTTTTGGGTTCTAGTTGTGAATGAAAAGCTTGAGGTTCAACCTGGTTTCTTAGAGAAGCTCTAGTTTGTGTTCCTCTATCAAGATTACCAACAACAGCTTCTAAAGGATGATTCCTTAGAATCCTCGTTGATCTGGTAAAGGTTGGACTAGAAATTTCATGTTCATCTATAGGTTCGGGTTCAACAGAAGCAAATTCTGGAAAAAGTCCAGAACTGGATGTTTTAATAACAGGTTCTTTAGATTTATCATTAATGTCCAGAACAAATAAGTCTTCTTCAATATTTTCAAGAGAGGTTTTAGACTCATGTGGATCAGTTTCATCAAACTTGATGTGAACAGATTCTTCCACACATTTAGTTTTCTTATTGAATACTCTATAGACTTTACATGAAATAGAGTAACCCAGAAAAATTCCTTCATCACTTTTGGAAGCAAACTTATCCAGATTATCTTTAGTATTCAGAATAAATACTTTGCAACCAAAAAATTTAAAGTAATTAACCTTAGGCTTTCTATTGTTCCACAATTCATAAGGGGTTTTCTTAAGAACATGTCTAATTAAGACTCTATTAATCACATAACAAGATGTATTTACAGCTTCAGCCCAAAAATAAATAGGCAGGTCATATTAATTGAGCATGGTTCTAGCAATTTATTGAAGGGTTCGGTTTCTTCTTTCTACTACACCATTCTGTTGGGGTGTTCTAGGGGCAGAAAAGTTATGAGTATAGCCATTGTGTGAGCAATAAGATTCAAAATCTTGATTTTCAAACTCACGACCATGATCACTTCTCAATGTTTTAATCTTAAGTCCACTAAGGTTCTCTACATATTTAGAGTATTTAACAAAAGAACAACAAGCTTCACTTTTGTGAGCTAGAAAATATACCCAAGTATATCTAGAAAAATCATCTACAAGAACATAAACATAGTGCTTCCCATTTAAACTAGAAACTCTTGATGATCCAAACAAATCCATGTGAAACAATTCAAGTGGTTGAGAAGTCGAAACTTCTTTCTTTGATTTAAAAGAAACTTTGTGTTGTTTTCCCTTTTGACAGGGGTTACACACTCTATCATTTGGGAATTCTAATTTAGGAAGGTCTCTAACTAGGTTTTTTTCTAGAGAGTTTTCTAAGTGAGTGAATGTTGCAGTGTCCCAATCTTCTGTGTCATAGCCAAGATTCTTTATGGAAAGCATTCAAACAAGTAATATTCTGCTTAGCTAAAGAATTCAGATTAACGGCATAAACATTTTCATTTCTTAAGGCAGAAAATACCAAAACATTCTTAGAATTAAAAACTTTGCAGGAATCATTTTCAAATTTAACATGAAAACCATCATCACATAACTGAGAAATTCTTAATAAATTGTATTTAAGGCCATCAACAAATAAAACTTTAGAAATTAAAATTGAATCAGTGTTACCAATCTGGTCTAGGCCGATGATTTTTCCTCTTGAATTATCACCAAAGGTGACAAAGCCTCCATCAACTTTTATTAAACACTTAAAACAAGAGAAGTCTCCTGACATATGTCTTGAACATCCACTGTCCAAATACCAGGTCTCTTTATAGGAGCTCTTTAAGCAAGTTCCCTACAAAACAGATTCAGATGGGAGATGATTTTGGTACCCAGATTTTCCTGGGTCCAGACAGGTTATCCAATAACACTTTAGGTACCCATATTTGTCTAATGGGTCTCATATAATTTGTAGAATTGACATGGTTTGAAAGATAAACTTTATTAGATCCATAGCTATGTATATAACTGGTTAAAGCATATGAAGTTCCAGAATTACCTTCATTCTGTCCAGATTTAGAAATGAATCTAGTTTTGGAAATTTTCCTTTGTCCAGGTTGGTATCCTATACCAGTAGTATATTTAGGTGATATTTGCTTTCCTAGCATCTGTGTTAGTGTATTTTTTCCATTGGTGAACTTCTCTAAGTCTTTCTTGAGTTTCTCATTAGATAGTTTCAGTTCAGTGTTTTCTTTTAACAGTTGAGCATTTTTCTCTTTTTCAATAGTGAGTTCGGTTTTAACTGTAGTGGTGAGAGCATGCTGTTTCTTTAATGACTTGTATTTATCCTTAAGTTCATTACATGTCTCTTCCAGCATATCACAGTACTCAAACAATTCATTTTTAGACATTGTTCCAGAATCAGAATCAGATTCTGCATTACCTCCAGAGTAATAATTTAAAGCAGGAGTTTCAGCAGTTACCTGAGAAGTGTTTGTCATAAAGAACATATTTTCCTTATTTTTGTGTTCAGTTTCAGAGCTTTCAGATTCAGTAGAGCTATCCTCAGAAGCACTCCAAGTATCCTTCATGGCTCTCTTAAACATATTGTCCTTATATTCATATTTCTTTTTATACTTCAGCTTTGGACAGTCGGCTTTAATGTGTCCTTTTCTCTTGCACTCATAACAGACAACATCATCTAATTTTTCATTCTTCTTCCAGTCCTTTTTCCATTTACCTTGGTGATCATACTTACCCTTATAATTTGTTTTTCTGAAGAACTTCTTTTTCCTATAAAATTTCTCAAATCTTCTAGCAATGTGAGCCATCTCAGCATCACTGTCAGAATCACTTTCACTATCTTCACAGCTTGAACTTTCAACTACAACTTGAAGCTTTTCATTTTCCTTATTCTTTGAAGTTGAAGATTTGAAAGCGACAGACTTTCTTGGAGGTTCACTTTCTTCCTATTTATTCACTTTAAGCTCTTCTTCATACATCATCTGCTTGCCAATTAGTTCCTTGACAGGTAGAGCATCAATGTCACATGATTCTCTGATTGAGACAGATGTGCCTCTCCATCTATCAGATAGACATCTCAAAATTCTCATAATTTGTTCCTTCGATGAGACATCCTTTCCCAGCGAGATCATTGTATTGACAATTTCATTGAACCTGAGATACATGTCAGAAATGAGTTCGTCAGGCTTCATTTTAAAATTATCATACTTGATAGTATAAGTGTTCAATCTCATTTCTTTAACATTCGTTGTTCCTTCATGAGAAACAGCTATGGTGTCCCAAATTTCATATGCAGTTTTACAAGAAGAAATTCTATTAAACTCTTCATCTCCTAGAGCACAGTACAAGGCATTCATAGCTTTACAGTTGTTATTGTAAGCATTCTTTATAGGTTCATCCCAAGTAGATCTAGTAGTAGTGGGAATTTTGTATTCTGATTCAATAGCAGTCCAAATATCAAAACCTATGCTTTCTAGATGAATTTTCATTTTCAGTTTCCACTGAGCATAATTAGTTCCATTGAAGAAAGGTGGCCGGTTAGTAGCAGCACCCTCAAGTCTATTGTCCACGATGAGAAAATTTTAATGAGATAAAAATTTAGATATAACAGAAATTTTAAGACCTTTAAAATACAACTAAAATCACAGTTCAAAAGCAGAGTACATTTAGAGAGTATTTTCACTCCTCTGATACCAAGTGTTGGTCGGAGTGGTTTACTCAAGAGGGGGGGTGAATTGAGTACCAATTAAAATTTCTGTATTTAAAAAACACTGTCTTAAAGACCCCCAAATAAAATAATAAATTAAACTGTAGTGAATTTATATTAAAGTAGAGGTTCTGTTAGATTCTCAAGGGATTGATTAATTCCCAGTTAATCAATATAGAAGTGAGTGATTATCTTTTGAAACTAACTTACTAATCTACACTTAACATAAACACTTACTAATTTAATTATCAAAGTAACTTTAAAAACAATATTGGTTTTAATGTGATTAGCAGCGGAATAGAACTATGAAAGAGATGGAACAACTAATGTAACCAAGAGGTTCAGTCCCATGATGAGACATAGTCCTCTCAAAAGTTTATATAAAAATGATCCACACCCTGGATCGGGGTTCACCAGTTTACAACTGTCCAGGTCGAAGGCCTCTACCACTGTTATTCGTGGGAAACAGTACAACAGCAACCAGCTGTCCAGGTCACACACGACCTCTACCACTGTTATTCGTGGGAAAGAATAGAATGCAATAATTTGGTAAGGATTTACAGATCCTCCAGTTTATGTACAGGAGACAGTGTATGTGTTAGATACAGCAGATAACACACACTGCTCGAAAATAATAATAATAAATCACAGAACAAGAGATGTAGAGTTTTAGAAATGGTTCTGGTGATTTCAGTGTAGCTCTGAACTCCTTTGGATTCGATTAGAAGTGAGTCTGAGTCCTCTTCTCGTTTCTGTTTGAGAAACAGAGTGTCGTATGCTCCAGGTTCACAGACAGTGAAAATGTAGTGGTTGAAGTTCTTCAGTGTTCTTCTTATATGCACAGAACACTTCTCGAGTATGCTTGATTGTCTATGAGCTTCTCTGTGTTCTTGATGGAACTGGTTTTGCTCTTGATTCTTCTTGTTCTTGTGTTTCTGGTATATTTCATCCACCACACGACATCTTTTTTGTTGGGCAGCGTAGTCTTCTCATATTTATCTCACGGGCAACAGGGGACAGAAAAGATTTCCTTTCTGCAGGTACGAGGTACGGGTTCCTGACATCCGACAAACTTTATCAGATATTTGACAAATCATTAAAATGTACATGATATGACCGTTAGATAGATTAAATATAGGAAATAAAGAAATTCAAATAGTGAGTCGAGTGATCGGTAGGTAATCAGCATCGGTAGCTTGGACATCGGTAGCTCAATGTCATTAGTTGCTTTGACTCTATCGGTGGCTCTATGCGTCGGTTGGTATATGCTTGTATTGGTGACTTTGTATATCGGTAGCTCCATGTGTCGGTAGCTCCATGCATCGGTAGCTTCATGCATCGGTAGCTCCATGTGTCGGCAGCTTCATGCGTCGGTAGCTTCATGCGTCGGTAGCTTCATGCGTCGGTAGCTCCATGCGTCGGTAGCTCCATGCATCGGTAGCTGTGAGTCTGTCAGTAGCTTCGTCCATCGGTGAATCTTATTCCATCGGTAGCAATTTATACATACACCGGTAGCTCTATGTTTGTATCGGTAGCTGTCTGTAAGTCAGTAGCTTACATTTATAAGCACATCGGTAGCTCTGTGTTAAGTATATTGGTGACTCTGTCTGTCGGTAGACTAAGTCTGTCACGACCCGCCCTAGGGGTCCATGCCGTGACTACCCCAAGCCCTCCTTCCATAGGCCAGGGGCTGGCGACTAGCACCAAGGCGTAAATCCCGGTAAAAAGGGAAGGCATTGCCTTTGTAAAGTAAACAAACACCACAGAGTATGCAAGCGGTAAGTAACACTAAGCAAAAACAGAGTACAACTAAAAGTGCGGAAAGTAAAAAGGGGGCCGGAAATACAAGCCCAACTGTAAAGTACAACTCGAAAGGGAAAACAACAACTGAAAAGTAAAGCTGCTACGCCGAGCTGACCACTGGAAATCCCACCTGAAGGGTGGGTACAGATAGCTCCTCTGCTCCTCGGGTCCCGCCGTCTGCTCCGAGTATGTCCCGCCCAGTGGTCTGCCTCTGGGTACCGCCTCGTCGTATAGTCCACCTCCAGGTACCGTCCAGTCCTCGAACACTCGGCCTCTGTCAGTACTGGCCGTCGTCTGCAACCAACACAACGAGGTGCGGGCATAGCCCGTGCAGGGGTGAGTATAACGATACTCAGTAGGGACCCCGAGACCCTCAAGGTCTCACTAAAGCCAACAAGGATAACCACAAGAAGATCACAACAGATAAACTCTACTTAGGTATATGCCCATACATATACCTAAGTTATCAAGTAACCAATCTCAGTCATGAGGAAACACAAGGATCACGAGATCAACGGATAACCACTACCCAGGTATATGCCCATACATATACCTAAGTTATCAAGTAACCCATCTCAATCATGAGGAAACACAAAGGTCAAAAGTCTCAGCTCAAACCAGGATTTTCATTATCGAAACCGTAACTGCTGAAGAGCTCCGTCTCTAGAGTGTACAGTGGTCCTGTCACGACTCCGAGGCCGCCGCTCACTAACCCAAGACTGCTGAAGTACTCCTCCTGTCGAGTACTGCGGGTCTGCTGCCAACTACCAGGCGCTCCGTCCGCTGAGGGTCTGCTGCCAAATATCGGGCGCTACCCAGATAGCCTACTGAGGTACTCCTCCTGTCGAGTACCGCGGGTCTGCTGCCAACTACCAGGCGCTCCGTCCGCCGTGGGTCTACCGCCAAATACCGGGCGCTCCGTCCACTGGGCTAGTCGACTCACTCCAAGTCGAGTCGGTCAAGCAGTCGTCAGGTGTCAGCCGGCTACACGGTCTCCATACTCTGCACGCTCGTCTCCGGGAGGGTCCGCTCCACGAGCTACTGGTCGATACTCCAAGTATCACAAAGTCCCGCAAAGAAGTATCTCAAAAGTCCGTCTCGTCACAGGGGTCTCAACGCAACAGACGGCGCGTCGATCGGACGCCCGGTCTGTGAGTTATTAGCCTTTTCGTCCCAGGGGCCCGGTTGGTTTCGAGAGCGAAACCAATCCCGGCCGTATCTCAACTGTACCCCGAACTCCCATAGGGTAAACTCAAAGGAACTGTTACTCAACGTAACCACCAACGCCGCTGACGGTTCGTCAAGCGGACGTCCTGTCTGAAAGATATTAGCTTTCCCGTTCCAGGGGCCCGGTTGGATTTCGAGTACAATCCAACCCGGCCATACTCCGACTGTATCCAAAACTCGGGCGGAGTATGTCAAAAGTTCCGTCTCATCAAGAGGAAGTCAACGAAACAGACGGCGCGTCAATCGGACGCCCGGTCTGTGAGTTATTGGCATTTTCGTCTCCGGGGCCCGGTTGGTTTTTAAGGCAAAACCAACCCGACCGTACTCCACCTGCGTCCAAACCTCGGGCGGAGTATGCCAAAAGATCCGTCTCTCTAAGAGGAACACAACTCGGCTGACGGAACGTCAATTGGACGTCCGTAGCTCAAGATATGAGCGTTTCTGCTCCGAAGGCCCGGTTGGTTCCTTGAACGAACCAACCCGGCCGAACTCAAAGTAAACCGAAACCTTGAGTGCGATATACCGAAACGACCGTCTCGATCCAAGGATCGCGTTTCCGCAGACGGTTCGTCATTCGGAGGTCCGAGGCTCAAGTTATGGGCCAAAAATCAAATCTGGTTCGAAACGGGGGGGTCCGGGTCCGGGCCGACCCGGCCCGACCCCCCTGGGCGGCGGCGGCGGCGCGGCGGCCTGGCGGCGCGGCGGCGCGGCGGCGCGGGGTGCCGCGGCGGCTCGGGGTGCCGCGCGGGGCCGCTCGCGGGGGGCTAACCCCCGCTTCTTCAGAAGGGCGGCGCGGCTTTGCCGCGCCGTTTGCAACAAATCGGCCCCCACGTGGGGGCCGGTTTTGAATTAAACCGGGGGGCTGCTGCCTCCCCCTTCCATGGAACCGCCCCCCCTCAATAAGAGGGGGGTTTTGTTGAACCGCCCGGGAGATTTATTCCCCCGGTTTCCTGTCATCCGGCCGGCCAGCTGGCCGGCCGGTTTTCACTAACGGGACCGGAAATTCCGGTCCCGCCTTCGACTTCCGACGCCGGCGGCCCGGCCGCCGGTCCTCTCTTCCGCCGTGGCCCGGAACCGGCCGCGGTCTCTTCGTCCCGCCGCGGCCCGGAACCGGCCGCGGCGTTCGTCAACCGGCGCGGTGCGACGGCACCGCGCCCCTTCGCCGTGCTTTGATAATCATTCAACGCGGCGCGACGGCGTCGCGTTCCTGTTGTTTCTTCATGGTGCGCGCGACGACATCGCGTAACTTAAACGTATAATTATCCGCGTGGTGCGACGGCACCACGCCACCTTGCTTCCGCCCGCAAGAATAAACAAGAAACGATGGAGGGGGGTTCGGCCGTGTTCGTGCGGTCCGGCCCCCTCACGTTAAAAAAATAACGCATCTTAAATAAATTAAGCCACACGTTATACTTGCTATTCACGATCAAGAAAAGGAATAATAAAGAATAAAACAACAACCCCTACCTCGGGTATAAGTTCGAGGATTTGACTATCTCCGCGGAAGACGACGTCGCGGAGGTCGGGCGACGCGGTCGTCGTTCGTCAAATTCATCGACGAAGAGGCGCGTCCGAAGAGGCACGTCGTTGGCGAATCCTTGTACGCCGACGAAGGTTGTCCGAGGAAGGTGCGGTGTTCTCTCTCGTTGACACCGAAGACGAAGAAGAGCGGAGCGGCGTTCTTCGTCGGAACTTGAGCGTTCTACGTCAAGTCTCGAGGAAAGTCAAATAAAAAGGAAACAACGAACTCAAGAACCCTTACCTTGATAGTCGCACGTTGACGGAGTCGTGGAATATCGGTGTCGATTCCTTTGACGTCGGAGGAAGAGTCGTTGTCGATGGCGTTCGTCGCGGAAAAGATGATGCGGAAGAAGAACGTCACGTCACGGATATGGCGTCGCGGAAAGACCGTGTTCTTCGGCGAAGAAGTTCTTCGTTGAAGAACGACGTTCTTTGCGTTCTTCGTTGAAGTTGAGCGTTCTTCGTGATCTTCATCAGAGATGAAGAAGAAGAAGAAAATGATGCTCTCCACCTCTCAAGAAGACAAACCATTCAACCAAAAATAAAATAAGACAACATCTTATTTTATTATCACATAACACACTAGAATTTCAACGGTTTGAAATTCAAAATGGATAACTCCAAAATTAACTCACTTATTTAATATACATGAATTGTATAATTAAATAGAAGTTAACTTGTCAAGCCATTAAGAGGGAGAGAGGGGAGTTGAAAAGGTGGGGGTTCGTGTGGGCCCCACCACACTTAATCCTCCCAAGGGAGGTTAAGTGGGTGTGGGTCCCACTTCCAACCTCCTTTGATAGGTTTTAAGAAGTTATAATAAAATTTGTTCTACACAAATTTTATTTAACTCAACTAAAAACCTCAAAAATTAACTTTCAACCCGCAACAAACGCAACTCCCGAAAAGGTCTCTTTAAGCGAATATCGGCGCTGCGAGTTCATCGGTGCCCTCGGATTTCAATTCCGAGCACCGGGTCAAAAGTTAGGAATTCCCGCTCGTTCGTTCACTGAACGTACCCGAGCCAAACTTCGGAAATTAATTCCGGGCACTCCGGGCCTCGGAATCAGGTGCCATCTGAAACCGCGCTCTTGTAAAATTCTAAAGAAAATTAAGAAAAAATTTCCCTTGAATTTTAAGGGTCTTTACATTACTCCCACCTCAGGGCTTTACGTCCCTGTAAAGATACAACAAAAACTAGGGAAACAAAAGAGGGTACTGAGCACGCATCTGAGCCTCCCGCTCCCATGTGCTCTCCTGGAGATTCCCGTGCCGCCATCTGTTGCGCACAAGAGGAATCGATCGCCCATGTAGGACCCGCTCCTGTCGATCCTCTATCTCCACCGGGACCTCGGTAAAAGTCGCCACATCGTCAACGTCAAGCTCCCTATGGTCAAAGATGTGCGTCGGGTCGTGCACGTATCTCCTCAGTTGAGACACGTGGAAGACGTCGTGCACCCGATGTATCTGAGGTGGTAGAGCCAGGCGATAAGCCACCTCACCGACCCTGCTGAGGACCTGGAAGGGTCCGATGAAGCGCGGAGATAACTTGTCGCCTCAGCCAAATCTCCGAATACCACGTCGAGGTGAGACCCGCAAGAAGACGTGGTCACCATCCTCGAACTCTAGTGGCCTCCGCCTCCTGTCAGCGTATGACTTCTGCCGGCTCTGTGTTTTCCTCATCCGCTCCTGGATGACATGGACCTCTTCTGACGTGGCCCGGACCATCTCTGGTCCTACAAGAGCTGTGAGATTTCTTCTTTGCCGATAAGAGAATCCTGGTCTCATCCCCTGGATGAACCACATTCTTTGCCTAAAACAGTCAATCCTAACATGGATGATACTAATTCATACCAAGGATGACGTCGTAAGGCCTCGACGCTACTACTAAGAGATCCAACCGTTACTCTCGCCTCCAAGGGTTGAGTCACACTGTCGGCATCAGTGTGTGGTAACTGGTCTCCTCCAGTAGATGTCTCACAAGTGAGGGTCAAGTCAACAGTCAACTGGAACCTCTTAGTAACATCACAAAAGAGGACAGGAATGAAAACATCGCAAAGTATGCGTCTTTTATTATTGCAGCTCATAATACAAAGATGCTACACAAAAACAACATCAACAAGGAACTAGAAGTACAAGAGACGTATCCACTAGTTCCGCTCCTGTCCACCTGCTTTACTGTTGCTCAAGCATTTGTCGCTGCCTCAACCTCGGTGGCTCCCCCCCCCAAGCCTACGGATCGAGGAGTCGGACAGTCACGTGCCAGGTGACCCTTTCCGCGGCATGAGTAACACAACCTGCTCCTTGCACGGCTAGCTCTGATCCTCCTGGACCTCTGCATCATCTGTCTACTGCCCACAGATGACTCGGCTTCTGATCGAAAAACACGCGGTAAAGGCAGAATCTCCTGTACACGCTCGGGGTGTAGAGATACTGGCACAAACTCCACCCTAAAGAAGGTCTCGAAGTCTTCCCATGCGAAGTTCATCTCATCGCAAAACTGAAAC
This sequence comes from Viscum album, assembly GCA_963277665.1. Lineage (NCBI taxonomy): Eukaryota > Viridiplantae > Streptophyta > Magnoliopsida > Santalales > Viscaceae > Viscum > Viscum album. Next base: position 258,831,457 of record OY728133.1, on the reverse strand, counting down.
AAGTGGCTCCACCACCTACCTGCTGCTGTGTGTAGTAGGCTCGCAGCGAGGATCACCATGAGGTCTGCTGGTGTCCTCACTAGCCTAAACACTCGTACCACTGCCTCCAGCCAGTCCTCTACAGCCTGGGGATCCGTCTCCCCGCGAAACCTGGGCGGTCGCTGGCGCTGAAACTCATGCAGTGCGCTGAGGCGACGTGCATCGTCAGCGGCTGCTGCTGGAAGCATCGGGGGCTCGGCGGGTAGAGCTACCGCCGGTGCCACTGCTGACAAAGGGCCCTGCACCGAGGCCTCGTCGCTCGGTGGGCTTTTGTCACGTTCGATTCTCGGAACCCTAGATGGCTGCCGTCGTGGGTCCATCCTGAAAGAAACAACGTAACACGATCAAACGATTATACCTGGTGAGCTGACCTGGTTTGAGCTGTTTTAAGGGGAAAAAACCTTTGAAAACACACACGCAATCAGTGTTTTCGTGCACAAAGTCGGAAATCAGTTGTCAGGGTCCTGGTGTATGGATACGTCGGCCGCCCGCACCAACACTGGACTCCCGGAACTGAAAAACACACTCGGTACTCTCAACAGTACTGCTTCACAGAAAGAAACATCAGAGTTATAAGTTCTGCGGTAGAACCGAACTCCTCTGATACCAATTTGTCACGACCCGCCCTTGGGGTCCGTGCCGTGACTACCCCAAGCCCGCCTTCCATAGGCCAGGGGCTGGCGACTAGCACCAAGGCGTAAATCCCGGTAAAAAGGGAAGGCATTGCCTTTGTAAAGTAAACAAACACCACAGAGTAAGCAAGCGGTAAGTAACACTAAGCAAAAACAGAGTACAACTAAAAGTGCGGAAAGTAAAAAGGGGGCCGGAAATACAAGCCCAACTGTAAAGTACAACTCGAAAGGGAAAACAGCAACTGAAAAGTAAAGCTGCTACGCCGAGCTGACCACTGGAAATCCCACCTGAAGGGTGGGTACAGATAGCTCCTCTGCTCCTCGGGTCCCGCCGTCTGCTCCGAGTATGTCCCGCCCAGTGGTCTGCCTCTGGGTACCGCCTCGTCGTATAGTCCACCTCCAGGTACCGTCCAGTCCTCGAACACTCGGCCTCTGTCAGTACTGGCCATCGTCTGCAACCAACACAACGAGATGCGGGCATAGCCCGTGCAGGGGTGAGTATAACGATACTCAGTAGGGACCCCGAGACCCTCAAGGTCTCACTAAAGCCAACAAGGATAACCACAAGAAGATCACAACAGATAAACTCTACTTAGGTATATGCCCATACATATACCTAAGTTATCAAGTAACCCATCTCAGTCATGAGGAAACACAAGGATCATGAGATCAACGGATAACCACTACCCAGGTATATGCCCATACATATACCTAAGTTATCAAGTAACCCATCTCAATCATGAGGAAACACAAAGGTCAAAAGTCTCATCTCAAACCAGGATTTTCATTATCGAAACCGTAACTGCTGAAGAACTCCGTCTCTAGAGTGTACAGTGGTCCTGTCACGACTCCGAGGCCACCGCTCACTAACCCAAGACTGCTGAAGTACTCCTCCTGTCGAGTACTGCGGGTCTGCTGCCAACTACCAGGCGCTCCGTCCGCTGAGGGTCTGCTGCCAAATACCGGGCACTACCCAGATAGCCTACTGAGGTACTCCTCCTATCGAGTACCGCGGGTCTGCTGCCAACTACCAGGCGCTCCATCCGCCGTGGGTCTGCCGCCAAATACCGGGCGCTCCGTCCACTGGGCTAGTCGACTCACTCCAAGTCGAGTCGGTCAAGCAGTCGTCAGGTCTCAGCCGGCTACACGGTCTCCGTACTCTGCACGCTCGTCTCCGGGAGGGTCCGCTCCACGAGCTACTGGTCGATACTCCAAGTATCACAAAGTCCCACAAAGAAGTATCTCAAAAGTCCATCTCGTCACAGGGGTCTCAACGCAACAGACGGCGCGTCGATCGGACGCCCGGTCTGTGAGTTATTAGCCTTTTCGTCCCAGGGGCCCGGTTGGTTTCGAGAGCGAAACCAATCCCGGCCGTATCTCAACTGTACCCCGAACTCCCATAGGGTAAACTCAAAGGGACCGTTACTCAACGTAACCACCAACGCCGCTGACGGTTCGTCAAGCGGACGTCCTGTCTGAAAGATATTAGCTTTCCCGTTCCAGGGGCCCGGTTGGATTTCGAGTACAATCCAACCCGGCCATACTCCGACTGTATCCAAAACTCGGGCGGAGTATGTCAAAAGTTCCGTCTCATCAAGAGGAAGTCAACGAAACAGACGGCGCGTCAATCGGACGCCCGGTCTGTGAGTTATTGGCATTTTCGTCTCCGGGGCCCGGTTGGTTTTTAAGGCAAAACCAACCCGACCGTACTCCACCTGCGTCCAAACCTCGGGCGGAGTATGCCAAAAGATCCGTCTCTCTAAGAGGAACACAACTCGGCTGACGGCACGTCAATCGGACGTCCGTAGCTCAAGATATGAGCGTTTCTGCTCCGAAGGCCCGGTTGGTTCCGTGAACGAACCAACCCGGCCGAACTCAAAGTAAACCGAAACCTTGAGTGCGATATACCGAAACGACCGTCTCGATCCAAGGATCGCGTTGCCGCAGACGGTTTGTCATTCGGATGTCCGAGGCTCAAGTTATGGGCCAAAAATCAAATCTGGTTCGAAACGGGGGGGTCCGGGTCCGGGCCGACCCGGCCCGACCCCCCCCTGGGCGGCGGCGGCGGCGCGGCGGCGCGGGGTGCCGCGGCGGCTCGGGGTGCCGCGAGGGGCCGCTCGCGGGGGGCTAACCCCCGCTTCTTCAGAAGGGCGGCGCGGCTTTGCCGCGCCGTTTGCAACAAATCGGCCCCCACGTGGGGGCCGGTTTTGAATTAAACCGGGGGGCTGCTGCCTCCCCCTTCCATGGAACCGCCCCCCCTCAATAAGAGGGGGGTTTTGTTGAACAGCCCGGGGGATTTATTCCCCCGGTTTCCTGTCATCCGGCCGGCCAGCTGGCCGGCCGGTTTTCACTAACGGGACCGGAAATTCCGGTCCCGCCTTCGACTTCCGACGCCGGCGGCCCGGCCGCCGGTCCTCTCTTCCGCCGCGGCCCGGAACCGGCCGCGGCGTTCGTCAACCGGCGCGGTGCGACGGCACCGCGCCCCTTCGCCGTGCTTTGATAATCATTCAACGCGGCGCGACGACGTCGCGTTCTTGTTGTTTCTTCCTGGTGCGCGCGACGACATCGCGTAACTTAAACGTATAATTATCCGCGTGGTGCGACGGCACCACGCCACCTTGCTTCCGCCCGCAAGAATAAACAAGAAACGATGGAGGGGGGTTCGGCCGTGTTCGTGCGGTCCGGCCCCCTCACGTTAAAAAAATAACGCATCTTAAATAAATTAAGCCACACGTTATACTTGCTATTCACGATCAAGAAAAGGAATAATAAAGAATAAAACAACAACCCCTACCTCGGGTATAAGTTCGAGGATTTGACTATGTCCGCGGAAGACGACGTCGCGGAGGTCGGGCGACGCGGTCGTCGTTCGTCAAATTCAACGACGAAGAGGCGCGTCCGAAGAGGCACGTCGTTGGCGAATCCTTGTACGCCGACGAAGGTTGTCCGAGGAAGGTGCGGTGTTCTCTCTCGTTGACACCGAAGACGAAGAAGAGCGGAGCGGCGTTCTTCGTCGGAACTTGAGCGTTCTACGTCAAGTCTCGAGGAAAGTCAAATAAAAAGGAAACAACGAACTCAAGAACCCTTACCTTGATAGTCGCACGTTGACGGAGTCGTGGAATATCGGTGTCGATTCCTTTGACGTCGGAGGAAGAGTCGTTGTCGATGGCGTTCGTCGCGGAAAAGATGATGCGGAAGAAGAACGTCACATCACGGATATGGCGTCGCGGAAAGACCGTGTTCTTCGGCGAAGAAGTTCTTCGTTGAAGAACGGCGTTCTTTGCGTTCTTCGTTGAAGTTGAGCGTTCTTCGTGATCTTCGTCAGAGATGAAGAAGAAGAAGAAAATGATGCTCTCCACCTCTCAAGAAGACAAACCATTCAACCAAAAATAAAATAAGACAACATCTTATTTTATTATCACATAACACACTAGAATTTCAACGGTTTGAAATTCAAAATGGATAACTCCAAAATTAACTCACTTATTTAATATACATGAATTGTATAATTAAATAGAAGTTAACTTGTCAAGCCATTAAGAGGGAGAGAGGGGAGTTGAAAAGGTGGGGGTTCGTGTGGGCCCCACCACACTTAATCCTCCCAAGGGAGGTTAAGTGGGTGTGGGTCCCACTTCCAACCTCCTTTGATAGGTTTTAAGAAGTTATAATAAAATTTGTTCTACACAAATTTTATTTAACTCAACTAAAAACCTCAAAAAATAACTTTCAACCCGCAACAAACGCAACTCCCGAAAAGGTCTCTTTAAGCGAATATCGGCGCTGCGAGTTAATCGGTGCCCTCGGATTTCAATTCCGAGCACCGGGTCAAAAGTTAGGAATTCCCGCTCGTTCGTTCACTGAACGTACCCGAGCCAAACTTCGGAAATTAATTCCGGGCACTCCGGGCCTCGGAATCAGGTGCCGTCTGAAACCGCGCTCTTGTAAAATTCTAAAGAAAATTAAGAAAAAATTTCCCTTGAATTTTACGGGTCTTTACAAAGTCTATCGGTAGACTGGGTACCGGTAGCTCTTTATCAGTAGCTATAGGAAGATTACTTATCTGTTTTATGCAGAACACATCCGATTGTGTTAGAATTAATTTATAACTTGTATGAACATGTATAAATGAGGATTAACATATTCCAAAGACTATTTTAAAAATTATTATTGGTTTGATCACAGATTTGAAATAATTAAAGTACAGATCAATGATACTTAAAAATATCATAGAGAATGAAAACATAATTGGGATTTTCAACACATATGAATACATGATTGAGATTATCAATACAGGTGAGGTCAACACACGCATTAATGAGATAGTTGACCAACTATGGGGATCTCAATACTTTTCCAAGAGTGATCTTCATTCGGGGTATCATCAATTATGTGTAAAAAGGGAGGATATACCAATGACAGCTTTCCGTACAAGGTATGGACACTAATAATTTATAGTGATTCAATTTGGTCTTACTAATTCCCCTGATATCTTCATGGATCTAATGAATAGAGTCTTTATAGACTGTATTGATCAATTTGTGGTAGTCTTTATAGATGATATTATTGTCTATTCAAAGAGCAGGTAAGAACATGAATATCACTTGAGAATTCTATTGAAAACCCTGAGAAAGGAGAATCTTTAGGCCAAATATACCAATTGTGAATTTTGGCATAAAAATGTTTCATTTTTGGGTCACATAATCTCAAAAGAGTTGATATTTCAGGATCCAGCAAAAACAGTGGTTATCGAAAGATGGTTGAGACCAACAATAGTAACTGAGATCTGAATATTTCTTGGTTTGGCTGGATATTATCGACGTTTTGTGAAAGATTTTTTACTATTAGCTAATCCGCTTACCAGGTTGACTCGAAAACGAGTTAAGTTGGTTTGAACGGAGGAGTGTGAAGAGAATTTCAAGGAGTTGAAAAGAAGTTTATCCAGTGCACCTGTTCTCACACTACCTTGTAGTGGAGAAAATTTGTGATCTACTATGATGCATCCAAGAAGGTATTGGGGTGTGTTATCATGAAAAATTATATGGTGATAGCCTATGCCTTACGACAGTTGAAAATCCATGATCAAAATTACCCAACTCATGATTTGGAGTTATTTGAGGTAATCTTTGCATTAATGATTTGGAGGCATTATCTTTTTGGTGAAAGATGTGACATTTATATAGATCATAAAATTTTAAAGTATATTTTCACACAAAAGGAGCTGAATATGCACCAAAGAAGATGGTTGGATATGATTAAGGATTACAACTTCTCAATTCATTACCACCCTTGGGAATGAAATCAAGGTAGCAGATGCATTAAGTCGACAAGACGATGCTATCTTATCCATGATGAGGATCTCAGAAGATCCAATATTTATGGATTTACAAAGGATGGATCTTGGAATTATAATGGAATGGGAAAATCTTAACTTTCTCAAATGAAGGTTAGACCACATATACATGAAAAGATTAAAGAGGCACAAAAATAATATGTAGAGTTACAAAAGAACGTGTGAAATGTTCATGAATTCAACCTTGATTGTGGTGGGATAATATGGTTCAGGAATCTGGTTTGTGTTCCTCCCACCCCAGAATTAAAGAAGGATCTACTAGATGAGGCTCATAGTTCATTATTCTCTACTCACCCTGGAATCACGAAGATGTATAGGGACCTGAAAGAGTACTTCTGGTGGGATGGCATGAAAAGAGATGTTGCTGAATATGTCTCTCGATGCTTGGTTTGTCAGCAAGTTAAAGCTGAGAGAAAAAAGTCTAAGGTGATGTTACAACCATTACCCATACCCGAATAGAAATGGGAAAACATCACTATAGACTTTGTCACCAGACTTCCTAAAACATCAAAAGGCAATAATGTTATATGGGTTATAGTTGATCGTCTTACGATGTCGGCACACTTCATTACTTTTAGAGAATTTTCCTCTCTGGATAAGCTTTCCAGTATATATGTAAAAGAAGTGGTATGATTTTTTGGAGTACCACATTCCATTATATCTGATCAGGATCCGAGGTTTTCCTCGATGTTCTGGTGAACTCTCCAGTATACTCTCGATACAGAGTTGAGTTTCAGCACTACTTATCATCCTCAGACAGACGGTCAATCTGGGAGGACAATTCAACTCTAGATGATATGTTGAGAGATTTCTCTATCGATTTCAAAGGAGGTTGGGATCAACACCTTCCTTTTGTGGAATTTTCTTATAATAATAGCTTTCACTCCAGTATTCATATGTCCCATTACGAAGCTCTCTATGTAAAGAAATGCCGAACTCTAACTTGTTGGGATGAAGTTGGGGAAAGAAATCTATTAGGACCTGATCTTGTTGATGAGATGGCAGAAAAGGTCCGATCTATTCAACAACACCTAAAAGCAGCTCAGAGTCGACAAAAATGTTATGCCGACAATCAATGAAAAGACCTAGAGTTTGAAGTGTGTGATAAAGTGTTCTTACGAATATCTCCTTGGAAGAGCGTAATGAGATTTGGAAAGAACGGAAAGCTGAGCCCTAGGTATATTGGTGCTTTTGAAATACTCGATCATGTTGGGAAGGTAGATTACTGATTGGCACTTCCACCGAATCTCTCTCAAGATCATGATGTGTTCCATGTAACTCTCCCGAGAAAGTAAATACCCGATCCTTCACCGGTACTCACCTCAGAAATTGTACTGCTAGAGAAAGATCTTTCTTATAAAGAACAATCGATAAAGATTTTGGATCATTGCGAAAAAGTCCTACGGAACAAGACCACTCTCTTGGTAAATTTTTTAGGGAGGAACCACCAGTTAGAAGAAGCTATATTGGATCGTGAGGATATGATGAGGGAAAGGTATCCTCATCTGTTTGTTACAAAGTGACGAATTTCAAGGGCGAAATTCATTTTAAAGGGGGTAGAATGTAACACTCGAGTTTTTTATGAGAAATATTTTTTTATGTTACATACATCATCAAAGGGATCTTTCATTACTCACAACACTATCTTGGTTTGCTTTACACGCAATCACGACCTTCCTCGATAGCTTACATTGTACGCAATAACGAGTTTCACTAAACAACGATATGTTATTTAAACTAGCTTTTATGAATAGTAATACCCACTTTTTGAAATTTTATTTTTCAAAATCGACTTCACTTTTGGATTTGTAATATCGAAATTAGCCTAGGGTGAAATTTTTGTATTTTTCTAAAAACATTCAATTTTTGATGAATAGTGAAAACACTGGGTTACTATTTAAAAACCGAATTTTTATTTAAATAATAATTTATTTTATTTAAATTTATTTTATGTGAAAATTGATATATAATACCTATATTTGTTCAATGTAATTCATTGGAGTCATTTTATATTAATTTTAGATATATATAAATTTTATTGAACTTTTTACCGTCTTTAATCCACCTCCTAGGAGAGTTTGAAAATTTACATAAATCATAATTTTACCTCTTCTATAAGATGAATTTTGAAAATACAAGATTCTCAGTTAACATCATGGAGTATAATCTGGTTCAATATGATAAAAATAATTTTTGTTGAAGAGTAACTTTTTACTTTCATTTACCATGGTTAAAAGTAAATAGGGTAATTAAGGGTACAAATGGTATTATGATTATCCTAACACATGTCATAATTCTATTTGATAAGCTTAATTCGTCCAAAAAAACCTTAGGAATAAAATATGACCATTTAGGTCCACTTGGATTAGATTAGGACATTCATTATTATTTTACTTAAAGAATAGTTAAAATAGATATATTCAATGTATAATAACTAAAACATTATTAATATAGAGTTATACATAAGATAAATTCGACTATAAATATTCATTAGAAATCTAATAATATTTCTTACATAATGTTATTTTATTTTTAATTTTCGACTTTAAATAATTTTATTTATTTATGACACAATGATGATGTAGTAATTACCTTATTAAGGAAATAATAATATAATTGATATTATAAATACCCAAATAAATGACATTTGAGACTTTATGAATTACACTAATTTTATAGGTTAATATGACATATTATTATTGATTTAATTAACTTTTTTATAACTAATCATACTGTTATGATTTTCATAAAAATCAATTACCAAATAGTTTCAAAATTGACATAAAATAATTTTTAAAACAAATATTATATTATTAATTTATATTTTATTCCTAAAAATCTAATAATCGGCCAAATTACTTATCTAAGGTTATATATATTAATAATTAACAACTTGGAGTTCGTTTGTCTTGTTATAGTATGTTTATTAACCATATAATGTAAGAAAAAAAGAAGACATGGTAAAAGTTAAATTATTTTACTTTGATTTAAATATAAATGATAAGTTAAAATAGTAACCTAAACTTGTCTGAAATCTTTTGGTTGAGATCATTTCGACCCATCCCCACCTTATCTTCTATATAAGTCAATTTGTAGCTATTAAAAACTGAATATTACTTTATAATAAAATAATATTTTACGTTTTTCCTAAGGTGCCCCTATCCTCCCTTATAAAAGGGAACCTCCTCCCTCTCTTCCTCACACCACATTGAGCCTTCAAGATCGGCCAACCCCTACCAATTTCTCTTCTAAACTTACCTAGAAACATCCTAGAGGTCCCGGTATTCTTCAAAGACCATATTAAGTGCCCTAAGAGGAGGTTAAGAACAGGCACTTCAAAAAAGAGGTAATGTGTGTTACCGATTCTTTCAACTTTATTTCTTCTTCTACTTACTTTTCATTAGTTGTTTCATTATGAAGTAATAACATAAGTATAAAAAATATACTGATATGTAATTATAAATATGAAACAACCCTATTTCACCTTTTATTCATCCTACGAAAAATGAAATCACCTCGCGTGCAAACGTATGAAATACCGTCTCCACGTCGTGGTGTAATCTGTTTTCCACCACCACCATACTTGGATGGGTATAATGGTGTAAAGAATAAAAATATATGATTATTTTAAAGTGATATTTATTCTTAAATACTATAGATACAGTTCAATACAATTCCACGATCATGGAAAGTATATAATCGCTCATGCGTACGTACGGCCTACCGTCTCCACAATGTGATGCGACTCATTCTACCTGATCTTCAATGAATAATGATTATATAAATGAATTGAATGAATAAATATGTTATATATTACACTAATACCATTATATAAATTAGGTATCTATATCCTAAAAATAAGAATAAGAATTTATTCGACAAAGGACACATAAGAACAAAAATCAATAAACACCTTAATAACAAGTAGCAATGAAATATTACTAATAAGAATCTAAGAATATGACCATATATGATATCATAACAATGATTATGATTCCTGAATAAGTCAATAAAATTATTTAAATCATTATATAGGAGGTTCAGACATGTACCAAGAAAATCAGACCTAACGTAAGGGAAAATCTCACAATTTCATTTTTATCCGAGATTGTTTATACTTTGGTACTTACTGGGGTATATTTATCATCCACATCTATGATTCGTCAATTTTTAAAATTATTTCTATCCTAATAAAAAATTTTAAATCCAATTTTACCCATTTGTGAGTTTTTAGTAAAATATTTGAATGGAAGCTTTTGTCATTTTTAGCACGACGTACTTTTTGACTTTTCCGACCAAAGTACGAGAAGAAGTTTTTTTAACTTATACGGAATGAATGGATTCATAGAACTTTATTTCCAGGAATCTTCATTTACATGTTTTAAATTTTATTTTTAACCAAATTCTCTTTGTTTATAATTGTATGACATGTTAATAAAGGAAAAAGCCTTTTGAAGTAGAAAGGATATTTTCCTCAAGAATGAAGTTCAAGTGTTTTATCAAAATTATTTTCTGTCTAAGATAATATAGGGTTATGTTTCTATCCCAATTTTTAAATTGATTTAATTATGATATGATGGAATTATTTTTATGATTCCCTTTTATCTTATATGGATTATGTTATGATGGCATGATTTTTAAGAATCCATATTTTATTGCATGGTTTATTATATGATGTATTATTTATGATCTTGTGGAACACATAAGAATGGGTTCATTATGAGATGGGTGGGACCTATATCTCCCTCCAATTCATTGTGTAAAAATTTATATCTCATGAGATAGACATGGAAAGAAAAGCAGGTTAATCCGGTTCAGTGATACAGGACTGAAATGAGGAGTGAACTCAGTTCAGAAATGGACTTTGTCTGCTAGCATAGTCTTGGCAATGGGTCTTGACTACTAATAAATGATTCTATATGATTATGTGTGTATGCCACAAATTTTTATATTTTCTGTTATGATCATTGGGATTACATTTCACTAATTTGATTTATCCCTTATTAGGAAATTATGATCTCTTTTACAGGTTAAGATTTACAAAATGTTATGTTTTTGTTAATATGATGTGATTGATATTTCTTTTGTTTACCCTTACTGAGCATTTGAGCTCACCCTTTTGTATGTTTTCTTTTCCCCAGGTCATGAAGAAGAGTATTAAGTATGATATGACAAAAGGGACTCTAGATATGATAAAATAAAAGGGAGAAAATGTAGATGATTTATGAAGCAGTTGTTTATGTTTCCCTGTTTCTAAAGACACTACACGTATACGATCCTTTCATGGTTTTGTTATATGTTTTAATAAGTACGATTAAATTCTGAAGTAATAACAATGTATGTAATGTATGGGTCATTATATTCGACATCAAAATGCGTTAAATTTTTTTAAAAAAAATATTAGAGTATTTATTCTTAAAATTGGATTCATTTGCATTGTAAGCCTCTAAAATTTATTGGATAAATGTAAAAATATTTAACAAACATATATAATTGATTTTTAGTTATTTATGGTCATTCCCGCCATTACATAATCTAGGAGTTTACTACCATTTACAATAATATTATTATATTATTAGTTTGCATCGTAAGATTTCAAAAAAACTCGTTGTTGTGTATAGGGTACTCCATCGAACATAACATCCCCTAAAAAGTAATATTATTATTTTATTCACAAATATTAATAAATATGAAGAAGAAATATTATTTATTTACCTGGGATGTTACATCCTTCCTCCCTTTTGGGAATTGCGTCCTCGCAATTTTAAAAAGATTTGGCTCGGAAACTTCATTTAAAGCCCCACATTTGAAAAGGAGTCAATAAAACTATCAATTTAAAATAAATAAAGATAAGTAAAAAAGGTCTCCCTAGACAACAGAAAATAGGATTCCATGAAAACATGGATATGGAGGATAAAACAAACCATCATGTTCTGATGGGTAGTGATAGAAAACATGTTTAGGAGAAAGTTAACCACCCAAAAATTACAATCCTATAATGGGTTAAACATTATTTGATTCCCCAGTAGGAAAAGATAACAAACAACATTTTTGTTTTAAGTTACATTTCATTGAGGATTTAATTTATGAGCTTAAATAAAACTTAAGGAAACATACTTACTTGTAAGGTATACTTTCAACATTTACTAGATTTCTAACACTAACTCATATTTTCTCCAAACTGTGAGTATTCAGGTTGACTTGTTCCCATTAAGAGCACTATAATCAACATAGAGAGAATAACATAAGTCACAAAAGATGAACTATATATTTCCCCTGTCTTTAGACCTTATCCAAAACCCAATTTTTTGGTATAATATCAGATAATCCCAAAAAAAAGATAATCTTTTAAAAAAGAAGAACAAATCTTAATGTCCAAAATTTTTCAAACAACCCAAAGTTCAAGAAAGGCCATTCAATACAAAATTTCCCTTAAAATTCATCCAAAATAAACCAACCTATGATTGAAACCCAAATATCTGATGGATTTAAACACATAGTCTTCCAAGTTAATCTTAACATTTATCTCAAAATAACATCAGTTACTCTTAAAGTATTATACTGAAAAGTAATTTTCCTAATCACATATCCTGCCTGATAGGTTAATAATTTCAATAGATAAACCAAAATATAATTATTCCCAATTCATAAGATCATCTAACTAAAAATAATTAGTCATACTAACCAGGGACTTCACGTAGTCCAGTGGTAGGTGATAAATGATAGTCACACTTTGGTTGTGGGTTCGATTCCCATAGCTTCGTCTGACGCGATGGGTTTTCACACGGTTTGCATGTTGTCCCTTTTTACAAAACTATATAATTCATAAAACATTCCCCATAAGAGATAAAATCTTCACAAATAACCATAACATAATTAACCTCAAGTTTATCTATATCATTTCATTTTCCATCATAACATATAGTAACCCATAATTTCCTCAACAGTAAGGATCATATAAACCCTAATGTTTACCATTATAATTATTACGTAAAAATCCACATCAAGTTGGTTCTCTCATACATGATGCATTAGATGACTCACCAAGGTTCAAGTGGTTAATCATAACACCATGATAGTTGGTTTAGAATAACCATGAGAATCCTCATTGACTCCCCCATTTCATCTGGTATCTTAATCAGAGAACCACGACAATTTCCTTCAAACCCATTGTCACTTTGCTTCCTGCTAGATCAATCCATTTACTAAAACCAAAAATGTCAGTGTGAGTATATTAAAAAATCATCATGTACTAATGAGGAAGATAAACACTCAGATATGCTTGCTCAAGTTATCTCAATCTCAATCCAACATTGAAAAATAACAATGACTCCATCTAATATACTATCCATTGCGGTCTTACACAACTTGTCACTTATTCTTAGACAAAACTCTTACCTATAAAGTTATCTAAACCAAGCTTTGATACCAATTATAAGGACCTAGCCTTAAAACATTACATAATCTTTAAATAAATGAATAATTCACATTGAGGATCTTTTCATTCTTATAGGTCTAGAGAATTAGGTCATAACTATTTCATCCCAAAGATTACACAATAGACACATCTACCCAGTTTCCATTTTTTCAGTAAATGTAAACTCCTGAACAAAAGAGTCATGTCTAGTTCTAGATTTTAGACATCATGAAATTTCCATGATCTCATCCTAGACCATATTACATATTAAGTGTGATGGAACACATTTCAAAAACATGGGATGAGCCTAAAAAGCTCAGTAAGGGACATAAAAATACGGAAATAAAACATTAGTCCATCTATACATAAGAATCAATGAAATCATAATTTACTCTTAAAACCAATGCACATTAACATACCTTATGAAATCATAAGATTTGTGAACAAATCAAAGAAATCATAAGACGTAATGGTAACTTGATGCATTCATAACATTATTACATAGGGAGTAATAGTCATGGTTACGTTTGGAATACCCACCACAGTATATTCCCAAAATCACTTCGGAGAAACCTTAGTGTTTGACTACTTCATGTTAAAATATGAATTAGAGAGGTATATCGGGCTCACCTGCCCTTAGTTTATCACAGAACCAACCATCTTCATAAAAAACGAACAAGAACCATAACATAATCGTATCACATAAAACATGCATAAAGGAAACATAATATCTCCACATTTCAATCACAAGATATCAATAAAACACATTGATATAATCAAAAAATTATCAAAACCATTTTCAATACCAAAATATAATAAAATTAAAACATGGTATTTATTTTTCATTTTAAAAAAAGTTATGGCTTGTAGAGGACGCCAAAACTCAAATAATGGTCATGACGACAGAGAAGTCATTGTCGCCGCATATGTACGACAAAAACATTGCCTTTTTTTGTTTAATAAAACAATTCATACAAAAAATTATTCATTTTGAATAAAAGTAAAAGTAAAAAATAGGATTATACACCGTATAAACGAATGTTGTGTATAAAACAAAATATGCCTCAATTAAAGGAGATTGAGACGATGTCCCTTACAAAGATGATATCATTAGATAACGGATAAATCAATTACGTAATTATGTTTGAAAAATATAAGTGGATATTATGTGAAAAACCATCATATGTCATCCACAAATATTCATAACATGACATAATCAAGAAGTAGAAGTTTAACCCAAAGGATTGAAATTGGGTTAAGAAGTTCCCTTACAGAAATTCGACAGCCTAACGATGTCACATTAAAATTCAGAAAATGAAATGATGAGAGATAAAAAGGGTATCTCATCACATGGAAATAACATTTACAGAAATAAGGATATATAATAACATATCCCAACTTTAGAATATGTAAACTAAAAGACCTATCCAAAAAGAAGTCTTTTAGAAAGAGGATGGTGAAAGGTTCCCTTACGGATTTGGGTAACTTTTGAAATGTACACCCCATAAAAGAAGGGTAATAAAATGAAATTGTAAATAACCATAAGTTAAATTATATTACACAATGAATAAAATCATGGTCAGTACATACACCACAAAAAATGAAATATCATCATATGTAGCATGAATCTCATGGGAACAAAAATTGAGATAAAAACCCCTTACCTCGTTTTAATCAAATGAGTCGTATGACCAAAAGATAATAACCACCAAATTAATTACAAAACACCATGAATATTAATAGAATAATGATAACATATATCTATTGGAAGTAAAAAATACACCACATTCAATAAATAAGTGGCAAACAATGGAAATCTCAACTAATTAAAAGTGAGATAACAAATCCCCAATGAAAATTCTGCAGCCTAACAACGCCACCAAAAACATCCAAAAATGGATTGATGATATCAAATTGGGTCTCTAATAATATGAAAACTAAAATCATAGTATGATTAAAATAAAAGAACATCCCCCAACATAAGAAAGAGGAGCATAAAAGGAATGACATAAAAGAGAGTACTTAAAAAGAAAGAGAGAGGTAGGATCCCTTACCTCAAGTCTGACTTGTCTTGTTCGTTTCATTATATTCCTGAATTATAAAATTTGATCAATTAATAATTACTTAAGGTCCTCCTTTAATTTTTATTATTCAATTAAAATCACATATTATAATTTTATAATAATTAGTTAATTATGTGAGTTCATATCAGACGTTTGTGTCGATGTTCGGTATATGAATCAAAAATAAACTTTTTTGAATAGAATTTAGCATGTAGTTATAATTACATCTTCTCCAAAATGGCATTAATGATTTAAATATCATATATATCTATTATATATAAATTTCTTACTATTCCATAAAATTTGGATATAATAATGAAAAGCACCATTCATTGAGACGGTAGGTCGTACGTACGCATGAACGCTACTTTCATTTCATTGTAACATTAATGGAAATAAAACTAAATGGGATATATATATATATAATGATTCAATTATAATATATATTTTATATTGGTCACATAAGTTCATTAATTTCATTATTTATATATTCCAGGTATTGCATGAACGAGTCGCATCACTTGAGGGGGTGGTTGTCCACACTTCCTCAAATGAAATTATCGCATTTTCACAACACGAAAAGAAAAAAGGTATGTTTTAAATGTAAAACACATAAGCATAGAGAGGAAATTAATATAATATATATCATAAAAAATTATAGTTATATTATAATGGCCACCATGAAAGGTGGTTGGAGAAGATAGAACAATCATCATTTCATGAGGCATTAATTCGCCAACCACAAAAAACTATGTTCTTTAACCATTAGACGAAGGTGTGTGTAATTTTAGCTAGAATTATTCTCATAAAAACATAATAGTATATTGAATATACTGGTTTTGATACAAAATAAATAAATAAAAATAGTTTAAGGGTTTGGAGAAGCAAAATAAGAGAAGACCTTACCTTTAAATAGGGTAACTCCCCTTTGTTTAAACCGAAAGGGATCCTTTAAGAGCTTTCTGGCAAAGGTAAGGCTTCCAGGATGAAGAGAGGGATGTGGAGAGATAAAATGACCAGAGGTTGGTCGATCCAAAGGCTTGATAGGTGTGGCGAAGGGGGTATAGATAGGGGCCTTTTATAAGAGTGGGGTGGGGCTCTCTTGGAAAGTCTTGAAATGTTACTTTATTTACAAAATGATTTTCAGATATTAAAAGTCCCAAAATTATATATTTCGAGGATAAGGTGATAAGGGATCGAAATACACCCATAAAATAGGTTTTTGACATGTGTATGTTTTTTATTTTACCTTATCATGTAATTTTATTTTAATCTTTCATTAATGAGGTTATCACTGCATCATCACAGTGTCATAAATAAATTTATTTAATTAATGTGTAAAAATTATAAAAAACTACCACCATTTAGGAAATATTTTTATATTTCTAATGAATTTTTATAGTCAAAGCGATCATTTATGTAGACAAAATTAATTTTTTTTACTTAGGTGATACATACTTTCGTTACATTTTCCTTTCTATAAAAAAAATATGATAAAATGTCACTATCACACTAAAGTGATTCCATGGGGTCCCAAGTTTGGAACAAGGAATACCATGGTCGTCCATGACACCAAAAATAGCATTTAGACACATGTTATGGTCATTTTATATTTTTATGATATTATTTTATTACCCCTAACTAACCAATTAATAGTTCAACAAGGTAATTAAAGATAATTACCATCGTTACTACTCATAATGTCCAAAAATAAAAGAGACTTCATAACATAATTTGGAATTCCTGATACCAAATATGGAATCCATTTTATCAAATTAAAAACATACAAATTGCAGTAATTAATTTAAAATAATTCCCA
Source organism: Viscum album (assembly GCA_963277665.1). Lineage (NCBI taxonomy): Eukaryota > Viridiplantae > Streptophyta > Magnoliopsida > Santalales > Viscaceae > Viscum > Viscum album. The sequence goes on along the minus strand of OY728133.1, from coordinate 258,814,137 downwards.
TTGTCAAAACTAAAGACGGGTTTTTAAGAAGTAAAATCTATCAAAAGATTGATTTGTTTTTACATCCAATTTAAAAGTGAAATTACATAAAATGACCAAAATTGTATTAAATGATAATAAAATAATTAAATTACATCTTGAAAAAAATTAAAATAACTATATAACTATATAAATAAATTGGATGAAAAGGTAGTTTCAAATTAAAATGCAGTATTTTTCACTATTCATTGAAAAAGATCATTTGTCAGAAAAATACAAAAAATTCCCCCTAAGATAAATTTGATATTTCAAATTCAAAAATGATTTCCATTTTACCAAATTCATTACATAGAAGTTTCATTAATTAATTTTATAATTAATTCCCGCTGTCAAAACAAATATCGTGTTTTTAAGAAACAATATCTATCAAAAGATTGACAATTGTTTATGTCCAAATTCAATGTGAAATTAATTATATTGACCACCATTGAATTAAATGGTAAAAATATATTCTAATTAAACATTAAAACCAATTAAGTTGATAATCTATCCAAATAATTAAATTAGATGAAAATTAAATTTTGATGTAAAATGCTGTATATTTAACTATTCATTATAAAATGGACACTGTCAGAAAAATACAAAAAATTTATCAAAAGTAAATTTCAATGTCCCAATTCTAAAGAATAAGTTTATTTTTAAAAGTAGAACTTATAATATTTTCAAATTTTAGAATTAAAAAAGGATTTCCATGAAAAAGTGGTAAAACATTTTTAAAAAAATATTAGAGTATTTATTCTTAAAATTGGATTCATTTCCATTTTAAGGCTCTATCATTTATTGGATTAATGTAAAAATATTTAACAAATATATATAATATCTTTTTAGGTAGTTATGTTCATTCTTGCCAATACATCAGCTATGAGTTTACTACCATTTACAATAATATTTTTAAATTATTAGTTTGCATCGTATGATTTCAAAGAAACTCTTTGTTGCATATAGGGTACACCATCAAAAATAGCACCCCCTTTAAAGTATTATTATTATTTTATTCAAAAATATTAATAAATATGAAAATGAAATAGTATTTATTTTCCTGGGATGTTACAGAAAACACTGGATCTAATATCCTCCCAATTACCATCACATAAACATAGAGACCTTAATTTGATCAGAATCAAACCAAATGAGTACTTTCAATAAAATAAAAAGGATGTAACCGAAGAATAGGTAATAATTTTATCACCTCATTCAAAGTTATTTTCATCCACTACTTTCCCTTTCTTTGTTGTTTCCATACCAAAATAATAACTCCAATACCTTCTAAATATTGTGATGTTATTATAAATATGGTACAACCATATTCATTTTTCTATCCATCCTATTAAGGACAATGTCACCATACATTTGTACGTATGGCTTACTGTCACCACATTGTGGTGTAGTATGTTATTCAACCCTTCATCATTTGGATGGGTATTATAATGAGTATAATTGATGTAAATAATAAATATAAAATTTTATTTATTATATATATGTTATATACCATCCAATTAAATATGGTTTCATTATCAATAGAATGGTATGGTCGCTCGTGCATACCCACAGATTACCATCTCCACGAACGCGATTAGATTCATTCCCCATCGTAACTATTCAATAATACTTATCATTTTATGATTAAAAATAATGTTTAATAACTTAATATCATTCTAGAGATGAATAAAATACGTCCTATTCTTTTCAAACATGACTTGCATATAAAAACATATAAAGGAAAAAGAATTAGTTAACACTCGAAACGATGATATTACTAAAATATTATTAACAAAGCCATATTAGATGATCATATATGATATCTTATTTATGTATGTGGTTTTGGTATAATTTAATAAACATTATTTAAATATTATACAAGAGGTTAATATAACCTCTATCATGGAAAATTACAAGGTAAGGGTAAATTATACAATCTCTTCATTATCTGAGTTTGTTTATATGTGAGTATCCACTGGAACCTCTTTATAATCCATATTCGTGTTTCATGAAAATGCCTATAAAACATTTTTACTATTTTTTAAACTCTGGTTTAAAGTAATTTATACACCTTCTGACTTTTATAAAATGTTTCAAAGGATTTTTCCCTTGTTTTCCCAACAAGGTACTTTATTACCATTTCAAAAAAATTATGGTATGAATATTTTTTTAACATATATGGTGGGTGTGGCTATTTTCTGATGTTATGACATATTCAAATCTTCACTTACAATCTTATTATAATTCATTCCAATTAATCGTTTCTTTTATTATTATTTGACATTTAAATGATTTCATAATAGAAAGAGATATTTCTCTCAAATAGTATTGATTTCATCTATGTAAACATCCTTTGATAGATTTTACACTTTCTTTATGTAGATTTATTATAATACCATATTCCATATTGTATCGAAGTTTTTATGAACTGTTTGTCTGGGGATGCGTTATTTTTATACCATTCAGGATTTATGGTTAACATGTTTACATTTTATATGATAGTTTTAATACAAATGTTTATGTTATGATTCAACCTTTTCATACTAGGAAAGCATTGGACATAGTAAGTGATGGGTGGAGCCCGCTGTAGCTCTTTGATGCATTGGTAGGTATCATGAGACAAAATAGTGTCTTGTAACAAGGCAGTTACAAAATCATTATTTTGAGTCTTGGAATGAGGACTTGACTATGTTGATATGATTTCCGGAATTATTCATTTCATCATTATGAAATTGAATATTGATAATACATGTTATAATTTGACATGTAGAATTTCCATGTTAATAAGTAAATAGAATTATTTTATTTATCTTATCCATATTTTGTGGATGTTTTTTTAAAAGGAATTTTTTTAGTCTTATACATTATTTTAAAAAATTTATTCTTTTTTGTGAATGTTTATATTATATTTCTTCCTTACTGAGCACCTGATCTCACACATTTCTGTATTTTATTTTTCTCAGAATGTGAAGAATTATATTATGACTGACCTACAGGGTAGTCTAAGGGAGATGAATTTACTAAAAGGAGACACAATGTTGTTGATTTTTATTTCCTAATGTAATGTAAAACTTATGTCCGTATCTTGTACTTCAAAGGCTACTAAACTGATCGGTCATTCGAGATTGGATCAATTGTGATCATTCCAATGTTATGTAAAAATTCACCGACTCTGGGTAACTATAGTCGGGGTGTTATATTTTTGATATTTTTTTATTATATAAAATTTCATGTAAAAAACTATGAATTAATTTGAAATAAATTACATTGTTTTTATAGTTGTTATTAAAGAAAAGTACAGTTATTAATGGTATTATTATTGGAGAACTCGATAGAAAGCATTAGGGATAAGACTCTGTATAGGGAAATATAAATAAATTATAGTAAGTATATAGTAAGTGGGTTATCAATGAAAATAAATTTGCCCTTGTATACTATACATTGATGTGGTTATAACAAAAATTTACATTTTAGTAACAGCTTGGACAATGTGTTCTGGGCCAAACATGGGGTAACATGGTACAAAACAACCGCCCTTAATATGCACTTGGTTTGAAACTATTAGGGGTATGATTTTGTCAATTCATAATGTCATTATGAACTATTTTTAAGGGACCAAAAGTTTTCCCAAAAGATTATATCGTAGGAAATAGATCAAGGATTACATAGAATGAATCCTAGAAATTCATAGGTTGATAATATAAACTTATTTTATAAGTTACAACTTTAATATTATTATATTCACATTTAAGCATTTAAAAAATACTCAACATTGAATTTTTTTTCAATTTATTATAGCCATTGGCGGGAAATAAGAGTAACCATGTGAACAAACAATGAGATGAATAATGTGATGGCTACCCAAATTCGATATCCAATCAGATGGGAGCTCATATAGGACATGTTGTGATTAAAATAAACTTGTTTTTAAAATTCTAAATTAAAAAATAGATATTTGATAAGTACCAAATTAAGTTAATAAAGAGGAATAAAACATATTAAAGATGTTTATATAATAAAGAAGCTAATGTAATGATGTCCCAATTTCTATTTTTCAACTGCTGTGGAATGTGCTACCTAGGTAAATTTCATAATGGTACTAGGAGTTTTTTTTTGTGTAGGAACATGGGGAGTAAGGTATCCGATTACAATGAAAAAATAAATACTATTATGTTTGGAAAAAGACTACAATCTATTGTTCATTATAAAATTCTATGTCGTAAATTTGGGTAAGTTGGGAATTATCCACACCAATTATATAATCCATGGTTTTTGAAACATGGTGATCATCAATAATTTATGTGAATGAGGGAACAAGGAAATTTCAATGCTGAGATGGATCATGATGACTGATGTACATGTATCCTCTACTCCATTAACGTCTATACCATGTATAACTTCAATTATGTCTCCAATAGGATCCTTCTACATTTTCCATGAACATCAACTCACCACCCAAAATTATTTTACATCTGTGTATAACATGTTGATTTTTGTGGGAATGTTATTCTGGAAAATGTTATCATCCTTAATTTTGTGTCATTTGATGTAATCCTAGTTATGGAATAGTTATCCACTTAAAAATAAATTATATATTGTTGGGAGATGGAATTCATTATCAAAATTATGGATGAAAATTAATTTTCAATGAAGTATAAGGAAGAGGATGAATATTTTTAGATAGTGTATCTATCTAAAGTTTTTTGGTATAAGGAATGACATATGCTATGGGAATTGATGAATTGTAATGATTAAAATGTTTATGTGTATTTGAAAATGTAGAATATCAGTCATTTTTTTGGGTATAGTAATAATGAAACAACTATTTATTTTTTCCATAGAAGTTTTGTCATTTACATGAAATATATGTTAAATTGTACTAATAAACAATAAATGTGATTCAGTGATAAAGTGATATTTTAGAGAATACATGATTAAGGGATTGATAACCCTTAATAGGTAATTGATGTTGGGATAGAACAAATGATCCTTTGGATGATATTTATAATAATAATGTTATATTTAAAATCATTGATACAAATTTTTATGATTTTTGTGGGTGAAGTATAGTGTAATATTTTGGGAAACATAATATAGGAAATTAACAATATATTTAGATTTGATTAACCATATATTTGGCGATCATTTATTTGGGTTAAGGAATATAAATAAATTATGATTATCTAATATTATTTCACTAACATTTTTTGAGGTGTGTGATGAAGGGTTTGGGATATTTTTTTAGGATAAAACACTATTTAATTTTGAGAATATAACTGTTTTAATTGGGGATTTATTTAAGGAACTATATATGTTAAGACTTTACATTTTTTTATAATTTTTAATATTAATGTGTTATTGTATTATATTACTTTAAGCTTACGATTTTAGATTTATTAAAGACATGATTGATTTCTTGTTACCCATTGGTGTATTATGTGATTCATTAGACGTTTGTTCCAGTGCTTTTAGAAATAAAAAAATCATCTTGAGTTATCATTGTTCAGAGAAAAAGGTGAAATTTTTGTGGAAATTAATTTTAATTTTCATTAATTTATATTACATTGAATTACAAGTTTATATGATAATGAAATTATGTAACTCTATAGAAATAATCTTGAATAAAAAATATTTCAATATTATTATCATATTAGATGAATTGTGGAAATTTTATCCATAATAGATTTAGGGTTTTATGTTCACTGAATTTATCCTAACCCTTTTCTCAATTACACTCAATTAGTTATTTTGTGTTAGATTTATCCTCCCTTTAAATGTTTTCATTTCCCACTAATGTTATCCAACTAGGAAACTCAGTTGTGTGATGACCATAACACTTAAATTTATATCTTCTAAAGTGGATATTTTAGTATCCCTTTTGTGGTGTGGGTTTAAAATAAATATATTTACAAGTGAAAAAGAATTTCTTATTAAGTTCATGTTTAAATTATGAGGATGAAATTTATTATAGGGAGGAATAATGTATCACCCCATATAGTCAAAAACTAAAAAAAATCGATAGCATATCTAATATGCAACAGCAAACCGAAAATAATGATTATTATTTATAAATAATTATCTCATTAATTCTAATAAATAATTAAATATTAGTTGGATTAACTAATTCATGAAAATTATATATAAATATATATATTGAAAAATAAATAATAAATAATCAATCAATTATTTTCATTCTTCTAAATAAGTTTTCTTAACAAATAATTTTTATTTCATCTTATAATTATTATAATTATTTTATTGAACATTTGAAAATTTAATTTATACAGAAAATTTAAATTTTTATATCATCATATCAAAATTAACATCATGGGGACATTTGGGATTTTGAAAGAAATATTAACGTCATAGTGAATAGTAAAATAGTACAATTTTATGTGAAATTGTCACTTATTTTGAAAAATGAATTGACATAAAAGGAAAGTTATTAGGTAAAATAAGTATTATTTAGATATATTTAATTAAATTCATTATATTTAAAACATATTTATTGAATTTTTCAATATAAGTTATATTATAGGACACATAATTCATTTTCTGAAAGCTATCTTAAAAGACATAATATTTCAGTGCAATAGTTATTTATAAAAAACCCCAGGGAGAACTTTCTTAAATCGTATTTTTATATAATATATCTATAATTATAAATTTAAATAATTTTGATTACTTTTTATAGAGTTGAAGTGAAATCATTTTTTCTTTAAAAATGCATCTTCGGAAAACCAGTTTTTTTAGGCTTGTTGATTTTATATTTATTAGAATTCATAAACCTCTATGATTTGATTTTGATAAAATGGATTCTATATTTGGAATTTTAATAATAAATCTTTTTAAATTTGTTCTAATTAATTGTCAGTACAAAATTAATAATAAATTTAGTAAATATTAGTTATTAAGGTAATTGTAAAATAGGGTATTTTAGGGTTAATAGGAATTAAAAAATAATAAATATCAAATAACTGTATTATATTTCAATTAATTTTCATTAAAGAGATGATTATAATCATTAATTATTTGTTTAAATATATAAATTATTAAGTAAAGAGTTTGATAATATTTACATTTTGATACCACAAAAGACAAATTGTTTTTGGTAATATTGAAATTCAATTATGTAATTTATTTTGATAATTTAATTTATTTCTAAAATAAATAATATTTTTTTAATTTTTTTTTAAATTAAAAATAATTATATTTAAATGATCATATCTATTTTAATGAATTAAATGTAATGTTCATAAGGGTTAAAATATTATTATAGTCAAAATCATCAATTTCGATAAAAGTATGTTATAATTTTAAAAGTAAAATTTAAAAAATTTATAATTTTATTTTGTTATAATAAATATTTTTTTCCAAAATAACTAAACTATCAAACAGTGAATTTTTTTATAATTTTCTGAGAGAGTCAAATTTAGGGTAAAATTTAAATACTATATAAATAAATTTTTTGATTTATAACATCATAATGATTCTAAATTGATGTAATAAATAACATGAAGGGAACACATGACCGTATAAATGTTTTTCACTAATATTATGTGATTTAAATTTTAATTGATATATTTTATAAATACATTATGAATCTTCAATAATCTGTAATATATTTGAACATTTTAAGATAATATCATTAAGAGTATGACTCACCTACACATAAGAATAGTAAATATTTATTTACATGAAATTAACAATATAAAATATGTTAATAAACCCATTATGGTAAAACCATGTAAAAAAACCACGGCATGGTATGTTGTTTTAATGATTTTAGTATGCAAATCCCAAAACCAAAATAATAATGAAATCTGCCTATTTTCTTATATTAACCCACACTATCCCCCATTTATATTCACAAAAAATAACTTGATCATGTCCATAACCTACCCTCCACCTCTTATAGTCCCCCCAAGGCTCCCCTATGATATTAGTAATCCCCTCCCAAGCCTTTGGAGTCACACATTCAAGTAAAGGATCCTCACTTTCCTCTATTTCTTTTAATTCAAGTAACATCATTAGAATTTGTCGTCATAGTTACAATTATTTATAATTTAATTTAATTATTAAAATTACATTACATTATTATCGATGTTATTTTAATGAGATATTATTTAACATCTCTCATTTTTACCTTAATCTAATCCATTAAAATGCTGAAATATTGTTAGGAAATTTTCTCTTCTCTTTTCGGTCAAGAATCCCTTTTTATGATATGATTATTAATTTCAGTTTTATGTTTGTAGGATATATTATTAAATATTCCAATTACTATATATTTTATGTATAATTTAATATATCTCACCATTAACTCTCATTTAGCCTCTAATGATCCTTTGTGTACACCAATTATAATGCCAAAAAATAGTTAAGATTCCTTTTATTAGTCATGTTTTTTTATTTCCATATTCCTTATATATCTAAACTATAATAATGAGGAAAGATTAAACAATACATATTACATTATATATTATGTTATGGTTGTTAGATACCCATATCTATCTCATATACCCATATTTTATCAACCTCTAAGTGAAATCATTATTCTATCAGGATATCACCATGATTTTCCATGCCAAACCAATATTATAGTAAATACCCTTCCCATTTCCTAACAAGGGTTCTCACCTATATAGACAAATACATTTAAATTGGGTACTTACATGTGTTAGTTGAACACTCCTTGATCTTTTAATAAGTTACGTTGATTAATTAATCCATGTTTCATGATAGATGTCGTACGCTTATGCATGAGAATGAAATAAAAATAATGGGTGCACATATGGATGTTCAATTCATTATGTGATATTTAGTTTCATCATATTTCATGTTGGGATATGGGTGTACCTGATTTATTTATGTTACATTTCCTTCCATGATTTCATGGTGGATTTATCCATGACTTGTGTTTATGATGCATTGTTTTAATTTATTTCCATATTTCATATGTTGTGAATATCATTCTCTATCATGTCACATTTTTCATGTTTATGATTCATAATTATTATTTCCCATTGATATGCCTATTTTCTAACTTCGGTTATCTTCATCATGTCATTCCATTCTTATTCCTTGACTATGTTTTATACATCAACCCATTTCTGATGACTATCCCTAGGACATCCCATGTTGTTTTAATTATGAAAGAATATTATGAACATGTTAAGGAGGTTTTCTATAAAGTCAATGTATTTCAATTTTTATGTTTTTTATAATATATATAATTCCAACTGAAACATGACCTGTCAATATTTTGGGTTTTATATAGTAAACATTTTTTCAAAAATAAATAAAAATTAATGTGAAATAATGAATATGGTTTTTATATCTATCAGTTTATACCAGAATGGATTTTCAATGTCCAATGCTCTTGAAACACCACCAATAATATGAGAGAACTCTTGAGAACTAAATATCATATAGAAAAAATAATTTTATGCATTAATAAATGTATATATATATTTTTTATATGGTTTACAATTTAGTCCATCCATCAAATTCTATTTTCAATACCCTTGGAATTTTCAAACTATTAAAAATCCTAGGATATTAAAATTTGCATATATTTAAAAATATTATACCTGATAATCATATTTTGATACTAAAAAAATTCACCAGGCCAATCTAGGTTTTCATATTTCATTAAAACTAACACATTGTGTTATAGAAATCCAAAACACCCATAAGCAGTACGATAAACACATAATACTTATACACCAAAAGAATTATCCAAATCATGCAACCACTAACAAAATGAATATATGGTTCTTACCTATTCCTTTATAACAAGAGACACACCAACATCATCATCTCTATCTTTATCAAGCATATGATGTCTCCCAACATTTTCTATTACATTACATATCCAATTTCAAACCATGGTAGTCCTATTATACAAATATATTATTGAAACATGGACATTGTATCCTAAAAAGGATTCTTTCCCAATTCTGGGATTCCAACCCTCATTCATACATGAGAAAATTCTTTCATGGTCATCTATTAGATCAAATTAGTAATATTCAAATCAATAATACTTTAACTGGTGGTTCCATATTTTCCTTGATAGCACAAGTTGACTATCACACATATTTTTTATCTATATATAATGAATTCAATTACACATTTCAATAGTAAAATTCAACTAACCCTAAAAATGAATGTCATGTTTATTTTGGATGAATATTATTGTTAACACATGGTGTTATATATTGACGTGATGAAAACCACAATTCTATTTCATTAATTATATAGTCCATCAATGTTCATTTCAATCATGCTCACTGATATCCATGTCTAACATCTAGTGAAATCTCTTGGGAAAAACAATATTTTTCAAAACATATAATTCTATATGACGTTGTCACTTTTACATTGATAATATAGAGTTAATGGATCATCAAAATCTACCCTAGGAATAAATATAAAATCAGGATTTTGACAAAATTTATAATAAAAAATGAACCATGAATTTACTAAGTATTCCAGTTATACCATAACTCATTAATTAAATGAACTATGAGATCCAAAATGACTTTCCAATGAAAAACCACAAGATTTGATAACCATTATCACATAATGTTCCATTCATCAAACATTAAAGTCCTTCGATTTTAAACATTTACCTAATATTATAGATAATGTTATCCCAATATACTTAGGGTGATGTAAATATATAGGGCATGATCGTCTATAAAAATGGAGTATTCCAAGACCTCACTATGTATTACCATCAATAAACATAAATACATATCATGATCCATTATCCGTAAAAATTGTCTATATTTATTTAGAAAAACTCTTGGAACAAATTATCCTAACAGTGTTTGACCAGGTTCATCTATTGGTCAACTTCCCCGAACACAATGGTCATATCATTGAAGATTAATTCGATCCACTCTAGAATAACCTCATTAGAAAAATAAAAATTAATAATAATTTATAAAGAACATCGATCACATAACATTAAATAAAAAGGATCCCTTGATCATTAAATATAACTACTAAAACCTATTACTAGATTTAGGGATTCATATTTAGGTACCCTAATAATAATCATGTGGTCAGGAAGAATGAAAAGAAAAAATGTATCTCCATCAATTTCACTCTTAGATAACATATTCATATTGAGCTTATATATATCATCCATACATTATTTAAACTCCCACATAGTTATATATATTGATCATCATCTTATGTACAAGATAATTGTAACATACCATTCCCATGAAATTTTAGAAACTATTATGATCATTATCAATTGGTCATTTATATTCTCACTTCCTCTACTAGGTAGGTCATGATTAAAGATGTTTGATGTGGCGCTCCCTACCCATGTAGATTCGTAGATAGTGTTTTACTAAAAAATTAAATTTCCCCATTGAACACACTCTATAAAACACAGAACATAAGTTATTGATGTGGTAAAAATTTGAATACCATGCGTCAAAATTAAAATCATGGAAAATTAGTTACTTAAAAGTTAATTGCTAATGATTTACCATAAAAATATATGGGACACTCTACAAAACTACACTCAAACATTTCATTTGAATCATGAATTAATTCCAAAATCCAACTGATCAAAATTATTAAAACACTCGATACCTTTACAACATCATCTCAAACATTGGGATGTTCTGGACTTCCTCAAACACCCAAGAAACTCTACCATGGAGATGACTATTGATCCAATCACAATAGTTCAATAATTTTTTGATTAAAATTAAAATAAACTAGTTCAATGTAACATTTTACCAACATGACAGATATTGAATGTATTAATTTTACTATATTGTTATTTCACCATAACAATGTCACATCATTAGATAATATATATTGGAAAATTGGCTATATGCTACCCAAAATCCAATAGACCCGTGAAAAGAGATATAAAATATTTATATAATTCCATATGATGATTAACCTACTTGATTATCCCATGAGTAATCCATTATTAATGAATAAAAAGGCCCACATGTCACACTAAGCATCTGACCTTGCCCCATGAATGTTTACCCCACTGAATGAGAGAATTATCTAACCCTCTCGGCTTTATCAAGGAAAAAATCACCACTCCAACACATGTAAAATTGAGGTTTCATTTTAGAAACCAATAGTAACAATCATGATAGATTCCACCTAAATAAAAACTCATTTACACTACTATTCACATGTATATAAAATGGTTTTTTGATCTTATGTTTATACTAATGTGAAGATATCACCATACTAAAAATAATTTATCGACTTTATATATAGGTCAAACATAAAATGTCTCCTGGATAGTTGAAATGACCTCTAAGATCACTAAAAATATAAACAGTCAATAGTAACATGTGAAAAATGTACATGTTCCAATCTATTGAAGAACTATAAGAAATATTTAAACTACCCTTATTGGATATCAAAATAAATAACATCTGATATGGTTTCATTTGATCCATTTTGACTAGTTCACAATTCATTTAAACAATTCAAGGCCTGCTTAAGAGAATTTCAATTCCATGATATATGACAAAATAACAATTAGGTTTTTATTGTAATATAAATTAACTATATCATAATAATAATAAAACTTAATGGAATATTAACATGGATATTGTCATGTTAGGGGCCTGGTCATGTAAGATAACACCATATGATTATATTTAACACCATATAAATGAATACACAGAGTTTAAATTACTACCCCATATGTCATAAACATACCCCAATGTAGTTAAGAATCACAAAATTGAAATATTAATTGCACCGTGGTGGGTCCTGTAATATTAACATGTTTTTTGAAAACACCCTTATTTGGTTTGTCTCATTAGTATAATTCCTCAACTGATATACCTGGGTCTATCTGTTCATTTATTGATTTGGTCATACATTTAATAATTCCCATGATACTGAGGTATAATAACATATATATATAACATGGTCTAAATAGATGTACTAAAATTAAAAAATTATAAAGTTACATTACTTTACAAGTTACTATTAGCATACTTATATCATCAAGCTGGTCTTTATCATTGCTCTCAAAATATAGAACATTCATATATATTTGATTGATAATGTGGGTTACCATTACAAATAATTATATTCCAAAATAATTATAAATTGTTAGTCACACAAATTTATTCACTATTATAAATCGTTCATATCATAAAACCAGTGGTCTAGATAAGAAACATGTCACAATTGATTAATTAATTTGACCCCATCATGCAATATCTAAAATCACCATTTAGGTCATGTTAGAGACCTTAATGATGATATATATTTTGTATATCATTTTTATATCATGGAATTCTATTACTGAGCATGAAAATAAGAACATATAATGGAAACCACATAACAGTGTATATCACTAAGTGTGAGGAATAATCACTTATCTAGGTGTATAGAAAAAATTGGAATAAAATAAAAATGTCAAGATATGAAACCTATATGGAATGATAAAAGAATTGAATTTGATTCTCAACATTCATATAATGATGCATGCAATAAAACATCCATTCTAAAATATTCCATATGTAAAAATCCATAAATCCATAAATTAATAACTAGAATAATTAAAAAAAATAACCAAAGGTGAAATAATAATCACATGTAGAAATAATAGAACGAACAATTATAACGTCCCATGGAAAATTATATTTTCCTAATATATTGCATGGTCAGACTCTTACATGTTATATTCAAAAAGTTATGGAACATTATTAGTCACCTATTTAACATCACTAAATATTAATAAAAAATGAAAATAAACTCTAATAACAATTTTAATATCCTAACAAAAGATCCACTAAGAATGGTTCCCTCATCCAATTCTCCATTGGGCCCCAAATGTTCCTGCATGTATGCGAGATGTTGTCAACTATTATATAGGATTTGAGTTCGTGAAATTGGTGAGACTACACATTCTATATCAATAATAAAATAAATACATTTAGTAAAAATTAATCAACATAAACATCAGAATAACAACCAAACAGTGGAAGAAAATAATAACTTACAATCCATATTAAATGAATAAATAACTAGGAATTAAAATGATACAATGTTATAAAAAAGACATGATATATTCAATATAAATACAAAATAAATGTATTAGAAGAATGATTCACTGGGTATCTCTATGACTATGCATAGCTTTCTCTTAGTCTGCTAATACTAATCACATATGTATAAGATTAACAAACTCTAGGAAAATCCGTGATTCTAAACATACAATCTTATGGTCTGTTTTGGAGCCTCTGTGAGATGGAATCCATAATAGGGTGTGAGATATACTCACAATTCCACCATCAATGGAAGATAATTCAATCTAATATGTGGATATAGAATACAATTGGGTACATTTATATAAATTAATAATAAATGAAATAAATGGTAAATGTAATCATGTTGGGATCAGGTTCCTCAAAGAAACCTATCTGATCATACCCTCTTCAAAATAAGATGGAATGAATTTGTAAATATATTGTATTCTATAGATATTTATATGATTAAAAAGGTAAAGATTAACTATTATTCTTGTACAAGAAATGACATGTGTCTTAGCACCCATGAATCAATATAAGGGGATACTATATCCAAGAAGGTCATCCTGACAAATGTTACATACCCATAAATATTAATAAAAGTGATTACATTCCTAGGGTTCCATACCTATAAATCACAATAAAGGGTAGGTCAAGACCAGGGTTCCATATACATTCCATTATATAATGGATTCCATTCAAAAATTCCCACATCCACAATCATATATAATAAATAAAAAACATAAGAAAATTAAGGTTTATGTTAGTGTCAACACCATTCCATTTATTTAGTAAGGAACGTTACCTAAGAAAGAAGTTATACCCCACCCATAGGATTAGATGTCCAATAGATACATCACATGATTTCTTTTAAATTTTATAAACTAAAAAACATTTCTATTTGAAATAGGTAGTACAGCACAATGTGTGATTTTATTATAAATATAGTGGAATGATGGTTACACCACTTTTTTAAATCCTTAAAATTTACTCAATTTATAATTTAAGTGATTAATGTTTCCACCATAATTATCTTAAATTACAACAAAAACTTTTTGGGGTTTTTTGTATATAATGGGAAACAATCGAGGATAATTAATGATGTCACCCAAGTGGTGGGCTGGGATGATGTTTTAGTCATTCAAACATGTATAGAGATCACTTAAATTTTCCCCAATGTGATCAAATATTATAATAAAATGGTATGGAAAATTTTGAGGGAAATTAATGGAACCTTTTTCGTTCCAATGAATTGAATAACTTCTGAATAAAGATATATTATGTGGAAACATATATTCCACCAACATTATAATGATGATTTATCTCTCATCCACTCTCTATCTTTGATTCATGAAGAGTAATGATAAATCATAAGAATTATAGAACACCCTAAAAATATGGTAAATTGGATCACATGAAAATAAAACTGGATATGGAAAAAGGCTCAATGAAGGGAATAAAGATGATTCTTATACATACCTTTATACTTCTAATTCACTTGAAGGAAAATCAAATAGTCCATGAAGGAAGGTTAAACCAAATAGGATTAGGTTGAGGAGGGCTGGATTCCATAATGGCTTTATGTTCATATATGCAAAGATAATGGGAAAACCCCATTTATGTGTAGAGGGGGGATGATCATTATAACCTTTAAATGACCCATATAATTTTTCTATATTTATGGATATTTGTGAACTAGCCATATAAAGATAATATCTAATGTGGAAACCAAATATCATTGTTAGTACATGGTTAGAAAAAACCTTTCTCATCTCATATGATCTACCTATGAAACATTCTGTAGACCACATTCATGATAATGCAACCTCAAGTGCACAATTTAGAAAATAATACTAAACCTTTTAGGGCCTTGCATTATGACACAAGGTTTCACTAGAGGGATTCATAGTTTGAAAAAAACCCTCTATATAACATATTCTACATAGTTCGGTCCACATTATTCGAAGTAATTGTTTTCCAATTATACACCTCAATAAGTTTCAAAAAAAAGTTGTTTTCAAGTCCTCATGCCCCTAAAACATTTTCAAACAACCAAGGCACCTCTCATTCGATAAATCAATTACAAATTTATCTTCATAAAAATTGTTTTTTAAAATTAATTTATTTCACTTATTCCTTTCATTGAAAACTTCACCTTGTTAATCGTACACTCCATGCAACACTGGCTTAGCTTTCATTACACGCAACACATAGTTTCTACAAAACATCATTTTATTAATGAAATTATTTAAATAATTAAATTATAAAATAATTGTTTTAATGGTGTGTTTATAAAATATTAAATTAATTATAAAAATTTGGGTTTCTCATGTATATATAATTAATTCATTTGACCAAATATTTAAAATGTAAAACAACATTTTAATATATAATGAAACCAATTTTCTTGAAAAAATATTAAATTTTGGACAAGTATTTTTATACCAAAAAATAAGCTTATAAATACTATTGTATTATATTAATATATATATATATATATAATATTCAATCTAATTTTTAACAATTATCTTTTGTATTTTGTAGAAATTATAAATCTAGTATTATTCTTAAAATATCTATTTTTCTAAAGCAATTTTATATCCTTTCAATGGACCTCTTATTTTAAATCAAAATTTATACAAATTTATAAATTATATTTTCAAAAAATTTATTCTTATTTGAAATTGGTATAACAAAATTTACTTTAGTTGAGGTTTTGGTAATTTTATGATAATTTTCATGTATTTATGAATAATAAAAAATAACATATTTTAATTAAAAAAGGATTTTATATCTAAATAATTTATTGTGATAAATTAAATTATTTATTTCTTTTAACATATATTTTTCTTTCAAATTTATAATCTTTAATATTGTGAAGGTCATCCTAATAAATTTATTACTGAATTTTCTTATAAAAATATTCAAATCATTTGAATGGTATCAGATTAAAAACCCCATTTTCTCACCCTATTTTGATGATTAATATTAAATTATTTTTATGAATATACATGTTTTGAAGTTTCTAAAATGGATTCTATAATTGGATTCATATGAAACAAATTTTTAAATATATATTTTTTAATATGTATTGTAACATTGGTAATATTTGTTACCAATCTAAATGATTAAATTTGGCAATTTTTGTAAGAAAAAGATAAGGATTATAAAATTACCCTAACACTTTTAAAAATATTATTTTATGAATTTAGTTTTACCATTAACGCATAATATTTTAAATTTAACAATTTAATGGAAAATTTTCCATGAAAATTACATTGATATTATTAAAATCATATAGAATGACAATATCTCACAATGATACACTTATTAAGTATAAACTTTTTATTATAGTGGTAAATATAAGATATGGTAATTTATATAAATTATTATAAAATATAAAAATTTTATCTAAATCCTCTATATTTATATTTTATTTTTATTTAAAAAAATATTTATCATATACAACACCACAATGATGATGTATTATCTATTAAATTAATGAAAAACTCAATTAAATGATATTGAAAATATTAAAATAAACATATTTTTAATTACATAAGGTGATGCATGAATTTTTTTTTTGAACATGAACCCTTAATTTTTTATTAAAGGAATCTATTAGAAGTTATATTTATGTACTGATTTTATTATTTTCAATGTAGTAAATAGTATCAAATTGACACTAATGAAATTTTATATAAAAAAATATTTTATTAAAATTTTTAAAAATAATAAAAATACTCAAAAATGAAAATGTGGGTAAAATATGTTCTGAAATTTCATAAATTTACCATTTATAGTTTAATTCACACCATATAGTATAAAATATATTCCTTTTATTATTGATGAAAGTGTTACTATCAATAAAATTCTAATAGGTTAACTAAGGGTTAATAAAAAATGTATGTTTTAAAATAAAAAAACAAGTCTAAAATCTATTTTTATTGGATTATAACCTTATCCCACATTATAAGTTATTTACAATACATTTTTGGTACTTGGATGGAGATTTAATTTAAAATTTTTTTATATACTTCAAAAGTGCCTCTCACCTTCACTGTAATAGGACACCTCCTACCCCATCAAACATCACCACATTCAGTATTCTATAAAGAAGAAAATATTAAAAATTCTCTTCTCAAAATCCCTATACACATTCTATATGTTCTTGACTTTCCAATGTAAAACCTTTAGATTTCATTATCAGAGATCTATATAATCTCTCTCGAAGAAGAGGTAATCACTCAAATTTATCACTTTCTTTTAATAATCTGTTACACATCCTATAAATCTACAATATATATTGTCAAATTATAAATTAATAATACTCATTATTACTAAATTCTATTTTTATTATTAGAACAACATTATACAGAACATTTCCCATTGAAGAAGATGTGAATATATCACTCGTGTGTATATACAACTTACCGTCTCCACATTGCAATACAATTTATTTTTCATCAACATATTTTATGAGTTAAAATAATGATGGTTATATTGTTTATATATGATATTTAAGAAATAATTATACCTATATATTTATAATATCATTTCTATCTTTTTACCACCTAATGTTTTTGGAAATGATAACACTCCTCGTGAATATGTATGGATAACCATCTCTGTGACACATTGTGATTCATTTATCATATATATTTCCAGTGAGTTAAACCAAGGATTAATATTATAAATATATATGATATAATTAATATAATAATGATTCTGGTAATAAGATACCATGATAAAGGTATAGGGACCCGTATATTTGAAAATAATCAAGCTTGGAAAATGAAGAAGATATCCCTTAGAATATTTAGTTTAATTCTTAATAAACTGGTTGTAAGATGTTATAAAAAATTCATAAATGGTTTGATTTTTATATCATTATATAATAAATTCATAATAAATTAACATGTACTATACATGATTCTTTAACATGAACAATGAATTGTGAGACTTGAGGTAAATTATTTTTATCTCACTTCAATATCAGTGGGACACATGCATCATAAAATTCGTATTTCTTATGAATATTTGCATGAAATATCCATGAATGTATTTTAGGATTATTATCCTTAATATTATAGTATTTTTATATCCATACATGTTTATTTATATCATGTGGAATTTTATTTTGTTGATTATAATGTGGTAAGTCTTTATTTCACAACCTGATCATTATTTGGGATTGATTATTTTTAATTCTATGTTGTTGAAATTTTATCATCCATGTAATTTTTCACTAAAAATAATATCAAAAATAGTTTTTTCATAATCACATTTTAATGTTTACTTAAATATTTACCATGTTTAAATTTTTAGAAAATGGTTTGAAATGAAGAGTTTTTTCTAAACAAGTCACATTTTTACTTTTTTGATAATATATATAAAAGAAATAATTTTTTTAACTTTTATTGAATAATTTGATTTTACCACTTTAATGATTCCATAATTATTTAAGATAACATTTAAAATATTCCATTTTAATTTTCAAATAAAAAAATCATTATAATTGGGAACCTCTATAAAAAATATTTCATAACGGAAGTAGTATCTTCCCCAAGAATTATTTCATGTGATCTTTTAAAAATGATTCTTTTAATCTAATATGACATCTATTTGTATTTCATATTAATTACATGGGATATAAACCAAGTATTACATTATTATTCTTACTATAAAATTTTAATGTTTAATATGGGATGATATTTATGAAACATATTTCTTTTCCATGAGTTATCTTATTATTTAGTGTTTGTGAAAATCATTTCATTACATGGGATCTTTTGTGATAAAGGATATATGGTACATTAGAACACATATTTATAATTCTTATTATGTGAAGGGTTGTATATATATATTACTTTAATGAATTGTGTAATGAATTATATCTTATCATATTAGGGGAATAAATTCGATGTTCTTGATCTTTGATGCGAAACAAGACAATGTTCTTGATCAATTATGGGAAACAAGTTGACTTTCTTGATATATGATGGGAGAAAATTGTATGTTCATGATCTAAGATTCATTGTAGTTAACCATGACAAAATAAATAGTTTTATATAACAATTATGATGCCACAAACATTTGTGATTTGAATATATGGTTCAAAAATGAGTAATGATGGAATATATTTCTTAGGATTCATGTAAATGATTTTGGTCAGGAATCATGATGATGATCCATGACACGTTGGGTATAATCATTTCTCATGATCAGATACCTATAGTTCTTTTCTTATTCTTCATATGGTTATAAATTAATATATTTCATGTTTACCTTTACTAATCATCTAATCTTACAAAATTTTGATGATTACATTCCAAAAGTTATAGAGAATAATTTTATGTGGAGGTACTAAAGAGGAATATATTTTTGTGAATTAGTAATGATATTTAACTATATTAGATGTTTTTGTTACATGATTCTAATTTAAATAATCTATTATGGTTTTTACTCATGTGTTTGGGTAATTTAATTTATATTCAGTAGAAAAAGATTTAATGTTAATGTATTAAATTTATGAGTCGTTATAGTTGGTATCATTGTAATGGATTAGTCAACCTCAAAAGCTCATATAAGATAACTTTACTGAGATCCCATGGGATATATGTAAGGATATTTCTTAGGATATCTCTAAATATGATCCAAATATATTATATATTAAATAATTTTTCATAATCAATACATCATATTTGTGACTTCTCATAGTTATGTTATTTCCCACTATGATTTGTGTTTCTAACATAATGATTTGTAATTTCCGTCAAGGGATGGATTTCAAAGGATAAATGTTAATAATAAATGTGATGGTATATGTAATTATCGTCCTCATGAGTAACTAAATGTTATAAGAGTATTAAAAAAATATTGTTGCACTGCGCACACTAAGTTTTTAAGATATGTATCATGATAAACATTGAAATGGGAAAAGGAGGGAACAACACTAAACAGAGTCCTTAATGTGTAAGTGTCCATATTCTTTCTGTGAGTATTTTAATACAGTAGTGTATAATAAAATAATTTGTACCATTGAAAATATATTTTCAGTTCTCTAATGTTAAAAACATGATAATTTCATTTTTTTCTATCACTTAAAAGGTAATGAATATAAATGGTTTAATCTTATTAAGAATATGAGGCCACATGATGAAATTGAATACATAGAATGAGATAAGTTCAAGAACATATTTTCCAAATAATTACACTTCACATATTATTTTAATAATAATGGAAAAGTTATTCCACGAGTTAAAACAAACCTATAACAAATATATTGGAACTTATGAAGCATTTTTACAAGACTAATGTGTTATGCTTCTATAATTATCATCCAATATAAAATTAAGTTTGAAAGATTCATCAGGGGCATAAAACATAGTATCTAAAGTAATTTGGCCATAAGAAACATCATGAGATATTAATAAATATTTAGATGTGTAGTCAATATAATAAAGTAAATTGGAGTTACCAACCATTCACATGGTTTTCATAATATAAATAAAGGTCGATTATCTTGAAAACTCGAACAACTAACTTGGTGGAATTAAATTAGAACCATCAACATGATAAAAATTCGAGATGAAATATAAAGGAATTCAGTTGAAGGTTACTGGAAGGTTCATTACATGTGTATATGTTAGAGAAAAGGATCCAGATTTTCAAACAGTAATGAATTTTCCAGTTAATGGAATAGAATAAAATAAGATTCTAAATAATTCACCACACACACATCATTTCTATAAGAGTAATGAAAATTCGGATTATTCTAACCAACACCCAAATCTGAGGATTGATTATCATGATCTACAATAGAAAACTCATAAATCCAAAAGAGAAGTAAAATCACTTATGCTCACTATTGTTAATGTGGAGTATGAAAATGAAGTGGTGGAATGATTTTTTGTTTTTTAATAAAATATGTGACTAATGTTATAGAAGTACTTTTATGGTATTATTGAATATTGAAACATCTAGGTATTGGTACAATATAGTTTTTGGATAATGATTTAATACCATTTACCTAGTTTTATTGGTATCAATGAATGTTGATTAAGGTTCGATAAAGAAATACATAGATGGTTGATTATGATAAAAATGGATATTATTGATGGCCTTTGGAATGATAATATGGGACCATGTTTTATGATATCATTGATTGATTTTATATAATTTTTTTATTGGTGTTATGAGGTAAGGGTTAATTATCCAAATCATGTATTTCTTCACAATGGATTTATGGAAATTCAGATTATTATAATTTTTTAAGAGAATACATTATAATTATCCCCACATGTTTGATATGTGAAAATAAGAGCCACATCATGTTTTATGGTGGAATAATGATAAGTATATGTTATTAATATAGTAACTTACTTTGGAATGTTTTGGATTTTAATCTTTTGGAATTTTCCTAAGGGAAACTATTTATGAATTTTTTTCTTTAACGTGGTATGAGGTTTTAAAGATTTCTGTTTAATAATATAATTATTTACACAAATTGGATAAAATGTTATATCCATTTTTTTGTGATGATAATAAGACAAAAAAGGAAAGACATACCATCTAATTATATATCTTATTATCCACAAGTTCTTTAAGAATATCAATTTCAACTTCATTTTTTAGTGAAACAAGATATGATGTAAACAATGAGAAAGGAACAACAAAGGGTTAGGATTATTCTCTTGAAAATTACTAAAATATAGAGAATTATTTTTTAAATGATTTTTTTTCAATTATAATAAATTCTAATGATATCAATATCCTTTTATAGTCCTATTTTTTTTATGGTTTTTTCATTAACTTTATCTACAACATGTTATTTATCACTCTCCACCAGAACATGACATTTATTTTTCTATTCTATTTTCATGTTTTCACTTGAATACTATATTTTAATATGTGGAAAACTAGTTATGAGGTACATTTTGAAACTATGATTTTTCAAAATTTATTTTTTAAAATGGGATTTTTATTATTCATTTTTTTCGATGTGGGTCTCAATGAATACGACATTATGAAATTAAAATATTAATGATGCCAATGAATTTTAAAGTTCAATTTCATTTTAATGTTTTTTAATGTAACACATATATATATTTAAGAAAAATATTTTATAAATAATCATATTTCATTGATACATTCAATTACATGCTACACAATGTTATTTTTATGCTACATACAACACTGACTTATCTTAAGTTACACGAAATTCTTAGTTTCTATGAAAAACATTTTATTATTTTAATTATTTAATTAATAAAATTATAAAATTTATATTTGAATGGATGTATTAGATGGTTTAAATTAATTATTAAAATATGGTTTACACACACACACATATATATATAATTAATTTTTTGTAACTAATATTTTATAAATGAAAACAACAAAAAAAATTATATAAGGAAAAGTATTTTCATGAAAAAAAAATTAATTCTCCTAAAGATTATTTTATACAAATTTTTCCAAATTCTAATCACTTAAGTGGAGTAAATTAATTTAATTTAATCCTGCATATGGGATAAAAAAGCAAGTTTCTAAAGTAAAAATGTTCAAAAGATGGAAATGTTTTCATGTCCAATTTTAATATGAAATTGATTATAATAACCTAAATATTATTATTTTAATTATAATTTTTATGATTTTAATTTAAAACCACATTATAATTTAATTTAAAAATATTAATAAATTTTACCAAAACTCAATTTTCAATTTGAATTTGGTATTTTTTTAACTATTCATTAAAAAATTTTACTTCACTGAAAAATTCCAAAAATCACCCTAAAAGAATTTTATTTTTATTTAAAAAAAAGGATTATATTACATAATATTTTTAAAAATAATTCAGAAAATGAATTTAAAATATGATATCTATTTAATTACCCTAAAATATCATTTTAAACGAAATATACTTTTGTAGAGTTAAATTATACTTATTCTTATCTTATGCCTCTCAAATCTATTGGATTAATGTTAAAAATAATTTATTTAATATAATATATACATATACTACAATAATATCATTCTCTAAAATTAATTAATTTCATTTTTTACAATAAAATTATTGTTAACATAAAAACAATTCCTTAATATTCAATTTTTTGATATTCAATTCTAATTAATTTGTGACCTATAATTGTTTTTATATTGGTTTAAACCATGTATTTTCATATTTAGTTTATCCAATTCAGAGATTCTGATTTTATATCTCAGTTATATTTTAATATATTAAATAATAATTTGTTGATATGATATTGGTAATCAGTGAAACTCGATCTTACATGTAACATAGGATGTTGAAAAAAATTCTTCATTGCATGTGATGAAAGATAAGAAATTATTAAATGCATTTTAGGATATATAATATATTAAATTAATTTAAAATATCAAATATACCTTAATTTGATAACATGTTTTATTTCTTTCTATGTTCGGTGTTATGTGTCACATACACTATTAAATAAAATTCTCTTACATTGAATGTTTGGGGTGTTAAAATCATTTTCTAGTGAGTCTTATATCATTGTAACTATCCTAATGCACTAAAAAGACCAACTATTCTCTATGAAATTTCTATCTCAAAATTTCATCTTCTCTCTTAGAAACCCACATCAATTTCAGGAACCTTACTCATGCCATGATTCATCACACACCACCCTCTAATTGGAGTTCTCCAAAAACTACAGGTTCTCATCATTATTCCATCATGTCTCAACATCATACACATGATTAGTCACCTCCAGAAACCCTTCCTAGTGAGAAATATCTTCATTTGCATACACTACACTTCCAAAGATCACTACGAGTATATGTAATAAAAACATGATATTTTCTTCCATCTAGAAAAAACTTAAATATCAAATCACTGAATGTGATTACCCTTGAACTAGTGGTATTTTTATAATTATACCGCAAACACCTTTGAACCTCCTATGCATAAGTCCTAGTATGGGAATAAACCCATGATCCCTACCTATAATGGAACCACATGTCCACAATAACACATCAAGATTGTTTCCCTCTATCATCACTAATAAGAGACTAACTGCATTCCCATACCCAAACTAAGGTTCTTTATGTCTCTCACCTTGAACAACTGGTCATGTATCACATCAAGGTACCTATGCCTGAAAACCTAGCATATAGTGAGTACTCATATTAAGTAATATCTCATTAGGTCTCGTATACTATCGCATATAAGCACATGACAACACATATAACCCAAATGTTACTCACGGGTTCAACATACATCAAAACTTCAAATGCAAAAAACACCACCTACATCTAAAGAATCCATCCTCATGAGATTACACCTACGGTATAAGAAATAAGAGGATCAGAACAAATTATTATACTATTTCCATAACTAATGAAATTTTCAAACACTATCAATAAAAATGGAAAGACAACAAATTGTTTCGTGATGTATCACATCCTTTCTAGTAATGTTAGAAAAAACAATATTTGTTTTTACTAGAACTATACAAAATTGAATATAAATACTTATGAACCACAAGGGATTTTCCATCCAATCACCATCTGAAATATCCAACTAATAGGGTCAATGCACCTTGCAACACCCCAAGCTTCCAAGGTGTGTTTCCCATTGAATAATGCAGTAGCATACGTTGTACGAAACATGGAGTTTTAACACATCAAGACCCATCAAACTAGCCATTATGAATAGTAATACCCACTTTTCAAAATTTAATAAATTTTATTTTACAAAATGGACTTCATTTTTTAATTCGTAATATCAAAATTAGATTAGGGTGAATTTATCGTATTTCTCTGAAAACTTTTAATTTTTGATGAATAGTGAAAAAATGAGTTATTGTCTAAAACCATATTTTTATTTAAATAAATAGATATTTTATTTTAATTTATTTTAGGTCAAAATAGATACATAATAAATATATCTGTTCAGTGTAATTTATTGCAGTCATATTAAAATAAGGTTAGAAATATATAATTTTATTGAACTTTTACCGCATTTTACCAACTTCTAAGAGTATTTACAAATTTCTATAAAACATAATTTTCCGCTTCTGTGAGTGGAATTTAAAAAATCTGAGAGACATGGTTGACAGCAGTATGTAATATGTAGTTCAATAATATGAATTTTTTTTGTGAATAGTAACTCTTGACTTTTATATACAATGATTAAAAGTAAATAAGGTAATTAAGGGTTAAAATGATATTATAATTACCCAAACCCATGTCCTAATTATATTGGATAAGCAAAAATCGACAGAAAACAATTTTAGGTATTAAATATGAACCTTTTGATTAACATGGATTAGATTAGGACATTTATTATTATTATATTTAAAGAAGAGTTAAAAGAGTTATATTCAAAGTATAATAACTAAAAAAATTAATATAGGTTTACACACAATATAAATTTGACAAAAAATATTCATTAGAAATATGATAAGATTTCATACATAATGGTATTCTATTTATAATTTTTAGACATCAAATAATTTAATTTATTTATGACACAATGATGATACAGTAATTACCTTATTAATGAAATATTAAAATAATTGATATTATAAATATCCAAATAAATTTAAATTGAGACTGAAGATGAATTAATTAATTTTATAGGTTAATATGACATTTTAGGGTTGATTAAAAAAAATTATTCGAATTGATAAAGTTTTTATGGCTTTTAATAAAATAAAATACTAAATAGTGTCCAAAATGACAAAATTGTGTTATTAAAACAAATACTATATTATTAATTGATATAATATTTATAAAAATCTAAGGATCGTCCAATGGACATATATATGGTTATATGTATTAATAATTAACCACTTGGGGTTCTCATGGAAGTTTATAGTATGTTTCAGAACCATGTTATATAAAAATAGAAGGAGACATGTTAAATGTCAAACTATTTAACTAAGAGTTAAATAAAAATGATAAGGATAATATGGTGACCTAAACCCATCTAAAACATATTGGTTGAGAGTTTTGTGACCCATCTCAACCTTATCATTTAATTAAATCATTTTGGATCCATTAGAAAACAGAAAATGATTTTATTATTAAATAATATTTCATGATTTTCCTTTGGTGACCCTCACCTCTCTTATAAAAGTGTACTTCCCCTTATCTAAATTTCACATATCCAATGCCATTTGCCTCAGCCAAGACCTTCCCATATAACTTTAAAACATCCCTCACTTCAACCTAGAGACCTTACTTTGATCCGAAAACCAACCTATGGATCCCTTTTGATCAACTCAAAAAGAAACACTCGAAGAAGAGGTTATAATTTCACCACCATATTTCATGTTCATTTCATCTTCCAATTTCTATTTCTTTTTTTGTTCCCATACCAAAATAATATCTCTAGTACCTTCTATAAACTATTATTTTATTATAAATATGGTACAACTTTATTCGTTATTCTATCAATCTTATAAATGACAAAGTCACCATACGTGCAAACGTACGACTTACCGTCTCCACGTCGTGGTGTAGATTGTTATTCAAACACTTCATTATTTGGATGGGTATAATAATGTGTATAACTGATGTGAATAATAAATATAACATGTTATTGATTCTTTATATATGATATACCATCCAATTACATATGATTTCACCATCAATATAATGATATTGTCATTCGTGCGTACGTACATATTACCATCTCCACGAACGCGATGAGATTCATTCCCCATTGTAATAATTCAAAAAATTATTTACATTTTATGATGATAAATAATGTTTATGAACATAATATCATACTTTCTATGAATCAAATACATCCAATCCATAACAAACAAGGCATATGTAACCAAGAATATAAAGGAAAATGAATCAGTAAACAACCGAAACGATAATACTACTAAAATATTATTAACAATCCAATATTAGATGATCATATATGATATCATATTTATGTATATAGTTCATGTATAATTTAATAACAATGTTTTAATAATTATACAGGAGTTTAACAGACCATCGACTAATGAAAAGTACAAGGTAAGGGTTAATTCTACAGTCTCTTTACTTATCTGAGGTTGTTAATACCTATGTATGCAATGAGACCTCTTTATCTTCCACATCTATGTTTTCTTGAAAATGTAATTCAAATCATTTTTACTGTTTACTAGAATACGGGTTAAAGTCATTTATACCCTTATTTGACCATTTATGTTTTTAAAAAAATCTTTCCATCATTTTCCAAACAAGGTACATTATAAGATTTTCAACAAAATTAAGGTAAGAAAAACTATTTTTATCTTATACGGTGGGTGTAGCTATTTTATGCTATTATCACATCGTCGAAGCTTCCCATACAAGCTTATAATAATATTTTAAAATTAATTTTATTATTATTATTATATGACTTTTATATGATTTCAAAATAAAAAGAGATATTTCTCTAAACAAATTTGATATCATCTATCTAAACATCCTTTGATTGATTATAATCTTGTTTCAAGTGGGTTTATTATGATACAAATCATCCATATTGTATTTAATGTTCTGCGATATGTTTAACTATGGATGTGTTATTTTTACACCATTAATGGTTTATTGATAATGTATTGGAATTTTTTAAGCATGTTTTAAAACGATTGTTTATGTTATGTTTAAACCTTTTCATATGAGGAATACATTTGACTTAGTAAGTTACGGTTGGAGACCACTATAGCTCCTCGAAGAATAAGTAGGTCTTACGAGACAAACTAGTGTCTTAGAACATGGTCTTGACAAAATCTTATTTGTATTCTTGGCAGAAGTCCTTGACTATGTGGTTATGGAGTCTGGGATTATGCATTCCATCATGAAGAAATCAGCTATTAATATTACATTTGATTATTCGACTATTAGAATATCCCTGTGAATAAGAAAATGGAATTATTTGATTTATATTTTCCATATTATTATGGATTTTATGTTTAAAAGTCTTGTGTTTTAGACTTATACATTGCCTAAAATATTTATGCTGATTTATGAAAGTTTCTGCTATATTGTTATCGTTACTTAGTATTTGATCTCACCCCTTTCTATTTTTTATTTTTACCAAGATGCAAAGAAGTATATTATTGCTGACCTATAGGGATAGTCTAAGGTTGATAAATTTATTAGAAGGAGACACAATTTTTTTGAGGTTTATTTCATATTGTAATGTAAAACTTATGTTTGTATCGAGTACTTCCAAGGCTACAAAACTAATCGGTATTTTGGGATTTGATCCCTTTTGGTCATTCCAATGTTGTTTAATAATCCACCAAATCTATTTGACTAGGTTCAGGGTGTTACAGTTTCTATCAAAAAATGTTTATTACAAAAATTGGAAACTAGATTTAGATAAACTCTTGTTAGAGCACATTACCTTGAGATAGAATTTTAGGATTAGTATAGAATAAAATCCTTGAATTTTGGTTATATAGAGATTTTATGTATTTTCCAAGAAATACATCCATGATTGGATAGAAGATGGTATAGGAGGATCTGGAACAGATGTACCTAGTAGTGGAAAATCTAACAATGAGTTTCCTGCTTGACTCGGGGTATCCTGGCACACGATAATGAGCCTTGTTTCACTCTTGGGTACGACACTCCTGGGGGATTTGTTACGGATAATTCACATTTTCATTACAAACATTTATGAAGTATTTATGAGTATATACCTCATCAAGGAAAACATTTTTTATGATTATGGATTATATCCATATGAAATTAAATTTATGTTAAGTGTTTTAAAAGATTGGAATTATGTATTACGATTCATAAACTAATCTACTCCTTGCCATTTTTTAGAAATGGTGCCTAGTAGATGGAATTGAAACCATATAAATGCATCTAATCCATGTAGGTACTACCCTCAAACTCATGATAATTATGGTTAATGTGTGAATAAACACCCCAGTACTTACCTGAATGGAATGTGAGTCTTTTACAAGTGCGGAGAAAAGGGTCACCAAGATCACGATTTCAAGGTAAATAAAGAAGTTGTCAATTTTAAATTATACAATTATAGAGTAAGGGGGAATTATGTAAATTAATTCCCTAGGAACCAAGGAAACTTAACTTATAAAAGGCCAAGAGAGAAAGGCCAAGCGTATGCGATCACTATTAATGAGGTTGAAACTCTGAAAGACATGGTGACAAGTAATTTAATGGTTTCCACAAGTTTAAAAAATGCCTTATTTGATTCTAGATCATCTAATTGTTTTATATATTCCCAGTTTTCTACAAAAATTAGATATTTTCAATTTGATATAACAAGGGAGTTTTCAGTCAAAACTCGTAAAGGAAGTATCATCGCAAAAAAAAAATTGTGAATATGTTCCCATTAGGGATTATAAATTTTCATTTTCTGCTAATCCCATCTTCATACCAATGATTTAATTTGATATAATCCTTTGAATAGATTGGATTCTAGACCATTATCTGAAAATATATTGTAAGAATAATGAGGATAAAATTTTAAATTACTACAATAAGTACCTTATCATTAGAGCCGAAACGTCACCACCTGATTGTAATCTAGATCCACCCATATTATCTCTACTAAATTCAATTATTGAGGAGGAAGAGAATGAAATAATTATGGGTGAGGAAAAGAATGTTTGAATAGTGGGTATACCTATTGTGATAGAATATGTTGATGTGTTTCTAGATTATTTACTTGGACATCCCCCAGAATGATAAATTCGGGTTTCCATTGATTTAATTAATTGTTTAAAGATCACATCGAATACCCCTTATAGAATGGCCACAGTGGAATTAGTGGAACTAAATACACAACTAGAGAAATTGAGTAATAATGGATTTATTTATCGTAGTGTTTCTCCATGGTGAACCCCATTCCTTTTTGTTAAGAAGAAAGACATATATATGAGGGGGTGTATTGATTAAAGGGGGATCAATGCTATAAAAATAAAGAAGAAGTATCCCCTACCTAATATTGATGATTTATTTGACCATCTTCATGAAGCTCAGTACTTTTCAAAGAATTACCTTCAATCTGGATATATTCAGTTGTCTATTAAGAAGGAATAACTTCTGAAAATAGTTTTTTGATCTAGGTACAGAAATTTCAAGTTTGCAGTATTTCCTTTTAGAATGACTAATGCACCCTCTGTCATCATGGATCTAATGAATACATTTTTTAAGGAATATCTTGTTGAATTAGTAGTTTTATTTATTTCTGATATCTTGGTATACTCAAAGAGATAAAATATCATGAAAATCACTTTCACGCTATTCTAAAAACCCTCAGAAGAAATGAATTATATAGGAAGTTTAGAACGTGTGAATTCTAGCTTCAATAGATTTCATTTCATATATATATTGTATCTAAGGATGGAATCTTTGTTGATCTTTCAATGACCATGAAAATCCAAGAATGGCCAGAACTAATGAGTATAACTGGGGTATGCAGTTTTATTGGTTTGTCATGTTATTATCAACATATCATTAAGAATATTGCCCGGTTGGGTAACCCATTAACCATGATCACATGTAAAGGGGATAATTTTTTTTTTTGGAAAAAACAGTTTGAAGAATGTTTTAAATAACTGAGGAGAAGATTATTCATTGCTCTTATCTTGACTCTACCCTATAGGAATAATGGGTTTGTTATTTATAGTGATTCTTCAAAAATGGACTTGGTTGTGTCCTTATGTAGAATGACAGAGTTATTGCCTATGCATCATGATATAAAAAATTCATAGGAAAAACTATCCCAGTCATGATCTTGAGTTTGTAGATGTAATATTTGCTATGAAGATATAAAGACACTATATCTATGGTGAAAATTTGATAACTATAATTATCAGAAGAGATTGAAGTATATTTTCTCGCAAAAATAACTCAACATGACGAAAATGAGATAGGTTGAACTACTCAAGGATTATGATTGCACAATAAAATACCTCCCGGGGAAAGGAAATAAGGTGGAAGATGCTTTGATAAGAAAGGATCATGGAGCATTGAACAAGATGAGTGTTGAAATGGATCCTATTTCTAGGGATCTAGTAAAGATTGATATGGGAATAACTATTGAAGGTGAAACTAAAATACCAAATAGTTTCCAAACCATAACTATTAGAATGTATAAAAAGTTCTCAGCCTAATGATGAGGAGTTTGAAAAGAGGATTAAAGCTGCGAATGATGGGTGATTGAGTGAATTCGTATATGAAGATTGAATTTTGAAATTTGGAATGATACGTTGTGTTACTGATGTACCTAATCTAAAAAGGGAATTGTTTGATGATTCTCATAGCTCCAATTTATCTATAAACCCTGGGAGAACCAAGATGTATAGAGATTTGAAGTAACATTTTTTGTGGGCCAACATGATGAGAGAGATTGTTGATTATGTGTCAAGACGTATGGTTTGTTTACCAGTGAATTCTAGAAGACAACATCCTTGAATTGTCAGGCAACCTCTTCCCATACCTGAGTGGAAAAAGGATGATTTTAAGAGGGACTTTGTCATGGGACACCCAAACACTCCTAGAAGAAATGATGCAATATGGTTCATTTTTTATTCAATTACCAAGTCAACACATTTTCATTCTGTAATAGAAGATTTACAACTTGAACGTCTAGAAATACTGTATATTAATGAAGTTTCAAGACTTCAATGAGTACCCCTATAGATTGTTTCTGATTGATATCCCTATTTTACATCACGATTATTAAAAAAATTTCATAAGGCCTTGGATACTGAACATCTTTTGAGAACTGAATTCCATCCTCCAACCGATGGACAATCAAAATGGAATATTCAAACCTTATAAGACATGTTGGGATCTTTCTCACATGACTTTCAATGAATGTGGGATCAGTATTTATCTCTGGTAGAGCTTTCCTATAACAATAGCTTATATTCAAGTATTCATATTGAACCACATGAAGTGTTTTATGGAATGATATGTCGCACACTAACTTGTTGGGATGATGTTTGTGAATGAAAACTTGTAGGCCCAGAACTTGTTGAGGAAACAACAAAAAATTTGAATATTATGCAAGCCCACATCATAGCTACCCAAAGTAGGGAATGTAGATATACCAATAACTGTAGGATTTGGAATTTCTAGTAGATGATCATGTTTTCATGATAGTATCTCAATGATAGGGTGTTATATGTTTCAGTAAGAAGGTTAAATTGGTTCCTAGGTACATCAGGCCATTGGATATTCTAGAACGAATTGGAGTTGTAGCTTATCGTTTCACAATGCCTCCAAGTCTCTCAAATGATTAGGATGTTTTATAAATATAGCTGTTTAGAAAATACATGTCTGACCCAACGCATGAACTCATCTAAGAAGAATTAGAATTCAAACCTGATCTGTCAAATTGTGAAAAGTCTATCAGAATTATTAATACCAGAGATCAAGTGTTGAGAAACCGGATGACTCTTCTGGTTAAAGTTCAATGGGGATATCACCAGATAGAAGATGCAACTTGGGAACTCAGGGAACATATGAGGAAGAACAAAATAAATATTTTTATGCAGTAATATTTAAGAAATTTCTAGGATGAAATTATTTTAATGTGGGGAAAATGTAAAACCCTATGCTTCCACGGTACGTTTCCCATTTGAATAATGCAGTAGATGGCATTGTAAATAACGTGGAGTTTTAACACACCAAGACCAACCAAACATTATGTTAGGAATAGTAACCCCCACTTATTGAAATTTTATAAATTTTGTTTTTTAAAATGGACCCAGTTTTTTAGATTCGGAATGTCAAAATTTTCTAAGGGTGATTTTTTTGGCATTTTTCTTAAAACATTGAATTTTTGTTGAATAGTGAAAAACACTAAGTTATTGTTTAAAATCATCATTTTATTTAAATAAATAGTTATTTTAATTTATTTTATTTTATGTCAAGATAGATACATAATATCTTTATATGTTCAATGTAATTCATTGGAGTAATTTTATAATAAATTTTGATATATAAAATTTTATTGAACTTTTTTCTACCTTTTTCCCACCTTTTATGAGCATTTACAAATTTTCATAAAACATAATTTTACCACTTCTGTGTGTTGAATTTCATAAATCTGAGAGACACAGTAGAAAATATTATGTAATATGTGGTTCAATAAAATGAAAATAATTTTTTGTGAATAGTAACTTTTAAACTTTTATTTACCACTGTTTAATGAAAATAGGGTAATTAAGGGTAACAATGATATTATAATTACCCAAAACATGCCCTAACTCTATTTAATAAGTTTAATTCGACCCAGAACATTTTTATGAATAAATATGATCCTTTTGTCCCACTTATAGTAGATTAGGATATTTATTATTATTTTATTTAAAAAAGAGTTAAAATAGTTAAATTCAAAGTTTAATAACTAACCCATTTTTAATATAGGTTTACACATAGTATAAACTAGACTATATATATTAATTATAAATATAAAAAAATTCATACATATTGGTATTTTATTTATAATTTTTATACATTATATAAATTAATTAATTTATGACACAGTGATGAAGTAATAATTACCTTAATAAGGAAATATTAAAATAATTGATAATATATATATCCCAATAAATCTAAATTGAAACTTATAATGAATTAAACTAATTTTCTAGGTTAATATGACATTTTAGTGTTGATTATATAAATTTATTTCGAATTGAAAAAGTTTTTATGGCTTTCAGAAAAATCGAATACAAAAAAGTGTCAAAATTTACATAATTGAGTTTTTAAAACAAATACTATATTATTAATGGATATAATATTTCTAAAAACCTAAGGTTGTTCCAAAGGACTTATATAAGGTTATATATATTAATAATGAACCACTAGAGGTTCTCTTTGCAGATTATGGTATGTTTATTAACCATTTTATATAAAATTACAAAGAGACATGGTAAATGTCAAACTATTTAACTAAGAGTTAAATAAAAATGATAAGAATAATATGGTGAACTAATCCTATATAAAACCTATTGGATAAAAGGTTTTTGATTCCTACCCACTATATCCACTAAATAAATCATTTTGGATCCATTAGAAACCGATAATGATTTTATTGTAAAATAATATTTCAATCTTTTCCTAAAGCGACTCCCTCCTCTCTTATAAATGGTAATTCCCCTTATCATTATTTAGCACATCCAAATCCATTTGGCTGCGAAAAACATTTCCCAAATACCTTCCCAAATTATCTTAATTCAACTTAGAGTCCTTACTTTGATATGAAAGCCCACCGATGGAGCGCGTTTGATCAACTCTAATGGAAAACACCAGATAAAGATGTAATAATGTCTCCACCCTCTTTCAAGTTTTTTTCTTATTCCACTTACCCTTTATATGTTTTTTATATAATTAAATAAATACTATAGTACCTTTTATATACTGTGATATTATTATAAATACGTTACAACAATATTTTTTATTCTATTCATCCTATAAATGACAAATTCACCATATGTGCATTCGTATGACTTATCGTCTCCACATCGTCGTGTAGTTTGTTATTCAAACACTCCATTTTTTGGAGGGATATAATAATGAGTATAACTGATGTAAATAATTATAATAACATTTTAATTATCCATTATATATGATATAACATCCAATTACAAATTATTTAACCATTAATATAATTATATTGTCGCTCGTGCGTATGTATGGATTACCGTCTCCACGAACGTGATGCGATTCATTCCCCATCATAATCATTAAAGAATAATTTTCATTTTATGACAAAAAAATAATGTTTATGAACATAATATAATTATATATATGAATCAAATACTTCCAATCCATGTCAAACAAGTCTTACGTAACCAAGGATAAAAAGTAAAACGAATCAGTTAACACCCAAAACGATGATACTACTGAAATATTATTAACAAAGCAATATTAAAGGGTCATATATGATATCATATTTATGTATATAGTTCATTTATAATTTTATAACAATGTTTTGATTATTATACAGGAGGTTAAAATACCATTGACCGAGTAAAAGTACAAGGTAAGGGTTAATTCTACAATCTATTTACTTATCAAAGGTTGTTAATACATAAGTAACTACTGAGACATCTTTATCATCCATATATGTGTTTACTAAAAAATGTAATTCAAAACATTATTACTATTTTTTATACTATGGTTTAATTTAATTTATAACCTTATTTGATGATATATTTTTTCAAAGGAATCTTTCCTTCGATTTCCAAACAAGGAACATTATGACCTTTTCAACAAAATTAAGGGAATAATGTATTTTTTTATTATACGGAGGGTGTGGATATTTTCCGGCGTTATAACACTGTCAAAGCTTCCCATAAAAGATTATAATAATATTTTTAAAATAAATTTTTAATTTTAAAAATATATGACTTTTAAATGATTTCAAAATAGAAAGAGATATTTCTCTAAAAACGTTTTAATTTCATCACTGTCAACATTCTTTGAGGAATTTTAAGCTTGTTTGATGTTGATTTATTAGGATACAAATATTCTGTATTGTATTGAATGTTATTGATATGATTGACTATGGTTGTGTTATTTTGATACCATTCACAGTTTATGGAAAAAGTATTGACATTTCGTATGCTAGTTTTAATACAAATGTTTATCTCATGTTTAAACCATTTCATATTAGGAATGAATTTGACTTAGTAAGTGACGGGTGAAGCCTGCTATAGCTCCTCGATGCATTGTTAGGTATCATGAGACAAACTAGTGTCTTGAAACAAGGCCTTGATACAATATTATTTGTAGTCTTAGTACAAGGCCTTGACTATGTGGTTATGACGTCTGGAATTATGCATTACATCATTATAGAACTAGATATTGATATTAAAGGTAATTATTCAACTACTAGAATATACATGTGAAAAAGTAAATGGAATTATTCGATTTATCTATTCCAAATTATGATGAAGTTTATGTTTAAAAGGCCTATGGTTTAGTATTATACATTTCTTAAAGGATTATGATTATTTATGAATGTTTTCACTATATTGTTTTCCTTACTGAGCATATGAGATCACCAATTTATATGTTTTAGTTTTCCCAAGATGCAAAGAAGTATATTACAACTGACCTATATGGATAGTCTAAGGGATATAATGGAGTTCAATGGAGACAATGTTGTTGTTGTTTTTCATTCAATAATGTAATGTAAAACATATGAATGTATATAGTACTTCCAAATCTACTAAAATGACCGGTCCTTCGAGATTTGATCCATTGTGATCGTGCCATTTTTATGTAATAATGCACCAACTCTAGGTAACTGTGATTGGAGGATTACATGCCTCTTGTTAACATACATTATATCATCATACACATTTTCATGTATCTTGTTGGATATTCACATGAAAAAACATCTAAATTGAATATAAATACAACTTTTCCTATATTATTAGATTTATGTTGACTGATTAAAAATGAAAACATTTTATGAGTATTATTTGACATATTAAACAATTGAGAACAATTCATTAATAAAATCACAGACTATAATGATTATAGGGAATGATAATTATACACTCTTGGTATGATTTAAGAGATATATATTTCCCCTATATGCTAAAAGTTAAATTATTATAATATTTCAAGAAACTCTAACTTCTATATGTGTCACTCAATGTGAAAATCATATTCAATTATATCATCATACAACCAGAATAATGATATCAAAACCTAGTAACCTAGGATTCATTTTATAATTGATCTTCTAAACACACCAACATGTTATCATTCATGGGATTTAAATAATTAATAATCCCAGGGTCTCTCAAATCTCAAAAATGTATGACTTAAAAACCCATTCTCTGATACTTCTTTTTCACATGTCGGCTAGACTCATTCCTTGAACAATAAACATACCGGAACATGATTTGGTTCTAGAAATCCACCCCACAATTATGTGTTAATCGGCCAATGGATTGTTCTAAGAAGGTACTATGATGAGGATATTCAAAAAATTGTTAGAATAAATTTTTTTTAATTCACTAAACATGATGCACATCCAAAAAATAATTTAAGTGAGGGAGATGAAAAATATATATATGCTAATAATTAAATAAATTCAAAAGGGCCCAAAAAATAGTACCATACATATAACTGAATAAAAACATGCTAGGATAGTACATTGACCAAAATGAATGAAAAATAATTTTATTGAATCCCCATAGAAAAAATATCATGTATCCTTTTACTCATCAAATACATCTCTCTTGATCAACTTGTGTTCATCCAACCATGTGGAAAAAATAAGTACATTTGTAATAGAGGTTTACCCATATTTAATGGAGGGCTGATCAAGGTTTCAATATATTACTCAGAAAGGAACCACCAATTAAGTCCATTAACAATACATAATACATTGATACATTCATGTGAAATGATACATTAGAATAAATAATTAAAGAAACTAAACAAATACATGTCCACCATTGATTTTTATATTCATGATTTCGATCGACTATACCTCTTCCATCCAATAGTGATGTGTCATTGATAAAATACTTGTGACCATGTCTCCATTGTAACATGTGGGATACAAATCCAGGGACTCTCAAATGTGTCTTTAAAACTATGTGGTATCTACGAAGAAAAGTCCAAACATTTGAGCTCCAAATCCATGGATTCTCAACTATGCCTTTGCCTAAAACTTATAGTTCCATTAGACATATCTCCATATATCTAATGACCCATGTAGTCATTGAATGTGCATCAAGATCCAACTCATTGAAATTTTAATACATCTTTATTTCTCCTCAAACCTCTTAAATGACATCACATGCATCTATCACTAACTCATTGAAATCATTACCCACTCTCCATGGATTCGGGAACTCATCCCAAAACAACTCATGCATTTAACACAAACTCTATCGAAGTTAAAACAATATATCTATGGCTCCAGGGAACCATAACATCGTACATGGGTCTAATTCTTGATCATATGGAATTCATTACTATACAAGATATCATACAACATCGAATATTGAACAACATCAATATCCAAAGAATTGTAGCCCAACAATGTCACCATTACCCCAATGGAAAATCACATAACATAAATTTTTTAAAAATATATTATATAAGACGATTTTACTCTCATGATTGACACAATTTTCATGATCCAATCAAGTTTTCACATTACATCAGGTTCAATAGGGAACCCAAAAACAACACCTCTCATCTCTATATGTTCCCACTCATGTCCATTCATTCAACAAAGAACCTGGTAGTCCCCTCAATTTATTATAGTAGAAGATCCCTCACATGGGTCCTCAGACTCTGTTAAGTTCTAGGTATATGTCAATCGAAGTCAAAAAAAATATTTCACAGCCTTTTTCGATACAGGATATATGTGTCAATAGCATATATAAATGTTGTGTTTCATTACATATATAAATCACGATAAAAAATCATGGATTGTTAACCAATCCTTGTTATAGGATTCCTGATTTTCATTCACAATTACTTGTGTATAGTTTAATAATATATCTAGGTTCGGTCTCACTATATATAATATATGTAATCCACAATGTAATTGACATGATATCATATATTCCTTTTATTAATGATTGTCTAATGGTATAGTATACTATTTGAAGAGGTCGAGAAGATCCCAACCATAATATCACTTTTATCCCTTAAGCCTAGTTACATCCCTCATGTGTTCCGAAGTTTTCGTCACCTATGAATTCAATTATTTAATCATTCTTAGATTTTAAATCCAGTTATTGCACTAGAACCATCATGAAATTGGACCAATATTTTGGGATTCAAAGGGATTTAACCCAAATCACACATTAAATTTTAATTTAAATATTAAATATTAAATAAATAATTCATTTAATCAAAGGATATCATCTAATGTAGAGATAACACACATAAATTTCAAATAAATGAATGAAATAATCAACAGGAATAGTATTTGAGACCAAATACTGTTTAAACGAATCATTTAGATTTAATGTTACTCTCTAAAATGTCCACATTGCCACATCAAGACCACCCAAGCCCATCTAAGATCTATCAGGAACTTCTAATACACATGAGGTCCTACCACACACCAAACTATCCAAATTAATTATTTATAACAATTTATAATAAATTAACCACACTTATTTAATGATAATAAATTACTAAAGAATTTCATCTCATTACATTGTAACAACTTCAAATCGATTTTTTCACTACATGAAACACACTAAATCATATGCCTCACAAAAGACATAATTTTTATACAAAATTCATTAGGTAATTATAACCTAAATTTCTAAGAAACCCAACTAAATTAACATGGAAACTACCCTCCGGTTAAAGGACAAAAAAACTGAACAATTCCCTTGGGATTCAATATACAAAAGAAACATGAATGATCCATTGATTTAGGTGATTTCAACCATTGAATGGTGTAAATTTATTAAATTACAAAATAAAAAACAACTATATTGTAGTTAAATTAAGTGATGAAATTGTAAAAGAATGATTTGAAATGAAACATCCACAATAAACAACCAC
Source organism: Viscum album (assembly GCA_963277665.1). Lineage (NCBI taxonomy): Eukaryota > Viridiplantae > Streptophyta > Magnoliopsida > Santalales > Viscaceae > Viscum > Viscum album. The sequence continues at coordinate 258,773,539 of OY728133.1, read as the reverse complement.
GATCAACCAGAAATAAACGGGTTGGAATAGAGGGCCAGATTTAGTTATGTATACTTCAATGTGTACCCTCTATCAGGTGAATGAAAGGTAGGTGATCCCCATATATTCAATTTTAGAAACACCAAAATAAAGTTTTTGGGCGTGACCAAAGGGGAAATGACATGAATATCCTTAGGAATTGGTTTTTACCAAATTCTAGAATTTTGACATCATTATTAATTTCATCACAACATGAAGGACCTAGAGTATGCCCCTATACCATCACTTCCCCACCGAGCATCCTCCAACGACCTCCCTAATACCTGAGTCCTCCCAAATTCCTCACTATTTACCCGAAAACACCTCATTGGGTTATATGAAATCTTCAAATCCCATTTTGAGTCATGATCCTCCAAAATAACCTTCCATCAACACAAAGCACAAAACCAACAAAATTTTATGATGATCATATAGAAATAAAGAATTTCATTTGATATGGGATATTTTTTTTGAGTGAGTACTACTACGCTTCCTAGGATATGATCTTATATTATACTCCAAATGGTATAATGTTTAATTATATTGTTTCTGACACATGAATATTCATTAACCGAATACAACCCCAGAAAGATACAACTATGCATGATTGATTCTAGATATACATTAAAAAATGAGTAATAGTAATGTGATGAACTACTTGAGCCACAAAAAATATCATCATTGCTTCCAAAAGACCACAATATGTCCTTCAATAAAGGAGTTAGCCATGTGTTTGTTTTTCATTGGGATGTAAATTAACATTGTACATGATGTAAATTCCCCTACCATGGGAGGAACTTAACAAATAATGAACAAAATAACCATGCAGACCTATCATAAGCCATGATTAACGGTGGGCCTTTACAGTAGCTCAACCTACCATGGTGTACTTAAATAATGTTAAGGTTTTGATAAATGACACAAATCAAATGACCTGTTGTGAGCTTCACCAAGTTGAATAACTGCCCATGTAATTAAATAAGAATATTCTCATGATATTAATATTAAATAAAAAAACCAAAACAATTGACATCCTCTAACATGTATGAAGAGAGCTGTTTTTACACACACTTATTGTTTCACAAAAAGTAGTTGTGAAATAAAATTATGTATATTGAAAACATTATTATATGATTGATGTGGTTTTTTATATTATTCAGAATGCATATAGTTCCACTTGAATGATTACTCGATAATAATAAATTTCTCAAAATAGAATTATTTTGTTAATATTTCAATTATATGATAATCTCCCAAATTCATTAATGAAAAAAATATTGTATCTAAAATGATATTGTGGTTGAATTAAGACAGTAATTCATGTATACATCTGATTCACCCTTAATGGGCATCCAACATGAGGCACTATAACTATTACATGAACCATTTTTCCGACAACTAAACCATTTATAATATTAGGACAAAAAAACTATTATTTCCTTAAGTAATTAGTATTTTTCAACATTCGACGTGAATAATTATAATTGTTTAAAGAATAAGATAATAGAATATATCCTATCATATATCCTAGAGTAGGAGTCATAGTGACAGTTGTGATTCCCCCCATTACTGAAGGAGAAAATGATACTCAATATGATAAAAAAAATATGACGACTGAAGAAAGGGGTCAAAGCTATATCATAATATCTATATATGAAAAATTATATAATAGGGTCCTACGTCTTAATACCACAAATATGATCTATAAAGAAATAAATGGGATTTATGATGAATATATCTAAAAGAATCCAAGAAACATATATTTAGGGTCTGAGTCAACGATACAATGATTTTTGATTATTCAAATACTGATGACTAATTTACAAGGATGAATCATATTGTGATAAATATATGTGGTTTGGGTAAGAATATTTATGATTTCTTCATTATAAAAAAATTGATGGGAAATTTTACAAGTAAATTTTATTAAAAATATAATACAAGGAAGAATGATAGTATTATATATAAGATGAGTATCACTACATACTCAAAGATTTAGAGAAAAGATAAAATTCATCGTTCATGGAGAAATAAAATGATGATATTTCCTTTGAAGTAATGTGAACAATAAAAGTTAAAAAATAATATATTAATGAAAATATATTTTTAGATATCTATGGATATAAATGAATTTATAGATTTTATTTCCCTTAGATCATGAGGTTTCATAATGAAATAAATAAATGGAGAAATCAATAATTACTAAAATTATGGAATTTAGAGTGAATTTGAAACATTGACTATTAATATAAAAAAAATTCACCAAATATTGATTTAATGAATAATTTGAGAAAAATAGAGAATAAAATAGTAATGAATAAAAATAAATATTACACTTATAGTAAAAATAATTTGATGAGAATGCATGAGAAACCCAATTCGTCAACAAGAATATCTTCATATTATGAGGAAGATTTCATTGAAACAGTTAAAAAGTCATTTAGTTCATTATGAAATTTTAATGATTGAGAATAAAGGATAAATATATTATAGTAATAGAATAATGTTTTAGAATCAGTTACTGATGAAATTAAAAAAACATAATGTAAATGATAAAAATTACTAAGGGGTAAATTAACACAATTAATTAAAAAGAATAACTAAAAGACAAGGAACCGATATATCTTGATGACATTAGAGAATGAAATATGATAGAGGATAATATATAAAATATATTTTTTTATCTTAAAGAACAATCAACTTATAGAGAAGAAGTGATGATCGAGGTACAATTCATATGTTTCACAGTTCAGAATCTATTGAACATTATCAAATATGAATTCAAAAAAAGAGGGGTTAATGGTGAAGATTTTTATTCTAGTGATATGAAAGGATATAAAAATATTATCAAATATAGTTCTTATGGATCATTGTATTTATCTACAATAAATTATAATATATGCCATTGAATCAAACCTCCACATAGTTGGACTATGAATAATTTTTATAGAAATTCATTCCACTAAAATATAGAGTGTAATTAAAGAAAACTAAAACACTTTATATAAATTGGGGCATAGTTTAAATAATGAAATGTCCAATAATATTTTTAATATATTTTTTATCTTTTCAGGAGACAATAATTCATATTCCAATAACAGTGTTCTGGAATTTTTATAAAAAAAATTCTTGTTGTAAAATATATTTTTACATCAATGTGGAATGAACCTATGGGGATATTTGGCGAAATATTGAGTGATAATTTAAAAAGAACAATAGTTTCAGACCAATATGAACCAAATCTATCAAAAAATACATTGTCATGTCTACATGATTTATGTGGTTGAGGATGACAATTTTTTCATAAGGATTGGGTATACATAAATAAACTCCATAGAAAGGTCATATTTTATGATATATGGAATTAATATATTAATAAGTCTAAAGAATATAGGAATGTATCAAAATAGTACCTGAGAGTCTAGCCTAACCAACTAACCATCTCTATAAAAACAATTTAATTCAAAATGTCTATAGTGGATAGAGGAAATAAATTGATTATATAAAATTATTTTAGGACTTTTCAGGATCCCTCAACAAGATGTGTTTTTAAAATCTAGAATAAGTCTGACATATGTGAGACAACATGGAAAAAAAAAAATCCTAAAAATTATACAATGAAAATATGATATTATAAATAAATTGACTCATGTGTAAGGGAATCATGTTTCCCTAACATCTTATGTGAAGAAGAATTCATCATAAAAATTCTTATTTTAAAATAAATAAATGAGACGATAATATTTTGATGATGATAAAATGATGAAATGTTTAAAAAATAGGGATAAAAGAATATCTACGCTGAGATTAATCTCTCAAATCAGGTTTTTGTTTTGAGAAGTAATCAATTTCAATTGATATTAAATTTTAATTTTTTTTTAATTTTTTATCATTCAAGGAATTAAAGAGGATTTATTTGAGTATTTCATTACTATGGTGGCAAAAATTTTATACTGGAGTTTCTAAACTACCAATATGATAAGGAAATAAGAGAATTCCATTTTTTAGATAAATAATATAGGAATGATTCCATTAATTAATTTATAGTATGTCTATAACTCCTAGAATACTTCACAAATATTTTGTTTTTTGTATGGATATAACACATTAGTAACATGATTTGATTTTATAAACATTAATTATGAGGGAGAAATTATTCATTAAAATCATGATAAAATATAAGAGAGTTATATAATTTATATGTAAAATCATTTCAATATTTGTTGTGTTTTGGGATGATAACATGTTACTTTTAAAATAATTATGTCTACAATGAACCATAAATGATAATTTTTTATTTTGTTATATTTTTTACTCATATTTGTGAACTCATGGAAAAGAAAATCATTCCTGATTATTTTTCACTTATTTTCTACCACATTTTTTATAATGCAGACATAGATTAGAATAATTATAATATCATTTCAAAGAAAAACATTTTATATAATTCTTATCCCTAGAGATCCATAAACTTTATATTGGTTTTAAAGGAGATAAGAGTATGATACATTTTAAATTTTTCATGTGTGATCAGTATTCACAATCGTTGTTCATTTATATTTTATTATTTTTTTGGGAGATAAAAAAATCCCATATATTGATAAATTATTTTTGAGGTGTTGGAAAATATATTAAAAGGATGAAATTTATATTCCCAAAAGATGAATTATGTTTGATTTCATTAAAGTAGGATCTCAATATATATTTCAAAATAGAGAATAAATATAGATAATTTAACGATTCATTGTGGGTTGTTATGGATTATATCATAAAGAATATTCAAGATTATTTATGCTGAACTATATATAATTATCAATTATTTTTATTGATTCTGTTTATTGGAACATTTATTATATTAACTATGTAGTGAAGATGTTTAAATATTTCTGAGTTGTAGAAGAAAATGTTATTGGGATTCTTGATAAGGGAAATAAACATTGTAATTATTTCATGAAGAATTATTGGGATGGTTTTTTGGAAGAAATCACAATTAATATTTTTATTTGGGTTTGTGATGGATTTATTTAAAAAATTTGGATAGGGATATGGATGTATTATATGATTGTGAAGGTAGAATCTTGTACTTAAGAAGTCTTGGTACCTTCATAAATGCGTGGAGGTGTGCAAGTAATTTTGGATATGAGGGGAGGCATGACCTATGATAAATACCTTTACCATGAAAGTAAATAACCCTAGATCCATGTCCTATTTTTTTAATATGGTTCCGGGGAAATTAATGAGTTGAATAAAAATATATGATCCTATGTATGATTGTTTCGTTTTTTTTCATTGTTATTCTTCACATGAAACAAATATATCATGTTTCCCACTCTTTATTATTGGGAATGATGTCAAATTCCATTCCTATGTTTTCATAAAAAAAAATTATCTATAAAAAGATTCATCCAAACCTGAGTAATACCTGACCTACTATGAGACTCAGAGTGACTATAAGTTGATAACCTACCAGAAGTCCCTTAGCAAAATTCAGGTTTATACAACTGATAAAACCTTAACCTAACTTGAATGAATCAACCATATAGGTGGATTTTTATCATCTATAATGTTAACATTGTGACAACATGAATAACATATGACCTACCATTAAAATGACATACCATATAATATATAGATTTTCCATTCAGAAAAATTATTGGTCTTGAGTGACCACAATCATTCACAGTAAGTTAACCTACCAAGGAATACCTACTGTGAGATGAGGTTCTAAAATACCACTCATATCAAAACACCTTCCACTGTCATCGCATCATGGGATAAACCACCATGGTATGAAAGAGGAAGGACCACATTTTATTAAAATTAATTGATAAACCAAATGGAATACTGCACAATCTGAAGTGTTAGAAGGGAGAATAAACTCCCATGACCATTCAATTTTTTCGAAATTAGATATAAAGAAACATGATTAATACAATTATCTCAGATTTCGGATTCATGTGATGCAGTATTCATAGATTTTATTTATATTGGGTCATGATTTTTTGGAATTCATGTCATTCTACAGTCATGCACGAATGATGGTAATTTTTCCATTAAATATGCGGATAAAGCTAAACATTAAATGTTGTGACAATATTCCACATTCATGAAAGATTTCGAGAGAATCTAAAATTAGGTACATTGTATTTGATATAGAGTATACATCCAAAATATCTATTCAATTAGCTTAATGGTTAATCAGATCTCATGGAATAATGATCTCTGGAGAACAGGTCTCATACATAGCTCATGGATGAAATTTTGTTTATTGCATGAACTCCTTGATATATATATATATATATCGATTATAGTGAAAAATTAATTCATGCATCATACATACATTAATGAATCTAAAAATCAAATTTATATATATTGGTTTTAATGAGATGTCTAAAATAATGAGGAGTTATAATTGAAATTAAAAAGGATGCAGCTATTTTTCAAATAATGTGAACCATCATTTAGGTTTTAAAATGAGTTTTAAATAATGATATATTTCACGTATCTATATCATGAAGTCAAATTGAAATAAAATTATTAATTACAATTAAATTTTTCCAAGAAAAATATATTATTGGAGTCCAAATCCAAATAATCAGGGATTTATATCAAATAATTAGAAATAATTTATTACAATTTTGACATACTATATTAATGAAAAAAGGTGAAATATATATTATTGCATGATAGAAATAAGATGTTTTTTGATCATTTATTATTATATTTGAGAGATAATGACATGTTTATCAAGAATTAAAAGAGGCTATACAATATTTATATTGAGGAGAGAGAGAGATGGTAGAGGAGGATCCATATTACTCATGATCTGATAATGTGTTTCTAGACTATTATTTCTAATTTTTATTTTGATGATTGTACATATGAATACCTATTCATATATCCTTACTATAGAGGATAAACCTGTTTCTTATCTTTAAATCAATATTATCGGATCAATAGTCAAGGGGGTTATGATAGATGTGTATAACTAATTATAGAATAATTTTCCTTCATGTGTCTAACAGCTACTAATGTGGGATTGTGGTCTATAACCATTTATCATTATATACACATATTGATTTAGTAGTGAATCCATTTTGGGTCATATAACATACATATAAAAGATTATTTATTTATTAGATACCTTTTAAATACCATATGATGTTATTTCATGCAATATTACTGCATAAAAGGTGTGGTTTTATGATAATAGAGATAAGATCAAAAAATAATACATGTATAAGAGGTTGAATTTTAATAATGGAATATTTGATAAATGTATACCACTAATTCACACCACCATAGTCTATATAACTATATTAATTCATTATGATATATATATTTCTTAATATATATAAATGCTATTTAGTGAAAACATGACATAAAAATTCAAAATTAATGATACCCTCAATGAATTGATACATGTTATTTGGAACATGAAATTCATAAACTATTAAATATTAAAATATTAACAAATGAGATAGCATGATAAATCAAATGTATATATATAGAGAGAGAATATCAAATCGAATCTTTGTATCTTATAATAATTGATATATTTAAAATGAATTTTGTAATGTAATTTATTAAATGTCTTGAGTATTATATAATATTATAAAGTAGATAAATTTAATAAATATTTTGAAATAAATTCATTGAGTAGTTATATAGCACATAATACTAAATTATGATAAATACAGTTGTTTAGGTTAATTTTTAGATCATATAATTTTAATATTGGGACAAATATAATAAATCATTTATTAAATATTAACCCATCATATTATTTCCCGTGGGAATAATTTTGAAAATATTCATAAGATTAATTGATAAGGATATTTTTGGAACAATAAATTAAGATATATATATTAAACAATTTAAATGTGTTGTTTTCTTAAAAATGTGAGGGTTAGAATATAATATTAACTGATATAATACTTTTATAAAAAAGTTATTGTGAATCCTCTAAATTTGTAATTTTTAGTGTAATTATTATTGTGGGTTCATATTCAATATAATTATTCATCTAATAATAACAATGAAGATAATAATAGTAAATCATATTTTTTGTATATATTTTTGGTTTTAGACAAAAAATGAATCCTATTGATGCGATTTTCTATAAAAAATGAATATTTATAAACTAGTATCATTAATAAATAATATTTTAAATTTATAATGTTTCTCAAACATATGATAAATTTTATGTTATTAAGTAATCTTTATAAATTGAGATTTTTTGAAAATCAAATAGAATTATTCTAATTTCATTGATCTCTTGAAATAAAAGAAATAATGAGTTTATCTTATATTAAAAGTGTAAATGAATTTATCATTAATTATAGGTAGTTCTTATTTTATCATACAATACGTCAAAAAATTATTTTTTAATGTGTTATAGACAACCTCGAGTTTAGAATTTGTTTCACATGACACTAATTTCTAACAACCCATATTATATTATTAATATTATTTAAAGAAGACCATTATAATCAAAAGACATTAATAGTAATATGTGCTTTTAAATTGTCTCTCGAGAGATCTTCTCTCGAGAGCGCCCTAGGGTTTTGGAGCTGATCCGTTGTAGCTTGGGGGTATGGAAAAGTCAGCAGGTTTATGGTGCAGGCCGTTGGGGTGAAGGATCTCGAATGGCATTCAACAGGGACAAAACATCGTCATGAGAAGTAGGGATTCCTCAGCTTCGCTGTGGATTATTGGATTTGGATGTGGTTCGTCGGTGTTGTGATACAAGTTATGAGGAATCGTTAGTGACATAGATGTGGTTGTGGCGAGGCTCCGTCGGGTTGAGATGTGGCTTCACCAACATCAGATGTGGCTCATCAGCGATGTGGTGGAGCTTCATTGGAAGCTTGAAAGAATCCATAGGCTTTTATTACTGCATGGATCATGCATGGAATCGTTGTCTGGTTCTGGTGGGTAGTTCTCAGTGTCGCCTTCGGCTTAGGTTGTAGTGTGGGTTTCCTAACACTTCATCGTGCTAGTTTTTCCTCCCCTAGTTTCACGCTTCCCCACTATGTTTTCTCCATTGTGTAAGGCTTTTTGTGGCTCTTCGGGTGGTTGTCTGGATGAGATTATCGTTGTTTGGTGTCTTAGATCTCCTATCCCTTCGCTGGCCTCTCGATTCTGCGACAGCTTTCCATGTCGGATCTGTTGCAGTTGTTTTATTGAGGCTTTGGGAGGTGTGGACAGGTGGCTGTCGGTATCACAGTGCGGCCGGAGTCGGACTGCTCTGGTTCAAATGTTTTTCTGGGTTCAGTCACCGTTTCATCCATGATAATGGATTTTTTCTATAAATAGTTGAGAGTTATTATGAAATTATAGGAGATGCAATTGGTTCTCTTTCAGGTTTGATTTTAATGGTGACCATTGGCATTGGGGGCCTATGGAGTTGAGCTCCATCGAGGACATTGGATGCTACCTTCTCTGCACTTTCTCCAGGATTCTTCCACTCTCTCCATGGAGGATCTATGTGGTTGTCTACATGGTTCATTGGGATGTGAGGGTGAGAGATCGTTAGCTCCTTATGATGGTTTCTTCTATGTTGGCTCCTGAAGGTTGACAACATCATGGACGTTCTTCGATTTCTTCGATGGGTTATGATGTTTTAATGTGTTTTTGCATATCTATGCAACTAAATGTTGGGTTTTTGTGTTTGGAATATGAATTCTCTTTGATACTTTATAACGAACAACCCCATATGACTCGGGAGGGGCAGTAACTATAGCTACTTGGAATGACATTCCTTTTTATGTTTTTTAATTGGTTGAAGTAGTTTTTGGTTCACACATACCCTTTTAAAGTGTCAATTGAAAATTCAATAAAAACGATTCTAATAATTATTTTAATATAATATTTATAATTTTCTTATATGTATAAAAAATATTGATTATAATAGTACATAAATTTAGAAAACTATTTTTCTATTTCCAAAATACTATTTTTACATAAACATGTTTTATATTCATTTTTTGAAAATATAATAAAATTATTTATTACCAAATATAAAAAATATATTTTTAAAAAATATTCACAATATTTGAAATCTCAATTTCAAAATTATCTTGTAGTGATGTTTTGTGAATTTTCATAAAATTTTTTTTAGTGAATCTGGAAAATTCCTGGTTTTTATTAAGATTTTTCGTTTCATTTACAACTTCTAAAAACAAAAATATTATCATAATATGGTTTTAAAAGTTAAATTAGTTCATTAATATATATGAACCCTAATTATTTCATTTTAATCATTATCATAATGAGTTATGAATTAAAAACTTCAAAACTGTTGAACATTTACTCTTTAAAAACCTTCTTTCCGATCACATTTGAAATATTAATTTTAAATTAAAACTATCAACTTATATTAATTAAAATTTTTAAATGTTATTAGAAATTTGAAATCTGAATTAATTATATTATCTAATAATTATAATATAATTTCTGTCATCAATTGATATTGGAAACATCAAAAATTAATTTTTGACGTTTAGGTACAAATTTGTTTATATGTGTGTTGAACTAAAAATAAAGTAGTTAAAATGACCCAAAACATGTAAAAAAATATTTTGTGTAATATTTATCACTTATATACTATATATTATGGAATTGACCGTTTAGGATCTTTTTTTTAATTGAAAAACATGTCTACACCTTTTTTTCCAAAATACATGTATACCACCCACCTCACATTTAAAAGGCTGCCCATCTACACTCCTCTTAAAAAATTTAAAACTCATTGGATAAGTAGATTCTAACCAGAATAAAATTTTTAGATCCATAATATAATCCTTTAATCTTTATTCGGGACTAAATGGTATTCTTGGAATGACTTTGTGCGAACCAACATCAGTTTTTAGAAGAAGTGGTAAAATCTACAATTGAGTGTTTTAATTTATTTATTCCTCTACCTCCTTAAATTATTGTTAAAAATGATTATATAATAACTTAAAAAAATTATACATATTTAAATGTTTTTATTCTATGATAATTAACTACAACCATATTGTATTTAATCAAATGAGATACAAAATCATCATTTCGATGTATGGAGTACTACTACCTCGGGAACCGATTTTATTCCATTTCCATAAAGACCTATCACAGATGGATATAAGGATCGATATATTGTTTTTTATTATGGTTATGATATTATTATTCTTATTAAATAATAATATTACATATGAATTCTAACTTCCCCTTCCATAAGAATATGATTATTCCATTCGTGTCTGTGGTGGACTACCACCTCATGATGTAATGTCATTCGTTCATTCCATATACTCTAACTAGAATTCAATAAAGAAATGTTTAAAAAATATTAGATTTATATTAAATAAAATTTACTATATAATTGTGATATATTATTACCCATTCATTTAATCAATCTGTTAAAAAAAATGGAAACACCGTTTATTAAAACATAGGCACTATCATCTCTATAAATGGTGTATTTTATTGTCTATATATTAATTTTATGTATTATTATAAATAAATATATACTAAATATATATTCTATTTATATCATTTTTTACATTCTTGAGATTATTTATGCTTGATAAATTTAAGAGGACTGAAAATAGAAAATTTAAATATACATGGAAAACAGTGTTCTTACTTCTACAAACATTATTTTTTCAAGGAATATTGAATAAGTTGGTAATAAAAGTCCATAAGTAAATCATATTTGGTGTGATACATATGAATATGGTTATATAATATATTTATAATAAAATTATATTTATTAAAAATTATTTTTGAATGTTTGCAACGAAATTCAAGACCAATGGTATGGGATTTATCTCTAAATTATTACTTCAATGAGACACGCGTAATATTCACCACCTATTTCATTTATTTAATATATATATATCCCATATATTTATTTTATGATGATTCTACTATAAATATTGGTATTTATATATCCTTTTAGGATATCTAATTCATGTAGTTTAAAGATAAAAAATTTCCAATGTTATATGAGATTTTTGCTTCTGTATTCACTGTTTGATAACTATTGAAAAATGTGAAACATAAAGTGGTAAACATTCTTAGTGATAGTGATATGAAATGATAAATTCAACCACTACCACCATAGAATTTTTTTTCAAAAACGAAACCTTTCGTCGGGTCTAAAAAAGTGCTAATAAAATGTACCCTTTGTGAACTCTTTTTACCATTGATAAAGGGTTACTATTATTAGTGGTTCATTTTTAGTGAATATAAATGATACCTTCTATCAAATATTTTTAGGGTTGATATGTGGTACCATTAATGTGGGCATTTTATTTCACTGATAAATGTCACAATACCATTTGCGTGTCCAAAATCGAAATAGCATACGTTTGATTGCTTCTTTATCTATAATTCCTCCACACCTCAAGCTGAAGAGCCTACTACATGGATAGGTTGCCGAAAACAATCCCTACATAGTCCCATAGGGGTCCGTGACTACATTCATGGGCCTTCACGGGCCATTGTACACCCTTTGTTCCCTATAGTTGCCCACCTGCATACACACGGTCAGGCGCTTCCATACCCAGCCCATCCCAGCTTATACACGGCCCGACCCACAATCCAAGACGGGCCATGACCCAAATATGTTCAATACCATTAAATATATTCAATAAAAATATAATTTTATTAAAAATATTTATTTTATAAAATAAAATTAAAAAAATTAAAATTATAAATGAATAAATTAAAAAAGAATGATTTTTTAATTAAATATTTAATAATAAATAATATATAAATAAATAAATTATAAATATTAATAAATATTATTGATTAAATATAGATATATTAAATGAATTAATTAAGATAACAAAAAAAAATAATTAAATCTTAGTTCATTATAATGATTCTGACAAAATTTTTTATATTAATTATTAATAATAATAATGATCAAATTTAAAATTAAAATATATATTATCAAGATTAATAAATTATATTAATTAAATATTGATATATATAATGAATAAATAGAGATAATTATTAAAATGAACAGATTAAAAAAAGTAAATAAAATTTAAAAAATAATTAATTATTAATAAAAATTGTTAAATATAATATAATTATATATTAATTGTTAAAATTAATAAATAGTATATATTAAATATAGGAATATAATATCAATAAATTTAAATCATTAAAAAATTGAAAATGAGTTGATTACAATATTGTGAAAAAATATAATTAATTAAACTATTATTAAGGAAAATTAATAAATATAATATATATGTTCCTATATATTAATTGTAAAAAGAAATAAATAATATATATTAACCATAAATATTTAAATTTATTAAATTTTAATAATAAAAAACATATTAATATTTTATTTATTTTTAATTATTTTTATACATAATTATAAAAAAATATATTTAATATCATTAATATAGAAATATACTAACTCTCTCTCTCTCTCTCTCACAAACACACATATATATAATGCTTTCTAAAATATTATATATATTAAAATAATTATTTACAATTATATTAAATAAGTGATATATTTACTGAAAACAATTTCTAAAAAATTTTTTTAATTAATTAAAAATATTGACTAATTGTATAGAGAAATGGAGATATAACTAAATGCCCCTTGATATTTCAATTTAATATAAATCAAACATATCTTAAATAGATTTCAAACATACATATACTAGATTAATTAATTATTATATGTAACACACACCAATAATATTTAAGTAATTTCTCCTGTTATTAATATTTATTTATGAAGCATATCTATTAATGTAATATATCTAATATATTATTTTTTTGTAATATTCAAATCATATCACATTTTCTAATTTTATTATATATATTGTATTTTTTATTTTTTAGTTTTGACAAAACTATTCAATTCTTATTTTTTTTAATTCATTAATAATCAATGTTTTTTATATTTTTTGTAAATTATTCCATTCCAATTTCTCATTGGTCAATTAGATTGTTTCTTTAACCGTATTAATTATTTATATGTACTTTTTTACTCTTGAATATTTCAATTTTTAATATTTTTTTAGTTTATATAATTTCTTTATTCATTTCTATTTGATCATATATATATATATATATATATATTTCTTTTAAATTTTTACTATATTATAAATAATTAATAATAGTTAACCATTTTTTTAAATATTCATTTTTCTATTTATTTATTCCATTAAAATAAAAAAAATTATATATACTTATTGTTCAATTTACAATATATCAAATTATTATATATATATACATTAATTTCAAAAACACAATTATTTACATAATTTATGAAAACTTTTACAAAAACTCATACACATAATATTTAACTAATTAATTAAAATGGTAAAATCTATTTTAGGATGTCATTAAGTAAATAAATATTTAATATAATATTATTTAATCTATATTTTTGTTTATTTTTAATACTTTTTGATTTAGTATTAATTCATCATTTTTAATATTTTTTTAAGTTGTTATGGAATTTAATCATTTTCCAGAACTTATTTATAGATATTTATTTTCTATGTTTTATTATTATCCAAATTACGGCATCTTCATTTAAATATATGTCGATGTTTTATTTATACAATAAGTTGTATAATTAATTTAAATATTCCATTTTTTTACATTTTAATATCTACCGAATTTTAATTATTCAATGTCACCCATTATTAACACTCATGCCCATACGATTATATATTTATTAATAATGTCAAATAATATTTTTAAATAAATATTTATTAATATATATTTACTAAAATTATAATATGATATAATTTCAATTATTAATAAAAAATAAATTTATTTTAAAAAATGTTATATAATTATAAAATAATAATTATCTATTTAAAAAAATATAATATTATCATAAATATAATTAAATTAAAATATTATTACCTCTATTTATATTTATATTTATATTCATTTATTATATATATATATTATATTTATATTTATATATTCATATTAATATATATAATTATACAAATATATATAATCATATAAATAAAATTATTTTTATAGAAGTATAGTTAATATATTTAAATTATTAATATATTAACACTATTTATATTATTAATAATATTTTTTCATTTTTATTATATATATAATAATAAAATATATATAATGGTATAAATATTTTTATAACTATAAAAAAATAATTATAAATACATTTATAAATATATATGTATACTAAAATTATAAAATAATATAATTATAATTACAAATAATAAAATATAATTTTCATAAAATTATTTATAACATTATAAATACATATATTTATTTAAATAATGATAAAATTAAAAGAAATATATTTAAATAAGGAATATATTTATATGTATTTATTATATAAATAATTATATTGATTAAAATAATTATATAAATATTTTTATAATTTTTTACAAATTTATAAATATATTTAGAGACGAATTTATTTATAATTATAACTTTAAATCTTTATCAAAGTTAATATGTGTTTAAAAAATCCTTCTTTATCAATGGTAATGTTTCTGCCCTATTGAAGCCCATCTTTGTAGCTTCTTTTGTGGAAGAATTGATAATATCCTCCATGATATTTTAGAATGAACCCTAACCCATCCAATTTTGATCATGTCATTCATGATCTCTTTGAACATCATCTCTATCACAACTCCCCCTCAATCTTCTCTCAGACGAATCATCTCTCAAATCTATGGTATTTTATTTTTTTTACCTCCCCCTCCTTGATTTATTACTTTGTTGTATTTTTGTACCATATTACTACATTATCCTAGATTATGAGTCTTTTGGTTCAATTATTAAGAGCTTTGTCAATGAATTTCCTACTTTTGTTTATACATTTCCAAATGCTTGTTATTTTGGGTCTCTACATTCCTCATTTTACCCTACTACGACTCATATATTCCCTCCTTGGTTAATGTTGTTGTGGTTCTCAATTTTGGCTTCAAATCTACTAATAAACCATTTGGTTCCTCATAATATAAGTTTTACTCCATTCCAAGACTTCTTGAGCATTATCCCATAATGGTTCTCATCTACTTCTACACTACCTAGGATTACTATAACAGAGCATGGATACATCCGCATTGTGGAATATATTATATCCTATGGGTTTTGAGTTCAAAAAAAAAATTTAATAACTATTTCATATATTATATCTTAAACTACAATCCACTAAATTTTTTATTTTTTTATAATAATTCTTAATGAATAAAATATTTAGTTGTTATTCTTTAAACTTTTATCATATTTTTTTTTCTTTTAACAGAATATCAACTCAAACATAAAAAATTATCGATATAAATGATTGTATAATCAATAATGGCATGTCATTAATTATGTATAGTGAAAGACAAGTCTTTCATCAATCAAGGGTGTTATTAAAAGAGTGAATTTATTCAGAGACTAACATCCAGAGAGTGTTTAGAACTGGAAATCAAAGGGTCAGTTGACTGTATTTGGTAATAGAGAATAATAATTTAATTTGAGTATTATTTTAAAATTAAAATATTATATATTTCATATTGTGATGTTAAAATCTTTCCTTTATGTAAGGGAAAAATGTTACCAAACTTTTCATTTTAAATTTACAAAAACTTCTTGTTGGGGGACCTAGTTTTATTGATATTCTAATTTTCAAATTGAGTTTGAGTCATTGAAATGATATAATATGATGTGAAAAGGGTAAAAATGTATCATTTCATCATTTATTGTGATTATTTGGGTTTATGTATTGAAATTATTACTCTCTTTCAGTATATTTTATATTTATAATATTCGATGATCCAAGGGTGTGAAGAAACATTATGTGATTTTCATGTTTTTTCTTTTAAATATTGATAGGTGTTTTCTTAGTGTATCTTTATAGTTATGAATTATATATCTAAATTTAATGATTTTAAAAGTATAATTATTTACAAAAATACTACTTCCTGTATAAAGGATTCTTAAATTCTTTATTAAATTATTCTTATCATAAAAATCATTATTTTAATGAATTTCTTTATGTATATTGTTATTTGAGTAAATTAATAAATTCCCCTTTTAATGAGACGGTGAGTAATTATTAGTGATTAATGTATCATTTTTTACACTATCTTAATTATTATATTTATATATATGTAAATTTTAATTAAATAGTATATTTGAAATGGTTTTAAATTGTTTATAAAATAAATTTATTCCAATATTTCTCATTTGGAATGTCTTATTATGAATTAAAAGGATTTAATGATTTGGAAGATGGAAATTACTTTTTGTTGGTTTAAATGATTTTATTTGAAGTAATTTTATTTCATTATAATTTTAATATTTTAATGTCTATCTACTGTTTTTTGTCTTGAAATTTTTATTATATATTAAACTAAATATATGTGATCACTTGTGATTTATTTCACCCATAAGAATATCTTTTTTTTTGTTTTTAATTTCCTTAAATTCATTGAACACCATGTTTTCATTAAATAAAATTTCACCTTGATATACCTCATTGACTTCCCATCAAATCTATCATTCTTCAAGAGATTATCAGTTTTCCCTCACCCTCACCTAAAAATTCAATTACACGCATTCATCATTATTTTTAACTCCGATTTTATGGAGCTCATATATGTTCATCGAAAAAAACCACCCACTTGTTATGGAAGGTAGTGATTATAATGATTTTTTGGAAGTGTTTTCTATTTGAAATATGGTAATCAACTCTATGTTTCAAGAATCCATACTTCTTACATGGATGAAAATCAAACAATTCATATATTTGTCTTCATGTTATCCCTCATACTCCCATGGATTAAAACCACATTATGTTTTTACAATATTTCATTATCATGTGTATTTTAGGTTTATGGTCACTTAGAGTGTCATATTTCAATATTGTTTTATTTTCAAAAAAACAAAATATAATGAAATATGGTTTCATTATATACTATATTTGAGTTTGATATTGGTGGAATTTTTTTCCCAAGATTCATTAATAAAGTGTTTCTTCTTATTTATTTATTAGTTATTCAGTTAATTTTGTAACATCATTATAAATATTTTGTGAAATTTATTTATATTAATAAGTTATTAATAATTATTCTTTATGGAATTATATATTTAATTTTTTTTAAACATCGAATAGATGTATATAAATTTATAATTAGTTTTATATAATGTTGACAATTATAAATGGTTTGAGGTGTCATACATATAATTATCTAATTTAAAACACTTTTATCAATGACACATACATGAATAGAAGATAGTGGAATAATTTAATAAAGATTATTATAATCTCCCATATCCATTACATCATTTTTTATTAAGTATGAATATACTTATTTGGATATAGGTTTGATGGTATTTACTACTAGATTTGGGAGATTAATTATTGTGACATGTTTTATTATTAGCGGTTGAATGTGAATGTTTTTTATTTAAATTATGTTAAATCCATGATAGATAACCTTTTTGGAATTATTTTTTACTAAAATGTATTTGTGCTATTTTTAAGTGAATTGTATAAATTTTTTGGATATTGTAGGATATTTAAAATATACATATAATTAATAACTCTATGATTTTTAAAATAGGGTTCCATTAGAGGGTTATGTTAAAAATATATTTCTTGGTACAATTATAATACATGTCCTAGAATTAACAGAAAAAGATCAAATGAGATTGTATCAAACATCACTTTTTCATCCATAATATCATCATCCATTTGATTCATGAAATTCGTTGATCTTAATCCTAGAATTAATATACCAAGAATTCATGACCTTTTATATAATGAGGAATACTATTTTAATAGCAAGATATAAATTCTGGTAATAATAAAATAAAAAAATTTAATAATAATTTCCATGTGATATCTAACATTCAATACCAAATAATTTTTTAACTACATATGAATTACATAAATTTTGTCCAAAAAAACATCAGTTTTGGAACATGGAACAATAAAAACATGTTCACCATTGGTTGTTTCATTCCATGTCACACGTGTGTAAAATGATTACTCATTAGGAATCATAACTGGTATCATTCATATGTAGGGTTCCCCTTATTATAATTACCTATAAAATTTACCTTTGATTAGGGATATCTTATGTTTATTCATTGAATTTTTTTACAAAATGAATATTTTATGAACCTAAAAGGTTGAATATGAATTGAAAAGGCATAAATGCAAAATAATTTGATAAAACATTATGAATATGGAGATTAAAATTTCATCATGCTTTTAATATTTCATACATATAATCCTTCTCAAATCCATTTTCCATGTTTACATTTTTTTATTAAATACAAATTATTTTTGAAGAGTTGTTATGTAGGATCCAGATCTAGATGCCACTTAACGGTACCCTAAGATTGTTTTCCATATATCTTCATTTATTCCACCCTATATGATAGAGGCTTCCAACATGTTGTGAGAGGCTAGGTTGTATCCGTAAGGAGATTGGACCCCATGACTCAGTGTTACAAAACAGTAAATAGTAACCAAAAGCAGAAATAATGAACTAAAAATGTTGTCGAATAAATAATTATCCAAGATAATAAATAACTAAGAGGAAGATAAATAAGAAATAGATTCAAATTAATTCTAACCATGTCATTTAGCTAAACAAAAATGAGTACACGTGATACAGTGAAGTAGACATATAACATATATTAAACAAATACCAAAATCTCAAAAGCTTCTACCACTAGAATCACTAACATAGTCTCGATAGAGGTTACTAGTACTCCTTCATATGATAATCATGAATCAAAATCCAAAAGATCTCCATTTTCTATAGCTCCAATAATGATTTATTATTCGGTAATAAGGCTATCTCGAGAATACTGTGATATATAATAAATATTCCACCACCAATAGTGTTTAGAATAATCTACTCTATGAATATAGAATTATTTGTGTTCCAAAAAAATTATTAAATTGAAGGTATTAAATAAATTAATAAATACATCATACTTGTTTCATCTTGGGATACTCGTCCCTATCCACCTTCTTCGGCCTAATCTCGATTTCTCTGATCCAAGGGATGTTATAAAAGTATGATATAATGTTTAATGTCACATCATAAGTAATGAATAACTATATGAACCATATGTATACTTGTGATTTGGCTTTCTAGAAAAATTCTTTTGGTGTACTGAATTATTTTTATTGAAATTATTTAAAATGGAATCTTCTGAATTTAAATAAGATGCATCCTAGGCCTATCTAAGAAGCACAATATCATGGAACCCAATTTTATCACAAGGAGTAAAATAAATTCTATATGTCATATGATTCATTCCATTAAGATATAGAAATGAAATCCAAATATCACTCGTGGCATGGTGTGAATACAATACACTCTTACTATGTCCCAAACATTTCATATAGGAAACTGAGTATCACTCACTAAATTCTATAACCATCTAGCCACTAATCCCATCCAATATTTCTCCCATAGGGAACTTGTAACACTCATATGGAAATAGAGAAAACATAGGGTGGTCCCATCCATGGAATTCCAACTTTACCTCATAGAATATTAACAATCATGAACACATTCTATTTATAAAGAATGAATACCCTTTCCATGGAGATCAATAAAGGAAATACCAAGTATCACTCTTGACCTGACATAAGGGTATGGATTAGTCATCATGATTGACTTCATTAGGAAGGTGTTTCAATTAAAAAATAGTATTCAAATAGGGTGAGTCATTTAATCATAGAATTCAATTATAAAATGAACTATATGGGCATAACTAATGGGATGAAAATTCTCATCTGTGTACTCCATGTTACAAGGTATTTATTTCATGAGAAACACACCTTAACGCACTTTTAAGAATTTATATTAAAGAGAATTAGGAATTTAAATGATGGAACACCAATTGGGATGGATCATGTGAGGAAAATCAACCATGAAATCGATTTTCCTCCAGGTTGGATTGTATAGGGAGTAGCCAAAAATTTGATTAAAGTTATTATACATTTTAGAGACATCACTGGAAATATTAGGCATAAGGAACAACATCACATGATATAAAGTAAACTAAACATTAGGTAAAACAACTAGAACATATATCTGAGGTTTTAGTGATATCCTCATCTAACATTAACCAAGAATCGATCAATAACATGAAAAATTGTATGAATCATACAATTCCCCAAAAATATAGAAAATGATGTCAAACAAAAATAACAAAAAATATGGAAAGATAAACATGGATGGAAGTAATACGAGTATATATATAACTATTATAAATACAAAATGACCAATAGTGAAATAAACTAGACTCAGAAAAAGTAAGAATATGGGAATCAAGGTGAGGTATTAGAGGAGGAGGTCTCATGCACTATTCCATATGTGCTAGGGAACAAATGACACTCTTTCAAAAATAGCATCTTGCTTATTTTTTAAAAACAACCCCCAAATTTTTTACAGTGTATAAGTTTATTTCATATCCTTTATTGTTCTCATTTCCTTCCAAATGAAAACCATATATAGGTCATTAACAGGTTCATCCAGCCAATTACATGTCATGATTTTTAATACATGTTATGTATTTAAAAATATGAAAATAATTTTGTATATAGCTAGAACTTAAATCATATTCTAAATAATTTCATTATATAAACCAATTGGCCCTTATGTTTGGTTTTTGGGTTTAACGAAATATAAATTAAAATTTAATCACTGAAATGAAATGATGATACAATATCACTTCTAAAAAATAATCCAAGAGTTTCCCTTTCATGGTCAACAAGTAAACATCTGAGAATAGTTTTGACCACCGAGCACATACATCAACCAATCTATTCCATGTATCATCATGTGAGTGGTCATTATACCATAACACCCAAAATAGATGAAATTTCCTACCTTAGAGAGTGTTTGTGTTCTATTGAACAATGACTACTAAATTAAACTCAAAAGAAAATTTGTACGCCAGATCAATATCCTCAAGGACAAATGTATGAGATAGGTCGTAATGATACCAATGAATTTGTGATATATATAGAATATGTTTTGCATGGAAGTGTACTTGTGAGGTACTAGGAATGGATAGGATACTAGGGCAACTCTCTCCATGATCATAAAATGGCCTAACATAGTAGAAATGATATAATGAAGTTAATTATAGTAGTGAACAATCTTCTATATATAATTCCTTCCAAGATCAACTACTATTAAGGTTGTCATATAGGAAGGAAGTGTGTGAATTTTTATAACATTTTGATGAACACACATACTATATAAATACCATGAGGATATAACAACAATCCTATCACAAAATAAATATTTATTTCATTGCATTTAAAATAATGAATTGATAGAGGATATAGAATATTGCATGGTCATTGTTGCATCTTTTTCACATGTTTACATGTGAAACAGCTCATGATGAAACATTAAACGTACCTCTTCATTCCTATCAAAATATAATGATGATATTTTTTGGTCTAAATCTTGGTAAGAACCATATTAGCATTATAAATAGATGATTTATATTCCCTTATAAAATTTTCTCATATGTCTAATGAAAACCAAAAACATTCATAGAAGTGTGGGATCACATTCACATTGATATACCAAAAAGTAACCGGGTTCTAAACTTAGAAAGTCTCCCTCAGTATGAGGAACTTGTAATATTATAGTTGTATTGTCTGAACTATTTTTTTTAAGGGAGGAGGTCACTACTATAGTTGAAAAAATAGACTACACATGATATTCCTGAACCATTATGTGCATCTCAAAAAAAATCCATATACCAACACCCATTGTCAGCAACTTTGAAAGAATGTGTACTATTCTTCTAGCTCAGGGTGTTATCTATTGTATTAACCATTCTATTTTAATAAGAAAACTCACAATCAACTAAATGTAGATATTATACCAACCTTCACTACCTTAGATAAAATTCATGATATGTTTAGATGTATTTGCAACTTTTTTAATCTTTGTAAATAAATACAAGATCCCCCATAATAAAATTCAACTAAAATTTTTAAACAATGAACCATCTAAGCTTGATTGTGGCCATGAATTAGGTAAATATATTAATGAGGTATCGGCTAGCGGTGCATGTATGCTAAAACTAGATAACCCTACATCAAAACTCCTCCAAGAGTGATTCCTAGATAATCATAGTAGATGGTATATATTATTTATAACTACGGAAGAATCAGTATGAGAACTAAATTTAATTGCCCCATAAAATCCTAAAAGGACATCTCATAAGACTCTGGATATATGAATTTCACACCCCTCTTAGTCAGGCCCAAAAGTGGAAAAAGTATGCATGACAAATCCTAAATGAATTGATTGTTACATCAAGAAATTCCCGGGAAACTACATAGGTCAAATAAAATATTAGAATTATCCTAGGAAACTACAATGCTAAAATTCTATGGGACAACATATACACCTTCCTATGAGAAGATATGACCTAAAAAGTGAATTATATTGATAAAAAAAATTGATGTCATTTTCATATAAAATGTATTCTCTTAGTGTATTTAAAATGATGGCATGATTTTTTCAAGAAAATTTCATGAGATTGAATACATGAATATCTATTCCGTAAAGACTACAACAATGGAATATTCTTATGGGTGGAAACCCGTTTCATTATAGCCATAAAAATGATGCCCATGTTTGTAATACTGAACGACATAACCAGTTACTCATAAATGTTTTTCCTACTCTAAAAATATATATTTGGAATGTATAACGGTCTAAAACACACTTGATGGTAACAAAACCACAAATTTTTCTTAGTTAATACTATCACTCCTCTAATATAGATAAAGAGGTCCTCTACCCAAGGAAAATGATTTTAGTTCTGTATCGTAAGCTGGTTCTACCACTAGTAATCTAGAAAAAACTAGATCATACTTCTGAAATTACTTGAGAAAATGATAGGTGATTTCTATGATGAGGTATTGGGTTTTATGAAGTCCTTTTAAACTATGTCTTCTAACTAATTCTTGAGTTCATGGAGCGTTGAAGGTTCCATATGCTAAAGATGAATGGAAATTTGTGTCGCACATGACATTTGATCAATAGTGATCTCCACCTATCTCACATAAGATATAATCCATAAAATTTGGGAGGGCTAATGTACATAAAACAACTCAAAATAGTATTTCATTCCATAAGCCTCATTCCCTGATCAATCAGAAATATTATAGACATATGGAATAATACTCCTCCCACCCCATGGTGCTCGGGTTCAACTCAACATTCCTTGAAATCCCATTTCCCCTTATGTGTATATGTGTTTCCCTAATATGAGGTTAGTTAAACCCTACGATGATGGAAATTTTCATAAGTCTGATAATGAATTATCCATTTCATTTCGAGAATGATATTGAAAAGTACATGTCGAGAAAAATAAAATTTCATAAGAAACTGTACCTGGGTATCTCAAGGGAATACTCCTTGCACTAGTATTTACACTATTATTAGACCCCTAAGAGTGTTTCCTAAGTCTTGACACACCCATAACAACTAAATTTATAGGGATATAAATTCTATTCATGAAACAAATGTGAAGGAGTGTGATGCACCTATATAAAATTAGAGAGAAACTAAATTAGTGGCCCCCAGAAAATTACCTTAAGCAATAGAAGGACCTGAAATCAATTCAATAGTCATAAGACACAATACATTGATATAGCCTAAACAACGACCCAAATTTGGAACCCAACTAACCTATCCATGAAAAATTAGTCAGTACTAAACCTTAGATATGTATGTACATTAGCCATGACCACCTCATCAACCTAATTAGTTGGTAGTAGACCAAATATTACAACGATAGAGGGATACTAATCTTCTACATGAATGTGTTATTGGCTTATATCAATTATAATTAGAAACATGTGGAATATTTTAGTAGAAACCTAGTAGGTGACCCATATTTTTGGAATCTTTGTACTCAATTGGTCCTCTCATACATATAGACTTTTTATGCCCTAACCAGACACATTGGTGACACACAAAATACCAATTGATGCATGTCATATGGCTTGAAATTCCCACGAATTCACATTTAAATTATTGTTTTCTATCACAATAAAAATTATATCCCTCCAAATAATCTTAACTGACGTGGTTCAAATTTCCACCTTCTCTCATGTTTCACTCTTGTTGATGGAATGTATCAATATATATGAAAACGTATTTTTCAAAGGAACAATCACCTAAGGTTGGATGGTGTAGGTAATCCCATCATTCAATTTTTTTAAGACAGAAGATCATTACTAGTAAGGTTTGGTGAAAAAACATCTATCATAGTGAAACGGTCCATGTACACACCATCCCTGACATAGTACCCTCATGTAGCTACATAAACACCCAAGTATGTTATTCTCATATTTTCTAGGGAAATTTTCATTCATATAATTTTATTTATAAGCCCTCCCATACCATAACATGATGAAATCTTGTAAAGGTAATAGCATAACACCAATTTTTAGAAATATCGTGAAGCAAGAAGGCAGCGAACTTCACCCTCTGATATAGAGGGATCTCAAAATACTTGAATATAGACATCTTTTCCACGAGCCAAGATATTTAACGTATGTTATTTCATAACATGAACATATGGGTGGATGATGTTAGTAAAATTCCCATGTCTTTTTACCATTATAGGGGATGGTTAGAGAGAACCCTGTATAGACTTCATAAATAATTATAATCTTACTCATAATTGATCATCGACACCCATCCGAAGATTAATAAGAGGTATCATCTGTGGCACTAAAAGATTCAGTAATTGTTCATTAGGGCCCACCTGATTTATAGAATGCTCATATCCACTCTCCCAAAATAAAACAAGAGGGAATAAAGGAGGCATAGAGCTAGGATTTTCCAGAACAGACTGTAGATAAACTTAACAGAAGATAGGAAGAAGTAAAATAATGAATGAGTAATTACAAAACATCCATATAACAAGTCACAAATATATGTCATCTCCTAAATACAATTCTAGATAATAAGGAATTTAATGATAGACCATATGGGACACAACCAATATGTGACTTATGTGGTTGTGCAAGGTTCATTTTCTCACACAACACATAAAATTGTATGGTATATAGAGTGAAAATTGCATGTTATAGATGAAAACCCCCATTACATTTTAATTTGAATCCCCATTAAGATGCAACCATTACATTTTATTTGTTTAATTTATAAATGTTAAATCTTATTTATATGGATATATTTATCTCAGTCCTGTAAAATGTGTCTCTATAAGCATCCTACAGTGGTTCATATTCTTTATTAATCAGAAATGCTAAATAAAGTAACTATGAAAAGACCTTTAGATATAGTATAATTATGTAACAATCATGAAAAATTATTTTATTGAATGACCTACACTTCCTTATTTGTTGATGTAATCACATCAAAAATTACTTTCTGAATTCATAAATCAGATCAAACAATTGTTTATATAATAAAACCAATAGTTAATTTCTCAATGATTTAATAATTGGTTTAATAAAATTCACATTATTATTATATATATGAGAAAACAACATTCTAATGGAGGTAAGAACATTACACTACTATAAATTTTATATATAGACATATTTTCCCCATATCCCTAGAAAAAAGTGATTCTTCATAGGATATACCCACGGTCAATGAAACTGTGGCTATTTATATTTCATATAGCCACAATTTCAAGAAATCGTAGCTATGGGACTCCCATGTTTGTGTGTGGAAATATTTTTACTTCAATAAGTGTGGGAAGTACTATTTCCATGGTTCACACCCTATAGGCATAGTTTTTAAATATATATGTAATATAATATATATATATACTTGATGTCGTTCGGGGGTTAGAGGTTTGGAGGCTGAATCCCATAGTAGAGGAAAAATATCGAATCCCATCAGGCACATATTATATTTGGGATATAGCCCTAGTTTACTGTGTCTATAGCCTTGGTTTTCCACCTTGGAAATAATACGTATAATAATGATTTGAATAATTTCTATAGCTATACATCCACAATGGTCAACTACAAGATCTATTTCCATTGATTTACAATCTATGGAAATATATTCACAAAACAATAGATATTACATTTTGTTATAGCCATGCCAATACATTCCACATTCAACTAGAACAATGGAAGTAGATTATATAAATGATTTTGACTCCTATAGCCATTGATTTGGGACATTGATATAGAGAAAATTTATTATTGTGTTGATTAATAAATTTAATTAATTCCTTCATGAAAAATTAGCTAATTTCAATATACATCCACAAATACACTCACAATAATCTTATATAATATAGGAAATGCCCAAAATAATATCAACATGAAACTGAATAATTCATGACATATGAATACTCATGTTCCTATTAGGATGAATGAGAGAATAACTCATTTCAATACCACACCAAGGAGATGAAAATTACTAATAATAATAATATCAATAATAATAACATAATAGAATTTTTTCACAATCTAATGGTGAAATCAATCCTACTATAACGGGAGAAATCCAGAACTCCAATAACCTATCTTATGTAATTTAGGATTCCCATATATGTGTAATAGCTATTCCAAGACACATGCTAATTAACAAACAATAATAAATCATAGTATCGCGTCTTAAACCCAATGTGTAATAAAATATTAAATGAACATGTGATACTAAGTTGTATTGTCCCACCTAGGAATCCACAGAATGGTGCCTCGAGACGGTTGTCCATACGACCTCAAGCATAGTTTCTCATAAGCCTGAGGAAGCTAACTCATAATAGGGGATTCTGGTGTGTCTATGAGGATACTATTACTTTATAATATAGAGTGTAACACATTAGTAAAACTAAATCATAATAAGATGAAAAAAATTAAACAATATGTGGATTATATAATCATAGAAGATATTAAATAACGAAGTCAATGAAAAATAAAAAAACGATACAAAATATTTGTTACCAAGCCTTGTAGAACTAAAAAAATGAGAACATGGTATATAAGAAAACATTATAACAAAACATTATAGTTTTTTAAAAAAATACAAATATTTAAAACAACAATCATCAAGATTATATTCTCCATCCTATTATAACACACTCCATCACAATAATGAAAATTAGTCATCAGAGGTGGGATGATTCCCTTTATCTACACCTCCAGTCATGATGTCATCTCAGGTATAGAGGGTGTCATTAGTATGGTGTGAGATATACATATTAGGTCACCAAAAATTGATCCTTCAATAATATAGTAATCATATATAAAATATGAAGTGTTCCAAAGAAAATGTAATAATATGATGGTATTAGATTAAGTAATCAATACATTAGATGTAACATCCCTGTTCTAGGTTCCATCTAGAGGAGCCCTATAACTGGTTGGTCATATGGCCTCAAGAGTATTTCCCCAAATGTCATTTGATTTTGACTAGTAGTGAGGGCCTTGGGTGTGACAGTGGGAAAACTATGTCTTCATTGGTAGAGTAGCACAATGCAAGTAAAATAGATTGCAATATATGAAAGAGTATAACATTCAATTAGTAAACAATGGAAGTAATAAACAAGTAGAGCACACTCATATATATAAATGATGCATGTTTTATATATCTAGGAAAGCAACCAAACAAGTCACAATACTGAAATACAATACTAAACCCATGTACATGGAAATGAAAGTAAATATCTCCACAATAGCGCTAGCCTCATCTTTGTCCCATGCTCTTTAGCTCCAAAGCAATCAAGTACCTGAAGTAGAAGGGCGCTTGCCCTTATCAATAATTGCAAAAAATATAATCTGTTTGGGCCCAAATGCATGACCCAAATTGTGTGTGAGACTAATCCCAATAGGTAACCACCCATATATCTATGCCTAAGAGTCAGTGAACATATGTGGTAGGAAATAAACTAAATGATATTTTAAACAAGTAATTACACATAGTAACAATACTGAAAATTCAATTGAATTCATTTTCTTATATCATGTATATAGCTAATCAAAATAAAGTAACCCTCTTGGATGTACTCACATCCTAACCCCATTGGTTCAACCAAAACAAACACTAGCAACCCTTTCAGAAGCACACACAATCTGACCCCTCTGGTTCAACTTTAGAAAAGACACTCTGAGGACCCAATCACCGCCAATTACCCTTGTGGTCTCCTATTGATAACTAATCGGAACATTGAGGAAGTACTCAATGTCCTAGCCCCCCTATAGCCCATATCAAGTAAACTAAAAACACTCAGAGGGAGCAAAAATTCCATCCCCCTATGTTCTCGCAACGTAAATTAAACAGACACTCTAGAGAACCTCTCAACGTCCATTCTCTCTATGGTCTAATAGACCAGGTTCTCACGGGCCTGTGTAAGTCGATCATATATAACGATATATGAAATCTAATGTAAACCTCATGAACTACTTGGATAAACAGTCTACATCGTATTACATAATTTCAGATAAAATCACTCCATCCTACAATACTAGGCATGAAAAGTAGAGAAGGCACCTAACAGGAAAGGCTATACCAACTAGTCAGTAACCAGAAAACATGGGAAAATATCCATTTCTGGGAAAAGATAACCCTATTCATAAAAAATTATCATCTATCTAATGAACCAATGCATATCAGGCAATAAAAGGGATAAAACTCTTAAACACGCAATACCCCAAACAAGGGTATTATGCACTTTTTTATTTATAACTCAATGAATAACAATGGAAAGAAACAAACCTCATACCCCAGAATTGTGACATTGATATACATCATCCATAGTCCTTGAATCTCCCTAGAACACTATAGATCTAAATAAATGATAAAAACTATCGAAAAATGATATGTCATGAGAGAGGACAAATCAAGAGGTGAGGTTATAGAAGAATGAAGAACTCACCGGTGTGATTCCAAAGTAAGTGAAGGAGTTGGAATCGGAGAACGGATGATGATTTGGTGTCTCAATGAAGATTCACGGCTATGCAAACACTCCTAAATGGGGAAAACAAAGAAAAAGTGTGTTCTATCCATTACACACGACCCCCATCCATTTAAATAAATAAATTGAAATTAAATTCCATGTACTTTAGAGGCACATGGTGTTCAATTTTCTTAACTATTCCTGGCTTTAGGCGACCTCCAAGTCACCCCACACGACCATTTACTATGTCGTTTCAAATCCAGTCCATGGTCACCCGCATCAATTGAGTACACAATATGTACTTATAAGTAAAGGTCGTGTACTCTTAAATTTCCCGAAACTCCTATTTTTCTAAAAAAAACCAAAAAAGAAAACCCATGCCTAAATGAATGATCTGGGTTCTTAAAAACTTCCCTCTTAGGGAAATCTGTCCCTAAATTTCCCTAGCAAGGTAGCATGGAAGAAGAATCCTCGAATAGCTCCAACCACTACGATTGTACATTAGCCTCCCTCTCCAAAATCATGTTTTGTACTCACCCATGCTTCCATAGCACTCGTACTAGAAGAACAGACCGAACATGGAGAACCTTCACACTTTGGTCACCAATCTTAATGGAATGCTCCTTGAACGAGGTGTCCACCTTGAGATCATCCTCCTTGGGTTGGAAAACATGATACATGTCTGAGATGTAACGTCGAAGCTGAGAAACATGGAAGACATCATGCATATCTCGGTACCTCTTAGAAAACTATATTCGATAGGCAGCGGGACCCACTCTCACCAAAACCTCAAATCGACCGATGTACCTCAGTGAAACAATACCCTATCTCTTATTCCTTCTATGTAATAACCTTGGCGTAGCACATAATAAAACCAAATCTCTAACCTTGAACTCCATAGGTCGTCTCCTAAAATCATCATAAGACTTCTGTCGAGACTGTGCAGTAGTCATCCTCTTCCGAATTAACTCAATCTGCTCTGTGGTCTCCTGGAAAAGATGAGGTCCTAGCATAACTGCTTCACTTGCCTCTAGAAAACATTAGTGAGATTGGCATGGCTGATCATACAAATCCTCACAAGGATCCATTTGAATAGTTTCTTGAAAACTATTATTGTAGGAAAAATACAATAGAGGTATGTGTTCCTCCCACGAACCTCCAAATTCGAGGATTGAGGCTCAAAGCATGTCCTCAAGCACCTGAATCATACGCTCAGACAATCCATCTGTTATAGGATGGTAAGATTTACATAGAAGTACCTGTGTAGCCAAAGACCTCTATAGTCCCTGCTAGACCCAAGAATTAAAATGGCCATCCATATCTGTAACAATAGAGTTCAGAAACCAATGTAGACGTACAATCTTCTAGTTGTGCAACCTTCCCAGCTCATCAACAATGAAGGTCTCATTGATTGGAAAGTAGTCAGTAGTGTTTTGAGTCTATCAATGACATCCCATACAACATCATTCAATTCATGGTGACCTCCTCAAACCTATCACAAAATCCATCGCGACATCATTCCACTTCCACTCGGGAATGAGAAATTACTGCCGAAGCCCTATTGATCACTAATGTTCTGCCATCATCTACTGATAGGTGGAACACCTCCAGAAAAAACCAGAAACATCCCTCTTCATACCCAGCCACTATTACTGACGGTGTAGATCACGATAAATCTTGGTGACACCAGGATGAACTGCCCAAGCAGTGGAATAAAAGCACCATGTTAGTTCCTCACATATGTCTATTGGCACCCACACACATCCATGAAAACACAAGATCTCATAATCACCTACTTCCCATCTATGAATAGGTTCACCTCTTGACACACCATCCTATAGGTATTGTCCTTCTGAATATGATAACTACCTCATTCACAGTCGATCAAAAAGAGTAGGGGTAAAACTAAAATATATAGAAACATCTACCCTATCTGTCTTGCACCTCCAAAATCATATTAGGGAATAGATCCAAAATATGCCTCTCACTACTGGACTCATAAACTTCATGTATCTCATTCCTACTACTCAATGCATCATCCACTATGTTGCCTTTACCAAGCATGTAAGCAATCTCAATGTCAAAGGACTGAATGTATTCAACCCACCTTCGCTGTCTGAAATTAAAATAAGGCTGAGTGAAGATTTACTTGTGACTTTTGTGGTTGGTGAAAACCAAAAAATGCTCTCCCAGAAGATAATGTCTCCAATAGCATAAAGCATGAACAATTGCAGTCAACTCGAGATCATGCGTCGGGTAGTTATTTTCATGTGGCCTTAGCTGCCGAGACTCGTACACAAATTTTCCTTCCCCCTTTATATATAAATCTCCCATACTGATACATGATGCAACCCAGTACACAGTATAGATCTAGCTCAGCTCTATAAATACTAGTATTGGTGCTGAAGTCAACATCCCATTCAGCTCCTAAAAGGCTGACTCACAAGAATATGACCACAAGTACATTGAAACCTTCTTATTTAAGCCCATAAGTTGTGCTACTAAGCATGAAAGGTATAGTATGAAATGTATGTACTATCCATTCATCCATATAAAACTTTTTTACTTCAAAGATTTTCTTCAGCTGCTCCCAAGAAACTACTACTCTTACATTATCTGGATCTACCAGTACTCTTTTCTCTAAGATAACAGGACCCAAGAAGTGAATTTGGTCCATCCGAAATTGGCATTTTGAGATCATAGCATATAAATGATGATCTCTCAGTGTACTCAAAATGATCTCCATATGGGAGGAATGGTCGTGTTGAGTGTGATAGTACACCAATATATCAACCATAAAGGCTACCACAAAATAATCCAAGTACAAATGGAAAACTCAGTTCATCAGTGCCATGAAAAAAGTAGGTACTTTCATGAGACCGAACGACATAACCACATACTAATATAGACCACACCTCCCCAGAAGTCTGTAAGATGATTTTGAGATGGTCTAACTTGCAAATGATGGTATCCAGACATGATGTCAATTTTCGAGAACACTCGGGCTCCTTGAAGAGGATAATAGAGAAGATAAATACTGGGAAAGGGATATCGGTTCTTGACTATAAACTAGTCTAACATCCGTCAATCCAAACAATGTATGAGGGTACCGTCTGACTTCATCAGAAACATGACAGGCGAACCCGAAGGAGAGGTACTGGGTCATATGAAACCCTTTTATTGAAACTTCTCTAACTACTTCTTGAGCTCTTGTAACTCTAGTGTATCTATCCTATAAGGAGGTATGGACACCTGTGCCGCTCCTGGCACAATCTCAGTGGAAAAGTCTACCTATTTCTCTAGAGGAAAACTTGAGAAGTCCTCTGGAATGGCATCCCTGAAGTGGTCCACCACTAAGGGAAATTCCACATGTGAAGTCCATTGGTCATCTAGATATAGAATAGGTATCTGGGCTTTAACTCCTCCCAAACCATGATGCTCAGGTCCCGCTCAGCTCCCCTGGACAACACATTCACTCGTATGTAAAAAGGATCCACCTTATAGTGACGTGAAACTCAGCCAACAATGATAGCAATCAACAATTTCCTAGAAGGTTACTAACCAGTCCATTATAAGAATGAAATCACAGCTTGACATCTCTAAGACATAAGGGTCTCATAAGTAGTGACACCTAACAATATCAAGAGGGCACTCCCTGCATTGACGTACACTAGCCATTATAGTCCCCAATGGAGTGTCTAATGTCAATATATCTATAGAAGAAAAGATACAGAGCCCATGTCTTTACACAATAGCAATAGATATATATCCATGGGATGACCCTATATCAGAAAGATCAGAAGCTAAAACTGAGGAAACTAAGACTGTACCTCAATTTGCAGTGTGTATGGGGTCCTGCTCCTGGTGGGTCTACTCCACCAAAAAAGTCTGACCTACACCTCGGCCCTATGACCCTGCCTGACTACGCTGAGATGATCAACCCTGTTGTCAACGAAATCCAGTCGACTGGATACCACAATTGTGACCTCCTCCTCGGCCTAAATGGCTGATGGAACTATAGTTATCTTTTTTGATGAGAAACTGGTGGTGCTGCTCCTGAATGAAGAGTCATAGAAGAACCCATGTAACCAGCTGCTGGTGAGAAAAACTGATATAACCATAAAACACAGCCCAGTTTTATGCAAGAACATCACTTTACTGGGTCTCTCGGACAATGTGGCCTCGTTTAACCACAATTTCTCCACTGGTTTCACACTACATACCTACCAGAAGTTGTCTCCCACCTCCTTGGATCTCAATCGGTAAACTCCCTGTGGTGCTTCCAACTATCAGTAAAAGGGATACCAACTCCTGATGTCGAGCCGCAATGGATTATATCTCCAGAATCCCTCATATTTCTCTTCGTCATCAGCACCTGGTTGACTATAGAAGTGATGAAGGTCAACCTGAATACGTTCACCTTAGATCGGATTTCATGCTTGAGACCATCCTCAAATTCCATTCCAGGAATAACTCATTGCCTCCTGGTATGGGGATGAAGCATTGTAGCTCTGTGAAATGGGAAGAATACTCCGTAACTAAAAGAGTACCCTACTCCAGACTCATAAACTCTTGGGATTGATCTTACCTCAAAGCCTCTAGATAGAAGTAGTCATAGCAGGCAGGCTGGAAGTGTTCCCACACCATAACCAACTATCACCCCGCACGTGAGATCACATCCCACCATCTCTTTGTGGATTCCCATAACATATACGTTGAAAGCATCAACAGTTTCTCTGGAGGACTCTCCCGATACATAATGATAAAAAGAATGTCTTCTAACCATGACTCAATAGCCTGAGGTCCTCCTTCCCTCAAGAATGTAGGAGGATGTTGCTACTAAAAGACATGCGTCAACTCTTCTATATATGGGGTAGGATTACATACTCCATGGAAGGTACAAAAAAACCTCATAAGGCCCTCTAGGAACAATGCATAAGCACCTGTGTTCGGAATGAAAGATGGTGCCAAGACAATCAAAACTAGAGGATCTACTAGTATTCCTTGATCAACCATTACTGGTGTACTATCACTGCCCTGTAATTGGCAGACAACCAGAGGAAATATCGATGGCATGACACTACAAGGTTAATAACATCCTTTATATCTATATTGATAGGGAAAGAAACATAGAATTGTAAGAAGGGAGAAAGATAATTAAATCATTCATGTTTTTCAAAACATGGATACACGACATGTATACTTCCTACACGGAGTGTTCCCTAATTCATTAACATGGGTGTGTACTCCTGCCAACCCATGTTGTGTAACACCTCAAACACATGGCGTCTTTTCCTAACATATGGCCTATACTTGATTCCTCTTCCTATACCTGAATTCCCTTACAAGGCCATGAAACACAGTTCTCCTTGAACTAGACCACACAGGGAGTTAGTGCTCGACACGATGTGTACTAGATGAAATTTCCCTACCTGTGTTGTTAGATACATGGCTGGACACATGGCTCACTATACACGAAATGTTCTAGATAGAAAAATCTTGTACATGAAGGATTTCACCGACCGATGTTGTTAGTTACATGGCCGGTTACACTGCTCATTCTACACGGCGTGT
The DNA here is from genome assembly GCA_963277665.1 of Viscum album. Taxonomy (NCBI): domain Eukaryota; kingdom Viridiplantae; phylum Streptophyta; class Magnoliopsida; order Santalales; family Viscaceae; genus Viscum; species Viscum album. Next base: position 258,738,034 of record OY728133.1, on the reverse strand, counting down.
TCTATATAGACACAATGCATATAACTTATGTTTTATCCATCTGTTTTGTTATGCGCTTGAGTGGACATGGTATACACAACACGGTGTGTAAAACCGGTACACATCATGTTCCCCCAATGATTTCCCAACCCCATGTCTCTACCCATAAAGCTAGTGACATAGTTAGAGACTATCAGGCGTGTACAAACAGTACACGACATGTACTGAAGAAAATAGTTCCTTTTTGAATAGAAGGACACATGACATGTATTCATCATTGCACAATATGTACTTTGGTTTTTTCCAGAATATAATCCTCATAAACTACTCCAGAATCCCTGAAAACAAAGTAAAAAAAAAATAAAGTGCCAAATTATGATCCATGAGGGCCCATAATCCCTGCGAATCAAAGCATGGCATCTTAATCATGTCATATACAAGGATAATAGTGCTATGATCCACCAAATTCTAGTCTCTGAGGGACCATTACTCATCAAGAACCAATGATTGGTTTTCATTCAAATAAAACCTTACGCAAACAAATACCCTATCAAAAGATGTTATTCTATCAAGGTATTTATCACAACAACAAGAATGTTTATCACAACATCTATCAAAACATCATGAAATCACTATTTGACTCTAAATGGAATGGAAAGATATCATGACATGTGATCTCTGGAAAGTTCCTATATGATGCATGAGATGGAAAACCCTCATCCTATCAGGTGGAAAAAGAAATAGAACCTCAATTATATCAACGATTACACCACAATACATATGAAACATCAATTGTTGAAAACAAATCAACTATTAAATTGAAAAACATGAAAAATCACAATATACAAGGTTGATTAGATTTTACCTATACACAGGTCAGCTATTCCCAGGTATAGCTTATTTCCAAGTACCTATTCCATATTATCCCTGACTATAGGCTCCAAACAGTAAGTTAGGATGAAAATAATCCCTCTGATACCACTTTGTAACGTCTCGGTTCTGGGTGCAACCCAAAGGTCCCCCAAACTCGGTTTGATCACATGGCCTCAAATTAATTTACCCAAATGCCAAAGGTTGCCAACTGGAAGCGAGTGCCTTCGGTGTGATAGTGGGGAAACTATGCCTTCATTTTCAGGGTCACACATAGAATGTTATACAGATAGCAATATCGGAAGCAGTAAAACATCCAATAAGTAAACAAGAAAAGTAATAAAAACTGGATCAGACATATATATACATGATGTATGATACATATGTCTAGGAAATCATTCAAACATGTCTCAATGATGGAATAAAATACTTATCCAAAGTACAAGTAAAATCATGAAATCAACTCCACATCATCGCAAGCCTCAGCTTGTTCCCATGCTCTCCATCTCCAAAGCTGTTATGTACCTGAAGTAGAATTAATATTTCCTGTATCTTTACCTGAAACAATATAATATTTTTGGTCCCAAAATCATGAACCAAATAGGGTGTGAGACTAATTACAGTAGGCAAGCACCCGAAGATCTGTGCCTAACAGATAGTGAATATATATGGCAGACAATATAAAAAATGAGCAGTAAACAAGGAAATACACATAATAACAATCCTACAAATTCAATTGTATTATTTTCATATATCAAGTAAGCCGCTAATCAAAATCAGGTAACCCACTCCGAAGTACACACAACCTAACCCCTTTTGTTTAACCCATACAAACATAAGCAACCCTCTTGGAAGCACACACAATCAAACCCCTCTTATTTTTCTTTTGCAAAGACACTCTGAGGAAGTACTCACCATAAATTCCTCCTATGGTCTCGAATCGATAAGTAATAGGCACACTAAGGAAGAACTAAATGTCCAAATCCCCCTATGGCCCGTATCGAGGAAACTACATACACTCTGAGTGAGCACAATGTCCATCCACCCTACGTTCTTGCAACATAAATTAAACATTCACCCTGGAGAATCCCTCAATTTCCATTCTCCATATAGTCTAGTACACCAGGTTCTCATGATGATGTGTAAGTCAATCTTGCACAAATATATACAAAAGCAAAATTAAACATCAATAACTACATGGATAAATAGTCTACTTCATCTCACAATATTTTAGATAAAATCACTCGCTCCTACAATTCTAGGCATGGGAAGAAAAGCAGCAACCTAACATGCAAGGTTAGACCAAATAGTCAATAACAAGAAAACATGGGGAAAACATCCATATCATAGAAAAGATAACCCTATTCCCATACAATTAACCTCTATCCAAAAAAATGGAATATTCGGAAAAAAAAGGGCTAGAAACAATAAACATGCAATACCTCGAACAAGGGTACTGGGATCTTTTCCACATATAACTCAACGAATAACTACTGAAAGGAACAAAACACCTACCTCGGCATCGTGAGATCAATATAAGTGAACCTCAGGCCTTGAATTTCCCTAGAACACCATAGATCTACAAAATTTCTAAAAACACTAAACCAATGATATGTCATTGGAGTTGAGAAATTAATAGGTGAGGTTCTAGAATAAGGAATAACTCACCGATGCGATTCCAACACGACTGACAAATTTCTAATCGGAGAACAGAAGAGAAGCCGGGGGCTCAGAGAAGATTTGCGGTTGTGTGGAAGCTTTTGGATGTTATGGACGAAGAAGAAGTGTGTCTTGTCTATTGACGTGACCCCTGTCCAGTAAATGAAATAAAAAGAAAGTACATAGCATGTACTTTAGAGTTACACAATGTGTTCATTCCTTAATAGGGCCCCACATTATGTAGCCTCTAAGTCACCCCACATAGCCATGTACTCGGCCATTACACATCCAGAACACAGTTACCCACAACTACTGAGTACATGGAATGAAATTTTATGTACATGGAATTTACTCCTAAAATTTTCAGAAACACTTATTTTTTTTCAAAAACACCAGAAACGAAAACCAATACCCGAAAAGAAGATCTGGGTTCTTACATCAGACCATATTTCTATAGGGAAACCCTTACAACATTATCTTCTATGGGCTAAAAAGGATGTCTCAAAACTAATGTATCTTATAAATGTGGATATATTGTATAATGGCCCATCATAATTAATGTATCATGGAATGATATAGATTTGAATAATTTTAAAATTTTCTCAAAATAGGGAAAATGATATAAACAAATTGTGAAAATGAGGGAATATATATAATTAAATGATGAAAAATGTGTGGATAGATTATCATTATCGATCCATCATGATCGATGGTGAAATAAGCATATATTTGTTAAAGTTGGTGTGAAGGAACATATGTGAATCGTCAATGGAAGATCTGTCATGCACTACACATTCTTCGTACTGAACAAACGAGACTTTGTCAAAATGATTAACTAACCATTGAATTTAATATTATGCCCAAAATTTACCTGTACTTTAATTGAATACACATTGTGTACGGTTTAGGATTTTTTGATAGAAAACATTGTAAATGTAATGAATAGGTTTATTCTTCCCATTACATGTCTTTTAATAAGATAGAGATTATCTTTTTGGTCTATGGTCAGGTTCCATCCCATCTACTATCACATTTTGTGAAATTATTCAACCATCCGTTAAGAACTATTTATTAGTGGATCCACTTCGAAAATAATACATACCTTTTTGATAATTCAGGATGTTGCAATAACAAACATTTTATTTGTCATGTAAAAGATCAAATTTATAAATGATTGACTATACATTGGGAAAAATTAATTTTCATACATATTGTGATGAAACTATGGTTTATAATCAATTTATATGGATACCAATGCAAATTATTATGAAGATCATTTAAAATAAATGGAAATGGAATTTGATGAATAAATTCATGATTTTAAAAAGGTTGTTTGAGCTGATAAATAGCTATGATAGGAGGCAATTTTATATCTATTATACTAAATGAACTATGTTGATTTCAATATAGAATTTATCTAATATTACAATAGGAAGAAGAGAGTTAGAAACCATTCTTACAAAACTACATGTCCTCCGAAATGATATTCTACTAAAGTAAAATGAACATTCTGACGAAAAATATGATGCTAAATGTATTATATACTTGATTGGAATGATCTCTAAAAAATATATTCTTGTATTAACTATTTACTATTGTATCAAAGGGTCTTTGAATAATTCATTAAGTCTCCTATGTGTGGAAAAAATTGATTAATGAAAGTAAAATAAAGTCATTTGAAATATCTATGGTATATTCCTATTATTCTAGGGATTTGAATAATATATTTTTGTTAGGAAACCATTATAAAATGGACATGGAATGCAAACACGAGAACTGAAGATGGGAAACTACATAATCTATAGGACACTTCTCAGTGGAATAATGATTATCGTGAGTATCAGTAATTTGAAAATAGTACAAGAAAAAATCATTTGGAATTATATTTAGATTGGATAAATCTATTTGGTGTAGATATTATTTCTAACAATACATGGACAGTTATGTTCGAATATTATAACTCTCTTCTATTGTTAAGAATAGAAAAAAAATTCAATATTTTCATTATACACATATCTTTACCAAAACATCCTCTTAATTATATTGATGTCTATTTGGTTTCATTGATTAATTATTTCAAATTTATTAATGACATATTTTTTACAATGTATGATTCTCATAGAAGTTTGGACTTCACATTGACCACAATGTTAGACATGATGTTAAATGAAGTTATTTATTATATAAATCATCTAGTGTATTTCATTAAATGAATATTTTGGAGTCCCATTTTTAAATATTTTTGACACTCGGTTCATTTGAAACATTCCAAAAAAATTGTATTTTTATGAAATCATAAATTTTTACCTCGAAGACATAAATACCAATAATAGATATAAATATTAAATTAGAATACCGAACAATGTGCAACACTTTCTCAACTAATTTATGTTCAAATGATCAAAAATGTAAAATATATTAACTCTATTTTTGGGTAAACATTTTCAAAATTACATTATGAAATATGGTTTGAAACAAAGGACAATTTTAATAGAATCCCCATACCTAAATTGTCTATACATCAGAAATTTTATTAATTTTTTGAATGTAAAAAATAATTTATTTCTAGGGTTATTTTGTTGTTACTAAATTTTTATAGAAAAATATATAGCATATAGGATAGTTTAGACATGATTGACCTGGGGTTAAGGGGACATTTGGCACCTTTGAATTGTAAAATTCCAACATTTCTTCCTCTATCCCCTAACACTCTATCCAGAAATTAAAAATTAAAAGTTTTCATTTTCATTAATGGTGTAAATGTTATTTTGAGTTTAATATAATATTTCAATAATATTTTCTAGATGGATAATTTGATTTTAGAGGGACCATAATTAAAACAATTCAATGTTTTGAATGAAAATTTGATACCTATCACATTGCACTGCATTCAAAAAAATATATGACAGAACCAAACTCTTCTTCTGTTTCAATTCCATATGAAATGAATATATAGACTCAATGAGGTTTTCAATATTGAATAATGTTTTTGTAGTCTTATTATAGGAATTCGAGATGTTTTTTCTACCATCATTATTTGATAAAATGGTCCACCATATGGTTCTCATGGTCAAATTAAACTATGTTTTCCAATCCATTAAAAATGGATGTACCCCATTGAATGTTAATTGAATTTTTTGAAAGGGTAAATTATGAGTCAAAGTATCGAAGATGGTTGTATTACATAATGATATATTATTGATGTCTCTCATAAACTCTATACTGATTACCTATCAGATTTTCATTACATCAGTCCTGTAATTCCCATCATTGAAGATTCCTTCGGGGAAAATATATTAAGGATGACATGTTGTTTCAATTAAAATCATATTTTGGGGGAAATATCCCCATTATTTTTTACATAAAAGTGAAGAATTTGATACAAATATCAAACCCACATAGGATTTATTAGACATTCAAATCCATCAAGGGATAAAAGATGGATATCGAATACACAAGATCAAATTATTATCGAAATGTTTTCAGATATATTTATAAATGTTTTTCATAAAATAAAAAATTAATTAATTAATTTATATGATAGATATCTATGGGATTAGATGAAAGAGTTATATATTAAACTAGTTTTGAAATTTATGGTTATACAATCTATACAGGGTTACATGAGCACTCCAGTATGGGGAAAAATAATTGAGTTATGCTTATTGATAAAGTGATTCACATATCTGGTTATAATTACAGAATTCCAATGTATCTTAATATGTTATATTTTGAAATCAATGAAAAGATATATTGTCTTAATTATACAATATTTTAAGTGCTGCTTTTTCTGTAACAAATGGTATGAAAACATAATATCAATATTATTGGATAAAATTGGTTAAGTGAATGTTATTTTTAGTGTGGATGTAACGCCCCGACCCCAGAAGACTAGATTCGTTGCATTATATTAATAAATTGGCTTGATTACAAGAAATACTGTCCTGAAAGACCAATAGTTTAGAATTCTTGGAAAATTGATTACATACATGAACGTTGCATTACACTTTAGAAAATAAAACACGTTATAAATGACCCTTTGATAATGCCATAAATCATCAAGATTAACCCAACTTATCTATCCGAATACACTTCTTGGAATCCTGGTTAATTAAAACAGAAGAAAGGGATGAGCTGAAATTCTCAGTAAGGGTAAGCAATACAACAAAAGATAACATACAAATTATGCATGCTAAATAATTTAAAACACATGACTTTAAAAATAATAAAATTGAACACTTTATGGATGGAATATGAGATTTTCAAATAATGCCACAATAAAACATAGTAATGGGTATTCTACTAATTGTATAAAAACATGAATAGTAAAAATATCATATAAAGGATGTTGACATGGTTGAAATTGATCAGAAAAAATCACTGAGAGAAATATCACTTTTTTATTAAATCATTTAAAAGTCACATAATTTTTAAATGAAGTCAATTAAATGATAGTTTTGAAGTAAACTGTCCTATAACACTTTGAAACTTTTGAAAGGAATTAACTTTTAAAAACATTAATTTCCAAATAAATTTATCTTTAACACAATTTTTAAAACATAGACATTAATGGGAATGGTTTATAAGAATAAATCATAAAAAAATTTAAAATGATGTTTTAATAAAAGAGTTCCAAAAAACTAATCCATTTAAAGACTCTTTTATGAATCATGTACATTGATAATAAATAGGTCCCAATAAAAACATACCAATAAACAATATCAAATAATAATGGGTTTAAGGAATTAACCCTTACCTTGCTCTTTGCTTTGATAAATGGTACATTTAACATTCTGTATAATGACCATAGTATGTTATGAAATTATACCAGAAATATATTAATATTTATTATATCATTAATTATTCATTTATGACTTTATACAATCCATTTAATAATTATTTCCCTGTCAAATTAACATTTTCAGTAATAAATTATTTTATTATCGTACGTGTTTTAACTTATTATCCTTTATCGTATCACATAGATCATGCTTTAAATACATACAGAATAAAATAATGATTTATATATCATATATATATATTGTAAATATGTATAATTGATAGATATGTGAAACAGAAAACACAGTTTACGGAGATGGTAGGCCGTACATATGCATAAACGTTGTTTTCATTTTCATATCATATTGAACGAAAGTAAGTGAATAATATATATGTAAGTACATATACATACATACATACATATATATATATATATATATATAGTATCATTACTATTTCATATATTACAAACTTATTAATAATATATATTTTTATAATCATCGATGAATGGTGATCATGGAAATGAATCTCATCGCGTCGTAGGGACGGTAATCCGTATGTATGAACGAGCAACAAAATCAGTATATTGATGGTAAAATCCAACGTAATTGTATTTTATATCATATATACAGAATAATTACATGTTTTATTTATTATTTAAATCATTCACTACTGGAAAACGGGGCTATACCCACGGTTTTGTACAAAACAGTGGGTATAGGGTACCCCTATACCCACTGTTTTCGCAAACCGTGGGTATAGATCACCTATACCCACGGTTTTGCACAAAACCCTGGGTATAGATTATTTTTGAAGACCTATACCCGCGGTTTTACAAAACCGTGGGTATAGGTGTTTTTTTTAAGGTGTATACCCACGGTTTTGGCCAAACCGTGGGGGTAGATTTTTCCAGAAGACCTATACCCACGGTTCCTCAAAACCGTGGGTATTGGGGTTTATTTTTTTCAAGACCTATACCCACGGTTTTCAGAACCGTGGGTATAGCTTTCCCGCCATTAGGCGGGGAAAAAAATTTTGCGGGACAATGGGAAAAAATTGGCGGGAACATGATTTTTATTAATATAAATACAAATATAAAATTATATGCTTAAATGACAGAAATATTTCGCAGCTGAGTCGGTCCCTTCGTTCGGCGCTTTGAGGCGATTCTTCCTGAAGCCCGGGTTCGATTCCCGACGGTTTTTAATTTTCATAATAGAACTAATATTAATATACATAGAAAGATGTATAAATATAATACCGAATTAAAAGATATCTTGATTGGTCGTTTCAGCGGTGCGGTCGGGGATATCTAGTTAAGTGCGGGTTCGATTCCCGCTGGCTTCTTTTTTAAATTAAACAGTCAATGTTAATATATATATATATGATGATATGTTTATAATTAACGTATATGAAATGTAGCTCAGTTGGTTCGATGTAGCGGTGTGTTTAAGGATTTCCCGTCCAGCGCGGGTTCGATCCTCCCAGACTGCATTTTTAAATTATATAATCTATATTAATATATATACGCTAATATATGTATAAATAATGTATTGAATTGATGGCTCGTGTGGGAAGTGGGTGTTGCGAATTCGCCTGCTGCTGTGCGAGGTCTGGGTTCGATTCCCAGCAGATTCAATTTTTTGAAAATTAAATCCCCACGGTTCTCAAACCGTGGGGTCACTGCATTGCCAGCGTGGCCACCCACTTGCCACGATGCCACAAACCTATCCCTACGGTTTCTACAAACCGTGGGTATAGGGTGACCCCCTTATCCCGACGCCGTTCCAGCCTGCGGTTCGCAAAATTGTGGGTATAGCCTATACCCACTGTTTTGGGGGCTATACCCACGGTTTTGAACCGTGGGTATAGCCCGTTTTTCCAGTAGTGATTTATACTCATTAGTATACCCATCCAAATAATTAAGTGTTTGAATAAAAAACTACACCACAAAGTGGAGATGGTAAGTCGTACAAATGCACGTATGGTGACTTTGTCATTTATAGAATGGATAGAATAATGAAAATGTTTGTACAAAATTTATAACTATATGAAAGTATGTAGTAGGTATTTGAGTTATTATTTTGGTATATAAATAACATTGAATGAGGAAATTGAAGAAGAAATGAACGTGAAAGAGGGTGGGGAAATTATTACCTCTTCTTCCACTATTTCCTTTTGAGTTGACAAAAACCACTATGTAGGATGGATTTATGATCAACTTAATACCTCTAGGTATATTTTAGGAATGTTGGTTGGGTATTTGGCTAGGGTTTTTTCTGAGAAAAATGGATTTGGTGGTGTAATTTTTGATAGAAGGGGAATTACCCTTTTATAAGAGAGGTGAGGGTCATTTTAGGAAAAGCATGAAATATTATTTTCAAATAAAATCATTTTCAATTTATAATAATTCCAAAATGATTTATTTGTAGGATAAGGTGGGGATGTGATTAAAAACACACAACCAATGGGTTTAATAGTGGGTTGGTTCAACATATTAACCTTATCTTTTAGATTTATCTTTTAGATTTAACTCTTAGTTTAATAGTTTATCTTTTACCATGCCTTTTATTATTTTAACACTATATTGTCAATAAACATACTATAAAATTACAATAAGACCTAAAGTGGTTAATTAATGACATATAAATTATTATTTATGATGTTTTTCTGATCCATAGATTTTTAGGAATAATATATCAACCAATAAAATATTTTTTATTTTAAAAACTAATTTATGTCAATTTTGAAACAATTTAGTGTTTGCTTTTTGTGAAATTCATAAACATGAGATTACTTCGAACAAGATACATTGAATCAATAATAACTTTTCATATTCAACTATAAAATTTGTGTATGTCATAAAAACATTGAAATTATATTTATTTTAAAATTTAAAATACCATTTATTTGATTCTTTCATTAATAAGGTAATTACTGCATCATCATTGTGTCATAAATAAATTTGATTATTTAGTGGTTAAAAATTATAAATAAAATACCCTTATGTTGGAAATAATTTTATATTTTTAATAAATCTTTATAGTCGAATTTATCTTATGTGATACCCTATATTAAAAATGGTTTCGTTATTAAACCTTGAATTTAACACTTTTAACTCTTCTTTAAATAAAATACAATAAATGTACTAATGTTATTAAAGTGGACCACAAAAATCATATTTCATTACTAAGTTTTTTTTTGGCCGAATTAAACATATCCAATGGAATTATGACATGTGTTAGGGTAATTATAATATCATTTTTACCCTTAATTACCCTATTTACTTTTAATTGTGGTGAATAAATGTAAAATGATTAAATTCACCAAAAATTATTTTATTCTTATTCAACAAAATTTTACATACTTATTTCAACCATTTATTTCATATTTTTTAAATTCAACTCACAGAAGTGGTAAAAATATGTTTTATGAAAATATGCTAACGTGCCTAGAAGTTGGGTAAAAGACGTTAAAAAATCCAATAAAATTTTAAACATCTAATTTTATTATAAAATGAATCAAATTAAATACATTGATCTAATATATGTATTATTTAACTATTTTTACTTTAAATTAATTTAAATAAAATAAATAATTATCTAAATAAATAGCTGATTTTAAACAAAAACACAGTGTTTTCACTATTCATCAAACAATTGACTGTTTTCAGAAAAATACCAAACATTCACCATAAGAAAATTTTGATATTCTGAATTCATAAATGAAGTATATTTTTCCAAATTAAAAACATATAAGTTGAATATATTAATTTTAAATTAATTCCCGTTGTCAAAACCAAAAAAGCAGGTTTTTAAAAAGTAAAAACTATCAAAAGATTGACATTTGTTTATGTCAAATTTATATGTGAAATTAAATATAATATCCTAAATTGTATTAAATGATAAAAATATTATCTAATTATAATTACAAACCATTTGAATTCACAATTTATCACAATAAATTATTACGAATAAAAAAGTTGTTTTCAATTAAAATTTAGTATTTTTCACTATTCATCAAAATATGAAAGTTATTAGAAATGTACGAAAAATTTACCCAAAATAAATTTTTATTTCCTAATTCTAATGAAGAATTTAATTTCATTAAATTTGAATATATAATAGCGTCAAATATGGGTTTTAAAAAGGATTTTCTATTAAAAGGTGGTAAAGTTTCATTTTTTGAAAAATACTTCTTTTATCTAAAGAATTGACTTTGTTCTAATATAATGTCTAAAGAAACATAATATGGGTGTTAAAATAATATAGAGTATATAATATTCAAATGAAAGTTAATAATATTCATAACATCTTTTTAAACGACTTGTTTGTTAAGTTGTGGTGCGCTTGAACTAGGTTTTGCATGTAGCACAAGATATTGAATCATTTTAATGAGAATAAATACTATGAAATCGTGGGGTGTTACATTATCCCCTCCTTCAATAAATTGAGTCCTCAAAATTTGAAATTGTTTTTCAAAATTTAATGGTTATAAAAAGAAAACCACTTTTGTGGAAAACTCAAATCAGAAATTGGGTTAATAAAATTATTCTTAAAAAGAGGGAATGGAAAATGAAAATGTCACCACCAAATTATGATATGGATTAAGAGAACATTGGTTGAAATTAGGGATACATAATTGGAGGTAAAACATATATATTTATAGGGAGTGATTTAGGTCATTAATTGAAAACATGTGTAAAATTGAGGGTTTTTAAGCCATAAATCAATGATGATTTAAAATATTATCGGTTAAATAAAACATAAGGTTTAATGATAACACATTTTTGGTTTTAAGATCCCTTCCATAAAGTTTAAGAAAGAAATTATTCATATAATAATAGTAAAAAATATACTTTATATGTATAGTTTCATCCTTCAAATAATTCATACCACAAACTAATCTTTCACTCAAAGAGATTATAGAATTCAAAAATATTCTATTCATCGTAATCATGTTGGGTTCCAAAAATAATGAATTTATAATTCATTTGTCCAAATATTTAAAAAAAAATACATTACACAAACTAGGACACCGTGTTGTCTAGTGGTAGGTGAAGCACCCTAGTTATCTTTAGGTTGCCGGTTCATGTCTTGCTACCTTTCCGGATGCGGCGGGTTTTCGCCCGACCTCCGGGTTGTCCTTTTTATAACTATTCAAAAATAATCTAAATAAATGATTTAACATTAATAATAGTATTAAAAGTTAATATTAATCCATTCCATCCTTTAGAACTATCGAAAATACTTCTTTTCAAACTCACAGTCCAAAATTTATATGGAAGGTAAACCACATGAAGATCTCTTTTGCCACATAATAACATATTAATACCACCATCATGTATTCTTTTAAATCATAGTGAAAATCTGAAATATCATAAATCCTTATTAATTAATTTAATTATACCTTATTTCTTATATAATACTAGATATATTCCTTATATCCATAAATTTTTAATATTCCAACAATGATGGAATAAACAAACCATTAATTAGTTCCATTGTAGTCAAGAATATCCAATATAATTTTTCCAAATCATATTTTATTCCAAAATCAATACCTCAGTATCAAGACAATATTATGGTTTACCTTTCCTTCAACCATGTATTTTCCAAAAAATTTAACTAGAAATAGTGTCACGTTACTTAGTACAATAAAATATCAAATCCTTAATGAAATAATATTGCAGTACAATCCTTATTTATTTCCGTAATTCATATAACCAGTACATCGTTGATAAAACACTCAAAAGAAATAATTTTTTAATAACTACATAAAAAAAGTTGTAATTCCTCTTCATCTGTGGTAGTATCATAACATGATTATTATCCAATAGAATCATTTGGTCATACAATGATTATTTGAACATTGATTCGTGTAGTTTCTAAACACCTTATAGATGAAGCATTGTACCATTGACACCTTTTTTCTTACTCTTGCAACCACATGCTCGGTGTCCTTTTTCTCCAAACTTATACGAAACACTCATTCCCTTCATGGATTTACCAAGGTGATTCTTTCCTCTTTTATCACATATGAGAAAATCCTTATTTCCCCTCTTCCATTTATCTATATTACTCTCTTCCATATTTTTCTTCCCTTGACTCCCTTGAAAGCCATAAGACTCAATGAATTTTTTACTTATCTTAATAACACATGATACTATTTATTCATTAGATTTGAATATGTGGGAGACTATTTATATTATAAATGTTGTCTTAATACCCTGAAAGATATAATCCATCTTAATATTTGGATCATGCATATTTTTGGAGTTTTCGTTCCTTATATTAGGCACCAATTCTAAACAATGGCATACATTAGTTTAGTTTATGAGTTGCAATGCATAAATTCAAACATGTAAAATAACTAATGTAAGTTTATAAGATTATGCATATGATCTATAATCATAAACCTTTTTCTTTGAGGATGAATTTAATCATAAATACTTTAAAATGGCTTGTAATGGAAATGTGAATTATCTTAAGCATATCCCCAAGGAGTGTCTCACCCAATAGTACAGCAAGGCCCATTGTTGTGTACTAGGATACCCCAAGTAATGCCATAAACTCCTTGTAGAAGATTTCACTCCTAGGTACATCTGTTCCAGAGCTTCCTCTACCTGCTCGTATCCAGACAGATATGTATTTCTTGGAAAATACACAAAATATCTACATTACCAAAATTTTAGGAAGTTATTCTTTACTTATCCTCAAAGTATATCTTTGGGTAATGTGCTCTAATCATAGTTTATCTAAATCTGTTGTCTAAGGTCTGTACTAAACTTCCTCTGATATCAACTGTAACACCACAACCCTAGTAGCCCAGAGTTAGTTCGTTATTTTAATAAAATAGAATGTTTATAAGGAATCATGTCTCGAAAGACTGATAGTCTAGTAGTTTTGGAAAATATATTACATACATGAACATTACATTACACTTTTGAAAATAAAACACCACATAAATGATCCTTTTAGAATGCCATGATTCTCTTAGCTTATCCCTGGTTATCAATCATAATACACTTCTTAGAATCATGGGAAAATAAAACATAAAAATGGGGTGAGATCAAATTCTCAGTAAGGGTATGCAATACAACAAAAGATAACATAACCATTTGGCATGGTGAATAATTTAAAACACATGCCTTTACAAATAATAAAAATTTACAATTTATGGATGAAATATGAGATGAGTAAATAATTCCATAATAAAACATTGTAATGGGAATTCTACTAGCTGAATAACCACATTAACCATAATTATTATTTTCCTAATGAGGGAATGTATAATGTCATACATTTTGAATCATTTTTTCCAGGCCTCAGCCAAGACACCTAAAAAATATTAAGGCCTTGACCATAACCCTTTATCAAAATTGGGAAAGGCCTCGTAAAATTCAACATCTAATTATCTCATTAGACCTACCGATGCACTGAGGTGATATAACAGGCTCCACGAATAACATAATAAGTCCAATACATTACTCATATGAAAAGGTTAAACATAACATAATCAATAATATTAAAACTAGCATACGAAATGTCAATAACTAAATCTTAAACCATGAAAGGTATAAAAATAACACATCCACAAAAAAATTTATCACAAAACCTTCAGTACAATATGGAATATTTGGATCATAATTAATCATATTTTATCAATAATAATATATTGTAAAGGATGTTGACATAGTTGAGAATGATCCGTAAAAATCATTGAGAAAAATTTCCCATTTTCGTGATATCATTTATAAGTAACATAATTTATAAAGGATGTCATTTCAAATATAGTTTTGAATAAAAGTGTACCATACCACTTTGAAAATATTTAATGGAATTAACATTTTATAACATTCATGTCAATATAAATAAATCCTTCTAACCATTGTGAAAATATGGACATTAATGAGAGAGGATTATAAGAATAAATCATTAAAACATCTAAAATGATGCTTTAAAAAAAGAGTAGCTTAAATATAATCCCTTTGAAATAAATTTTTTGAATCATGGACATAGATAATAAATATGTCCCAGTAAAAAAGTACCCATAAACAATCTCAAATAATAATGACATTCCAGAATTCACCATTACCATGAACTTTCCTTTGGTTGAGGGTATGTTTGACCTCATGTATAATGACCATTTTCTGTTATTAAATTATACCTGAAACATATTCATATTTATTATATCATACATGATTCATTTTTTACTTTATACTAGACATTTAGTAAATATTTCCTTGTTAAATTAACATTTTGGGTAATAATCACTTTTTTATCGTACATGTTTTAAATTGTTATTATTGATAGTATCACATAGATCATGATTTATTACATACAGAATATAAAACATGATTTCTATATAATGTATATATATATATATAATAAATATCTATAATAGATAGATATATAAAATGGAAAATATCGTTTATGGTGATGGTAGGCCGTACGTACACATAAACGTTGTTTCCGTTTTCATATCGCATTGAACGCAATTAAGTGAATAAGATATATGTAAGCACACACACACAAACTTAGATATATATAACTCCAATATCGTTATTATTTCACATATTACATACTTATTAATAATATATATTTTTATAATCATTGTTGAATGGAGAACGTGGAAATGAATCTCATCGCATCGTGGAGACAGTAATCCGTACGTACGCCTAAGCGACAATATCATTATATTGATGGTGAAATAGTATGTAATTGGATATTATATCATATATATGCAATTATTAACATGTTATATTTATTATTTACATCTTTTAGACTCATTATTATACCAATACAAATAATGATGTGTTTGAATAACAAACTACACCACGACGTAGAGACGGTAAGTCGTACGTACACACGTATGGTGAATGTCCTTTATAAGATGGATCGAATAATGAATAAGGTTGTTCCATATTTATAATAACATCACATTATGTAGGATTATTGAATTTATTATTTTGGTATGGAAATAATAACGAAATAGTAATTGGAAGAAAAAAAAATTTTGATGAAGGTGGTGAAATTATTACCTCTTCTTTGGGTCTTTCCTTTTGAGTTGATCAAAAGGGCTCCATAGGATGGATTTATGATAAAATTAAGCACTCTAGGATTATTTGAAGGAATTTGGGAGGATATTTGGGTAGGATTTGGCTGATCCAATTGTCTTTGGATGTGAGATTTTGAGATAATGGGATGTACCTTTTAATAAGAGAGGTGAGGGTCTCTTTAGGAAAAGCTCTAAATATTATTTTGTAATAAAATAATTCTCGGTTTATAATGGCTCCAAAATGATTTATTTATACTATAAGTTGAATATAGGTCTAAGAAAATTCAACACATATTTTTTAGAATGGTTTATGTCACCATATTAACCTTATCTTTTAGAGTTAACTCATAGTTAAATAGTTTATCTATTACCATGTCTTCTAGTATAATTACACTATAATATTAATACTCACACTATAAGCATCAAATAAAACAAATAGTGGTTCATTAATGACATATATAATATTTTTGAAGCCCTTTGGATGAAACATATATTTTTAATAATATTATATCAACCAATAATATAGTATTTTTTTTAAAACATATTTAGGTTAATTTTGAAACTATTTATTATTTGGTTTTTGTGAAGTTCATAAAAACATTATTACATAGAAAAATATACATTTAATAAATACTAACATTTCATATTAACCTAAAAAATTTGTGGTTTTCATAAATACTTTGAAATTATATTTTTTGTAATATTTATAATACCATTTACTTGATTATTTCATTAATAAAGTAATTATTGCATCATCATTATGCCATAAAAAAATTTAATTATCTAATATATTAAAATTATAAATTAAAAATAGTTATGTAGGAAATATTTTTATCTTTATAATGAATATTTATAGTCGAATTAATTTTACGGTTTAGCAAATATAAAAAATTGATTAGTTATTAAACTCTGAATTTGACACTTTTAACTCTTCTTAATATAAAATAATAATAAATGTCATAATCTAATACAATTGGACCAAAATGATCATA
Source organism: Viscum album (assembly GCA_963277665.1). Lineage (NCBI taxonomy): Eukaryota > Viridiplantae > Streptophyta > Magnoliopsida > Santalales > Viscaceae > Viscum > Viscum album. Next base: position 258,720,695 of record OY728133.1, on the reverse strand, counting down.
TTTTATTAATAAGTTTGTATTTGTTCGAATTATACATATCAAAAAGATTTAGTACATGTGTTTGTGTAAAGACCCGTAAAATTCAAGGGAACTTTTTTCTTAATTTTCTTCGGGATTTTACAAGAATGAACTTTCTGAAGGCGTCTGATTCTGAGACACAGTGAGCCCGGATTCAATTTCCTAAATTTTGCTCAGGTATGTTCAGTGAACGAATGAGTGGGGGTTTTTTTCTTTTGAACCAGTACTCGGAATTGAAATCTGAGGACACCGATGAACTCGCAGTGCTGGTATTTTCTTACGTGGACTTTTACCGTAGGTGTGTTTGCATGGGAGAAGAAGTTAAATTTTGGGGTTCAAGGAAGAAATAAATAAAATAGTGTATTGAAGACGGGTAGCAGCGCGACAGGCTGAAGGCAGCCGCGACGGTTCTGGCGAATGCAGTGGGTGCGAGAGGTTGGCCGCTGGGGTTCGTAGGAGAGGTGACGTGAAATCGTGAATGAATAAGTTATGTGATTGGAGAGAGATGATGGAATTGAAAGGATATAAAATAAAAACAAAATAAATTGAAAATGAATACCCACGTGGAATCTTCTTGTAGAAAATGAATGCCCATGCGTTGATTGAATTTTGAGTTAAGGAAAAACAAACAAATAATTAATAATAATAATAAAATATGGTTATTATTACTTTTGTTGATAAAACACTTTTTATGTCGTAACTTCATCGTGCGTCCTTGGTTTCATGAACAGTCTGCGAAAGTGTGACCCTGACTTCGAGACGGAATTTATGAGTCAAATATTAGATGTCTTTTTCGGGTTTTTGGATCGGGTACCCGAATCACTCAGAAAATAATAGATTTAATATTATTATTAAATCTTTGACCCGCCATAACTCAGGCGTGCGGCGTCCTATTGGCTTGTCGTCACTGGCGATGTAATCCTGACATCAATACGGTCGATTGAAGTCTAATGTTGAATACTAAATTCTGGTTCATGTCTCGGGCCCACGAAACACCGAATAATAATATTATTATTATTACGTGATCTTATATCGGACATATATCCCTCATATGATGTCGGAATGTCGAAACGTCTACGAGGTTACGAACCAAGAATTAAGGTAGATGTTTCAAGACCAATTTTTGGATATTTAAGTCGAGGTTGAGGTGCGGGCCCCACGAGGCCCGGTTCGTGCGTGTTGCGATGAAATGAAACTTTTTCACAGTCTATCCGTTTTGGACCAATGGGTAGTCCATCTCATGTGTTTTTCCATATGGATTGAAAATGGTGTGACTGGTTTGGTTAACCGGTGTCATTTGATGTACAATCGGGTTGGATCAAACCCGAAACCAATTGGGCCCTCAGAGCGGAAACACTTATATCATAAGGACCTGATGCCCGCTTGATGTGATGTCAACTTTGTTGGATTCCTCTTGGTGAGACGGTTCTTTTGGAATACGTCACCTGAGTTTTGGACACAGTTGGAGTAGGACTGGGTTGGATTGTACCAGAAATCCAATCGGGCCCCTCGAACAGAAAAGAAGATAACTTTCAGACCAGACGTCCATTTGAAAAACTGTCAGTGGCGTTATTGACCATGTTGATAATCGGTCCCTATGAGTATACCCTACGATAGTTCGGGGTATAGTTGAGATACGGCTGGGTTGGTTCGCACATGAAACCAACCGGGCCCCTGGGACGAAAAGGCTAATAACTCACAGACCAGGTGTCCGATTGATGCGCCTTCTGTTGCGTTGAGACCCCTATGACGAGGTGGTCCTTTGAGATACATCTTCGTGGGACTTTGAGATACTTGGAGTATCAACCTGTAGCTTGTGGAAAGGACCCTCCTGGAGACGAGTATATGGAGTACGGAGACCGTGTAGCTGGATGAGACCTGACGACTGCTTGACCGACTCGACTTGGAGTGAGTCGACTAGCCTAGTGGACGAAGCACTACTTTGTTTGGGGTCAGACCCATGGCGGATAGAGAACTACTCTGTGACAGTGCAGACCCGTGGTACTCATCTGGAGAGTACCTCTACAGGCTATTAGGGGGTGTACACTACATTGTTTGGGTGGAATACCCCGACGGGAAGAACTACTATGATTGGGTAGCTGACCGGCGGTACTCGAAAGTAGGAGTACCTTAGCAGTATTAGGTTAGTGAGAAGTACCACGGAGTCATGACAGGACCACTGTACACTCCAGATACGGCGCTCTTCAACAGTTAAGTTTTCGATAATGAAAATCCTGGTTCTAGATGAGTCTATGATATTTGAGTTTAACTCATGATTGAGATGGGTCACTTGATAACTTAGGTATATGTATGGGAATATACCGGGGTAGTGGTTATCCGTTGATTTCATAATCATTGTGTTTCCTCATGATTGATATGGGTTACTTGATAACTTAGGTATAAGTATGGGCTTAGACATAAGTAAAGGTTATCTGTTGAGATCCTTATTTGTGGTTATCCTTGTTAGATTTAGTGAGACCTTGAGGGTCTCGGGGTCCCTACTGAGTATCGTATACTCCCCCCTGCACGGGTTATGCCCGCACCTCATTGAGTTGGTTGCAGATGATGGGTAGTGCTGACAGAGGCCGAGTGTTTGAGGACTGGATGATACCCGGAGGTGGACCTCATGACAAGTCAGTATCAGGAGGTGGACTTCACGGCGAGAATATACTCAGAGGAGGTTGACGGGAAAGAGAGTTGGGGAGGCTATCTTTTCCTACCCTTCAGGTAGGATCCTTGGTGGATGATCCAGGATCTGCACTATCTGTACCTACCCTTCAGGTAGGATCCGAAGTGGACAACCCAGGAACTGATTCCTTTCCTCCATCGGTTGTCTTTTCTGGTGTACTTTCGTTTAGTTGTAGTTGAACTTTATGTTGGGTTTACATTCTGGACCATTTACTTTTTAGCGCTTTCTTTTGTACTTAGTGTCTTACTTCTGCTTGTACTCTATAGTGTTTAGTTTACTTTTATAAAGGCAATTCCTTCCTAGTTATCGAGATTTACGGCTTTGGTGCTAGTCGTCATCATCTGGCCTATGGAAGGAGGGCATGGGGTAGTCATGGAACGGGCCCCGAGGACGTGATGTGACAAATTGGTATTAGAGGAGTTCGGTTCTACCACAAAACTCAAGACTCCGATATTTTTCTATGTGAAGCAATATTGTTAAGGGTACTGAGTGTGGACTTCAGTTCAGGGAGTCCAGTGTTGGAGTGGCGGCCGACGTATCCATACACCAGGACACTGACTACTGATTTGCAACATCGTACACGAAAACACTGATTTCTTATGTGTTTCCAAAAGTTTTAAAGTCAGCTCAAACCAGGTCATCTCACCAGGTATATATTGCTGATCGTGTTGCATCTGTTCAGGATGTCTCCACGCAGACAGTGAGTAAACGATTCCGAGAGAGTACTCGATGACGGCTCACCGAGCGATAAGGCCCTGGTGTAGGGCCCTTTTTACTATGTTGACACCCTTGGGTGGTGTACCAGCAGCAGCACCACCTGATGGGAAGTAGATGCCACCAGCCATACTAGCGAACTATACACACCAGCATAACACGATGCACGAGTTCCAGCAGCAGCGGCCTCCGAGGTTACGAGGCGAGGCAGATTCCAAGACAGTAGAGGACTGGCTGGAGGCGATTGCTAGAGTTTTCCGCCTAGCTATGGCACCAGTGGAGTAGATGGTGGACTTGGCTACAAGTGGTTCTTAGTGAGTGTCCATGAGGATGGTCCGCATAGTAATGAGGCTTCGGTATGTAGACCGATGCCTGATATAGTGCATTCGGGTATTGTGTCATCTATACATCACAACCTGCTGGTCTGCATTTACAACTGGCAGTACCGGTAGTTGACACATATAGGCTTACTGCCTTACACATGTTCTAACATCAGATACCCTCAAGTTTAGAGCCAAGCCCGACTCACAGGCGGCTGAGGACTGGCTTGAGGAGTTGGCTGAATGTTTTCTTGAGCTTATACAGCTTCGACAGGACGACGAGTCGATAACTGAGTATTCATTGAGGCATACAAATTGTTATTATTACTTGATGACAGTGATATGATCAGTTATTTAGAGCTCGGACCTCAGAGAGAGGTGTGTTTAAAGGATATCCGAGTAAGAACTCTTTTCTCTACGCATTCCTATTTATGTTAGAGTGCTATAAAGAACCTTTGTGGTTGAATGTTCTTTGGCTGATCGGTTTTAGCCGTTGAATGTTAGCAGTGGGAAGATGCAAACTAGTTCCAGTCTCGGAGACTTGGGCAAGCGAATGTTTCAAAAAGAGGAATTTTTAAGGATGGATAAATCTGCTGAGTAGCAGACGTGGAGGGCAGGGGAAGAGAGTAGTTGCATGCGGTCAAGGAGTGTGACCCAATGGCTCTAAGAATGATTCGAGGGACAGTCTGTGTCCACTACTAGCTTCCGTAGTAACATACATTGATACGAACCATTCCTTCCTTCCACGAATCTTGTCCCAGACCTAGAGTTTCCGGTTAAAACTGTAGACTTGACCGTCACATCTGGAGATACCTTGGGAGGAGACTCAATAATCACACTTACGCCGACAGTGCGACCTAACGCACAAGGCGAGAGTTTCAGTTGGAATCTTTTGGTGGCAGCGTCGTGGCCTTACGACGTAGGTCTGAGTATGGATTGGATCCATAGTTCATACATGGATTGACTGTATTAGGAAAAAAGGATGTGGTTTATCTACGACGTTGGGATGGGGTTTTCCTAGGCCGGAAAAAAGGAAAACCCACGAAGCACATGATGGAATCATCCATAAGAGGGTGCATTTTGTCACACAGGAGATGGACAAACTTACCTTTGTGCCTGAATTCTCCAGAGTTGTGGCACCCCTCCCAGCAGAGCTTTCAGGAGCTGGGTTGACTGGTGCACCCAACCTGTGGGCAGTGATCGCCTTTGGATCACGGCAGATGAGACTGCACAGAGCCGACAGGAAGCCTCTAGAGTTCAATGATGACTACCACATTCTTATACGGGTCTCACCTCAACGAGGTTTACAGAGATGTGTCCAAGGCGGCAAGTAATCTTCGAGGTTCAGTGGACTATTCCAGGTCCTCAGCTGGGTAGGCGAGGTGGTTTACCACCTGACCCATACACCTCAGTTGCACCGGGTGCATGACGACTTCCATGTATCTCAACTGAGGAGATACGTGCTTGACCCGACGCATGTCATCGACCATGGGGAACTAGACATTGGTGATGGGGTGACTTTTGTGGGGTTCCGTTAGAGGTTGAGGATCGACATGAGCAGATCCTATGAGGACGGTCGATTCCTTGGGTGCGCTTTCACTGGCAGTACGAGAACCTCCAGGTGAGCACATGGGATCGAAAAGCCCAGATGTGTGCTCAGTACTGCTTTTATATCCCTAGTTTGTGTTAAAGCTTTATGAGGACGTAAATCCCTGAGGTGGGAGTAATGTATAGACCCGTAAAATTCAAGGGAATTTTTTTATTAATTTAATTTGTATTTTACAAAAATTCAGTTTCTGACGGCATCTAATTCCGAGGCCCGGTGAGCCCGGAATCAATTTCTGACGATTAGCTCAGGTACGTTCAGTGAACGAACGAGCGTGTTTTTATATCTTTTGAACTGGTACTCTAAATTGATATCCAAGGTCACTGATGAACTCGCAGCACCGGTATTTGATTAAGAGGACTTTTACCATAGGTGCGTTTTCTTGGAAGAAGAAGTTAAATTTTTGGGTTTAAGGAAGAAATAAATAAAATTGTGGACAATTTTATTTTTTTTAACCAAGGGAGTTAAATTCTACCATGGGAGGTTGTTGGTCGGACCCACCACCACCCAACTTCCCATGTGTGGATATGTGGGAATTGGGTCCCACATGAGACCCTAACCCCCCTTGATCTTCCATAACCCCCTTCACCTCCCATAACTCACTTCCCTCTTTAATTTTGTAACTCCACTTTAACTTATGTGACTCTTCCTCTTCCATCTTCCTCTTTCACATTAACTTTTGCCAATACCATGTTTAATTGATGAAACCTACACAATTAATGAATTAAGTTATTCAAATTTCGAATGGCTTGGAAGATTAATTATAATAAGTTGGATTCTTATTTTAATAGGGTTGGCTTTTGTTTATTGGGGAGAACCCACTTGAGAGAGAGCTTTGTGAAGGAAGAGGGGTTTTCATCCATCGTTGAAGAACACCAAAACCTTAGGCGAAGAACGACACAGCCTTCCACGAAGAACGACGAAGCACCCTCTATCCTCTTCTTCATGTGACAAGAGAGGAGATGTCGATTCTTCTTCGGGTGCACTTCTACAACTATGGAAGCGACAAACACCAATGACCTTCGTCACTCTCTATTCCTTCTTCGCAACGTCGTTCTACCGCGATGTTCGACATCCAAGACTCGACGATGTGCGATGTCTTTTTGAAGTAGGGGTTATATTCAATTTTAATGGAATCCTTATCCCGATTTAAATTTCTCATGATGAATGCAAATTAAATAAATTATTTCCCGGATCGATAACCAATTGATTGAATTAAATTTCTTCTTGTTTATCTTTAATTTGAAATTCTTGAAGCATGATAAATATATAATTATCAATTCCCCAAGTTCATGATTCTCAAAAAATATGGCCAAACTAACACTACTATCGATACACACGTTGACCGTGATCTTTCCTTATTTATTGTCCGCGCATTCTTCACGTGTTCTTCATCCCCAAATAATTAAGTGTGCTGGAAACTAAATGTTTCCTTGAGCACGACATACAGACGTGAAGATCTCGACCTGAGGATCATGAATATGCGTTCGTATTTTTTTCGAGTTAAATAGAAGTCGGAATGGAGTGCGGAAGGCGGAGGCCGCTGGTGCAGGTCGTGGGGAGAAGTCATGTGAGGAAGCAGGTCTTGCGGGAGCGGGTGCATCAGGGTTTTACGGTGAAGACAGTAGTTGTGTGACAGGCTGAAGGAAACCACGACGGTTATGGTGAATGCAGTGGGTGAGAGAGGTTGGCCTCTGGGGTTCGCAGGAGAGGTGGCGTGAAATTGGGAATGAATAAGTTATATGATTGGAGAGTGAAGATGGAATTGAAAGGATAAAAATAAAATCAAAATAAATGTAAAATGAATGCCCACGTGGAAGATGCATGTAAAAAATGAATGCCCATGCATTGATTGAATTGTGAGTTAAACAAAAAAACTAATAAATAAGTAGTAATAATAATAAAATATTGTTATTATTACTTTTGTTGATAATACACTTTTTATGCCGTAACTTCTTCGTGCGACCTCGGTTTCATGAACCGTCTGCGGCAGTGTGACCCTGACTTTGAGACGGAATTTATGAGTCCAATATTGGATGTCTTTTTTGGGTTTTTGGATCGGGTACCCGAAGAAGTCGGAAAATAATAGATTTAATATTATTATTAAATCTTTAACCCGCCATAACTCAGGCGTGAGACGTCCTATTGGCTTGCCATCAGTGGCGATGTAATACTAACATCAATATGGTTGATTCAAGTTTAATGTTGAATACTAAATTCTGGTTAATGGCTCGGGCCCACAAAACACTGAATAATAATAATATTATTATTACGGGATCGTGTATCAGACATATCTCTCTCATATGTTGTCGGAATGTCGAACCGTCTATGAGGTTGCAACCATGGAATTAAGATGGATGTTTCAAGACCAAATTTTGGATATTTAAGTAGAGGTTGAGGCACAAGACCCACGAGGCCCGATTCACGCGTGGTGTGGTGAAATGAAACTTTTTCACCGGCTATCCATTTTGGACCAATGGGTAGTCTATCTCGTGTGTTTTTTCGTATGGATTGAAAATGGTGAGACCAGTTTGGTTGACCAGTGTCATTTGAAGTACGACCGGGTTGGTTCGAACCCGAAACCAACTGGGCCCTCGGAGCGGAAACACTTATAACATAAGGACCGGACGTCCGATTGACGAGCTGTCGACATTGTTGGATTTATCTTCCTAAGATGGTTCTTTTGGCATACTTCACCTGAGTTTTGGACGCAGTTGGAGTAGGGATGGGTTGGAATGTACTCGAAATCCAATCGGGCCCCTCAAACGAAAAAGAAGATAATGTTCCAACCAGACGTCCATTTGACAAACCGTCAGTGGAGTCGTTGATCATGATGAGAATCAGTCCCTGTGAGTATACCCTATGAGAGTTCGGGGTACAGTTGAGATACAGCCGGTTTGGTTAGCACACGAATCCAACTGGGCCCCTGGGACAAAAAAGGCTAATAACTCACAGACCGAGTGTCCGATTGACGCGTCGTCTTTTGCGTTGAGACACCTATGACAAGGCATTCCTTTGCGATACTTAATCATTGGACTTTGAGATAATTGTAGTATCGACCTATAGCTCATGGAGAGGACCCTCCCGAAAACCTGCGTACGTAGTACGGAGACCGTGTAGCCAGCTGAGACCTAGCGACTGCTTGACCGACTCGACTTGGAGTGAGTTGACTAGCCTAGTGGACGAAGCACTACTTTGTTTGGGTGTAGACCCATGGCGGACGGAGCACTACTGTGTGACAGTACATACCCGCGGTACTCATCCGGAGAGTACCTCTGCAGGCTATTAGGGGTGTGCACTACTGTGTTGGGGTTGCATACCCCGGAGGGAAGCACTACTCTGTTTGGGTGGCTGACCTGCGGTACTCGACAGGAGAAGTACCTCAGCAGTCTTAGGTTAGTGAGCAGTACCTTGGAGTCGTGACAAGACCACTGTACACTCCAGAGACGGGGCTCTTCAGCAATTACGGAATCAATAATGAATATCTTGGTTTGAGCTAAGTCTATGATCTTTGTGTTTACCTCATGATTGAGATGGGTCACTTGATAAATTAGGTATATATATGGGCATATACCTGGGTAGTGGTTATCCGTTGATTTCATAATCTCTGTGTTTCCTCATGATTGAGATGGGTTACGCGATAAATTAGGTATAAGTATGGGCTTATACCTATGTAAAGGTTAATTGTTGAGATCCTTCTTTGTGGTTATCCTTGTTGGATTTATTGAGAAATTGAGGGTCTCAGGGTCCCTACAGAGTATTGTATACTCACCCTTGTGCGGGCTATGCCCGCACCTTGTTGTGTTGGTTGCAGATGACGGGCAGCACTGACAGAGGCCGAGTGTTTGAGGACTGGACGATACCCAGAGGTGAACCTCACGACGAGTCAGTATCAGGAGGTGGACTTCACGGAGAGACGATACTCAGAGGTGGTTGATGGGATAGAGCATTGTGGAAGCTATCTGTACCTACCCTTCAGGTAGGATCCGTGGTGGACGATCCAGGAGTTGCGCTATCTGTACCTACCCTTCAGGTAGGATCCGAGGAGGACAACCCAGGAGCTGCTTCCTTTCTTCCAACTATTGTCTTTTCTATTTTACATTTGTTCAGTTGTAGTTGTACTGTCAGTTGGGTTTGTATTCTAGCGCATTTACTTTTCAGCACTTTCTTTTGTACTTAGTGTTTTACTTCTTCTTGTACTCTGTGGTGTTTAGTTTACTTTTATAATGGCATTGCCTTCCCAGTTATCAGGAATTACGCCTTTGGTGCTAGTCGCCAGCACCTGCCCTATAGAACGCAGTCTTGGGGTATTCATGGAACAGGCCCTGAGGATGGGTCGTGATAGTTAGGGTAATCATAATATCATTTTTAACCTTAATTACCCTATTTAATTTTAATCATGGTAAATAAAATCAAAAGTCAAAATTTACCAAAAATTATTATATTCTTATTTAACCACATTTTACATACTAATGATAACAATTTCTCTTGTATTTTTTTAATTCAACTCACAAAAGAAATAAAATTACTTGTTATGCAAATATACTAACTGGCCAAAAAGGTGGGTAAAAGATGTAAAAAATTCAATAAAATTTTATACATCTAATTTTATTATAAAATGAATCCAATTAATTATACTTAACTAATATAGTTATTATTTATCAATTTTTACTTTAAATTAATATAATTTAAATAAATAATTATTTAAATAAGATTTCGATTTGAAACAAAAATAGTGTTTTTCACTAATAATCAAAAAATTGAATGTTTTCAGAAAAAAAAATTAACACTTTAAAAATAGTGATATTATGAATTAAAAAATGAAGACTATTTTACCATAATAAAATCATAGAAATTTCATTTATTAATTTAAAATTAATTCCCATTTTCAAAACCAAAAAATCGGTTTTTTATGTAAAAAATATCAACAGATTCACAAGTGTTTATGTCAAATTTAAATGTGAAATTTCTTATAGTAACTTACATTGTAATAAATGGTAATAATATAATATAATTATACATAAAATCTAGTAAAATGATTAATTTATCAATTAATATTATTTTCATTAAAAAATTTGTTTTCATTTAAAATTTAGTAATTTTCACTATTAATCAAAATATGAATGTTTTCAGAAAAGTACCAAAAAAATATCCAAACTAAATTTTTATGTCCCGATTCTAAATAGTAATTTAATTTCATTATATTTAAAATATAAAAGTTCCAATATTGGTTTTGAAAAGGGTTTTCCATTAAAATGTGTTAAAATTGAATTTTTAAAAAATGCTTCTTTTATCTAAAAAAATGAATTTGTTCACATATTCTGTCTAAGAAAAACAGAATATGAGTGTTAAAATTATATAGATTATTTAATATTCATAATTTAGTTAATACAAAACATAACCTCTTTTTTAACGCCTAGTATGGTGAGTTGTTGTGCGCTTGAACTCGGTGTTGCGTGTAACACATGATATTTATTACTTTAATGAGATTATGTTCCATGAAATCTTGGGGTGATATAGTAGAAGGGGAAGATTATGAGATATTTATAAAGGAATCAAAATTAGTGTAGGTATTCTATGTATCATATTTATAAAAACATAATTGGAATATTTTCCAATGGGAGACAAAAAGAACTACATATTCAGATGAAAATACAGCCAAGGATGACCCTTTCATTTACTAATCATAATAATTTGATGGTTGTCCAAATTTAAAAATATTCTTGTATATTGGAGGGGAACAGAAAGTGGTTATTTTTATTAATGATAGAGGAGCATAATCCTGTCAAAATTATTTGAAAGAAAGGGAGTTCAATGATATAGTCAATGTGTTTTTTAATATACTATGATCTTCTACATAATATTATGTATTATACATTGAATTAATTTACATTCAGTTAAATTTTTGAGTATCCATGCATAAACTGACTTATGTACTTGATGATGTTACCAACTATAAGGAGGAAAATGTGGTTAATGTAAAAAATGTACAGTTACATGGGAATCAATGATAGGTTTATGAGAAAAACAATAATGTTGTATCATCATAGTGTTTACAGAAAATATCAATGCATGATGTAAGGGTATAAAATTAGTGGTTGGATGGAATCCACATGGCCATCCTATTAATCTCAATAAGATATTATTCATTAGTTATGTTGGGGTTACATAAAGAATTAATGTTCCAATTGATATTGATTCATGGTACATGTCCATCCAATAATTTAGAAAACCATTTGGTTAGGTATTCAGGTAATGTTAAGATATAAATTATCTATTTTACTTCGGGATAAAACTGCTGGAAATTAAATGGTTTGATTTAGACAATTTAGTAAGTTGACTAGGGGAAAAATACATTTAGGGAGTACCTTCTCCATTCCAGTTCCACAATGAAATATTACCATTATAACATCATATAGAAACCACATTCAAATATGAAGATCTATCCTACATTAATTTGGAAGATGAATTATTGGGAGCTATCATTACAAACACAGTTGGTCTGAAGTATATAAATGATATTCTCAAGTTTGAATAGAAGGGACCCTTTGTTGTGAAAACATACATATGGTACATTTTCATAATACATCTTTTCGAAAAATTATATAATATTTTCATTAATGTAAATAAATATTCATATTTTTAGGAATTTATATTACTATTATACAAAGGGAAAATCCTACAAGGAAAGATATGGATTCATTAATCTTAATATCATTTTTACAGAGGAACATTCATTGTATTTAAATGAAATTTAAATTATAAAAGATGATCTACATGAATATTTTTAAAATAATTAAAATATAAAATACACTTTTTATTCCTATAATTCATGGTGAAAACTATAAAATCTAAGTCACTAAAATGTTTTATTATTAAATATTAGGATTCATTTTTAGGAAGAACCCAATAAAAAACACATTCAATATAGATACCAAAAATATTTATTTTTTGGATTCAATGCATGGATTTTATAAAAAAAATACTATACGTGATGTTTATTCTGAACATAAAAATGCCTAACAATCAAGACTTTTTAGATTAAATTTGAATTATATATTTCATTTTATATTTTAAAAAGAAGTTATTTGTGATAGGGAAATATGTAAATATAGGATACATCATGGTATGAGGTCAATAACTAAAAATAAGATGCCTAAAAATTATATTTATTCGAAATATATTATGTTATAAATTTAAATATATAACCATCAATACATATTTAAATATTATTACATAATTTGGTCAAGGATTATGTAGTTTATGAAGAAATATAACAACAAAAATTATGGATATTATGATTGAAAATTTAGGAATGATATCACATATAATCAAAATTATTTTATATGAAAAATGTAATTTTCAAATGTAATTACAATTTCATAAAAAATACTTCTTAATCTGTTATTGTATATATATATTTCTTACATGTATTATTACCTACAATCTACATAGTAAATAGGTGAAATTATTTTTTTATAGATAAGTGGGTTGTGTACGTGGAATTTGAAGGTTTGGAAAAATTAGATTTAGGCGATTACCTACTATTATTTTAAATATTATGGGTTATAAACATATAAATCAATATAGGATATGGAGATTTTGTATCATAATTCTTATATATTATTTTCAATATATTTCTCAAGGATATGTATAATAGAGGAGAACTATTTTTTTTAAATTGAATTACAGTAATAATTGGTGTATTAATGCATATAGTCCTCATGAATATGTGGATCCATATAACATATTTAGATGAAATTCTCATCATATTATCAAAAAAATTCTTATTTTCCATATCATTTTTATATGATAATTATTTTAATAAATATAAACATTAGCTCAAAATAAATGTCACATTTTCCAAATGAAAAAAAGAATTTATATTGTTTTGATACTTTAGTAAAATAATTAATAAGTCATTTTTGACATTTTGGAATGGACCATACAACAACCTGATAAATGATATTGTCGGATTGATTTTATTCTCATGATTAATATACAAATGTTTCATTTTAGATTTTAATTCACATCACATATCCAAAACTAATAAAATGATCTATATTTTTTCAAACATTATGAATAAAATGAATAATTAATTAGACACATATAGGAATGGACCACTCATCATGTTTACACTCAATGTTGTCAGTGTGACTAGATGTAATCCTTTTCAATACATAATTATCATGTTATTTTAAAATATCATCAAATATCCAATACCAATAAATAATATTGTTTTCAAACATTTTTATAATGATCCATAATTAAATTGGGACAAGTAAAAATTGACTGAACTTAAATTTGAGACACAATGTGGTTTGTATGAATATTTGCTAATTATTTCTAATATATATTTCTTTGTTTAAAACACCAATGAGATCTACAAAACCCAATAAAATGAGATCATATTATATCAAATCATTTGTAAATTGGTCTATAATTTCGTTTTATAATTTACAAATTTACTAGACATCAATCTGAAAGAGGATATTGTTGGTATGGATCAAAACTCATGTTATATATATATATAAGTTTCAATTTAGTTTAAAACACAATTCAAATTGAAAAAGCCAATGAATTGATATTTTTCTATTTTGAAGCATTTTTTAAAATATTTTTTATAAGTTTAAGAAATATATGAATTTATTACTGGATAATATTGCACAAAATGTTGTAAGTATGACTCCAAGAGCGTGTTTACTATATAGATGTTCCATTTCACATTAAAACACATGTGATATAAAAACTAAAGAGACAATATTTATTGTTTTTATATATTAGTATAGTGATCCATAAATCAGTTGTGATGTGTACAAATTGACTACACCTAATTTTAACGAATGATGTGGTTGTTATGACTCGATGACTGTCTTTTTGATATAGATGTTTCATTATATTATAAGATGTGTATCACATAGAATAATTCAATAATATATTTTAATATTTTTAAAAAAATTTATGAAAATGATAAATACTTTTTTTTTGATGTATATGGCATTACAACATTTCAATACAACCCACTATGTGGTCTGTATTACTTAGAGTTAATGATTTTAATGTAATACTAATTTTACTTGAGGCGCTCCTCACACAACCAAAAAAAATGAAATCATCATGAATTTTTTTATTGTTTATTAATATAATCCATAATTCATTTTTTATGTGTAGGAATCAACCACATTCCATTCTGACTCTTGATGTGGTTATTATTACTTGAAGTGTAAGCTTTCAATATTAGTGTCATATTAGTTTAAAAATAACATCACATAGAAACACCAAATATTAAATGATTGGATTATTTTCAATCATTGGTAAAATGATCAATAATATAGGTTTAACATGATATAATTTACCCGACATCAATTTGACAACTAATGTGCTCGATATGACTATAATTATGTGTGTTCAAAATGAAAGTATTATTTTTTCTATTAAACAGACCATGAAATAAAACTATGAAAAATTCTAGTTATTGTTTTAATGTTTTTAGACAATGTTTCAATATTAATTTTTTATTTGTATAGATTGAGCGCATGCCAATGTGACACATGATTTGGTCAATATTACACGAAGTGTGTTTTTCTAATATGAAACAATACTTTTAGTTTAAAATGAAATAGATATCCAAAACCTATAGAACATGTTCAATTATTTTCAGACATTAGAATACAAATTAATAATTAATTTTTGATATGTATGATATGACGACATATAAATCCAACACTTTTTGTGGTCGAAATGACTAGAAATGTGAGTTCCTAATATAAAATTTTTATTTCAGTTTAAACATACATTAAATACCCAATTCCAATAAAAAAATCACAAAATTTCTTAAAAAAATTATTGAAATGGCACATATTCATTTTTCATGTATAGGAATTGACCTCACATCAATATTATAGACAATGTAATCAATATGAATCAAAGTGATTTTTTTCATAAAAAAGTATCATTTTAGAATATAACACACATGAAATAGTTCAAAACTAAGAAAACAACATTGAATTGATTTCAAATATTAGGAAAACAATCAATAATTCCCATTTCATATATAGAAAATTACCACACACAAATTTGACACACGATGTTGTCGATATAGATTGGATTGCATCTTTTCTATACCAAAAAAACTATTATAGTATAAAAAGTAATGAAAATATTGACAAACCAGAAAAGAACATTGTGTTGTTATAAAAAATTATGAAAATAATCCATAATTAATTTTTGATGTGCATGAATCGTCCTAACATAAATCTCATTCACAATCAGGTTGGTATGACATGAAATGAATGTTTACAGTATAAACATGTAATTTTTGTTTGAAACATTCTTCGCACAATCAAATTTGTTAAAATGATATTGTATTATTCTAAAACAAGAAAATAGAGATCCAAAATTCATTTTTATATCCTTTATTTGACCATATTTCATTTCGATCGATGATGTGGTTGGTTTGACAAGAAGTGAGTTTTTTCATTATAAAATTATTAATTTAGATTGGAACACACATCACTCATCCAAAACTGGTCAAATGAGTTCGAATTACTTTAAGAAATTAGTAAAATAATTCATAATATATTTCTATCATGAAGGAATCAACCGCATCAGTGGAAAAAATTATGTGGTTATTATGACTCTATATGCATGTTTCCAATATCATTATTATTTTGGTATAAAACCTTCCTCACATTGACAAAATACGTGCTTGTATCATTTTATTTTTTAAAAAAACATTTTATAATTCATTTATGAATTGTGGGAATAAACTGAACATCAATTAGAAACCCGATGTGGTCGGTATGACTCAAAGTACATGATTTATGTATAAAAGTTTCATTTTAGTTTAAAACATGCACCACAAGACCAAAACCAAGAAAAAATATAAAATAATTTACAAACAATTGCAAAATAACCCATAATAAAATTTACTTGTAGAAATTGACTGCATATCATTCTGAAACCAGCTGTGGTAGATATTGTCAAAGTATGTGCTCTAAATATAGAAAATAGATTTCAGTTTGGAATGTATGTCGCATAATAAATATGCTGAAAAAATGATCAGATTGTTTTTAATCATTTTGATAAAGATCCAAAATTAATATGTGGATTTTAGGAATTGACTACACACCAATCTGAAAATTTATGCAGATGAAATAACATGATTTTCATTTTTGTAGTATTAAACTATCAAAATAGTGTAAAATATATCCCATATAAAAAACTGGGAAAACCTCTTTGGATTGTTTTTAGACCTTAAAAAAATGTTGCCTAATTTATTTTAGAGCTGTAGGAATTTACTACACATCAATTTGACACCGGATGTGATCAATATGACTCAAAATACATGTTCTCAATACAAAACTATAATTTTATTTCAAAAACTCATTAAATATTCATAAATAAGTGAGTGTGATAGGGTTTTTTTTGGAAGAACTAGGAAAACAATTCATAATTAATTTTTGAGATCTAGTACATCACCTCTCATCAATTTGATACATGATTTGTTCGATATGACTCAAAGAATTTGTTTTAAAAATAAATCTCCCATTTTTCATAAAACAATAATAAAATATAAAAACCGATAAAAATAGTTTGAATTATTTTCCAAAAGTAGGAAAATTATCTAAAATTATTTTTGTGATGTAGTAATTGGATAAAGTTCATTCAAACTCATGATGTTGGTTATATGACTGATAGTGCATGTTTTCAATACAAATATCCCATTTTAGTTTCATAGTCACATAAAATAGACAAAAATATTTATAAAATCTCTGATTGTTTTAAAAAATTTGGAGAATGATCTATAATTCACGTCCACATGTTTGAATTTACTGAACATCATTCTGACACATAATGTGGTCGATATGACTCAAAGTTCATGTTTTTTATAAAAAGTTTAATTTTACTTTAAAACACAATGAAAAATCCAAAACCCGGAATAAAAGCTCATATTTCATTCAAAAAATAGGTAAATGGTCCATAATTTATTGGTTAGGTGCATTAATTGAATTCCCATTGAAATAATACATGATGTGACTGATACAACTCATAGTGTATGATTTATATATAAAGGTTTAATTTTTGTTTAAAACACACACCAGTATCCAAATTCAGTAATATAAGCTCCGATTATTTTCTATAACTATAAAAATGATCTATAATTCACATTTTACATAATTAAAATTATCACATGTCAACATGACACATGATGTGGTCATTTTGACTCAATGTTCATGCTTTCAATATATAAGTGTCATTTTAGTTTAAACTTGCACTAGTGGAAATACGGGCTTTAACGTCGTCGTAATAACATCGGTTTTTTAAAAACCGACGCGAATAGTATGTGCGGGGAATTTTTGGCGTCGGTTTTACAAAAAACCGACGCCAAAAATAATTATGCGTTGATATTTCGCGTCGGTTTTGAAGAAAACCGACGCGGAAAATATTACTATACAGATTTTCCGCGCCGGTTTTCCTGAGAACCGACGCGGAAAATAAATTTTTAAAATGTTTTGGCGTCAGTTTTCATGAAAACCGATGCCGAAACTCATAAAAAAAAATATATTCCGCGTCGGTTTTTCTGAGAACCGACGCGGAAAATAAATTTTTAAAATGTTTCCGCGTCGGTTTTCATGAAAACCGACGCCGAAACTCATAAAAAAAATATATTCCGCGTCGGTTTTCCTGAGAACCATCGCGGAAAATAAATTTTTAAAATGTTTCGGCGTCGGTTTTCATGAAAACCGACGCCGAAAATTTTAAAACAACATTTTGGCGTCGGTTTTTCTTAAAACCGACGCGAAAAGTCTTTTAAAAATATTCACGGTCAGAAACCCTCATTTTGTTCGTTCGTCAAAATCGAGTTCCGCTGTGGCGCTTCGGACTCCCGACGACCTTCGAACTTGATTTGCGATCTTGGACGGCCATTGTTGAAGGTTTTTTGTCGTCTGCACGATTTTGGGTATGTGTTCTTCCTATTTATCTCTTGTTTCATATCCCATTGTTTATTTCTTTATCAATAACCCTATTTTGCGTGATTTTGAAAATTGGTTAGATTTTAGTTGTAATTTATCATTATTTTTTGTTTGTATTATCATTGTTGGTGTAGATTTGATATTGTTTGTTTTTGGAAGTAATTATACTGGTCGTAGTTTCGATTTAACATCTCCATTCGGGTTGAACTTCAAATTTTTTGTTTGTATTATCATTATTCCTGTTTAAAATGATCATTCATTACATTATGAAGTACTATATTTTTAATTCCATTTCCATTTTAATAAATTCTTCTTCAAAAAAATAATTTTATTGTGTTAAATGAATTCACTCACATTTTTGCATGTAGTTTGTTGTTATTTCATTCCTTCTTGAGATTTACCATGCCAAATTCCTCAATTCTTTTTGGTTCTCATCATTTAACTAAGACATGAATAATTACCACTATCTATTATGTTAAAAAAATTTGAATAATTATTTTCATGCCATTATATAATAAATAATTTTTCTTGCAATGTCCATAATACGACTAGAATCATAATGTATTGTAATTATTTCTTCGTAGATAAAAATATAATCATTATCCCTATATTAATGTTCAAAAATACCTTTCCACTTTCATATGTGGGGTTAGATTCATGCATTTTTAATAAATGTCCTCTTAAACTAATCTCATTCCATTGATTATATTTATTCATCTTTCTCTCCCTCTAAATAATAGTCATGAAATGATTTACTTCCCCCTCTAAGTCATAGGCTGCAAATAAAACATTCTCATGATCTAATCATTCATGGATGGATAATATATTTCTCTTCACGTTGATCCATTCCTTGACATGTTTTGCTGCAATAGACCCATGGATGGGGGTGTAAGTTGTTACCTACAATATGCAATGGAATTTTTATCCCTCCATAATGAATTTATATGTTCATAGTTCCCTATTATAAAACTCATGGATTGAGGGAGTTGAGTTATCATAGTCACCAAAAATTGTATCATGTCTTTTAATACACATTGTCTTAAATAAGGATAGTTATTGCACTATTTTTCACATTAATTTTTCCATGATTTATTCATGTTACATCTAATGAATAAAAAAATAAATATAGTGTGATCAATAGTAGTCATAGTGAGAAATCTTATTATCTTGTATGTCATTCATATAATATTTATATCATGAAACTTTATTTTCAAAAAATGAAACCTTTGATTTAACCATTTTGTCCTTGTATTTCAATATAACACACATGTATATAATATTAAAATTAACTGTTTACTGTATTTGTAAACGTGTTTCATATCTGATGTCTTTTATCTGATTATCAATAGTTTTTATGGAATATGTTTTTGTTTACAATTTATCTGATAGATATTTAAATATTTTTATGTTTTAATATATTCATCAATTATATTGTGATTCAGGTATTAATGGATCATAATTGGATTTATCTACGAAGAACTACTAGTGAATATGAAAGAGGAGTTGACAATTTTTTGGAATTTGCTAAACGGTATAATCAAAATATTGATTTGATTTTCTGTCCATGTGTGAAGTGTGTAAATATGAGAAAGTTAAACTTCAGAGAAATCAAAGATCATCTCATTTGTTATGGTTTTAGCCTTAATTATACACGTTGGATCTTGCATGGTGAAAGAACTGAAAATTCAACATCCAATGTTGATGACGATATTCATAATGAGGCAGAGGATCGTATTGAAGAATTAATTCATGATTTAGGTGTTGAAACCATCGAAAAAACACCAACTGTTGAACGATTGTATGGAGATTCTGAGAAACCATTATTCCCAGGTTGTAGTAAATATACAGTGTTATCAGCAGTTTTGAGATTAGTTAACTTAAAAGCAAAAAATGGGTGGAGTGATAAAAGCTTCTCCAGTTTACTTGAGCTTTTAAAAGAGCTTCTTCCAGAAGGCAATGGGCTTCCAGATTCCAATTATGAGGCGAAGAAAATATTATGCCCAATGGGATTGGGGTATAAAAAGATACATGCTTGCCCCAATGATTGTGTACTGTATAGGAAAGAAAATGAACATTTATCAAGTTGTCCTACATGTGGAACATCACGCTATAAGATGGATGAGAAAGTCAACTCAGATTCATTTTCAGGTGATGTCATGTAACGTTATGAAAAATCAATTTTTTTACTTTCCAATGATATCATCCAATATTTTTTTCAAACAATTCTGATAATTCAATTCTAATTTATTTTTAGGTACCAAAATCAAAACTCCATCTAAAGCATTTTGGTACCTTCCAATTATTCCTCGTTTGAAGCGTCTATTTGCAAATTCAAATGATGCAAAAAGGTTAAGATGGCATTCAGATGAGCGCATTTCTGATGGTAACTTACGTCACCCTGCCGATTCACCACAGTGGAAGAGTTTTGATAAAAAATTTCATGATTTTGGAAGTGAAGTTAGAAATCTCAGAATGAGATTGTGTACTGATGGAATGAATCCATATCGGAGCCTCAGTAGCCAACATAGTTCATGGCCTGTTTTGCTGGTACTTTACAACTTGTCCCCACATCTATGTATGAAGAAAAAATATGTTATGATGAGCTTGATGATTTCTGGACCAAAACAATCAGGAAATGATATTGATGTGTATCTTACACCATTGATTGAGGATTTAAAACTGCTATGGGAGAAAGGTGTTACAGTTTTTGATGCATACAAGAAAGAGTATTTTCTTTTGCGTGCTATGATAATGTTCACTGTAAACGACTTTCCTGCGTATGGAAACTTATCTGGATATAGTGTTAAGGGACATAAAGCATGTCCAATTTGTGAAGAACAAAATTCATATTATCAATTGCAGAATGGAAGAAAGACAGTGTACATGGGTCATCGATGATTTTTGCGAATTGATCATCCTTATCGTAGATTGAGAAAAGCATTTAACGGTTTACAAGAATACAACCTCCCCCCTCAACCATTGTCAGCTGAAGAATATTATGACAGAGTGAAAGATATTGATTCAACATTTGCAAAGAGAAAAAGTTCTGGTTTACAAAAACATATCTGGAAGAAGCAGTCTATTTTTTTCGAACTACCTTATTGGAGATTTTTAGAGATAAAACATAACATTGATGTTATGCATGTTGAGAAAAACATATGTGATAGTTTGATTGGAACTTTGTTAGACATAAAAGGAAAGACAAAAGATGGATTACATGCTAGATTGGACTTGATATTAATGCGAATTCATTTGGAGTTAGCTCCCGCTATGAAAGGAAAAAGAACATATTTACCTCCGGCTTGTCACACATTAAGCAAGATTGAAAAGATGAATTTTTGTCAGTGTCTTCATGGTATTAAAGTACCCATCGGTTTTTCTTCAAATGTGAATAATTTTGTGTCATTGAAGGATTGTAAATTAATAGGTATGAAATCACATGATTGTCATGTGTTAATGCAACAAATTCTACCAGTAGCAGTGCGTGGTATATTACCGAAAGCTCTCAAGAAGACAATCATCAGGTTATGTAATTTCTTTAAATCCATTTGTAGCAAAGTCGTTGATCCAAATTTGTTAGATTTGTTGGAGAATGAAGCAACTCTTATTCTTTTTCAACTAGAAATGTATTTCCCACCCACATTTTTTGATATAATGGTTCATCTATTGGTTCATTTGGTGCGTGAGATAAGAATGTGTGGGCCTGTTTATTTAAGATGGATGTATCCTTTTGAATGATATATGAAAATTTTGAAAGGATATGTTAAAAATCCTTATCGACCAGAGGCCTCTATTGTTCAAAAATATGTATCAGAAGAGTTGATTGAGTTCTGTACTGATTATTTGAATGAGGTGGAGCATATTGGTCTCCCTCTATCTCGACATATGAGAGTTGACAGAGAAGGTAGAGGGGTTCGAGGCTTAAAGGTAAAGTTCATTCCACGTGATGAAGTGATGCAAGCACATTTATACATTTTGAACAACATAGATGAGGTTGAACCATATATATCCTCACATATTGCTGAATTAAAGTTACAATATCAAAAAAGAAATGAAAAGTGGTTGATGATTGAGCATAAGAAGACATTTGTTTCATGGTTTAAAGAGAAAGTCACCTCAGATATATCTGTATCAGAAACATTGAAGTTGTTATCAGGGGGACCATCTTTTAATGTGATCACTTGGTCTGGTTTTGATATCAATGGCTACACATTTTACACAAAAAACCTGGATGACAAGAGTACCGTTCAGAATAGTGGTGTGATGGTATTCGCTGAAGCAGTGCATTTTTCGAGTGCCAAAGATAAAAACCCAATTTCTGCATCAACATCATATTTTGGAGTTATTGAAGACATATGGGAAATTGATTATATTAAATTTCGAGTCACTATTTTTAAGTGCAATTGGGTTGATAGTAATAGTGGCGTGAAACATGATGAATATGGGTTTAAACTGGTTGATTTGAAAAGATTTAATCACAATGAGGAACCATTTATCTTGGCGACACATGCAAAACAAGTATTTTATGTCGTTGATCCGTCGAATGATCAGTGGTCAGTTGTTTTGCAAGGGAAAAGATATCATTTGGGTGATGATGATGATTCTGATGATGCTAGTGATTTACATGAGCGTTATTCATCTATTATGCAATTTTCAGATGATTACAATGAATATAAGACATACATAGTGCATGCAGTACGTACCGATCATGATGAAGGGACGTGGGAAAACACTAAATTAGTCTCCTAATTTTTCTAGTAAATATTTATATTTTGTGTCTATTTTTAAAACTTACAAATGCATGCCTCTATTTTTACATATTTATTTTTCATTTCCTTGTTTCTAATTATTCAGTTTTCTAATGATATGAAGGTACCCAAAATTTCATTACACTTTCTAGTAGCAATGTCAAATACAGATAGAGATGAGCAGTTACCGAGGTATATCTATTTTGACATATTATTAAATATTCAGTAATATACATATTTAATGAAATAAAACTGTTAATTTATTAAAAAAAATTGCAGGACTACTGATGCGTCCTCGGCGGAGGAGAATTCTCCAGTTACTACTGAAAAATCAAGTTCTCTAGTTGGTAAACGTGGTATTACACGTTTACCAAAACTATCACTCGCTCGTGATGATAACAAATTACACATCCGTTTTGATGATAATAATAATGCAGTTGGCCCAAATGTAGTTCAGTTTGTCAGTTATATAGCGATGCAGAGCCGTTGCAGGATTAGTATTTTATATCCTGATTGGAAGTCAGTGGACAGGACGGCGAAGAAACATCTTTGGGAGGCCGTGACGGTAAAATATCTTTATTTATTTATTTTATCTCATTTTTTTTATTATAATATATTGTTTAAATGACATATTTAATTTTTTCAATTACAGATGACATTCAATTTTGAGGAAACCAAAGAAATTAGGAAAAGACATCTCTCTTTAGCGGCGGTTCGATGGAGAGATTTTAAAAACAAACTGACGAAAGATTATGTTTTTGGAAAGAGAATGTTTGAAAGCCCATGTCTTAAGTATCCATATATAGATGAAGAAACATGGAAGCGATTTGTTGACAGTCGTCAGGAAGAGAAATTTCAGGTATTGTAATTGTTTTATATTTTAAAATTTATGCTATATTTTCCTTATTACTTATGTGTTTATTTTTATGTAACAGGCCTCCAGAAGATCTCATCAGGAGATCCAGTTGAAAAACGTATACCCTCATACTTTATCACGTGGAGGATACTCGTATTTGGAGCAGAAAATTATTGAAGAAAAATTTGAAGCATTAAGAGCTCGATCAAGTAGTGGTTCAGAAGAGGTCCAGTATGGTCCTCCATCTCCTCCCACTCGCCATGAGAAATGGAAACGAGCAAGAAGAGGAAAAAATGAACAATATCTTTCAGATGAATCTCATCAAGTGGCTGATAGAATTGTAAGTAAATATTAATTCTTTGTTAACAATTTTCCTTTTTTATAATTTATAAACACTAATATAAATTTTTTATATTTCATTTCAGGATGAACTTCAGGAGAAAGAGACACAGAGCTCTTTTATCCCCGAGGGTAGGATGGATATCCTAGCCACTGCTTTGAGAAAGACTGAACACCCCGGCCGTGTTAGAGGATATCAGGCGGGTGTTAGTATTCGGAAGGTTTTTGGTAAGAGTAAGCAACCAAGAGACCCGGAAATCGAATCCTTAAAAGAAGAGCTGCAGGATATGAAACGGTCTATGGGTGATAAAATTCAAGCAGCAGTACAGAAGGCTTTATTAGAACACTTGGCAAGACAGTCACAGTCTGCTCATCCTTCCGAGGTATATTATTTACTGTTAACAATTTTTCTTTTCTATAAATTATAAACACTGATATAACTTTTTCATTTTTCAACATTCTCAGCCTACTCACTCAGACTATCATGCCTCATATGCTTACCCAACACCGTCTGGGCAGCCTTCCGAGGTATATTATTTAATGTCATCAATTTGTCTATTTTATAAATTATAAACACTGATATAACTTTTTCATTTTTCAACATTCTGAGCCAACTCACCCGGACTACCCTGCCTCATCTGCTTACCCTGCCCCGTCTGCGCAACCATTTGAGGTATATTATTTTATTTAATTTTTAATCAATTTTTCTATGTTATAAATTTTAAACACTAATATACCCTTTTCATTTTTCTGACTTCTCAGCCTGCTCACCCTGACTACCCTGCCCCACCTGCTAACTTTGAGCCTCCACCTCCTCCATCGGATCGAACCTTATATTGTGAGTTGATTGCGGGAGATCCTCATGTACATATTGTTGCGTTAGGACAAGTGTATTTTTTGGGGGACTCGGTACATCATCAGCCTATGCAGATGGGTCAGGTTAGAGTATCAGTAGTTGTTATTATAGATCCTACTGCTCTACTACCATTTCCTACTGCGGAGATTACCAGTGTTGGGGAATGCATGGGCCATTTTTTACTTTGGCCAACTGCACTTCTTCGTTATATTTCACATGAGGTATGAGTTTTTTTAACTAGTAATTAGAAATTATTCCAAATTACTTATAATGTTTTCTGACATTTAACTTATATAGGAATATCTAAAAGCAAAAGAAACTGTACAAATGCAGCAAAATGTTCAGAAACAGTCGGCTGTAGATACTTCTGATATTTCTTCTGGGTTGAAAAGATTATCTCAGTGCTCTTCTTCCTTGAATTTTATCTATGAGTTTCGGATGACGTCCGATATATGTGGAAGAAATTATAAATTGAGAATATTGAAAGAATATATCATGAATTTAGTTAATTTTGAAGAGATCGGGCTGAATGTGGTGCAGTTGTTTTCCATGTAAGTAAATTGACGTTTGAATTGCTATTTCTTTAATAAAATATTGTTATGTCATTGACTAACTATATTTTCTTTTTAAATTAGGTATCTATACAGGATTCTTTTACAAAATGAAACTACAAGCATTTATAGCTTTATAGATCCGGAGTACATTTCCTTGGAAGTCAAACATGTGAAAAATGATGAAAGAGTTCAATATATATCCGAGAGATTATCACAAACAGAGATTCAGTGCTGGTTTTTGCCATTTCTTGATAAGTAAGAATATCAACATAATTTTGAACTCATGATCATTATAATGTCATTAATTTTGAACTTTTTGTATTATAGGGGGCATTGGATGTTAGGTGTATTTTGCCCAAATGAATGCACCTTATATTGGTTTTGCTCTTTATTAGGAAAAGTGCGTAAACCGTTTTCCAACTTATTAAACAGGTAAGTTGTTTTTTTATTTTTAGAAGTTTGTTATGTTTAATTTTAATTGTTTACACAAGTTTTATTAGTTATTATATAAAAAAATGCAGTTCATTGAAACATTTTACAAATGAAAAGAAACCAACGAAAATCAAATATGTGGAAGTACAGGTAATTAGTTTTTATATTTTTGTTATATATTGGGTTTCATTATTAGTTAAATGTTTTATAAGTGTAGTGTCATCGTCAAAATGGAAGCGTTGAATGTGGTTATTATATTCTACGATTTATGTAAGAGATAATCACAACTGGGGAAACTACTGATTTTCATAAGGTTAGTTGTATTAACTTTTTTATATATTTTCATCCACTTTCTTCTATTTATTAATTTCATATCATTCAATATTATTGTAGGTATTCAATGATTCACAGTCATATTCTCAATCTGATATGATTCATATTCAATCTACTTTTGCGGACTATTTGTTAAGTCTGATTAAGATTTGAGGTATGTATACTAATATTTATAAATAATAATATATATGGGCTTAAAAAACTAACTCTTATGATATATTAGGTGTTTGGACATACTAATAATCAAATGAATGCTTCAACAATAACAAACAATGAGCATGTCATATATTTCAGGTACGTGTATTTTAATTCTGCTTTACTGAGTTTTCTCAAGTGCCTCTGCAAAAACTGTTTTATTGAATCTACTAATAATCAAATGAATCCTTCAACAATAACCAACAATAAGCATGTCGTATATTTCAGGTACGTGTATTTTAATTCAGAATTAGTTATTATATTTCTTTTCATTGTGAAAAATGAATGATTCAAATAAATTACACATTTTCATTTAATGTTTATTCATTGCACTAATATCTTGGATTGATTTTTTCACGCACATCTCCTTAGTTTCATTACTGTTTTGACAGGATTGGTGCTATCTATGGGAGGAAACTTACAATGATTGATACTGAGTATGGTTAGATTAAGAAAATGCACCATGTAGGTACGTGTATTTTAATTCTGCTTTACTTTGAGTTTTCTCAAGTACTTCTGTTAAAGCTGTTTAATTGTTTCTGTATACTTCGTTATTTTTTTTCAGGGTACCGATTTGTTTGGAGGAGAAAATCTATGTATTTTATTTTAAAAAAAATTTTTTTTACGGTGTCGGTTTTTTTAAAAACCGACGCCGAAAGGGTTTTCCGCGTCGGTTTTTAGAAAAACCGACGCAGAAAACCGATATTTCGGCGTCGGTTTTATATAAAACCGACGCTGAAAACCTAGTCGACTATATTTTCCGCGTCGGTTTTTTAATGAACCGACGTGGAAAATAATGTCTAAATGTAGCTTCGGCGTCGGTTTTATAAAAACCCGACGCCGAAGCTCATAAGCGAATTACTTTTCGCGTCGTTTTTTATGAACCGAAGCGAAAACTGTATTTTTAACGTCGCCTTTAAAGATGTCGGTTTATAAACGACGTTAAAAATTAAAAAAACCGACGCAAAAGAGTGTTTTTGCACCAGTGTTGCATCACATTAATAAAATCAATGAAATATTTTAAAATATTTCATATTGTCAATTTATCAAAAATTAATTTCTAATTTCATTATCAATTTTATCAAATAATTAATTAGTTAATTTCCATATAGATAATGACTAAAGACGAAGACAAAAAAGTGTGAGAGTCGACAGATTTTTCTTAAAAATGAAGTGCTCATGAATTTTCACTCATGTATACTCTATATTTTATCCCGACATATGAGATCCCAATAAATAGAGATTTCTTTTGATACAATAATAAATGTCGTTATGTTTAATAGTCAACATAAAATCAATCTATCACATGATTCACCCAGAAGGTTTCGTTAAATATTTTGGGCATGATAAAATTAAACAAATATTCTATCATGAACAACACTAACTATGAATGTTTGGTGTTGCAAAAGTATGGGGATGTACCCATAGATAAATGGGAATGAGTAAAATAAAAGGATAACAATTTTCATGTCACCCCAATTCCATTTTACTTTATTAAACTAATTAAATAACAGAAATTAAATAAATAAAATGTATGAAGAAAGTTAATAAGGGATCACGGTAAATTTATGGGAATATGAAGAAGATATTACAAAATAAAAAATTTGATAAACCATTGGAATAGGTTGAAATGTGGTACAAGTATCACGAATTACTTATGTTAAAATTAATTGTATATATCAGCTCTGTAACAATCCCTTGGTCCATGTATGACTAACAACCTAGATGAATTATGCTGAGGTCATATGTAAAAAATATTTACAGGCTAATGCTTAGAGCATGATCAACTAAAAATGGGATAGGTTCTATAAATTATACATCCCATGGAAAGGTTTAAAAATGTAATGGGATTAAAAAATTAACCTATTTTTTATCTATAATGTTACTAAGAATTTATTTATATATTCATTAAGATTAATCACAATCCTATAATTGGCCCCTAACCCAATGTGGTATATCATCATATGATGTAAATGATTAAATTTCAGAAACCTATTTTCATGCATAACATAATGATTAATCAATTAAAAAAAGTAAATACTTAATTTATATAATCATAAATTAGTTAAAAAATATCATAAAAAAGAATCAAAGAACAACAAATTTTTTATTAATGAATGAAAAAGGGAATGAAGAATAAAAATTGATTATTTTAAAACTACTAAATAATCAGTTTTTATAGTATATGAGATCAATTCAAAGTGAAAACATATCTATGATTAATGGTATGTCATAACCCTATGACCGCCTCTATGTGGTCTCACCATATATTTGGAATGGAATGAATAATCTCGTTGTGGGAACCCATATTTATAGGCATTGATTTCTTCAATGGTCTTCCATGTGAAAAATTTAATATTTATTGGCCATTTAACTCATCCAGTATAAAATTTACTTCTATGATATACCAATAATCACTATGTTTATAGATTTTTAACACTGAAATCTAGTGTAAATATTTCATTATGTGTTTTTTTCGGCCTCAAATGTTTCACATTATTCTTCATGAAGTGTCAAATTCTATTGTTAATCATGATATTTGTCATGGTGAAACGCTATATGTAATGGAATGTTACATTCTGTCTATATTTCTGGATTCTTTTCTTCTTCTCATGACCTATAAATGGTCCTTTCTCTATATAAATGAACATCATGTATAATGTATACGATTTGTATTTTAAATTCCAATACAGGACCTTTGTTTCATCCTAATTCATTAGTTATATTCCTTTAGAAACTTCTTTATTCCCGGTGGCTTCAATCATTGACCTAGAATTATATGTTATTTTTATTTTTCTGTCAATACAACTTCATAGCTCTATATGAAGTTTCTTTAGGATACACAATAGGATATGTTTTCCATCTTATTTCTAATAATGTATTTCTATTATAAGAATAAAAAATAAAATAATGTCCTCCATGAAATTTAACTATTTGCAATTATTATTCAACGAATTACCATATGAGAACCATTAAATATATAGATATAAAATTTATTAATCAATACACGCAGTTCCTGGTATTAATCAATGTATATATTGTTTGTTTAATGTTTATATATTTTTATTAATTTATATATTTGTAGTATTACTAAATGAATAATTGTTTTCCTATACATGGAAATTCATTTGCTCATTTTGGGGTAGTTTTTTGTAATTTCATGGCTGAGGTAGGGATGAAAAGGAAAAGGAACATTCATGTTTTTAGATATCATTACTTATTATTCCATTCTCATTTAATTATTATCCCCAATTATTGAAATGTCTATAATATATGATTCTCTGTGTTTGTGTGTTGTAAATTTCATTTTAATAAAAAAAAATATTTGAAAATTTTTTTTAATATATTTATTTTCAATAGTGTCCTCTATTATTAACATCACACTATAGTAGTGTGGCCCTTTGTGAGCACCCAAAGTAATTCTTTTATAGGGACCCTTTATCAACTCTAAAAATATCAATGATTTGGGAAAAACTTATTAGTGATACTAAAATCGTCGATAATGGTATCCATCATAAGCTATAGTTAAAGTGTGGATACATGGATATTTTTTCCAACAGTCATTGTAGATATGATAAAGGCTCCCTTTATCATTGATATTTCGAGCACTACTAAAAGGTTCCTTTATGATTTCTATATAAATGCACTGATAAAGGGGGTTCACAATTAGTTCATAATATATACTTTATAATGTTTTCTTTTATTAATTATTTTTTTAGTAATAAAGGGTCCCTTTATCAGTTATTTTTATATAACAAATAAAATCCTTGGGCCTTTAATTGTTCTCCAATTGTCAGAGCCTTTTTTTCATGTGAAATTGCCTATTTTAGACATGCTAAAGTCTTTATTAGTAGTAAATGATAAATATGTTATCTTATGTACCTATCATCTTTTATGATTTGTATATAAATCCCCATGTACATGAATTATATGGAATTAATTTATCCTTATATGATTATAAGTTTCATATGATGTCATATCATCTTGGGGATTAAGATTCAATGTTACCATTGTGATACAGAGTTTTTGATACAATCCAATAATTTATGAATATTGTTTATGAATAAATTTCTGATAAAGATATCCTATAAACCATCTCCCAAGAAACTCATGACTTTTACTCTCCTCTAGTTATGTCATGAAGATTAGAATTGTCACATTAATATCCAGTCTTTTGTACTTGTGAGATCAAAATAATTTTTAAAAAATAAACATTATTTATATCTTTTTCTAAAAACACATTTTCATCTCTATCAATGAATTAAAAAAAAGTCAACATTGTTTTAGAATTCTTTAATGGATTTATTAATGATATTTTGACCAATTTTTAAATTTTTACAATGTTTTTTAAAAGGAATTCTAATTTTTTTCCAAAAAATATTCCCATTTAGATTTTTTTTAAATATATAAAAATATTTTTTCAACATGTACCATATTTAACACCATAATTACAACTCAATTTATTATATATTACTTTATAGGTTTAGATGTTTATGTTTTTTGTTTTAAATAACTTATTTGTTGAAATTTTATTTCTTCAAGATATGTTATAAAATATTTTTAAAACATTTTTTATATGGTTATGATGTATTATCCAATGAAAAAAAAATTAAAATATTGTATGTTTAATTTTTTTCAATATGGAATGGATTTTTTCCATGATAAATATTTTTATTTATCAGAGTTAATACCTCATCCGGGGGAGAATTGTGTTCCCGATAAAAATTTCTATATAATTTTTTAACTAAATTCCAAAAATTAAAAAACACATCCACTTAGTCAATAAATTATAATTATACATGTTTGATCTTTAAAATAATTTTGTAATAGTGGATTGAAGACCAATTAAAATAATCAATAAAATCAAATTACTAAATCAAAAAATTTATATAAAAAACTTATGATCAACAATAAATGTTTTATTTTATGAAGATTTAAATTAAATATTCGATGTTTAATATGAAATTTATAAGAAAAAACGAATAATACCCATAGTATAACAATAGAAGGGGTTAAGTATTTAGATGAGAATTAATCCCTTCCACTTGGAAATCACCTACTTCCAATATGTTTTTCAAAAAATGTTATCCAAAACTAGGATTGGATATTACAATCCATAGACCACTAGGATATATAGGATAAAATCTTCTTCAACAGTTATACATGGGAAGAAAGAAACAATTCTAAGACATGAAGAATGTATTTCACATATTTTCATACAAATACAAAAGAGAAATGTTTATAGAAAGTCTATTATGAACACTCTAGTTTCGAACCTAGGATGGTGTTTATATATTAAAATGTATTGAAATAAAAGGATAAAATAACAAGAATTTTAAAAAATAGAAAATGGTTGGAGAATGTATGTATTTGATCAACTCAGTCTAAATATTGGTTTATTTTTTGAGGTACTCGTATTTGTCATTAAGAAAAGCATGAATACGATTATATTAATGTTCAAGAGAAAATATTTTTATGGATATGGGATGTAAATTATATTTTATGTCTTTAAATATATATAATTGATTTAGTAGGAGAGGGATGTAATTTATATGAATGTATGCCTTTTTTATTTTGGATTCTAGATCAGTCATTTTTTACCCACATTTACACTCATGCACCAAATAGAGTTATGAAGGATATATAAGCCTCCATATCTAATTATCCATTTATGAATAACAAAAAAATCAAATATCCTCATATTGGAAACTTAATTGGGAATGTATTATTTAATTTTCAATGCATCAATGGAGTGATTCATGAAAAATGATTAATAAATACCCATGTGTCAGGAATTCACCAAATTACAAAAACTAGCTACTGGATGATTTAAATTTTAATAGGATTTAGAATATAAATGGTACCATACTCGAGGTAGATCAAATTTGGAGGGTGATTTTTCTAATGGTAGATAATATCTGAAGGTAGCTTAAACTAGTAGCAGATGAGATGAGGGTAGATCCAGTTTAGTAGTAGATATACCCAAGTGGAGGAACTAATTTAGCAGAACATCTGGTCTCGAAACAGATCTATTCTAGTGGTCGATTTGGTCTGGAGGTAGATCACTATTGTCTATATATATGGTCAAGATGTTGATTTTCTTTAAAGGAAAATATCATCTGGTGGATGGCCTTTTTTAAGATTGATCCAGTCTACTAGTAGATCTTATATGAAAGTATATCTAATATGGTGATGGATGAGCTTTTTAAGTAGACGAACATGGGCGGGAGCACAACTCTAATGGTAGATCACATAATGCTGAATTATTTAGTGTTTTATGTAGTCCACCTATACAATTTATTAAACTATTGGGATATCTATAATATATCTTGTTTGATACACAAAGTTCAATAGAAAATAATTTACTATCATCAAAAATTGAGATTGTAAGAGTCTTAATTATCATGAATTGTGAGCATAAAAATAAGATGGTGCCAACTATCTACCCAATTTTTATAACCAGAAATCCATTAATTTATATCCATGTATATGAAAGGTACTATATAAATAAGTATGGGTGAATATAAATAATGTTATTCATAAATTTTTTTATTAGTAATGTGATATAATATACCTAAAAAAATATTTAATATCTTAAATGAAATCCATGAATATTCACACTTTTGGGATTAAGAAAAATAAAAAGAAATAATTGCATGTAATGAGTTAAATATAACAATAGATAAGATTTATTAGATACACAATTCATTGGAGTACATCTCAAAATGTAATATAACTGAAAAAAATGTCATATAAAATAAAAATATGAATCATATTAACTCTTATCTCTATGAGAGGAAGAAACAAGAATGGGTTTTAATTTTCCTGATACATGAGGCCTAGAATTAGATGATGAGGGTGCCTATATTTCCTAATGAATCTCACAGATGACAACTGAACTGAGATTTAGAACTACATCAACAAGATACATTCAAAAAATAATAAAAATGTGGGCGTGTAGGTGTATAAGAAGTTGAAACGGTGGAATAATTCACCGGTAAACCATCATGTTTCATAAATACAGTCTTAGACACATAAAAAAGTGATTCGTCAAACATATAAACCATAATGATGTTTCCACAATGCTCCATTAATGATAATAAATCATTCATATACCTCAAAAAAATTGACTATATGGGTAAAAAAATTGATCTAGTTCAAATTCGCTTTGAAGGACCTGGTTATTTGAGGCATCCTTAAATTTTCATCATGAATACTAAATTGGTAACTAAAATCATTATTAATATAAATTTTGGAATGGTATTATTTTATGGAATTAGTGATAGTCTTTTTATCATATCGAGGTTCATTCAAACACTCCTTAACTAATTTGTATATGTTCCCACCATGTTCCATGATTTTTCAAAACTTCCCTTAATGAGATGAAGTGAGAACACTCAAAATAACATGAAATTCATCCCTCATAATATCTATGATAATTTCTACATATTCTGAATATATATATGGTTTTTTTATTAGATGTAGAAGAATCACATGTAATTATGGTTTCTAGCCATTCCATAAAATTCTCATGTCTAAGAAAAACATTTTCTCTCATTTCCACCATGATATAATTTTATACTTCTATATCAATAACATATATCCAATTCTCAATATAATCTATGTTATTTTTGAAGGTCATTTTAGGTTGAATGTGCAGGATAACTAACTCAAATATGTGGCTGGTATTATCTTCACTATTCCAGGATACTCTAGGAGTCATGGATTTCATAATCCAACTAATATCAGAAGAAATCCTTACTCTAAAATTATCTAAATAGTCCTTACTAACGTGATTATTGGGTAGAGGATAATACATTGGAGAATATGTAATACACATAAGTAGGACATCCTCTTCATTTTTAGATCTTGGAGTAGTAAAATTTTATGGAATGGTTTGAAACTATCCATCTTCATCAATTTTCACCCTCAGAGATCCATTATGATATTTTCCATCAATAACAATGGGAATTACACCATGCTCAGATGGATTTATAGGGTCACAATCCTCAATATCATTACCCTCCCAATATGAATAGGGGTATAAAATACCCAACATCTTGGAATAATAAGGTGAAACCCCCCAGGGATAGTTCACCATCCCTACTAGTGGCTAAAACTACTAGTTCAACTATATAAATCATTGATTTACTAGGATATATTTGGGATTCTCCACAGAAAATAGGTTCTCAATTTATTTCAGAAATAGAGGAATCATAAAAATAATGTTGAATCTAAAAAAATATATGCTCTTAATAATTCTGACAGTTAGCCGAAATAGATCTTGATTGATTTGATTTCACTCTCACCACCTTCACCACCACCAACATCATCATCATGACCTTTTTAGACCCTATGTCATTCTCCAACCCTATTTTCATATCCATCAATACAATATGAAACATCAAATACATCTCTTGATCATTTAGAATAAATATTAACTTGGTATTATCCTAGTACATCAGTCTATACTTCTTCAACTTCACAAAACAAAATCTATATTTTCGGAAGGGAATTGGAGGGGCTAGCCACACAATGATAATCAAAGGGGCTCTTGTCAAAATCTGTGCCACTCAATTCCTCTATCAAAACATATACTTATTATTTCCTTAGTTAATCATATTCTTATAAAAATTCCTCATGAATTTATGTTACAAAAACATATGGCTCTATATTGGGATCAACTATATCTGTAGATATTGTTGGTTTCTGCATATGATTAAAATCATCTGATAACTGATCACTGTAATTCACCCATTTTTTACTGTGTATTCATATTTATCATTAGACTCTTATAAGAAAATTATATCAAATAAAATCCACCCTTTATTACTATTTCTTCATCATCTTCATTTACAATACCCTTGGATTCTAAATGGAAATGGTATTCTTTATATATATTTAAGGGTTTGGTCTTGATTATTCATTTCTCATCATTATCATATCTACTATTCGTTATATGCACATGTTTACATTATCCCAACATTTAAGATGAATTAAAAATAAATAATCTTGGTACCTCATCAATATAATGTCTCATTTCCATGAAAAAAACATGTGTTGGTTGAATTTTATCCCCAATCTACAATCACCATTATATTTTATAATAGTAGGTCTTCAAAGAAACTCATATCTAGTCAAATCCAAAAGAGAGTTCTTCTTTATAATTAGTTAAAAATTCCACAGAATATATCCTTCATATCCGTATAATATGAAACTTTGAGGTACAATTAAAGATCTGGACCATTTCATTGATTAAAATGTCAGTTCTTTTTCAAAAAACATACTTCTAATAACATATTTCTTCTTAATGAATTCATACACATCATACAGATATAGTTGTTTAAAAAACATTATAATGACGTATTTCAATCCATGAAAACAATTACATCCATACTTGATCCAAAATAACCTTCATCATTATATAAATGCATGAAATATTCTTTTTGAGATTTTGTTATTTTTATAATCAAAAACCAAGGTCACATGTAGAGTGTTTCTTCAGTTCTACAACTTCAATGTGGCTCGACTCACCTCATCAGTTTTTCTCACGATGTGATCCTTCATATAGAGTAATTTAGGACCACTTTAGTCCCACAATTTTAGTAATTTTAGAGAATTACCATGAGTACATGTATTATTAATGGTTGGTATGAAGGGAAGTTGAATTGTTTTAATAGTAGTGTGAGGGAGAGTATTCCCAAAATCAGATTTAATGTTCTCTTTTATCCTTTAGAGATTCGATATATTTAAATACAATTAAAAAATATTAAATTATATATAATAAAAATTTAAACATAGAAAATTGAATAATTTGAAGGGAAATTATAGATCATAAATAATTATATCATCAAAAGTAGACCTTTCAATGGAAGATAACCCAAAGATGGATCACCCGACAATG
Organism: Viscum album; assembly: GCA_963277665.1. Lineage (NCBI taxonomy): Eukaryota > Viridiplantae > Streptophyta > Magnoliopsida > Santalales > Viscaceae > Viscum > Viscum album. The sequence continues at coordinate 258,684,154 of OY728133.1, read as the reverse complement.
TATCACCGAGTTTTGGATCTTCCAAATATGGATATCCTAAAAATGGAACACCTAATGGTGGATATTTCCTATAGTGGATCTCCACTAGTAAATCACCTGACATGTGATATTCCAATAGTAAATTACCCGGTGGTAGATCCCCAATGGTGGATCCCAAAATGAGGATCACCAATTGTGGATCACCAATGAGAGACCTTCCAGTAGTGTATATTTTAAGATAAAGGACTAACAAACATTTATCATTTCAAGTTAATGATTCATTTAGTTTAATACATCATAATTCCAATGATATGTAAATATATATCCTAGATCATGTTCTTTTCAAATGAATTCATGGTTCATATCACATTTTTTGGATTGATCTCCAAAAACATTGATGTCTCATGTCAATATTTTTTCTTCTATAATTGAATACAAGATTCTTGGAAATATTTATCTCGCTTTTATTTTCACTATTAATAGTTAAGTGTATAAATTGATATGTATAATATAGTAAAGTTTGTTTCGTCCACATAATTTTTGAACAAAAACATCTTACTAGTATATATTAATCCTTAGTTGAAGACATTGAATATTTTTTCTATTTACTACACCATGATACAGGTGAAATTCCAAATATGTGACATATTCCAAAGAGATTTTTCAATATAACATAAAACTATAAAATTAAGAATCAGATTAACTCAATAAATTAACATTGTGTGCTTTTGGTTATAAAATTCTTAAATAGGTTATACATTTTAGGTATTTGAATTTTTTTTTGATATTAATTAAATATGATTCCTTAAAATTTTATGGAATACAAAAATACATATATACGCATAACATAACATCTGGAAAACTATAAGATACGTATAGAATGATTCCAATCATACCAGTTGAATTGGTGTGATCTATTGACATTCTATCTTCACCAAGATCCACCTTAAAATTTGCAATCATATGAGTATCACTACTTTTTGTACTATCCAAAATGACTTTATTATGGTATTTTGCATACTTAATTGGATTTTAAATAATCACATACTTGTAAATATAAATTTTATAACCATGAATGATTTTTAACACACCCATTAATATTATTTCTAGTTCTCTAAGAAATATTTTTGAGAAATATTGGCATTTTTTTTAAAAGATCCATAAATTATAACATTTACATAAATTTTTGCATTTAATTTATTTTTTGGAATTTATTTTCATAAATAGAGTAGGATAAGTTATGCATTTAGGAATAAATTTTGAAATTATAGATGTAATAATATAATCTTACAGGTATATAGGATCTTGTTTTAATTTATATAAATCATTTGTAAATTTAAAAAATATATTTTTGAAATGAGGATTTTCAATAGAATGGGTTATTCAATAAAAACAAACTCAATTATATAACCATTTTATAATACACATCTAACATCCATTGAGTAAAATTTTAAATTAAAATTTGTTTCATATGAAGGAATAATTATAATTGATTAATTTATAGCCACTAGTGAAAGGGATTCCTAAAATTTAATACCTTCTTCTTAGATGTATTGTTATGAAACAAATGTTGAAATATTTCTAAATAGAACTCATTCCCCATCAATTTTCTTAAAACTAACTTATTTCCATTGGTAAGAGTTTATTTTGGTGTATATATTAGTCCAAAAACTATATTTAATTTAAATTGATTGTGTTCTTCTTTTATATCAATCTCCAAAAAGTCATCATTAATTCTATCATTGATGTTATTAGGTTCTAGATATTAAAAGAAAGACTGGTGTTAAACATGAATCCTTAGAGAAGGCCTATTTTTCCCTTTATAAATGTCTCGAAATGTTGAATATAGGGGTTTGTATATATGATCCCTTGTTTTTATGGGAAAATATGGGCCAGATATCTCATTATCCTTTATAGTTTTAGGTTTTGGTTGTTCATCATAACTGTATAAGTTTTCTACATGTTTAAAGAAACTATAATAAAGATTAGAATTTATATTAATGTTTGATAGATAATATTAATGGTTTTTATGGGGTATTAGGCATGTTTCATCAAATATGACATTAACATATTCCACCATAATATTAGTCCTTTTATTATACACCCTATACGATTTAGAAGATGTTGAATGTCAATTTAAAATCCCTTCACTACTCTTAGAAGAAAACCTATCCTGATTATCCTTTGTTTTGAGTATAAATATATTGAAAAAAACTATTTTAACAGACCATTGGTGTTCTACAATTCTATTATTAATATTGAGTTGATTAAAATAGTGGTCGAATTTAAAATATTTCGATTATATTATAAGATATATTAATAATATCTTCCCAAATATAAATAGGTAGATAATTCCCATTTAGATTGGTTCTGGAAATTTCATGATGTTTTATATTTCCCCTTTCAACTAAACCATTCAATTATAGGGTCCCTTGAGAAGAAATGTTATTATTATTGATTTTTCAGAAAAACTATTCAAACTCATTATTTTCAAACCCACTACCTTGATAACATCTGAATGTATTAATTCTATGTCCACTATGATTTTCTATAGATATATTATATTTATAAAAAAATATTTTATAACTTAGTTTTGTGAGTTAAAAATAATACACAATTATATCTAGAAAACTCATCTAATAGAAAATAATCACAGTTCTTACCATTTAAGTAAGAATATCTAGAAGTTATAAAATATAAATTTGAACCAACCATATGGGTTTATAATTTGAAACTTATTACTTTTATTTGAATAAAAAAAATTTTTGTTTCCCATTATGACAAGGATTGTAATGATTTTCATTTTGAAATTCTTATTTAAGTGAATACTTGAATAACCATTTCCTAGATATGTTTATATGTGAATAAATATTTCAATAGAGTTGTATCCTATGAGAAAAAATATATTATTTGTGAAAGGGACTTAGAATTGAATTTTTTTAGAGGATAATGTATTTAAATTATCTTCATTAATCTTATTAATTTATAAAGTATTAAAAAATTAGAATAAATTTTTTTTTCTATAATTATTTTTAAATTGGACAAGAAAATTATTATCAAATAGCTAGGAGATACTAACAATGTTATAGGTTGACATATATATAAATTAAAAATTAAAAATTAAAATAATTTTACTATTACTAATTTTACTGAGTCTAAAGAAATTCATTTGGAATTTCCACCATTAGTGACCCATCCACCATCAACATTTATTCTGTTCGTCAACTATGAATAGTCCCCATTCTTGCCTTTGGAGCAGCCACTATCCAAATACTATAATTGATTACTGGCTATTTTCAAGAAGGTGACCTATAAAATATTTTGAATAAAAAATAACATTACTACCTAAATAATCATGGTTTTAGAAATATTAGTAACAAATGATTTAGGTATCCATTAAATTATAATAGGTATCTTATAAGTAATTTTATACATTAATAAATATAAACTCTATTAGGTCCATAAGAATAAAATTTATTAATATAAATAATATAATTGGAGCTTAGAATTAAATTATTTATAATAATCCTTGTTTTCTAAGGATTATATCCTAATCATGTGCTATATTTTGGTGTAGTTATTTCCAAGCATCTGGGTCAATGTAATTATTCTATTTTGAAATCATTATAACTATTTTGTTAATTTCTAATTAAATAATTTCATCTCATGAAATTCTTTTAATATTTGATCATTTTTATCAATATATATGGAATGATATATTTAAAAATAATTAGACAAGGCATGATAAATATTAAAAATATTATATTTATATTTATGTTCATTAAAATTTTCTTCCTTCATATTACATTTTAAATAGTGTTATCTGTTAACCTTTATTATCACAATTTTTCTCTCCATAAGGATTAAAAAAATAAACATGAGATTCATGAAATATAAAAGATAACTTAGTAGTGTTTTTACTAAAATATATGTGGAATATATCATTTTTAACTTCTTTTATCGAGTCTAATTCACATGAGTTACACTCTGAAGCACTCTAAGATTGTTTTAAACATTAATTATACATCTTTCCCTTGTCATAATATTTTTTAATTAAATTTTAACATTGTATAGTAATATTTTTCTTAAATTTCACAACATCATTTATAGTAGACTATCTCATTTTTGAATCTTCAATTTTCTAATCTTTCCCCAACTACCTATTTTATCATACATTATTTTATAAATAGGTTCATAGATGATCTTCTTCATCTTAAAAAATTTATTTCATCTTATATCACCGTTGGAAATTTATTTATTTCTGTTTTCAAGTGACTCTTCAACCCATGAGATATTAGCTTTGATCTTTATGTTTTGTTCTAAATAAGTAGTTATGATGGATAATGACTTCATTTTGATTCATCCTATCATTATCTATTTACATCGAGTTACAAATTCATATACCATTATATTTTTCATAGTTTCATTAAAAATAATATTATATACAACACATGGCACTCCGATTTAAAACAATAACATTCTCTATATGTATAAAAAACACCGTAATTGGTGTAGCAATTTATTTTTTCAGAATTTGTTATCCTAATTTAATTCCTCGCATTCAAAATTTCAATAATCCTCATATTAAAATAAGAAATTAGTTTATCCAATTTCATCATAAAAGTATCATATTTAGTAATTTATGTATTTGAAAACATTTCATTTTACATTATATGTTCCTTCTTGAGAAACAGCTAATGTACCCCAAATTTGAAATAAAATAGTCAGGGCTGAAATTTATATTAATATATTCACCCAAAAAATCACAATATAATGAATTCGTCAATTTTTTTTAAAAAAAAATAATTAGATTAATTATTATGATCCCTCCATTCACCTCTATCAGTTTTGGGTAATACATATTTCTATTCAAATATACTCTAAATTTTAGAACCCATACTTTCAATATGAATCTTCATTTTGAACATCCATTAAACATTGTATTTGCTGATAAAATATCGCGGAATATTTTTAGTTGATCGAACATGTCTATTATTATCTATAATAAATTAAAATTATAAATTATAAATTTTATTTTTCTTTATTATAAAACCAAATTACTACTAAAAAGGTGTTTGAAACTCTCTACAACCAAATGTTGGTCAGAGTGAGTAACTTGAGAGGTGGATGAATTATGTTCCATATATAATTTTCTAGTTATAATAATTTAATAATAACTCCTAAATAATAATAAAATAAAATAATTATTAGATATGTATAATTATATAGGTTTTAACATTAAAATAATTTATCAATTAATTATTAAGGCTGAGTTTAAATAATGATTGAAATTGCATTATCTTTTGAAATGAAATTACTTAATCGATATCATTACATTAATAAATTATTACTAACTATCATAGAATTTTTTATATATACATAAATAATTGATATATTTTTAACATTTAAATATTGAAAAAACAAATTAAAAACACCTTAGAAGAAAATAAGGTGTTCAGTCTCATTCCAATACATAATCTCTTCCACATGGAAATCACACAATGACAATTAGTTTTTTTAAAAAATAAACCTCTTCTATATATTGGAATAGCTTTTATAATCAACAATACATTAGGTTATTTAGAATAAAATAATCTTGCACTATTATACATGTGATGAATGAAACAACACCATGTCACATAGTTTCTCTCCCATAGTTTCCATGGGCATAAAAAAATAAATGATTTAATAAATTTTGTCAAGAACACCCTCGTTTGGTACAAGAAACAATGTGTGTTGATAAAAAATTACAATAACACATAAATCAAATGTAAATAAAAAATTTAAGGAAAAATGACTATATATAGCATCCATTAGTGCAACTCGATGTGAATATATTTATATGATTAATGTTCCACATATTTAATAATGAATAGATCTCAGATTAGATTCTCTGAATGTACCGGAAAACATATTTTCATGGATATATGAGGAATCCTTTTATTTTAAGTCATTCAATTCCTAGATTTAATTTATATAGAGATGGTTGTAATATATATGCATGTATAATTTTTTAATTGCTGATATTGGATTAGTCTTTTTTGATTGAAAATAGTTCCAATAATGCACCTAAAAGAGTTCTACAAAATATATACCCATCCAGTTATAATTAGCCATTAAAGAATAATAATAACTAACATACTGGATACTCATAAGGTAAAATAATTTAGAAACGTCTTTTTTAGCCTCCAATAATTGCAATATATCATCTTTGGTGGTAGATTAGAGTAATGGTTTCTCTCATATGATTGTAGCATGAACCAGTGGAAGATGTATTGTTAGTATATACAATTGGGATATAGATCAAGAAAAGTGGTTGTTCTGGTCTTGTGGTATATTTTGTCTAAAGGTATCTTTGGTCATTCGGTAGATCATTTTTGGTGGAATATCTGGATTGGAAATAGATTTGACATTCTATAAGATATTGTTTTTGGTAGATGTTTCCAAAAGGTAGATCTAGTATAGTGGTAGTTATTTTATGATGGTTAGTGTAGTCTCAATGTTAATGTTTTATAAGGGGAGATGAGATTTGGAGTTATCACAACACATATGGTAGATCAGTTATCTATAGACTCTCTAGTGGAAGATTATAAAATTAAAGATGTAATTCACCAATATAATTGGTTGGATAATGATATATCAATACTTTATAATTTTTTTTGAAAATTTAACATAGAAAATCATTGACTATCAAGAAATAATTAACTTATTATAATCATAATAATCATAATTCAGTTCCATTAAAATAAGGAGGCTCCAAGAATTATAAATTATTTTTAATGGTTACTTTATATGTTTGAATACTCATTTTCAATATAATGTATCATAATTTATTTATATTATAAAATGTCTTCATAAGTGTGGATAATATTTTTGAATATGGGAATAATATATTTTATTTTTAAATCTACCATTTAATGTTTAATAGATTATTTTCCATGAATATTATTCAAAAACATTTTACATTTGAAAATGTTTTTTAAATTTTGAATATATATTTTCCATATAATTTGATTTTTATAATCATTAAATCATCCATTATATGTATAACTGGTTATTTTTAATAAAAATGATATTGATTTTTAATAATATTTTAGTTTTTAAAAATTATTTTTAATTTTGAAATGATATTTTCCTCAAAATATTTTCCATGTGATTTTACTTATAATAAATATTTCCATCTATTATTGTATTTTTGGGTATTACCTAACATTTTATGGGGATATTATACAATGAAAACATCATAAATATATATCTTTTTGGTTTTTTATATTGAAAATATTTTTATAAAACAAGCTCCTCTTCTATAGTTTATAACATTATAAATTTCTAATGAAAACTATTATTTTTCTACAATTTATGATGGAATGATTAAATTATTATGAAACCTTTTTCATTTCCATGGGTTATCTTATTATTAAATATTTATGAAACCTATTTTTTAATGGGGTTTGATAAAATTAATTATTTGTGATATTGTGGCACACATATATATTATTTTATTTATTTGATCGGTGGGACCTATATCTTCCTTCGACGCATTGGGTAGTGATTTATATCTCATGATATAAAAATTTATGGAATTAGAGTTAAAAAAATTCATTAATGGATTACGTCCACACTGATACTATTGGTTTAGAAGATGGACTAATACAATGGATTATGGAAGGGAATTTACATCCAAGAAAATGATATTCTATACTTATGTGTCTGACACAAATTTATGACTTATAAAAATGTCATGTTCCCAAGGATCATGTTATTTTATTCCATTAATATTCATCTCTAAGGAACATCCATTATTTGTTCTATTACTATGTTTTTTCATATATGATATAGAGGTTATGGTTTTTAAATTGTATACTCATGGTCTCATATACTTATTCTCATGATATATTGAGATATCCAAGTTTTACCCTTATTGAGCCTTTAAGCTTCCCCATTCTAATGATATATTTTTCTAGGTAAAAATGATTTTTATTATGTATTATATGTCCAACAGTATTACTCTATGGTAAAATTTTTATTAGAAGTGTTGAACATCTTTCATGAAATAAAATATTTTTCTAGTATCAAAAATAATTATACTATTACCATACTAAGGTTTGGTTTCTATAATATAAAAATTAACAATAAATTGTGAAATATCTATGTTTGATTTCTATTTCTATTTATAGTTGTTATTATAGGGTAGTTGTATAAAATCATTGGAAACATGGAAGAGAAAATATTAGTGACATTCCCAGGGATCTGTTTATGGACATGTCTTTGGACATTTCTAAGGATAATTCTTATTATTATTCAATGTATAATAAAATTTCATGGATTTTTATAAATGATAGAGTAATTGGTACATATGAAATTACATCCATTTCAAGGTAATACAAGTTGATGTGACTCTCGCACTGACCAACCCAAGGGTAATAACTATAATACATGCTCTTTTATTTGGATTTGATGCTCTCCTCGTGTATGAAATGTTTTTTTCTTGCACACCTAGTTTGAATCTTCCAAATTTTATGTATTATAAATTAAAAAATTAAGTATTAATCTATATTAAGGATTTAAATAATGACAGTGAATGACCAAGGATAATCCTAAGGTGTCAATGATTTTATTATATGTGTTATTATGTTGACATCTTTTGTGTACTTTTTTATGATTATGTGGGTTCCCACTATTAATATTATAACACTCCCAATTTATTTGGTTTCAAGTGATGGAGGGAACCATAAATAAGTGGGTTAATATTGATTGTGATATCCAATCTATTAACGAGTATCCAAATGTGATGATGATTGGAGTGAAGGATATTTTTATTCTTCCAAATTTATTATCATGATATAGGATTAAGAACCAGCACATTTACTAACACTCAGACACACAAAATAATACAAGTAATGTTTTCTTTAATAACCTGGGTGGTGGAGACTATAGAGTAATAATGATTCACATTACTTTACGTTGCAAATGTGGGTAGAAGCACTAAAGTTAATGTGTCAGAAGAATTAGATGATATTTTGACTATTGAAAAAAGGACACAAAGAAATTAATCTCTATAGAAAAAAATAAAATTATGGTTAATGAAATAGATGATATTAAATATCTCACTAATTTTACATCAACTGTCGAATGTGTTAAATAAAAAAGGATTTAACATAATGAAAATTGATGTCCAAGGGGGGAATCTAGTAAATAAAATTATCACAATGGTATGAGTAAGGATTATACTATGGATAATTAATAGACCATGAATATAATATCAAATGTAACATATTTCCAAACAATATTGTTTATGTGGAACATTCATATATCGATAAAATTTCTGATGACTAATGTTAACATTTTATTCATATTTCATATTCTAGGAAATAGTTTTCAATGAATTTAATGATCATTTCTATATAATATTTTTTAAATGATGTATAATTGTTGAAGTATGTATGTATTTCAATTTGAGAACTATCAAAAAATATGGGTTATTTAGTATAATATATTTAGTATGGATTTTTTATAAATAGTTTGAATAGTAGAAATGACCTCTAAAATTGGTTTGATGAATTGTTATATTTTAATGAAAATACATTACTAAGGGATTATATCCCTTAATATATTCCTAATGTTTCATTAATTATTTTTGGATTAATATTTGATTGATATGAATAATATAAATTTGATAGTATTGATGACCATCAAACTAACTAATGATTTGCTGTCATTGTGTTTTTCTACAATTAATAAAGCTTACAACAATTTTTATTTGTAGTTAATATTTAATAATATTTAAATTTGGTATGGAATGAGTAATGAGTTATTTTTTAAGGAAAAAATGTTTTCATTATATTTTTTTGGTATTTTAATATATTATTGTGTTTCGGATAAATATATTCACTTAATTGGATTGTGAAATTAATAGATTATTCATGTTTTTGATTAATTAATAATATATTAATTTTTTTTATAATTAGTGACATCATTTCTAAAAAATTTCTTTTTCAATTTTTGTTAGACAATGAAAAGCCTTATGCTTCACTATTCATGGAATGGATTATGTTTCCCTTTGCATATTATTGGTTAACATGTGTAGATAATTAAATTTTTTATTATTTCTTGAGAATGTAGGATTGATTTATCATTATTTTATGGATCTTACGATCCACTATTACATCGATAGCATGGAATTTTATCTAAATTTACTATTTTAATTGATGAAGTGGAATTTTATAGAAGAGTAACCAATGGATGAAATTTTTCTTACAATATAATGGAGATCTAATCCCAATTTATATTGGTTAGTTGGAAATCCATGATGATATAAGAAATTTTTCTTATCAGTGTGTGATTCCATCCAACCTCTCTCATGTTTATGATGTGTTTGATGTATCCCTTGTAAGGAATTATTTTCCTCATCCATCACATTAACTGAACTCTTATATCATACCACTGGAGCATGGTATTTCTTCTAAGGATCAACCGATGGAGATTCTCAATCATATAGAGAAGTCCAACTAAACAATACCCCTCATAGAGGTAGTGTTTTTTAGAGAAGCCTCTATTTTGAGTAAGATATGTGGGATCATATGGATTCAATGAGGTAAAAGTATCCTTTGATACATTGCACAATGTGATCAATTTCTAGTGATAAATTCATTTTTTAGTTGGTAAAATGTATCTATCTCTGATTTTTTGAAATAATTTTTTCAGAAAAATTTAATTTCTTCAACAGTATGCATTACACAAATTATTAGGATTTTTTTCTATTTCACACAAAAATGAATTTTGAATCCATTACACATAATACTATATTTAACTTGTGCTACACATTCCACTTATTTTTTCTTTTTCTACAAAAAATGATTGATTTATTTTTTTGCTATATGTGACTCTGAGTTTTAACAAACTATAATATATTTTTAATATTATTTAAAATCCACCTTTATAACAATTTCATTAAAACTAGTTATATAAATAGTAATTATTATTTTTTGATATATTAATTATAATAGTTTTATATAAATTAAACACATTGAATAAAATATACTTAATTTCTATAAAATTGTATACATGTATTGAAAATACTATATTCATTTAAAATTGTCAATTTATTTTGTTAAAAAATAGAAACATATTTTTTACAAATTTTTTAAAATATGTTTGAAAAAATTAATTTTTTTATTTAAATATATATTTACAAATTATATTCATGTCAATTTATGATAATTTTTGTAAATAAGAAGTTTTTTAATGAAAAGTGAAATATAATGGGTTTTATTAGGAACTAGTACTCATCAGTGCATTCGCATGACACTATTTATCAATGGTTATTTTCTATAAAAATCATATTTTGAGAATTTTTTATTCCATATTAATATTTAACATTTTTAAAAAACAAATAAATGGTACAGAACAATGGAATATAGGTTGAGAATATTTTTGGGACATCATAAACATAGGAGAAAACATTAAATAAAATTATTTACGAATAAAAGATTATATTAGAAATTCAAGAAGTAATTTAATACATCAATGAAAATATTATTGACATGAATAATTAAAATTTTGAAAATGAAGAAATCACAGGGATAAATATGGATTCCTTGATGAGGCTTGAAAATTACATATAGAAAACCATTAATACAGAAGATGAATAATGTCATAGGAGGAATATGAAGACAAAAACAATTTCATGATGGATCACTCCAACAAAATAGTATTATGTACCGAGTGAAAAAGAAGGAAATTTCGAGTCTCCCAAACATCTTGCATATGTATATTTCATGTATTATTTGTAACCTTATATTTCCTCCTACCTAACATTTTTTAGTATACATGGTACAGAGTATGGAAAAAACAAAAATGGCATTTCATCTTATAGTAATATTTTAATCATTGTGCCAATATTTTCCAACTCACCCAACATCTTAGAAAACACATGAAATCAGTGTAAATAAGTTGATGTGAATGTATGTGGAATGAATAAAAAATCAAGTTGTATTGCATAAAGAATTACAATAAGAAATGATTTGTGTGACCCATTAATTGAGAACTAATAATAAATAGAATCTATTATGCAGTAATTATTATCATTAATAAGTTTAAGAAAATACCTTAATCATGAAGAACTAATATATTGGTCAGAAAGAATACATAATAATATTCCAAATTAATAGAAACAGTATTAACATATAGAGATTCTAGATTGGACAAATACCTAATGTTATAGAAACATTATAGACATAGATATAAGATGACATAATATATAATTATAAATAGTATATTGATTTTATACTATGTTATTTTTTGTAATTTGTTCTCATATATTTCATATTGGAGACTTATTATAAGAAACGGTTACTCATACAAATATATATAATGCATAAACAAATATTACAGATTCCACAATATTGATTAGTATACAAATTTTATAATTTCACCTATATTCAACATATTGTATAACTTTAATCATATTTTTATATTATACTATAATTTCATATTAGATAACATTTTATAAAACACTGGTTATACACGGATAAACGATTATAAAATATTAGTTTCTCAATCAATAAAACTTGATCTAATTAAACCCAATATCTGATACTATCAGAAAAGTTTTTTTACTTCCTTCTTACTTTTTCCATCATTGGGAGTTAAAATAAAGACAATTCCATGATCAAGGGTTTCATTGAATAAATATTCAACTAATTCATAATTGGAAGAAAAAAATGAAGCATTCTGAGATACATGCTAATAGCCACTCTGTAGCTATGCGCCTTTAAAATATAGTTATTATTTACCATTCTTTAGGTGTTAAGATTATTTTCATAGCTAAAATGTAGCATATATATAAAACAATGAAGGTATCTCCCAACTTCCCCAAGAAACAAACAATCAAAATCAGAGGCCACTGCCATCATTGAGAAAGTAGAGATTTATATTTCTTTTTTTATTCTACCTCTAGGAATTAAGGACTGGCATTTGATAGACTTCAATGATGTGCAATAAAAAAAGGTAGAAAAAGATAGTATGACAGTCGTACATATAGAACATTAAGTGTTGATCTTTTTGTTGTTTGAAATTGGTTATAGATCCTCTAAGGCTAGAAACCTGTCATTCAACATGAAAATGAAATAAAAAGAACCAATTATGAGATTCATAATCCAAAATACATGTAAAATAAAGGAAAACCCTAAATTCAAGGATTTATGTAAAATGCTTACTCCTGTAAGAAATTGTTTTGAATATAAAATATTCATTTAAGTGAATTGCATTCTGTAATCTCATACCTTGTAACTGCCATCCTTCTATATACTAAAAATAAAACCAAAATCATTCTGCATTCAATAAGATGAGAATTAAAAGGAAAACATTATAAAATCCAACATGTACGTCCAGTTCCACAACATCTATTGAAAATTGCATAAAGAATCAATCAAAAAAGTTTATCATTTTGGAAAACTAAGATGCATTTGTTTTGTTTTGTATCTAAAAAATTATTTAATTTTTAGAAGAAAACCATTTTAATAACTGGAAGAAGATAATTCAAATAACAAAAAATAGTATTGTAGTTGATCATTTTGAAAAAATAAGCACGGGTTTCTGTGTTTTAGAAAAAAACACTTACATTGATTTTCAAAAGAAACCCATTTAAATTATTGGAAGCATATTATTCATTTGACAAAAAGTAGTTTTATAGTTGTTCATTTTGAATGAATACGCATTGTTTTCATTTTCTCTAAAAATGATTTTAATTTATATAAAAAACCATTTTAAATGATTTAATGTTGATAAATCATATATCAAAAAATAGTACTGTAATCAGTTTCCAATAAGCACACTAAAAAGGAATCAAAAAATCCATAAATGGGGAAATAAAACAGACCATGGATGATCTTGTAGGTTCTCATATATATGGTTAGTTTTCAAAAAATAGTTAGATAGATACAATCTCTCAAAACTGAATAACATGTATAAACATTGAAAGGTATGCAATTTTTTATGTTGAATGTGCAAAATAAGTGTTGTAAATAACTGGTTAAACCAATTTATGTGCCGTGGAGATATAACAGAAATGATAATATTTAAATTTTTTCAAAACATGATAAAAAAATAAAAACTAACTTTTTTATACAAATAATTTTTAATAATCCAGAGCTCCAAAACATATCAGTGATCTCATTGCCATGATGGGGTATTTCTCCAAATGGTAGTCTTACTGAACCTTGATACTTTGTATGTAGAATCAAGACCATCCACTTCCAGCTTTCACCCATTTTATAACAAAAAAATTATACCAAAATATGTAGCCATGTGACATTCGACATCTTGTAGGTTTCTATAATTAATGAAAAATGTAAAAATGAAATCAGGAAAATGAATATTTCTTGTCAAACATACATGAATCATAATAAAATAAAGTAAATTCTACATTGGAAAGAAAAGTTCTACCTCCATTAAAAAAAATATAAAATATATAAAAGTCTCTAAGAATATGCCTAGAAACATCAAAGTTGTGCACCTGTAGCCACTAAAAGTATATGGGTAGTGACAAGATAAACATAGAGTGAAACAATAGAGGAGACCACAATGAAAATAATATTGGTCTCCTAGTGAATTGGGTCAAGTTGGAGGATACAAAGAACATAGATAATCCCTTTGTGACTTTTATATTTTAGGGAGGATACATTTCATTATCACTTCAAAATCCCCATGGTTTTTTTAGTACGTAATAAGAAATGGTTAAATTTTCTAGAAAAGAATATTATTGGATTTTTTATTTAATAACATAAATTCCATTATTTATACATATTAAGATATTGAGTGACAATTGCACATTTTTGTGGTTGTTGAAAAACAAAATTTATTACACCCATGTCCCTTAATATAGTTAAATTTTAAATATTGGATAGATAGTTTAAATCGTTTCTTTTTAATTTCTTTGTACTTTTAATAATCGTTGTTGATGGCAATGAGTAGGGTAGAAATTCAATTTCAAATTATCAATCCTAAACCTAGATAAATATTATATTACCTGAACTTTATATCTTAACCGTTTAGTACCAACAACCTGAACCCTAACAAAATAATTCTCATACTAACCAATTCACTAGCTAAACACATTCAACTACCATGTCTTGTTGATCTAAATCCAAACCATAGGTTTATCCTTTCTTGCTGTATGGGTCACACTAGTGAAAATATAGTGGTAGTTGTCTAGAAACTAAAATTATATAGTAACTAATTAAGATAACAATATTATTAAAATACTCCTATAATAGGCAATTTAAAAGTACAGTAACTCAATAATGGAATACAATCCTATCACAATAATATCGAACTAACAAGTGAGATTGAATTCAGATAATTGTGGATGTGATGGAGAAGAAGATGATCCCTTGTCAAGTAAAATGGGTAACACAAGTCCTGAAAGTTGGAATCTAAGAGAGCATAGTAGCTGTCTAGAAACTCAAATGGCATTGTTACTAATTAAGAAAACAGTATTTTAAAAACATGCCTCTAATAAGAAATTTAATAATATTTTATCTCAATTCATGGATAAATACTTGTTACAGTAATCAAAAATTAACAAGTGAGTGTGAATTCTCATAAATGTGAATGTTTGAATACATGCATCATGATAAGTATTAGATCTATGCACATGAAACCCACCATTAATGAGTTATAGAAGCCTGACCTCTAAAAATCATCTTTGATAAACATAAAACTATTGAATTGGTATTTCAATATTATTTCCATTTATGGAATTGAACAGTATTCTAAACATATCATGAAAAATCTCATCATCTATATAAAGAATAAATTGTTCCAAGATCAGTTTGGTATTTAAATTGATAGAGAGACTACCTATATGATGAGATATTTCATGATGAATAATTGAATGCATACTGTTATATTTGATGCATTAAGATCACCTAAGGAAAATGGGTTTTTAAAAATGAGAAAATCTTATAATCCAACAGATCATTGCAATAACTTTTGACTTATTTCATTATTGCAAAGTATAACAAATATTAACCAATAAAACATGTAAACACATTATAAATTACTATTCCAGTATTGTACACGATTACGAACACAACATTATAGTTACATAGGACCTATTTCATCACTGTACAGAATAACAAATAGATACAATTCAAATATGGCATTGGAATAAAACAAACAATTTTGGGATTGAATAGTATACTGATAAAGGAAATGTATTAATAAGGGGTAGAAAATAAGAAATGTAAATTTAACAATTATTGGATAGGAAAAAACATGTCTCCTCCATAAATATGTATGTACAAGAACTTAATAATAACCACAATAAAATTTCAAATATGGTATGTGTACTCTTCATGATTTAATACACATTTTTCTATAGACAGGAGTTAAGAAAATACATATGAAAACAAAGAAACACATAAAATGTATTAATAACATACATTTATTAGCAGGTGAGTGTGAATTCATCCCTTGTCAAGTGCAATGGGTTTCACAGGTCTTTGAAGATGTAATCTGCAGAGACAGTTGCATAATGTTGGTTGGAATGTTTGTATAAATTTAATAAGAATTTTACATGTACTGTAAGTTTACCCGACACCAATATCAACCAGAACTAAGATGAAAATTAGGGGAGGAATCATGAGGAGTTTGTATCACTGATTGTGCTTGGGAAATCCCAAGTGGTAGAGGCTTTTAAGTAAATGGGTACCCGGTGGGGATGTAAAGGTATCCCCAGCGAGAACCACCAGACTGTGAGGTAATCCCTTGAAGAGTAGAGGGGAACTAGAATATGGAAGGAGATGTCAACAGGGGGATGTGGGAACCCTAGATAGACTAAAGGTGATACTTGAGTGGTTTGAGAATCATAGTGAATTTAATATGTTACGTCGATGATCAAGAAATCTCATGCCACAAAGGGAACGTAACAGAACATGTAATGTCCCTGAAATTTCAAGGACGTTTTTTTTCTTAAATTCTTTGGAATTTTATGAGTCCGCGGTTTCTGACAGCGCTTGATTCTAAGGCCCAGTGTGGCCAGAATCAATTTCTGAAGTTTTGTTCGGGTACATTCAGTAAGCGTACAAGCAAGTTTTTATAAAATTTGAACAGGTGCTCAGAATTGAAATCAGAGGGCACCGTTGAGCTCGCAGCGTCGGTAATTCCTTAGTGAGACCTTCACCGCAGTTGTGTTCTAACATGGATGGAAGATAGTTTTCAAGGTTTTTAAATTAGTTGGATAAAAATAAAGTGTTAACTTTATTTGTATTGGGGGTGGTTAAAACCACCAAGTGGTGGTTGGTGGTGGGGGCCACCAAACCATAACATCCCATGAGAGGTTATGGTGGTGGGGCCCACATAGACATAACCTCCCATCAGATGATAATTTTAGCGGGGACCGGCCGACCATAACCTCTCCATTAAATCATTTGGGTGGGGACCAACCGACCCCAATTAATGGAGGAGGATAAAAACTTCCTCAACTCCCTATTAAATGGGGAGAAACTCTTCTAATCCTCTACATAGAGTTTACTAAACATTTATGGGAGTCTCTTGACTTCCTCCCTAATTAATGTGAAACCACATAAGAATTAAGTAGGTGGATCCGGGTTTTAATTATCTCATTTTTATTTTTGTGACAACATTAAAATAATAAGAAACTCATATTATTTTTGTTGGCATGTTTCTCTTTGGTGGGATCTTTACTTGTGGAGAGAAAAGGAGATTAATAGCTCCCAACGAAGAACTATTCTTCCGGTGAAGAATGTGATGAATGCACCTTCCACCGAAGACCGACCCCAGATTATTCTTTCTTCAATCGAGGAAAAGGAAGGGGAGACGTCGCCCTTGAAGAACATCACCAACGACAACGCCACCTCCTCCCGACATTGACGAATCGACACCACCATCCCGTGACTTTGTCAAATGACACCTATTATATGGTGGGTGGGTGTTTTAATTTGATCAATGCTTAATCTTCTCTCGTTAAATCAACTTCATGAACTGATTGATATCGTTCTAATGTAGAGGGTTCGGGCCAAACGAACATGGCCCGACCCCTCTGCAACCTTTATGGTTTCAGAACCATGGATAGATGGGGAAGTAGTACTGGCATGGCAACATGGAGATGTCGACGAAGACGGAAATTAGAGGTCGCGCTACCCACAGCCTACGCGAACCGCACCGCTGGCCGAGTTGTGCCTGAACCGCTTACCAGTGCTCTGCCCGGCGCGCACCCCAGCCGAAGCTGCGGCCCGCCCGGCTGCCGGCAACCTGCCCGGGCGCCCCGCGCATTGCCGGTGCGCCCTGTGCCTCCCTAGCGCCCCGACCTCCCTCCCGGCATCTTCTCGGTGCCCTGGCCACCCTCCCGACACCTGCTTGGCACACAGGCCATCTAGTTGGCGCCCCCTAGCGCCCGAGCCACCTGCCCGGCGCACCCCTAGTTCCCAGGCCGCATTCTCGGGGGCCAGGCCGGCTGCCTAGTGTGCCCCGTGCCCTTCCCCACACACTGAAGACCTGACCGCGCCCTACGCGGCCCGCCATTGGCCTCCCGAGCTGAGCCACCTAAGCCGCGCCCCTTGCGGCATCAGCCGAACCTACAACTGGCCTTCATGCCGAAGTCGCCACACAGTTCCTAGGACGGTCCCAGTGGTCTGGGCCAAACATAGCGGGATGAACTTCCCAATTTGCTGGGTAAGACTCAGCAAGTCTGAACAAGTCGACCCAGACCTGGTCGGCCCAGGCGAGGTTACGCCGAGTCGGTCTGACAGGGTAGGACCAGAACTGGGCCCATTTCTGACCCTTTAACTCCTTGGGCCATATCTTTGGCATCAGACGTCTGTATGATGAACCGTTAGTGACGACGGTATTCTTGGAGCATAGTTGTCCCATTGAGTACACCCCATGGGTGTTTAGGGTATAGTTGAGATACGGTTCGGTTGGTTCGTACATTAATCTAACTGGGCCCCCGGAACTAAAATGAAAATAACTAACAGACCTGGCATCTGATTGATGCGCCATGTATTGCATTGATACCCCTTTGACGTGGAGGACCACTGAGATACTTCTTTGTGGAACTTTTTGAAACCTAGAGTATCGTCTTATAGCTCATGGATCGGAACCTCTCATAGATGAGCAAGTAGAGTAAGAGACCTAGAAGCTGGCTGAGACCTGATGACTACTTGTTTGATTAATTTTGGAGTGACTTGATTATCCAATTGGGGAGCACTACTGTGTGATGTGGAAGACCCATAGTGGAGAAGCAAAACTATGTGAGGCAGAAGAAACACTGTACTCGACATTAAGAGTACCTCTGTAGGCATTTAGGGGGAGCGTTATTGTGTGAGGCGGTAAACCCATGGTGGGGAGCACTACTGTGTGAGGCGGCAGACCCGCAGTACTCGACAGGAGGAGTACCTCAGTAGTCCATGGATAGTGAGTAGCACATCGGAGTCGCTACAGGACCACTGTACTCTACAGCGGAGGGGTTCTATAGTAGTCATGGTTTTGTTAATGAGAATCCCAGTTTGAGCTGAGTCAATGTCCTTTTTATTTTCCTCATTATTGAGATGGGTTACTTGATTACTTAGGTATATGTTTAGGAATATACGTAAGTAATCTTTTTCTGTTTAAATCATACTTTTTGGTTTATCCTTGTTGTATTTTGTGAGTCCATGAGGGTCTCGGGGTCCCTATTGAGTATCATTATACTCACCCATGCACGGGCTACGCCCACACCTCATTATGTTGGATGCGGACGACAGACAACGCTGACGGAGGCTGAGGGCATCGGGATAGGAGAATACCTGGAGGTGGATCTTACGAAGCTTCGGTACATGGTGGAGTCTAATGGACATGGTGTGCTGAAGAGGCCATCTATACCTAACCTTCAGGTAGGAACCCCCAAGGAGGATCCAGGAGATGATTCCGCCTTCCAACTATCTGTCCCTTTTTAGTTGTACATGATTTCAATTGTATTTGTACATTACAGTTGGGCTTGTATTCTGGACCATTTTTACTTTCC
This sequence comes from Viscum album, assembly GCA_963277665.1. NCBI lineage: Eukaryota > Viridiplantae > Streptophyta > Magnoliopsida > Santalales > Viscaceae > Viscum > Viscum album. The sequence continues at coordinate 258,664,149 of OY728133.1, read as the reverse complement.
ATCACTTCTTCTTATACAGTTTTACTTAGTGTTTTATTCCTATGGTACTCTAGTTGTGTGTTCACTTTTTATAAAGGAAATGACTTCCATGTTTTAGGGAAATACATCTTTGGGGCTAGTCGCTAGCCCCTGGCCTATGGAAGGCTGGTTTGGAGATGTCACGATACGGGCCCCAGGGGATGCGTCATGACAAATTGGTATCAGAGGACATCAGTTCTACCGATAAACATTAGAATATGATGTTTCTTTTATGTGAATCAATATTTTTAAGGGTACTCAGTGTCGTTTTCAGATCAGGGAGTCTAGTGTTGGTGCGGGCGGCCGACATATCCATACACCAGGACCCTGACTTTTGATTTCTAACTCAGTGCATGAAAACACCGATTGCATGTGTGTTTTTCAAAATATTTCTTTAAGACAAATCATACCTTTCCAGTTCACCGGGTATAGTCTTTTGATCATGTCACATCTGTTATCATTCAGTATGCCTCCCCACGGACGACCAGCTAGAGCCTCGAGAGTTGTACGTACTAACAGCCCACTGAGCGACAAGGCCTCAGTACAGGGCCCTCACCCAATTAAGGCACCAGCGTAGGTACCAGTGGTACTACTCCCTATTGGGCCACCGATGCCACCAGCCCCAGCAGCAGAGGATGCACATCACTTGAGGGTGTTGCATGACTTCCAACTCCTGAGTCCACCCAGGTTCCAGGGAGAGACTGACCCATAGGCAGCTGCGGATTGGCTGGAGGTCGTGGTCAGAGTCTTTAGTCTAGTATTGAAACCAGCAGACTTTATGGTGATCTTTGCTGCCAACATCCTTCAAGAAACAACATGCAGATGGTGGATCCTGATTCTACAGTTCTATGATGAGGCAACTCTTCTTTGTGCATAATTCAGGAGCATGTTTTGGGCCGAGTTTGTTCTAGCCCCCATTCGAGCGGCATGGATATGGGAGATACTGCATCTATAGTAGAGTAGCATGACTGTGGCACAGTACTCAGTGAGGTTCACTGACCTCTCATGTAGCTCTGCAGATATGGTTGGGGACCCATTCCTCAGGGCCCAGACTATTGAGTAGGGACTCAGGAAAGAGATCAGAGCTGCAGTTATCCCTCATAGCATTCTGACACAGACGAGGGTGTTAGAGTGGGACCTCCTAGTGGATAGTTTCTTTGCTGACCAATGTCCATTAGCGAGACCCACCACTAGCAGACATTGAGTGGAGTCATCTGCATATGGCAGTAGACAGATGATGCCGTGGACCCAGAGGACCGGACCTACAGGTGGTCGACCGCATGACTCCCGACCCATAGTATGGGGCACCAAGTGTAGAGACCGAGCCAGACCTATCAGGCAGTGTTACTCATGCAGCAGACAGGGTCACATAGCTCGTGACTGTCTTAACCACTGCACAGACGATCATCAGTCAATTTAGGGACATCCCAGGTAGAGGTAGAGGTTCGATTGAGGCGGTCCACAGGGCAGAGTCGGACGAGGCAGATGTGCTGGTCGTGCAGTTGGAAGTGGATGATGTTATGAGGTGTTTCCACCACAACCACCAAGAGTTCCACGCTGACCACAAGGAGTGGGTGGAAAGGGAATATCACAGCTTCAGGCAGCTGAGGCCTATGATCACAGCACTCCGGAGATGATTCAAGGTATGATCTATTTCTACTCCACCATAGCTGCAGTTCTTATAGACATAGGTTCCAGTCACTCTTTCATTGCCACTTCCCTCATTCTGAGCTCGGAGATTCCGAAGGAGCCGTTAGTTTGATCCTAATGGATAGATACTCTTACGAAATATGATTCGATGATCACTCACTGGTTCCAGCAGTCCGAGATTACTGAGGAGGCGAGAGCTTTGGCTTGAATCTCTTAGTAGCGGCGTTGAGTCCTTATGACATTATCTTGGGTATGGACTGGTTATCTAGTTCCAATGCTCAAATTGACTGTATTAGGTGCATAGTGCGGTGTGTCCACATGGATGGGACCAGGTTTACCTTCACCGGAGAGATGAAACCTTTACAGTGCATGAAAGACTTACTCGGAGGAGGGTGTAGCCAATCACTCACTAGTTGGCTTGCCTTACCCTCAGAGCAGTTGTTGTGGAGAGTCTGACTTATCTTGTAGTGGTGGACCAGTACCCAGATGTTTTCTCTAATGATGTTCCTGGACTACCTCCTCATAGAGAGGTTGACTTCTATATTGACATGTACCCAGGGATGGCACTGATATCTACTCTAGCATATCGGATGGCTCCCGCTGAGCTTCGTGAACTGCGGGTACAGCTGGAGGAATTGCAGGAGAAGGGATTTATTTGAACTAGTGTTTCACGCTTGGCATATCCGATTATGTTCACCAAGAAGGTGGATGGGAGCTTGTGACTACATGTCAGATACCATCGTCTGAATCAAGTGACTGTGAAGAAAAAGTACAAATCCTGAGGATAGATGACCTATTTGATCAGGTCACAGGAGATCGATGGTTCTCGAAGATAGACCTCAGATCAGGAAATCACCAGTTCAGAGTTCGAGATGAGGATATAAAGAAGAAGACCATCAGGTGTCGGTAAAACCACTATGTGTTCTTGGTAATTCCGTTTGGTGTAACTAATTCTCCAGCCATTTTCATGAGTCTGAGGAACAAGATCTTCCATCCATACCTTGATCACTTTGTCGTAGTGTTTATCGAAGACATAATTATTTACTTGACTACTGAGTAAGAGCATGCCTACCATTTGTGGGTGGAACTGGATACACTCCGAGAGAATTATCTTTATGGTAAACTCTATAAGATCCAGTTATGGATTCGATAGGTTCACTTCTTGGGACATGTCATCTCGAAGGCTGGAGTTGCAGTGGATCCAACGACGATTGAGGAATTACTCACTTGGGAGCCACCCAGGAGTGTGATGGATGTACGAAGATTCCTGGGATTGGCTGGGTACTATCGGATATTTGTTCCAGACTTCTCCAGAGTTGCAGCACCACTATTAGCCTTGATTAAGAAGGGTAAACCCTTCGTATGGTCAGAGAGGTGCCAGCAAAGCTTTCATAAGTAGAGGAATATGCTGACTAGTGCCCCCATATTGAGGCTTCCAGAGGAAGGCGTAGGGTACGTAGTCTACTGGAATGCATCATGGACCAGACATGGGTGTGTCTTGATGTAGGAATTAGATGTGATCGCGTATTGTTCTTGGAAATTGAGACTGCATGTGCAGAACTATGCTACCCATGACCTATAGTAAGCAGTAGTGGTCTTTTTCATGAAGATATGGTGGCACGATCTTATTGGAGAACTTTTTACTGTGTAATATGACCACAATAGTCTTAGGTATATTTTCTCTCAGAAGGACATGAACCTGAGATAGTGGCAGTGGCTTTAGTTCCTCTAGGACTATGACTTCATGATAGTCTATACCTCTAGGAAGGGGAACGTAGTAGCGGATGCGTTCAGTAGGAGATCAGGCATTCAGCTACTAGGAGAGGCGACAGAGTAGTTGGCCACGTTGCAAATATCCTTTGTGGATAGAGATGGAGCATCCTATCAATAGTCTCTTACAGTCACTCCACCACTTCTTCATTGAGTCAGGGAGGCACAGCTTGGGGACGCTGACTGCGAGATGTGACATGCTCAGATATCCACAGGGCATGCACTTGATGGCTTTTTTGAAGATTTACAACATATCATCATCTTCAGAGGGAATACCATGGTACCATTTGCAATTCATGAAGAGGTGTTGAGGGATTTTCACACTTCCCCTCTAGAGGTACATACAAGAGTGGAGAAGATGTACCATGACCTTTGACTAAATCATTGGTGGCCAGGTATGAGGAAGGCGGTAGCATAGTTTGTCTCACGGTACCTCACTTGTCAACATTTGAAGGAAGAGGACCAGGTACCATCAGGCTTGGTTCAGCCCTTAGAGGTCCCAGAGTGTAAGTGGGATGGAATATATATGGATTTTGTGACAGGACTTCAACGTACATCCAGGGGACATGACTCTATCTAGGTGATCGTAGAACGACTCACCATGTCGGCCCACTTCCTACCGATAAAAGTGCAGGGCTCAGTTGAGAAGTTTCAATGCCTATATGTGCTATAGATAGTGTGTTTTCATGGAGTACCTTCTTCTATTGTCTCTGATCAGGACACACACTTTACTTACCAGCTATGGAAGGGGTTTCATGAAGCTTTCGAGACACATCTTCACTTGACCACCACCTTCCAACTTCAGACTGATGGTTAGACCGAGATGACCATCCAAACCCTTGAAGACATGCTCCGTTCATGTGTCCTTGACTTTGGTCATAGATGGGAGTATCACTTACCCTTGGTGGAGTTTGCGTACAACAATAGCTACCACTCCACCTTTGGTATGACCCCTTACAAGGCACTGTACGACCGACCATGCAGATCACCACTGTGCTAGATAGTCCCAGGGGAGTCAGCACTAGTGGGACCAGATTTGGTACGAGCTACCTCAGAGAAGGTCTAGATCATCCAGGAATGGTTGATGACTAAACAGAGCAGACATAAGACCTATGCTGATAGAATACAGAGGCCACTGGAGTTTGAGGATGGTGACCATGTTTTCCTACGGGTCTCACCTCGATGAGGACTATAGACATTTGGCCAAGGCAGCATGTTACCTCCACATTTCATCGGGCCATTCCAGGTCCTCATTAGAGTAGGCGAGGTCGCTTACAGCCTGGCCCTTCCATCTCAGTTTCACCGGGTGCATGAAATATTCCATATATCTCACCTGAGGAGATACGTGCACGACCCGTCCCACATCATCGACCATGGGGAGATGGACATCGGAAATTGGGCGAATATCACGGAGGTCCCAGTAGAGATTGAGGATCGATGGGAGTGGTTACTGCATGGATGGTTAATTCATTTGGAGCGCGTTCGATGGCAGCACGGGAACCTCCAAGAGAGCACATGGGAATGGGAGGTTCAGATGCATGTTCAATACCCACTTTTTTTTCCCTAGTCTGTGTTATAACTTTACGGAGACGTAAATCCCTAATGTACAGGTAATTTAAAGAACAATAAATTTAAAATAATTTTTGTACTAAAATTATTTGTAATTTTACGAGTCCACGGTTTATGAAGGCGCTTGATTCTAAGGACCAGTGTGCCCAGAATCAATTTTTGATGTTTTGTTCGGGTACGTTCAGTAAACATACGAGCGGGTTTTTATAACTATTGAACGAGTGCTCGAAATTGAAATCTGATGGAACTGTTGAGCTCTCAAAATTGGTAATTTCTTAGTGAGACCTTCACCGCAGTTTCCATCAGACATGGATGGAAGATATTTCTCATGGTTTTTAATTTATTTGGATAAAAATAAAGTGTTAACTTTATTTTTATTTGTGGTGGTTAAAACCAACAAGTGGTGGTCAGTGGTGGGGGGTAACCACACCATAACCTCCCATGAAATGTTATGGTGGTGGGGCTCACCAGTACATAACCTCCTGTGGCGGGAAAATTGCAGTGGGGACCACCCGGGCATAACCTATCAATTAAATTGTAGGGGAGGGGACCACCAGACCCCGATTAATGGAGGAGGATAAAAACCTCCTAAACTCCCCCATTAAATGGGGAGAAACTCCTCAAATCCTCTACTAAATGTTTTCCAAACATTAATAGGGAGCCGCTTGACATCCCCATTAGTTAATGTGACACCACAAAAGAATGAAATTGGAGGTGCCATGTTTTAATTCTCTAACTTGAATTTCCGTGCCAACATTAAAGTAATAAGAAACTCCTATTATTTTTGTTGGAATATTTCTATTTGGTGGTAATTTCTTTTGTGGCGAGAAAAGAAGAGGACACATTCCCAATAAATAACCGTTCTTACGGTGCAGAACGCGAAGAACGATCCTTCCACCGATGACCGACATTTCCTTATTCTTTCTTCAATCAAGGTGAAGGAAGGGGAGATTCCTCCCACGAAGAACATCAAAAATGAAAACGTCACCTGCTCCTGACGTTGAAAAAGTGATGCCACCATCCCACGACATTGTCCAACGACACTGATTAAAAGGTAGGGGTGTGTCTTAATTTGATTAATGCTTAATATTCTCTTGTTAAATAAACTTCATTAACTGCTTTCTATAGTTCTAAAATGGAGGGTTCGAGCTAAACAAACATGAACCAACACCTCTGCAACCTTTATTTTTTCAGATCCTTGGATTGATGGCGAATTAGCATCAACAGGGCAACATGGATACGGCGACGAAGATGATGATTAGAGGTCACGCTACCTGTGGCCTCTAGGAACTGCACCGCCGGCCAGGCGGTGCCCGACCTGCCAAACCGTGCACTGCCCAGCATGCGCCCCAGCCGAAACTGTGGCTAGCCAAGCTGCTGGCACCGTCTCGTGCGCCCCGCGCGTTGCTGGCGCACCCCGCGCCTTCCAGGTGTCCTCCTATCGCCTGCCCGGCGCCCCCCGGTGCCTCGGCCGCCTTCCTGGCGCACCGCTAGTGCCAAATCCAGCTGCCAGTGTTACCCACACCCTTCCCGGCACACCCTCGGCTTGGCCACGCCATGCATGGCCCGCCATTGGCCTCCCGGATAGAGCCTCCCAATCCGCGCCCCACACGGTGCCAGCCGAACCTACCACTGGCCTTCGAAAGGAGTCGCCCAGGTGGCGACTTCGGCCCGAACTGTCCACACAGTCCGCTAGGCCGAGCAAAATGGTCTAGGCCAAACATAGCGGGCTAACCCACCCAATGGGTTGGGTCAGACCCAGTGAATTTGACAAGGTCGACCTAGACCGAGTCGGACTAGACCTGGGCCCATTACTGACCCTTTACCTTCTTGGGACATATATGTGGCCCCAAACATCTGTTTGATGTACCATCAGCGACTCCGGTGAACATGGAGCATAGTCGTCCGTTTTTTTATACCCCAAGAGAGTTTAGGGTATAGTTGAGATACGGTCAGGTTGGTTAGTACATGAATCCAACCAGGCCCCAGGGACTAAAATGCTAATAACTAACATACCGTGCATATGATTGAAGCGCCTTCTGTTGCAGTGAGACCATTTTTACATGGCAGACTATTGAGATACATCATAGTGGGACTTGTTGACACTTAGTGTATCAGATTGTAGCTCATGGAGCGGACCCTCCCGGAGATGAGGAAGTCGAGTACGAAGACGAAGATGTTGACTGAGCCCTGGTGACTACTTATCTGATTCGTTTCGAAGAGACTGGATTAGACCAGTTGGGAGCGCTGCTATGTGAGGCCCCAAACCCATGGTGGAAGAGCACTAATGTGTGAGGTTGTAGACCCATGGAACTCAATAGGAGGAGTACCTCAGTAGGCTATTAGGGGGAGCCCTAGTGTTTGAGGAGACAGACCCATGGCGGGGAGCGCTACTTTGTGAGGTTGCAGACCCATGGTACTCGACAGGATGAGTACCTCAACAGTCTATGGTTAGTGAGTAGCACATCAGAGTCGTGATAGGTCTACTGTACTCGATAGAGGAGGAGTTCTCTAGCATCTGTGGTTTCATTAATGAAAATCATTTTTTGATCTGAGTCAATGACCTTTGTGTTTTCCTCATGATTGAAATTTGTTACTTGATAAAATAGGTATATGTATGGGTATATACCCAAGTAATGGTTATCTGTTGAAATCATACTTTTTGGTTTATCATTGTTGTATTTTGTCTGACCTTGAGGGTCCCGAGGTCCCTACTGAGTATCGTTATACTCACCCCTCCACGGGCTATGCCTGCACCACATTGTGTTGGATGTAGACGGCAGACAGCCATGACAGAGTCCAAGAGCGCCATGATGGGACAGTTCCCGGAGGTGGATCTTACGACGTTTCGGTACACGATGGAGTCTGACATACTTGGAATGCTTAAGAGTCCATTTGTACCCACCCTTTACGTAGGAACCCCGGAGGACGATCCCCGAGCAGCTTCCACCATCCAGTTGTTTTTCCCTTTTTAGTTGTACTTGCTTTCAGTTGTATTTGTACTTTATAGTTGGGCTTGTATTCTGGAGCCTTTTTAGTTTCCATCACTTCTTCTGTATATAGTTTGGCATGGTGTTTTCATCCTCATGTAATTTGGTTGTGTCTTCACGTTTTATAAAGGCAATGCCTTCCATGTTTTAGGAAAAAACGCCTTTGGTGCTAGACGCCATCCCCTGGGCTATGGAAGGTTGGCTTGGGGTAGTCACGATACGGGCCCTGGGGGATGGGTAATGACAGAACTGATAATATATTGAATTACTGGGGGTTGATTTGTCGGATTTTTTCAGTGTTCATGAATGCCAATATTGTGTGGGATTCCATGGAGGGACATAGGGGAAACGAGATTTGGTCTAACACAAATAATGGGGTCTACGAGAAGTATAGGTCAATAGAGGATGTAGCAAGGGAGGGAGGAGAAACTGAGGAAACCACGTCTAAAAGAGTGAAGGAGGAGAAAAAAGGGTTCCAAATCATAAAAGATGTCATATGTGGTGCGATGGAACCCTAGATTTAAAGGAGACGACGTGTGAGCAAGGGTTGAACTGGATGGAAATCGCGAGCTGGGGAAGAAGGTGAAGTCGATATAGCTGTATAATTGAGAAACTGTGTAAACCATAGATTGGGGACACCGAATAATATGAATGTGGTGGAAAACGGGGAAGGAAGAAGGGAGGAGCAATGGAAAAAGGAAATGGGGAGGAGGGAAATTGCAATGGGTAGGCTGAGCGGGAGCGGGAGCGATATAGGGAGGGATAGAATGGTATAGAAAAGTAAGGGACAGAGTGACATGGAGGGATAGAGCCTTGAAACGTATGGAAATAATTATGTTGTGGCTTATTGGAATTACATGAACAAGATTAAAATCTAGGATTTTTATATATAGTATATTTCCTTTTTTGTTTAAAAAAATTAAAAATAATAAAAATTATGTATTATTTAAAAAATAATATTTTATAAACTATAATCCTAGTAAAAGTATTCTTTATATTGGAATAACTTTCATATTCAAATTTCATATAAAAACTTCTAAAAAATTTGATCATTTTCTCTATGGAAACCCACCTTATCATTTTTTATGTGGGATTTATTTAAAATAAAAAATTTTCATATATGGTGATATAAATGTGAAAAAATGGATCCTATATTTTGAATTAAATTGATTACTTTGATATAATAATATAAAAATAATTTTTTACCATAATTAATAGTAATTATATTACAAAAAGTACCACGGTTAATGAAAAGATAGGTTTACCATGAGATGCAATGAAAATATAATTTTAAAAAATGACCTGAAGAATGAAAAAAATACCTTATAAGGAATTATATCACATAAATATATTCTATATATGAGAATACAACATTTTTAATTCTTTTGGAATCTAAAAAATGGTCGTAAACATTTTTATTTTGAAAAATTACATGTGTGCTGGTCACCATGTGACTCACTAGAATTTATAATGAGATTCTTTGTTTGATTGCCTAAATGACATGAAATAAAAATAATATATGATAATATATATCCATGATACGTTATGATATATTATTTTTAATCCAATTTAATTTATTTTATATATTTAAATACCTTAAACACTGAGATTTTTATGTTTTGTAATGTATTCAACACCGAAAACTCAACTTAAAACAACCCATCATTTATATTACTATTATAACAAAAAAGTAAAATTGGATGATATGTATAATATTTACTAATTTTTTATTATATAAATAATTATTTATTTATAAATTTATTACTAAATATAAAATAATGATAAATATTTAACAATAATCAATCATTTTTTTTAGTAAACTGGCTATATTTGGAAAAAATATAATTTCCCCAGAAATGATTGTGATTATATTGAAAGAAAAATATTATAAATAATTTAGCAAAATTTTTAATAAAAACTTCCTCAAGATTATTTAATTTTTTAATAACAACATAAAAATTTACTTTTGGTTAATGTGTTGTACTTTTTAGAATTTATTTATTTATTTAGTGAATAGTCAAAAATAATGATTTTTGGAAAAAATTAAATTTTTCAATGAATTTAGTATTATAAAATTCCCAATATTTATTTAATATTTTATAATAGAACTCATTTTTTATTTTTTCATATTTATTTAAATTAATTTTATTTAATAAACATAATTTTTGTTTTTAGTATATCTTTGTTTTTGGGTTTAAAGATATGTTTTTCTAAAAACTGTTTTAAAATGCATTATGTTTTTCCTTTTTAATTAATTAAAATGATCCTTAATGGGGAATGTTATAAATTTAATTTATAGAATATATATCATTAAATAATAATTTAGTTTCATAAATTTATTATTATTATTCAATGATATAATATAGTATCATTTTTTTCTATGTAAAAAATCATTTCTTAAAAATGTGTAGTCTCACCGTGGATTAAGTATTAATATAAAAATATAATTTTCAATAATTTTTAATTGATTTAAGTAAAATGGATTAAATATTTGGAATAATCATAATTTATAATTTATAATAAATCTTATAATATTTTTACCAAAATGAATAATGAATGTAGTAATAATTAATTTCCACAGAAAAGGTAGAATGAGTTTTATTTGGGGTTAAATAATAATTATAAGATTGAAAATGAGAAATAATGTTCTCCTAAAATTTTTTAATTAAATTATTTCAACATTGGTTACCAATTTCACTTTATTTATGGAATTTTTGTCCCAAAATCCATGGAATACTACCCTAATAATTTTTTTTTTCATAAAAACAAAAAATGATAATTTTCATTGGGGTTAAATAAGAATTATAAGAGTGAAAACAAGAAACAATGTTCACTTAAATTTTTTGAAATAAATTATTTTGACATTGGTTACCAATTACACATGATATTGGGAATTTATTATACCAAAAGTATTTTATATGAAAGTAAATATGAACTATTTTATAGTAAATGAACAATATTTCTTTAATAATGACTATAATTACCCCTTAATAATAAAAACATGTCTAGGACAATTTTGGTTAAAAGTGTATTTTTGTAGAATCATGAACTTATATTAAAATAATTTATCAACACATATATTATCTTATTTTAATATATATGATTTAATATTTTGGATTAGTGTGTCTATATAATCTAATAATTCTTATTTTATTTAGTATTAAAGGGTAAATTAACTATCTTAGAAAACAAGTTACCATAGTGAAAAAATGGTAAAAATAAGGAAACATAGATGTTAATGGAAAAAATATTTAAAAATGTGATACATTATGTTATTTAGGTATGGATAAACTATATAATCCATCAGAAACGTTATCTTAAAATTTTGGATTAAAAATTAGGTAATATTCACCTACTAATAGGGAAACATTTTATGCATTGACTAAAAAGACACTCATCCCCAACTACAAGTGGAAAATCACATCCCTATGTTTTTTTACACCATTTATGAAATTTTGATCATATATCTCCTTAAAATCACTTACAATAATAAATAATATCATTCTATAATCCTTAATTTGTTTATATATCCTTGTAATGAATGCCATTAGTGAAAACCAAAAGTGGTCACCTGAAGAAGATATTACATTCACCAAAAATAATTTTTGTTTTATTTAATTATAAGCCCCCAAAATATTCATATATCAAGATTATATAACACACATAGTATATTTCATATAATTATATGTTTTATGTTATGTTTATGTCCTAAAACAAATCTCACATCTATCAAATGCGTAACAAAGTCAATATTTTGGTATGTGAAGAACTACATCCTCATGAAACCATGTCATTCATTTTTATCTTAAGAACTATACTAAATTTTTATTATGATATATATAAAGTTCATATATGATATTAATAACATAATTATCCCAATAGAGACATTATATTATATAAAAAACATAAATTATTTATTATAGGGGATATGATAATGTCTCTTATGTAAATGGTCGACTATGACCATGTGGAGCTCTGTGGTTTGTTTTCCACTAATGCAATTCATATATGACAATGAGGATAATTATAATATAAATATATGATATACATATCATGTTTATAATATTAATGATATATATATCATTATTTTAATAAAATATATAATTTTACTTTTACCTTTCCGATAATACCCCATGATATTTTGATATATATTTTTCTAATTAATTTTTATTTCATAGTACACTAGAATACATTATTATATATATATTAAAAAATAATTCAAACATTCGTTTAACACAAAATATCTTCATGGAATTCACTACACACAATACTGACTTAGATTGTGCAACAGGAAATACTAACATGGGCTGAGATACACAAAATACTGACTTGAATTGCAATACGCAAAAAACTGACATGACTTGTGTTGATTGCAATACTAAATTAAAATACGTTACATAAACTATAGGTTTTTATTGGATACATCATTTTTCTTTTAATTATTTAAATAATATAATGATAACCTGACCATTATACATTTTAATAGGAGTAGTAATAACTAATTATAAAATATTTTTTATTAAAAAAATCATATATATAAAGGATGATTTTTATTTTTGGTAATGTCTATTTATGTTTAATAGTACTATTTTCTCGAATGAACCACTTTTAATGTCCTACTATGAAAAATAATTTAAATAATTTTAGACACTTTTAAAAATTGAATTTGATAAAATGAACATCATTTTTGAATTCAGATCATTGAAATTGATATATGGTAAATTTTTGGGATTTGTCAGAGAGACATTGTTTTTTGATTAATAGTGAAAACTAATGTGTTATCATTAAAAACTATCTTTTTTGATTAAATGATTATTAATGTTAAATTACTAATTAAGTTTATTCTATGTTCACATTATATAAATTATAAATCTATTATTACAATTTATAAAATTATAAACAATTTTACATCGATGATGAATATAAAAACTTATCAATCATTTGAAAAAATCTCTACATTAAAAAAATCTAATCTCATCTTGTCTATAAGACTAGAAATAATCTTAATTATCCAACATCTATGAGTGGAATTTTAAAAACTAAAATACACCATTTTAATCCTTAAAATATTTATTGGCTTATTAAACCTTTTTTATTTTTGACAAAAATGACTTGTAAAAGTGATTAAAATTAATCACAGGGATTAAAGCCAAATTAAGAATACTTATGGACTAAAACATAAAATTAAGGTTCCAAGTGATATAGAATCAATTAAAATAAAAATTGGATGTCCATATTTTGTATATAATCATTAGATTATTTATTTTTTTATTTTTTTTTGACTTTTTTTAGGTAAGAAAATTTTTATGCCTAACGTTTTTATATCAATTCCATGTGATTCCTTTTCCTTCCATAAAAAACCACCACCCCTCGTATTTATTCACACATCAAAGATATATTACATTTAGAAAATTCATAACCAATAAAAATTATATCATACCTCTCTTCCTCTTAGATACTTTCCCTTGGGTATATGGAATCCTAAGAAGCCTTTTGGCACAAACCAAAAGGATTTACCGCATTAAGAGGCATCTTCTTCTCTCAAGTACATTCTATTATTTTCATTCTACACCCCATCAAACTCAATTTATTCAGGTTTTTATAAATAAATCAGTATCATCAGTATACCATTATGTTTTTAAATAAATATTTTAACATAAACTTAAACACAACTCAATCTAGTGGGTAATTAACATATTGTTTCTATTTGTGGTAAACTACTGTCTCATGAATCTTTGATAGTTCATTTTATCCATTACCATCTCCCATGGTGTCCATTATGATTTAAAATTTGTTTATATATGTGATATATTGAATTTAGTATGGATTAATGCTTTTGTATTCCATTTTATAACACATATACTTTATTACTTTCCATTTGGAGTAATTACTATAATTCCATTTGAAGAAGTGTGGACTACTTCCCCATCAATGTGATTTGATTCATTCATAGACTATACAAAATTTATCAAGGATATATTTAGTTAATTTATAAGATATATCTAAAAATATAATGATAATATAATATAATTATATGTATCTATGTATATTTAGTTTTCCTTCCTTCATTCATTATGACAAATAAAAGGAAACAACATTCACACGTAGGTACGACTTTCCGTCTCTCTGAATGGTGTATTTCATTTTCTAATCCTATAATATATATAATATATATATTATAAATATATAAATATTACAGATATTTATATCATTTTATACATTCTAGAGTCATGATATGTGTGTAAGGACCAACAATACAACAAATTAAGACACGTGCAAAGAACAAAGAAAATATTACTTAAAATGAAACTTTAATACAGGACCGTTAACAAGAAGGTAATATAAGGTCATAATCAAACCATATCTAGTATTATTTATATAATATTATTCTTTAAAATAATTAAAATAAACTTATATATTAAATACATTAATATTTTATATGTATGAAGAGAGTCAAGAACCAAGGTAAGGGGATTTCATCTCAGTTTTTATTCCTGTGAGATACATGTTCACCACTCAATCATTTTGCATGGTTTAAGTACTACCCATGATTTTATTATTTGATTATTATAATTATCGTTGTTATTATTAACATTTCATTTTTATGAATTTTAATAAATGAAGTTTACATTTAAAAAGTTACCAAATCTGTAAATATCTTTTGTGTCAATTCTCAATCTTTTAGACTAATGTTTTTTATACACCTTAATCCTTTTCAAGGTGTATATACTTCCACTTTACATGTTCTATCAGGTATATAAATCTTTTCAAGATATTTTATTCTTCATTTAATTTCCATTTCATACCAGGAGAGTATGATCACATGTTACCTGGTTATATGTGTTTTTAGAGAAAATCTCATATATTTTTGAGATTCTATATGATTAGGAATCCACTGATGAATTATTATGTTCTATATCTCAATAAATTCATGATATTTCTTATCTTAGTTTTATTAATGCTATATTATTTTATTTTTTCTATTTTCAAATATTTAGTACATAAGATAGTTAGTAATTTTTTATATGAAATCTCGACATTACCCTCTCTTCGACCGAGAATATATTTTTATTCAAATCCATATTTTCTAATATGGGGTTCCAATAATATTATACTAATATCCTAGGATCATTGATAGAATATTTTAACCATTTGGAAATTTACCAATTCTTTCAATGGAATCTTATTATTTCGTTCCAAATGAGTAAATTTTCAATCCTTTTTACCCTAAAAATTGAATGTTCTTTTTACCTTTACCAAATGTATAGATTTATCCACCTTCTATACGTTAAATATTTTATTTCAGGATTAAATTTTATATTTTACATAAATTTGATTAAAATTTAATTTTCATGGAATTTTTTTTCAAAATGTTTTCAAAATTATATTTTATTTTTTCAATAAAAGACCATTTCCAAATGTTTTTTTAAGGTTCTTCTATAAGTTTTTGTGAAAAAATGTTATTCAAAATGTTTTCAAACTTTTTATATTAGATTAAAGAGAAATTGTTTTCAAAACATTTTCAAACTAATTTTATATGTTATAATGGAATGGGGTTTTCAAAACAATTTATAGCATTATATATATGTTTTCAATGTTTTTTCCCGGAAAATATATTTAAAAACATTGTCATACATTATTTAAAATTTTTCAAAGTGTATTAAAAAATGGATTTCAAAATTAGTTTAACCTTATTTTAATAGTATACATGTACAAAGACTTTATAATGATTTCTTGTATTCCTTATAAGAATTCAGGTTATATTAAAAAAAATTATTTTTAAAGTGTTTTATGTATTAAAAATCTTTTCTTGAATAATAAAGGATATCTTCCTTGAGAAATGATTCTGAATGATGATACAAAATTATTTTCCATATAAGATGACATCTATTGATTTTAATAATTCAATTATAGGTAATGATATCAATGTTTCATTAATTACCCTTCAATGACTGGTTTATTCTTATTATTATAGTCTTTTGAATCCTATTTCTCTTCCATGGGTTATATTTTTTTGAAATAAATTTATTTTTTATGGGTTATATTATTTTGAAACCCACATCTTTTCAAGGTTTATTAGTTTATTATATGTTTATGAAAACTATATCATTTCCATAAGTTATGATTTGATAAAATATTAATGACATGCATATCATTTCATGGTTTTTTTAATGTATATAGAATCCATCTATTTTCATGGGTCATGTTATGATGAATGTTTTGTGGAACATTATTATATGAAGTCATAATGTGATGTGTGATACATATATCTCCCTAGAATTAATTATATAATGATAAATATTTTATGATCATAAAGGGTACAATAGAGGACATAACATGAAAGAAACAAGAGGGTACATGAGAGAATATCCAAATACCAAAACAAGTCGTTGTACGAGAAGAAATATCAATCACAAAATAAGAGGGTATACTAGAGGAAATACCAAGAACAAAAAAATAGGGAATATCGGAGGAAATACCAAGCCCAAAATAAGAGGGTAAATAATAGAAAAACCCATGACAGAAATAAGAGGGTACATAAGAGGATATCCAAATCTCAAAATAATAGGTGACACAAGAGGACATCTAATTCCCAAAACAAGAGGGTTCAATAGGGGACATCCCAATACCAAAAAATTAGGTAAATGTGAGGGAATACTATTCCTAAAGTAGGTAAATGGAGGAATATCCCAATCCTAACTTCTTACAAAGGCCTTGGTTTGTCACCATGACATAGGGGTTTTATATACATAAGTGTTTTCCATAACTCCATATTTTATTCCTAAGTTATTATTTAAATGATTTTTTTTCTTCATTTCCTTATCGTTTATGTATTATCCACTACAAACAATTATTATGATATCGAATATGTAGGGTATGATATTTAAATGTTATTCTCATGTTCCACACCCTTTTGTTCATGATATGCTAATACAGTTTCATTATTTACACATACTAAGAATCTAAGAACACCCATTTCCGATGTTTCCTTTCATCAGGTTAAGAATAATTATTTTAGGTAGAAGTACTAAAGGTGTAAATATTTGTAGGATATTATTAGGATTATTTAATAGGATATGATATTTTTTCCATATTTAAAAATACACGAAAATGTTATGGTCCTCAGCCATGTATTTTTTTAATATAGAAAATATTCATCTAAAATGATGTAATGTCAATGTTTGTCAAGTCTGGGCATCTGTAGTTAGTAAAAAAGGAAATATTTAGTCAAAATTTGGAAACTACGATAAGATAAATTTAACGATATACCTTGTTATATTTATAAGTATATTTCTAAGGATATGTATATGGATGAGATAACATTTTAGAAAATTATATTGGATATTTGGTATAGGATAGAGTGAGAGGTTCTCTAGAAATACAAACTTTTATATATTATTCATTCAAATGTGGCTCTAGAAAAAATTTACATATGGGTAATAACTCCAAAAAGATGTTCCAGACCTTACTTGGGGTAATCTGGTACACGACAATGTTTCTTATTTCACACCTATATTGACACTACCCGGGGATATTCTTTGGGAATTAACAAACTCATTATGAACCATAATGAATGATTTAAATATATGTTGGATATTATTAACATTGTAAAAACCTCAGGTGTTATAGATTATGTAATGTGTCTTGATTTACCAATCCTATAAGTTAGTATTTTTCAAAACTATGTGAATTTATACTCTGAGAATTTATGTCCACACGATGCTTCTGGGTTTAGTCAATGATGGGAACGGAATAAAACTATATTTGTGTTGAATGTGATGGAATATTTTCTAATGAGAAGTCATGTGGAATGAATATTGTAGTGAAAGATGTTGTGATAAGTCCTAATCAGTTTTCAGGTACCATTATTAACAATGACTACCTTAACAAACTCCCAGAATAACTAATGATTATATAGAAGAAGTTAGATAAGATTTCACATGATGGAGACCATGGTTTTATGAAGATATTATTTCCTTTGTGTAAAAAATATGAAATAATCACCATACTATATTTTATAGAGGAACAAGAATACGTTTTGAATATGGAATATAAGGATAGAAAGAAAGTGAAAACATGGGAAAAATGACGATTCGATTTACAAAATGTGAGGGAATGTTGTAAAACCTACGTTATTATTTGTCGATAAATGATTTAAATCAAGAAATTATGTGAATTATGAAAATTTATTTCTTATATGGATGTCTAATGAAGATAATCAGTAATGGGGTACAACTGTTGGTTTTTCTGTATATAATAGAGGGACTTCAAACAATATATGAAAGTTGTGTAATTTTATTCCAATATAATTTACATTATTATTAATAATAATGGTTAGATTTATGTTTAGGAAACATAAGACATGTTTTATATTTCATATTCTTGGAAAAAGGAATTAAGTAATAACATGATAAAGAATGAATAATGGTTTTTGAATAAAATATGGATGGATGAAGTAATTATGTTATTGAATTCAAATATTAAGTAATATTAATCATGATATATGAAATATTTTCTATATAATTTTTTATTAATAATTAAAAATATATGTTTTATGGTGATGAATAAATAAAAAATTTATATTCAGCTTAATGGAATGTAACCCTTAATTTGGTCCATATGTTGATAAAATTGTGTTTCAATTGTATAAAGAGATGATTGATTTCTCTAAATTAAATTGGATAACACTTATTACCCTGGATAATATTATTGATTGGTTCAAAAAAATATCTAGAACATAATATATTATCTTTGAAACATCATAGATTATGGAATATATATAGTAATGTTTGAAATAAAGAGGAATATATATTTTCCAAAATCAATTATGATAATTATGGATTTTACCATGTTTTCTAGTGAATATATGATGAGGGTATTCAGATGTTAAGAATGTGACAACCATGAACTACTTTGTGATATATGGGGGATCTATGTCAGGCTGATTTTGTGACCTTGTTTTTAATGTTTTGGATTTTCTTCTTTCAGAAGGGTTATAAGGTAAACCATATATAGAATAATTCTTCTAAACTTTATTTTAATATTATGAAAATATATTATTATCTCACCACATGAGGATTTATTCATACTGGATAATATATTTTTGTTTTTGGTAACTAAAGTTATATGGGTTGTCTTATCATGGATCTCATGATCTGTTAGTACTTTAGGAATAAATAATAATAATTCTCATTCACTTCATAGGGTTAGAGATTAAGTGGAAATATAACAAGTAGTTACCGAAGGTTTGTATTGTGTATAAGAAAAGAAATAACATCATGTATGTATATTTCCTTACATTCTTGGACAATGAAATTAATAAGTTGATGATAAGATAATAATAAAAAAACGGGATGTCTATATACCTTAACTATGTTGAACCGATAACATTTCAAATCATTTCAATTTTATGACATTAAGGGCTTAATATTTCTTTAATCATTTACTAGTTTTGTATTGTTGTAATCAATCACTACCTATAAATATTTCCACTTTTCATCCATGTCAAATCTTCACTCCCTACCTATGTTATTCTATGTGGAAACCCAATTATATGTTACATTGGGTAAAAATTATGGTTCCAACTTTCATCTTTTAAGTGATGTTTTAGAATCAATATTTTTATGTGGGGTTCTATTAATGAAACATTCAAGTTTTAAACCATTAATAACATAGATGAATTTAAAGGGAGAAATTCATTTTAAGGGGGTATAATGTTACACTGTGAGATTTTGTGAAATAAATTTTTTTCATATTAATTTATATTTTTTATATTTTTCATTCACATTAAATTATAAATAGTTTATGTAAATATACATATATAATAAAAACACTAAGTCAAAAATTCCATGAACTGGCAATACAATCTTGGATTTCACTACATGCATTACCAGCTTGGCATGTGCTACACGAAATACTAACATTTATTACACTAAATGGAATATAGAAATGGATTTTACTACATGTTATACCAATATGAATTGCACTACCCACAATACCGAAATTTCTTACATTACTTGCAACACAAATGTTTCTAAGAAAAATCATTTTGCTGTAATAAATACTTAAATGATATAATAATCACGCTACTGTTAAACTTCCTTATAGGAATAGTAATACCTACTTTTGGAATATATTTTATAATTTTTTACATAAATAAAACATACTGATAATGAAATTTTTAATTTTTGGTAAATTTATTTTATATTTTCAAGTACTGTTTTCTCAAATGAGCCGATTTTAAGGTCATTCTGTATAAACTAGAAAATTTAATTTTATACATTTTTATATATTTTTTTATCAAATAACCACAATTTTTTAATTCATATCATCAAAATTTTCCTAGTTTAAACATCTAGGATTTTTGTGAGAAACATCATTTTTTGAGGAATAGTGAAAACTGCTATGTTTTAATTACAAACACTATTTTTTGAAATTATTATTAATGTTAAATTATACAAGATTTATTTGGAGTACAATTTAATCACATAAACATCTATTAATACGTTTTATTTATTTATAAAAAATTTCAATTTTAAAATAAATATGACAAAATAACAATGTTTTTATCATTTTTCTTCATAAAAAACAATAATTTGTTCTCATCTGTGGGATGAGAATTAATCACAGTTTTCTCACTAATGGGAATTAAATTTTGAAAAACTAAAATACACCATTTTAATTAGTATAATATTTATACACTTGTTATATCATGTTTATTTTTGACCAATATTATTTGTAAATGTTATTAATGTTAATTACAGTAATTAAGGCCAAATTAAGCAAAATTAGGGACTAAAAGTTAATATTACGGGCCCAAATGATCTAGACACATGTCATTCACCAATTTTATGTAAATATTTCATACATAAACATTTAATTATTTAAATTTTTGTTTTTTATGAATTTATTTAGGAAAGAACATATGTACACCTAACTTGTTTCTTATAATTCCAAGTGAGACATTTTCCTTCCCTTTAAAAAATCACCACCTCTCTCAATTCCTAAAACCTCTAAAACATATTAAAATCATCCAATACCTAACTAATAAACAAAACTACATTCTAATATTCCTTCAATAATCCTTAATTTCCTCATAAAGAATCCCAAGGAATCATTTTGACGCAAACCAAAAATAGTTAACAAATTAAAAGGCAACTTCTTCTCTCAAGTACATTCTTTTATTTTCCTTCTCCACCCATCCAATTATCGTTATTATATGATTATCAAAAATAAAATAAATATCATCAATATAGTAGGGGTTTTTAAAAATGTTTTTACCTTCCCTTATGAACACCTCAATCTAATTGGTAAAAAACACTTGGTTTTTGTGTCATGCGAACTACGACCTCATGAAACGACAATTGTTCCTTTTTCCATTACCACCAACCATGGTGTTTATAAAGATAGATAATATGGTTTTATTTTTCATATGTTAAATTTATTATGTCTTTAATCTTATGTATTTTTTTAGAATAGATTTCTTTTTTTACCTTCTATTTGATTTAATTGTGATAATTTCGTTTGAGGAAGTGTGAACTACTACCCCCTCAAAATGATGTGTTTCATTAACCGAATACATGGAATGTATTATGGATAGGTTTAGTGAACATATATGATAAATATAACATTATGATTATACTATAATGATTTTATATAGGTATAAATATATTTTATTTTCATTAAATATTTCAATATGATAATAGAAATAGAAACTACGTTCATACATACATATGAATTATCGTCTACAAGAACATTATATTCCATTTTGTAATTGTTTATTATATAGATTAGTATAATAAATATATAATATATATATATATTAGATATTTATATCATTCTCTACAATCTATAACCACAATATATGTATAGGTAACAATGACATCACAAATTAATTCATATGGGAAGAATAAAAAGAATATTACCTGAAGTGAAACCGTATCATAGCATCGTTAATAAGAAGGTATGATAAGGTCATAATCTAACCATATATGTTATTGTTTATAATTATATTCTTAATTTAATATTTATAATAAAAATATATTTTTTATACAATAATCTTGTAAAAATATGAAGAGATTCAAGACTCCATGTAAGGATATTTCATCTCAGTTTTTATATTCATGAGATGCATTCTATAATTTCCTCTCTGTCATTTTTTTTGTGTATGTATTACCCATGATTTGGTTATATTTATATTATAACTACTTTTATCTGTATTAAAAAAACAATTTTTTATCATTTAATTCATGGTTTATATGTTTCTAATGTTACCAAATCAGTAAAAATGTTTTGTCTTAATATCCCTTATTTAAGACTCCAGTTCTTTTTTGCACCTCAACACTTTTCCCAGTTTTATATACTTCCATTATACATTTTATGTAATAAATCTCATTATATTCATGATATTTTATGTTTTACATAATTTCGTTTTCTTAAAAAGAGTGTGTGTTCTCTATTTACCTTGTTATAATAGTTTATTATACAATCTCATAATTTTTTGATATTGTTTATGTTTATGCTTCATTTTATGAATTATTATGTTAAATATTTCAACAAATAAATGAAATTTATTTTCCTATGATTATTCATGATATATTACTATAGGGGTATCAATTTTTACACTTTGGTTAATAATTTATTTAAGAATGTTTTTTAATAAATACTCACTTTACCCACTATTCAGTCAGAAATATCTCTTCCTTAAAAATTAGTTTTTCATGAATAGTTTTACAGAAATATTCTACTAATATCGCATGATCATTAATTGAAAATTACACCCATTATAAATTTAACCAATTTTTTCGAAGTAATCTTATTTTCTCTCTCTAGGGAGGGATATTTTCTATTATTTATACCATACAAAAACAATGTTCATTTTACCTTACATGAGATGTATAGATTTATCCATCATCAATACGTTGTAGAATTAATTTAATGTTAAATGAAATTTTTATGAAACTTTTCTTAAAATAGATTTTTTAATGAAAATGATATTTCAAATTATTTCAAGTTTATATACTATGTTTTTAATAAAAAAGGATTCCAAAACATTTTCAATATTTTTTTATACGTTTTCCCTAAAATGGTTTTCAAAACATTTTCATTCTTCTTATATATATTTTCCTGGAAAATTATATTCATAGAGATTTCAAACCTCATTTATATGTTATCATGAAAATTTGGTTTCAAGATGGTTTCAATATATATTTATATTGTTTCATTATATTTTCAAAGAAAATTAATATCCAAGATTATTCAAGCTTTATTTATTTTTCTAATCTATTTTCAATGAAAAATTTTTTAATATGATTTGAAGCATTAGTTTATAAATTTTGAAGGTAAAAGGTTTTCAAATGATATCATGTCATATTTATAAGTATTCATGGTATTTTATATGAATATTATTTTAACATTGTTTTATTTATTATGAATCCTTTTTTGAAGAATAAAGGATATTTTCCTAGAGAAATGTTTTTGAACTATGTTTCAAAATTATTTCCAGCTAATATAACTTTTGTTATGTTTCTCATGAAATTAATGTAAATAATCTGAAGGTTTCATTAATAATAATTCTATGAATTGGTTACGTTTAAAATATAGGTATTTATGAAACGTGTACCTCTTTCACAAGTTATGTGTTTATAAAATCAGTTTGTTTTCTACGGGTTATATTATTTGAAACCGTTTACTTTTATTGGGGTATGCTTTAATGAAATGATTATTAAATTTCTTAGATTTCCATAGGTTATGATGTGATAAAATGTCAATGAAATACATTTCATTTCATGGGATATGATTTAGTTTTTATAGAAGTAAACACTTTTCAGAGGTTATATTATGATGAATGTTTTGTACAATATCTATGTTTGAAATAATTATTTAACGGGTGACACCTATATCTCCCTAAAATACATTGGTTAATGATAAATTTTTTATGAATTCATATAGTACACGATAGGAAATCACAAGCATGAATTAAGGATTACACAAGAGCACATCCCTTTCCTGAAATAAGAGGGTGTCCAAGAGGAAATATCATGCCCAAAACAAGTGGTTATGTTAGAGGATATCACAATCCTGAAACAAGATGTTAAATAAGAGGAAATAACAAGACTGATACAAGAGGGTAAATAGGAGAACATCCCAAGCCCAAAACAATATGGATAACATGAGGACATCTAAAAAAAGGGTACACATGGGGACATCCTAGCTCGAAAAAAGAGGTTACGTGGGAGGACATTCCAAGAACAAAACAAGATGGTACATGAGAGGGTATCCAATTTCTAAAGCATGTACATGAGTGATTATCCCAATATTAAATTGATTCAAAGGCCTTGGTAGGCCGCTATGACATATGGATTTTATATTATTATGTATTTCACATAATTAAATGTATTATTCCAATATAATTATTTCAAGTCCATTGATATATATTTCATTATGTTCTATGTCTTATCAACTTCTAGTATTTAATATGACCTTTAATATATAGAGTGTCATATTCGAATGTTAGGCTCATGTTCCACACCGTTTTGTTCAAGATATACTGTCACATTTTCCTTAATTACCATTATTTTGAATCTGATCTCCACACTTTATTATGTTTCCTTTCTCTAGGATACAATTAACGGTTTTAGGGAGAATTACTAATAGTGTATATCATTTTGGGTGATGTTGAATATCTTTTAGCTGGATAGAATACTTTTCTTCCATGTTTCTAAAGACAATAAAATATTATGATCAATAGGCATTTCTTTTTTCAATTTACTTAATATTCATCTAAAATTATGTATTATCCATGTATTCCATGTTAATGTCTCTATATTTTCACTCACTAGAGAAAACAAAAACATTATATCATTAATGTGTAGACTATCACCTCCTCGATGCAACATGATTCATTATTTTTCATCTCCACATAAAAGAATGATAAACCTAATTATATAAACTAAAATTTAAAGAACTATGAATTCATGATCATTTTGTAGAGGTAAATGCTAATTAAATTCCTTCCAAATCTTTTTTGGAAAAAGAGAAACATTACTCACGCATACGTATGAC
This sequence comes from Viscum album, assembly GCA_963277665.1. Classification (NCBI taxonomy): domain Eukaryota; kingdom Viridiplantae; phylum Streptophyta; class Magnoliopsida; order Santalales; family Viscaceae; genus Viscum; species Viscum album. The sequence goes on along the minus strand of OY728133.1, from coordinate 258,639,088 downwards.
ATACTATCTCAGTTGTCATATTGTTAGTCATTTTTCATAATGATAATTCCGGATTGGTATAAAAGTTAAATTTATGTATAAATATGAAAATTATTCCATGATTACTACTGCATATATTTTTGATTAATGAAATTTTTGACCATATCCATCCAAGATATGTATTTATCGAAATACAAGAGAAATATTATCAAAACATCATATATAAAAATTTAATTGATGAAGTAATTATATATTACAAGTTATTAATTGAAATAAAATTAATTGTAAACATGAAAAAGGGTCTAAATACATTAAATAATTAACTAATGTTTACTTTTTTGTAGAGATAAAGACACTTGATACAATTCACACTCAAGGGAAAGGTATTTCTCATCCCACATTTTTTCTATGTGATATATTCCATATTGAAAACATGAATTTTATGGGGTATATAATACCCAAGAATTTATTTTTTAATTCATATACATATATATATAAGTATTTGACTTTCTATTTAGTGATAAAACGTGAATGAGGTTTACAGTTTAAATGTTACAAATATGTTAAGGGATGTCTATCTCAATTTTTGTTCTTTTTAACGTTTGTTATGTTATAAAAATATCTCCTTTTATTAAGTTTATATACTACCAATTTGACAAGTTATTTCATTTTTATAATTATTTTATTGATATTTTATATTTCATTTTCTGATATTCATTAATAGGGATTTCATTTCAATATTCAAAAATTTGTATGTGTATTTTCATTCAATTTTAAAATTTTATGGTATTTTATATAATTATGTATTTGATGCTAAAATATTAAAATTTTCCCAAAATTTATAATTATGTGTTTATTAATTAAATTTTCAAGTACTTATTCTATTTTTAAAATATATGGTACTGAAAAATCATGAAAATGTGTTTTTAAGAAAATTTGACTTCATTTCTCTCTTCATTAAAAAATATAGCCTCCATCAAGAGTTTCTCTGGGGGATCCTTCATACCTCTTGCAAATCGCGAGATGCAATGAATAAAAAGGAAAAGGTCAACAACGCATGTATCGGCCTCTGAATATGCAATACAAATGCGGATTGATATGTGGAAGCATTCGTTTATCAGTAGCATCTCCGTAATGAAAGGCACGAAACCCTGGCGAACATCTGATCTTATCTCTCGATTGGCTGATATTTGGGGAATCAACGAATTCAAATGCGTGTCCCTCGGTCAAGGCCTTTTTCATATCTTGTTTCCTTCTTTGGAGCTCAAAAGGAGATCTTGGAGCATCGGTTCCATCAATCTCAGGCCAAGTACGCTTAGACCTCACGAATGGAAATTGAGCTTCAATTTTCTTGATTTTAAGGATACCTATGCGCAAATATGGATAAAAATACATGTTCTTAACTAGGTTTTATGGCATGCTGAGATTTTATTCGATATTGCATCTCCCATTGGGATTCCGATTAGAATGGATCAAGTAATAGAATCAGTAAGTTATGGCCACTTTGCTCGGCTCCTTATAGAGGTTTATCTCAGTACTACTTTAATAGATAAGGTGATTTTATCTACTCAACCGGATGTTATTTTTCTTAGAATTTAATATGAAAACACTCCTAATTTTTTCATTCCATATTAAGTAATTGGGCATGAAGAATCTTCTTGTAGAATAAATATTGTTTGTGACAACTCCAAACATAAAGGGCATGACCTACAGCACTGTAGGAAGCTATCTAAATAGGGTACAACACAAAGGACAGAGCAGAATTAAAAAGATGTTGTCATTGGTATTGACCTTCTAAAGGAGTCTGATGAAAAGAAGGTTAAGTCTGCTAAAAAATCTCAATTGTCTCTTGACGAAGAACCTAATGTCAAAAAGGGATGTTTTGAGGAACCCATCAAGAACATCTCTTCTACAAAAAAACATAAGAGAGTTCTTTTATCCTGGGTAGATCTGCGGGATGATATTCACCTATCCGTTAATGATAGTTCTGTTGTGGCTGATAATGGAGCCTCATTTAAAGATATTTTGACAAGGGGTCTCAAAGATGAGGATGATAATGTATCAATTGATAGAATTGATGCTCTAGAAACTATTTCTCAAGAAGATGAAGACTCCTGCCTAATGCAAGAATAGATTTTTATAAATGCAAAATATAGAAGAGGCAAGGAAAAGATGGATCTTCCTTTCACAAGGAAATCTAATGATAAGAAGGAGATGAAGGATAGTAACTATACATCGGTAATGGATAATACAAAGGTACAACCCCAGGACTCAAATGTCAAAGACACTGTTATGTTTAAAGAAGATAGAGAAACATCTTTTTCAACAGCTCCAAACATCACTAATGTGGAGGTCTCCCCTCTGGAAGGTAATCCTGGAGCTCATGTAAAACTCAACTCACTTCCTGGTCTTCCAACCAAGGTTTGTGCTGGCAATACTTCCCTGTTTTATGATAAAGGCTATGTGAATACAGTCAGTTCTATTCCAACCTATTCTCCACTTAAAGAGGCTAATGCACAGGATGTTATGATTACCCATAGCTTGTTCCATAAACCCACTCTAACTTGCCAGCATGAACAGACTAGTCCATTGAAGGAAGCTGTCCTAGCCCCCTCTCCTGAAATGCATGCGGACTCTCCCAAATTGATGGGAATAACAAATTTCCAAGTTGCAGGATCTCCACATCCTCCATCATGTTGTGGCGCCCCTCTATCGCAAATACATAATGTTATGAAAAAGGTGAGTGCCTGTAATTCATTTGAGTTGCATGCATCTGTTAGTAGTGATAAAGAAAGGAAATCAATGGAAGATCGGGATGGAGCTAAGCATGTGTACATTGATATACCTTCTGAGTTCCTAGATGATGGTGGAGGTCCCTGGATGCAGGTAAAGGCTGGGCGGAGAGGGAGGAATCCATGTGGTAGGGGTGCTCAGATATCTCATTATAGTATGAACACTCGCTCGCGAGTGTGCTGATTTTATTTTTATGCACATGCATTTTTGTTTTTGCTCCTTTTTCTTCACTTGTATTACTTTATTTTTAATAATAGGGGCATGTGTGCCTCAACCATTTATAAAAAAATTGTTTATTTTTAAATAAAAGGATATTAATTTTTTTAATGTTATTTTCATCATAAAAAAGGATATTTTAACATAAGGGATTTTAGTAATATTTAATTTTTATTCCCTTTTATAAAAGTCAAAAACACTTTTGTTACATACGCTACAATGGGAATAGTTTTTAATGATACAATATTTATTATTTAATGGGATGGATTTAGATTGTCTCAAAAATATTTTTATAAATAAAATTATTTTCCATAGGATAATCATTTCAAAAAAATATTTTTAAAAACCATGTTTATTTTCAAAATTATTATCACATTTGAAATATATTATTATAGACCATTTTCATTTCTATACCATAATCATGTTTCAAATAGGCTTACATGAATCCCATTTAATTATTATAGATTAATCTGGTTATAGAATAATATGGATTGTTTTTATGACACAAAAATGTAATCTTTACATACTATATTCATATTGTTATTCATGCACATTATATATGATTGGTGAACCAATATTTTTCTAGGAAATCCCGTTATTGAATATATGATGGGTGTGCTCATATAATTATTTAAATCATTGGGTAATTATTATATTCCCTAGATAAATATATTGTATTGTTTCCATTTAGTTATTCTAATTTATAAGGGTTCTATAATGGTTCTATAATGTTGATGTCCCAATATACCAACATTATTTTATTCGATTTCAAGGGGATTATGATGTGTAATTTGACCATGATTAATATCACCTGGCTCATCATTACAGATTATTATTAATATTTCCATTATTAACACCTTATTCAATTTTATTAATATTTGATTATCCCCATATTTTTTAGTAGGAATATTCTGATGTTATAATCATGAACATTGATTATGTCATCATATGTTTACTATCAAATGATAAAATTAAAATTTTAATTCATACATTTCCCTTAATGAGAAATTAGGATCACACATATTATCTTTACATTTCATCATGAAATACAAAATGATGCTAAATGTGTTCTGACTAGATGGGATTTCATCTGGATAATGATGATGCATTATCGTGAAAAAGAAAAACTGGATTGTGAAGGAGAAACACTATTTTAAAGTAGTTTTTATTTTTTATATAGGATTTATTATAAATTTTATAAAACTATAAACCAAAAAGGACATACAAAATGTAAGTGATCCAATTTTTCCTTCTCATAGAGTATGGTTTGGATCAGAAAAATTGAATAACAAATATTGTCATCATATCTGGAAATTTAATGTTTTTTATTTCAATACTAAATCTAGGAGTGGTTTGTTTTGGGCTATTCTAGTTGGTACCTTGTGGAATTATTTTATAAATTTTGGTATTCTTATTTTTTGAAATTAAGTTACATTAATAGTTACAGATACATTCGAAGTTCTATACTCTTAAGAAAAATTATATGATCAATGTTTGAGACACCACTGAGAGGTTTTAAGTTTTGTGATTATAAAGTGATTATTGAATTTCTAGAAACAACATAATATGTTTAATTATTTTTAATGAAATATTTTAACATGACGTAATAAATTAATTTTTTTTATAAATGAAATTTTATTTATTAATAACTTTTATGTTTTATATGACCATGGATATCAAGATCAATAGTTTTATCATATAGGTGACCACATAATTGAAACTTTAGTTGGTTTTTATGTGATTAATGTTACATAAAAATAATATCACCCTATTTTTGTGATTGAGATTGAAATTTATGATATAAAAGTTGAGGATAAAAACAATAATTCTTTCGGCTGGGGAGTTTATTTCGAATATAGTGTTTCAGATTGATTTAGTTTCATTGTTTGGTAAAACTATTGAATTGTGAAGATTATTGTATCGAATAAAGTTTAATTCATTTTGGGAATTATCTTACCATGTTATAGCTATTTTCATTTCTGTTAATTTTTAGTTATCGTAGGTATATCCATTCATCACATTTATGGTTTTTTGGTCTTTAAAATCTGATTTCTATTGGATGATTTAAGGAAAAACCTTCCTGAATACACATAATTTTTTTTAAAATGATAAGGTTTTGGTGAAAATTGGTAAGGAAATAATTTATAATCATCAGGTAAGTATATATCCATATTCACTTATAATATATGGTAATAAAATTTAAAAAATCTAGGAAACTGATCTTGTAATAAAATTAACACTTTATATTCATATTATAGTAATTATATAGTCTTTTATATCATCATAGTTTTTTACTTTTGAGGTCCAAAAATTTATTTTTCTCATTCAATATATTGTGATCAATGAAATTAATCACTCTATTTAATTATTTATTCTTTTCCTCCATGTCCATATCTTCACATACCACCAATATTCTTATACATAGATATATATTAATGTGTTATTACAAATGTCCCTTGTAGTTTCCATGATATATTATTAAAATTATTCAATATTAACAGTTTTTATGACGTGGGATACAAAAAAAAGTATTTTCAAATTTCCATCCAATTATTACTGAGATAATGTTCAAATTAAGAGGAATCAATTTATTATAGGTGGGAGGATGTAGACCCTAATGTTTTGAAAGAATACAATATTGTTTGATAGAGTAAATGACATGAAACGCATAACATAGATGAAAATATATAGGCCTAATAAATTAGGATATAATAATTTTTTTAATAAATTTAATATATTGAATGGATTGAGTTATATGAATCCCTCATATTTTTATAATATATATCAAACTAAACACACAACACTGAACATAAACGACCCATAATATATATTTCCATTATAACGTAGATGTTAAATTGGAAGGTATGATTAATATTTACTAATTTATAATATAAATAAATATATTAGTTTATATAAATATAAATTTATTACTCATTAAAAAATATTGAAAAATATTTAGTAAATAATCAATAGATTTTTTGTAAAGTGACATTATTCACCAAAAATGTTCTCCTCAAAAATATATTTTATTTCACTACATGAAAAAAATATTAAAAATAAATTTTGAAACTTTTTGAAAATTTATCATATAAAATTGAAATATTTTATAATGGGGATATAAATATTAAATTTTGGTGAAATGTGGATACTTTTTAGAAAATATTGATTTTTCAATGAATGGAAAATATATAGATTTTCCTAAAATTAATTTCTTCTAAATAAATTAGTGCATTAAAAAGTCAAAATATGTTTTCAATATATTTTACATGATACATAAGTATTTTTCTGTCATATTTAAATCACTTCATTAAATTTCAATATGGTCTATATTTGTTTCTTTATAAGTTTTCATTTGTTTTATAAATTGGTTTCTCTAAAAACATTTCTAAAATTTATAATGTTTCTCCATTTTAGTTAATTAAAATATCCGTCAACATTTACTATATTAAATAAAATGTATATAATATATATAATTTTATGTTAAATCATTTTCATACAATGAATATTTTTAGTAATAGATTTAATATTGAATCATCCATTTATAAAAAAATTTAACTTAAAAAACATGTTTTCTAGCCGCATCTATGGAATTATTATTAAATAAAATTTTCCACTTATATGAATTAAATTTTTAAAAATCAATTCTCCCTTTGGATTTAGAATAATATATAATTTTAAAACATGCTAACATAATTTTTAACCAAAACAATTAGTAAATGTAGTAAATGTCAATTACAATAGTTAATGTAAAATTGAGTTTACTATTGTATTAAAATATAATGATACAAGTGAAAATAACATAAAATATTATCATATTAGTATTAATTGAAGTCATTAATAACCTATACAATAATTTATCATAAATATAGAATTATCATTCCATGTTCATTTGAATTTGACCGATATAATAAGTTTAGTAATGAAAAATAGATACAATATACTTTTTATCCATTAAATATCTATAATACTTTGGGATAGGGTAAAAAAAATTTCTCAGATATATATATTAAATTTAAAGAGTAATAGTTTTTGTAATAAAAATTTATCTGTAATTTTTATACTGTAATTAGATACTTAAATTTCATATGAAATACCACTTTAGTAATCATTTTGTTAATAAAAAAAATCAAATAACATATACTAATAATAATATATGTATTGAAAATTGAAGGAATTACTATATAAATTTTTTTAGGAGTAATAAATCAGGTTAGATACATTTTATCATATCACATTATAATTACATCATTGAATAGATATTTTTTAACTAAATTTAAATAAATATTTTTAAAATTGACATTAATTTTATTTTATGACATATTAAATTTTATAAAATCGGTTAAATTTACTAATAAACATATATTAATCAAAGTTATTTTTAGATGAAAAAAAAAATTATTTTTGGTTGATGGAAATAATATTATTTTATAATTAATACAATGACCACTAAATAATAAACACCCTATTATAATAGGTTAGCTGAAAATGGTGTCTTTCATGTTTATGCGCTTGTGTTAAAATAAATAATCAACAAACAAAATATTTTTATTTGATAATTTTGATTTCATATTTAGAATAATTAAGGTTAAATTATTTACTAATATTAACATCAATTTAGTAATAATGGTTATGTTACCTAGATTTGAAAATAGTTTCCGTAGTAAAAACCCAAAAGAGTAAAAATGATGAAACATAAGATTTTATAAAATAATGCATAAAACTTCTGTTTTTTTTGTTTCAGAGGTTTTTATAAAATATATCATCCCTATAAATATTCAGTTATCAATTTTGTATCCAATTAATTTAATATTGACCTCCTACTAGTTAATAATTTTGATAATTTACAATAATGCCACTCCTCCTCAACTATAAAAGGGAAGTCATTAACCACAATTTTTAAAACATATCGAGCCATTTTTCTTATTAAAAACATGCCAAAATATTTTATAAGCTTCAAAAATCTCAAACTATAATCCTTAAATTGTTTTTAATAAAAAAAAGGATGTATTTTTTTTCTAAATCTGAAGGAGTTACTCAAAGAAGAGGTAATGTTCATCCTTGCTAGTTTTTGTTTTATTTCATCATCCATAATGTTTATTATTTTGATAAAATTATTATATAATAATCTCAATAATTATATATACATATTTTTTTCTATGTTATGTTTATTACATTAAATCTCATACACTTCCATCAAATGGGTTTCGAAATCGTCATTCGTGTATATGAAAAAATGACACCTTGTGGAATGATGACATTAATTTATACATTACCACCTCTAAATATTAGAAATAATGATGAATATATATATATTATATATGATATTTCGAAAATAAATATTCCTTTGGAGTCATTATATCAAATATATCATTTAAATTCCATACCATAGGGGGTATGATAAAGTCGGTCATGTTTATGACGAACTACCGCCTCATTAAGTGATGTGATCCTCTTTTCACTGATGCATCACATGGAAGGTAATATGGGTAATGTAAATAAAAATATCTTATATACATGAAATATAAATGATATTAATAATATATTTATCATTATTGAAATATAATATATAATTTTCCTTCTACCTTTTTAATCACTGAAAAAAATGATAACGTCGATTCATGGACATGTGGACTACCATCTCCTCGATACGATGTGATTCTTTTATAAATATCCACATCACAAGAATGAAATATATTATTATAAATAAATAAATAATATTTTATTTATTATATTATTATATTTATAGAGAGTTAAATGTTACATTCCTTCTTTTAATAAAAAACATTTAACTATCGAGACATTACTCATGCTTTTGAATGGCCTTTCATCTCCATAATCATATTGTAACATCATTTTTAAAAATCATAATTCATGATTTGTAATAAAATTAAAATTTATGTATAAATATTATTATTATTTCATGATTATTATTCTAGCTATATTTAAAAATGACGTGTTTAACATAATCAACCAACCTAAGTCATTTTTGGCACACATGTTGAATATGGTGATAAAATCAAACATAAACATAAAACATTATATAATTTTGTATAATATATTAATAAAAGAAATAAAATTATTAATAAACATGAATAAGGATATCAAAGAAGCAAAAAATCAATATAATTTTATAATTCATGAATATATAGAAACAAATAAAATATTTGACTCAAGGTAATGGGTTTTATCATCACGTGTGTATTTCATTGGGATATATGTTATATTCATCACTTATTAATTTTTTTGGGCATTTATAATTCCAATGAAGGTATTATATTATTTTTATTTTTAAATATTTTGTTAAATATATATCCATTTAAGGATCTATCTTTCATCGGGTTTATGGTTTCAATGTTTACAATTGAGTAATGGATTTTCCTCTCAACTTTCGTTCATTGATATGTTTGTTATGATGTAAAACTATATTATTTTATATGATATATATATTTCAAAATTTAAATTTAATATAATGAATATATTTAATTTAATTATGTCCTATTTTGTAAGGTAATTATTTAATGGGTATTATGATTCAATGTTACAAAAGTGGTGAGAGTCTTCTTTTGATAATCTCACCATTTATTAAGATTTTGTATGATTAAATCTATAAGTTTAAAATCTTATAATTCAAATTTATTTTCTTCTACAATTGTTATTTAGGGCATATTCATGTAATTGTACTGTTTTCACAACATTACAATTAATATTTCTTTTAATTCATTTAAGAATATCTGACTTCATTTCTCTATTTGTTCGGAAATATATTTTCTTCAAAAACGATGATTTCTAAAAATGTTTCCATGTTTATTTAATAAATTGTTTTCAGACACAAAATGAAAAAATCATCATGAAATGTTTTCAATTCTTTTTAAATTTTACTTTATTAATGTTCATGTCCATTTTCAAAGAAAATGCCTTTATAAATATTTCATATTTTTAAAAAAAAAATTCAAAATGAATATGATATATTAATCAATAAGGATTATAATTATATTTTAATGGTATTTCCATTTAAAAAACTATGTTGTTACATATACTATAATGGGTATATTTTTTTAATGATACCATTTTTTTAATTTCTCATTATGGATTATTTTTTTCAAGGAGATTTATATGGAACCCATTTCATTACCATAGTTTAATCATGATTAAAAGCGATTGTTATGGAGCCTATTTATTTTCCCAGGATAATAATGTCTAAATGATATTATAATAGAAAAAAACTATTTTAAAAATTATTATAATGATTGAAAAATATTTTCATAACACTTATTTATCTCTAATGGGATAATCATGTAATAGACAAATAATGTCATAACAAGAATGATGATGTGGCTCGTGGTGCCACTACCATAAGCCTACGTCCATAGGATAATGACTTTGAATATAATTGATGGAATATATAACATGAGTAATCCTTTTCCAAAATACCTAAATGCATACACATATCCATCATGATGTATAAGTGATGAGAAAGTGAAATAAAAAGAAATAAAAAGAAATGGGAACATCCTTGCATTAATCACAAGACAATTCAAGAGTAAGATAATGTATACTAATAAGAAAGGGAAAAGTACGTGCCCAACTAGAAAGATTGATCAACAGAAAAATTACGAAAAGTATCTTTTGAGAGGGTCCAATTCTTGATTTAAATTTTGTGACCACCATACACAATAAAAAATATTTGGTATCTCTAATCTCCTCTAAAGTCACCGTTGACCTATCTAACATCTCCATAAGTTTGTGACGTAAAATGAAAAATATCATGAATGGGTGAGTGTATTCATACCCAGTAGGATGCACCATGAGGTTAAGGGGGAGTATTAAGAGATTAAATTGGTAAAGAAATACTATAAATAGTAAAAGTATATTGAATGTAGCGAAATAGAAGAGATCAACCCAAACTAAGAGAGAGTAACCTCATCCATAAGCTAAAGGATTGAAAAAGTGAGTATACGAACTACACATCAATTATTTTCCATCTAGAGATTCAGTGTAGAATAATACATCCATAATATGATAAAAATAGAAAGCATGTGGAATACACCATGTGTACCATCCTGAGATTTTAAAAATAAACACTATGTTCGATAACATATATGATACAAAAAATTTACTTTAAATAAACAACTTATTATTATTATTTAATATGATAGTTTTCACATAGCCATTAGAATAGTGGTAATGAAAAGTATTAAATAAATTAATAAAATATTGCTTACACATGATTATATAATTATTCATTGGTTACCAAATTAAATAGCAAAATTAATAAAAATAAATTCCATATAAAGAATCTATTTTTCTGAAAAAACTATTTAAATGAAAAATAAGTGAGTTCATAAATTAGGAAAATTTATATTTTCATATTTAATTAGTTAAATATATATGTAATATATTCAATGTAATATTTAAAATTATTATTATATGTTTTAGAGACATTATAAAAGAACAAATTAAATTTTCCCGATAAAAGAAATATTTTTCTAAAAATTTAGTTTTACAGCCATTTGTTAGAGAATCACTTTTAATTCTAGACTTTTATGTTATTATATGTTCTACTTGAAAAAAATAATATTCTTATTTGGAATCAATAATTAATAATTTACTATTTCTGATGTTTTTGTATTTTCTGATAAAACTCATTTGATAATGAATAGTGAAAAATAATGTATTTTAATTCAAACTGCATTTTCTTAATATTTATTTATATAGTAAGGTTATCCTTTTAATTTTCATTAAAGTGTAATTGAATTTTTTTTAATCCTTTAATAAAATTTTGGTCATTTTATATAATTTCTCATTGAAATTTGATATAAACAAATACTATTCTTTGGATAGTTTTTACTTTTTAAAAACATGTTTTCTCATCCTGACAACGAGATTAAGTTAAAATTAAAATTTTCCACACCTGTGAATTAAAGTTTTAATAAAACCTAACATGGCTATAATGAGAATAAAAAATTTGTTTTAACAAGATCAAAATAATTTTTGGTGAATAGTAACATTATTATTTTATTTAACATTGTTAAATGCTAATATATATAAATAAGGGTAAAAATAAAATTATAATAATATAAAACTATCCCCAAACTTGTGATAATATTATTGGATGATTTAAAACAAACCAAAAAAACCCTAGTGACAAATGTTTAGCCTTTGGAAGCCACTTCGGTGTGACTGTGACATTTATAACATTAAATATAATGTAATGGAAAAAATAACATAAACATGACTATTATTACTAAAAATAAATTAATCTTGGGTTATATAAAGGATCACATAGACTATAAATAGTAATTATAAATATTAAAATTTAAATACATCATTGTAATTTATTTATATCATTTAAACATACAATAAATAAATTTTATTATAACTTAATGATGACGCAATAATAGATTTATTAAAGGAAGAATCAAATAAATGATATTAATAAAATTAAAACAAATATAATATGAACTTTTTTATGTCTTCCATGAATTTTTTTGACTATTATTACATTTTATTATTAATTTAATGTATTGTTTTGACAGAATCAAGATGATATGATATTTTAAATCTTTATCTAATGAATAGTGTCCAAATAGATATAATTCACAATATAAAATATAATTTATTTAATTAAATGATACAAAAATAAAAAAAATAGATTTAGAAAATTGGATAATATATTTTTAAAAATTCTATTAATTAGTCATTAATTAGACTTTTGGCATGATATGGTATTTATTTTAACTCTCTATGTGTAAACAACTTGATAAAATGTTAAAAGATAATAGGGGAAAAAACAAAATGATAAGGATTAAAAACTATTAAAACATTTATAATTTTTATTTGATGGTGGTAATTTGACCCATAATGATGTTATAATATGCATGAATAATTTTTTGTACCATTTGGATCCAAAAATGTAATTTATTAATTTAAGGTTTTAAGTGTTTCCAAGGTTGCCCCTCCCCTCTCATATAAAAACGTACCCACTCATCTCTAATAATCACAACTCAAAATACATTTAGATTATACATGATCTTCCCAAAAACCTTCCAAAATTATCTCCCCATATTATTGAATCCTTATTTTAAGCAGAACAACAACATTATATGTGTTATTGTGTTCATCAAAGGCGATTAACTAAAGAAGAGGTATCAGTTTTTAATTGTTTCTATTTTATTTCCTCTTACAGTTCCTTAAAATATTATTCATACATGATAAAATAGTAAATCATGTATATAGAATATACTAGGATGTTATTATGTTAATATAATAACCAAAATCCATCTCCACTTCCATTAAACGTTAAATTAATTAGTCTTTCGTGCGTATATTTGAACTATCACCTCAACGAACCGTTCTAATTCATTTTCTATATCCATATTTCATGAATGGATATAATAATGAAATTAATGTTTGAATATAAATTTCATGAAATATTTATCATTATAATAGAGTAATATATCAATTATATTCTTACATTTCATTCACATAAAAACGATAACGTTGTTCTTTCTTACGTTTGAACTATCACATCCATGAAGCGATGTGAATCGTTTTTATTCATCACATCACTTGTATGATATATATAAGTATGTTTTAATTATTATTAAGAGGTTAATAATATTATGATAATTATGGAAAGATAAACTAATTTTTACCATTTTCCATAATGATCAATGAAAAATAGAAATGTAACCCAAGCAATGTACGACATACAGTCTCCCTGATTATAACATTGTTAATTTTTCATACCATAAAAGAATATTTTGATTTAAAATGTATAATTGTTGTATAAAAATGACTATTATTTAATGGATTTTTTTTCTAGAGATGATGGACATATGACCACATGGACTAGTGATATCATACCATGTTCATTTTTGTCTCAAGTACTAAATATCGAAAAAAATTATGACATGAACATAAATAATTATGTAATTGTTACAACATGTTAATGAGTGATTTAAAATGAATAGTAAATATAAAAAATGATATGAAGAATGTAATTATTGACCTCATTTTAGTATTCATGATGAAAATGTAACATATGTGATGAATTGAACATAAGGTAATGGACTTCATCCCAATCTTCTTTCATTGAAGATATTTTGATAACATACACCACCTTCTTTTATTAAGTTTATAACCAACGCCATGAAATTTAAATTTCATTATATAGTATTCAAATTGAATCTTTTTTAAATGAATATTTTTACTAAATTTCAAAAGGAATGTTTTTTAACATCTGCGGTGACAACACCATTTCTTCCACAGTGACAATTATTTGTTATTTAGATTCCTATACAAGCCACAATGTTGTTACAAGATAATTAAATACCATATTCTACATTTAGGTATTTTTGTTTTGAAAAAGGTTTTGAGAATGGTTTTATTATATAAATATCTTGAAATGATTTCATATGATTTCAATTTTGAAATTTTATTTTCTATTATACATGTTAATGTGTTATGATAATATTAGGCTTGTTTAGAATTATTTATATATAAGGGTGGTTCCATGATAAACAAACAGTAGTGGATCCCATGATTGCTCTCTATTGCATTGGGTAATGAGACAGAGTTATACAATAAGGTTTATATTAAGATATTTATGGAATATAATGTGTTGGTTATTCCAATAGTAACAATAATGGCTACTTTTTATATAGTTGTGGAAGACACAATGTTAGTATGATACGAATGACCCAAGATAAATTTTTGATTTTTGATTTCTATAAATATTTTTAGGATTATTATTTTTTCATGGGTTTGTAAATAATCCTAGAATAAAATTTTCTATATTTATTTTATATCCATTAATAATATTTTTTTTCACATCCCATGTTTTAAACAAAATTTCCAGATGATATAAGGATGAGTAAGTGAATGGAATAAGTCAAGAATATTTTTATCAATAAGAAATCATGATTAATTTTAAATGTTTTATAATTTTTTAAAATGGATATTGTTGTAGTTATATCTACTTCTTATAAAATTGATTTTTTTTGAAATAGCTACGTCCAAATTTTATAAAACTCTAAACTTGAAATGATACTTAATGTCAAAGAAATTATATTCTGGATTAAAATTAAATCCATAATGTTTTTAAAAGAATATTAAATTCTATATTCCCTTTTTATGTATTTTGGTATTGAAAATGATTTCAAAAATGGGTTAATTATATCAATTTAACGAAATGATATCTTATGATTTCAATTGGAAATGATATTTTTCCATTATTCATGATTTATGGTTTATGATTATGTTATGTTTCGTGGTAATTACATATGTATAGGGCTAGTTCCATGATAAACTGGGGATGGGTTAGCCTATGACAGCTCTACAATGCATTGGCTAATGAGGCACAATTAAAATATAAGGTTGCACCTAAGATATTTATAGAATATACTCTGATGGGTATTGCAAACATAACCATAAAGGTTACTCCTTACATAGATATGCAAGGTAAAACTTATGTATAATATGGATTCAACAAGTTAATGGGCTTTTGAATACTCACCATTTATTATAAAAATTATTTTTCAATTGTATCTTAGAATATCTATTTAAGATACCTTCACTTTTGGAGTGAGCAAACGTGAAAGCCTAGTAGGAATTTGTTTTATTTTTGTTAAAATTTGATTAATGTAAGGTGTTGTTTAATCTTATAAAATCTAGACCTCTAAATGTTCTTCTTGGGTGTAATATTTCAGGTAATTATTATGTTTTTTATGAAATTAAATTACACATCATTTTTTTGTACTGAGTCCAAAATGAGGATCTTTTCAAGTGTAGAGTTTTAAAGAATTAAGAAATCAAAATTAAATAACAAATCAAAATAATAAAATGTGGATACAACTACAATATTTTAAATTTCAACCACAATATAAAACTTTTCAAAGAGAAGAAGATTTTTTTTCTTGATATAAATATTCGTGACTTCTTCCTTCTCTAGCCCATCATTATACAATGTGATAACATTCTAAAAACATTCAATGATAACAATAACCATAGTAAGGGATATCAAATAAGGGAATAAAACATTAGTCCATGAATATTTATAAACCCATGAAATTATAAGAATCATAAAAAATATCATATCAATCTTAAATCACAAAGATAATTTGTGGCATACATGTCATACTTGCATTGTAGCTTTCATAGCTACATAGGGAGTAACATTCATTGTTGTGTTTGGAATACCAATCATAGAAAATTCCATAAATCTCATAGGAGAACCCATATTATTTTACTTTTTCTCATTAACCAATACATTGGAGAGCTATCAAGGGCTCACTTTCCCTTGGATTGCAATTGAACCACCCATATACTTATGAAATTCCAGATAACCATAACATATTCATATCACACTAATAAGCATAATGAAAAAAAAAACATTCCCACATTGCAATCATAAGATAACATTTCAAAATATTGATATAATCAATCCATTCTCAAATCCAATTTCAATTCTAAAATTCCTAACAATGGAATATGATATTTTCTATTATTTTAAATACATTATGGGTTTTAGAGGAGTCCAAAGACCTAATAATGGTCATAGAATCAGTAATTCCATTATCACCGCATATGATAAAAACAAACATTTCCTTATTTATTTACTAAAATGATTCGTATAAAATGATTCATTTTAAAAACCTTTGAATGATATTCAATGTCAGAGGGGTTGATTTTACACACAAAAATGAGGGGGGGGGGTATATTATCAACATATTCTTCAATTGAAGTGGACATAGGTACTACAAAACTAAATTTCGTAAAATGTGGATACAGCTACAAAAAAATAAATTACTTCCGCAATATAAATAATTTATACGTAATCATGATTTCTTTTGCATGATAGATTTCTTTGTAACTTATTCTTTTCTCTAACCCTTCCAGATACCCTGTCAAAAAGTTTTAATAGCATAGAAGAAAAAAAAATCTCAATAAGGGATCAAAAATAATGAATTAAAATGTTAGTACATAAATATTTATAAACCCATGAAATAATAAGAATATGAAAAAACATAATTACCATCATTAATCATAAAGGTAACTAGTAGAATCTATATCATATTTACATTGTAGCGTTCAAAGTACATTGGGAGTAAACTTCCGGGTTACATTTAGAATACCCATCATAGTATATTCCTTAAATCTATTATGAGAATATTTATCCATTAAATATATCTCATTACTTAATGCAATGGAGATCTATGGCGGGCTTACCTTCCCTAAGTTTATTACAGAACCATGAATATAATGACTAAAAATTAATTTTTTATAATCAAAAAACATTTAAAGAAATTTGAGAAACCACAAAAGCTGTTTGGACAATCACATTTCAACATACGTTGATAAAGAAAAACCAGAGGAAACTACCAGACCTTCCCCACCCCAGTAAATGTTCCATGAAGACAAGCATTCACCAACGAAGTGCCCATTGACTAGTAGTCCCTTGCAGAATTGCACGGGCACAAAACTAATGGAGAAGAAATACCCTCTTGAGTATCCTGATCCAAAGGACATGCACTAGTGAAAACTACATGCTCTGATCCCATTCTAAAGCTGGTCCAAGTAGAGTACAGGAAACATGCATCAAATATCCTAACACAGGAAAACAAAAAGAAGATCCATAGACTATCAAAGGTTGGATAGACAATTCTCTCAAACAAACTGATCGAAGCCAACAACTTTAACATGATCATTAAATAGAAACATGATATTACCCAAGTCTATTTTCGAAATAGTTTCCATGAAAAAGATGAAACCCTTAAATCTACTACATCTGGCATCCACTTCTCAATATCAATATTATGCTGGCCCTAAATCTGAATGTACCCCTCAATAATGATTTTCCCTCTGTTAAAACCACATACCAAGATTTAGTCTTGTCTATCAATCCATGAAAATTGTTCCTTGTTGAGAGACACCTATAGCAATCTCCCTATCATATAATCTTCCTCCTATTTAGTTTCATTGTACAGCAAGACCTGCTCTATCACATCATCTTCAGAACATAAAAGGAGAACCAAGGCTGGATCACCCTCATCCCCTGCACTTTGAGAAATCAGCGTCCGCATTTCCATATTCTTGTCTCTCATCTTTTTAGAAGATCATGTCTCCAAAGGTGGGGGTAGTGAGGATTAATCCTTCTTCCCCTTCTTCTTCCTGAAACTCTTATTACTTTTTGGACATGACACCTCATCTACTGAGTGGCCATGATGAATCCCTTAGGTTTTCTTCATGTCGATCCCATTTCCCTTGACATGGAAAACATAATCAGAACTCAAATCAGCCACTGGAATGCCATCAAACCTATTTCTCAAGGGGAATGTGGACCGAATAATGTCTGAACATCCTCCATCATCCACCATTTGAGATTCTATTAACTATATATTCCCACTACCACTGAGGAGAGTATTATGTTATGTACCAAATCCAACATCAAAATCCATAGAAATCTTTTCTGTTGCATTAGAATAACTGGACTTTATGAAGACAATCCCCATGAATTGAGGCTACCTGTTAGTGTATTCAATAAAGGGCCACTGAATTAAACATGCAAATTTCATAATAGGACATCCCTCATTATTTTCTGATTATGATGATCCTATAGGACCAGACATACCTAGTGTGACTATTTCATTGTAATTAAGAATAACTATACCTAGCATGTTCATTTCTTTGGGATCTCCTATCAATCTGCAAAAAACGTCTTGGAATTTTAGATCAAGAGGCAGAGCAAGAGGTTGCTTCTGCCTCACCTGGTTGGTTACATAAGAGTTAAACCATTATCACTTAGAGGGACTGCCAAATCACGACCCATCCTATTCAAAATTTCGTTGTCAATCCGTTCAGAAGCCAACACCCATGCTTCTGTCTTCTAAACTACTACATCGACTACATCAGTAATAGCACTAACACCTCCCATACATCCAACTTTTCTATTAACCTCTGTAATCATTATACTCCGACCATCATGATCCACTATGGTCCAAGTCACCTGATCTTCCCCCGATATCAACCCCCTATGCATGCAAACCTCCATATTGTGCCTTGGTTTCATACACGATGAGAAAAACTCATACCAAGTCCAAAAAATATATTTTTTTCGTTTAGTAAATGGATTTGTATAAATTTTTTTTCCATAACATGGGGAATTAAATTAAAAGTCAATGGTTTTGATTACACACTATATAAAATAATGTGCTGTATATTATCAAATTATCCTTCAATGAAAGTAGTTCGAGGTGGAGACCCTTGCCTAGAGTTTGATTTGACATGTGTGATCCTTTTTTATCCAGAATAAAAAAAATATGTTAATTTCTACATAATTCATAACATTTTTGAAATTTAGTATTAATTATATATAACTTATTACCATGTTATAACATTTACATAATTATTTTTATTTATGTCGGACATTTTGTCGACATTAGGTACTTGAGTCAAAAATGAACATGGTATGATTTCACAAGTCAATGTGGTCATAAGGACATCTTTTCTAGATTAACAGTTATTACATAGTAATAAAATTTATACATCATTAATACTTTTAAAATAAAAACATTAATTTTTTGAATGAAAATTAATAACATTATAATTATGGAGACGGTAAGTCATATGTACACATGAGTAACGTTTCCATTTTTTAAATATTGTTATTGAAATAAGGTGATAATTATTTTATATTTACATAATTATCATAATATTAATTAAATAATTATAATCATTAAAATATACTTATATATATCATACAAGTGACGTGGTGAATAAAATCTTATCACATCGCTTCATAAAGGTGATAGTTCACACGTACGTGTGAAGGATATTATCATTTTTATGTGCATGGAATGTAAGAACATATTTTATATATTATTTAATTATAATGAACGATATGTCATTAATATTATATACATACACTAATTATAATATTATAAATAGACATGAGAGATTTCTTTGGAAAATAATTTAGATCGGTTCATGGTGGTGATAGTTCCCACATACGCACGAATGACTAAATAATTTCCAATTTAATGGTTATGCAGATGAAATTAACATAATAATATCTTATCATGTTGAGGATACTATATTATTATTTCAACTTGGATGAATAAAATTTGATGGAATTGGAAGAAGAAATAAATTAGAAACACTTAAAAACGTAACATCTTCTTTGGTTACTCAACATTTAAGAACACCTTAAAAACACTATATATGGTGTTCTCAAAAAATAATGATTGAATAATGTTGGGTGTGATTTTATGAATGGTTTTTGGAATATTTTGGATGACCAAAAATTATTTTTAAGTGTTATTATTATATAAGAGTGGGTAACTTCTTATATGAGAGTGGAGGGGCACAATTAGAAACTCTGAATATATTATATTAATATAAATTCAAGTTTGGATTAAAATGGTCCCAAAATACATATATTTATATAATAAAATGTCATTGGGTCGAATACACATCATCCAAAAAAAATTTATAACTTTTAATATTTTTTAATCCTCAACTTTTTGTTTTATCCACTTTTAACTCTTACAGTTTTATAAAGTAATATACACACAGAGGGTTAAAATAATTAACAAATCATACCAAAAGATCAATGAAAAATTAAAAAATGGAATCTATATAAATACCCTAACCATTTGACATAATCTTATTTTTTTAATTTTGTATCATTTAATTAATTTTTTTTAGAATATGAATTATGTCAATTTTTACATAATTCATTAGATAAATATTATAAAATATCATTACAACTTGATTCCTTCAAAATAAATAAATTAATTCAATCATAACTTGTTATAGTAATCTATAAACATTGTGGATGGAATCAAATATTTCCAAATATATTTATTTTAATATAATTAATATAATTTATATGATTTTTCCTTTAATAATTCTTCTATTGCAACACCATGGTTTCATAATTAAAATTAATTATTTAATGTCTAGAAGTTATAAATAAAATATCATGATATATGTAATCATTTTATATTTATAATTACTATTTATGGTCAATGATATCACTTATATTACCCCATATTAATTTTTTTAGAAATAAGAGTCATGTTTATTGTATTTTTTCCTTTACTTTAAATTATATTCTATAAATGTCATAATCACACCCAAATGGAATAAATATTCCAAAAATTCTTCCAAACGGTTTTATTGGACATCCATTACTCATCCAATAATAATATGAAATTTTTTTGGGTAGTTTAATAATATTATAATTTTAATTTTACCCTTATTTACCTTATTTACTCATTAACAGATGAAAATAAAATACTAATGTTACTGTTCACTGAATATTATTTTGATCATATTAAACAATGTATTTCATAATTATTATAACCAAGTATTTTAGTTTTTGGAAATCAAATTCTAATCTGTTGTTAAATAAAATTTAAAATTAGTGTTTTTGTTTGAATGAGAAAACATGTTTTCAAAAAGAGCAAAAAATCAAATGATTGACATGTGTTTATATAGAATTTCAATATAAATTTACTAAAAACGAAAAAAATTGTTTTAAATAATAAAATATTAGCATTATTAAAATCTAAAAATAATTGAAATTATAATATATCTATATAAATAAATTAGGCAAAAAGGAAGTTTGAATGAAAATGCAGTATTTTTTATAATTCATTTAAATATGAATTTAATCATAAAATTACCTAAATTTAATCAAAAGTAAATTTTTATTTCCCACAACAAAAGAATAACTTTATATTTTTAAATATATAATATAAAATTTTCAAAAACTATATTTAAAAAGTTTCTCCTTTAAACATGGTAAAACAACATTATTAACATTAAATTTAATATATTAAATATATATTACATTAATAAATTCCAACAATAATGATTTTATTATTTTATAAACTCACTTATTTTGAATTCAAATTGTTTTTCAGAAAAACACATCATTTATAATCAATTAATTTTTATTTAATTTTTTATTTAAATTGGAAACCAAGGAATCATTATATAGATATATGTAAATTATATATTTATAATTTATTTAATCCTTTGTAAATTAGTATGTATATATTAAAAAACAAATCAATTTTATACAATGTGGATAAAAATAAGACACCATCCATTTCTTCCACAATATAAAACTTTTAAAAGTAAACATGATTTATTTTTATTGGTAAAAATATTCTTGACCTCTTACTTTCTCTTACCCATACTTATACCCAGTGAAAAAATTTCAATAAAATAGGATGAGGAAAAAAATATAAGTGAGGGATATAAAATAAGGAAATAATATATTATTCCATGAATATTTATAAATCGATGAAATAATAAGAATATAAAAAAGCATCATTACCGTAATATTCAATGCAAATCACAATGAAAACACATATTCTTACTTGAAAAGTAGTTTTTCATTCTTTAATAAATTTCCACCACAAAATCAACTTTTCTCTAAATAACGAGTATTAAAGATGTCTTTGTCACACCAAAAGCACAAAAATCAACTTATATAGAATAACATAATCCAAAAAATATGAACTATATATTTTCCCTATCTTTAGATATTAACCAAAACCAAAATTGTTAGTACAAGATAAGATAACACCACTAAAATATTAATCATTTATAAGATAATGACTAATTTTAATCTCCAAAATTCAATAGTATGTATATTTGGATTTTTATAATACACACCACCATCATTTATATCGAGTATAATCAACCCCTTTGAATTTCAATTTTATTCAAATTTTTTCAAAATGAATCTTCTTTATACAAATCTTTTTAATAAAAAAATCAAATTTTTTAATACATCTACAGTGACGATGACCATTCCACCACCATTACCATTATTTGGTATTTGGAATCCTATAAAAGACAAAATATTTTTAAAATAAAATTAAATAATCAATTACAATTTTCGGAATATTGTTATTTAAAATTATTAGGAGAATGAATTGAGTATATCAATATCTTGAAATTATATATTATGATTACAAAGTATAAAAGTTATTTTTAATTTATTATTTGTTAATGTGTTATGATTATATTATTGTTCATTTGAATTTATCATGAATATGGGTGGTTCCATGAAAAAATGAGGGTTGGTGAGCCCGTGATATCTCTCAATTTAATTGGGAAAGGAGAAAGTGTTAAATGAAAAGGTTTTTCCTAAATGACTTTTGGAATACAGTTTTATGGATATTCCAAAAGTTACCCTGAAGGTTACCCCCTATGTAGTTTTGAAGGATAAAATTTAACTATGATATGGGTTCCACAATATACTTATATGATTTATGATTTCTATGAACTTTTTTAGGATTCTTATTGTTTCATGGGATTATAAATATACATGGAGTGAAATTTTTATTTCCTATGTTGTATCCCTTACAATGTATTTTGTGCTAATTAAATGTTATTAAAATGTTTCCACCTAGTATAAAGATATGTTTTAGAAAAGTATAAATAAAGGAGTGTTTTATCATGAAAAATAAATCATTTTTTCTTTTAAATGTTTTATATTGTTAAATAAATCAAATCTTTTTTAGTTGAATCCACTTGTTATAAAATTTAGTTGTATTGTAATATCAATGTCCTAATTTCCTAAAAAACTAAAACTTAAAAATATTTAATATGAAAGAATGTAAATTCTGGATTAAAACTCATGATTGTGTAATTTTTATGGATGGGGCCTTATAGTTGGTATCAAAGGATGGTTTAGAAAACATTAGATATTAGGGTGATATTTAATAATAAGTGTAATGTGGTATATAACCATAAGAGAGAACATGATACGAAGAGTAATAATTATTTTAGATATATAATTTCTGTTTGAGATAACATGGATATGTACATCATAATGTCTAAATTCCTCACAATATTGAAAATTATGATTTTATAGATAAACTGAAACAAAACATTTGGATTTAGTAAATGGTGGGATCCAACAGGCACAAAAGTAACAATGGATGTGAAGTAAAATGTCATGGTTCTCTGAAGGAGAAACCAAATGAAATATGAGTTTCAATTAGAACTCTTGTGGTTTTTCTAAACCAAATATCATGGTTCATGATTAACCATTGTATCCTTCATGATTTTTCTAATGCATCATATTTGAGAGAAATGAATCCATGTGGATGTTCAAGTAATTATCATAATGGTATATATATACAACAAACTTTGTGTCAAGGATGTGGAAATAAACATATGGGAATATATTTTAATGGGAGGGTTTGATATTTTAGATTTGGAAATGATGTTCATAAAAAAATATCCTTCCATGTAAAATTGGATGATTTCATTTTAATCAAGGAAAGGGAAAGAAGTTGTTTTTTATTCATAAATTGAATGTTTCAAATGAGGGGGGTATGTGTGTTTCTAAAATAGGTTTCCTACAATGATGGTTTGGGAATGGGGTCAGTAATACCATACAAATATATGTTTAGAAATACATAATTCCATTCTAATTAAATATGAGGAAATTGAAAATGACTTATCAAAGGTATGGATTATTTCTTATATCATGTTTTAATATTATTGAATCTTAAGACTTTATTCATTTATTTTAAGAAATTTCAATTATGGAATAACATGGAAAAGCATGGTTAATGAATCATGAATAATTATGGATGATTATATGGGATTCATGAGATATAATCGATTTTAAGAAGGTGAAAATGTTGAAAAGTATTAATTCTTTTTTGATGTTGGGGTTACTTTTGAAGTAATTTATGATATTTTACCCTTAAGTTTGTAATATGAAAATTTTATTTTTTGAATAATTATATTTTATTGTGTGGACATAAGAATAAAAGTAATGGATAAAATTTTGATTTTATATGATATTTTTTTGAGGTGAATAAAGATTTTTAATTTTTGGAATACAAAATGTAAGGTATGAGATAACCTTTGAGGTTAAAATAGTTTATGGTTATTTTTAGGACATAATATTATTTTCATAATTTTATAATAATTTTATATTTTTAGAAAATGGAAAACCCACTAGATGGTTGACAATCTTTCATGTTTGGCTATGTTGTGGGATTTGAACCCACAACGGAAGTGTGAAAATTGTGCATCGCCTACCACATGCCCTTATGAAGTCCCTATTTAATATAGATTTTTATTTTTAATTAAATTATTTAATTGAATATGAATAAATTTATTTGGGAGACATATATTTTTTGGAATAGATAACTGTGGGATTAGAAAATGATTTTGGGATTATGTGATTAATGTTATTTTGGAAGACATTATCCATTTTTCTAACCCTACATAATCATTTTAAATAGAGTACTATATGATTTTATAGGAAGATTAATATTCGAATTATATTTTGGAATAATAAATGATTTTATTGTGGACTAATAGATATTTGGGATATTTATGGAAATGATTAACCTACAGTGAGAATATTTGATTAAGAAATTACATTTTATTATGAGACATTAAGTGTGATTTATGGAGATAAATGTTAAATTTTATCCTCGAAGAAAATGTGATCAAATACTTCTAAATTTTGTGGTGTAATATTATTTTGTATTATTTTGAAGAATTTTAAGTACATATTTTTGTTTAATGATCCATGTATAACATGGGTATTACTATTTAAATTTAATTCTTTCAATGTAGTACTTATACTTATATTAGAATATTATTTTTTGGGGAATTTTATAATCGTGTTAAAAAAATTTGGTTTTGGTTAATGTTTAAAGACTAGGATAATATATTGGTCATATTTTTCTGGTTTATGTCTATAAACCAAAATTTTGTTCATATTTTTTTGGTCATATTTTTTTTGGTTTTGGTTAATGTAGTTTATCAGGTATGACCAAGTCAACATAAATACACATTCATTAGAGAATAAGAAGAGTTTTTAGTAGAATTTTATTAATGGATGAAACTCTATTGACCAATTAAGTATATTTTTTTTATTTTCATATTCTAGGTATTAATTTTATTCCCCATAAATATGAAAACAATCCTAAAATGAAAATATTTTCCATTTTCCTTCCTACTATGAAATCATTAACCTTTTAACCAATCAAATTTTTTTGTTTTTTGATTGTGAACATTCTTCTGATAATGATTCCTATCACCCTCTAGCTGATATTGAGAGTTATATTCTATTTTATACCCATGTCTTCTGACATGGAATCTTAGCATGAGTTATCTAAGGTAACCTTCATACATTCTTTTCTTTCTTTTGAAGTTGATCTTTTGTTAATCCTTTTTCTATTTAGGGATTGAAATAAAAGTATTTTGAAAAGACATAACATAGTAACAAACCCCAAATTCAAATTTCAAGGACCTAATTTTCAATTGGTGGTGGGATAATGTAATATCTCGAGTTTTTAAAACAAAACACTATGTTCGGTAGCCTATATAATACACCACATTTAGCTTAAATGAACAACTTAGTATTATTATTTAAAAAGATAATCATCATATAATGATTAGAATGTGGGGATGAAAACAATTAAACAAATTAAGAACATTTAATTTACACATGTTTATATAATTATTCACTAGTTACCAAAATAAATAGGAAATTAAATAAAATCCAATTGAATATAAAGGTTGTGTATTTCTAAAAAACTATTTAATGGAAAAATAAGCGAGTTTATAAAAAAATCTATCTTGTTATATTATATTAATTAAATAATTATTTAATATATTCCATTTTGTTTATCAAATTCATCTAATATGTGTTATAGAAATTATATAAGAACAAATTAAATTTTTCTGATAAAAAGATTCTTTTTCTAAAAACGTAGTTTTTACTTTTTTTGATGGAGAAGCCTTTTTAAATCAGAAATTTTCACTTTTATATTTTCTATTTTACAATATAAAATTAATATTTAAAATTGGTACATCAAAAGATAGTTATTCTAAAATTTTGGAATTTTTTTGGTAAAATTTTAATTTTAATGAATAGTGAAAATACTATATTTTAATTTAAACCACCTTTTTTTCTAATTTGTTTATATAGTTATTTTATCATTTTATTTTTAATTAAAGTGTAATTGAATTAATTTATTATGAATTAATCCAATATTGGTCATTGGAAGTAATTTCACCATGGAATTTGATATACAGGCATGTCATTCTATTAATGGGTTTTTACTTTTTAAAAACTCATTTTCTCCTTTCGACAATGGAATTAATTATAAATTTAATTTTTCCAATTAAATGAATTAAATATTGATAAAATAACATACATGATTGTAATAAATTTGTAAAATGGTGTTTAAATGGACTAAAATAAATTTATTTGTCAATTGTTTCTTTTGTTGTTTTTACCACGACTAGAGAGTAAATCAAACAAATAAGGGTAAAAATAATGTAATGAATATAAAAATATCCTATCAATTGTCCTAATATTACTGTATGAGTTATGTATGGCCATGAAAACCCTTGGGATGAACCATTGTCTTTTAGAACACTTCAGTGTGATTATGACATTTATAACATTTAATTAAATGTGATGGAAAAAATATAATAAACATGACTCAAATTTCTAAACCAATATTAATATGGGGTTTTATATGTGATCTATTCAACTATAAATATTAATTAGAAATATTCATATATTCTCGACATCATGGTATTTTATTTTTATGTTTTAGACATTGAATAATGCATTTTAATTATGACACAATGACTATAAAATAATAAATTTATTAACAGAAAATAAATTTAAATGATATCAATAATATTAAAATAAATATAATTTAACATATTTGATTACACAGACATTCTTGATTACTATTACATATTAGGATTGACTTAATGTATCTGTTTTGAATGAATCTTGTTGTTATGATAATTTAAACCAGTCATCTATGAAATAGTTTCGAAATTGACATTATTTGTATTTTTAAAAATAATATTTTTAATTAACTGAATTAAAATTCCTAAAAATATAATATTTATCAAAATAGTTAGTATATTTCTGAATTTTCGATTAATGAATCTTTAATTAGACTTTTATCTTTATTTGGTAATTATTTTAACTCTCTATGTGTAAATTGCATGATAAAATGGTATGTGTTAACAGGGGTCAAAAAAATAAGGATTAAATAATACAACAAAATTTATAATTATAAAATAATGGTGGTTATTAAAACAAAAATCATCTTATATTTCAAATAAATGAGTTTTGGGACCATATTTATCCATAATTTAAATTTTATTAAATTAATATTTTAATAATATCTGTGGGCTCCCCTCACATCTCTTATAAAAAGGTACCTAATATTCTATAATACTCAAAATTATGTCTCCTTTTTGTTTGTCCAAGCTCTACAAAAACCAATCCCCAAATTATGTTAGCCTCAGTTTAGGAAGAACACCCTCCTTAGAGGTGTTAAAGTGTTCTTCAGCGGTGATCAACCGAAGAACATGTATTGTTTTTAAGTGTTCCTATTTTATATCTTCATCCAATTCCATCAAATATTATAATTCCAAAATGAAATAATAATTCTAGTATCCTCAATATACTGATATTTTATTATGTTAATATCATCAACTAAATCCACATCCACTTCTATTAAATGGGAAAGGAATTAGTTGTTTTCTCGTACGTGCAAACTATCACCTCTACAAACCAATGTAATTAATTTTCTATAGTATTATATCGTGATTGGTTCTAATAATGGAATTAATATTTGTATAGAATTTAAAATAAATATTTATCAATATAATTTCATAATATAACAATTACGTTCTTAATTTCAATGCTCTTAAAAATGATAATGTCTTTCATCCGTACGTGTGAACTACAACATCCGCGAAGCAATGTGAATCATTTTTATTCACCACATCACATGTATGATATATGTATATATATATATATATTAATGATTATTATTATGTAAATAATATTATGATAATTATAGGAAGATAAAATTATCATTACTTTAGTTCCATGATCATCAATGAAAAATGGAAACATTACTCATGTGTATGTATTTAATATCGTCTATATGATTATAATGTAGTTCATGATACCTACCATAAATGAATTTATTTATTTAAAAATATTAATTGATTTATAAAAATTATTTACATTTCATAAATTTTATTCTTGAAATGATGTAATTATGACCACATGGACTAGTGGCATCATTACCATGATCATTTTCCACTCAAGTACTGAATACTGTAAAAACGTCTAACCAAGACTAAAATAATTATTTAATTGTTAATACATAGTAATAAGTGATATTAAATGAATAAAAATCATGAAATGGTTTGTTATGAAAATAGAAATTAATCTATGTTTTTTATTTTGGAAGAACAAGGAACACACATTACGAATCAAACTCAAGGTAAGTGACTTGATCTAAATCTCCTTTCATTGAGTCATATTTTGATATTATATACCACCTTCTATTCGAAAATGTATAATCAACCCCTTTGGATTTTAATTTCATTCAATGGTTTTCAAAATTACAATTTTTAATATGAAAAATCTTACTAAATGAAAACAAGATTTATTTTATCATCAACAGTGAGAACGAACTTTCTTACATATTGACCATTATTTTGAATTTTTCCTCTTCTCTAAGCCATAATTTTTTTAAAAGAATATTAAATAACATATTCCATTTATAGGTAGTTGGGTATTGAAAATGTTTGTGAAATTTGATTGTTTATATCAATATCATGAAATTATATACTATGATTGAAATATGGTAATGCTATTATTCTTTATTTATGTTCCTTTGACAATATTATGTTATGGTTATCTATAATTTATTATGTATATGCCTGGTTTTGTGATAAACATTGGTTAGGTGAGCCGGTGATATATCTCCAATGCATTGTGTAATGAGAATGAGTTAAACAATACGGTCTCTCTGAAGATATTTTTAAAATATATTCTCATATGTATTCGAAACATTACTATGACAGTTACTCCCTATGTAGCTATGAAATCTACAATAGAAGTATGATATGGATTACAGAAGTTACATTTTTTATTTCTAATTGCTATGATTTTTCAAGATTATTATTATTTCATGGGTTTATAAATATTCATGGACTAAAATTTTCATTCCTTATTTTATATCCCTTACACTGATTTTTGTGATGATCTCAATTTATAAAAATGATTCCATTGTGTATAAGTATGGGTAGGATAAAGGAATAATTTAAGATGATAATTCTAAAGAAAAATAAATAATATTCACCTTTATATGTTTTATATTGTGGAAGAAATGGATAATATTGTAGTTGTATCCACTTTATATAAATTTGAGTTTTTTTGTAAAAGGTATGTCATAATTCTAAATAAAACTAAACCTAAAAATATCATCATTGTGAATGAAATTAAATTCTTAATTATAATTCAAGGTTATTTAATGTTTAATGTTGGGGACTTATACCACATGTCTTTAGAACACATGGAAATAGAGTTACAGAATACAAAGGTATGGATGTAGTGTTATATATTGATTTTCAGTGAAAATAATACCATATGAGATATTATAGGGATCTTTATATCAAAACTCATCCTAATGAGAAGATACACCAATAGTACCAAAATTCCATCAATTATTTCCAACATATCACATGTGTTCTAAGAAGTAATCGTCCATGTCATGTCACGCCTCATTACAATTTCTTACAATAGTGGGGGAATAAACTCTAATTAGAGGTCCCATGTCTTAGTACAACATGAGGGTTCTAGTATAATAGTTAATATAGGACCCATGACCTCCCCAAATGTAGGATTATACTCTTGGATTTTTTATTCTCCCACTGACCATATCTACTAGAGTGTTCCACCTTGATGTTTTATAGGACCGACTACCCTATTCTGCATGAGGGAACCACTCAAAAGTCATTGAGGAAATAGAAAAAATAACTACTATAGAGTTCCAATTGAATGTTTTCAAAGACCAACTATCCATATCTACTTGAGGGTTCTAATCTTATTTCATTTAATACCAATTCCCACCTCTACTATAGTGTAACACTTTCTAGTCATCATGAAACCAATGCCCAGATCAATTGGAGGGTACAACTCAAAAGACCACGCGGCCCAACTATCTAGATATACTTGAGGGTTCCACTCTAAAGTATTAATGGACCCACTACCCAACTCTTTTGGTGGGTTCCAATCCAATTTTTTCAATGTCCCATAACCTATCTCTACTAGAGGGAACCACTCATAATTCCTCATGCATCACCTAACAGTGTATCTCACAAATATCATTCCATGTTTTATCCAAAAACCATAACTGATGGGAACCACCATGTTTTATGTGTAATCAAACATAGGATAGTGTACTTGTGGTCCTAAAAATATGATATCAAACTATGTAGATAGGGATGTTAAATGTTTCGTTAGAATAAACTAAGGGGTACATGTCATATGAGCGGACCCAAAAATTGAGATTTCCAACTCCACCACATAGATGTATCCCTATTTTTCTCATGGATCCAAAATCATTGTAGATTAAATGATGTGAAGGTGGAATACAGGGCATGTCCATGCTAATCAACATCTGGCATTGTGCTCTAATAGTGTCTCTATACTAACGTTGTGTCCATGATATTTGGTACACAACATGTTACATCACTTGGGGTGTTTCCAATGCTCTCTAGATGTGTCTATATAGTAAGCATATGGAAGGTTCCTAGATGTGTGCTCCATCACATGTCTTATCCATATAGTGAAGGTGGTACATGGTGTGTTAGGAACAACATGGCATGCCATCCTTTTAAAACATATTACACCCTATATACCATAGTAAAGAGGTTAAATTTCATGTCTTCATCCTAGTATAAAATTTTCATTCCAGTTTTTCATTGATTTATACATCCCCAAACCCAATGGAAAATATAGAAATTATGATTTGATTATAGCCCTATCGCTGCCCATAAATTGTGGTTATAGAATTGAACTATGTATTTTGGCCCACAAAATGCCAAATACCCACATGTTGTTGAAATAAATTAGAATCAGTGTGTGTCTATCATACCACTCATTCGATGATCCATCCAAATTTGATTTATCGACCTCCAATTATCAAAATGATGATTCATTAATGGAAAATGATTTCATTAATAATCTTATTCTTACTACTAGATCCTTGATCATCATTTCTTGATGGTAGTGGGGGTCAGATTTGGAATGGTACCACCCAGGAATGGAGAACAGAGATTACGAGGTCCAACAATTGAAGAACATAAATAAATTGAGAGATAGATTCAAATTTAAAAATTATTAAGGATCATTTCTAATTTATCATGGAAAAATGATCAAGAACAGTGATGTTGAGGTAAGAAAAAATTTAAATAACTGCATTAATCTAGTACGTTGGATCATTACAAGGTTGAAATTAGCAATGATTAATTGAACCGATTGATCTTCTAAATATATTTGATTATAATTTTCATAAAAAATTATATGGCCTACCTATATATTGGATCATTATGTATCAAAGATTGTGATCACTAGTGATTGAAGGACGTTGATGTGTTCTCTTTTTTCTGATCTTCTCTAATGTGAAATTTCATTATTGTCTGATGTGATTTTACAATAGAAGGAAGAAGTATAATACTTGGATCGTTACAGGGTTTTGAGCCTAACCCTAGGAAAATTAATATGGTAATTTTATTTGTAGACATTTCAATTGGGTCAAAATGAATGAATGGATGGATGATTTAATTAATTAATCCACTAAACATACCTCTAACAAGTGATATATTTGAATATCTGGTGGTAACCTATTTTATGTTGTGCCTGTCATAAAAAAATTTCTATACTCAACTATTTTCTTATATATCTAATCTAGGAATATATTAATTAGATAACACATTTTATATAAGAAATTTTTCACCAAAAAAATATAATATATATTTAATAGTTTTCAATAATTATACCCAGTATCACAGGGTCTCGTAATCGCATGATGTCTCAGTGATTGGATTTGGAAATTAATATAGAAATATTTAAAATTCAAAAAATGAAAAACATTATCTCAAAATCATTTCCTCTTACAAATTCTCATTCTTGAAAATAGAAAAACAAAATACTTAGGAAACCGAGCTTGAAGTTGGATATCATTCGTTGAGGAACTCTCATGTTTCTTTTTTTGCTTCCACAACACATAAACTAAGGGGATGGTCTATCCACATATGCTACCCCCTTTTTTACCATCGATCACCACTGGATTCTCTATTAAGGTGGAACTATTCTTGAATTTGAACATTCCCCAGTCGATGACCCAAGTTCTGTCATCCATGTTTCTCCCCTACTATGACATGTGGAGGACATAATGCAACCGCTCTTGTTGTGGGGGTAGGTTGAGAAGTTAAAAAAACTTACCAACCATCTGGATGACCTCAAATGTCATGATAACCTTAGGGATAACATGACACCCCAACCAAACCACCACAATTCTTGTAATTTTGAGACTATAAATAAAATGGAAACTCCCTCTTCAACCTCAAATGTCTTATAAAAATATTCATTATAAAATTTCTATCTTCTCTGGGGCATCCTCGTGCTCCCAAGAATAAACTAGACCTTCTCTGTTGTCACTAACACAATTTAATTACCACAAGGGATATCTTGAAAATATATGTAATGGATAATATTTGTCCTATAAGGTCTTCCATGTAGGGTCCCAAAAGGGTTTATTCAGATGGTATAGTTTTATTTTTATTTATGTAAAAAATTTACTAAGATAAAATAGAACTCCTAACTCTGTCCATAATATAACACGCAAGACATCAGCGTATCATCCAACTCCTTGATGGTGTACTTGTTCTTCCAGTCATACTAGGGGTAAAAGGATATACTCATCCTAATTTGAGTCTGGAATTACTCTTTCATGCCTCTCCAAAAATAGGATCGATATCATGAATCACGATCAATGTAAATCTTCAATAGAACACTATGAATGAGAAAAATCTTCCTCACGTACAACCTCTCCAAAATCTCCTTTGACCAATGCTCACAAAAATCAATGAAGTGTGATGAAATGTGATTTGATCAACTATCACCTAGATAGTGTCAATCCCCCTCACAGTTAATGGAATAACTATAAAAAAGTCCTTGTATAATTCATCTTAATTCAAGTATGGTACCTCAAGGGTTTGTAACAAGCATGCCTTAAATTAGTTCTCATCCATCACCTGCTGATATGTAATACACCAAGAGATAACCACATACATGATCTATTTCATTTCAGGAAAAAAAACACTATTGATAGCCTATGCACATCTTCCCCACCCTAATATATATCATGTGATAATGTGTGGAAGTCTCAAACCATATCCTCCCACATATAGGCTGGAACCACCACCCGTTCCAAGAAAAAGATGACCTGACTCAATCCATCATAATAACCATATGGAAATCCCCCCTTGGATATCGAGTCATAGAATACCTCACAATCTATTTCTTCCTATTTTTACTTTCTCACACACTTGAAAAGCAGAGGAGTCAACACCATTGATTGTAGAATAGTTTTACCCTACCACCCCACCTTGGTCATCTGAAAGGAGGAAAACTAACCTAAAACTTATTTCACGAACCATTCATGGGACAACATGATATGGAATTACTATAGTATATTTCTCTTTCTTAGAGTATATATTATTTCAAGATCATGGTCTAGTAAGAACTCTAACCAGAAACACTATCTCATGTCCAGGCCTCCCTACATGAAGACAAACCTATGTCTTTGATGGTTTCAGTAAACCATAAAGAACTCTCCTAGAAGGAAGTGCCTCCAAATACTTAAGAGAATACTAACACTTCCACATCTAGTCCATGATTCATGTAGTTATTCTCATGGGGTATCAACTACCTCAACCCATATGTGATTACTTCCTCCAACTGGAATAACACGTAGCCGACCCCAGCTCTAGAGTCATCACAATAAACCATGTACTCTACACCCTCCTCCATTAGTCTCTACTCATGATCACTCATATGACTTAGCCTCATCTTCTCAAATAACAATTTTCATTACTCATATTATGTAAAATGGTACCCTTTTCATGTTGGGGTGATCAAAGGGGATGTAATTCTAGTGAAGTCTCCCATAAACCTCATGTAGTACCTTACCAATCCAATATACCACAACACCTCTGACACACTCTTAAATGTCACCCAAAAAATAGTTGTATAAATCTTCACTGGGTATGTCATTATTCTATGGTCATAAATTGAATTCCCATTTAATTGAACCTCATGAATGTAGAAGTGGATTTTCTATATTTTTTCATAAATATGATTCTATCAATGAAATTATAGAACCCTCCAAATATATTCTATATCCTCCACCATTGAAACATATTATAAGGGTATTACATTAACAAATTTAACCACAAATAGGTCCATGTAGTGCTGGAAGACCTGGTTCATCAATTCCTTAAATATGATATGGGAATTCACCACACCAAATGGATTCCCTATAAACTCATAGTGTTTGTAGTGAAATAAGATTGGCCACTATGAAATATCATCTTCAAAAAACATCAACTAGTTGTAACTAGACTATATATCTATCTTCATGTACCATCTCATGCCATAAAAATGCTCAAAGAGGTCATTAAACCTCAAAAGGCGTACTAATTATTAATCATTCCCCAGTTTATCTGAAGATAATCAATGAAAATAGTCATGCGAATCACTGTCATGTTAATGAATAACACCAGGGAGGCCTAGGGGGGCACATTGGACCTAATTATACCCTTATTTTGAAGGTCCTCCAATTGTATCCATATATCTAAAAGTTTATTTGGGGCCATCATATTTTCTATAGGAGTTATTTAATATGTTATGAGATGTAGTTCAATACAAAACACTATCTACCACCTAATAGGTAGTCCCAAAATTTCTAAGGGGAAGACATACATATAACCCCTCATGGATGATGGAATCCAGATACCTTAATATCCTTCTTCAAAATGGGAAATAATTTCTAACTAATGGATGATTGGTTGTATCCTACTTCTGAAAGAAACCAATAGTCATTCCATGATATTTCTCTTGCCTATAAAGGTAAATCTCAAAAAATTATTCTGTATGCTTAAAAATAGTCTACTGTGATAGTAAATCTATAGTAAAACCATGAATAAACTGTCCATACCAAATATGATGTCATATGGTTTCACTGGGTTGACCAAAAGGCAACATGTGAACCTTTCTCCTGCAAGAGATAGCTCTTACTATCAATAGATACAAGATTCAGATGAAGCTTACCCAACATAAACCCAAGGACATATTGTTGGGTTAGATCCTTATGTGTGAACACCGGCACTCACACAATGATTATAGAGATAATGAAATGACTAGTTCATATGTAAAATAATACTAAAGCACAATTAGAATAAACACATTTCATACCTCTAATCATTTTATACACTCCATGATCACAATTCTCCACATACTATAGCTATCCGTAACCCCGAATGACATCTCCCTAAGTATAATGTTGGTTTCATTGTGGTGGTGGTAGATGGATCTCATAGAATCATCCACAAACCATAGCTCCTCTAACTACCCTTTCAGCTCTCCCCCCTGGGGACAACCCAAACCTTGCATGAGAGATCCCAAATCATAGAGCTGCCTCTACTATGGTGGTCCACTAGATATCTATATTCACTCTTTAGTGAATATGGTTAGGAATTCATATTCTATGTGACCTCACCCATCATAATAATTGCATAAAAAAATCTCGAGGATTCCCTTGTGCATTGCAGTATCCCTGTACTGTATTACCATACACCAGAATATGATTTCAAAATGTACCACAATATAGATAGTCTAATGAATGGAACCAACTAGCTACTTCAGATACCATAACATTATGAATCCAAGCACTTGATTCAGATAAATTTAATCCCTATTGAAAATTAAATCATTCACTATTTCTTTGTCTGGAACCCTGAAATAGGTAATGACGCAAAATGAAACCATGATGGAAATGATCTCTCTGTGGATTCCCTACTCAAACATCAATGATTGATGTAGCTCTCATAGATCATGTTAATGGTGTAATAGGTAAGGTCTGTGAACCTTGATTCATACTCTTCCATAATCACAGCTTTATTATGAAACAATATGCTACTAAATCTAAAGTGATTGCAAATAAGATTAATATTACTCCCCCAGAAACACGAGGTGAACGTCAGACCACAAAAGTGTTAACTATGCATGCATCATCATAACAACACTCCTCCATCACTCAACTACTCTATAGAAAAGGAAAAATCACATTGAAACCAGATAATCCATCATTTTCTGAATAAGTCTAATGATATGGACCACAAACTCTAGAAACCCCACTGTCTCTTAATGATATGGATTTCCAGGGAACCTCGGTGGCCTATGGAAAAAGAACATGAAATGTTTTCTAAGCTTGTACTCATCCTCATTTTTCTCTTATATGGTGATCTACTACTCGAAAGTTGGAGGAGATACTATCGGCCAACCTAGAAGAATAATCTCATAGGATGGACCCTGAACTAAGGCATCATCACTCATATGTTTGTCGCCATGGTCTAGAACTAGTATCTTGGTTGGTTATCGTATCAGATGTATCCTAATATTTATAGCAACATACCATGGACACATGACTACATGTATATATATATATATAATAGTAATGGGTAGTTGAATCCTGACATACCTTAAAAGACTCACTCCAATATGATTCATTTACTACTAATCCATGTAACCAATGTCTCAGTATAACAAGTCGACATGTAGGTTGTTAAATACTTGGTAAATGGATATGTTGTCCTCCAAAACCATCACCAAATTCTATAAGCTAAGATCCAAAAATCAATAAACATTGAAATAATTTACCTAAACGCATCCAGATCATCATAAAGGAACTACTGCAAACCCCATCCCAGGGATCTAACCATCTATAATACTAGATTCTAAAGACATGAATCAAGCCAGTTCTCAAACCATGAATACCCAAATAGAGCCTTTATAAGATAGGGGTCAGATACTAGAATAAAATTTATATTAACACCAGGATTCATTTTCTTAATAACAGTCCCACACACACATCTATATCAATAGAGAATTTTATGTGTTGTAAAAGTAAGAAAGAGAAAAATCAAAGGGAACAACCATGAATGATACACCTATAGATAGTATAAGCATACATTAGTGTACATTGAAAATTAATGGGAAAAATAAATTCCCAACCTGAAATATGTACCAACCTAAAAAAATAAGAAATTTAAACTGTTGAGAGAGCCTAGCCTATAATCTCCAAGCAATGACCACCATACATGGTTAAAAAAACAAGGATTGCCTAAATTATTCAATAATCACCAATAAACTATTCGTCATCTTTATAAGACATTACACATGATAGAAAATACCATATAGGGGTGTGTATATACTTACCAAGTAAAATTACCTAAATGCTAAAGGTGACTAGTAAGAGATAAATAATTAATAGAATGACTGTAGATATTACCATGGTTCCAAATTAATTGAAAGGGAACAACTCAACCCAAACCCAGATAGTGTAACCTCATCTAAGCATTGAGGGTTGAAATAGTGAGTTGATGAACTAAAAATGTAATCATTTCAAACTATATTATGAGAGTATACTCTTCCATCCACCAAAATATATACACAGAAAGCACATGACATACCCCATGAATCAATTCATTTCATGGAGATGGAGTAACCAAATATAATGGTATAGATATAGAAGTATATATATATATATTGACACAAAAGAATCCAAAATGAGAATTTAAGGGGATAAAAATCAAACATATCATAATAGAAATATGAGTTTCCAAATGTCCCAATAGTTCATTACTGATTCCAAACATCTCACATGACTTCCAAGGAGTAACCAAAAAAGTCAAACCATTCCTCGTCTCTATGTTGTCCACTCAATGGTACATAATCTCTATGTAGAGGACTGATGCCCAGCTACAAAATTATTGTTGCACTATGATAGTTGATGGAGGATCCATGCCCTTCCTTGCATGATGGTTTCACACTATAAGTCATAATGAACCTGATTACCATATCTACATGAGGGTTTACATTGGAAGTTTCAAAGGACCCACAACCGAACCCTTCTGGATCGTACGACTAAAAAAATTTCAAGTACCTACATAACTTATCTTATAGAGAGTTATAATTGGAAAAAATGTTGACCCACTGCCCACTATTAAAGAAGGGTTACACTCAGTAGTCATCAAGGACTGACTACCTAACTCTACTGGAGGGTAAAACTCGAATTTTTTCAATGGCTCACTTCCTTTCGGTACTAGAGTGCACAACATGAAAGACTTCAAGGACCCACATACGAGCATCAATAGAGTATTCCAATATTAATATGTTGAGGAACTATTCCTTAGATCTATTTTAGGGTTCATCTTTGATGTCGTTGAGGAACAACTGCCTAGCTCTAATAGAGGGTACCACTTGAAATAATAGATCATCACCTAACCAAGCGTCGAACCCAAAACATTCCACATCATATCGAAAGATCAAAAACCAATGATAACATCATTTTCTACGTGGAAAAAAATAAATCTAGTCTACTCGTCATAAAAAATCCATGTTTAAATGATGGATATAGGGAATATTAATGTTTTATTATATATAATCATGGGGTGCATGGTGTGTGAGGGGGTCCCACATGGCTTTTGGTCCCAATCCTCCACTTCGTCATGTCCATATCTATCACATGGATCCAAATCCATGATAGAGTACATACTATGTAGGTGGACTAAATTGTGTTTCCATGCTATCTTTGACTAGGATGTGTTTTCATTCTATCTGTGTGTACTCCTAAAATGACTTAGTACTTTGAAACATGGCGTGTTTCTTCACATTAGGTTTACCTTGTGTGATCTTTCCATGTATATGTACTCAGAATGTTGCATGTGGCCAACCATTTTCTCCTATACACAACTCAACCACATAGAGAAGGTGGTACCCCACACATACTGTAACTACCTGTCATTCCATTATTTAAAAAATATGTAATATAAGCTTCCACAACATAGATGCTACACTATAACACCCTGATAATTTATAAGATGGATTATCTTTAATTACTTCAATGTTTTGTGTTATATACAACACCAATATTATCTTGTGTTATACGCAACACCGTATTAGCTTGTATTATATGTTACACTATTCATAGATTGTGTTAAAGTCGATTTCAAGTTCATTTTATAGAATTTATTTTACCCACCATTGAGGATAAATTTTATTCCAATATATAAAATAACTATGTTTGGATTCTATTATACACAACAACGATGGATGCTTTAAATACATAGAACACTAACTTGGCTTGCGTTACAGATATGAGCGACCTTCCTTGGTATCTTACGTGGTATGCAATACTAAGTACCACTAAACAACGATATATTATTATAATATTATTATCAACTAGTCATTATAAATAGTATTAACCAAATTTTTAATTTTATAACATTAGAATTTATCTTGCACATTTTCTAAAACATGGTATGAGAAAAAATTCATTTTTGTGGAAAAAAGAAGTATTTTTAAAAAAATTCAGTTTTTCGGCGTTTTGATGGCGCACAGATTTTAAATATAATTTTGGACAATTTTATTAGTTAAATTTTAAAAAATAAAGTAATTTTTTGGAATCATAATATAAAAAATTATATTGGATAAAATTTTAATATCTTTCTCCAAACTTTCATATTTTGATGATTAGTAAAAATACGCTAAACATTACTTAAAAACAAATTTTCCATTGAGATAATTTATATAGTTAAATTATAATAGTGAATGGTTTTAAATTATAATTAAATAATAAATTACCATTTAATATAATTTAAACTGTTATCATTAATTTTACATTAAATTCATCGGTAAAACATATCAATATTTTACATTATTTTAAACAAAAACCAGTTTTTTCCGACAATGGGATTTATTTTAAATTAAATGTTGCAACTTCTGTGACTTCAGTTTGGAAAAATATGTTCCATATTTGGAATCATTAGGTCCAAATTATGTTAATTGGCTACTTTTATTTTTGGTCATTATGAATAGTAATTTGTGTTAATTTTATTTACCACAATTAAAGGTAAATCAAGTAATTATGAGAACAAATAATATTATAACATTTTCCTAACATTTGTATTAATATAACTGGATTATTATATTTCAACCTAAAATATAATTGGGTCAAAATGGAATCTATTTGATCCCACTTGGATGAGATTAAGACATTTAATTTGTTTTATTTAAGGAAAAGTGAAATATGTACGTTTTAGGGAGAAATATAACGAATTTCACAGGATGGACCCACTTGGATGAGATTAAGACATTTTAGGAATCTATTAAATAATTTGGTTCGAATATGTAATATGTATTGATTTTATTTAAATTCTAATAAATGAATAGTGTCAGAATTGACACTATTGGTATTTTATAAAAATAACATATTATTAAATTGTTTAAAAATTAAAAAAACATTAAAATTTACAAAATGGAAATTATATTTCCTAAGATGTCATGATGTATTAAATTATGGACATTTCAAAACACAGAAGTAAGTATTTATAACCATTTAAATTTTTGAATATTAATACCAAAAATATAATTAAATAGATTAAATTTGCATAAATCAAAATGATAAGGTTTAAAATTAAATAAAAACATTTAGAAATATTATTTATTGATGATATTACAACCCTATATCATCTCATCTTCGATGTTGATTAATTTTTTAGGATTTTATGTGGGGATTTGAGTTAATATAAATTAATATTTTTGAGGTTTCAAAAGTGCGCCTCTCATCTCTTATAAAAGGGCATCTTTTCCCTCTCCTCATAGCTTCAGTTTGACCCATAAAAATCGTCTAAAACCTATATATTTAGCTTTTCAGCTTTCCTGGTAACATACTAGAGGTCCTGGGATTTTTCAAAGACCAACTTTAGTGCCATGAGAGGTGGTTTAGAAGTGGAACGTCAAAGAAGAGGTAATATCCTTTACCGGTTCATTCAAACTTATTTCTTCTTCTACGCCCTATATATGAGTTGTTTCAGTATTAAATAATAACTCCAGTATCACTTGTATAATTATATTTTATTATGAATATAAAACAACCATATTCCATATTCTATCCATCTTGAAAAATAAAATCATTGCATGTTTGTACGTACGACCTACTATCTCCACATCATGGTGTAATATGTTTTTCATCACCAACTTATTTGGATGAGTATAATGATGGAAGAAAAAACAATATATGATAAATTTAATGTGATATTTATTCGGAAATATTATTCACCGTACACTTCAATACAATTCCACAATCATGGGAATGATATCTTCACTCGTGCATACATACGGCCTACCGTCTCCACGCTGGGATATGATTCTTTTACATGATCTCCATTTAAGAATGATTATATAAATGAATTGAATGAAAAAATATGATATATATAATACTAATTATATTCTATAAATTATATAACAATAACCTAAAAAGGGTAATAAGATTTTATTTGACAAAACATGCACATGAACTAAAGCTATTAACACCCAAATAAGAAGTAATAATGAAATGTTACAAATAAAAATATAAGAATATGACCATATATGATTTCATAAGAATTAATATGATTCATGAAGAAGTAAATGACATTATTTAAATCATTATACATAAGGTTTGGATATGTACAAATCATATCAGACCTAAGGTAAAGGAAAATATCAAAATCTCATTTTTTTCTAAGATAGTTTATATTTAAGTATTTACTTGGGCATATTTATCATCCACATCCATATTTCGAAATATGTAATATTATTTATATCCTCCTAAAAAATTTTAATTCCAATCATACTTAATGGTTAATTTTTAGTAAAAGATATGAATGTAATCTTTTATCATATTTGGTACGAGATACTTTTTGACTTTTCTGACAAAAGTAAGAGATGAATGATTTTTTTAACTTATATGGAATGGACGGATTTTTACGCTTTCAATGAATATTATTTCCATGAATCTTCCTTTATAAGTTTCATTTTTTTTTCGATAAACTACTTCTATTTTAAAATTCCAAGACATATTAAGGAAAGAAAACATTTTAGAAGAAAACATGATATTTTCTTGAAGAACTGAGTTCATGTGTTTTATAAAAATTATTTTCTATATAATATGATATAGGGTTATATTTCTATCCTATTATTACTTTTATTTGATTATTCTATGATGGAATTATTTTTATGAAGTCCTTTAATATTATATGGATTATGTTATGGGGGCATGATATTTAACAATCTCATTTTTTGACATGGGATATGATATGATATATAAATTATGATTTTGTGGAACACATGTAAGAATTATTTCATTATGATATAGGAGTGAACTATATCTCCCACCACTTCATTGGGTAATTATTTATATCTAATGATATAAAAATGGCTGGAACGACAAGTAAATATGGTTTAGTAACATAGGGCTGGAATGATAAGTAAACCCAGTTCAGTAATTGACTCCGTCCACTATGATGGTCATTGAAGAAATTCCTTGGCAACTTTGGAAATTATAAAATGTGATTTTTAGATTTCCAAAGATACATGTTTTATTACAATTTTATTCTTTCATGTTTAATGTTCTTTTATGATCCATGCCTTACGTACAACCAATATTTATGTCATTTCACAAGATTTGGATGTTTAAACATTATGTTCATGTTTTGACGCAAAAATGTGTATTGTTTGTTTTATGTTCTCCATGTTTACAATTACAAAGCATTTGATCTCAACCTTTCGATGTTTTATTTTCCCAATGAGATAAACAACAGTTTTACAAAAGAAAACAAAAGGGGAAGATCTTTGTGCGAGATTTTCAAGATATTTCAACATTATTCTATGATTATGATCTGAGTTTCCAAAGTCACTAAAATAATACATTCATTATGTGTCTGATTTTGTTATGTATTAAGTATTCCGCAAGAGTAATTTAATGTCCATGTATGTCAGGCATGGGTCTCTACAATTGGAATCAGAGTGAAGGTTTTGTTAAACATTGGAAACTAGGAGGCAAAAACATTACTGAGATCCCTAGAGATGTTTCTTAGGTATAGGGATGTCCCTATGGTTAAGTAGAAGTATATGTTACAATCCTTGAATTACGGTAACGATCATGAATAACCAGGGATTAAGCCTACTATGTTAGTGAATGAATGTACTCCCCCTTGATTATATTGTTTTCCAAGTATGACTGTTTTCTCTCAGACTATTCTTTTTCGGTTTTAGATAATGGAGGGGACATGAAGGAACACAGTTAATGATCAATTCACTAGGAAATGCATTGATTGTCTTCTTTAATAACCAAATTTTACTGGATATGGAGAGAAAAATATAG
Source organism: Viscum album (assembly GCA_963277665.1). Lineage (NCBI taxonomy): Eukaryota > Viridiplantae > Streptophyta > Magnoliopsida > Santalales > Viscaceae > Viscum > Viscum album. The sequence goes on along the minus strand of OY728133.1, from coordinate 258,594,719 downwards.
TTTCCATTATTATACAAGCTATGAATCATTTTGGATTTCCAAATTAACAGAAAAGAGAATAATATTCTATAGAGTATTTCATGAGAGAACATCCACTTTCTTTCCCTGGGGATTCTGATCCACTTGTTACTGAATAGTAGATTAGTACCATTGAAAAGATATTATCTAAACATCACTGTTTAGAACAACACAATGTCATTCTAGATATTTACCATTTAAAAGGTGAAGCAGACCAGTGGTGGACTCTAATTATGAATACAAGGACCAAAGATGAAATTGAATCCATAGAATGGGACGACTTCAAGAACATATTTTTAAATAAGCACTTACATCGTATTCCAAGATCTATGATTGAAAAGGAGTTCCTTGAGATTTATCAAATAGGGTGATGAATCTGTTGGTATATACGAGGCAAATTTTACAAGACTCCTGAGGTATGCATCTTCTTTATCATCCATCCTAAAAGTAAAGTTGATCGATTCATATAAAGAATAAAACCAATTCTTCAAGGAATATTATATATAAGAAACTTTAGTATCAATAATGAGATAGTGTGTTGTGTTATCATAGTATATCTATAATTTGGTGTTACATATTCATCTCATGGTTTTGAAAATAAATGAAACATGGAGTTCAAGGAAAAACCATCAAAAAAATTGAGAAAATAATATGAATGCTTCTTTATGATCAATGAGGGGAAAGAGGCATGGTAGAGATTTTCTTAAATGGACTAGATATTTAATTCTGTGTGTAAATGAAGGTCATTGAGCAGTTGTGTGCCCATGTAATTTGAATAAGGTAACTAATGACATGCATAGGGAAAATAATACAAATAACGCACCAACAACACTTCAATGCAACAAGTTCATGGAAATGGGGAATTATGATAACCAATTCCCTAATCCAAGGATTTATGATGATCGACGTCAATAAACTGTTAAGGAAATGGACAATGAAACATCACATACGATCACTATTAGCAATGTTGAGTATGACAATGAAGTGGTCAAATGATTAAGTCTTTATGTATTGGGATTCATAAATATTGATGTGGAATCTCAATTATAGTATCGTGGAATAGTAGAATATCCATGAATTGATTTATTGTGGTTTTCAATAAATATATGGTATGCTAACCATGAAAATTTATTGAAATATTTTTGGAATTCAAACGAAATGTTCATATAGAAGTGATAAGGAGAAAATAATATGTTTTATATTATTAATGATCTCATGATTGATAAAAGGACAATGTGCCATAATATTTTGATTATATGGAATTTTTTTGGTGTGTTGAAAGAGTTAACTTTTGATAGAAGTCATTTTTTCATTATTATTCTATGAAAATTCATGTTTCAAGTGAATACATGATTATTATGTTAACATTTTTGGAATGGGACCAACAAGATATATCTTATGATATATGGGGGATAGATGATGATATTCACATGCTTGGTAGATAACCATTGTAATATTTTTTTTCTCTATACTATGAGATTAGATAAAAGTATTTTGGATAATATTAAAGATTTTAATTGATTTAGTTGGACATATGATTATGGATACAACTTTTTTTTATTTCTAGAATGTTATAATAATATAATTTTTTAAAATGGACAACCCGTAAGACGGGAAACAACTCATCGCATCAGACATGGATTCGGGAATCGAAACCACAATCGAAGTGAGACAATCATTTATCACATTCCACTAGCCTAAAAGATGACCCTGGTTAGTAGAAATTAGTTTCATATTATTAAGCGGTATGATAGATGAAGTATAAGTCCATTTTTGAAACCATATACGAATAATCTCACCATAGATGGACTTGTGTATATTTCATAACTTGGGATAACCTTTTTGTGATAGAGATAGATGGAATGACCTATCATTATATCGAATGATCTTCTAACTCTTCAAGAATGAAAAATTCAACATCATTTCTTTAAATAAGAGATGAAGTGGAAATTGTTCATGGAATGACCAATGATGATATTAAACTGAAATCAGGTAAGTGTTTCTCCTTATGAAACAAATTCATCAACATTAGTGAAATGATATTGAAAACAAATTTTTTCCCTAGTAACCTCATATCTAATGAATCAAATGGTACCTTAGATCATCACAAATTTATGGTTTTATGATTCTTGGCTTTTTTATAGCCATGCTTTCTACCACTATTCATTAGGATTGTTGGTTATATTTCTCTTCCATATCCATGTTTTGACCTATGTTATCCTATGTGGAAACCCCATGATGAGATAAGTTCTGTAACCATTATATTTCTAAGATTCTTTTTTTAAATTATGTTTTTGTATTATATTGTATGATGTGGGATTCTATGAATGAAAATAACCTGTAGAAACCCATTTATAACCTTGGAAATTTTCAAGGGTGAAATTCATTTTAAGGGGGTAGAATGTGACACCCCCCGAATTTGTGAGATGGATTATCTTTATTTACATAAATATCTTGTTTTTTATGAAACCCAAATATTACATTGTGTTATACGCCACACGATATTAGCTTACAGTATATGCAACACTATTCTTGTCTTGTGTTACACTCGATTTCATGTTCGTTTAATAGAATTTATTTTACGTAACACTGAGGATAGATTGTTTGAAATGTATAAAAGAACCATGTCTGGATTCCTTTATATGTGACAGAAATGAAGCTTTCACTAAATACAACACATACTTGTCTTGTGTTACACATAAGAACAACTTTCTTCGATAGCATACATGGTAGAAATACCGAGTTTCACTAAAAAATGATATATTATAATAATATTATTATGAACTAGACGTTATGAATTTGATTAACCACATTTAAAATTTTATAACACTTCTATTCATCATACACATTTTCAAGAACATGGTATGAGACCAACTTCAATTATTCTGATAAAAGTAGTATTATTCTAAAAATGCAGTTTTTTCCCTTTTGATGGCGCACCCATTTTAAATATAATTTTTACAAGTTTATAAGATAAATTTGAAAAAATAAACTAGTTCCATTGAATTAAGATATTAAAATTTACTTTGGATAAATTTTTCATATTTTTCTAATAACAATCATATTTTGATGAATACTAAAAATAGGCTAAATATTAATTTAAAAAACATTTTTCCTCGAGATAATTTATATGTTGATATTATAATAGTGAATGGGATTAAAGTATAGATAGAATATATTTTCAACATTTAATATTGTTTATTTCATTATCATATATTTTACATTGATTTCATAGGTAAAAAAATATCAATCCTTTATAATGCTTTAAACCAATACCCCTTTTTCAATAGAGAGATTAATTTTAAATTAATTATAGCAACTTATGCCTCATGAATTTGGAATAATATATTCCATATTTTAAATTAGTAGGTCCAAATTATGTTAATTGGCTACTTTTTTTTGCGGCATTACGAATAGTAGCAACGTTTAATTTTATTTACCACAATTAATGGAAAATCAGATAATTAACCATAAAAATAATATTATAAAATTTATATAACACTTACCTTCATAAATTAATGATTATATTTCGTCCTAAAACATACTCGAGTTGAAATGGAATCTATTTGATCCCACTTGGATGATATTAAGACATTTAATAAGTTTTATTTAAAGAAAAGTGAAATATGTCTCACTCAAACTTTAATAATATATTTATATTTAATACAAGATAATATAAATATAAATTCGATTGTAAATACACACTACAGATTCTAATATGTTTTCCCTTCATCTAGGTAATTTATTTGTAATTTTATATAATATATAATTACCATAATAGCTTATACATTAATGATGCAGACATTATTTATTTAGTAAAAAACCAATAATGTAGTTTTTATTAAAATTTTAATACCCATAAAAATTTCCAAACACATGAAAAAACCTTATTGTACGAGTATATATAAACCATATTTATATTAGGGTTGAATGTTTGATAATTTTGAGCCTTATAAAATATATTATGACACTTATATTATTTTTTTCTAAATGATGTCAATGTTTTCACCTTCATAATTTAATAAATATAACATTATAAAATTAATGTTTTTCCAACTAATGGTATTCATATGAATGATATTATATTTATATTCATCATAGTATTTTATTTTTAATTTTTATACAATCAATAGAAAATTAAATATTTATAGAAAAATTTATTAGTAATTCTTTTATTAAAAAAATATCAAATAAGTGGTATTAAAATTATTTAAATAAATATTATATGAAGTAATTAATGTGATCCATGAATTTTATAGATGAATATGGAATTTCTAGAATCTATTAAAAAATTTTGTTCGAATCTATCATCTATGTGGATTTTATTTAAATTCAAATAAATGAATATTGTCAAATTTGAAACAATTGGTATTATATAAAAATATCATATTATTAAATTTATTAAAAATTACAAAATATATTTAAAAATTGAAAATAGAAAACTATATTCTCGAAAATTCCATAAGGCATCCAATTATGGACAATTAACAACACATAAGTAAGTATTTTTAACTATTTAAAATTTAGAATATTAATACAGAAAATAAAATTAAATATATTAAATAAGGATAAATCAAAATGATATGGATTAACATAACAACAAAACATGTCAAAATATTATTGGTTGAACTGATTACCAGCCTATATCACATCATCCTAGATGTTGAGTCATTTTGGAGGTATTTATGTGGGGTTTGAGTTTATTACAAATTAATATTTTTGAGGATTCCAAAAGTGCCCCTCTCCACTCTTATATAAGGGATCCTCCTCCCTCTATTATTATCATAATTTTGAGACTTCAAACTCATCCAAAACCCTGTTAATTTCCTTTATAAGATTCCCTATAAAAATAACAGAGGTTTTTGTATACATCAAATACCATATTTAGTTCCATAATAGGAGGTTTAGAAGAGGCATGCCAATGAAGAGGTAATTTCCTTTACTGATTCTTTGAAACTTTTTTCCTCTTCAACATACTCTATATGATTTGTTTCGTTATTAAGTAATAACTCTAGAATCAATTCTATAATGAAATTTGATTATGAGTATGAAACAACCATATTACATCTTCTATCGATCCTATACAAAATGATATCACCACGTGTGCATACGTACAACCTACCGTCTCCACGTCGTGGTGAAATCAATTTTTCATCATCAATATAATTGGATGGGTCTACCGATGGAAGAAATAAATATATATGAATATTTTAATTTGATATTTATTCGGAAATATTATTCAACATACATTTCAATACAGTTCCACAATCATGGGAACGATATCATCCCTCGTGCGTACGTACAGCCTATCGTTTCCACGATGTAATTTGATTCGTTCTACATAATCATCATAGAAGATTGATTATATAAATTAGTTGAATGAATAAATATGATATATATAATAGTAATAAAATTCAGTAAATGATTTTACTATAACCTAAAAATATGAAAAATAATTTATTCGACAAAACTTGTATAAGAACATAAAGCTGTTAACACCCAAATAACGAGTTACAATGAAATTTTACAAATAAACAGATAAGAATTTGACCATTTATGATATCATAAAAATTAAAATGATTCATTAATAAGTCAATGACATTATTTAAATTAGTATACATAAGTTTTACATAAATATAAATCATATCAGACCTATGGTAAGGGAAAATCTAGCAATCTCATTTTTACCTGAGAATGTTTATACTTAAGTATATTCTGGGGCATATTTATCACCAACGCCCATGTTTCCTAAATATCTAATATTATATCTATCCTTAGAGATTTTTTTTTAAATCCAATATTAACCATTGGATAATTTTTAGTTCAAGATCTGAATGGAATATTTTTTCTTTTTTCGGTACAAGACACTATTTGACTTTTCCAGCAAAATACGAGAAGGATGATTTTTTAAGTTATACAACATGAACAGATTTTCACAATTTCATAGAGAATTATTTACATGAATATACCTAAAAAAATTTCATTTTTATTTTAATTTAACTCAATTTCTTTTAAAATATCACGACTTATTGGGAAAAGAAAATGTTTTTGAAGAAAAATTGATATTTTCCCAAAGAACTGAGTTCAAGTGTTTTATCAAAATTATTTACCATATAAGATGACATAGGGTTATGTTTCTATCCCTAGTATTACCTTTATGATGTCGTTTTTTCTTATATAGATTATGATATGGTGCCATGATTTTTTAGAATCCCATTTTATTACATGGGTTATGATATGATGTATGATTTATGATTTTGTGGCACACATGTAAAAAAAATCATTATGTGATGGGTGAGACCTATATATCCCCCAATGTATTGGGTAAAAATTTATATTTCATGATATAGACATGAATAGAATGAAAATTAAATATGGTTTAGTAATACAGGTCTGAAACAGCATGTAAGCTCAGTTCAGTAATGGACTTCATCCACTTTGATGGTCTTGGAAGAAATGCCTCGGATTCTATGGAAATCATTATATGTGATATTTTTTACATAGTTATATTTTTTATTACAATGTTATTCATTCATGTTTAATGTTACTTTATGATCCATGCCTTGTGTAATGCCATGATTTATGACATTGCTCAATATTTTGACATTTAAACTTTATGTTTATATTTTTACATCAAAATGTTTATGGTTTGTTTTATGTTCTCAATGTTTACCCTTCCTGAGAATTTGTGCTCAACCTTTCTATGTTTTCTTATCCCCAGGAGATAAAGAATGGTTTTAGTTAAGAAAACAAAAAGGGAATATCATTAAGGTGGATTTTGAAGATATTTCACCATGATTAGAAGATTATGTTCAGAGTTTTAAAACACACTAAAGTAATGCAGTCTTTGGAATTCTATTTTATGTTATGTTTTATGTATTATTAAAGTGTAATTTAATGTCCATGTACATCAATATTGGGTCTCTACAATTGGAATCAGAGTGATGTTCATGGAAATGGGGCATTATTCTAACCAATTCCCTAATCCAATGGTTAATGACAGTCAACATCAAAAACCACTTAAGGAAATGGAAGAAGTGACGTCATGTGCGATCTTTATTAAGGATGTTTAGTATGACAACAATGTGGTGGAATGGTTAAGTGTTTATGCAAAGGGATTCCAAAATAGTGTTACTGGATCTCATTTATAGTATCCTGGAATATTGGAATATATATGTATTGATTTATTGTGGTTTACAATAATTATATGGTACTGGTGACCATGAAAAGTGATTGAAATATTTTTAAAAAAAATTAGATATGCACATATAGATGAGGTAAGGAGAAAATAATAAGTTTGATAATATTAATGAGCTCATGACTGATAAATTGACAAAGTGATATCATGGTTTGAGTGTATAGAATTTTTTTTGTTGTGTGGAAAGAGTTAAATTTTGACAGAATTCATGTTTTCATTAATATTATAAGGTAATTAATGTTTTAAGATAATACATGATTATGGTATTCACATGTTTGGAATGTGACCAACAAGATATGTCTTATGATATATGTGGGATAAATGATGGTATTCCCATTCTTGGTAGATGAACATTCATGTAATTGTTTTTTTATACTATGATACTGGATATAAGTATTTAGGATAATCCTAAAGATTGGAATAAATATAGTTAGACATCTGATTTTATTGTTTAAGGAAATTTTTTATTATTATTTATGTAATGTAAAAATAATATAGTTTTAGAAAAATGACAACCAGTATGACGTGCAACAACCCGTCATGTCGGACAAGGATGTGGGAATCGAACCCACAACCGAAGTGTGACATACCTTTATCACCTACCACTGGCCTACAATAAGTACCTAGTTAGTATAAAATAGTATTATTTTTATAAGCAGTATGATAAATGATATATAAGTTCATTTTTGGAACTATATACGATTAATCTCAATATAGATGGACTTATGTATATTTAATAACTTGTGAAAAACTTTTTGTGATAGAGACGGATGAAATGACCTACCATTATATCGCATGATATTCTAAGACTTCATGAATGACAAATCCAACTTCATTTCATTAAATAAGAGCTGAAGTGGAAATTGTTCAGGGAATGATGCATGATGACATTACACAGAAATCAAGTAAGTATTTCTCCTTGTGAAAAAATTCATCATCATTAGGGAAATAATTTTGAAAACCAAAAATGTTGTCGTAGTACCCTCATATCATATGAATTAAATGGTACCTTTGAACATAAAAAATTTATGGCTTTGTGATTGTTGGTTTTTTCATACCCATGTTTCTTTACCACTCTTCATCAGAACCTGATGGATAGATTTCTCTTCCATTTCCATGTTTTCACTAATCTTCTTCTATGTTGAAACCATGTGATGAGTTACTTTAAGTAACCATTATATTTATAACATTATGTTTTAAAATTATTTTTTAGTATTCCTTTTTTTGATGTGGGATTGTATGAACATAACATTCATATAGAATCCAATTTATAACCCCGATGAATTTCAAGGGAGAAATTAATTTTAAGGGGGTAGACTGTAACACCACAGGAATTAATGAGATGTATTATCGTTAATTTCTTCAATTTCTTGTGTTGTATGAAACACCAAGATTATATTGTGTTATATGCTACACCGTATTAGCATGCAGTATATGAAATACTATTCTTGGCTGGTGTTACACTCGATTCCGAGTTCGTTTTTTAGATTTTATTTTATGAAACATTAAGGATAAGTTTTCTTCAATGTATAAAAGAATTATGTTTGTAATCTGTTATAAACAACAACAAAGGAATATTTCACTACACACAACATTGACTTGTCTTTTGTTACACACAAGAGCAACCATCCACGATAGTATATGTGGTACGCAATACCGAGATTCAATAAAGAATGGAATATTATTAAAATATTATTATGAACTAGCCATTATGAATAGTTCTCACCATATTTTGAATTTTATAACATTATCTTTCATCCAACACATTTTCTAGAACATGGAATGAGAAAAAATCAATTTTTCATATAAAAGAAGTATTTTTCCCAAAATGCAGTTTTTCCGCCTATTGATGGTGCACCCAATTTTAATTTAATTTTTGAAAATTTTATAAGTTCAATTAGATAAAAAAACTAATTCATTAGAATCAGGATATAGAAATTTAATTTGGATAAATTTTTCGTATTTATCTGATAACTTGCATATTTTGATGAATAATTAAAATATATTAATTTTTTATTAAAAACTTTTTTTTCATCGAGATAATTCATATGGTTAAATTATAATTCGGAATGTTATTAAATAATAAATAGAATATATTTTTACCATTTAATATAATATATTACATTATCATTAATTTTACATTGAATTCATTGGTAAAAACATTTCAACCTTTTATTGTGTTAAAAAAACCTGTTTTTTTCAACAACATGATTACTTTTAAAATAATTAATGCAACTTATATTTCTTAAATTTTAAAAAATAAATTCCATATTTAGAATTTGTAGGTCCAAATTTTGTTAATATGATACTTTTATTTTGGGAATTATGAATAGAAATAACGGTTAATTTTATTTACCATGGTTAAAGGTAAATTAGTTAATTTAGGGTAAAAATTAAATTTTAAAATTTCTCTAACACTTTTATTAATATAATTGGATGATTATATTTCTCATTAGAAGATAATTGGGTATAAATGGAAGCTTGTTTAACCCACTTTGATGAGATTAATACATTTAATTTGTTATATTTAATGAAAAGTGAAATATGTCTCACTCAAAGTTTAATAATTAAATTACTTTTAATATAAGGTTATACAGAATATAAATTTGATTATAAATACATATTTGAAATCTAAAATGTTTTTATTTATCAGCATTATTTATTTGTAATTTTTAAAAAAATATATAATTACATTAATAGCTTATACATTAATGAGGTACACATTCTTTATTAAATAAAAAATCAATAATATAGTTTTTATTAAAATAATAATACCCATCAAAAGGCCAAAAAATAGGACCAACCATTGTTGGTCGAGTATATCTATACTATAGGAATCTGAGGGTCGACGTTTTGATCATTTTGAGCCTTACAAAAGAGATTACGATAGTTAATTTTTTTTATTTTAAATGATGTCAAAGTTGTCACTTTCATAATTTAATAAATATAAAATTTTTAAATACATTTTTTTTCGACAAGAAGTATTCTTATAAAATATATTAGATTTATCATGATAATGTTATTTTAATTATGATTTTTATGTAACAAATAAGTATATTATATAATTATACAACAATGTAGTATTAATAATTTTATTAATAGAAATATCATATAAATTGTTTTAAAAATATCTAAATAAATAATATATGAACAAATTAATGTGATCCACTAATTTTATAGAAGAATATGACATTTTAGGAATCTATTAAATATATTTTTTGAATATATAATATTTGTGGATTTTATTTAAATTTAAAAAAATGAATAGCGTCAAAATTGACACTATTGGTATTTAATAAAAATAACATATTATTAAATTGATTAAAAATTAAAAAAAAATATTTAAAAATTGAAAATTGAAAATTAAATGGTCTAAAATTTAATAAAGTATCAAATTATAGACAATTCAAAACACATATGAAAGTAAATATAACCATTTAAAATTTATAATATTATTACGACAAATAAAAATAAACAGATTAAATAAGGATAAATTAAAATGATAAGGTTTAAAATAAAATCAAGACATGTATAAATAAAATTAGTTGATGATATAAAAATAATATCTCTTCTCATATTTGATGTTGAGTCATTTTGGATGTTTGTAAGTGGGTTTGAGTGTAATATAAATTAATATTTTTAAGGATTCCAAAAGTGCCCCTCTCCTCTCTTCTAAAAGGACACGTCCTCCCTCTACTATTAACTCCATTTTGAGCCTTCAAACTCGTCCAAACCTTGTAATGTTCTGTTCTAAACATCCCTCTAAACATACTAGAGGCCCTTGTCTTCTTCAAATACCAACATTAGTGCCCAAATAGAATGTTTAGAAGAGGCATTTCGAAAAAGAGGCAATATCCTTTACCGATTCTTTCAAACTACTTTCTTCGTGTACTTCCACTATATGAGTTGTTTCATTTTTAAGTAATAACTATAGTGTACATGTATAATAAGATTTTTTTATGATTATGAAACAACAATGATGCATCTTTTATCCATCCTTTGAAATATGAAATTACCATGTGTGCATACGTACGGCCTACCGTCTCCACGTCGTGGTGTAATCAGTTTTTCATCACCATAATACTTGAATGGGTATAATGATGGAATAAATAACTACACATGATTATTGTAAAGTGATATTTTTTCCGAAATATTATACACCATACACATCAATACAATTCCTCAATGATGGGAATGCTATCGTCGCTCGTGCGTATGTACACTACGGGAAAAATCACTATTTGCGACAGATTATTTGCAACGGGCTTTCTTCACGTCACAAATAACCCGTCTAAGAAGGTATTTGCGACGGGAAAATTTCACCGTCACAAATAACCAATTATTTGCGATGGGGTTTCCTCTCCAATCGCAAATAGTTTGGCGCGACTTGGTGCGGCTTGGGCACAAAACTGTGCAGTGGTATTTGCGACGGGACCCCATCCCAAATACCCAACGGCGGTTAATAACTTTTTGGGATGGGATGCCGTCCCGTCGCAAAAGAACTGTCGGCAGAAACTATTTGCGACGAGTCCTGTTGCAAATAACCTTTTAACCGCCGACTGTAATTAATGCGAGCAAGGGTATTTGCGACGGGCCCCATCGCAAATACCACCATTTGCGATGGGAAACTCGTTTCTAATAACCTCGTCGCAACTAATCGAATATATATATAACCCCATCTGTTTTATCCTATGTCACTCAGATCTTGCTCTCTCCCTTTTATCTTTCTTCAATTTCAAGGAAAAATTTTCTTTTAGTTGGATTTTTTTATACGAGAGCAATTGGAGGGCATCAATATCTTCAGAATATCAATGTTTAAGGTATTTATATTTTATTTTTTTATATTTATTTTATTTTTTATGTTATTTTTAATTGTTGTTTATTAGTAGTAATTAAATTAGATTTCAATTGATTTTTATTTATATCTATTTTTAGTAAGAAATTGATATTGTTAGTGATTCTTATAAATAATTAGTATTAATTTGCAGTAATTGGATATAATTACTATTAATTATATCTAATTAGTAATTATTATATATAATTATTAATAATTAGATATAATAAGTATTAATTTGCAATAATTAGATAAAATTATTAATAATTAGTTTTAATTTACAATAATTAGTAATAAGTAGTATTAATTTGCAATAATTAATATTAATTATATATAATAAGAAATAATAAGCAATAATTAGATATAATTAGACATAATTATCAATAATTAGATATAATTAGCAATAATTATCAATAATTAGCAATAATTAGCAATAATTAGCAATAATTAGCAATAATTAGGAATAATTAAAATAATTAGTAATAATTACAAATAATTAGTAATAATTAGTAATAATTAGGAGTACTTAGTAATAATTAGTAATAATTAGTCATAATTAGTAATAATTACTAATAATTAGTAATAATTAGTAATAATTACTAATAATTTGTAATAATTAGTAATAATTAGTAATAATTTTAAATAATTATTAATAATTATAAATAATTAGAAATAATTAGTAATAATTAGTAATATTTAGTAATAATTATTAATAATTAGTAATAATTAGTAATAATTAGTAATAATTAGTAATAATTAGTAATAATTTGGAATAATTTGGAATAATTAGGAAATAATTAGAAATAATCAGTAATAATTAGTAATAAATAGTAATAATTAGTAATAATTTGTAATAATTAGTAATAATTAGTTATAATTAATAATAATTAGTAATTATTTGTAATAATTAGTAATAATTAGTAATAATTAGTAATAATTAGTAATAATTAGTAATAATTAGTAATAATTAGCAATAATTAGTAATAATTTTTAATAATTAGTAATAATTAGTAATAATTAGTAATAATTTGGAATAATTATGAATAATTAGGAATAATTATGAATAATTAGGAATAATTAGAAATAATTACGAATAATTACAAATAATTAGTAATAATTAGTAATAATTAGTAATAATTATGAATAATATCTAATAATTAGTAATAATTATTAATAATTAGTAATAATTATTAATAACTAATAATAATTACTAATAATAATAAATAATTAGTAATAATTAGTAATAATTACTAATAAATATTTAAAATTAGTAATAATTAGTAATAATTAGGAATAATTAGGAATAATTAGGAATAATTAGGAATAATTAGGAATAATTAAGAATAAATAGTAATTTTACTAATAATTAGTAATAAATATTAATAATATTACTAATTAGTAATAATTAGTAATAATTAGTATGAATTAATATTAATTAGTAATAATTACTAATAATTAGTAATAATTATTAATAATTAGTAATAATTAGTAATAATTAGTAATAATTAGTAATAATTAGTAGTAATTATTAATAATTAGTAATAATTAGTAATAATTAGTAATAATTAGTAATAATTAGTAGTAATTAGTAATAATTAGTAGTAATTAGTAATAATTAGTAGTAATTAGTAATAATTAGTAATAATTAGTAATAATTTGTAATAATTAGTAATAATTAGTAATAATAAGTAATAATTAGTAATAATTAGTAATAATTAGTAATAATTGGTAATAATTAGTAATAATTAGTAATATTTAGTAATAATAGGTAATAATTAATAATAATTAATAATTATTAGTAATAATTAGTAATAATTAGTAATAATTAGAAACGATTAGTAACAATTTGTAATAATTTGTAATAATTAGTAATAATTAGTAATAATTATTAATAATAAATAATAATTAGTAATAATTAGTAATAATTAGTAATAATTAGTAATAATTAGTAATAATTAGTAATAATTAGTAATAATTAGTAATAATTAGTAATAATTAGTAATAATTAGAAATAAATTTTAATAATTAGTAATAATTTTTAATAATTAGTAATTATTAGTAATAATTATAAATAATTAGTAAGAATTAGTAAGAATTTTTAATAATTAGTAATAATTAGTAATAATTATTAATAAAAAATATTCTATTATCAATATTTATAAAAAAACTATATTAATATTACTGAAATAAAAAAAATATAAAATGTTGAAATTATCAATATTCGCAACATGCTTTTCTCCATTCTTAACATGTTTAAATCTCAAAGGGTCACCAATTGTCAGGTCATGCGCAATAAAAAGTTTTTGTCAACCATGTCCAATGTAAATTCTATAATTGTCTTTCCATGGTTGATCACCCCGCAAGTAGTGTTGGAATATGACAACCCAATTCATGCCCTTCTCATCATTAAGAATTATCTCACATAATCCTTTACATAGACCATTCATTCTTGAAATTTAAGGGAAAGATACTGATATCCCCTCAAATTTTTAATGAAGAACGATCTATGTAAAGGGAGCGAGATGAATGATAGAGATGAGAATGACAGTACTTTGGTCATCCTATTGCAACACTAATTGCGAGGTAATCAACAATGCAAGTACAATTATAGATTTTACATTGTACATGACTGACGCAAATTTTTTATTGCGCTTGTCCTGAAAATTGGAGACCCTTTGAGATTTAAACACGTTAAGAATAGAGAAATGTCTGTTGTAGATATTGATAATTTTAATAATTTTAATATTTATTATTTTTTAAATAATATTAATATTGATTTTTCAAAAATATTTATAATATAAATTGTTTTATTAGTAATAATTAGTAAAATGAAATCTGCTTCGATAATGAAGGGAAAAATTTAATCTTCTCCACAACTATGATTACCAAATTTCCATTAATTATTCAAGCAGTTTTCAATTTGATAAGTATTTACAGGTATTTATAAATTAGTAATAAATTGTAATAAATTGGAATAATTAATAATAATTAGTAATAAATTGTAATAATCAGTAACAAATTTTAAAAATTAGTAATAAATTGTAATAATTAGAAATAATTGTAATAATTAGTAATAATTATTAAGTAAGTGAAATTAATTACCTTATTTTTTCAGATAGTGTTTTTATAATTTCAAATTATTTAGAAACAGTGATGGTTTTATATTTTATGTTGAATAATATGGAACAAGGAAGTCGACATCAGTCATTATTAGATGATCTCACTTGGATAAATCATCATAGAAATCCAAATGGTTCTGTTTTAAATTCTGTATATTTTGATGGTGTTGAAGCTTTATTAGATTTTTCATCATCAAAATCATAATATGCTTTAGAAGGCACAATTAAGTGTCCTTGTAAAAAATGGGCTCTGAGAATGTTTGACACATTTGACAAGGTTGGGGGACATCTCTTGCGGTTTGGTTTTCAACCAGATTATGTTTTTTGGTATCAACACAGTGATTGCAGTTCCAGATAATATCCTAATGACTTGATTCTGGATCCATCACGGTTTCGAAATTTAGTACATGATGTTGTAGGTCCATCTTGGCAAAAAACTAAAACTCACAATGATATTGATTTAACTCCCAAGTTGGTACCTTATGATTTTTTTGATTTGTTAAGCTCTACTGAGGATGCATTATATCCAGGTAGAAAGATAAGAAAATTAGAAGTGATTGTAAAATTTATGTCTATTTAATCAGATAATTTAATGTCAAACAACAATTTTAATTAGATATTTTCATTGTTTAAAACACTATTACCTGAAGGAAATGTGTTTCCTGCAAATTACTATGAGATAAAGAGGCTGATTCGTAATCTGGGCCTTAGTTATCAGAAGATTCATGCATTTAAAAACGATTGAATCTTATATTCTAAGGAAAATGAGTCGTTGGATAGTTTTTCCACATGTGGACAATCAAGGAAAAAAGAAGCTCAACCAAGGAATTCTAGATTGTTTCCAATAAAACAGTTATGATATTTCCTGTTGCAGTGTTTGTTTATGTCTCAGAACACCACGTCAATGATGTAATGACACAAAACCAAGATTTCAACTGATAAAACCTTGAATAATCCATCTAATGCTGATTCATTGAATCATTTTGACCGTTTACATATGTCTATTTCTATAGAAGCTCGAAACGTGTGATTGGGTCTTTCTACGAACGATTTCTCTCTGTTTGGTTCTTATGGTAGTCCGTATTCATGTTGTCTTGTATTTATAACTCTGTACAATTTTCCTCCATGGATGTTGATGAAGGAACCTTATATCATTTTGACTCTATTAATCTCAGGAAATCTGAAAAAGAATACTTATGTTTATTTGAAACCATTGATTGATGACTTAAATGCATTGTGGAGTGATGGTTTTAATACATTTGATGTTTTTGTGAAACAAAATTTCATATTAAAAGCTGCATTTATGTGGATGATTATTGAATTTTCGGCATATGTCATGTTATCTGGTTGGAGTAAACAGGGTCCGAAATCATTTCCTTAATGTATGAATGCAAATAAAGCCTTTATGCTTGTCAATGGAAAAACACATGCTATTGTGATTGTCACCGTATATTTCTTCCAACCGATAATCCTTTTCAGAGGAACAAATCTCATTTCAAAAAAGGTACAATTGAAAGGGATGAACCTTCAAATATGATCTCAGGTATAGAGTTAAAATTTGTTTTATTTTCATTACCCCATTACATCTGGACCAACAGTAAAGCCACAAAAAAATTCATGGCTTTGGGAAAGAACATAATTTGATAAAACAGATCATTTTTTTGGATCACCTCTATTGGTTTGATATGTTGGTCTTCCACATGTTGGATGTTATGCATATTGAGAATAACTATATAGATAATTTATTTCATAGAGTTTTGGATACACCAGGTAAGACCAAAGACACTATAAAGGCACAATTAGATCTTGCCCAAATTTGCAGGCGACCAGAACATGAACTCTTTGAAAATTCTAGATCACAGAGGTTAATGAAGCCAAAAGAATCTTATACACTGTCCAAAGAGAGTCTCTTATTATTTTTTTAGTGGATTTCATATTTGAGACTTCCTGATGGATATGCTTCCAATTTTGGCAGATGTGTTAAGAATGGTTATATTACTGGATTAAAAAGTCATATTTTCATGTTAAAATGGAAAGACTTATTCCGATTGGATTTAGTGGTTTGTTGAATTATATGATTTGGAATTCGATAATAGACATATCATATTTTTTCGAGACATTTGTGCAGCGAAAACAAACTACGATGCGGTAAGAAAGCTGGAAGAAGATGTTGCTGTAATTATATGTAAACTGGAAAACAATTTTTCACCAGCTTTCATTGACTCAATGGAATATCTGATATTAAATTTTCCACATGATGCTAATTTTGGAGGTCTAGTATAATTTCGATGGATGTACGCATTTGATAGATGCATGTAGAAATTGAAGAAAAAAGTACGTAACACAACATCAAATAAAGGCTCAATTGCTGAAGCTTATTTGCAGGAGGAATTTTATTTTTTCTGCACTCATTATTTTGAATCTCAATATCCCTCAAAAAACAATCGCATGGGTTAAAATGAGTGGAATGTTAATGACAAAATGGAAAATCAATTAACATTTTTTAATAATCCAAATCTCGGTTTCAGATTTTAGATGATGAACATCACAAAGTTCATATATACGTTCTACTCAACTGTGAAGAAGTGAAATCATTTGTCTTGTGAGTGCTTCTATAACATATTCTATAATTTATGTTACCATATTTAAACATATTTTATTTGTATGTTATATGATAATAATATCAAGAAACAACTTCCACAAATTACCACAGCTGCTCTTGAAGAACGTAGAAAAAAATTAAATTTATCAATGGTTTCAAAAAATGGTAACATAATTTATTGATGGTTTAATATCAATTTAGTTTATTATTTATTATATTGATAATTGTTTTACAAATTTTTATGTATCTAAATATACTGATAAAATTGATAAGCAACTGTGTTTATTGAGTAACCCACCATCCAAAAGGGTTCAATATTATAATACATATGTAGTGAATGGTTTTCGATTTCATACACATGCATACAGGGAATCATAAAAAACAATGAAAAATGGATTTTTCTTGAGAGGATCACATCACAGAAAAACAGAAGTTGACTTTTATGGCATTTTGGATTAAATTATTAAGATGTGTTATCTAGGAAATAATTACATAACAATTTTTAAATGTCGGCGGTTGGATACTGATAGAGGCTTGCATGTTCCTCCATCTCATATAATCATAGATATTAAAAATAAATGTCTTCTTACAGTAAATGAACCATTTTAACTGGATCAACAGGCACATCAAATTTTTTATGCAAAGTAATGTGCTACTTCAAGAGACTTGAGCGATTGGTGGAGCATAATAAAAATGAAATCTCGGGAAAATTAGTTTACTCAAACTGAATGTGGTTCGACTGATGTGGAAGGAATTGAATTTTTTTAAGAGATTTCTCAAAATCCATCTGATTCACAAAGAGACATGAATGTCCACGATGACACCCCACAATTAATGATCGATGGTGATGAAGATGTTAATGATGTTAAAAAAGAATTTTAAATGACAAGAGATGCTGAAACTGGAACTCATATGGATACTGATGATGCTGAGGAGGTAGATGAAGACATTGAAACTAACAGCTATGGAGAAGAGGAAGAAGATGAACATTGACACAGTTAAATACTTATTATAATCATAACTAATATATATCTGTATATAATAGTTATATTCAACTATCTACTAAGAACCATCATTTTGTGTTTTAGATGGACTCGGATCTACTGTGTGAGTTAGAGGAGGCTGAGATACTTTTGGAAGATAGGGACGTGGGATCATCCAAACCTCAACCTACTGGTGGTTCAAGAGGTACGTAGAGGGGGCATGGTCTTGTACGACTGATGATTCCTAACCCAATCCCCAAGAAACGTCCACATCTTGGATTCGATCCACATAGACGAAGGTATGGTAACCTCTATATATTAGTTAGATTTATTTAATTTATTTATATATATACTAATTGTTTGACTATATATTCCGTTTTCACAGTTTTCAGCATGTGGCTATTGGACCGGGGAGCGCTATATTGCACAATTTTTTTTCTCAGCCATGGATCACATGGGAACAGATTTTCGTTGATGTGTGATGCGACATGTTCCTTCATTGGATAATACATAAATAAATAATATTTATATTGAAATTTATTTTATTAACAACTTGATATTATAAATTATTTTTAGGGTTTATGGTATCTTATCTATGATAGCATTCACAATGTTATCCTCGCAATATGGCACGTTTTTATGTGTGACCGTTTCCGTCGGTTTTTGCACAATTTGAGAAGGACAGCCATTAAGAAAGTAGGAGTAATAGAATTTGATGGGTCATACAGAGCCCACCTACCATAGTAAATTTTATCTCACATTTGGGATGGATTATTTTTACACTGGTCTGGTGGTGGGTTTCTGAAGAGAACTTCACTAGGATGGCAAAACTTGGAGAGATAGGAGGGGAAACATCGAGTTGGTATCCGTACATTCAGTTCGCATAAAGATCATCTTGTAAGTATATTTTTTATATATATTATATTACTTTAAGTATAAACAGGTTATTTTATATTTCAATAGGCATTCGAGCATACTGATATTACAAAGTTCGACATTTATCGGAGGATGTATAGTGATCCAACCTCTGGATAGATTAGAGGTGATCGCCAGTGTCAGATTGTGGTTTGTATTATTTTTTTCATTTTGAAAATTAACAGCATATAATATTTTCACAATTTTAATTTTAAAATGAAATTGAATGAGTCATATGAGGCTGTGACCTCTCAGACATAGGCTGAGGTTCCGGACGAGATGACTAAGTAGACCAGTGCGCACCATTTCGATTAGGCGACTTGGATGCAGGCGACTGAATATGACTCTGATAAGGGTAGAGTATTTGGTATCAGCTCTCATTTGACTCCTCTTACGTATTATGGTACTTCTGCGATGTCAGCATCCAGCTCAAGAGGAGCCCATGGAGACGCATCATCTTCTGGCTCATAGTATCATGAGCAGTTGCGAGGTCAGTCTGAGCTTATAGAGACATAGTAGAAGTAGCAAGAAGAGATGAGTCGGCGATAGTAGTAGCAGGAGCAGCGTCATGAGGAGCAGATGTGTTGATGGTAGCAGCCGTAGCAGTAGCAGCATGGGGAGGAGATGCATCGATGGCAGCAACACCATCACGAGCAGATGGAGTACTTACACCATCTGACTCGTAGTTCAGGGATGTAGTGTCCTCTACCATCTCCATCACCTCATATACCTCGTCCAGAAGACGACCGCAGTGAAGTTTTTTGTTTTAAAAAATTTTAATTTAACATTGCAATTTGAATTATTTACATTTTCTATCTTTTATATAAGTGAAAATATTACATAATTTAATTTTTAATATTTTACTATATTTTATATTTTTTGTGAATATTGATAATTTTTATAATTTTTATTTTTCTTTTATTATTTTAATAATATTATTATTTTTTATTAAATATATTTGTTGGTATTATATTTTTTATTTTTTTTCTATTTACTAATAATAATAATAATAATAATAATAATTTTTTATTTTTTTATTTTTTTTGTGAATATTGAGAATTTTAATTTTTTTAATAATAATATTATTATTTTTTCATTAATCGTAATTATATATTAATTTTTTTAAATTAATTTATTATTTGCGACAGGACCTTTTTCAACGGGACCCTGTCTCAAATAGTCTAAATAAATATTTTTAAAAAACATATTTGCGACGGGACTACTAACCCGTTGCAAATACGTTGTTGCGACGGGCCCATCGCAGAAACTATTTGCGACGGGCCCGTCACAAAAAATATTTGCGATTGGCCCATCATAAAAACGTTTATGTATAAATAATATATATAATCAGAGGATTATTTACGATATAGATATTTCCCGTCGAAAATATTATTATTTGCGTCGGGCCCATCATAAATAATGGTATTTGTGATAGTGTTTTCTACAACAGTCTATTTGAGATGAGGCCCGCCACTAAATCCTATTTGCGACGGGATCCCGTCACAAATAGGCCATCACAATTACCAAGAATTCCAGTAGTGGTACGGTTTACCGTCTCCATGATGTAATGTGATTCATTCTACACTATTTTCATTGAATATTGATTGTATAAATTAATTGAATGAATAAATATGATATATATAATACTAATACCATTATTAAAATTATATAACTATAACCTAAAAAGAAGAATTAGAATATATTCAACAAAACATGTAAAATAACATAAAGATGTTAACACCCAAATTACGAGTAAAAATGAAATGTTACTATTAAAAAGATTTTAATATGACCATATATGATATCATAAAAATTACTATGAATCTTGAATAAGCCAATGAAATTATTTAAATCATAATACATGTGTTTCAGATAAGTTCCAAGCTTATCATACCTAAGGTAAGGGAAAATCTCACAATCTCATTTTTATCCGAGATTGTTTAAACTTAAGTATTTACTAGGGAATATTTATCATCCACATCCATGTTTCCTAAATATGTAATATTATTTTGATCCTCCTTTTTTAGATACAATCTTACCCATTGGTTAATTTTTAGTAAAAGATATGAATGGAATCATTTTTTTTTCAGTATGATATATTTTTTGATTTTTTCCAGCAAATGTATGAGAAGAATAATTTTTTAACCTATACAGAAAAGAGATATTTTTACACTTTTATAGAGCATTATTTCCAGGAAGATTCTATTACAAGTTCAATGTTTAAATTAAATTAACTTATTTTATTTGATAATTTGATGACATATAGTGAAAAGAAAATGTTATTGATAAAAAATGACATTTTCCTCAATAATTGAGTTCAAGTGTTTTATCAAAATTATTTTTCATGTAAGATGATACATGGTTATGTTTCTATCAATATAATCACATTAATTTGATTATGTTATGAACTAATTGTTTGAATGCCATCCTTTTATCTTATATGGATTATGTTATGGTGTCATGATGTTTAAGAGTCCCATTTTATTACATAGGTTATGATATGATGTATGATTTAGGATTTTGTGTCACACATGTAAGAATGATTTAATTATATGATGGGTGAGAACTATATATCCCACCAATTCATTGGGTAATGTTTTATATTTCATGAGGTAGACATGGCTAGAATGGAAAGTAAATCTGCTTTAGTAATATAGGTCTGGAATGAAAAGTAAACCATGTTCAATAATGGATCCATCTACTAAAATTTTCCTTACAGAAATTCCTTGCCTACTACGGAAATCATAATATGTGCTTATTATTTTAACATAGTTACATGGTTTATTCCAAATATATTCTTTCATGGTTAACGATCCTTTATGATCCATGCCTTATGTACTGCCATGATTTATGTCATTTCTCAATATTTTGATGTTTAAACTATATGATCATGTTTTTACATACAAAATATTGTGGTTTGCTTCATGTTCTCCATCTTTACCCTTACTGAGCATTTGAGATCACCCTTTCTATGATTCCTTATCCCCAGCAGATAATGAATGAATTTAGGTATGAAAAAAAATTGTAAGACATTTATGGGAGATGTAAAATATCTTCCACCATGATTAGAATATTATGTTTTGAGATTCCAAAGACACTAAATATATACATTGTCTGGGCGTTTGTTCTATTTATGTTTGAAGTATTCTGAGAGAGTAATTTAATTTCCATGTACATGAAGAATGATTGTCTACCTAAACACTATGTGTTCATCCTAGTACATGATTTGTAGTTTGGATATTATTATAATTCCACTTCAACAGTCAATGCCAAAATATAAAACAACTTCTTTGATTCTGACCATAAGTCCAACAAATATTTGTTTTTATAGGATTGACTGATATATTTCATCCCTCCAATGGTCAAAATGTTATATTTAGTTGACAACCATGTGAACTAGTGTGCCACTCTCATATTGTGCATTCTATGATCATCAAAACTTTGATTTATTTGTCTCCAATCATTTAAATGATCATTTGTTCCATTAAATGATCTTCTATAAGACCTTATTTCACTTATCCTTACGTTGATCATCAATTCCCAATTGTTCGGGTGGCCTGATTGGGATCAGTACTGGCCAGAAACATCAAAATCAGATCTTAGGGTCTAATATTGAATAATGTTAATAAATTTAAGGAGAAAAGTGCAATAAAAAAGAATTAGGGATCATTCTCGAGAATTAATTTCCAATCGATAAAGAATAGGGTATCTAGGGATAGAAAACAATCGATATAATCAAATTAACCTATTTTCTATTAGTATTACAAGAATTCAATTGGCACAGATTAATTTAAGAGATTCACCTACTCAATAATTTTTTTCAAAAGAGGTATAAAACACAAATTAACATGTCTTACATGGATATTTGATCAGTGATCATCGAAGAACACACTCAAAAACAATTTATGGAAGATGTTTTGTTCATTGTGTCTCAATCTGCTCTAATCTGGTCTTTCATCGTCATATGATGTGATCCATAAATAGAAGGATAAAAGGGAATATATCAATATTCACAGGGTTATGAGTCTTACTATAGGAAAGCCTATACGGAATTCTATTTTCATAATTTTCATTTATGTAAAAATGAATGAATGAACGAATGAATGAATTAACTCATCCAACGAACATACTACCATCATGTAATGTGTTTGAATGCCCGACATTGAAAATTTTTAGGTTGTTCCAAAGGTAAAAAATAAATTTCACACTCAACGATGGTCTCAAATTTCTGATTTGATCTCCCATTTAGGACTTATAGCATTTTATTTAAGAAACATTGTACATATAATATAAAACATATTTAATATATTTTAATAATTAATTCAGTGAACAAAGGTACTTGGAATCGTACATTGTCTCAGCCCTTAACTAAAAAAAATATATTTAAACATTTCAATATCTTATAGTGAAAAAATGGATATCTAAAAATAATGATTTTCTCGATGACTTTATTTATTTATTCATTGTTTACCATATTAATGTGGTGGTTATTTTACATTATATATAATGGGAGATCCTAGATAACACTACTAAAGCCTGTTGTATTTTATATGATTGGTGTACCTAGATACCACTCAAATGCACTGATTAATGAATATATTCATTAGATAATATTATTGTATGTTGTTTGTATGGAAATTTAAAATTGTAAGCATTATATAAGTAATCTATGATGATTATATCCTAAGCCACCAAACATAATTTTTCTACAAATTCCTTGGGTTTATAATGATTCAAGGTATTAGTATTTATATCACATGGCTCATATTATTGACTCTTCTAAATATTTATTTTCTTAAATTACTATTCCATTTTTCTTATTTTATGATCAAGATATTGATGCGTATGGATATTCCATTTTAATCATCAGATAGTTTGGCTACCCAATAGTTAGCGTTTTTTCCTAAATTATGAGATTTGACATGATAGGCCTCCGTTGATTTTTGACTATGTATATACAAGGGAATTGTATGATAAGTACATGTTATGTAATATTTTAGTTTTTTTTATCACATGAATAAATAATATATCATCATCTATGTAGTGTTGACACTATCATTATCTCATTCTTTATCAATTTTTGAAGGATAATTATAATTTTATAGTAGACATGTGAAGGATTAGATCACACCCATACCCTTTTTTATTTGGGATTCATTAACTTATTTTCTTGAGGACACGCTATGTCTTATATTTGGAATTAGATTCAATCATTAAGAATTTTATAATGGGATTTTGTCGTTACAAATAATTTAATAATATTTGATATTTTTTGTCAATTATAATAGGTCCATGTGTAAAATGACTATATTTATTATACATGTAAACATTATTTGGTTTTTGAATATGAAATATTTAAGTAAATAATAGTTATTTAATTGAATATAAATTGTGAAATTATAATAAAAATAACGAATAATTAATATTATAAATATATTAACATGATAAAAAAAATTAGGAATGGTATTTAGGATTGAAAATTATGTAATATTCTTCAATATAATATTTCCTGATATTTTTTATTGAGTTACCTAAATTTTCCAATGTTATACCTCTTTTATTAGCTTTAAAAAATATGATGGCTCATTAAAACACATGTCAAATTGGTTTAGTATATAAAAAATATTTAGATGTAATTTAATGAACCAAATTATTAATAAATTTTAATTTATTCACCTATATATTCTTTGACGATTTCATATTTCTTAAATGATATTAAATTCAATCATTTTAATTTTTTAATAGGAAGAGTGGTTTATAAATTATTCCACCAAAAGAATAAAATTGATTTATATAGAGTTATATACGATACCTTAATTAATAGAGTTCCTTAGATTTCCTCAACTAATAGGTGATGAATATGTTCACTAAATGGTAAACCAAGGCATGGTGGCTTAGACTATGAAATGATAATTTTAATGAGGTCATGGTTTAGTATTTTATGCACCACAATATAATGTGATACAATCTCTCATGGTGGCTATTCTTATAATTGTTTCATTTCATGATAATTAAATATACACTTCATTAACATGATACAAATTATATAATACATTGATATCCCTAATGAAATTGTTATTATATGGAGTAAAATATTTATGCATGATTTTTTAAACATTTAACAATCTATTTTAGAGAATTATTGAGAATATAAATTGTTGTTGCACTTGATATGTTATGAAAAATATCATAAATATATAATGGGTATTTTAGGACATGTATGCATATATAAAATTGATTTTATCCTCCTATTTTCAAACTCGTCATTATGGAATCCAAATGCAGTGAAACACTTAATCAATATTCCTCCCTTGTAATTGATTCCCTTCAAACATTAATCACGGAGATCATGTATAACAATTTATGATAGCAGTATAACCTATGGCTTTGTAGATTACTATGATCCCTTGATCCCCTAATAGTGAGGAACCCTTTAGTTATTCCTCGTATATAGTGATAAAATACTGGTTTAAATTTTGAATATTATTGATCATCATGGTGTAAGGTAACTACATTTATTCATTTCATTATTCATTCCCAATGTATACATAGATTTAGGGAATAATGTTTTTTGGGAGTTATTCTTCATCATAATTTTAGAAAATTTAGATCCATTAAAATAATATAAATGGTATTAATGAATACCCCTCAATGTCTAGTATGATAGTATTTTTTTAATGAAAACAATAAAAATGTGTTTTTCAGGAACAATGATATAATTCCTCAAAAATTGTAAATTCGATTCATATTTTTTCTAGGCCATGGAGTGGTTATGTTAAATAATAATTGTTCTTATAAAATATGTAACACTACACTCTATAAAAAGTAAAATGACCATTATGTGTTTTATAATATTAAAAAAATAGAATGTTACAATTAAATTAGAAATAATGTGGTTAATAAATTTCATTATCATAGATGAAGGTACTTTGGAGATATACAATGTTATATTTAATTTCAAATGGGAATTCTAGGACTCTTATTGTCATAATCAATATTGAATGAACAATGAAATAACACCGAAAAATTTCAAGCCCAAAAAGCATGGATCCTTATAAAGAATTCAACATATTCAGTTTTTTTAATATGAGTATTGTAAATAAAATTAACCTATCATTATGAAGCTTGTTTTGGTCCTTCTAATTAATAAATGATTCGTAGGGAAATCAAATCCTCTGGGAATTTTATTTAGAGTATAACTTCATTGAAAATTTGGTTTTATGAAAATTCTCAAAAACCTTCAACAACACCATCCCTTTGAACTAGTGAAAAATATGAGGCGGAGTTTCAATACAAGAAAAAATACATTTAGAGGACATGATCTATATTAATTTTTATTTACATTATTAAATATTTTACAAATTTTTAATAAAAAATAATATAATATTAAAATATAATTTTTTTATATATTAATTTTTGAATTGTTTGTAAATGTAAATATAAGATTTTGTTATTGTGCCCTTTTTTGAAAATATTATTTAAGTAATAAAATATTATTTTTCTAATTACGAAATGATTAATTGTTTAAATGAAATCAAGTATGTTCTATTTAATTTATTTCAATAGTTTACATTTTATTTATTAATTGATAATAAAATTATTTTAAAAAAATGTTTTTCAATTTGATGGATTTAATATAAAAAATTAAAATGTGAAAGTGAAATATTTTTATTTAATAGAAGATAATTTATAATCAATATGCGTCGGTTAATTTAATGTATTTAAAATTATTTTAATAATTCTTCATAAATTTGTATGTCATAATTAATATTTTAAATCGATTAAAAAATAAGTTTATTACATACTTTATTACTTCTGAATATGTGTTGTATATTATTAATAATGATTTATATTTTGGTTTAAATTTTTTATATTACATATTGACATTATAATTCACGAATTAAGGAGTTATATAATTGATATGATAATTGAATTTAATTTCTTCTACCTTATCATTGAATTTTATTTGGATACAAAAATTAATTATAGAGTAAATTATATTTTATAAATATTATTTGATACAATTGTAATGAATGTGAAATATCACTTTATTAAAGAACCAAGCGTAGGTGAAATTGTGTTTGATTGGTCACTAATCTAGGGGATATAATATATTTAGAAAATTGAGGTTGTCTACATGATGCTCCATGATATAATTTTTGGAATTAATCATTCCATATGATTCTATATTTTTAATGAAATGTGTCCCACATAATATATTAAAGAGATAAATTTAGAAATGAATAAATGTAGTTCTTTTTTACTTTCAGTTAGTAACACAGAATATGTGTTTTGTATAGAGCAACACAAAAATTGTTTTTGAACATTTTGATTTGATTGAAGGAATAAGTAATTAAAACAATATCATTACAAATATCTATACAATGTAATGGAATGAATCACCAATGATGGTGGTTTTAAATCACCTTGAAAATCAATTTTTTTTTTATTCTTTCAAAAATGTGGAACATGTTAGGACATTAATCCTCACACCATATGGGTTTTGATAAAAATATGTTCCCTTAGATTACCTTATATATAGAGATAATGCAATTGGTGATTGAAATAGGATGAGGAACCATTTATCAAAAAAATTTGGTATTAAATTAGATGGGAAACAATAATGAGATAGGGATTTTATAGGAATAATGTTCTTTGAACCTATTAATTTTATTTGTATAGAGAATTATCCTATCATCATTTCATGATTCATATATGATATAATTGACTGGATTGTGAACTTATGATGTTAATTAATCGTTGAACTACGAAAATGGATTAAAAATTTAGTGATGTATGGTTCTTTTCCTTTTTATTTGCGTGATGAATATTAAATTGTGACCATCATTTTAGTTAGAGTCATTTTAATAAAAACTATTAGTAAATTTATATATAAAATGAAGCTCATATGAAAAAATATTTTGTTTTACATATAACTTAATTCCCATGATCAAATGTGTTTATTCTGATATTAACATTGGATAAATCATGGATTTATGGACGTAAAATTTTAGATTAGTTTGAAAACATGATGAAATATCCGAAGGAAAAAAATCAATTTCATAGGGAAATAAACTCAGTAGAAAACACTTTATGAAGAATCATGTATGTAGAGAATAAAATTTATTACAAAAAAAAGATATATATTCTCTTAATGCATCAATGTTAATGATTTTTTATATAGATATTATACTCTAGATGAAACAAAAAACCACGGATTCACATGGGATGTTAGATAACATAATAAGTTCATATCAATAGTAATTTAAAAAATTAAGATACACTTTCTCTAAAGCAATATTTTAGTTTTATACTAGTAAATATTCTTACATAACCACTTATATAATCAATATTTTTTGGATTGTAAATGATTCAGAAGAAATAGGGTCCAAACATATTCAATGGAACAAAACATGAACTCCCACATCTGGTGCTAGAATCATCAACTTTCCACTTATAGATTTGATGCCAGAAAATGTGACAAACATTTTCCCCATTCATACCATAAAACATCAAAATTAAAAAATGGATCACTTAACTTCCATAAGAATTATTAGGTTTATAGTTTTAGGGAATTATGACAGACTCATACATAAATAATACCCATGTATTCAAATGATAATTTCTCCCACTTAATATTTCATTTATTATTTCATAATATGCAATCATCATCATCCATATGAAATCCATTCTAGACATAATTTGTCCAACCTCATTCTTTATAAACAATGCAAGAGGAATCCTAATAAGGGTGAGATATAATTCTTAGAAAGGATAAAAATAATATTTAGTAAATAAATTTTATCAATGGTAATATGGAGTTCATAATACTATTTTGACATAATTAGTGTGCGTGATAGATTCCAATTTTAAATCATACCAATATACCCCTGAATCATCATTCATTAGACAGAGAATAAGTATTTTGATAAGTATTTAATAATAGGAATCAATATTTTCCAGCAATGTGATATCAATATTGTTCAAAGGAAACAATATAAACCAATAACACGAATAACTAAATAGTGTTAGAATATTGGTAGATAATCTTTATAGAATGTTTGAAAAACCCTTATGAAACTATTGTAATTAAAATAACCATAAGGATGACATCCAATATAATTCATTGAATAACATAATCATTTTCCATTTCATTCTAATGGTTTCTAGGAGAAACCATCGTTAAAGTTATAATGGGCTTTCTTGATGCAATTTGGGCCACCCAGTCATATAATATGTGGTAGTCTCACCAGGTTATATCTTGCTCCCACATCTTATATGATCAAATGGGATCAGCAATTTCTATATTAACCACAATATAATATATGTAATATCCAGGAACCACAACATGAATAAGGTAAAAAGATTAATCATAACATTATAAAACTCAAAAAATAATTATTCTAATGACAACATGTTTAAACCATGGAAATGAAATGCGTATCATGTAAATATATTTGAAACCTGAATAAAACATTTAAAATGAATGGGTACATATAAATATATTTGAAATAATAATTATCCATCATTCTAAAAAACTATTCTGTCAGTACAAAGTAAATACATTACAGTAATAATAAGGGGATATTATTTGTTGAAGGAGAATACCAATAAAATGTCATGAAAAAAAATTCTAAGGAAAATATCCATTTCATTTACAAAAATTTTGTAAAAAGCCTATCATTTGTAAACATCCTTGTAATTTTTCGATGGAATATTTATAAATCATTTATTGATCAAAATAACTATTTAGCTTTGAAAAAAAATTGAAACATAAAAAATATCGCAATATTTTCATTAAAAATAAATTTATCTAATTATAAAGAAATATTTAAATAAAATATTGGTCTTTATTGATGGATATTATATTTATGATACACACGTTTAAATAAATAATCCAATAAAATATTTGGTAAAATTCAACCAGACATTGTTTATGAAAAAAAAGAATGTTCTTTTTTTTATTTTAAAAAAAATTGAAAAATGGGTAAAAACAATAATAAATAATTTAAAAACTAAATAATACATTTTTGAAAACATTTTTATAAAAAATAACTTTTAGAAGAAAAAGTGTATTAAACTGGATAGATAAATAATGATTATTTTTCAAAAAAATATATAAACTATTTAGTATATGTAACGTCTCGGTTTTGGAAGCTGCCCAGAGGCCCCTCATACCCAATTGGTCATATGTCCTCAAGCGTATTTCCCTGAATGGTAGAGGCTACAGGCTAGTAGTGAGGGCCTTTGGTATGATAGTGGGGAAACTATTCACTCAATGATAGAGTAACACAATGGATATAAAGAAGATATACAATAACATAAGCAGTAATAATACCATACAATAGTAAACAATGGAAGACTAAAAGTAAGAACAACTGGAGAACATATATAAATGATGCATGATAAATATTTCTAGGAAAATAGCCAAAAAATACACAATTCTAGAATATAGTACTAATACAAGTACAAAAGAAAAACTAGAATCAACTCCTCAGCATATCAAGCCTCAGCTTTGTCCCATACTCTTTAGCTCCAAAGCAGTCATGTACCTGAAGTAGAAGGGCGCTTTCCCTTATCTATACCTATTGCTATATAATCTGTTTGGGCCCAAAAGCATGAACCAAACAGGGTGTGAGAAAAAATCCAAGTATGAAACCACCAAATGATCTGTTCCTAACAGTCAGTGAATATATGGAATTTAATAATTCAAAGGAAGTAGTAAACAAGGAAGTACCCAACAGTAATCAATTGCACAGTTTCAAAGTATTCAGACACCACATATCATGTAAGAGGATAAAGAAAAACAGGGAACCCTCTATGGCGTTCTCCCATCCTAACCCCTCTGGTCCTACCAATCAAACACAAGAAACCCTCTTGTAAGTACACACAGTCTAACCCATCTAGTTTTGATTAAGAATATACTCTCTAAGGAAGCATTCACCGTCAATTCCTCCTATAGTATCGTATTGGTAACAAAACCGCACTCTGGTATAAAACATATGTCTCATTCCCCCTGTGGCCAGCGTCGAGGAACTGAAAACACTCTGAGGAAGAACTTATGTCAATTCCCCCTATTTTATCGCATCATAATTGTAAAAACAGACACACTAGAAAAGCCCTTACATCCATTCTCGCTATGGTCTACTATACCAGGTTCTCACGGCCCTGTGTATGTCAAGTAATCATGTAAATGTGTATGAGCCAAAGTAAACCTCTAGAACTACTAGTTTTACACTCTACATCATAACAATATTTTAGATAAACAAATCAATCCATCCTACAATACCAGGAATGGTGAAAAACAAGGCCTCCCAAATAGGCTAAGAAGGAACAAATGGTCATAAAAAACATGCAGGGGCATGAACATATAAAGAATATAAATTAACTCTATTAACATTCAATGAAACACTATTCCAGCATACAATCATAACAAGCATTTAAAATGTCTAAAACAGTTAACACACAATACCCCATTCAAGGGTATTGGGAAATTTTTCACATATAAATGAATGAATTTCTATATAATTTTACAAACCACCAATCTTAGTATTGTAGGATTGCAATATGTGAAACTGAAGACTTGAATCTCCCAAGAACTCTGTAGATCTAAAAAACTATACAAACGCTCAACTGAGGATAAATATTGAATGAAGAATAATTTGTAAATAAATCTCTAGAAGATGAATGATATTAATGACCGAACACAATCAATGGCTACCGAATCAGAGAACGGTTTCTTGATTTGGGGATCAGGGAAGAAACATGGTTGTACAGATGCTCTCGGACATACTAGGTCGAGCATGATTTGGCTTTGTCAGTCAGACATGACCCCAATACTTTTAATGATGAAAAAATGTACACATCGGGTATTTTTGATGTACACAACATGTACATGCCTTTTCTGGCCCCCGCAATAGGCGGTCTCCAGGTCACCAGCACACGAGTACCCACGTTAACCAAGTACATGGTGTATACTTATAAAGAACACGACATATTATTATGAAATTTATAGAAACTCATATTTTCCTCCAAAACACTAGAAAAAGGAAAAATATACATGAAAAGAATATCTGGGTTTTTACCAAATTCCCTCTTTAAAGAAATTCATCCCTGAATTTCTCTTTCTAGGCGGCATAGAAGAAGAATTCTTGAACAACTCCACCCACTATGATTGTACATTGGCCTCCCACGCCCAAGCCTCATCTTGTACTCGCATGTGCTGCCATAACACTCACACAAGAGGAACAAACTGGGTATAGAGAACCTTCGTACATTGATCAACAATCTGTATTGGATTCTCTTCAAATGAGGAATCTACCTCTATCTAAACCTCTTTGGGTTGAGAAACATGAGATGAGTATGAAAAGTAACGTCTAAGCTGAGAAATGTGGAAGCCATCGTGCACATCCCAATACCTCTATTGTAACTACATCTGATAGGAAACCGGCCCAAATCTCTACAGTATGTTAAATGACATGATGTTCCTCTATGAAAGCTTACCCTGTCTGATAATCCTCTTATGTACCATCCTTGGTGTGACACATAAGAAAGCCTGATCCCCGACCACAAACTCTAGAGGTCACCTCCGTCAAACATCATAAGACTTCTGTCTAGACTAATAAGTATCCATCCACTTCGGAATCAACTCTATCTACTCTATTCTCTCCTGGACAAGATGAGGTCCTAGAAAAGGTTCCTCTCATGCCTCCAACCCACATAAGGGTTATAGGCATGGCCTTCCATACAAAACCTCATATAATGCCATTTAAATAGTTTCTTTAAAACTATTATTTTAGGAAAAATCCACAAGAGGTATGTGCTTCCCCCACAAACATCCAAAATCAAGGATGCATGCTCGAAGAATGTCCTTAAGAACCTGAATCGTACGCTCGGACTAACCAACAGTCTAAGGATGGTCAGCTGTACTCAAAAGTACCTACGTACTCAAAACCTTTTGAATCCCCTACCAGACTTGAGAAGTAAAATGTGCATCCCTGTCTGAAATAATGGAGTGTGTAACCCCATGTAGATGTACAATCTCTCGAATGTACAACCTTCCCATCTCATCAACACTAATGGTCTCATTGATTGGAATGGAGTGAGAATACTTTGTGAGTGTTTCAATGACAACCCAAACAACATCATTACCTCGAGGCGACCTAGGAAAACCTGTCACGAAATCCACCACGACATCATTCCATTTCCACTTAGGAATGGGTAAATGATGCAAAATCCCTACTGGTCGCTGATGCGCTGCCTTCTCCTGTAGACTGGTGGAACACCTGATGAAAAAACCAACAACATCTCTGTTCATACATGGCCACCAATACTGCTGGTGCAGATCACTCTACACCACAGTGACACCAGGTAGAACTACCCAAACTGAGGAGTGAATGTCTCGCATCAGATCCAAGTGTATGTCTACTGGCACCCATAAACATCCATGAAAATTAATGATAACATATTTTGATACTATCCATCCTATAATATGGTCCTCTCCAGATACACTCTCCTATAGTACTAGGCATTCATAATCTAATATATGTCTCATTTGCACTCAATCATGAAGAATAGATGTAATAGCTGCAGAAGATAGAAACATCTGTCCTTGTATGTCAGGCATGATAAAATGCATCTCAGAGAACAAATCCATAGGCTGCCACTCACTTCAGGCCTCTTGATCTTATTTTATATGAGTACTCCTTCTCAATGCATTAGCCACAATGTTGCATTTCCAAATATTATAGGCCAACTCTAATTCAAACGACTGAAGGTACTCAACCAAACTTTGATGTCTCTAATTTAGGTCACACTGAATGAAGATATAATTGAGTCTTTTGTGGTTGGTCAGAACCACAAAATTCTTTCCGAGAAGATAATGTCTCCAACATCATAAGGCATGAACAAATGCATCCAGCTCGTGATCGTGTGTTGGGTAATTTCTCTCTTGTGGCCTCAACTACTGAGACCTGTATGAAAGAACTCCTTATACCTACATAAGAACAACTCCTTGCTGGATACCAGGTGCATCACAGTATGCAGAAAATCTCTTTCCCAGCTTTGTTAATACTAGTATCGTGGCTGAAGTAAACCTCCCTTTTAGCATCTTAAAGGATGACTCACAAGAATCTGACCACAAGAACCAAGCACCTTCTTCTTAGTTAGACCTGTCAGAGGTGATGATAAACTTGATAAGTCCAGTATGAAGTGTCTGTAGTAACCAGCCAGCCCTAGAAAACTTTTCACCTCAAAGACATTATTTTTCTTCTCCCTAGAAACTACTACTCTCACATTCACTGGGTCTACCAACACTCCTTTTTCTCAGATAACATGACCCATGAAGTGAATTTGGTTCATCCAGAATTGTCATTTTGAGATCATAACATATAACTCATTCTCTATGAGTTTACTCAAAATGATCTAATGATGTGTAGCACAGCTATGTCATGTTTGAGAGTACACCAAGATATCATCCACGATGACTACCATGAAAGAATACAAGTATGGACGTAACACTCGGTTCATCTATGCCATGAAAACTTCAGGTGCATTCGTGAGACCGAACGACATAACCACATACTCATATAGACAATATCTTCTCCAGATGGTTGTAAGAGGTGTATCAGATGGTCTAACATGAAACTAATGGTAACCAAATAATAGGTAAATATTATAGAACACCCTATCTCCTTAAAGCAGATCAAATAGATCATCAATCCTCAACAAGTGATATCAGTTATTGACCATCAAATAGTTTAAATTTTGGTAATCCACAAAAATTATGAGCGTACCATCTGTCTTCATTTCAAATAGGAAAAGTGAACCCTAAGGATAAGTACTCGGACGGATGAAACCCTTTGCATGTAACACCTCCAACTGCTTCTTCATCTGATGAAACTCAGGTGTAGCCATCCTATAAGGATGAATGGAAATCGGTACCACTCTAAAAATTAGATCAATTGAAAATTCCACCTCAAACTCTAGAAGAAAACCTAAAAAGTCATCTGGAATGAAATCCATGAAACAATCCACCACTCAAGGAAAGGCGATCTATGAAGTCCCCTAGTCATCAAGATATATACTATAAATCGAGGATTTTACTCCTCCCAACTGATGATGCTTGGGTCCCGCTCTGCTTTCCTGGACATCCCATTCTCCTTTATGAAAAAATGATCCACCCTTTGGTGGTGTGAAACTCACCCTATGATGATAGCAATCAACAACTACCTAGAAGGGAACTAACCAGTCCATTCCAAGAATCTCATCATAGACTATCATCTCTAGGACAGAAAGGACCCATAAGAAGTGACAGCCACCAACATCTAGA
The DNA here is from genome assembly GCA_963277665.1 of Viscum album. Classification (NCBI taxonomy): domain Eukaryota; kingdom Viridiplantae; phylum Streptophyta; class Magnoliopsida; order Santalales; family Viscaceae; genus Viscum; species Viscum album. The sequence goes on along the minus strand of OY728133.1, from coordinate 258,558,720 downwards.
GAGAACTCCTTGAACTGTCGAACACTAGCCGTTCCTGTCAACAACTGTGTGTTTAGCGTCAAGATATCAGAAAAAGAAATGATGAAGTTCCAAGGATCTCCATATAGTAAAAAGCTATAAAGTTATGGGATGACCCTGTATCGAAAAGATAAGAAGCTAAAACTGAGGCATTTAAGATCATTCCCCAATCTGTAGAGGGGTTGGGATCCTGCTCTTGCTAGTTCTGCTCCAATAGAAATGTCTACCATGTACTTCGGTCATGTGACCCAACCTAACCACTTTGATATGATCCACCATATTGTCGCTAAAAGAATGGCTAATGACTACCATGACCATGACCTCTACGTCAGCCTGAATGGTCGGAGGAACACTAGTTCCCAAACTAATGATAAACTGATGGTGCAGCTCTAGTACGATGTGTCCTAGAAGAACCACACTCACCAGCTTTGGGTGAGAAAAATAGATATATGTGATTATGATGACATATCTTTCTGTAAGATTGGCACTCCACTGGGTCTTTAAGTCAATATGGCCTCGTATTCCTGCTCCTCCCACATAGGTAGCATAACACCTGACTACCAGAAAAAGTTTCTTGCCTCCTCAAATAACTACACGAAGACCCCCTATGGTGATTCCTGCTCTTAGTAGGAGGGATACTATCTCCGGATGTCAAACTTACTAGGATCACAACTCCATAATCCCTCAAATTTCACTTTGTGATCAGCACCTGGTATTCTATAGAAGTGATAGAAGTAAACTCAAAGATGGTCACCTATGATCAGATGTCATTCCTGAGACCATCCTCGAACATCCTCTCCATGAATAACTCATCACCTCCGGGAGTAGGCGTGTAGCGTGCAGATCTATGAAGTGAGAGGAAAACTCCATTGAAGGGGAAAGATGAAATACTCCTTGAAAGGTATGCATGGAACTTATAAGGCCCTCTTCAAAATTTGCATTAGAACCTGTATCAAAAATGTAGACCGGTGCCATGACTGGCATAACTGGAGGATCTACCGATAGTCCCAGATCATCCATGTTATGTGTCTGATCATTTCCTTGCAACAAGCGGTCAACCAAATGATGTCTTGGTGGCATGACTCTGCATGGTGATGTGCACACCTTACGTCAATATTGATAGGGATTGGAAGATAGAAGTGTAAGAAGGGAATTGGAGAAAAAAGTCAATCAAGTGTTTTAAAACATGGATACATGGCATGTATAATGGCCACACGACGTGTTCCCTTAATCCTTCACATGGGTGTTTACTTCTGCCATCCAAGGTCATGTAACACCCCATACACAACATGTTTTCCTAACACATGGCGTGTACTTGAATTTTTCCTTCCCTGCCTGAGTTCTTCTATGAGGATATCCCACATGGTTCTCATAGAACAAGACTACATGAAGTGTTCATGCCAGACATGGCATGTACTAGGAATGCTTCACCGACCCATGTTGTTAGTGACATTACCGGATACATACCACACACTACATGGCATGTTCACAATAAACATGAAATGTTCTAGAAATGACTCAACTAACTCGTGTTGTTAGTCAGACGGTTGGTTACATTATTTCACAACACGGTGCATACATCCGGTACACGGTGAGTCCTATCAAATATTCCAAACCCTGAGTCCCTGCCCACACAATCTGAGGCACAGTTAGTGACTACACGTATTGTACATATAGTACATGACGTGTTAGTAATAAAAATATTTTCTTCCTGAATAGAAGGACACATGGAGTGTATTCATCATTACACGGCATGTATTCATGGTTTTTCTGAATAGTAATCCCCATAAACTACTCTGAAACCCCAAAAAACAATTAAATGAACATTAATGTGACAAATTATGATTCTTGACGACCCATACTCTCCGCAAAAAAAATTATTGGCATCATATACATGTAAACAGATGGAAAACAGTTCAATGATCCGCCAAATTCCTATCTGTGAGGGCTAATAACACCTTATGAACCAGCATTTGGCATTCATTCAACCAAAACATTTAAAATTTAATGCTTTATCTAGATCAGCCATTCTATCAAAGAATCTATTAGAACAACATGTATATTGAGCACAACATCTATCACGACAACCTGAAAATTCAAATGCATCCTAAATGGCATGACAAGAATGCATGACATGTGATTTCTAGAAAGAGCCTATATGATGCATGAGATTGCATACCATCATATAATCAGGTTGTAATAGAACTGAAAACCTATATAACATCGACAATAATAACAAAAAACATTCAAATCACCCAATGATGAAATAAAATCAACTATATAATCAAAAAACGAGAAAGCACGCACTAACAAGGTAGATTGTATTTTTTTTACACAGGTTATCTAATCTCGGGAATAACTTATTACCTAGTACCTATTCCTTTATATCCCTAGATATAGGCTTCAAACATTAAATCAAGAAGAAAATAATTCCTTTGATATCACTTTTTTAACGTCCCGGTTCCAGAAGCCACCCAAAGGTGCCCCGTACCCCGTTGGTGACATGGCCTCAAGAGCATTTCCCCAAATGCCAGAGGCTGTCGACTAGCAGTGAGGGCCTTGGGTGTGATAATGGAGAAAATATTCACTCATTGGAAGAGAAACACTATATAATAAAACATATATACAATTGTGGAAGCAGTAATAATACCATTTAATAGTAAAAAGTGGAAGACTAACAGTTAGAACAACTAAAGCACATATATAAATGATTCATGATATATATGTGTTGGAAAATATCCAAACAAGTAACAATAATAGAATACAGTAATAAACCAAGTAGAAAAAATCAAGAATCAACTCTGCAGCATCGCAAGCCCCAGTTGGGTCCCATACTCTCCTTCTCCAAAGTAGTCAAGTACCTAAAGTATAAGGGTGCTTGCAATTATATATTTCGGCAACTATATAATCTTATAGTACCAAAAAGCATGACCCAAACATGATGTGAGGATAAATCCTAGTAGGAAACCATGAAATGATATGTTCCTAAAAATCAGTGAATATATGGTTGGTAATATGTCAAAGGAACCAGTAAACAAGGAAGTACTCAGAAGTTAACCATTCCACATTTTCAAAGCATTCAAACACCGCATAGTAAGTTAGAAGATAATCACAATATGTTACCCTCTAGGTTGTTCTTACAACATAACCCCTCTGGTCCTACCAAGAAAACACAAGAAATCCTCTAGGAAGTACTCACAGTTTAACCCCTCTGGTACAGCTTAAGCATAGACTCTCTCAGGAAGCACTCACTGTCAATTTCTCCTATAGTCACGTATCATTAACAAAAATGTTCTCTAGGGAAGAACATACTTCTCATCCCCCATTTGTGCTACATCGATGAACTACAGACACTCTTAGGAAGCACTGACATCAATCCCCTCGATGGTCTCGCATCATTATAGTAAAAATAGACACTCTGGAGAAGCCCTTAAGTCCATTCTCCCTATGGTCTACTACACCAGGTTCTCACGACCTTGTTTATGTAAAGAAAGAATGGAAATGTGTATCAGGTAAAGTGTTCCTCAAGAACTACATGGCTAACAGTCTACAACATAACAAAATTTCAGATAAACCAATAATTCCATCCTACAATACTAGGAATGGGGAAAAAGAAGGATGCCCAAATAGGCTAAGCAGGACCAAACTGTCATAAACAAAACATGAATGGTAAAACACTCCCAAAGCATATAAATTAACCGTATTAACATTATATTAACCACTATTCCAACATACAAGTATAGAAAAAAATTAATACGACTAAAATAGTTAACACACAATACCCTATTCCTGGGAATTGTGAAATATTTCCCATATTACTCATCTGCATTCTACAAAAAGGAAAAAACCACCAACCTCGTTGTTGTAGTATATCTATACGTGAACCTCAAGCCTTAAATCACCCAATAACATTGTATAATTAAAACATGATAAAAATTCTCAACTGAGGATAAATTTTTAAAAATGAAGAATCATGAATCTAAGCTCTAGAATATGGAAGAGCTTACTGTGGCGATCCCAATGTAATCGACAACAGTCAAATTAGAGAACAGATGCTCGATCGGGGGATCAGGGAAGAATTGCGGTCGTACGGATGATCTTGGATGAACTAGGTTGAGAAATATATTGTTTTGTCTATCAGACTTGACACCGATACGTTAAATGAAAAAAATTAAAATAGAAAACATTTACTTTTGAAGTACATGATGTGTACTTTCCTTTTATAGCCCCCACATTAGGCAGTCTCAAAGTCACCACACACAGACGTGTGCTTGGATGTTACATGGCTAGAACATGGGAACCCATAGTAACCAAGTAAATGACGTGTACTTATAAAGTACACGACATGTACTTAAAATATTTCAAGAAACTCCTCTTTTCCTAAAAAACTCTAGAAAAAGAAAAAAACATAACAGAAAATAAGATCCGGGTTCTTACAATACATAAATATGATAAAATGAAGGGAGGAAATTAATTATCACGAGATAAACATATGATAATAAAACCCATGACATTTATTGATAGTTAGATCAAAATATCTCGACATTGGAGACCTAATCACTAATAATCTTGATCAATGTCAAGATTATAACAACAAACTGTTGCAACATTATAGACATTGAATCATAATACCCTTGAAGAAATATACTTAAATGAAACCTATAACATAATAATGATGATTTTATAAATAATATATCATTTTAAATGTTTGTTTAAAAACCTCATAACATATTATAACTTTATATAATATCACATGTATCAAGGGAAGATAATTATGTCCAAAATCCTTTAATGATTTGGTATCATAGAAATTGTAGACCCAAATAATTATAGATACTAAAAATTAAATTTAAATCCCCATAAATTTTAGGATTATAAAAATAAATTAATTGCATTTTATGATTTGACACCAAACTATGAAAAAAGGTGTTGAATTTGAAACATATCTCACACAGATAAATTGGAGATGTGAAAACCCTTAACTCATGCTTCTATATAGATGATCATTATTTATCCTTATTTATAATAGAATTAAACATGTTATTAATTTAATAATGATATATATTAATATTCATAATATCATATATGATCCTTTTATAACATCTTAACACCCATTAGTTAATAATATTTCATTTTTTAATTTTTTCATATATTAATTGCTTTGTTTTCTTATTTGTGTTTCATTATAAAAGAAACTATTATTTTGAATATTACATAGTTAAATAATATCTATAAGAATAATAATTACATAATTATAATATTTATACATAATTAATATTTTAGGTCTAATCCTGAATGAGGTTTATGAAAAAATGGACTATGTTACTGTCTTAGGGACGATATGCCATACATACAGATGAGTACCATTTCTATTTTTTAATAATCATTATGGAAAGAAGATAATTAATATATAATATTTCCATAATGATAATAATATTTAATACATACTATATTCTATCTCTATATTAATCATCCATGTGGTATATTGATGGAAAGAGTGCCTCATCGCTTCATAATTGTGGTAGTCCATATATACAAAAACGATATTATAATATTTATGTGAGTGGTAATGTAAGAGGGAAATTGATATATATTGTTATTAAAAATGGTGAATATTTCATGAATATAATAATTATTTATTTATATCACATAAATAAATTAATGTTATTCTTATCACCTTTGATAATAAGATTTACTGAAAGAAGAATCTTATCACTTTGTGAAGCGGTAATCGGATATACACTTGATGGACATTATAATATCGCCTAAAAAATAGAATGTATATATATATATGAGATAAATTATATATAGGTATATTTATATTATAAATATCATATAAAAATATTTTATAGATCTATAATCATACACATCCTTGAAACGTTGTTATGGAAGAACGAATGACACTAGTTCGTGAGGCGATATTTTTCCATACACATGAATGATGATTTCAGACCCTATTAGAAAAATTTTTAGATGGGTGTAGGTCATTAAAAAATATTTAACCATCATATTATAGGAAATAAACTCATTTTATTATATTATAATTTATAAATAAAAAATTTCGAATTGGGAGAATGAAGTATAATAAAAGTTTTTGATGAAGAATAATACCACTTATTCATGTATCCTTCCTATGATTGAAAAAACCCATGGTTAGATCTAATAAAAATATAAGGCCTCTATGATGAAGGGAGGTATGTTGGTAATTGATTTAGGTATTAATTGTTTGATCAAAATGGATATAGATGTTTAAAGTAGTGAGGATATTGGTTTCCCTTTTTTAGAGGAGAAGGAGTGTATTTTTTGATAATATCTAAAAGTATTCAGTATTGGGAGTCATTATTTACCCTAATAGATATGAAATTTATAGTTAATTATTTAAATAGATTATATGGTTCATCTAAATGTCTACCCCATGATAAAACACTTGTTTTAGTCATTTTTCTCATTATATTATATGTCTCAACAATTTTGCTTTTTTTGTTTTTCACCACAGTAACTAGTTTTCCAACCTAGGTAATTTATCCTTTAAGACTACAATAAAATGATAAATATTATACAATTTTGACCCACATAGTATAGATATGAAATAAAATTTTTCAAATAAAAATTTCAAGAGAGTTGATATTTTTTTAATTAAAACTTATTAAATGCACTAAACATCATTTTACCAATAATAATGAAAAATGGTTTATTAGAATTCAGGGTTCAATGTAATCTGTATAAAATAAAATTTGTAATTTTAATGGAATGAAATTGTTATTTTAAAAAACTAAAAATAAATATTATAAATATTTTATTTTTAAAAAATTTAATTAATTTAATAAAATATCACTTTTAATAAAATAACATTAATGTCATCTTTTTTATTTTTAATTTTATTTGAATTTAAAAATAATATGAAAATGATGGAACTAAAATAAATTATTTTAAAACATGACTAAAAATATAAAATGATATAAAATTTAATTTAAAAACACAATTCATTAAATTTTCATAAATTTTAATATTTATAGTGTCATTTAATTTTTTTAACTATTAACTAAATTATTACTGTTTTTGCATTTCTTAAGTATTTTTTTTATAATATCTTATATAGAAATTAATAAAAATTAATATGGTAAAAAAATCCTTTATATTTCTAAATAATATTCACAACTAATACTATGTTTATTATTAATATTACCAAGGCTTTATATATATATATATATTAAAAGCACAAAAGGTTACTTTTTTATTTTTCTCTTATGTTAACTTATTATATGAGTCATATTCAATTGAAAGTGTCCTTAAATTTCCATAAAATAAATAATTTAAATTTAAATGTTTAAAGAAACTCATAATAGTAAATTATCCAAAAATTCTAGTCTATTTTCAATCTTATATTTTTAGTTTAACAATAGGTTAATTAGTTTTATACCCTAACCAGAGTAAATAATTTGTGATGATTTACTATTTTTTTGTTGATAATTTCTGTTTACAATGTTAAAATTATAAATAATACCGATTTCAAACATGGAATAGAATTTTAAGAACTATATTCAAATAATGGAAAAAATTAATTTTAAATTAATCTCATAGAATTAGTGATAAGGTGGGATTATAAACAAAAAAGAGTTCAAAAGATTACAATGTTTTTATATCAAAATTTAATAAATAATGATAAAAATTTCATAAATTGTAATAATTTATATATAATTTTTATAGTTTATATTTTAACCAAATGATAATATATCATAATTTGGTATATAATTTAGATGAAAATGATTTTTTCAATTGTAATTTATTATTTTTCCTTATCCAAAAATAAATGAATCTATTATGAAATACCAAAATGTTCTCCCTAAGACAATTTTGGTAATAAATTTAAAATAAATAATTTTATATTTTAACATAATTTAAATAAAATAGGTAAAAAAAAATTTTATATTATATGTGAAATGAATGATTAAACCATCTTGGAGAAAAATGATATTTTTTTAAAAAAATTCTTCTTTACTTTTAAATAGGTTTTATTTTCATTATTATAAATTGATATCAATTGTATTTATCTTTAAACCATGTAGTTTATATAATTTAATCAGTAATATCTGTACCCAATAATTTAAATTTGAGGTTATAATCATCATGTATATCTTCGGTCACATAATTTGAATGTTGCATATTAAATACACTACCGAACATAACAATCTTGGGGTTGTGTGTACTGAAAGTTATTGAAATTATTAAAATTATTTAAAATTAATATGTATTAAAGTATTAGGGTGTTATATTGTTATTTGTGATATGTTTTTATTATCTTTATTATATCATATATATTTTTATTCATTTAGAAAACACAGGTTGTTATGTCCCCACCCCTTTTAATAAATATTGTGATTTCAAATGTAAATTTATCATACTAATCAATGGATATAATTTTTTTTGGAACCCCGGTGTACTAAAATATTTTATAAAAAATTCCTCTTAATAATGGTGAAAAGGAAGTAAAAATGTCATATGGGATAACACAATATTATGTTTCCAAATAGAATAACATATGTGAGAATTGAATAAAAAAACAAATTATTTATAGTTATTGAGTTGGTTGATTATAAGAATTTAAATGTTCATTAGAATGTTAATGGCATTAATCCCCAAAATATATTATGATCTTAAATACCATTGCTTCATCTGAAATGATAGTATTAGTATGACATTTTTTATCAGGATTCATTTTATAGAGATGAGGAATTATATTACCATCTAGAATAAAAAAATATGGAAATATACATAATTGATTATGTAAATTGCATCTATTAATCAATTTCCTAAATAATTTCATATTTTTTTGAAAAAATTTCATATTCATTATGAATTATCTATTCTTGAGTAACTAAAATACAAATTTAATGGACCACATAATTGTTAAACACCTAACATGATATTCATTATGTATTTTGAATTTAACAAAAACCAAAATTGTTATAACATTGTAAGATACTTCCAAAAATAATTAATCTTAAATACCATACATTAATATTAAAAACGAAATAGTAATACCCAAATTTACAACTAAATCATTATTTAAATAACTATCCATAAAATTCATCGAACATTCCATGTAAATGTTTTAATCAAAAATATTTGAAGGCTTTAATCACATATTCCTCAAAGATAAATAAAATGTTATTATTCAACTAAAATAATATATATATCAAAAATAAATATAAAATTTACCTATAAAATATTCATATCATTAGGACATTGTGCAGGCTTTTGGTAGATTCTATATTCACGTTTCCTTTCTATTGTGAGTTCATGCCCCTTTACCTTATTAGATGGAATGGGTTATCCCCTAACCCTTGGGTTGTGCATTATTTCATTACGAATGATTAAATATTTCCTCCTTAAATTACATATCATGTTGATCCTAAGGGTTACAGGTAACCCAAACCAAAAACCATCTCCTAAAATTCCAATTGAAACCTCCAAATTTTCACTACCGAAAACACTCAAATTGGGTTTCTATGAAATTGAAATTACGGTCATCCTTAATAGTATATACCTACAATAGTATCCATAACGCTTATGATAAACTCACATGAAAACATCCTAATATCCAATGATATCAATACTAACCTATGATACCACCTACTACAACCCAAAACCCACACCCCATGATCTGGTGCTAAAATCATAAAATTTACATTTCGGGATTTCGTGTCGATAAATGTGACACAATTTTTTTCTATACAAACCATATAGCATAAAATGAACAAATTTGATCAAAATTATTCTTTTATACAATTTAGGTTTATAGTTTTTGTTAAATAGGATAAAATCCCACATAAATATTACCCATTATGTCAATTGAGAATTTCTACCACTTATCTAAACTATTATAATTTCATATTATCTCATAATCAACATCCATTTGAAATCCTTTGATTTAATAATTCATTAAAACTCATACATTATAACATTTGAATAAGGAAACAAAATAAAAATTATATCAAATTCTTAATATGTTCATTCATAAATTTTAACAATTAAATTCCATTAATGAGTATTAGGAGGGAATAAAGATATTATTACATAATAATAGTGGATTATAGAATAAAAAAGGAATGCATACCCATCATTTCTCGAATCACGAATAATTAGACATGGAATAAATCATTAATAAAGGAATGAGTCATAAGAATCCATAATCATGAGCTATTTGATATGAAAATTGATTAGATGAATCCTTAAAAACTCATAGAATGCTAAGATAAAATGTTTTTTTATCTGGGATCATCATCATTATGGATAACTTTAAAACACATTACAGTTATAATATCTATATAACAAACTTATAATATAATTCTTTATAAAACATAATCATTTCCAATTTTTTATTGGAGTGATGTCTTGGTGCACCATTCATTTAATTTATAAAGTGATCACATAGTGCTACGTGGTTGGAAAATAATATAATTTATAATGACCTCACCTAGAGCTATTTGTACCGACCCATCTTCAAGGAAATATTTGGGTAACACATCACTCTCTGTTACTCTTCATATCATATGTAATATCCAAGAACCATACCATGAATAAAGTATGTCGGTATTTCTTATCATCCTAAAACTAATAAAAATAATTATTATTCCTTTATATTGTGGTAAAACCATGGAATCGATACATGATTCATGTCTATGAATTTAAAACATGATTAATATATAGAATATTAATGAGTTCTATTGTTATCACTTTGACAAAATTTTAATCCATCCATAGAATGAATAAGGACAATATCAATACAACATATACTCATTTGAGTAATAATTAACTATAAATGAATTTTATGGAAGGGAATACCAATAAAATATATTCAGATAAATTTTTAGGGAAAAAGTATTTTCATTTTGAAAAATATTATTGAAAAATGATAATTGAAAACCACCTCAAAAATAGTTAAAGGATGATGTAAAATTCTTTTAAAAACTTTTCTTGAGGAAAATATCATTTTCGGTTTGAAATTATTTAATTATTTTTGGAATGTACAATTCATTTACAATAAAATTGATAACTTATAGAGGAAGCCTCAATGAAAATAATTTTCATTATTTAGGGACATTTTATTTATGACATGCAAGTGAAAAAAAATCATTTCATATTTTCAATAAAAGAAAATCAGACTTTGTTTTTGAAAATGACATGATCGTTAAATTTATTTTTTTTAGAAAATATTCATAATTGTGTAAAAATTTATTTAAAAATATAATTGGTTATTATAAAAATAATTGGGAAATATTTATTTACAAAACACGATTTTTAGGGAAAAAATGGTTTTCAAACGAAGAGAGAATGAACGATGAATATTGAAAAAATTATTACACTATTAATAACATTAATAGTGTAAATTTAATGAAAAATATATATTACATTAATATATAAATAGGGTAAAATTTATGAGGCTTTTTAGAGTAATACCATAATATTTCAATATTGGATTCTAAGTCCAAATAATCTTGACAAATGATGAGATAGTAACATAAAACTATAACAACTTTTGAAACATTGAATCACTATCCCCTTAAAAGAATCTCATTTAATAAAAATTATAATATCATAATAATATGATTTTTCTGAATGTTACATGTAAATTGGTAAATATATTCAGCACATAAAATAAGATCGGTGTATAACATAACATCCATCTCAAATAAGGAAACATTAGATAAGAATTCTTTACTGCATTGGTAACATTGAAACTGAAAACCCCGTGATATCTAGATCCTAAAATGGATTTAAAACTCACCATAAATATAATGATTTATGTCCACAAATAATTAAATGGATTTAGGTAAACCAAAAACAATATAATTGGTGTATATGGAATATATCTCACAGAAATAGAAAGGGGATGAGAAATCCCTTACCTCACACATCATTTGGATTGATAATGATTTAAACTCATGTAAATTTTTTCAACATTTTATTTACATATTAAATTACCATATAAATATTTTATATATAATATATGACCATTTGATAACATCTTATCCCTTGTTGATTAATAATAATTCATTATTTTTGTTTGTTCATTAGTTAATAGCCATCTTTTCTCATTCATGGTTTATTATTCATGTTTTGGTACTTATCAATATTATATATTTCCATAATATACATAATAATTATCCTAAAATAATTTTCAAATTTATAAATCAGTTATACATTGAAGGCTAATCATGGATTATGGTTATGAAAAATTCACTATGTTACAGTCATGGAGACTTCTTGCCAAACATACGCATGAGTAAGATTTCAAAATTTTAATGATAATTATTGAAAAAATAAAAGTAATATAAAATATTTAACGAATGATCATAATATCATAAGTATCATATAATATTATTATATAAATAATCCACATTATTTGGTTGTGAAAAGAGAGTCACATTGATTCATTAAGGCTATAGTCCACACATACACAAACCATGTTATCACCATTAATTGAGTAGAAATGTAAGAAAAAAATATTATATATTTTATGTTAAGAATGATAAATATTTCAGGTGTATAATAATTAAATTTATATAATGTATAATCGTTAACATCATTCTTTTCCCCTTCAATAGTAATCATTAGTGAATGAAAAATTGCATTACTTCATATGGTTTTATTCCACTGTACACACGAGGGACATTATCACATCCCCACTGAATGGAAGGTAATGAAACATATGTATGATATAATGACTCAATATGAATATATACTTTATAAATATAATATATATATATATATATTATTAATATCAATCATCATATGAAACCATGAATGGTGGTAATGGAAGAACACATGATACTGTTTTGGGATGCTATACTTTGATTTAAAAACAAAATATGATTTCATAACCCATTTTGATTGAAGTTGTTTTGGTTTTACATAATAAACATATTATAATAACAGCTAGGTATGTAGAATGTAACATGATTATCATATGATCAAGGTTAAATTATAATTAGAGTATTTAGATATTGAAATTAAATTAAAAGGATTGGGGATGAACATTACCTATTCTTAATGTATCATTCTTAGTATTACATAACAATCCATCATATATAAGCATTAATCTGAAAATAAGCATTATAGAATGAGTTGAGGTAATATATGAAGATATATGGGATTTTATTGGCCATGAAAAATGGATTTTGATTTTTGAATCATTTAGGGGAGTGAGTATTCATTTATAGTTTACGAGGAGTATCATTTTTTTCAATACTAAAAACTAATCACTATTAAGAGGTCTATTTTAACGAATTTGGATAAAAATATGACAATTAATGGTTTTTTGGGATGGTATGGTATATCCAAATGACCAAAACATAATGAAAAAAATGTTTTAAACATTTTTTAACTTAACTTATATGTTTTCCAACTATTACCATTTTGGTTTCTCACCACATTAACATGTTTTCTAACATACATAATATATGTTGTTGAAATAAAATAAATAATAATAATTAGATAATTTATACCCAATGATTAAATATATGGAATCAAATTTATCAAATTAAATTTATAGGTTTATTGAAAATTAATTTTATCACATTGTGCGTATACTTCTCATAATCATCATTTTAATCACTAAAAGGATGATATTATTTTTCCTATTTTGGGTTAAATAAAATTAATATAAAAGAAAATTATTTTTTAAGTGAACTTTCATTTACATTTTCTAACCCATAGTAAAAACGTATCTATATATTATATTTTCAAGAATATTAAATCATATAATAAAATATCAAATTTTTTAAAATGGAATTAATGTAAATTTTAAATTATACATTAAATTTGAATTATAAAATATCATGAAAAAGATGGAATTTTAATATATTATGATCACAACAATTTATGATTTTAAATTATTATAAAAAATTAATCTAACGTAATAATTCATTGTAATTACTTCAATTTTTATATTTTTCATTTGATTTATTTTATTTTTTATTAACAAAATATTCACCACATTGGAAATTCTTACGTATATTATGTAATTATTTAAAATATTGAAATTAAAAATAAATTAATATGATAGTATATACTGAATAATATTTCAATATAATATCTATAACTAAATATGTTTTATTTTCTAATACCATAACATTATTGATATTTAATGAAAGAGTGGTATCTTTTTTCATTTTATTTACATGACTTATTATATGGGTCACCTGAAAATGAAATAGCAAATAAATTACTATATATTATAGAATCTGTTGGAAATTTTTTAAATCAACTGATAAAAACAAATTAATATAATATTTCAAGTCATTTTTACAATTTTCATTTTATTTCAAGCCTTAATAAATTTCTTTTTTACCATATCCATATTAAACATTTTTTACTATTTTTACTATTTATTTTCCTGCAAAATTAATTTTACATTTTTAGAAATTATAGATAATTTTTATTAAAAACAATTCATCATTTTTCAAAATTAAGCTCACTTAATTAAAAAATTTAATACAAAAATAATCCCATTGAGCTGATGTGAATGCTTGTTTTTAATAAGAAGCCACTCAATATAATAGATTGGATTAATTTAAAAATTACAAATTAAAAATATTCCAATCAAATAAAATGGATTATTTAATATATTATTAAAATAATTTTTTTTTAAAACTATTTAAATATAATATAAAATTTTATATAATTTAAACCAAATTGAAGATGAAATAAATTTAGTATTTTTTAGTATTCATCAAAATATGTAACTATTACTTAAAAAAATAACAGTAATATAATTTTGGTGTTTTAATTTAATAAATGAATTATATTTTGGTAAAATAAAATTTAAAAATGTGGTCAAAATAATTTTAAAATATTTGTTCAAAAAAAATTAAACCGTATTTTTTAAAAATTATTGTATTTAAAGATAACAATATTGTTAATGATTATTATATTAATTATAATCCAAATATAAACATTTTATTTATGTTTAAATAATTTGATTTTTATAATTTATTTAGCAGTATTCATGTCCTTTAATTTAATTTCTTGGTAATATTAGTTATATATATCTTGGGACATTTAAGATCATTGTTGTGTATTAAATACCATATCAACCATAATTATATCATGGTTGCATATACTAAATGTTCTTAAAGTGATTAAATTTATATAGAATGATATATATCTTAATGTATAATGGATTTATATTCTCATTTTAACTTGTTGTTTCATTTCCTGTACGCTATCGGATATACTTTTCTACATTAAAAAATTTATTATAATCGTGGTTTGATCTTTCCATGGATTTCATTCTACACTCATTTCTGGAAGGATTATAAATCAATTTTTTTTAACTATATCACAGATTAATTAAACAAAAATTTCCTTTATCCTCAAAATTTGTTGAGGATTGTGGAGAAGTACGCGATAAGTATTTTTATGGGTTCTCTTATTATGGTATAGAATAAATATATAAATGTTTTCTTAATATTGTATATAAATAGTCTCATAGATAGTTTAGACAATCTTTTACCCTAATGAAGGGAGCCTCATAATAAAAGAGCATTTTTTTATCGTGAAAAAAAAACTAGATATTTTAGGAATAATTTTATAGAATACATGAAGGGTTATTAAAAAATCTATGGATATTAAACAAAACGTTCAAAGTTAGAAAAATTAATTCTTAAATTTTTTTTGTTTTTTTAATACAAAATATGTATTATAATATTATTTAAATATCAATATCCACTTATATTTTTCAATTTTATGTCCTGATAATCTGTCAATTATAAAAGGTTATGAGGGAACCCTTATATATTTTGAAGTAATAGAGGCACATGGCCATATGAACATGTACTAGAATCCTATGGGAATAATCCATTACATATTTATGAGCAATCTACACTAGAGAACCTCCTTCCTATAACCTATTTTATTCTATATCAACTCACCACTAGACACTCTTAATGGGTTAAAGTACCAATTTGTAGAACTGTAGAAGTTTAAGGATATCAATAAATCAATCATTTAGTCATAGAAAATGAATTCAATACATAATGTATTATTCTTCTAAAACACATTATTCTAGGTTATCTTTAATAATATAAAATAAATCTTATTTTTAGGCCATTACCATCTATCCTAAAGGTTATTATTAATTTTTCTTATTATCCTTGTACCAAAAAGGTTTATGGGTATCCAAGAGTCTATGTGGTCTATATTCTGTATTCTATGGCTTGGGTTCCCAAATAGGGTTAAGGGTGTTTTATCTATATTGTTATTAAATTATCTTTTTTAGTAACTACCATATAATCTCAAGAATCCTCTGCTGTCTAGATTTTAAATTGTGCTATTCATTTATTCTTATAAGGTTCTTACCAATAATCCTAACTTGAAAAAAACATGTGTATGTTTAACACTCAACTACTATTTGTTTGATCTATAAAAAAATATTTCCACATGTTCATTAGATTGGAAAAGTCATTTAAATACTATACTCGCAATATGAAAATTGTTTGTGTTAGGTATAACATGAAATTTGTCCTTTTTCACCTAGTATTAAGGGGAGAATCTAGTGGGTACCATATGTTTCCGCATCATGTATATTGATATGATTTTAAAATTTTATACTCTAATGGATAAAAATTAATTATTTTTCATCATAATTTTGTTTTATCTTATTGGAAAATAAACATTACTAAACATTATTTGTTTAGTATATAATAAAAGATAGTCATCTTGAAGGAAATCGTTATGTTTGGTCCAATTTGTAAACTTTTTGTAAAATAAAATACATATATATAATGAATTTATTGAGGATAGAATATATCATTTGAAAATTTTGTTAGAATTTTAGGAAATAATTACCCCACATTTTTAGTGGCATATTTTAAAAAATGAATTTCTTTAGAAAACTTATCCAAACAAATAAAATATCATATATGATATATATATATATATAATAGTAAATTCAAAAAATATTCAAAATACTGTAAAATAAAAAAAATTACCAAAAACAATAATGTTGTATATCATATCATGATATTATATAGAGAGTATAGTTTCTCTGAGGCTTGTATATATATGTTTGATTTATAGAAATACATCGTTTTACAAAGAAATTGTTAACCTGATATATGTTTATGTGAAAATTACTTAACATCAAAAAAGATTCTTTTTATTCTAATAAATAAAAATTTAAAGAGTTACCTTTATATATTATAATGATGATAATGTTACATTATGTCCTGAAAGTGATAGTTATGTGATTCTAAACATTGATCTAAAGAGTACTGTTTTGTGACCAACTAAACTCAGCGGTAATCTACAATGAAAATGTTCCTGGAATTATTGTGATGACACATATGGAATGGGTTATATATATATAATTACTTTCCAACAACATAAAATTTTAAGTTGTGATGTAATGGAGTTATAATTCAATATAATAATATATAAAAATTATTCATATGATTTATATGTACCACCATTATTCACAAAAATTAGTTCTTATATATATAAATCACTAATGGAGTTTTTTGGTTTATTATTATCATATAGTCCCATATATTGGTCTATGGAATAAAATACATATGCAATGTGTTTCGTAATACTAAAAAATTGTATCAAATATAATGCGTTTAATGACTATTTTTTTCTAATGTGATTAGCTTCTCACATTTTTACGGTTTGAAATTATTTTTAAACGAGTTTAAGAATATCAAAACTATTATGTTATATAAAAGGTTTTATTCACTATATCAATACTTTTAAATGTGTACATATCTTGGATAATGATTAATGACTATTTACCTCCATATTTGTGACATTTATTTAAACCAAATCTATTTACATCATTTTTATTGAATTGTGAATGGTACTGCTATTTGTTGTAGTATTTTTCTATATTGGTATATAATATGATCTTGATGAAAAAATATATATTTTAGAATGTATGGTCTTCCCAATATTTAATATTTACTATTATAGAAAATAATTAATATAAAAAGGATTCATGAAATTAATTAAATCCTTATGTATATGCGAATAATGTTAACAATTATGAGAACCATAATACATAAATACCATTCCCGAAAATGTTTTGATGAAAAGAAATACATGGATTGTTGGGTTTAATTTACATATAATTAATAATTGAGGATTATATAAGATTGTATTTTCCTTTATATTTGATTAGTATAACATTTGACACCCATATTGGGATGGATTGAGGGAGTGTATGGTTATACAAAGATTAGTAAAATGTGATTATGTTGTATATTTTAATGAGGGTGATGTGGTGCTCTTATGAATATAAGATGATTAAAATTTGACTAATTATTAATTTTATTCAATCTATATATATATAATAGATATTTTATGAGTGGAAATAAAAATTGATATACATTTTGTGTCATGGTCACTCGATTTTTTGGAAAAATAGATTATAAGATTTTTCATTTTAGTTTATCATATAGGTATTTGACACATCTATGGAGAAACATGTTTTTGATTGGGATCACACCAAATCAGTTTATATAATGATTATCTTTGATAATTTTAAATAGGCTTCTCTATGATTATATTATGGATTGAGGAATTCAAATTTGTTTTAAATTCTACATAGGAACACGGGTAACATTATGGGGTTGAGTATATGGGGATCATGTTATGAATCATTAGGGATATGGAAAACGTATTTCAGAGGATATGTAGATGATTTTAAGGATGTATTTTTAAAATTTGTTACATATGTTATAAAATATGCTTAAAATAAATAAATTATTTCACAAAACTATTATTGGAATATATTGAAATGAATTTTTTAGTATCATTCCAAAATATGTTACATTTTATGATACTAAAATGGAAAATAAAATATCTCTTCTAGGATTTAAGTTCAATTGGGATATTGATAGATATGTTTAATAAAATAGAAACAATGATGTGGTGGTTTTCAATAAGTCAGGGTATATCCATATATACCCTAGGTCATAGAGTGGAAAACTATGCCAAGATAAAACTTTTTACAAGATTACATTAAAGATATAATGTGGTAAACTCTTCATTATCTCTAACCAAATATAATAAATCATTTTTATTAATTAATAGATTCTGAAATAGAAGAGTTTTAATTTTATACATGAATGTTGTAATTGTTAAATAATTTATAATTCACATTGAATTAGTGTTTAAAAAACTATAACATTGAGTGTTGATTATGAAAGGAACCATAAATATAAGAATCATGATTTTGTTTTTAGATTAGTAGATAAATTTTATTCGATAAACATATAGTTCTTCCCTATTACTATATAATATAGGTTCTATGAAACACCATGGATAATTACCCTATTTTATTAATTATTTCATATATTTATACTAGAGTTTTTAGAAAACCATGGATTTAGAGTGGAATTTTAAAAGTATGAAATGATTCCCATTATTTATAGATAACGTAGAAAGGAAGAACCAAATTTATCTCTTTAGTTTTATTGATAATTTTTTTAAGATAGAGTAGAATGTATTTTCAAAGTAAAAGATACATTTTTGACATTGTTTTTTTATTCATTGCTAATTTATATATAGATTCCATTGGTAAGGTTGTTTTTCAGTTTTTCTTATATTATGTTATTGATTACATAAATCCCATTACAAACCATTAATATATTCCCCTATATTCTTCTATTTACTTCTTTTAGACATTTCCTTTATGAGTGACCAGAATAATATGTATGGAAAGAGGATACCATTGATAAATGTTTTATTATCTTTATCCATGAATATCGAAGATTGATTATAATTGAAAAAATATATTCATCTATGTATTAAAAACATTTCTCAAAATATATTTTGGGTTTAATTTTTCAATTAAAATAATTTTAATTTACTTTATTTAGTTTGGGATAGGTTTTATTTTTCCTTATTATAGGTTCTAAGAGTGACAATATTTATTAAAATATAGATATAAATGAATCCAATCTATGAAGTAATATTCATTCAATCAATGGTTTTAACGCCACCCATTATAAAAATAGTTTGAAAATACCACATGCTAGTATTTCATTCATTCTTGAATGTAATCTAATACAATATGAAACATAAGATATCTAAATCATTCCATGTATTATTTAAAGTAGTTTAAATATACACACATTGTTTCCTTTGAATACAATGCTTATACCAATAACTCATTCATATCAAGGAATTTATCTGTCAATTAGGGAGATAGAATTTATGGATCCTGTCCATCATAACCCATATATAAACCCCTAAAATAAAATGATCAGTGGTTTACTAAAACAAGTGATATTCAGACATACTCTAGAGTTCATAACACGATATAATATTACCTTCATGATTATCAGAATTCAATATCCTCAGAGACACCTCCCAATGGACTCAAACCATATGCATTGATTAGTGAAACTATCACATATGTGACATTGAAACTCACCACTATAAATAAAGTGTCGTACTTATTCATGTGATATGTTACTAGGTCTTTGAGGTTTCTTCTAAAGAAGAACGCCATTTATTGGGTCCTTTCTCCATTTTTTGGATATTATAATTTTAAAAAATTTATTAAAAAACTGTAAAGTCAACGAAACTCATTACAAGACTCCCTATAGTCTCATTAGTTGATATATATATATATATATATATATATATCATGTTTCCTATGTATTAACCCCATGGTTCCAGTTTTTAACTCTCAGTCTAGGAATCGGCTTTAGAAACCAATCCATGACATATGAAACACATATATAAATTTAGAGAAATAAATATAGACAAACTACCTTTTATGACATTCAAACACTATTAAAATCAAGAAATTATGTCACATAAAAAGGGTAATTTACCTAAAAACTAATAATAATTTTACATAATTGAATTTACTATATGAGGAATTGTTAGAATTCTAACTAAGTGGTGTAGAATATCTATATTATAAAAATTCATACTAACAATCAATGGAATTATCCGTCTTCTATTATGATAAAAATTCAAAAATCCTATTTTTATTCCTTAATATGAGTAAGTTGATTTTTTTATCATTGAATCATTCACAGAGAAATATAAAAGTAGAAAAATATTGTAATAAATTTTTTCTCCTTTAATCCATATTATATACATAATATCAAAAAAGTCTCATGGTATTAAACGGATTTAAAAAAACCACTTAAATATTACCTGAAATTACTATTTAAAAAATTAAAATAACAGTATAGTCATTATAGAGAAAAAAATATAAGATAAAAACCCTATAATATCATTGAATAAAAAATATCACATAAAACTATAAAATTATGTAGTGAATTTTTGTAAAAATGGAGAAATGGATGACATCTCACCCTTATTTGGCCAGTTGGGTATTAAAAAAATTATGAGAGTTTATAAGATAATCTCTTAAGTCGTAATATTTACGTCACACGAAACATGTGTTAGAGTCCAAAAGTATAGTCTTAATTGACCATGTAATAGGAATTATGTAAATGTTATTCACAAATAATTACGTTTTATTGTTTATTTTTATTATTCTATTATTTTATTATTTATTGTTATTTATAAAAATTTTGGGATGCTAAATTTTTAAAATATAGTAGGATACATCTTGAATATGAGATATTACATTATAGAACTGCCCAGGATGTGTAAGAGACTTTTATGAAGATGTTTTTTATAGTGATCAAGAGTGGCTACACTATTATTAGTACCAAGTGGTGGGATAACATTCATGGAGTAGAATTAGTCCATTAACAAGGGAATTCATTTCTTGATGATATCTAAAATGGGGAATAATTTTCCTGAAATGGTGCATTTTTCCACAACTATGGATGTCGTTTTTTAACCAAGTCTAAACTGACATATAACATTGGAATTTTATCTTTAACCATAATTCATTTTAAATCAATCTCATCCTTTCCTCTTTTTTATCCTAACATAGCTTCTCTTAATGGCGTATTTTTACTCCTCCTTACTACCTTTATATTTTATTTTTTGTGATGTTTTTTGAAGGTAAACTCTATTTTCTTCAACCTCCTATCATATTATAGTTTCTTGTTTTTCATTTCCTATATGTTATTAATAAATAATTAGACATGTTATCTAAATATATTAATATAAATGGTTTATAAGATGGATTTTGATTATTTTTTAGGCTCACAGGGATCCATATTATCATATTCTAGTGGTATATTTTCATGGGGATGATTTTTTAATATATTCATGTTATTTGTCACAACTTAGTGAACAATTCTATTAGCTCACCTCATTTCTTGAGATTTCATTTTTCATATTGAAAATATTATGAATGAAAAAAAATTCATGGAATTGTTTATGATTATACAATATTATACAAGGGTTTTAGAGGTGTTTTTATCCTCTATAGAGTATCGCTTTAAAATTTTATTTTCACATTTGCTTTTGGAAAAAATTATATAAATGGTATTTGAAAACCTAGTGCATTTAAAATTAGTTTTCCAAAAAGAGTTCACATGTAAATGATGTTTATTTTATTTTCAAGACATACAAAAACATAAATACTTGTTTAATATAGGGTTATTAATGTTTGTTCTTTTATGATTCTTAGAATGTTTGTGTTGAACATGTAAAACCATTAGTATGTGTTTTTGTAATATGGATGGTTTTTTTCTATATTCATACTTGTGAACTGGATGGGGTTCATCGCTTATGTGATAAAGAGATCCACTATGGTTTGGATTGAATTTTTTTGGTTTTAATTGTTCATCTTGTTTTATTAGAGTGAATCTAATTTATCATTACCCTTTTAGGTTACTAACCATGATATTCCTATTCTTTATGTTATTAATTTCTGAGATATGATTGAAAATCATGTGTTGTTAATTTTATTTTGCTATTATGACTATTTTTATATAGTTTTTCATTATATAAATTTTATTATTTATGTGTTCAATTTTATTTTAGTACACGAATTATATTTACAAAACCAATGGATTTTAGAAATAGTTCCCATTATATGATTTTTAAAACAAAAAGAAGACTTTATAAATGTATATTATATAAACTAGAACTAATGGTTTATTTTGAGAAAAGAATTATATAGATTCATGGTGGTATACCACAAGGATTTTCAAATAACCTTTTATATATACCTTTGGGCATATTCAATTGTTATTAATGAACTTGGTAAAGGGAAATGAGATACATATTATAGAGGCACTTCTTGAGTCCTTCCTTAATTACATGATTTAGTTATTGATTTTAGTTCATTTAGAGAGGGATAGTGAAATGTGTTTTTTGGATCCACTATTATTTGATTATTTTGGAATGATTATGTATCTACTATATCAACCATGGATTTATTTATTTTTTATTCATGTGGAATGTCGTATTAACTTTTATTTTAATTTATCAAATAATTTTTTTTAGATAGTTTTTCTGTAACATTATATATTATTTTATTGTATTATTAATATTTAAAATGTTTAATAATGTTTATGGACATCTGATGTATGGATTCATAATGTTGATTTTCTTATGGGATCACTATTTAATATAATGTGATCCCAATAGTGAAATCATTCCAAATTTATTATTTTTGATATCGTATTTCATGTTTTTGGATCGTGGAAAGAATGTCTTATATTAAATACTTATAGTGAAATGATTGAAGGGATTCATATTGAAAAATATTCTAGTTTAATAAAAACGAAATCAATGTGAAATTTTTCTATTGGTGGAGTGTGGTAGCATGTGGAAAACCTTCAAGGGATTAGTGAATAATTCAAGGGTGTAAATGGTTGGGTCTTTATTATGTAAAGACATGATTTACCATTACTGAATGGGAAATATATATTAATTTTATTTATTTATTAATTAGTGTTTTACTATGGTTTATTGTGACATGTTTCCATTATTATTAATTGGATGGAAATTTATTTTCTACTCATGTTTTCTTATATATTTATATATTTTTATGTATTATTACTTATATATCCTTCCATAAAAAAATTATCATCAGAATAATGGGGTGAGAAATATATAGTATACCCAAAAGGATATCATATTTTTGGATTCCATCATTTCCATTCCATCAAACATGTCCATCTTATATATGGGTCATAGAGGTGAACAATGACCGACCTGAGTGGTGTATTTTCGTGTGGAATTTGACATGTACTCCACAATACATGTGGGTCTCACATGGTCTTTGTTAATGAATGCATTTATTAAGAATCTCCTCCTAGATACAACTATAATGATTAATGTTGTATGTTTTTTCAAATTGAAACAAGGGAATTATCTTACATTCGGGTACACTGTATAGTTTTTAGAGTCAATATATCTTTCCCCTATGATCATGAAGAATGAATACATGAAGTCTCCGCATTCCAAAATGGGTTTTGGTAAAATATTATAATTTTTCTATATCTTCCTTATAATGACGTGGATGAAATAATTTTATGATTGATTTATAAATAGTAGTTTAAATTGGTATATATTATTTTAATACTATGAGAAGTGGATATATACGTTCATCATCATGAAAAAGGAGGGAGTGATTTTGGAATCTTGGTTGGGTAAATGAAAGATCATGAAAATTTATTTTTATTATAATATCATATATTTTACTAGGAACAGGAAGCTTGTTTGTTATTAGTGTGGGATGATAGAGCACATTAACATTATTTCCAATGATTTCTGAAGGAATTTCCACCAATTTCTAAACAGTGGGAAACAACAATATTTTTTCAAAATCTTATTTAGAGTACTAGGGTTTTAACTTTAAAAAAATTAGGTATATTTATATTATTTAAAGAGAGAATAATATCCATCTCAAAAAAAATATAATTCTCTAATGGTATTAGGAAATCATGGGGTATGACTATATCTAAGAGCATAGATACTATAAATATGATTCCTGAGAAATCATAAGTCAATCTAGTGACTATAAAATAGTATAAATTAAACCTATACCAATAGAGCTATACCAACATTTTAGAAAATAATTTTGTATAGGAATCATAAAATTCCCCAATAATAACGGTTTTGGAAATACTTTTGGTATAAGTACCATAATATAACCCTATAGAAATGGTTTCAGAAAAAAAGTTTTGGGATCAGTGATGGATATAACAATTAATTGGATATAAATATTGGAATAGCCTCCATTTAAATACCTTACACCAACTATTTGGCTAAAACTATTTTTATAGCCTCTATTTTAAGACCTTATACTAAGGGTTATTCGAAAACTATTGGTATATGTCCCAAAAATAAAAATATATATTCCAAAATTTTATAATACCATTTGTATAGTTATATTTATTTTTAATGATTTATTTTCCCATATATCATTGAGTACATAAAAATTTAATTTAATTATAATTATAAATATAAATATTAATAATATTATGTATCAAAAGTTCATTTTATCATGGTGGTTAATTAATTGAAATTTATATCAGTGGTCTGGGGATAAAAAAAATTAAGTGTTTTTTTAATTACCCATATTAACTACATTCAAAACTATTGGTATGTGAATTTCATATTACCAACAAGAACAGCTTGGAAACCCTTGGTATAGCACACCTATACCAACATTTCTCAAACCATTGAATTAGATATATAACCACACTAGACATGATAAAAACCACAAAAACTATTGGTATAGCCTTTACAAATGGTTGTGGGACCAATACCAACAGTTTCAAACCATTGTCTTTTGATTTTTTTCATTAGTGATAAGATGTAAATTTTTTATTTCGCCTTCCAAGGGGATAGATTTATTTGATACTGGGGTATCACAATATTTAATGTCATGTTATTTTATTTATGTTTTTAGATTGAGTTTGAAATTTATATACTATATGAAGTTACAGTAAAAAAATTTGTGAAAGATAAGAGAAAATTATTTAATGTTTTAAAATTTCCACATTTTAGTTTCTTGTGGTCATATTAATTAGGGTTTCATTATTAATGGTCCTTGTAATAAATTTTTAAATTTATCCATGTTTTAAATATATAGTAAAAAATATTGATTAGTCTCAACCATCATAATAGTTTTATCTGTTCTCTTAATTAAAACACTCATGGTTTCCAAGGCGATTAGAACCCATAATTTAGTTGGAAAATACATGGACTTGAAAATATCATATCAATTTTATATAAAATCTATAGTATGATAATCTATATTTTGAAATAAATTCATGTAATTTATATTAATTTAGTATTAGGTTTGTATCCCTTAATTTATACTCATGAATTTTATAGGTTACTACCCCTAACATGACAGAATTTTCTCTATTTTCCTATTCCGAGGGAAAGCCTCATCTTATTTAAATCAATAAAAAATATTACATTACTGTAAAAATCATTAATGATTCATTGACATGATGTTGAAAGAAATTAATTTATTCACCTTTGTGTCACATTATCGAAATCAATAATCATCTTTTTAAAGAAGACAAATGGAAGACAATATTTATGAATTGAAAATAGTAAAATCAGTACATACACCATTATGAATAAGTATTAGTTTATTTAGATATATGATCTATTCTGAATAGCTCAAAGTTGTTGATGATTTTCAAATATTGGAAAAAATTAGGATACCATAATATGAGGCTGAGGTAAATAGAGAAAATAACTGTAATTATCAATAGTAGGTATGGGTATTAGGATTATATTCATCTATGAATTGGTCATACCAATTCCCCTACTATTGAAAAGTAAATAATAAAAAATCAAGGACATATATCTCTAAAAATTATTTATGGTTATCATTGATTTTTTAATAAAAAATAAATGATGAGTTAGATGAAAATATAATCATCTATTGGGAACCTTGTTAGATAATCAATTATATTTAAAATAAGCTTTCCCAAAAAGTATATTTTGATTGAAGAAGTCATGTTTTATATTATGTTGTTTTCATTAAAATAATTTTATTCGAACATAGGACGAACAAAAAATAAATATATTTAAAAGGTATTAGTATTTTTTAGGATTATGTGTTTTTTTCCGAAGATTAATATTTTTAGAGTATTTTTTTAATCTTCTATTGGATTGAATCTCCCTTCAAATAAATGGTTATAAAGGTTTTATTATATGATTGGTATGAGATGGTTCAAAAAATACATCAATTACTTAATGGTTATTGTGATTTTATTTCCCATTTTGATTCTATCAGTGCGATATGTGGGATATTAAGTCTATTGTGTTTATTAGAGTATGTCATTAAGGTATATTTTAACAATGGACAATGTAACACATAACATTCTCAAGATATTCCCCCATATGATGAATAAAAATCTTCATGACATTGAGTTATTTATATAAATGCATGATCTGAAGTTGTTGAACCACTATATATTTAGAGCAAATATCACTATATTGTGTAATTATAAAATATTGATGTATATATTTACACTGCTGAATTTAAATCGTAGAAAAAGATGGCTGTAGGAGAATCTAAATGATTTTGATTTGGAAATTTTATTATAACCTCGTAAAAAGGAATGTGGTCGATGGTGAATGGAGTTAAAAGCACCTGATTAAATTATTCAAATAAGAATTTTTTTTTATAATTTA
Organism: Viscum album; assembly: GCA_963277665.1. Taxonomy (NCBI): domain Eukaryota; kingdom Viridiplantae; phylum Streptophyta; class Magnoliopsida; order Santalales; family Viscaceae; genus Viscum; species Viscum album. The sequence goes on along the minus strand of OY728133.1, from coordinate 258,531,141 downwards.
ATAAAAATATTCACCATGTTATTATATATGTGAAAGAAAAGATGAATTCATACTATGGGAAAAAATTTAATGTTTCACCATCCATGGATGATCAGATTTTTAATTACTAGGTATTAGATCATAACTATCAATGTATTCAGTGAATTATAGATTTTGATGTGATCTTGGGTGATTGGTCTCGATCTCTTATTGGTTATATTTTGTTCATGATGTACATAGACAATCCACAGACCATACAATAGGTTTTAAAGGGTGGTGGGACCCAATCAAGATTGTATATTCTCCCCATTTATATGAGGTTGTATTATTATCAAAGATGAATTTGTAGTATGAAATGGAAAAAAGGGTTGTTGTTTGTTTGGTGTATCAGTTCCCCATATATGATATAATTGACGATCAAAAGAGAATACACCGGGTTTATTTAATCAACCAAAAATTATTAAATCTATAATGGTTGATATTTTTATAGACTATGTTTGTCTTTGATTGATCTCCTAGTAAGAAGAATGTTATGTGGGGTGTTGTTATTAATTTTAACAGATCATCCTACTTCAATCAAGTGCGAGATATGATAAAAGAGGTATTGGATTTCTATACCTCCATTATGTTTTGAAACTTCATGGCATCATATGAGTGATTATTTTTTACATAGACCATGTCATTAGACCATGTTATATAAATTGTCTCCTGTAACAAATATTATCATAGTTGAAATTGATAAAAACCTACCATCCAAAAATAGATGTCCAGATAGTGCAGGTTACTAAGATTCATGTGGATATGATTTATGACTATTTATTTTAACTGGGAATATTGAGACAGTGACATTTACTATAGGTTTATTTTTCATAATGTTATAATTATCTAGAGTTGAAAGTGATAAATCTTTTTAAATCATTTTAAGTGACCAAGATGGTCCATAAATGGATGGATAGACCAGCTTATATCCCCCATTATCATGATATTCCTCCTCCAAACTGTAAATTATTCCACCATATATCTCCCTGAGTTATTTTTATTTCAACATCTGAAGATCCATTAATGTATTATCAATAATTATTATATATTATCCCCTTTAAATTTTTAGCATGTTATTTTTTCATTTATTTCATATTCTTATAACTTATCTAAACATTGGTATCTTGTCCGAGGATAGAGTTATTTTTTATTTAGATTTTTTTGATTAAAAGAATGTGATAATCCCTCTCCCAAATTAAAGAATTATTTTTTAAAGGACTAATCTTTCTGATTTATTCTATTTTTGGTATCTTTGTACTATTGAATTGTATTTTTTCCAACCTTATTTCTTCATTTATATTTTATATTTATTCACAAAAACTATTTTTAGAATAATTTATTAAGGACTTATTTTTTATTATCTTTTGTTAATTAAGGATTTCTTTTAGAAAGAGTCATATTTTTACATGGTTTTACCATTATGACTAGTTTTCACCCACATGGTGATTGATTAAATGAATAAAAGTGGGCTTTAATTATCAATGTATTTCACACAATTTTTTATTGGGAATTTTTTTTGTAATGGATGCTTCCATTATTTGTAAAGATTAATATTTTATAATGGTTTATTTGATACATGGTTATTAATGTTGCATTTCTGTATGAGGATTTAATTTTATGTTTTACACAATAAAAACCTTGTGTATGTGTTTCGATTATCTGAATGGCTGCTGTTATAGTTTATTTTTCCTATATGCTATGGTTAATTGTTAAGGATATTGAGAGGTCCCCTAGGATTGAGTTTTTATTCATTTCACATTGGTCAACATGAGTTCTATGAGCGAGGCCTCGTTACCATTACCTTTATAGTTTAAATACCATGTTAGGAATTTATTTCTTTTCTAGTTATGATGTAACATTATAATTTTTTTCCCACAGTATGTCACTATAGTAATGTTTATTTCCTATTAGTTTGGTTTATTTTATGTAAATATTGTTTTAATAAGAATTATGATTCATATTCAACTTTTCTATAATTTTTCCTTTAACACGCATTTTCCAACTCATGGTGTAAGAGACCTCATGAAATGATTATTATGTTGATTACATTATATTTCATTTTAATGATTTTCAGTTTGATATTCACAGTTTGAGTATAGTTTGGATGAATCATTGTAGAAAATGTATAGCTTTAACCTTCTCTGTGTTTTTCCTAGGTAACATCTGGAAAAATATTAGAAAAACAATGCACCATGCATAAAACATTTATATAAATAACTTCAATGTCGTTTATCATGGTTGGAATATGGTTATGTAATATGTGAGACCAAATTGAGAAAATTCTCTTTGTCCACCCAATGAATCATGAACTTTTAACTCATGATATTCAAAATTATTTAAATTAACTATAATTATATTATTGTTTCCAAAATTACACCCAACTCAAATTAATGTGTTTCTAACCATTTCAGTCCTCATATTTTTTTGGTTCGTGAAAGTCACATATAAATTATCCCTCCTCATTTGGATCTAAGACCTCCTACATAATTTTTGAATATATTTCTCAAGTTAACTACCTATATTCCTCCAGTTATTCCTTGTACATAAATATTTATTTCCATTTAACCTTCATGTTTCATACCTTGTTATGAATCCTATGAAAATTATATAATGGAATTAGGATTTCATATATCTAATTTATCTAGGCATTTACATCTAGGGATTACAGATGACTTCTTGATTCTTGTTGAATAATTCACTATTATAGGTGATGACTTCATTCTTGATTTTTATTTAACAGAGTTAGGTGTTTTTATGGGTTTCCTTAAATTGGAATGCAATTTGATAGTTTAAATTTTTAAATTCATCATTTATTAATTTTTTACTACATAAATTGGTTAATGTGTGATTCATAATTTTTTAACATAGATTTTCTCTTGGAATTTCATGTGTAACATTACGATCCACGTTTTGATAAAATTAAAAAAGAATATGTTTATGCAAAATATGGTGTTAAATATTTTGATGGCCATTTTTAGGAAATAAGTTTAATTTTAAGGCATGTTATTGAGGTTTTGGGGGATTTTATGAAAAAGTTTTAGTGAATTTTATAATAAGTCATTAAAAGATATGTTGGTATATTTTATAATTGTTTTCACCATGGATTTTAATGGGGTGATTTTCAATGATCAAATTTAAAGGGGGTTAAAAATAATTTTAAATGAATCAAAACTCATTTTTGTTTTGGATAAAGGGTCATTTGGAACATCAAAATTCATTTAAAATGTTATAGGTGTCTGTAGGGCCCCCAAGAGCCACTTTTGTGCAATGAGTTCGGAGGGATATGATTTTTATTATTGTCGAATGGTGTTTAGCCTGAAGGGATATTTTTTATATAATTATAATTACTTTGAAAAGGAGATGATTTTTGGGTGATTTTAGGAGTTTGTGTGATATTTAATTCATTTGTTTTATTTCATTCATTATTGGTGATAAATTTTCGTTTCTTGACATACATGAGGACCCTACTCATCTTGATGATAGAATTGAGATATTTAATACTTTTCTTCATTGGATTGATTGTTTCATATATTGTATTGGAGGTTATAGGCGAGTTCATCTTCTACAGATAGAGTAGAAAATATGGTTGGTTATTGAAATTATAATTCATGTACATAAAATCATATGTATGAAACAAAACTATATATAAGTTCACATATGATTATTTTTATGAATCTCTCATGTCTACCATATTATTTTCAATAAGTAAATTCTTTCATTTGGATTCCCTAGATTGGATGGCATATATAATATAATGCATTGCTTCATATATTTGGAATCAAATAATTAATGTTTTATTTTTTTATTATTACATTTTTAAAAGAATTATTTAGAAGGATTTATTTTTGTGGGGACATCTGATAGTGGATTTAAAATAGGTGATATTATTAAAAATTGATTGTAGGTAGAAAAAATATTTTTTAAGTGTTTATTTTTTATTTTAAAAAAATATGTGGAAACTAATTAATTATTTAGTATGTATTATAGAGTTTTATTATTAAAAGGATAATATTTTAAAATTCTATATTAAAATTAGTATTAATGAATTTTAATTTCTGTGGAAATTGAATAAAATATTTAGTGAAATGTTTTTGGTCCTTTTTCACTAAAACTAGGAATACACCACTAGGTGTATTTACATATTATAGCTTTATTTGTGGGGTATGTCATTTCTATTCGATTATGGTATTTTACTTTAATTTTTTAGTGGTCATCTTGAGATTTTGAGTGTGACTGAGGGTCACAAGGATAATAAATCATGTGGCTTGGTTTAGGTATTTTTATATTGATATTTACTAACTGGAGATGGAAGAATTATTCATATAGATTATGATATGAGACCCTAACAATAGTTTCTCTTATTAGGTTAACAAAAATGTTCCTTGGGAATTTAATGGGTTGGATTGGAGACATAGATAAGTTGAATAATAAATAATTTTCATGAAAAATTAGTATATATGTTTTCTATATATCAATTTCGGTTTTATGGGAATTATAGAGAATATTATAATTAATTGAACTCAAGAGGAAGCTGTAGGGAGAGTGAGTTGAGATATTTCCCCCTTGACCGTCAAGTTATATTTAGACATTGGGAATTGAATATTGATTTTATATTCAATTTTGGATATAGATGGTTTATTGTTTTTGATGATGTCATAGTACTTTATGAGTGTTCTCGTGAACTTTTGAGATTTATCTGTTTAGAAAGTAAAAATGATGAACAAACTAGGGCCACAAAGTTATCCCAATATGACTATTAAACTGTGTGTATCCCATGGTAAAAGGGTTCATCAAAATGACAATGAAATTTTTATTTACAGAACATAGTTTATATACCCATTTTCTTAAAATATAAACAATAAAAATTATTATTTGTGTGTTTTATTTTCCCTATTTCCTTTCCTAATGATGTCGATGGTTTTTTACTTATGGAGTGAGATTTCATAATGAGTTTTTATATTGAATAATTGTTAGTAAATACAATTTCATTGATATTTTTACATTGATTGTTGTTTCTATGCCTTTTTGAAATAATATAATGACTTTGGAAAATGGTTTTGGAGTTCAAAAAATCTATTCCATGAAGTATTATTATTTTTAATCATATTTTATTTTCAGTGGATACAGAATATTATTAGTTGTTTTGTTTATAAATTTTACTTCATTATTGATTTGTGTTAAATGATTTTGAATAAAATAAGTTATGTGGATATTTTTTTGAAATTATATTAATTTATTTTTTTGGGTAAGAAGGGGTTTTAATTATAAGTGTGTAATTTTTAATGAAATAAGTTTAATAATGGTATGTTTTGAAGTTAATTTTCAAACGATTCTTCAAAGGAATATAATTAGAAAAATGGATTTAAAAATTAATATTTGAATGATAAAAAAATTATATTATCAAAGTTTTTATGGTTTATGTTATGATTTCGATGAATTGTTTTATGGTATAATTAAATCCTTTCAAATAAAAATTTTATTGGATGAAATTTAAAGCGATATTTCAAAATTAAAAGTTTGGTTTTTGTGAAATGTGATATCTTGGATGATTTTGTTTTGTTGAATGGATAATATTGTTTTCTCCAATTAGGTATGGTAATTATTGATTTTATATAGGGGAATGAGAAACAAGTCTCATGTTTCCTTTAATTTATTATATTCTCCCATGAATGTTCATAATAAAAGACAGAGTTTCGATCCGTAGAAGTGGTCTATTAGCGATCTCTTTAGTTTATTGGACATAAAAATTTTCTTATCCATGATAGTTATAATACTTCATGAGGAGTGGAAGACCAGAGTCTTTTCACATTTTCATGTACATTGGGGTTTAGTTTCCTATACTCATCGATTTTAATCGAGGTTCCGATGGAGAAGTGGTTTGGGTAGAAAGGAATGAAAATTTCCGCAAGTGATTTTTGTTGGTTTGTATCCTTAATGGGGTTTATATTTGATATTTACTTTGGTATTTATTTTTTATCTTGAGTGGGAAAATATTTTTAAGAACTTCACATCATTGAGAATTGATGATTTTTAGGTATTTCCATTTGTTGATAGTGACGAATTAAGAGTTAATTCAGGATTTTTTATCACTATGTATGTTATGTTTAAAATGAATTTTAATGTTTGATAACATATCTCATTGATTCTATTTTATTATACTATTTTGGTGATTATAATATGGTTCTTTATGGGTTAATCATAAGTCAACACTGGGTTGAGCAATAAAATTTTCTAGGCAGTTTGGGTTCATTGGGATATTGTGTTCCGTAATTCATGTCCTTCCATAAGTGATGATTACTATCACTCGGGGTACTAGAGTCAATGTAATTAATGTTTATAAATTTCTTGTGAGTTTTTATTTATCATTATTAATTAGATATGGAATTTTTATTTTGGGGAATATTTTGATTTATGGATGTTGTGTTCTCCTAATGTTGTATATTCCTTGTTTTTTAGAATTTGGCTTCCCAATGGTCATTGGAATTAGTTGGGGTGAAAATTAATGGGTGATTTAATTGAAATTCATATATACTTACTCTATTTTTTATGCTTTTTCTTATGGTATTCTCTCTTATTTCATATAAATTTAGATATTTTTTATATAGTTTGGAGACATGTGTTTTGTCCCTACCCCCATTAATATTTTTCCATGTGTCCGTTGTTCTGTTAATCTTAGATGAAATCATATATTTGTGAATTTAATTTAATATATTTGAGGAGTAGTTTTATTCTATATTTTTCCTTTTTAGTAAATCTTTAGTTGTTTCACCATTCAACACACCTCACTCTACAAAATGTGATTTTTTACTAATATAATGTATTTGCACTCATTTAAAAATAATTATGGAGTATGAAAGTGTCTTGGGAGGATGTATTTACCACCCCTATTCATTGATGGAAATTTTATATAATATTAATTTATTTATTTTTGGGGAATGATAAATTTTTATAAGATTGATCCAATAGTATTTACTTTACTATAATATTTCTATGTTCACATGGTTTTCCCTACATGGATTTGAATAATGTTTATGTTAAATAATATGAGGATACATTTCTAGTTAATTTTTAATATTCATGAAATGATCTTCACAGTTTTTTTATAGTAATAATATTCTAATTAGAATATATTTTAATTCATTAATTTGTGAATCTTTCTTTACACACAAATTACAAATGGTTACGAAAACCATGTGACATCCATGTGAAATGGGTCAATAGTTTTTTGGTGAAATTTGATATCAATCAATCATAGTTACATAAAACATGTTGAAAAAAAAATTCATGATGTATTTACAACTAGAAAATCCCAAATTAATGGCCCGTAATTTAAAAATTGAGGGGTCCCTCATCTGACTTCTTATATTTGTTCTTTGTCCACTTCATTTAATTTATATTCAATTTCTCAATGATTATCATTATTTTCCTTATTTCTATATTTTATAATTCATCATTATATTCCTTTGTGTTTTGGTTATATCTCCTCTCTCACTATTGGTGTTTCAGAGTTAGTATTTATAGTTTGTAATGACTTCCTCATGGTGCTTCTAATGAATTAGTATAATGGATGATTACTTGAGTCTTGTCAAAGAATCTGTCATCGTATGTGACATCTTATGGAAAAAATTTAATTCAACTATGCTATGCAATATTTTGAGTCTCACTATATTATATTGGAATTAATTGCATCATGATTCAATATGATATTTTCAGGTATTTCTATACGGTTATGTTAAACACATAATAAAAAAATTAGGTTATATATTCAATTATAATATGGGTTTCACATGAAATTTCATGATTCACATCAATGGTAATGTTTTATTAAAATTATAATATAATTTTTCTAAGTTAAATTTTATATTTATTGAATTAATTTCCCAAATTTTTATCCAAAAAATTAATTTGAAAGTTTTGATTCCATATTTTGGTGGATTTTAAATTATAATTGGGAGTTGATTGTATAATATGTTTTCAAATAACATTGTGGATTGTTTTAGAAAAAATAGGGAAATATATTTAGATTTTTTTATTCTTAAAATTTTATATAGAAATGAAATTTTATATGAAAAAGATATAATGGAATCATGAGTACTTATTTATGAAGTAATTTTAAAATTTTTTGAATGATTTCAATATATTTTGGGTGCATGTGTCACCCTCTAAAGCCCCATATTGAACTTTGAGATCAAGTAGGGATATTTGTTATGATCTTAGAATTGATTTTTGTCTATGGACATTACTTTATTGTTATTTAGATGATATTTAAAATGTGGTTTTACATGAAATGATAAATTTTGTGAGTTGACATTTTCATCATTTGATTGATTATATTAAATGTTGGTTGATCACCACATATTGATTGGAAGTCATGAAGATCTTTGGAATCATAGTGATGCAAGAGTGAAAATTAATATCAACTATGCATTATAATAACTAGATCCAATATGTTTCTAATTCATTAAGAGTGTGCCACATGTTTGGACATTTGAACGTATCAAGTTAATTTTTGACTTATTAATGAGTGGATAAGATTTTAGATTGTTCAAACCATAATACATCTATGAAATACTTGTGAAATATCTCGTAATTTAACCTATTATGATGAATATTCTCTATGGGGATCATTCATTTTTTTTGTATTATAGTTCGATAGGAATCAATAGAACTTATACATGTTGATTATTTGAGGACACAATTCCATAGGGATTTATTTTATTTTAAAATTGGTCATTTATTTTTTATTTAAATTTTTTTTTAAATATATTTAAATGTTTTTAATTATAAATGGACCTTTAAATATGTATTTAAAATGTTAGTTTTTTTATTAAAAATGGATTGATGCCCAAAATGGGTTTTCTGTATTTTATATTCATTTAAGGAGTTGAAATATTAAATTGTATTTGATCATGGATTTTTAATGTATTTTCATATGTAAAAAATTAAATATTTTTTAAATTGTATATTCCAAATACAATGATTGAATTATAATTTTCAAGGATATTTCGTGAACTATTTATTGAGATTTCACTATTCTAGTTTTTAAAAGCATCATAAAAACACCACCATGTGCATGCAGCTTTATTAAATTTATATCATGTGTATAAAATTAGTCTTCAAGTTCATAATTTTCTATTCATTCGTGGTAGTTGGAATTGGATGTGAGGAGTTTATAATGGTCACATGAATATTGATTCATGAAATTTAGATATTGATATCGTTTTCTTATATTAGGACGTATCTGTATTATCCTTCCCACATACACACCTTATACTGACATATTATTTATTATTTATTTACGTTTATTTTCATGTATTTCACCATAAATTATACTTCATACACTAATTAAATGATTATTTCAATTATTTTTATTATAAATATAGGATTAAGTCAACCACACTTATTATTCATTATGACTCGAACCCTAATTTCCAATTTAAGGTTATCACAAAAGTCTGTTGGGTATGTCACTGGAAAGTCTATGTTCCTAACTCTAGGGAAGAAACTGATTTGTTTGGGACATTATTCCATTAAATTGATACCAAAATAATGGTTTTTAAATATTTCCCTAGTTATATATCATGGTTTCCAGGTTCATTTTTATTGTATAACATAATATATCATTTTAAAACACAATGTTTTCAAACGAAAACCATTATATGTTTTATAAAACAACAAAAAAAGTTTCTCTTAATATATTTTATTCAAACGAGAACTGTTGGTTTCAATTGAAAAAGTATTATATAGATTCTTAATGGTATCCTACTGGTATTTCCTCACACTCTACATTTCACTTTAGTAATATTCATTCATTGTTATTTCTAATTTTGAAAATTAAAAGGATACATCTCTTATAGTTTCATATCATTATTCCATTTTGGTCCTCCATTATTTTTGATTAGTGGTAAAAATGGGCAAAATATTAACATCTCACATGGAGAATTATTTGGTACCCCTTATTTTGGATTATATTTTTATTAATTGAGATTCAAAATTTTCATCCATCACATTCATTGAATTATATTCATTTTTAATTTCATATTTTTTTTCTTATAGTATATAATGTGGTGTTTTATATTTATATATTAATTCTAGTGAACTTAATTAAAATTACTGTATCATTTTTTTGAATGGTTATATTTATTTTCATGTATTGATATTGTATATATTGGTTGCATTAAATTTCTATATATGATTAGAATTTCTATTTACATGATTATGGGGATGAAATTACTCCTACATGAATTTTTTAACACTATGGTTCTAGTCTGTATCATTTGGATATCATAAAGGGGATTATGAACTTATGTGGATTAATGTTTTATTGGTATGTCTTTCTGATTGGGGTTGACTCTTCAAACACCCCCAGTAGTAGTGTAGTGGGCCACCACATTTGTAAATACCCAAAACTAGTTATTAATTATTTATATTTTCACTAGACATAATGAATCACATCCTGAAGGACTGAAGTGGTTTTTTTCTATTGCTAATTTTATATTCATATTTCAATAACACATTACAATTGAAATCATCTAACACACGATTTTTTTGATGAAGTATTTAATTAATCATATCCTTATATATCATTCACCCTAAAATTATTGGAATCCCTGTGAACAGAAACATAAAATTATTGTGATATAAAATTCCCATTAAGGGTGTGTATACAGTGTAATCATTCTTGTAAAAATACGTAATAATAAATAAGGAAAAGTAAATAATTAATCAAAATTTCTAAATAATCAATAACTTAAGCATATATAATAACATGTAAGGAATAAATTATGATATGATAATTCTATATAAATAACAACATGAGCATAAAAATTATCAATGGCTATAATTAATAATCAAATAATAACATAAACATCAATAAAAAGTATCATAATGTTGGATTTCATAATGTTGGATGTACTAAACATATCATAAAGGCTATATTCCATGATATCTTATATAAATATGCTATCCCTCAGCCAATTACGTGAAAATGATTGAATCATGACACATACCAATTCATCGACAAGATATATTAGGCCTTTACCACCACATACTATGTCAACCACATTCCTCTGTGAAAGGGTTGAACCATAATCAACATATACATTTATATTTTAAATATTGAATATGAAATGTTAATAATTATTTCATTTGAAAAACATAATCATAGACCATTCAAAGTAATGTGGTGAATGTCATAAAAATTGTACGTCCCTAGTAAAAATGAACATAACCCATAAATAAAAATAATTTTGATGGTATCATTATATTATATCATTATTATAATATTTAATAAACAAGGTTTACATATATGTAAATAATTTTAAAATGATAACTATAATATTTAGTGGGGAAAATAAAATATTCACATTTAAATTACTTATTTATTGTCTAAAAAATATCTCTTATTCTAGGGTGTATTTTTAATTTAACCTTGTAAACATATAATGTCAGTTTCTAAATAATTAATGGTCATGATAGTTTTTAATTAAGGACAGATTGTATTTGTTGAGAAAATTCCTTTCACACAATTATAAAAACTGTGAATGTGTACCTTATTTTGAAATCACAAGAATAATCAATTGAAAGTATTTATTACATTTTAAAAAAATAAGAATTTATTTATTAAATAAATTCAGTAAATTTCAAAAAAAATATTAGAGATATTTTAGGAAAAAAAGTATTTATAAGAAAAATGATTTTCAACTAAATAGATAAATAATGTATACATTAAATAAAAACATTTCCTGAGTAAATTTAACTCAATGGAGGATAAAATTGTTCTATTATATGAAAATATCATGAATAATTATTTTGTATGAAAATAAATTGGTTTTAACATATAAACACAAAATAATTCTCTAAATAGAGATTTATCTATAAAAATACAAGATAGTGATGAGATTATGAAAAAAACTTTTACATAATGTCTGATTTTCTTTTATACATATTCCAAATTAAAATATAATATATTTATACTAAATATAGATATATTTTTAAACCATACACTTATATATAATACCATATATGATTTACATGTAATCTATTATAACCCATTTACTAATAATTATGATGCATAATCATTGTTTGGCGTAATTACTATTTCGATTTCAATATTTGTTATCCTTCAGTAGTTTCCATCCATGTAAATTGGACATTTTTTCAAAAATATACTTTTATTCATTAATTAAAAAAAATTGAATTATATATATATTTATAATAATTCACAAAAATTAGTTATATAAAAATTAGTTACAACATTCATCGAGACAATATCCTGTATATATACATCGATGTTGTTCTCATTTTTTGATGGAATGAAAGAAAGAAATGTAATTAATAATTATAGAATATTAATAATTATTTTATGATATATATTTAATATATTCATTAAATACATCCTTATTACCATCCATGTAAAATGAAAAAAAATGGATCACTTCCTGGAGGTGGTAGTCCACATATACGCATGACTAATATTATCATTCTAAACCTTATTGGAATGTAAGTTGTATGAAAATTTATTATAATTATAAATGTATATTTATGTTACCAATATTATATAAAAATATTAAATTCATCATTATACCCTCCCATGATATGTAATGATGGACGTAAAATTACATTGGTATGTGAGGTGATAGTCTTCCGCCCACATGATCAACAATTTCCTTTTACGGTTTAAGGAAGAGGTTATAGAAATAGGTTATGAATTAAAGAGAATAAAAACATAGTACATGCATATTAATGGTTTTTTAATTTGTCCATACATTAATTAAATTTTATGTATGTGGACGATGAAATAAAATAGAGATGCCTAAATAAGACGAATACCACTTCATCTGATAGCCTCTTTAGTTTTGAACCCAACCCATTTAAAAAATAAATTTTTAGTGAAAGAATAATGATCATTTTTCATTGAGAGGAATGTCAGGATATGATTAATTAAGGTATTTTCTTAACCAAAATGAATTTAACGTGTGAAGAGGGGAGGAGTGGGGGTTCTCATTTATAAGTGATTGAGAGGGCACACATGTAATTTTTTTAAAACAAAATGACATAACCACATTTTACACACATGATAAGGCACCAAAATGGATCTTTATATAAACATGGATGAGATGAAGTTTTATATATGGTTTTAAAATAGATGTTCGCAGAAATTATTATATATCAACAACTATATTTTTAATTGACCCACGATATATTTATGTTAATCGAAACTATGGGAATTATTTTACTATTTTTAAATTCATTATGACAAAATAATATGTTGAACATATTACATAGTGTTAATTATTATCAATCCAAATAATAAAACCATTTAAAAATAAATAAATTTACATAATATGATGAATTTAATTTAATATTTATCGTCCAGACATGAAGAAAAATGGGATTTTCACAGAAATATTAAATAAAATATAAAAAAAAATTTATAAGATTTGATAATATAAATGATTACAATTACCAAAATTTTATAAATTATAACACTACTAAATTAATTTATATGTTACTATATTTGTTTAAAAATTAAATTTTTTAATGCTATAAAAAGTTGAGTTTTTAATTAAAACTTTAATTTTTTAATATTCCCCCAAGGATTAATATTTCTAAGAAATAAATCAAATAAATAAAAAAGAAAATTTTGACAGGTGTATTTAAAAAATGAAATTCATTATCTAACAACGAGAGTTTTTTAAAAAGAAAATGTTGTGTTCAATACTATACATGATACATATTATCGAACATAAAAGAAAAAATATGTTCTATTATTTAGATGTTACCTTAAAACTAGTCTTTGGAATGGTGATAACGAATTGAATTAACAAAATTAGTATAAAATCATTTAAAAAAATATATAGTTTACTCATTAGTGACTAGATATTTATAAATAAAAATTATTCTAAAAAACTATTACAATGTCAAAAAATGTGACTTATATAAATAAGTAATAAAATTAATCTTTTTAGATTTAATTAATTTAATATATGTATAATATATTATTTAAAAAATTTAAATTTCATGTCATTTTATAGGAATTGATATCAGAACAAATTCAATTTTATGAAAAAAGTGGCATTCCACTAAAAACGCATATTCTTAGACTATAGATGATGTAACATCTCATGTAATTATAGAATAAGTATTTTTCATACATAGTAATATATATGAACTACATATTAATTTTACCTTAAAGGTTGTTCTAGGTATGATACTGTTCTTGACATGCAACATTGAGTTTCTCCAAAATCATATATTGTATGCAAGACTATCTTGTACCATAAAATAATATAATGTGATTATTATTATTTTAGGGGGAACATATCAACTAATGGTTGTATTAGAAAAAAATATAGAATTAAATATATCATTTTTACACAATTATTTTAATGTTTTTAAATTTATCCAATAAATTTTATATTTTTCAAATAATAATAAATGTAATTTTGTGCATAAAATGCCCAAATATTTTCAAAAGGTGGTTATACAATATTTTGTTTGAGAACACATTTTAAATCTAATTTCATAAAACATTATGAATTATTTTTTATGAAATATAAATCTTCTTTGAAATAGATATATCCAAATTTACTTTTGTAATTTTTTTTGTATATTTCTGATTAATATATTCTTTATGATAAGTGAATGTTTCAAAATATAAGTTTAAAACATATTTATAGTCTAATTTATTAAAATAGTTTAATTATATTTTAAATTGTTTTTATTGTATTACTAGTTATATTATATATCAATAAAACAAATTTGCGTAATTAAAATCAATTACTTCTTGGAATTAGATATAAAATCAGTTCAATATTTTGAACGATTCAACATAAAAAATTGATTTTTCATTGTAATTACATGATTCATTTTAAATATAATTTCTAAAATACTATGTGATGAATTAAGGAAATATAATTCCATATTTTTGATCATATTTTCCAAATTATTTGTTATTGGAAAATTCGTCTTTATGTATAAAAAAATAATTGCGGTAAATAAATTATTTACCGCGAAATAGGTAAAAAATTGAAATGTGTGAATGTTAAAAATGGAAAAGTCATAAAATACCTAAAAACATCATCATTTATTTTTTATGCTGGTTATCAACCATAAGCAACATTAAAAAAATTAATTTAAAATATAAAATTTTGAAATTAGTTCCACCTCAATGTGTTTGGCTTTAATTATGAAATAATCAATATTTTAATCACGTAAAACCGCCTCTCCTCATGTATAAATACCACCCTTTAGCTCCACATTTCACCCCAAAAACGTTTTAAAAATGTAAAAAATCATAAAAACATATCCTCCTCACTATCCTCATGTACAATTTCTTATGGACTCAGCAAATGAACTAATTTATGGTACTAAATGGTCTCTTAATGAGGTATTAGTCAAGAGGAAATTTTCCCAATGATCTACTCTTAAATATAGTTATTTTTCCACATTTTCCTCACTGCCTTAATCAATGATTGAATGATAAATAAAGATTAATTTATATAATATAGTTTTATGTTTATATTAGAATATCATATATCCATTTCATTTCTCGGATAATATTATTCATATAAAAATTTATTGTCTATGTGATGAATTATAATCAACTCCGTAAATAATGTTTTTGTTATTTTATATTACCACATTCACATATAGTCTTATATATATTTTTCTATTTATATTATAATATAATATTTACATTAGAAACCATTTAGTATTTTTTAATTTTATTTTAAACAATTTTTATTACATTCCATATTATGTGTATATGATAACTTTATTTGTTGATGCGTTGACTACCACCTTCTCAAAGTGATGATATTCATTAAAAATTCAAATATAATTGATTAATTATTGTTTTAGAAAAATTTTATGATATAAATGAAATATTAATCCCATAATAACTATTATATATATATATATTTATTTATTTACATACATTCCATTAAATTCTGTACTTCCAATACAACAGTAAAACAATAATAGAGTTCATACGTACTTACGAACAATCATCTCCAAGTATGATGTTTTTAATTTTCATTAAAATATAATTATAATTAAAAATATATTAAATATATAATATATTTTAGTCATCTTTTATATTCTATAAATAATTAAATCTTGAGAATTAGAAATAATAATGCCAAAATATGCATGATTAATAATGAAAATATCACATAAAACATAACCTAAACATAGAGTTATGAATAAAATGTTAATATAATGTCAAAAGTGAATCATATAACATATTATATTTATTAATATGGTTCTATTATAGATTAATAAGAAATGTATACTTACTATACATGTTGTTTTAAAATTTCTGAAGCAGGTCGAACAAGAGGTGTGGAAATTTAATCTCACTTTTTATTTCTTTGAGATACATGCCTTATTCACAACTCGTTCCTTTTGTGTTGTGTACATAAATCCCATAAATGTATTCAATGAATTTTATAATATATTTTATATATGTTTATATATCCAGTGTAATATATATATTTCATAGGTTTTTATGGTTTAAATGTTACCAATTGTGTAAGGTATTTTTGTCTTACTTTTCTATCATTAAGACACATGTATTGTTAAGTAGTTTATTATTTTACTAAATAGTGTATAAAAACCATTTCACATGTTATTTCATAAATTACTATACTATCAATGTATTTAATTTTTTTAATGTTATTATTTAATTATTTTTATTCCTGTTTTTATCTGGTTTTACGAGACTCTATATCTAAAACTCATATTTTAAATATTTTTTCGTCTAAATCGATCATATTCACATACATTTTTCAAAAAAAAATTTATGAATATACATATATGGAGATAATTTTTTAAAAATGATTAATTTTGAGTTCCTTTCAATTGATTCAATGGGGTATGGTTCACATTATCTCAAAAGTATATTTTTAAATGTTTAAAATAGTTTTAAAAAATTTATTTATAATTTCAAAAACATTGATGTTCTTCTAACATCTATGGAATTAACGGATTCTCCCAATTTCATGAATCCTTATTATTTAATTTTTTTCATTGAAAATTTTCATATTTAATTTTTAAAAAATATATTCGTCATTATCTAAATGATTTTTATATTTTGAAATTCATTTTAATACGAAAAGGGTATGTGAATATCTAAAATTATTTTTCTTATGGGTTTAAAAGTGTTTTAAAGTTTTAATTCTTGATATGTTCCTTGGAAATAGATTTTTGTGGGTTGATCCCATTATATCTCATGATATGACTAGTTGAGCCCCATTATAGCTTCTGATATGTTGGGTAGAGCGTATTATTGCACAAGATATGATAGGTGAGACCAATTATAGCTCTCCATTGCATTGGTTACTCATGAGACGGAAGTAAACCATATTATTAATCCATTTATAAGGATGAATGTAATGGTGATAAGGTAATGATGTCCAAAGGACCATGAATTGTTTTTCTATTCATTTTAATATGTTTTTATGAAATTTTTTTAATGGTTTTCATGTTATTACACGAATAATAATTTAATTTCTTCCTCTCCCTTACTAAATTTTTTTTCTCATCCCAAGTATAAATTTTTATTCAAATGTTTTACGGAAGATATAGTTCAAGGATGAGTTAATGGGGGAATTTAGACATCCCATCATTAAATTAATCCCTGCATCATTTTAAATGGATTTCCCTTGGAAGAAAAATTGTGTAATGAGTATAAGAGTTCATTTGTAATTTAAGAGTTTATTATATAAGTGCTTGTATTAACTCTATAACACTCTAAACCTAAAATATATTTTGGATAAATAATGTGATATCTTGATTGGAAATAACTCGAATGTGTTATGTTTAAGGCATAGTCCTTATATTTGGTATCAGAGTTGGTTTTAGACATAATTAGAGAGTAGGATGTTTTTCTAAGAGTTATATATATCATCATAGGTCTATAATGTTATGGTTGATAATATGTTAAATACATTTGAAACACCTTTTAAGGCATTATTATTTGAAATTTTAATTTTATTAATGGTAGTTTTGGCTATTTTTAAAAATTATGGGTTATTAATTTTTTGGATAGAAAGTGAATGTTATTTGAAAACATTTGAGGGTAATATATATTAAGGTTATTTTTTATGATGTTTCTTAAATATTGTGGGAGGATGATAACATTTGTTTGAGTGCTATGGTACCATGGATCTGATTCTCAAGAGACATGGGAGGGAAATGAAATAATGAGAGATCAGTCTTCTCATCATTACGACATGGAAAATTCGTAGTAGGATTTCATGGCACGTGATGTTACAATATTGTAGTTTTTTTTTCATATTGATACAAAATTTCAGGTTTTTCTAAACTATTATTTTGATCATTTTTTTGTTGTTAAATATATTTATGGTTCCCTCTAGGTTAATTTATTATAATTTTTTAATTTTTTGGGATATGTATGGTTGGAATATGGTTTTACAAAACTGGGTGCCCTACTACTAAAAACCATCCAAACCTAGATAGATATGGTGTGTATAGTTTGTGTATGGTTTGAAAAATCCTGCATCAACAAAGGAGAAACCGTGAAAACCCAATATAAGGGTTCATGGTAAGGGAATATAGTTTTTCTAAGAATGTATCCCTGTAATGATAATCTTTTATATGTGAAATTTTTTATCCTAAATTTAGTTTAAAAATCTAAAACCCCCCCCCCCCTTTTTAGATTCTTGATGAGTCATAACGACCCGCAAATGGTTTCATCTTCTGTGGAGGCTCCCACGAAGTGATATGAGACCCTCTACACCCCTCCAAATAAGGATCAATGCTTGAAGAATGATGTTCAATCACTAATAAATATTAGATCACTGGTTTTTTATCTACTTTTCTGACATTGTTTCCAAGAATCTCTCAATAATGGTTATGTGTTTCGATATATTGTGATCCTGATTTAGGTGGGTCCATTGTGATGGTCAATTTGATTAACCCAAAATTTCATAATATAAATTCAATTTTCTTATTTAAATTTAATTTCCTAAATATTAAATTTATTGATTAATTAATAATAAAATTCCATTAATTTAGGTGCTTTGGATTTAAAATTTTATATGTAATTGAATTGGAAAAAAACCAATTCAGTTGAATTCGAGTGTATTGAGACATTTGATAAAATTTTTAAAATTAAATTATTGAATTGAACTGTGTAAATTGAATTGTAAAATTGATTTGCAGAAATTTATTTTGAATATATATTTTTAATAATTCTATAAAATTGTTTTGATAGAAATCCATTGGATTTATCTTAGAAAAATCCTAATTTACTTATAAACATGTAGATTTATTTTTAAATTAAAATTGAATTATTTTAATTGGGAGAAGGGGATGAATTACATATCTAGATTTATTGAAATAAATTTTACACCACTAATTAATATTAGACAACATTAAATCTTATGTTGTTAGTGAGTTATTGATATATCAATATTTTGATACATTTCAAATGAAACAAAACATAGAATAGTAGTTCACATCCCTAGTGAGATGTTGAAGAGTCCTCTATTATCTGTATCAATGGTACATGTGTATACAGCTATTGATGTGACTCTCCCTCTAGTTTGTGAAGATCCAATTGGCTGGAACTATAATACCATTTTTTAGATTACCATGTTCTTTGTTGTTTATTTTGTAAATATATACACTAAATTTTGGATTTTTTACCATGCCATATGAATTTATATGAAATTTTGATATGAAATTTTTTTAATCCATTTGTACAAATATTTCCAAAATCTACAATCTAAATTGTGATTTTTTTTAAATATGATTTTGAAATTATATTAATTTATAATTAAAATTGAAGGATATTTTGGTTAATTAAATATGGAATCTTATTATGGAATCCTTTGTTTGAACCTACTAGGTTTTTATCTCACACCCTAGACATGCCTCTAAGTATTTATTGATTATCTTTTTCCATGATTAATCAAGGGTGATGTGCACCATAGAGGTTGTATTAGTTGTTCATCCTTGGGCTTAGAGAGTAGTGTCTCTTTTGGTAACAAGTTGGTGACATTTCCTTTTTTTGTACAATGGTATTAATCCTTTGGATATTTTTACCTGTTTGAATACTTGTATATTTCTCCCAATGATTTTTTTATAATGAATTGTTTTTATTTTTTCCATTTTGGTTTTTTAAAATTCATTCAACGATTATAATTTTATGAAGTCGTCTGCTAGTCTCAACGCCATGGGGATCGAGAACACCTTTCAGGCTCTGTCAAGACTATCTTGGTTATCTATTAACTAGAATACATGGGTTATTTGATATTATTAATGGAAAAAGTGTTCTATTATAGTGACTATACTGAAAATTAAATAGTGAAAATAATGTTACCACAATTGTAGTTAAATCATTGTTTTTACACATAACTTGTACTTATATTAATCACATGAGACACAACATGGATAGTGAGGAATCATCTTATTAATCCAAGAAACTCAAGATAAAATTTGGGTGGAGGAATATTCCAGAGTACAGTCTCAGGACTGTTTAAGTCCAATATCATGTACTATATTATGTACTTTTATGTGTTGTAGTAGTTGGAACTATTTATCAGTTTCACTAGTTTGGTCCTTAGTTCTATCAAGGCCTTTTGGAAAGCCATGGCATTAGGTCCATAGGGATTTTATACCACATCAAGGCCTTCGGGGAACCTCACAGTCTTTAAGAAAAATGAAATGAATATGAAACCAGAAATATTTCAAATGTATAAGGCTCTTGATAGGGAATCAGATCATTAAAATTCACTAGTGTCGAGATAATCAGAATAGAAAGAATGAGAGGGTGTGGAAATTCCATCGGTACCATACATGTGCATCTCTGCATAGGATATCTAGTTGACCACCCATGCGAAGGTAGAGAGCTGACCTCAAGACATATGTTGGAGGGGTGCTGTTTGATATAGTTTTATTGAGATGAATTAATATAATGCCATTAATTCATGCAATTTTTCACTAGCCTATGGTCCAAGTATTGGTTACCCTTCAACCCTTAAAAGGAGGATTATCAAAAATAAAAAATTAATGATGTCATTCGTATAATTCAGACAGTCATGCAATTATGTAAAAATTAATTTCTCCCACACATAGGATTTATATAATCTAAATTAGATATTATATTGTAAACTTATGGGTTTACATTATGTAATTATTATCACTCTAATTTATTATTAATGGATTTATTATCAAGGTTATCCATTTAGTTACTATATTGGAAATACAAAATGATAAAACTAGGGATTTATAGAAATAATGGAATAAAATGTTCAAAAATGTGTCTTACTACATGTTGGAGGATTTTCTAGACAATATCATCCACCCAAATATTTAATTATCATATTTGGAACCACATTATATAATATTGACATCCCAATATTGAATACATTTGAGTATTTACAATAATTTCACTCCTCATTAACTCAAAAATGAAACTCACCCCCCCCACTTCATCACAGCATTCAAGCCATTTTTATTAACCAATATCTACCCAAACAGCTTCCCAAATATTCTCCCCTCATACTAGATGCCTTATTTCATAACATAATTCTATCCAAGAAAAGATTTTGTGTAAATATAATGGGGATACTAGAAGAAGATGCAATGTTAATAAATGAGATTTTTTTGTTTTTTTTTCATCCACCACCCCCTAAAATTAATGTTACGCCATGATTTTATAATAAAATAAGTTTCGTACATATAGTTAGAATTTTTTATTTTAATGGTTAGACCTATAAAAGTACACATTTCTATAAAATTTGTTTTTTAATCTTCATTCCTGCGTAAATAATTTTACCACCTCATGAACTATTGTCATTTATTTTTCCATTACCATAAATCATGATCCATAATAAAAATAGATTTATAGTGTAAATATTTTATATATTATATTTCTGGTTTTATTATACTTTAAAAATTATTATATCACACATCGATTCCTATTTTTTGGGGGAATATACTAATTTCATTCCTATGCATGGTAGACTATAGCCTCACAAATCAATGTGATTCATTCACGATTTACACTGAATGTATTATGTATGGGTTTAATAAAAATATCTAATATATATATAAAAACAATGGTACACTTTTGATAGTAAATATATTTCATTTACTTTTTGTTCTTTCAATGTGATATTAAAATGTAATAAATGTTCATGCGTATGTATGAATAGATTCTCCATAAATAATGTATTTCATTTCCTATCAGTAAATATTTTGTGTCTCTCTATATATAGGTATAATTAATATATAATAAATTTATCTACTGGTTTAAATTATACAGGTGATGAAACCATGATCAAATTAATAATACCAAAAATAACAAGTCAATACAAATACAAAATGAAGTGATTATTACCTGAATCAACCCATTAAAATAGAATTGTTAATAACCAGGTATGAAATTGTCATAAGAAAATATTATATGGTATTATATAAAAAAATATTGATTATTTAATACTCTTATTAAAGGGAATATACATGTTTGGACTTTTCAAACCCTCCAAACTATGAAATCCCCTCCTAATGAAGGGATCACTAAAGAGAGTGCCCATGCCCAGAAGTGGTCATCACCATCAAACATAGTAGATCATCCAAGAGGGTGATTACCATATCTATGATGGTTCAACATAGATATATATCATCATTGTTGCGTATTGACTATTATAACCCACCCAGTTAGAAACTCAGTGATCCAAAAAAAATGACTGGATCTCAGGGGAATGATAAAATCACCCAAGAGAGGGATCCAAGGTATCCAACCATGCACATCCCAAAGAATGAAATTTCTGTACACCACTCCTTCATCATTATGCCACACCTGAAGTATCCTGATTATTTAATATATTTTTAATTAATATATTTAGTATATAGTCTGTTATAATGATTATGACATAAGATAAGACTTATGGAAATGAAATTTATTGATTGAATTTTATTTCTGAGAGACTTGTTGCATATTCACCACCCGTATCATTTCTGTGGAGTATATATTTCCCAATAATATGATATAGTTTGAATATACAATATTTTGTGATAATAAATGGTTAAATAGATGTAATTATTTCATGAGTTTTATGATTCAAAAAGTGACTCAAGCATAATGTGATTTTTTTAGAATTTTCCTTTATTGAGACATGGTATGTTACACACCTATATTAATTAACGGGCTGTATATAAATCTCATTAGAAAGGTAATATCATTAATTTATACTCTCTAATTGTATTTTATTATTCATATTATGTTATTAATTCATGGGGATTATGATTCAATGATTACCATATTGGTAGAAATTTTATGTTACAATATCATCATTTATTGAGATTGTTTATGATTAAGTCTAAAAGGTTTAAATATTTTGATCTCTCTATTAATATCACTTAAAAAGTATAACATCTTCTATTTATTAATAATATAGTCATGTAATGTTACCATTTCCCAAATATTTGTTGTTTAAAATTATTATGAATTATATTTATGAAAATACAGCTTCATTTTTCTCTATGGTTGAAAATATTTTTTAATACAAAACCATGATTTAAAAAAATGTATTAAAAACTATTTAATTTCAAATTTATGACTTTTAAGAAAAATTTTCCCATATCTGAATTATTAAAATAAAGTATTTAAATGAACCATCATGTAATTTTCTAAAAATGTTTTGTTTGGATTTATATGGAATTATGAAAGGAATAATTGTTTTAACATGTATGACAAGAGTGAGATTTTCTAACCTGATGACCATTACTGTATTCAAATCTTTCTTATTATGTTTTATAGGTCATTTAAGAATTTTTTTAAACATGTTTTCTGTTTTAAAATATATTATAAAATTAGAAAATATATTATCCTAAAGAAATTATTTATATAATTTTTAAGCATTTCATTATATGTTTTAGATGATATTTTAAAATAAAATGATTTTTAAAATAATTTATGTTCTTAAAAGTGAATTTCAAATAATTATAATTATCCATACAAATGATATTAATGATTTTTCAAAATCCTTCTCATTTTAAGATGACATCCTTTAATAAAATATATTATTTTTATGGGATATTATCTAATGATACCTTTCATATTATTTCTATGAATGGTTAATTTTTCTATGGAATCTTTTTAATGAAACCCATATCTATTCCAAAAGATATAATATTAGAAAATAAATATGCATCCTACTAATTTTCATTAGATTTTATTTGATTAAATGATTATAAAAAAGTTAACTTTTCTATAGATTATTATATGAGGAAATGTTTGTTATACCCATTTCATTTCAAGTGTTTAGATATGATGATTGTTTATGATCATTGGGCATTTATAAATATGGATATACTTATGTGACTGATGAGACATATATACATCCAATTAATTAGATTAATATTTATATCTCAATAGATATATAATACTAGGGTGGGTAGTGATCCTAGTTCCATAAGATATGGCTTGGATAAGGAGTGAACCTAGTTCGGTAAGTCCAGGAAGAAATGAGAAGTGTACCTTATTTATTTAGGGAATCTGTTCATTATGATGGTATTGGATGTGAACCTTGGCTACTATGAAAATTGAAGGAGTGAACCCATTCCAATATTATATCATTGAAAATGATCCTTGACTAATTATGAAATAATTTTATATGCTTATGTGTATGAAACAATTATATGTCTTATGAAAATGTTATTATTTTATTTCATAGGTTATTTGACAAAAAATGAAATTTTTATTCTTCAAACACATTTATGGAAAAAGTTAGAAACCATAGATTCAATCATAGAAGGAAATAGAAGTGTCGTTAAAGAAAAATTTAAGAATATAATAATTAGCCTACCTAAATAATATAAATGATGTGTCTCTTACATATGTGTCTGGTTCATCGATAATATATATTCCCACTGGAAGGCTGGTATATCCTAGGAGTGAATATACTCCTCCATAATGAGCATCCCAATATTGAATCCCCCAACTAAGATAAAGTCCTCCTTGTCTATCCAAGAAAAATTCTCCTCATTTTGAGCTTTCCTTAAATAACTCCCCATAATTTTAGTAGCTACTTCTTTTGTATAATTGAGATATAAAAATGTTCAACCATTTCTTCTCCTGAGCTCAGGGTCAATTCCAAGGATTTCTCAATCGCAACACCTGACATATATTGGTTTTTCATATGCATGGATTTCACTTTCATCTTTCATTGGGTCTCTATAGGATGAGGAAAAGAGGTACAATCCTTCCTCTCCTTATGAATTCCCTTATAAACTTCTATGGAGGGCCTAAATGATGCACATTGTGACTCTAGAACTATATCCTCAATCTCTTTGTGATCATTAGCATGTTGAACATTTGAAGGAACTAAAATATAATAATCATCAATTATGTTTTATTTAATGTTATGAATATTAAACTAAATGATTTAATATCCATCTTTGAGAATCCTTGTTCATTATAATTTATACCAAATGAATGGTTTAGTTAAACATGAAACAAGGATGAGAAAATTTGTTGAGATTTTGAGGGATATTTCTAATGATATTTAAAGTGATGTCTCTAAGGATAATTCTATGGATGATTTATACTATGAAAAAATTTCCTATAATTTATAAAGTATAGAGTGATCCGGTTCCAAAAAATTAAATCCTTACTAGATACTACATATCAATGTTTCTATCGAAAAAATTTACCTAGGATTCAAACCCTTGAAAACAATGTATTGATATTTACTCGAGCTAGAACTGGGGCATGAAATTTGGATTTTTTTAACATCTGTATTAAAACTACTCTGGGATATTCGATGAAAATTAAAAAGATCATTATAAATCATTATGAAGTTTATAAATAAATGATTACTATGAACATCCTAGGATAAAACTATGGGTTCATAGATTATTTAAAATGTTTATTGATATGGACCTCAGATATAACGTTTTTGACTTTGTAAATTTCTATTATGATATGAATTTCTCACCATATTATTTTTCATCTTAGTCAATGGAGGAAACCAGAGTGAACTAGATCAACATTCAATGTTATATATGACTTTCGAATAATAATCCAGATGGAATAATGACCAGAATAAGTTATGTTTTTATTAAATCTAATCAAATTTCATAGACCATAAATTCAATTTTCACCTTAACCATACATCAGAGACAACTAAGAAGTGAAAAAATAGTTATTTGTGATGTCCAGTGATTTTAAACATAGAGTATTGATTACCCAGTTTCCTATAATTCAATAATTTGGAAAGAAGAAATCCAGTAAATATCATTAATGTGTGATAATATGTATTGATTTTATAAATAGACACAAAAGAAGGAACTATAGATGAAAAATGAAGAGTTTGATTAATTTAATGGGTGATAATATATATATGTCTAATGTATTATCAAATATAAATGTTTTAAATGTGCAATGTCTATGAATTTTTCAAATAGATGTCTTATAGGAAAGTATCATTATTAAAATTTTCTAGTTTTTACAAGTAATGGTTATATTAATTATGATAAAGAGACTACATATGGGAGGTGAATATATAAAGGTATTAATGAATAAAGTGATGAAGCCTACATACTGATTTGAGTTGGAACAATGGTGAATAATATTTATTATAAATTTTCTTTTTCTGAATTTTGAAATATATAATGATTGTTCAGTATATGTTTTTTATTTTGGTTTTCAGAGGATAAGTTGAATGGTAATAATTACATATAAAAGTGATTTAATAGAAGGGTTGTATATTATGATTAAGGAATGATGAATCTTAACATGTCCATGAGGATGAGAAAATGATTTTTATTTTAGAAAAATTGATTATTGATATAGATAATGTAGATTTTATTGTATAGATGACCTCAAAACTAATAATTTATTTGTTTACAAAGTGGATTATGTTGTCACAGATAATGTTATTTTTTTTGTGATTTAGGTATTATATCCCATACCTTTTGTAATGTGAATGTAATTATGAAGTATGCATGATTCCAATTATTGTTTTCTAGAAACTCAGGTTATTACCATGTTCTAGTAGAACAATTGATTAATTCTTTAACATCATTGGTATTTGAAAATCAATTCATACTTTATGATGTGTATTGGAACAATTATATGATGATTTTGAGAAATTTTTGTGACCTTCTATGAAGAAAATAATATTTTGAAGGGTTATATGGTTAATCATTATTTATTTTTTTACGTTGAACCATGGATGTGGTTTTACATATTATAGTACTACTTCACCATATAATGATTTATTCATATTGGATAACATGTGCTATCCATTTATTATTTTCTAGATAATAACTGAGGATAGAAATAATGACTTATCCTTCTATTTATGTATATAATGATCCTTTCATGTGTCATGGATATTTAATGCACATAAATTTTTAAATTATGATATGAATTTGAAAATTGATCAATGCACAACCAAAGGGTAATATTGTGTATATGAAATAGTAATGTTTTATATATGTATAGTTTCATCTTTTCGTAGTCCATATGGAAGGTGAATTGAAAAACATTAGTTAAATGATATTTGAATAAAAAAAATTCCATTTACTTTACTTTGAGTGATTTCAATTTCATTTTTATGTTTGTGTAGTTCAATGTTCTGTGGTCACTGACCTTATTTGAAAAAAATTTCACATGATCAATGATCTTTGTCACTTTATAACTATATAATTTTTCCTTGTAAAAATATTTAATTTCCAGCAATGTTCCCGTATTTGGAAACCTGGTTATGAGTTATTTTCGACCATTGTTATGTTTCTAAATATCCCTTTCATAGTGGATGTTTTTTTACTCATTTTTTCGATGTGGGTTTCTATAAAAAAATCAAATACTAAACCATTTTTTATCAATATAAATTTAAATGTTTAAATTCATTTTATGTGGGGATAGAATGTACCACATTGGAATTTTTTGAAATATTGTTTTAAATTAAATTTAATCATTTTGATATTTTTCACTACATGAAACAACACACCCATACTTTACTAAACGAAAAAAGAGTTAACATTCACTATATGATATTATGTTTTAACAAACCAAGATATATTTTTAATATAGGTATTCTATTGTGTCTATTATCATTGTTCCATTAAAACTAGAAGTAGAAATAGTGATAAATATTTTTCAAATATTTTGTAATTTTTTATATCAATAAAACATATTGATAAAAAGGTACTTAATTTTTATTAAGGTATTTATATGTTTGGAAAAAATAATTTTCTTAGAAAATGATTTATACTAATTTTAATAAACAATAATAAAATTATTTTCTGAAACTTTTAAAAAAAATTGAATTTTTAAATAATCATCATTTTTTAAATCATAATTTAAAAATTATATTGAGGTGAATTTTTGGGATTTTTTTCTAAAATAATTAATTTATCGATGAGAGGAGAAAAATTCAGAATTTTAAATGAAAAATAAATTTTCGTTTAATTTATATATAAAGATAAAAGTTATTTTGAAATGTTTGTTATGTGTAATTAGTAAAATTATTTATCCATTTTTCCAATACAGTTCATATGAATCAATTATATATATAATTTTTATATAAACACATTTTAAACACATCATCATTTTCACTTTTAAAACCCAACATTCTTATCAGGTTTGTAATATTTGGTTTAAATTAACATTTTCCACTTCTATGAATTAAATTTGGAAACATGGATTCCATATTTCTAGTAAAAATTAATTATAATTTATAATAATTTTAACATAATATTTTTCTAAAATGAATATTGATTGCACTAAATTTAATTTATCTTCATTAAATTATAAAATGGGTTTTCCGAGAGGTCAAAATTGACAGATAATAGTGAAAATAACCTAATAATTTATCATAATTTTATTGAATTTTTTTATTTTCATCTTAGATCTCTAAGAATCTAAAATTGTGAAATTTACTGTCACTTTCATTTTAATATTACCAATATAATGAGTTATGTAAAGATAAAATGAAAAAAAATAATTTCTTATATTTAATATCTATAAATCCTTTGGATAGGGATATAAATTGCATATATTCCAATATATAAAACCAATATTAATAAAATCAGTTTTTTAAACATGATAAAATATTTTTATATTTTTTATGAAATAATTACTCTAAATTCTTGAAAAAACAACAGCACAATAATTATTTGGTTAAAAATAAAATAAATTATATGACAATTAAAACACTAAAAGTGAAGAAAATTGAATTAATTATTGATATCCCTTAAATTTATAGATTTATATATCATGAAACATGAGTTTTAAAACAATATATTCTAATTCCATAATTTTGTTGGTATTTTTTAAAATTGAAATAAATTTAATAATATAAAAATTGACGTTAATTTTAGTTTTTAATAATGTATATTTGATTAAAATATTTCATATTAATTAAAATACTATATTATTCCATAAAATTCTCAAATATTAACAAATATAACATGTCATCCATTCATGGAAAATTATTCTATTGCAATAACTATATTGACCATAATATTCTAAAAACATTGTTATCATTGTTATCATTAATGTGGTATTTTTTCATGTCACATCTAGTAATGTTAAAAATAATTTCCAACACACATCGGAGGTATGTATTATTAATTAAATAGCATATTTATAATCAATGGGGTAAAATTATCTAATTAGGATCTATTTTTTTCTAATGGATAAATTATACCCATTAGAGAACTAGTTAATATAGTGGAAAACAAAAATGGTAAAAATATGATTACTTATAAGTTAATAAATGAAATGTTAAAAAATGTGACTCATTGTGTGGTGGAGTATTTTCATATCCATAAAATTTCTCCACATATTTAATTATAATATATGGACCACTTTACAGATGATTGACCTCCCAATATTAAATAATTTTGAGTATTTACAATAATTCCACTCCTCTTAAACTATAAACAGGCAGACACTATCCCCACAAATTAACACATATGAAGACATTTGGATAAAAAAATATTCCCAATCATATTCTATCATCCAAAACCTAATATTATAATATTTATTTTTGAACTAAATCCATGTAATCTAAAATTTTGTTAAAACCTGTGGAATATATAAGATGAGGTAACATTCATCAGTAAGCCTCTCCGTTTTAATTAATCCTCTACCCCTTTAATTATTATTCTACCATTTCTATATAATAAAGAAAATGTCCGTCATATTATAATTTTTTATTTTAATGGTGTGACCAACCACCATTCACACTTCCATCAAATAGATTTTGAAATCTTCATTCTTGTGTACGGTGCACTACCACTTCACGAACCAATGTCACTCATATTTTTCATTTCTAGAATTAAAGATAATAATAATGATTGGTTTATAATTAATATAATATATATGTAAATTTTTTTGTTTTAATAGTCTTCTAGGTTTATTATATTAAATATAAAATAATTCATTCCATTTTTTAGATTACAATTATTTCATTCATATGTATGATGGATTACCGTGTCAGGAAGCGATGTGATTCATTCATTCCTTACATGAATTTTATTAGGGAATGATTTAATATATATATATATATATATCTATGTATGTATATGATATAAAAATGATAATTTAATGAAAATTTATATACATATAAATAATTTACATTTCTTTTGTTCAATATGATAAGTAAATGGAAACAACACATATGCCTAGATACGACCTAATGTCTCCTTGAATAGTGTATTTCATTTCATGTCACTAAATATTATGAATTACATAAACTATATATATATTTAATATATATTAAATTAATATCATGGTTTACATTCTAGATATTTTGAAACCATGATTTATGTGAGAGAACAAAAATAAAAAATTTAAAACATATATGGAAAACAAAGTGGTTAGTACCCTAAACATAACTTTAACATGGAAATTTTAATAAATGGGTAATAAAAGGTAATATAAAACTATTTACCATAGTGGAAAATCAAAATTGGTAAAATATGAATACTTTAATGATATGGGATGGAATGATTAATTCATGGGTGTTATTTTGTATGGGAGATGTTTCTTGATAATATAATCCATCCACATATTTAATTATCATATTTTGGTCCATTTCAGATAAGATTCACCTCCCAATAGTGAATACAATTGGGAATTTAATATATTGTCACTATTCCTAAAATATAAAATGCCACATACCCTCGTTAATTTTTCAGACCTTTCATTAATATTGGCTCAACCATGACATGTGAAAATCATTTCCGAAATTTCATCCCACATCCTATAATCTAACTATGGATTTAGTGGAAACCTAAGAAGGATACCAAAAGAAGATGTGTAGTTCATCAATGATCATTATCAAATAATTTGTTTCTCCAACCCCATAATTTCTTATTATAAAATGGTTACACAATAACATTATTATCTTATTTATTCTCATAGTTTTCTTATTTAAATGTTACAATATTAAACTACACACACTACCTCCTAATGGGTGAGAAAATCATCATTTGTTTATAATGTAAACTACCATCTTGTGAACCGTTGTCCCTAGTTTTTCAATTACCACATTTAATGGTTTTAAATGATTATAGATTTATATTTTAATTTTTATATAATTGATATTTTTAATTTTATTATTCTTTTAGATTTATTATATAACACATACCTCCATGGTTTTCATTTTCATGTAATATGATAAAGTTTTTCAAGTGTGTAGTAGACTACCGCCTCACAAAGTGATGTTGTTTTTTCACACATTACATTGAATTTATTATGGATATGTTTTAAAAATTATTTAATATACATGTTATCAAAATTATAATGTAATGATAATATATATACAATTTTCCTTTCCTTGATTCAGTATAATAAAAAAATGGATTCATTGTTCAAAACAATATATAGACTACAGTCTCTATAAATTGTGTATTTCATTTACTATCCGAAAATATTATGAATTACTAACAATACATATAAAATTAATATATATGATATTTATAGAATTATTTAAATTCTTATAATGTTGAAATAATTATCTATTTAGGACCAAAAATAAAAAGTCAAAGCAAATATGAAAAGAATGTAGTAATTACCCTAAACGTAGCATTAACATTAAACTGTTAATAAATGTTTAATAAAAGTACTTAATAAAGTCATATGTTGTATGAAAAATATATGTATGATCCATTAATATGAATATAATAAATCTATTTTTATTATATTGTAGGTTTCAATGAGTATGACAGAATTCCTGACATAACGTATGGTGATTTCTTATCTCACAATTATTTATGAGAGTCATATGACATAGTCACCCCCTATTTCATTAATGTGGTTTATATACTGCCCTATTATATTATATATCAACAACCAATACATTTTTCATTATAATTAATTTTTTCATTCAGTTAATATTTCATGGGGATTATAATTAAATATTTATTCAAGTAGTAAGATATTTTTGTCTTAATTTTCCATCTATGTGTAGTATTATATGCTATCAATATATTATATTTCATGAGGGGTATATATATCCCCATTTATAGGTAATATAATTAATTTTTTCAACATTGTGATATCATAGGTTTAATTTTATTTCATTCTCTCATGGGGATGATGATTCAATGATTATAATAATGGTAGAGGCTTTATGTTACAATCTCATCATTTAATGGGATTGTTTATAAGTCACTAATATTGAAATATCTTGTTATAACTCACAATAATTTGAATGAAATTTCCTATATACGTATTATTCATGTTATATTCATTTTAATGGTACAATTTTTCCACTATTTGATAAATAAAATCATTAATAAATATTTTTATGAAAATATAAAATTTTAACTCCCTTAGATCTACTAAAGGACTTATTAGCTACACCAATTGTATATAATACTAGTATATGTTGTAGTATCATTATTATAGCCTATGCCAATATTTATCCAAACTGTTGTCTAAATTGAAATTGATATAGGCCTATACCAGTAAATATCATTGAATCATTTGTTTTAGGATAATGTAATTATAGTTTACCACTAGTTTTGATAGAACTATTATTATATACCTATATATATCATTTTGAACCATTAGTATAGAACTAAACTAGTGGATTGAAAATATTGGAATTGGTCTATTCAAATGGTTCTATGAAAACTGTTAGTATAGTTATATACTAATGGTTTTGAAACCATTGGTTTTGACACCCCACCATAATTCACAAATTACAATACCTCACGCTTCTGAAGTAAGCCCCAGTAAAAACCAGAAATCATAGGATCACACTACCATAGTAATTTAGTAGAAAAAAACATCATCAACCAATATGAGAATAATTATAACATAAGAAGACAATTAATATATTAGTCCAGTGATAACACCAATTACAAACAAAACTTCTATTCATTCATAAAAAATCAACCAAAAAGAAATTTCCTAAATTTTAGTCAAAAACCTAATGTATCAATACATCCCTCATCACTATAAGCATTACGATCAATTTTATCTTTACCATTATTCTTCACTATCATCATTTCCATAATTATCACCATCTCCATAACTAGGAACATCATCATCCTAACCACCACTTGGATAACCATTTGGTGGACTATATAATGAACAACTCATCGAAATATATGCATTAAAAGCTATTGTGGTATCTGTATATGTGATTTAAATAAGTGTTCCATAAATTTCATTCATTTCATAATAGCCCGTTGATTCTATTCAAAAAATGGTATGACAACTTTTAAGCCTTTTATTCCTCATCATGATCTTGTGTGGAATGTGTATTATTTTTTTCCATCACGATGCAACAAAATTTGGTACTTGAAGTGGTCTAATATCTACTTGGGAAAATACAATTACCATGTCAACCACATGAATATCCATGGTCCCTATCTCCCATAACCTAAAGTAAAATATTTTTTCCAAAATTTTACATCTTACTTATTATTATGGTTCTTTCAAGAACATTTTTACAAATATTAACTGACAATTTAGTTACAAATAATATATATATTAAAAATCAAAATTTAAAAATATAAACGTGAAACATGATGTTGTGTCTGTTGGATTATTATGCTTCCATATTTCTTCTTTTTTCTCAAGAATAACAATTTTTAACAATTTATATGTCCTTGGATATACAAAACCTCCATATCAAATTGGCATCGAATATTGCAAACCATAAATGAAAACATTTTATTAATATTTAATTTCATATATAAAATAAAATAGATATAGTCAATGATGAAATATATGATAAATTTAATTATTAAATAATGGAAATGGAATTTCATTATTAATAATATATAATAAATATTAAATACACATATAATATATTAAAATTTAAGGGATAATTGTATTCAAGATGTGTTTCTATTTTGATTTCTATGTTTCATGGATTTAATTTGAAAGGAGTTAAAATAGGGAAACCAATGTAATTTTCTCATTGATGAATATCAATGAATATATATTTTCAATATTTTTGTTTTTGCTAAAAATACGCATGAATGAATTATATTTATTATTTATGTCTCTAAAAATGGTATTTTTTCATAAACAGAATATATATGTTCATCTAGGATTCCTTCCTTATTGTTCCAGATCTTTTTTACGTGGAAATGTGTTACTTTGTTATTATTATATCAATATTCAGAAGTGTCGCTCAATTAAATTAAATTTGTTTCAATTATATTCACTTTCTATTAATGATATACAAAATCATTATTTTCTGCTTATTTTTGATCATTTTAATTCATTTTTTATTATTCAAGATCATATTTATCTTTTTTTATTCACCTATAATTTTTATATATTATCATTTCATTTTTATTTAGTTTTTTCATCTTTCATATGATTCTTTTTGGTATATTCTACATTAAATTCATTTATATAAATGTTATTTCATATTATTTCTTTTAATTAATTTAAATTAAATTTTTTTGTTTTTGTGTGATCCTTTTAATTTTTTGTTCAATTTTATTGATCATTTTAGACTTTTACAATTAGAATTGTATTTTTATGTTGGTTTCACATCAAGTTACTTCGATTTAGTTTTAGAAGATTATTTTTAATTTCACATTGTTGTTATTACATTTTTGATCAATATTGATTTTGTTATGTTTTTCATTGGTGGTTTCAAGATGAATTTATTTGGTTTTGTTCCTCAATTATTGGTTTTTATAGTTTCATATTTATTCTGTTAGAGTTGATTTAGGGATATTTATGTCATTTATATTCAGTTTTCCTTATTAAACTAATAGGATTTATATTTTATTTTCTCTTTATAACATCAGAGAAAATATTTTTTTGATCAATTCATTTTAGTTTTTTAATTATGAACATTATTTTTTGGTACAATTTGGGTTGGGTTTACTGGGCCTATCCATATTACTTCCATATAATTATATTTAAATCTATTTGACTTTGCTTATAATTTTCTGTTTGGATTGTTTCATGTGAAATTTATTTATTTAATTTTATCATGGTAAGTATCTATTTGAATAAAATTTTATTATTCATTGTATGTTATATTAATTTAAAATTGGTTGTTTTTATTATATATTGTTTTTTATTTTAATTTCATTCATAATTATCTATATTCAAGTAGGTTTTATTGAAAAATGTTTATGTCTGATTGATTCAGTTTTTGTAGATTCATTTTTGAGTTGGTCAATTTGATATATTATGGATAATTACAATTTTTTTAAATAGTGGTTGGTGTGGTATGTTAGGTTAGGGTTAATTTCTAACTTTTTTTATTTTTATCATCCATTCATTTGAAACCATGTGATATAATATTGTGTATGACTCATTTCTTTACCAAAGGTGGGACTTGAGCCTTTTGAAGCCACAAATATATGAGTCCCTAACAGATATGTCAAGGTTATTACCTTTCCATTAGAAGAGGGATAGTCAGTACATATGTTTTATTTCATTTGATGCATAAAGTTACTCATAAAATCAAATGGAATACATAAGGGCCATGTCCATTCAATAACATGAAGAGGAAAATAATTCATGTTGTAGTGTATCACCAATGATACATTAGAATTAAATGCATTCATATATCTACTTATTACTAAATTTATTAATCTAATATAGATTAAGAAACATTATTGATTTTTGAAATTTAAAGTTAACACAAAAATATTGGAATATAATATAGATTTCAAATATGTGTATTTTTCAAAATCAATGAAATAGTGTCCCACATTTCTTGAAAAGGATTTTAAGTTGGTTTTTTCATTATAAAAGGGTAAATATTGATTGGGACTTATTGGGACATCAATTAACTGATATAAGTGAGTATGAAATGGTTTCTTCAGTATATTTTGGAATGTCAACCTATATACATTGTAGTAGTGACCCAATGGAGAATTATGGATCCCCTTGAAAATAAATATTTCTGTTTCTTCAATCTATATTTTATACAATTTATTATTCATTCTGAATTGTATATTTTTTCTATAATGTGATTCTTATTTGTGGA
The DNA here is from genome assembly GCA_963277665.1 of Viscum album. Taxonomy (NCBI): domain Eukaryota; kingdom Viridiplantae; phylum Streptophyta; class Magnoliopsida; order Santalales; family Viscaceae; genus Viscum; species Viscum album. The sequence continues at coordinate 258,494,650 of OY728133.1, read as the reverse complement.
CTACTTAGAATTCACATCTTATAGGCTGGATTGTCTTCACTTTTAATGTGGTTTGATTGGCTATTAAAATTTCAATAGAAGAAACCTATTTTTACAATGAAATATATAGAATAATATTATCAAAATAGGTTCAAATTTTTTATTATTTTACATATTCATAAACATTTATCAATTACAAATTTTTATTTCATATCTTTACATATATTTTTGATAAATTCCCTTGTTTCTTAAATAATTTACAATGTAAAAATAAGGAAATTTATGTTACATATTAGTTTAAACATTAATATATAGCAGCCATAGGTACATCCATAAATAAATTCTATTGGGATAAAAATGAATACAGATCATCACAAATCTCAAGCTTTCAAACAAATTAGTTTAAAAAGATACATAATTATATGGGGATAAAACATTTTTATAATATTAAAATAATTAATTTTTCTAAAATAATTATTATGTTAAATAAATATTATAGGATTTATAAGGAATTTATACATTATATTATTTCTACAGTTTATGTTGGGTTAGGAAAGGTATCTAAAAAATTTATCAAATAACATGGAGAATAATTGGCAAACTATGAGAAGTAGAAATTTATATCAAATGAAGGGTTTATAATATTATATATATGAGAAAAATAATAATCACTTAACATTTTGTGAATTTAAGGAACAATTCATAGACAATATTATAATATGATCTATAAGTGAGTGTCAAACCTACTTCCTCTCATGGTCTAGTATTATAGTCACCCCCCAAGGGTTGAGTGATTTCATATCATCATTGAGTTTTAATTTTTTATGAAACATAAAAAAAAATCAATAATAAAAACCAAATTATTAATTATAATCATGGTAATTTTCATTCAAAGGTCCCTAATTTTGTTTCAACAATGAATTTAATACTCTTCCCATTAGAAATTGTTTGCCTATAATATGATATTTGGAACTCAATAATGATTGGTGTGGATCTAACTCTATACCAACACTAGGATGAGAACCATTATATAACTCATTCTAACATTCTCTCCAATAATCACCAATTTCAATGAGTTATGCTATTATCACAACCTCACTATCGATAAAATCATAATTGTTCTAATGCAAAAATATTAATTCCTATATATATAATAATAATATAGAATTAAATCCAATGAATCTTCTTAACATATTTGGGACCAAGAATTATTCTTTACATCATTTCCAAGGTGTCTCAAGGAGAAAATAACAAAGGGTATAATTTCCATAATAAACCTAAATTGTCTCCCTAGTACTCTATCATTTGATTGTCCTTGGTGTACTCAACCAACAAGTATGTGCAATGGTTCAACACCACCCATATTTATGAACACCCACATTTCCTAGGGGCAGACCTAACTATGAAAATAAATATATCAATAAATCACAAAATTAAAATAAATTGTAGTCACAAAATTTTATAAGGGTTCAATATATATAACTACAGATTTCTGATTAGTGGTTGATATTGGATCCCTAGGCTTATAAGGAATGACATGTTGTACAGAAAGAGTGGGACCTAATGTTTCTTATAGATGATGATAACTTTTTATGGTAAAAAATGATGAAACATGACTGTATAATAATGTGGAGAAGGAATTAAAATGAAAATAGTGTGGAATTGAAATCAATAGAAATGTGTAATATATATGTGGATTAGAAGGCATCATTGCATATGAGAATTATTCTCTAGAATGATCACATGAAAATGGAGACAAAAACATAGGCGACCTAAATATCCTAGGTGCATATAATGAAACTATGTGATAAAAAGATGTGATATATGGGATGCTACTGGAAGGGAAAGTGTTTGATTAGATATTCCCACTATTGCCCATATCTCGAGTACCACCCCATCATATTCTCTAACTGATCTCTTGCAACAGTAGGCTCAATAGAGAATAATTATTTTCAAGGTGGGGGATCCAAATTAAAGGATTACAATAAAATTATTCACATGAAAGTATATGTTTATATTTATATATATATATATATATATTTATTTAAAATAAAATACTCACAATAGGAACCAAAGGGGGGATTCATGTCACTCTATTTCGATGATAATTTTCTTTCTTCCATTTCCTCGATATCTCTTCAATTATATTCATTTCATATATTTTAAAAAATAGTAATTAATTATGTCTCCATAACTAATGTGAAAGACAAAAAATAAAGATGATCATATACATGACACAATTAAATAATACCAATTTTAAAACCAAATAGACGATACCTCATTTTATAATAAACAATTTATATTTAGTATGATGAATAACAAAACAAAGATAGAATATCATAGAAAAATAAATACATTAAAATTTAAATGTTTATCATGAGTATGATATAGTTTTATTTTGTTTTCAATTTTACCAAATTCAATTTTTATTAGATAATTTGGTTCATTTTAAAAAATTGATTAGCCCATTTGTCTATATTATTGGTTAGGTCTTTTTATTAATAATTTTTGTTAGGTCATTTTTCCATTTTTTATGGTGAGATCATTCTTTTCAATCATTTTTAATTTTTATATTAATTAATCTAATATGATTCAATATAATTCCTTAAATTTTTTCTTTGAATTTATTTGTTTCACTTTTTTAATTTGTTTTCTTCTAATATAATTCAATTAAATTTTAGAAAATGAAACTGAATAAAAAATGAAAACAATATATATTAAAATTTAAAATAAATTATATTTCGGATAAAAGAATATTTTATATCAATATTAATGAAAATTCATTACTACCAACATTAATAAACCTAGTAGAGCTAAACTAAATGAACTTAAAAAACATGTGAATGAATACATATATTTCCCACCACTATGTCATGATCAGAATAAAATCTAAAAATTGAAAAATTATATTATTATAGGTAATAAATTGATTTAGGCCACAAGGATTTTTGATGGTGTCAATTTCATGTTCACCATCATCAAAAGAATTTCCTTGGATTACTTTAATAATAACACAAAACTCCGGGTGTGATTATCTTTAATATATAAAAACTTGTTTTCTATTAATGCCAATATATATGTCTCATTCGTAGAATGAGTGTGTGTCATTTCAATAACTCAAAATACATAATCCTCATCATATTTTACTTTCATCATCATCGAATGAAATCACTTTTATTTCTTTGTAGTGAGTCCACAATGGTATTCATAATCAAATATTAATATTTTATTAAAAATACCATATTATTATGAATTTTCAGTGGAAGGTTGAATATCTAATGCACTAGTAAAACTGTTTTCACGACCCCTCCCAACAAATTGAACCCCTCCTAGGTTGGGAATGTGATAAGGGAGATAATTAACCCAAGAGTCCCGCCTCCAACAGGCCCCGGGATGGAGACTAGTACCTAGGGTATAGCGAACACCCAAATGGGAGGCATTAACATCTAAGAGAGAACATGCAGAAGTTAAAGATATGATAGACACCAACCACCTCCAACTCAACCAGTAATATAAAAGAAATACCATGTGCACATATGAAATGTCATGCAAAAATACTACAACTGAAATTGGAAAAATTGCAAGAACCCAATGGAAAGTAAAACAGCAGCAACCACATGCCCAAATAGATCTTGTAACCGCAATCTAGTAGTAACCAGCCTGATATCCAACCAGCACCAAGTGACCTGAAAATTATGTTATATATACATTGGGTTAGTATAACAGTATACTCAGTAGGATCGTCCTAGAAGCCTCTCATGAAAAAGCAAGGGAAGCATTCTAAAACACAGTGAACAACAAGTGACACTAACTCATCACCTAAACATGTATATTATGTTCACAGCCTCCCCATGGTTACTCTCACCGAGTAATGCATACAAGTGTATATAATATAATAAAGAATATCAAGGGTACCTTGGATATACTTCCCCACTGTTGTCCCGCTTTTTCCCAACATTGCACATCCTAAGCATCTCTCTCCAAAAAGGTTTTCCCAGAAACACCTGGGTGAAGCACCACAACATGTACCTCGTGCAACAAAACCACCACTTCCACGTAAGCAAAGTAACTTAGAAGTTTCTAATAGCCACCACAACATGCATAACATGTATCTTACATCTGGATTATACCTCAAGCCATTATAGCTCATACACCGAGTAAGGATCCTAAAGCCATCACAACCTATACACGTCACACATATAACAGTCCATAGAAAACTATATCCATAATATATGTGTGTGCATAACCAGAAGACATTACAGCCCTCTGCAAACATATATAGGGAAAACTAACTTATTTTCCTGCCAGCACAAGTAACAATCATGAGAAGAAAGCTAGGCCAAAGGGTGTAGCCAACCGTCCATCCTCCCACCAGAATGTTGGGGAAAACACCCCCGGGGCTCAGAATCCCCATGGTGTAAGTTGACCATATTGATAGGGTGGAGTTTCATATAGAAACTCAAAACGTACAGAATATTCTATAACTCACAACCACACTTTGGGAATAACCTAATTTTAGAATCAGCTACAACTAATGTCTCTCAGACTTTGGGTTTCTACGTCTAAGACTAGGTATTCTATAAGCACAAAACCATTTAAATATCATTGAGACATTACATTATTCCCTTTTTATCAGTTGAAATTTATGTTAATTTATTATTTAAACCTTAATTAACCAAAAACAATTCCACATTGAATTTCATTATTATGACACCCAAAGTACAATGTTCCTTCAAATCACAACCTTAGCATTGCGCTCAAGAAAGCTCCAAACTCCATGGGTTATCATCATTTATTGAATTATTTATTTAAGGAATTAATTTCCTAGATTCCCAATCATTATAGAAATGAAAATTTGTACTTCTAAACATAAGGGACTCAACCCGTTGAGTTGATGATCTACCCATCACGTCATTGCCGCTTATAGCAAGACCGTAGACCCATTCTCCCTTGAGAAGTTAAACACAGAAAGCATGTGTCATACCCAGTGTACCTTCTCCCCTTTTGGAAGATGGGTAAGAAAGACTAGTGGCCTTGAGTAGTGGAAAATGTATAGTAGATAAACAACCGAGAAGAATCAGCAGAAAACCAAACATTCTCATCCAACCCATTTCATCATCCATGGTGTCCTCCATGACACCCTCATGCATAAACAGATGCATATTGACACTCTAGGTATCAAATTCTACAAGAACCAGTAGGCCTCCATGCCCCCACATATTACAAATGCAATCTGGGCTCATATAACTGCACAAGTAGTGGAAAAACAACAATCATATCGGTTGGGCTCTTCGCCCTTGAGCAATAAAGAGGGTAACTCAAAACCATTCAAGGAATTATCAAAAAATCAGTTCTTTAATCCATTATGAATTAAATAATTTATTATTCATAGGTTCCATATTTGGAAAACCTAATAGAAATATATCACAAATAAATTAAACATGCTTACTACAACAATTTGATTATCAAAAAATACCACAATAAGAACCATGTTCATTTTCATGCCACTTTATCTTTAGTCAAACAATTATATATTATTTCCGGTTTAGGTTATTTACAAATTTCCATCATGAACAAATAGATAAATATAGAAAGAATAGATATCACACTACCTACCAAAAATAAGAGGCAATACCATACAATTGATATCAATTTATTTATTCAGTTCAAATATTTATTATGTCAATTCCATTTCGATACATTTGCTCAAACATGCTAACTATATATCTGAATGTAAAATTAAAAGAGAAGCAATGAATCCGCTACCTTAAAAAGGATCTTAATAATTATTATACAAGAATGATCAACACAACAAATCACTATCGCCTCTTCCCTTGACAAATGCATCCACCCGAGGATGTCGCGGCAAGACCACACCAATCGAATCCAAAGAAACACCATTAGAAGCCTGGAGATCACATACCATAATATAGAAAAGGTGAATTATGAGATGATAAACCAAAAATAATGATGATAAATTATACCACATATCAAATATTGATGTATACTACTTAGTTGCACCGAAACAGGGTGTGCACCTACAGAATGAAAAACATTGAGGGAAACCAATCCACTGAGAAAATTTTAATCTCATGATTTCTATAGGAAGGATGAAAAGATTTTAGAATCTCACAACAAAGAAAAATGATATAGAGGATGATATCTTATCCATTTAAAAGAATTAATGGATCAGCATTTTAAGATACAATGGATTTTCCATTAAATACAAATCATATTAAACCACACAGTTAGACCAAGTAACTGATTCCCAGGCCTTAGGAAAATTAATATTGGAGTAATGGGACTTTATTGGCCTTAAATCACTTAATACAAGGCCATAAATGCATTTTACAACAATGGAAATGTTAAATTGGAAAAACTAGAAAAATTTGGAAATTTGGAAAAGGAAAAATGAAATAGTTCTGGAAACACTGTTCATGAGTAGTGACACAGTGTTTGACTCACCATTTCTGTATCACCATTTCTGTCTCACCATTTATATCTTACAGTTTCTGACTCACCATCTCTATCTCACCATTTTTGTCTCACCGTTTCTATGACATCGTTTCTGACTCACCATTTCGGACTCACCATTTCAGTCTCACTATTTCTGTCTCACCACTTCTACTTTACAATATTTGTCTCACCATTTTAGACTCACCGTTTCTATCTCAAATTTTCTATCTCACCATTTTTCTACCTCACCGTTTATGTGACACCATTTCTGACTCACCATTTTTGTCTCACTATTTCTGTCTCACCGTTTCTATCCCACCATTTTTGAATCACCGTTTCTGTGACACAATTTCTATCACACCATTTTTGACTCACCGTGACACTGTTCATAAAACTCGATACATTGTTCACAAAACTAGAAATTTCTAAAAGTGTGGGGGATGGGACACCTTTACCTCCCAAAACACCTCAATCACAAGATTTTAGTAAAGGGGTGGACCAGAGAGGACCATGTCATTACATGAGATACCTCATAAAACATTCTCGTCCTCAAGAATCCAAAACCAACACAAAAGGAAATGGAAAATGGATCCGAACAACCACTATGTGAGATACCTCTCCAAATAGAGCAATCCATAAGAAGCAACAAAATAAATTCATCTTATAAAAACAAAATTTCTATAACCACATGGGGGACAACATTACATTAAAATAGTTTAAACATCAAACAACTCTGGGTACTGAGCACATATCTGGGACTCACGCTACAAGTTACTCTCCTCTATGCCACTGTGTTGCCACAAGAGATGAAAATGGGAATAGAATGCATGCACAAAACCTTATTTTTGTAGACTTGGATCTCCATAGGTCACTCCTTGAAGGATACATCGTCATCAACATCTATCTCTCCCCAATTAATGATATGAGAGTCATCTTGAAGATGATGATGGAGCAGTGACACCATAAAAACATCATATATTAGGATCATCAATGGGGGATGTGCTACTCAATTTTCCACTGCTTCAATACGAGATAACACCACTAAAGGCCAAAAAAAATTGGGAGAAAGCATACTCCCATGACCAATCCTTCACTTTCCATGATGGGGAGTCACCTTTAGAAACACATAATCCATAACATCTAACTCTAAGTGTCTCCACCATTGATCAGCATATGATTTATGATGATCCTGTGTAGTTTTAATCCTCTCATTAATCTCACGAACCATATCTATTTTATTTTTCACTAGTTCTAGTCCGAGAATTTCTCAATCTTTGACCCCAGTCCAGTACAACAGAGAACGGAATGGCCGGACATACATGGCTTCAAATGGATCCATACCTATAGAGGTGTGAAATTAAATATTGTAAGAGAACTCCACCAAGGGTAAGTTCCACATCCACAATCCTCCAAAATCCATAACACAAGATCCTAACATGTCTTCAAGAGTCTGGATGGTTCACTTTGTCTGACCATCAGTTTCGAAATGAAAAGCAGTGCTAAGGAATATCTAAGAACTGAAAGCATGCTGGGTACCTCTCCATACCCATGAAGAAAAGAGAGTATTTAGATCATAAATGATCATCCTTAGGATTCTATGAAGCCTCACCAGCTCCTCTAGATACTGCCTCGACAAAACATTTACTGAGCTCAACTCCTTGATCACTATGAAGTGGTATTATTTTGTTAGAAAATCCACGACCACCCAAATATTATCATTTCCCCCTAGAGATCAAGGTAAACTAGTAACAAAGTCCATTGAGATGTCCTCTCACTTCCACTTGGGAATACATAATGGCTAGAGCAATCCACCAGTGATATTGTGCTCAGCCTTGACCTTCTAGCAGACTAAACATTAAGTCACAAAAACGGCAACTGCATGCTTAGCCCAAGCCACAAAAACTGAATCCTCAAGGCTGGGTACATCGTTGTCACACTAGGATGCACCACCAAAGGATAACTATGAATGTCTCTGAGAACTTTCTCACACATCTTCAAATGATAAAAAATTCTACCATGATACAACACTCGGTGTTGTTCATCCTCAGTCCAACCATCAGGGGCCTCGCCAAAAATGACATTGTCTCACTAGACCACCACCTCAAGATCCCCCAACTAGGACTCTTCCAGCTACTACAAAATGATGATTGCACCGTCATCTGGAAAATACTACCCCTGCCCCAAACTTCACCCATGTTAATATGTAATGCTTACAGTTCTTCCATTACTCCTACGGAATCATCGGATTCATGCACAGCAACACTACGTTACTTTTGACTCAGCGCATCAGCAACAACATTTCCTTTTCCTGGTGTATATGATATTTCGATGTTGTAATCCTATAAAAACTCCATTAATCTACGTTGTCGTACGCTCAAGTCACGCTGGGAGAAAACATACATCATGCTCTTATAATCGGTGAAAACCACAAATCGATCACTAATGAGGTAATGTCTCCATAGCATCAAGGAAACCCCATGGCTACCAAATCAAGAACATTGGTGACATAGTTACGTTCATGAGGACGCTACTACTGATACCCATAAGAAATAATTCATCTTTGCTTTATCAGAACACAACATAACCCCAGATGTGACGCATCACAGAAAACATCAAACTGAACTCTCTCTAATAGGAGAAAAAGAACTGGGGAACTTACTAACTTCTCCTTTAGATACAAGAAATATACCTAACACTAATCAGTCCAATGAATTCCTAATCCTTCTTGGTAAAATATATTATAGGTGTCACAACTCGGGAGAAATTGGCTACAATCCGCTTGTAGTAGCATGTGAGACCAATGTGATCTCTACACTTCTAACACTATATTGGGGGCTGCCCATGACATAACTTCTTCTATCTTCGATAGATCTAGAGCTAACCCCCGCTGGTACCCAACATGCCCCATGAAACAGACTTCTTGAGTCCAAAAATCACACATCAACAACTTCCCAAATAGCTGATGTAGTTGAAGAACTCCCAAAATGACTTGTATATACGCTACATGCTCCTCCTCAGATGTGGAGTACACAAGGATGTCATTGATGAAACCCACCACAAAATTGTCCAGGAACATACATCACACAATGATTATCAATCCCATGAATACAACTAGAGCATTCGTTACACTGAACGGCACTACGAGAAACTCATATTTCCCATGATGACAATGGGAAACAGTATTAGAGATATCCACATATTTCACACGCATTTGATGATATCCGGACAGAAAATTGATCTTTGAGAACCAACATTTATCCAATAGTTGATCGAATAAATTATCAATCCATGGAAGAGGATAGATATTCATTACTATAACTTTCTTAACGGGATGATAATCGACACACAACCATAAGCTATGTCATCCTTTTTCAAGAACAAAACCTGTCCACCCCACAGTGACACACTCCGCTGATCAAAACCACATATTAATAGACCATCAAACTGTATATGTAACTCTCACTACTAAGAAGGGGCCATACTATATGGGGATAGAGAGATTAGAGATGCTCCTGGTATTAGCTTGATCCGAAACACAATCTCTCGTCGAGGGGGTAATGCAACAACCTCTTCGGGAAAGACATCAGGGAACTCTTCTATGACCCTCGGAAAAGCCAACAACTGAACCACTAAAGAACACTACTTCATCTCAGCCATCATGGATGATAAGGATGGAACATGCCTATGACCCATCTGAGGGCTTTCTCGCCAACGAACACCACCGGCTCTCCAGCCGCATCGATAAACCCAATCTGCATCCTGAAGAAATCCACTATAGCCGACAACAAATACAACAAATCCATGCCTAGGATGACATCATATGGTTATATTTGTAAGAATAGGAAATCCCCCAAAGAGCTGTGATGCCCCAACACTAGCTCACTATTTCTACATACTTCAAACAAGTCACTTCGACCTTTAACTGGTGTATTCAATGCCAAGGGAACTAGAAGCCTCTCTACCTCAAGTCTCAAAGCACGGAAAATGATAGGTGATATGAAGGATTTTGTCACTCTTGAATATAAAAAGGCATACACCAAGGAAGAAAATATGAAAAGAGTACCCTGAATGACATCTGGATCACCTGGTGCTTGAAATCCTAATGCATGAAGCTGACCAAGACCTCCTCTATGACCTATCTAAACCTGATGACGGCCACCACAATGGCCCTAATCTGATCACTGAGGATGGGAAGTGTAATGGGGCTATCCTCTGCCTTCCCCATATACCCTCAACTGATTTAAAGCTGGTGCAACCTGCTGCGACTGCCTCAGAAAGAACTTCCTCAACGGAGGAACCTATAGCGGAAAACCTAGTGTATGATGACTGTTCTGAAAGGTTGGGAACTCTCACTGCTGATGACCTCGACCACCTCAAGAAAAACAAGCACCAGATCCCTTGGCATAGGCCTGAGAGATGTTACCCCTGGAGAAACAAGATGCGGAGGGCTAGGACCTTCCCTCGGCTGAACGGAAACACTTCTACCCTAAAAACCGGGAACCATGGACCACAACTCTACTTCTCGAGGAATCATGAAGACATCCCTCTCGTGACAATATGGTTCTTCTCAAAGTTCTCTCGATGACCTCTTCCCTTTACATCACCTGAAGATATGACTTCAGCATAAATGGGGAGACCTGGAGCTAGATCACTAGATGAAAAGCCTCCTCAAAATTATTCACCTTGGCCCCCTAATCTGTAAACAGGTCCAAAGAATATCGCAAAAGGTTCCTGAAATTGATTCCAAAATCTCACTCACTGGAGCTCCCCTTTGAATGTTTAAGAATCTCCTGGCGACTGGATGCCTTTGTGTTCGCAGAAAGAAACTCGACTCTAAACATGTCTCAGAAATCATATCATGAGATCGCTGACTCCTTGCGAGTGCCGAGGAACAATAACCACCGCTGCGCCACTACTCCACGTAGCATCATCAAAACCAAGGACACCCACTACTCTTTTTATTCATGGATCAAACTAAAGGATATCTCAATCTCCTAATACCAGTATTATCTGACTGCATCTAAAATGAATCCCTCAAACTTCTGCAGAATCTTTCCCTAAATATCTTGGAGTTTCCTCCACCATGTGTCATCATCGTCGAGAACTACCCGGCAGCAATCTACTGGCATAGCCTGCTGGACATCTTCCATGCGATCCTGATGAGGATGTTAACCTAGTGTCATACCAGTAAAATAAAAAATAGTTAGATCTCCTAAACCTGAATTATGAGAGACTCATCATTAATTAATTAATTAATTAATTTCTTTTATTCATTTTATGTTAACGTATTCCATGGTCTACCCATAAAATCATTGGAAAAAAAAAACGATGCATGATCATATCCTAGGTCTTTACCCTGCAACTAGTATCACCTTCTTTAGTAGACATTGTAAACATAAAGGTTTGCACAATAGATCATAGGGGGACCTAAATGTCTATGTCTCATCTTGTCTCCTGTGTTTACATCACTTGTTAAACATGAATGAATCTATTTCCCTACTTACACATGAAACCTCACATTTTTATTACTCCAAACTCTCTCCTATGTCTAAACATGATCCTATGATACCACTCTATCATGACCCCATCCCCAGAGTCTATACCCCTCTAGGGCCGGAAATGTGGTAATGGAGATAATGACCCCTATATATAGCCTCTAGTAGGCCCCTAGTTGGTGACTAGCACAGAGGGTATAGAAAACACACAAATTGGAGGAATTACCCTCTAAGGGAACACAAGCATAAAAGGGAGATAATATAGAATCCAACCAACTCTATCTCAACTATTTTGAGAAAAGAAATCACAAGTACACCTAAGAAATGTTTTGCAAAACCACTACAACTGAAAGCAAAAAAAATGAATGTACCCAAAAAAAATTAAAACAGTAGTAACCACAATCCCAAACAGCTCCTGCAACAGTAAGCTAGTAGCAACCAGCCTGATCTCCAACCCACTCCATGTGACCTGAAAATAGGGTTACATATATATGGTGAGTATAACAGTATACTTATTAGGATCCTTCGCAAAACATATCCTATAAAAGTAATTAAAGCTTGCTAAAGCACAGTGAAAAACAAGTGAAACTAATACGTCCCCTAAATAGGTATAATATGTTCCCAGACTCAACATGTCTACTCTCAAAAAGTAATGTCTATAAGAGTATATAATATAATATTGAATATCAATGGTACCCAGCTACTACTTCCCCACTGGATTGCTGCATTGCACAAACGTCGCATGTCCTAAGCTTCTCACTCCAAAACGGAATTCCCACAGACACCTGTTAGAAGCACCACAACATGTACCTTATCCAAAAAAACCACCATGTACACATAAGAAAAGTAACCAGGTTGTTTATGGGAGCCACCACTACTCACAAAATGTGTATCATACATCAGTTATTATACCTCAAGTAATGAAAACCCCCACACCGACAAAGGATCCTAAATCCATCACAGCCTATACACATTACACCTATAGTAGTCCATAGAAAACTATATCTATAATATATGTGTGTGAATTACCAAAAGCCATTACCATCCTCTAAACACATATATGTAGAAAACTAACCAATGTGACTTCCAACAAAAGTAACAACCAAGTGAAGAGAGTGGGGCCAAAGGGGGTAGTCATCCATCCATCCTCCCACGAAAATGTTTGGGAAAACACCCCCTAGGGCTCAGAATCCATGGCGTGTTAGGTTCCCTTACTAACAAGGTGGAATACCATATAGAAACCCAAAAATGAATGAATATACTATAGCTCACAACTACACTATGGGCATAACCTAGTCATAGACTCAATTTCATCTAACGTCTCTCGGACTCTGGGATGATACTTATAAGACTAGCTATCCTATAAGCACACAACCATATAAAGAGCTTTAATACACTACTTAATTCCTTTTTTATCAGTTTCACTTTATGTTAATTAATTATTTAATCATTAATTAACTAATAACAATTCCCCATTAAATTTCATTAGCATCACACCCAAAGTACATTGTTCCTTCAAATCACAACCTCAGCATTTCACCCCATCAAGCTCCAATCCCAATTGGTTAGAATCATTTATTCTATTATTTATTTACACCATTACTTTCCCATATTCCAAGGCATTGTCAAAAAACAATCTATGAGTTTAAACACAAGGGGATCAACACGGTGAGTAGATGAACAAACCGTCGAGTCTTTTCCACCTATAGCAAGAGCATAGACCCATCTTCCCCTGAGAAGCTAAACACGGATAGCACATGCCATACCCCACACTTCTTCGCCCATTTTGGATGAAGGGTAAGCAAGGCCAGATTTCTTGAGCAGTGGGGAAGGTAAAGCATATAAACAAACAAGATGAATCAGTAGAAAAACAAAAACTCGCATCCAACACATTTCATCTTCCTTGGTGTCCTCCCTAACACCCACAATCATAAACAAATTCATATCGCCACTCTAGGAATCAACTGCTACAACAACTAGTAGGCCTCTATGCCCCCACGTATCACAATATCCATACGGGCTCTTATCACAACACAAGTTGTAGGAAAACAACAATCTTATCGGTTGGGCTCTTGGCCCTTGAACAAGAAAGAGGCTAACTCGATCCATTCAGAAAATTATCAATCAATTCATTATTTAATCCATCTTGAATTAACTTATTTTTCATTCATATCTTCCATATTCGGGAAACCTAAACAGTAATCTATCTCAAATAAAGAAAACATTCTCAGAGCACCAATTTGACTAACATCAAAAAATAAAACAACAAGAACAACTTTCATTTACATGAATCTTTAACATTAACCAAACAATTATCTATTAATTCTGTTTTATATTATTTACCAATTTCCAAAAAAAAATAAACATATAAACAAAGCAAGCATAGATATCCCAATGTTTAGAAAAAACAAGAGGCAATACCATACGATTAATATCAATTTATTTATCTGGTTCAAATATTTATTATGTCAATTACATTGTGATCTAGTGGATAAAACATGATAACTCAACAGTTGAACGTAAAAATAAAAGAGAAGAAATGAATCCCCTAACTTAAAAAGGTTCTTAAGGATCATTATAGTAGAATGATCACTACAACAGATCACGATCGCCTCCTCCCTTGACAACTACTTCCACACGACGATTTTGCGGCGCGACCGTACCAACCAAAACCAATGAAACTCCATTAGAAGCATTGACATCACATGATATATTATGGAATGGGGAAACATGAGAAGTTTAACCGAAAATAACGATGATTAATCAAACCTTATTTCAAGTATTGACTTACACTACATAGTTGCACTAAAACAGGGAGTACACATGCAGCACGAAGAAGGACGAGGGAAACAAATCCATCGAGAAAAGTTTGACCTCATGATTCCTATAGGAAGGAAAGAAACGATTGAGTGTATCACAACATATAACAATGAGAAAGGATAAGGGGTAAGATATGTTTTCCCTTAACGGAGCAATGGTTTAATATACAGTGGATTTTCAAATAAAATTGGATCGCATTAATCTATGCAGTTTGACCAAGTAAATGCATAATGAGCCTTAGGAAAAATAATATATGGGATATATGATTTGATTAAACCTTAAATCCCTTAAAACAAGGCCATAAAAGAATATTTTGGCAAATAAAACGTTAAAATGGCGAAACTGAAAAAAACTAGAAATTTGGAAAAAGAGAAGTGAAACAGTTCTGGAAGCACTATTCATGAGTTGTGACACCATGTCTGACTCGCTATTTCTACCTCACCATTTCGGTCTCACTGTTTCTGTCTCAACGTTTCTATCTCGTCGTTTTTATCTCAATGTTTCTGTCTCACCTTTTCTCTCATCCTGTTTTTGTCTCACCATTTCTGTGACACCATTTAAGACTCACCATTTCTAATTCACAGGTTCTGTCTCACCATTTTTTGTATCACCATCTTTGTCTCACTGTTTCTACCTCACCATTTCTGACTCACCATTTGTGTCTAACCATTTTGATCTCTCCTTTTATATCTCACTATTTTTGTGACACTGTTTCTAACTCACTGTTTCTATTTCACCATTTATGTCTCACCATTTCTGTCTCACTATTTCTGAATCACCATTTCTGTCTCACCATTTTGGTCTTACCATTTCTGTCTCACCGTTTATTACTCACCATTTCTGTGACACCATTTCTATCTCACCAATTCTAACTCACTATGAGACTATTCATTAAACTGGAAACACTATTAATAGAACTAGAATTTTGGAAACATTTTGGGGATGAGTCACCCTGACCTCCCAGAATATCTCAAACAACAGATTTCCACAAAGGGATGAACCATAGAGGTCTGGGCCATTACAAAAGTCATTTTAAGAAGTTTCTATAGCATCATTATGTTATATTCTCATGTTCATTTCACATTCAACGGTTATAAATATATACCCACTAATCATAATTTATTTCCATTTCCGAACCAAGGAATTATGACTAGAAGAATAAGATATTATTTCCTCATATAGATATTTTGATGGAAAAATAAATACATGTAATATAATTGAATAATAAATGAACAAAAAAATAATTTTATAATTCTATTGTTGTAGTACATATACCTTAAGTTTCATCCATGCAGTCAAATCTTTTCTACAAAAATTATCCCAACTTTTCAAATATAAATAATGATTCATTCTATTTATCATTTCATTATGTTCCATACAAAAATTTTAAAAATATTTAAATACATGAAAAACTACATGAGATGAGATAACATATACAATGTTAATTTAATTAATTTATGTAATAATCAATAAAATAACAGTTAATCAAACCTATTTGATATTCCTTATCCTGATCTTCAAAGCATGATATGGTCGATGTATGTGATCTGGCATATCACCTATTTTAGGAAGTGATATATAAATAGGATCAACTTTTTCTTTGTCATAATATATATTTCACATTGGGATTTTCCATCACATAGTCACATCGAAGAAATACAAAAAATAGAAATCTATAATGTCTTGATCCATGTAACCTTTCAAGATAGATTCATTATAATAATTATAGTTCAAAACAAAAGACATCAATGTGTAAATTTTTATTTCCATCATATACATCTTGAAAAAATAAATAGTTCATACAAGAATTATTTTGGATGGAACGTGGGAATTTAGATACATTATGCATGTAAAACATGATGGAGGAAATATTTCTTCCAAAACACATAAGATTAATGGTTCCTCTAACACCATTCATTAAAAGAATTAAAATGAAACATTCTTATAAAAATATATCTTCATGGAAATTAGAAAAAAATACCTTACACCATTACATTATTTAAAAATTTATAATAGATTTCTATTTGGATCAACCCATTTAGAAAGATGTGATAGTCATGAGTCTTTAATAATTTCATATTCAGGTAATTTGGTTAACCATTTATTTTGTTTCATGAATAGACACCAAGGGTATTAATAGTCTCTAGTACATACATATATTTTTTTCCTTAGATATTATCAAATAATAAGCACAGAAAAAGTTCCATTTATTCTCACTGATGCACACAATATGAAATTATAGTCTAATAACCAAGTCATCCAAGTTAAACAATGATCATAAATCATATTTTTTCATTACCTTGAAATTTAAATTAATTTAACTTAACATTTAAAATATATTTATTAAAATGGGAATTAATTTTATGTAATAACATATCAAATTGGTTGAGAAATATGGGAAATGAAATAATATACATTTATTATTCTAATAATAATTTATTTTAATGGAAAAATTATTCATCTTTCTTTATTTCATCTCGCCCTTCCAAAATGTAAAACATAAATCATGAAATTTATTATGTGCATCAGTTCCGAACATATTCTAAGGTTGATTTTCAGTCTGACTAGTTTTTTCAAACCATCAAAAATTCTTCCTACATAGATGATCTATTGTCAAGGATCATCAATGTACTGTAAAACTAAAACCACATTGATATTTAACTATTCTAGGTCTTATATTCATCATAAAAATAAGAAATTTTTCTTTCCATTCATACTCCATTTAGAAATAAATAAATAATATATAAAATCACTTATCATCTAAAATAGCATGGGATATATCTAAAATTATTTCTTTTAAAAATGCATCATATGATCACACACCCAAATTACAACAATAATTTAACTATTTTATTAATGTTTGAATCTATTAAACTATAAAATTTTTAATATAGTAAGGTACAAATATGATTTTACTCACAAAAGTGAATTTGTTTTCAAACACATAAATGGGGGATGGTTATAAATGGGAATTAAAACTAACTATGTGTTGTGTAAAAAAAGAATCCTCCCAAACAGATTAAAACCATCAAATGATAGACTCAATCACATATTATGAATGTCACCTAAAAATAATGATATCGATAATCAAATTTCCATCATGAAAATCCATCTATAGGAAAAACAAATTCAACATTATCCTTATTTGTCTCCTTATTATTTAGTCACATTATATTAATATTTTACTAGACATGAAAATATTGGTGATTTTTGGAATAAAATTAATGTTCCAAATTTCATTATGTTGAACATAGGATGGTGTTCCATTAGAAATTGTTATCCATTAGGATGTTACAAATTTTATAAAGACTTTTAATTCATCAATTACCCACCTGAATAAGTATTAATCAATGGGAAATAATGATTTTTTTTGGAAAATATTTGTTAATTCACTATCATCTATGTCATATATTGATATGAGGGAATATCTATAACATTTAGAAGTATTTTCTTAAAATTTTTAATAATATAATATATGGAACTATTAGAAATTTCACGCATTATTATTCCATAAAAAATATGAATAAAAATTATATATTTTAAATTTTACCACATTATTAATATTCTGGAGGTGTGGAAGATCATTCGCTATTTTCATCCCATCAACAATGTCGTTTCCATTACATGAATTACATGAAATTGTATCTATGTTTTCTAGGTTTGTAATAAATTCTTTATCATAATAAAAAATAAACGAAAACCACTCATATAATAAACTCTTCAGTCCTGTTCTCTCAGCCAGATCCTATACATTTTTAGATAACATTTTATCCCAGTTATGATAGTACATAAGGTAATTTTTCTGAAAACTCTATTCGGTTATATGGTATCTATCTTATTCCTGACATAATCTAGGGTTTTCACTCGAATAATAACTTTGGATAACTCTAAGCACTATATGTAGCACTGTTAAATTCAGAATCTAAATAGATCTATAATATTTTATGAAGTTAAACTTATATATGATCAATTTAATATATCTATCTTCTATCCATTATATAAAAAAATGGTATATTCCATTAAAAAAATGTAATGAAATAAATATGAAGTTAAATATAAAAAATATTTAAGTGAATGAATTGTTTTTACATTATCTGAAACCATTACTGACATAGTTGTATATATATGAATCATAATATAAAAGAAAATATAATACTATATATATAACAAAATACTATAAATATAAAATAATGACATTTGATTCCATTATATCAATGGGAATTAATACATAAATAAATCTATATAAAATGCTATATATAATTACTATTTTTATTTTTTTTCTCTTATTCAAATAACTTATAAAGGGTGTGTGATGATAAGTGAAAGTGTGACAGATGTGGTAAAATAGATGAAAAGTATTAAAAATGGAAAAATATTAATAGTGTGTTTGATGAAATGTGTGATAAGATATGGTAAATTTCAAACCAAAAGTATATGATATAAAATTGAGAGAAAGTGAAAGAAGTAATGACAACATGATTGAAATTAATAAATTATTTATATGGTGGATGATTTTGAATTAGGTTAATTTAAATGTTTTTCATGGCATAATACCGTTATGGGATCTTAGTAAATTAGTTTTTCTAAATCTATGAGAATGGTTAACATTATTGGGTCATCATAATAAGGCATAAATTGAGAAATTATTTGAAAACTAGTAGAAATGATGTATAATCAATTAATAAATAAGGATCCCACTAGGATAATTAGGAGAGACCATTGGTATAATGTCTATATTTATATAGATCATTGTATTTTATATTTAATGATATTTCTAAACAATGCTAACCCTCAAGTAAACATTTTTTGTTTTTTCTATTGGAATTATTAACTCAAATTTTTGGTATTGGTGATCAATGATTACATAGGAGGATACATGGATGATGAAATTATTATCACAATGAGTATATATGTCAAATATCATGTAAACCATTTGAGATGAATTTATTATAATGTATGTTTTTTGGTAGTTATATTGGAAAAGGTATTTTTTATTATCATTATCATTAATGTTATTGATTTTTAATTATTTTACTAGGAATTATAAGTTTTTATATATGATTCTAGTTGACATTGAATTCCTTTGTAGATGAGTTTCATGATAATAAAATCTATCTTATAGGATTTGATACGATTACCCTTTTATGGATATTCTTTTTTTAATAAGGAATTTCGAATAACTTGTGTGGGATTACAATATTATCATATGCTTTAGAAGTTTATCCAATTCAAGTTAATTACCTATAAATAAAGTTTCAATAATTTGAGGCATTTATAATACACAATAGAGTACACATTCCAATGTATTTTTATAATAGATAAGGATTATTCAAATTTATAACATGATTTACCATATTGATATATAGTAATTTTTTTCATAAATGGTATGTTTATTTAACATTCAAAAAACGTAAAATAATTTTCAATTACCTCATCATGTTATATTAAATTTTTAAATATTAAATAGAAAATTTATGATTCTAGTGTAGAAGTGGTTGAGGAGTATAGTGTCTCTAATTGTCTGCCAATAGAGAAAAAATAACATATTGGTGGATGATATATGTAGATCATTGCTATGAAACAACCCATATAAATAATATTTTATTTCAATAATTTAATAATGAAACACATAATGTAATAACATATAAGAAAAATAATATTCTCAAGAGTTATCATGTATTAGAGTGAAATTCATATTAAATATGTTTTCAAATAATAACATGGAATATATAAATCATTAAATTCAATGGAATTAATTTATATATCTATATTCATTGGACACATATAGTTTATAAGTTGTGTTAATATTATTGGATTTCTCTCATTTTTTAATATGTTTAAAATGTAATCAAATTAAACAATAAATATCTTGTAAAATAAGTTATAACATAATTCAATAAACAAAGAACCAAAAAATCTAAATAGTTAAAATATTATATTAACAAACACAGATTTATATTTTTATTATATAAAGATAAAAATATTAATTGATTCACATTTTATTTTTATAAAACTTAATAATAGCTATATTATAAAAACCTGCATCACATACAATAATATTTATTATGAAATTCAATAAAAATATAATTAAAACATACCTTTGTTAAATGAATCTAGAATATGACAAAATAACAAGGATATTAATTCAAAACGAGAAGCTATAAGAAAATAATGGTAGAAATATGTTGGGAATGAATCCCTAAATGAAACATTGTATCATTTTTGTGTTTATAGTGTTTGTTGAAAAAGAGGGTTCCCATGGTATGTTGTGTAGTCTAGATAGATTTTTGAAATGATATAATGACAATTATCCATGATGAAGGATTGTATTCCCTTGATCCAGTATAGAAAAATGTGTACAAAAGGTGATATCTGTTAAGAATGGGACTCATGATGGTGGTTTTGAGAAGGTACGCAAAAGAAAAATGTGATCAATGGGATTACGACAAGCATTAAGATTGGATATTTTTCATGAAGAATTGTGAGAAATGGAGCATCAATAATGAAAATAGGGAGCATCAAGGAATGGTGATGAAATTTCATGAGGGTTATAGAACTGGTGGAAATTATTATAAATACACCTCTACCTCTTTAAAAAAATAAGTAATACATAATGAAGATATTAAGGCCCCAAAATCGCGAAGGAGGTTCATGAAGGTTGTTCATGCAATGTAGTTTGTGAAGGCTATGAATTCCAAATAAATGTTTTGTGCAGCGTGAATCTCAGTTTAATTGGGAGGGCTATAAATATCTAACCATAAGTGACGAGATTAAAGAAGGAAAGATATTCACAAAGGGTATTTGAGATTATTTAAAGAAGGATCTTTGTGAATGTTGTATCAACATCACGAAAGATGGATCTTTGCAAACGTAGTTACGAATTGAAAAAACAATTTAAAATGGATTGACCAATAAATCTATGGTGATGAGATATTCATCAATTTGATAAAAATTGAACTTCAATAGAGAATCTACATTCTCTAGGGTATGCATTCACTCTATATAAGGAATCGACCTACACGTCTATAAACTGTGCCGGAATCTCCTCTAAGAGAAGTGAGAAATGAAAGAGGAAACAAGTGTTCCTTTCCAAAAATAGTGACAAATATAAAAATACATAGGGAGAGACACTTGTGAATGTATTTAGCTAAACCTAATCCTTATAAATTCAGTGGTCCTACATATAAATGAGATCTATCGTGAACCCTTAATATTGGAAATGAGCCTTAGTAAATATGGTACAATAAACACATCACCATTTTATTCTTCTTGAATGTATCCCCATGAGGGTGAACCAAGTTAAAATAATTGTTCCATTTTTCTTGTATTCCATTATTACATTCAAAGTATCACCATCAGATAAATAGGGAAATAATAAGATCAATGTTAACACATAATTTCAAAAAAAGTTACTCACTTAAAAAGGAGGTCAAGATCTTGTGGGGAAGGATAAATTTAAAAAGAATATCTATGCCTTGATTCACCCCCTAGAGGTATATTGGCCCCTTTTAGACCTAATAAAAGATGATATTATGTATTTGGAATATACCAATTTTATATTCATGAATAATTTAATGAAAACCATATGATATGAAATATTCAATTTGTTGGGAATAAAGAAGAATTCCAAAGGTCAGTGTTGTAAATGTAGATAAAAATTTAAATTTATTATTTTTATAATATATTTCCCCTTTAAAACACACCAAGTTAATGTTGAGGAAACAAAATCAAAATTGATACCGATTTAGGGATCGACATGCATGGGGAATAATATGGAACTACTCTGAAGGGAAAATGTGGCTCGATTTCATAAATGAGGAGGTTCTTCCCATGATGGTATTTATGGGAACAATATAGAAATAGTTTTTTAAAACCATTAGTATATAATTATTTATTCAAATGGGGTTTTAAATTATTTTTTATATTATTCATCTAAATGGTCAATCCCAAATGTTTTGCTGAACTGTTGGGATAAGACTCATATACCAACAGTTTTTATAAACCATTATTATAGGGAAAATGGTATAGACACCATTTAAAGTACCAGTTTTGAAATACATTTTCTTCCAAAACCATGTTTTTTAAATAATCAAAATATATTTACTACACTCTTATGATTTTTAAAATTAATTTTTACCTAGGTTTTTCTTTTTAAAAAAATATTCTAGAAGGAATATCCATGTCATTTTCTAAAAAATTCTTATTTGTATTACTTCAAAAATTAAAAAGGAATATTCATTATATATATTTTGTAATGAACATAATTTTATAACAACATGTAAAATAATTTCATTGAATCATTCATTATAGGATGACATGATTATTTTCTTTGAAAATGGTTTCAAAATGCTTTAGTTTTCAAAAAATATTTTTCAAAAAGAAAAGTTGTTTTTCTTCAATAAATATTTCAAATGATCTTTATGTCATTTTATGATTTTTTCAATGTTAGTTTACATGAAATTGATTTTCAAAGTGATTTATGGTTTAAATGATTTTTTCATATAAATATTTTTTCCTAATGAAATGTTCTAAAATATATTTCAAAATACTTCTCCCACTACGATGACATATTTTGATATTATTTATGATTTTATAAGGATATGATCCAATGATAAAATATATCTTATTTCTATGAATGTGTTATTATTTTATTTAATGATGTTTATGAAACCCATTTCTCTTCCACATGTCATAGCATGAGGAAATTCATATGAATCATGATTCTTTTCATTTGTTATTCTATAATAGAATGATTTTGAAAAATATCTCTTTATTATTGGTCATGATATGAAGAATTGTTTTGGATTTCAATTCAATTTCACATGTTCTGAGATAATGTATTTTTATAACATTGTGGAACTAATAAATACAATTATCATTATATAATGGGTGGGGCCTTTATATCCATCCAATGCATTGGGTAAATATTTATATTCGAAGAGATAGTCTGGATGGGAACACTAAGTGATCATGGTTGAGTAATACATGGCTAAACCATAAAGTGATGTTAGTTTAGAAAGAAAAGGCTATAATGAGAAGTGAACAAGGTTCAGTAAGGTATTTTATCTACTACATTAGAATTGGGCGTGAACCTTTACTTTTATGATATTTTTGGGAGTGAACACAATCCAATTAGATATCCTAAGTAAAAACACGTAACTAATATGGATATGATTTTCTATTCTTATGTGTATTACAAAAATCGATTTATTTTTTCAATATCATTCTCTCATGGATCATGTTCTTAGAATATCAAATGAACTCCTAATCATTATTCCATGATTTAAATTATGTTCTTTGATATATAGGATATGGATTTAAAATGTTATTCTCATATTCTAATACATTTATATTAATTATATACCTATGTATTAACCTTTTTATAATTATTGATCATATATGGGTACTATTTTATATATTTCCATTCCCCATGTTATGAATAAATGTTTTATTTTCAGTGTTTCTATTAAGTGTACTAAAATTTAAGATATTTGTGGTAAACATTGAAGATATTTAATTAGATTAGAAGAGTGTGTTCCTAGATTCCAAAGACACTAAACTATAATTATCACTAGGAATGTTTTTTAGGTAATATATTGAATATTCAAATAAAATATGTAATATATACATATAAGATGAATGGGTATTTTTAATAAATCCCATTATTGTCAACACATCACTAGAATCCATTAAAACTTATATAGGTAATTTTCTACTCAATGCACACGCCACCAAATATTCTTTTCCTAGGTTATATAAAACCTCGTCATCCATCCATTAAAGGTACTTGACACATTATAACATTCTTATATTCAGATTTCTTTAGGATAAAATATAGTCTAATATATTATGAATAGAATAAATGGTGAATTTTCCCCTAATAAGATTGTGATGACATAACATTAATTATTTAATCACTTGTGGTAATTTGAAATCATATTTCTGGTAGTTTATCTCATGTGGGAAGAGTTGTATTGATCCATTTGGATGAACATGGTTACCCTACACTTGCACACAACCCCAAAACACACCTGAATCATCACAAGAGACCACATACCTTTTATGAATTATAGTTAAAAAAATATTCTAAGGGGTCAGTCTCTACTTGAGATCCTAAAAATAGGTTTAGAATATTGGGCTCCAATAAAACCATATCCATTTTTAGGTATGCACAATAATTATTTCAGAAATAGAAGATAAATCCCCCAAAAATATCTTGTAGTAACTTTTTAGGACCTAGATACTCTTTATCTCAAATACATTGCAATTTTTCTCCAATGACATCACTACTGTAATTTTTTTGTAGTCCACTAGAACACCATAATCTTATATCATATGGATAAAAATCCTAGATTCTCAGATCCCAAAATATATCTTCGAAATATTGGTCTAGAGGAGTTGTTCATGAAGTGTGCAAAGTCATTTTATTAGTCATGGGACATTATCCTTATTATTTATAGAGTTTACTAAGATGTCATAAAAGAATATAACCACAATCGAGTGAAAGTATTTACGAAACACCCAGTCCATAAGGTCCATAAACACCACTTGCACATTTTTTAAATCCAAAAGGAATGATTAGATATCCCAAGTGTTAATACATTATTTAGAAAACTAACATGGGAATGTTGGTTTCTTTAACAATGGCCAGATGATACCCTATGAATAGTTCAATCTTGGAAAAATATATTTTCCATTTAAGCTAATCAATGATTTCAACAATGAAGGTAAATATATATTTATTCATAATGTTGACCATATTTAATTTCCAAAAAATTGAAAAAATGGCATCTATCATCCTTTTTGAAAGTAGTACTAATGGGACCCAAGGTGAGATGCTTGATCGAATGAATCCTTTGTATTATAAATCATCAACATGTATCATTAATTACCTAATCATAGAGGTGTAATATGATATGAGGTAATATATATTGTTTATATTCATAATTCAAGATCTATTTTGAACACCAAATCCTATTACAGAGGAAATCCTGAGATTTCTGATGGATATACAAATGGAAAATTAGCTACCATAAGAGAAAACACATTCTCATAAACCATTACACCAAAATCATGTATATGATAATATATCTTGAAAATTAATCTGCCTTATTCTATAATTTTATTCACAAAATATCCAGATAGTCGAAGAAATCCACCTTGGATGACTTGAGTACTCCATTCAAGAGCCGTGAAAGTTACCCATCATCGATAACAATTATTAAGTTCCTTAAAATTAACAATCCATTAAATTACCATGATCCCATAAAAGGGATCCATTTAAATAATATGTAAATCCTATTCTATAATGACCTATAACAAGGTGAGATGATAGGACAATCATCTCAAACCATATTCAATTCTCTTATTGAGAGGTGTAACCAACTATACAACATATTGAATATGTTGCGCAAATAGTTTCAATTAGTACACAAAGCAAGAATATGTTAATGTGGTGGAAACACTTGAATCAAGCAAAGAAACTATGATAAATGATTCTATAAAAAATTACATTAGACAATTATTGTGCATGTATCCAATTCCACCGGGACTTCATCCATAACATGTTGGTTCCTCATCAATATCTTTACAAGGCTTTAAATAATATATTTTTTATCTACCTTAAGGTTACATAGATTTGTAGTAGATTCATCTATACCACCATGACCACAATATTAAGAACCGACAACTCTAGATTTGCATAAATGATTTTCTATTATAAGATTTTATGAAGAGTATCCCGTACTATGAAAGGGTATTAAATTTCTACAAAAATTCATATTGTTCAATGTATGTCAATACTAGTGTAATATCATAAGGGAGCATAAGAATGGTGTTCATCCATGTCTTGTGGTGACATATGAATTCCACCTGACAAACCCACCAAGAGTTGTTTCCTATGATTTTTGTTGAAATAATTCCTCCCCACATCCCAACACATCACAATTCATCATCTTATAAAATGTCTCATAACCTCCCTTGATAACATCTAAAATCACTTTTGGAATGATATATTTACTTACCCGATCCATTTCGACCACTATAGTGTGATCATCCACTTTGTAAAATATATTCACCATATATATGATAGCCCGATATAAAATTTATAGCGATAAACCCATTTCAAACTTTTGAACATTCATATATTCAAAAGATATCACCTTATACCTGAAATGGAAAAACAATGAAAAATATTTGGCATACTATAGAACAAATTTTTCTTTTTGATGGTGGTCTTGAATGTACTCATTATTGGGGAGATAAAATTTCTCCTCATAGAATTCATCATTGATAATGGCCTTGAAATATTCCCATACCATATTCTCATACATCGCTTCATGAACTATAGAACTATAGATTCCCACCAACAGTAACTATGTCCTTTAAAAAAACCAAACACATCACATTAAAATCATCAAGAGTTTTGAGTAACTCATAAATCGTATAAATTATTTCATCCAAATCACTAATATAGGGGTTAGACAACTTAAACCAAGACAAATACAATATCTAATTAACATGTGATTGAAAACACTCACCAGCCTCCTCCTATGTCTCTATAGGAGGTCTACTAGGAGGCATTATTCTGCAAAAAAATAAAAAATTGCAAAATAAAAGATAATTAGATAAACCATAAGAAATTAGTGACAACATAATTTAAACATTCCTCAAAATTTGAATAATAAATAAAACAAAAAATTTAATTATCCATTTAGACCACTCCACCCTTATTTAATTTCAATTCATA
Organism: Viscum album; assembly: GCA_963277665.1. Lineage (NCBI taxonomy): Eukaryota > Viridiplantae > Streptophyta > Magnoliopsida > Santalales > Viscaceae > Viscum > Viscum album. The sequence goes on along the minus strand of OY728133.1, from coordinate 258,467,152 downwards.
TTTTAAATCCCATGAATCACACCAAATTTTGGAGTCAGGAGAAATCCCAACATGCCTTAGAAACTAAAAGTCTATCTCAAGGTGGGAATATAACGACCCTTACTTTACATACATTGTTGATACTTCAAAATTTAAGTACACTTATTACAACATATAACAAGACCATGAAAGGACTGTATAGGTATAGAGTTTTTAGAAACTGGGAAACATAAACAACTTGTTCATAAAGCATCTACATTGTCTCCCATTTATTTCAGCATATCTAGAATTCCATTTGGCATATCCTACCTAATAACCTTTTTCCTGAGCTGGGGAAAGAAAACATAAAAAATGGTGAGCTCAAATTCTCATTATGGGTATACAAAAGAAATATCAATCACATCATATTCATAAGAACATAAAATTTTGGATGTTTTAACCGGAAAAAGAGCGCATAATTTCAAAAAATGGGATAAATCATAGTAGTGAAATGTAATCCCAATAATAATAACATAAAACATGATACTTTGTGGAATACACACATAATCATAGAGAGTCATTTCTTATTAGTCAAGACTCATTGCCAAGACTATCTTAGTGGACAAAGTCCATTTCTGAACCAAGTGCACTCCTCGTTTCAGTCCTTTTTCATTGAACTGGTTTAACCTACCATTCCAGCCATGTCTATCTCATTAAATATAAAATCTTTACCCAATGAATTGGAGGGAGATATAGGTCCCACCCATCTCATAATGATACCATTCTTATGTGTTCCACAAAATCATAAACTGTAGCATAACCCATGTAATAAAAATCATAATCTTAAACATCATGCCATCATAAAATAATCCATATAAGATAAAATGACATCATAAAAATAATTCCATCATAACATAATCAAATTAATGTAAAAAAAATTGGGATAGAAACAGAACCCTATATTATCTTAGATGGAAAATAATTTTGATAAAACACTTGAACTCCATTCTTGAGGAAAATATCCTTTCTACTTCAAAAACATTTTCCTTTCTTAACATGTCATACAATTTTAAACCAAAAGAAGTAGATTAAAAATAAACTTGAAAACTTGTAAAGGAATCTTCTTGGAAATAATGTTATAAAAATCCATTCATTCCGTATAAGTTAAGAAACATTCTTCTTATACTTTTTTCAGAAAAGTCAAAAATTACCTCGTACGAAAAACGACAAAAGATTCCTTTCATATCTTTTAATAAAAACTCAACTAAGGGTAAAATTGGATTTAAACAATTTTAGGTGGATTGAAATAATATTACATATTGAGTAAACATGGATGTGGATGAGAAAATACACCCCAGTAAATACCAACGTATAAATAATCTCAGATAAAAATGAGATTGTGATATTTTCCCTTAACTTAGGTCCGATTTTCTTCATAAGTGTCCGAACCTCTTGTATAATTATTTTAATAATGTTATTGACTTATTAAAGAATCATACATATTTTTATGATATCATATATGGTCATATTTGTATCTTCTTATTAGTAATATTTCATTACTACTTGTTATTCGGGTGTTTATTACTTTTTGTTTTTATGCCTGTTTTGTCGATTAAATTCTTATTTTTTATTTTTAGGTTATAGATAACTCATTTCCAGAATGGTATTAGTGTAATATATATCATATTAATTCATTCAATTCATTTATATAATTATTATTCAATGAAGATCATGTATAACGAGTCGCATCACATCGTGGAGACGGTATTCCGTACGTATGTACGAGCGATGATATCGTTCCCATGATCGTGAAATTGTATTGGAGTGTATGTATACTATTTCAGAATCAATATCACTTTAAAATAATCATATATAGTTATTATTTACACCATTATAACCATCCAATTAAGGTGGTGGTGGAAAATAGATTACACCACGGCGTGGAGATGGTATTCCGTACGTACGCACGCGCGATGATTTCCTTTTCCGTAGGTTCGATAGATGGTGAAGTATGGTTGTTTCGGAATTATTATAACATACCAGTATATTAGTGATACTGATGTTATTACTTCATAATGAAAAAACTAATGAAGAAGAAGTGGAAGGAGAAATAAAGTTGAAACAATCGGTAACAGACATTACCTCTTCTTTGAAGCGCCTCTTTGAGACCTCCTCTTAGGGCACTAAAATTGGTCTTTGAAGAATACCAAGACATCTCGGATGTTTCTAGGGAAGTGGAGAAGATAATATTGCAGGGTTTGGCTGTGCTTGAAGTCTCAATGTGGTGTGAGGAAAAGAGGGAGGAGGTGCCCTTTTATAAGGGAGGAGAGGGGCACCTTTGGAATAACTAAAAATATTATTTTATTATAAAGTCAAATTAGATTTTTAATAGCTCAAAATTAATATATTTAGAATATAAGGTGGGGATGGGTCGAAATCATCTCATATAATAGAATTTAGACAAGTTTAGGTCATTATATTAACCTTATCATTTAGTTTTAACTCTTAGTTAATTAGATTGACATTTAACATGTCACATTGTATTTTTATATTATATAGTTAATAAACATACCATATAAATCCAAGCGACCCCCAAGTGGTCAATTAATGATACAGCTATCATGATATAAGTATTTTGGCCGAACCATAGATTTTTAGGAATATAATAACAATTAATAGTATAATATTAGTTTTAAAAACGTTTTTGTGTCAAATTTGACACTATTTGGTAATTGATTTTTGTGAAAATCATAACAGAATGATTAGTTCTAAAAATGTAAATTAAATCAACCCTAACATGTCATAAAACATAGAAAATTATTTTAATTTATAAAAAGTCTCAAATTACATTTATTTGGGTATTTATAACATCAATTATGTCCATATTTCATTAATAATATAATTACTGCATCATTTTAGTGTCATAAATAAATTAGATTATTTAAAATCTAAAAATTATAAATAAAATACCATTATGTATGAAATAATTTTATATTTCTAATGAATATTTACAGTCGAATTTATCTTTTGTATAACCTTATATTAAAAATTATTTAGTTATTAAACATTGATTTTAACTATTTTAACCCTTCTTTAAATAATTTAATAATAAATGTCCTAATCTAATCCATGTGGGCCTAAATGGTCATATTTTATTCCTAAGGATATTTTTGGTCTAATTACATTTATCCAAAAGAATTATTACATATGATAGGGTAATAATAATAACATTTTTACCCTTAATTACCCTATTTACTTTTAACCGTAGTAAAAAAAAGTAAAAAGATACTATTCACCAAAAATTATTTTCATCTCATTGAACCACATTTTAGTCCTTGATATTAACCGTGTCTCTAAGATTTTTTAAATTCTACTCACATAAGTGGTAAAATTTTGTTTTATGAAAAATTAAGTTTTTTTAAACTACCACTTAGTGGTTTCACTATTCATCAAAAAAATGAATGTTTCCAGAAAAATACCAAAAATTAGTCCTAAGCTATATTTGATTTTATGAATTGAAAAATGATGTTTATTTTACCAAATTAAATACATTTCAGATACATTAACTAATTTAAAAATTAATTCCCGTCGTCAAAAAAAATAGCGTGTTTTTAAGAGATAATAACTATGAAATGATTGACACTTGTTTATGTCTGGTTTAAATGTGAAATTACATCCAATGAACAACATTGTATTAAATTGTAAAAATATATTCTAAATATAATTTAAAACCACTCAAATTAATAATTTATCACTATTAATTATTTCAATTAAAAATGTTGTTTTTCATTAAAATTTAGTAATTTTCACTATTCATCAGAATATGAAAGTTATCCAAAAAGTACCAAAATTTCACCCTAAGCTAATTTCGATATTCCGAATCCAAAAATGAAGTCCATTTTGAAAAATAAAATATACCAAATTTCAAAAGGTGGTAATTACTATTCATAACGGCTAGTTTTAATAATATTTTAATAGCATATAGTTGTTTAGTGAAACTCGGCATTGCATAGGACGCATGCTATTGAGGAAGACCGCGGTTGCGTGTAAAGCAATCCAAGATAGTGTTGTGTGTAGTGAAAGATTCTTTTGATGATAACATAAAAAACACAATATTTCTCATAAAAGTCTCGGGTGTTACATTCTACCCCACTTAAAATGAATTTGGCCCTCCAAACTCGTCACTTTGTAACAAAAAGATGAGGATACCTCTCCCTCATCATATTCCCAAGCTCCCATGTAGCGTCTTCTAATTGGTGGTTCCTCCATAAAACTTTCACCAAGTGAGTTGTCTTGTTCCGTATGACTTTTTCACTACGATCGAGAATCTCTATCGGCCATTCTTCATAAGAAAGATCTTGTTCCAGTGGTAAAACTTCTGAGCATAGTACATGTGATGGATCAAGTATGTACCATCTCAGGAGAGATACATGGAACACATCGTGATCTTGAGAGAGATTCGGTGGAAGCGCCAGTCGGTAAGCTACCTTCCCAACACGATCTAGAATTTCAAAAGGATAGATATATCTAAGGCTCAACATTCCCTTCTTTCCAAATCTCATTACTCTCTTACAAGGAGATATTCATAAGAAGACTTTATCACCCACTCCAAACTCTAGGACATTTCTTCAGTTAACGACACAACTTTTCTGTCGACTCTGAGCTGCTCTTATGAGTTGTTGAATAGATCTGACATTTTCTGCCATCTCATCAACAAGATCAGGACCTAATATCATTCTTTACCCAACATCAGCCTAGCAAGATGGAGTCCTGCATTTATTTCCATAGAGAGCTTCATAGGGAGCCATCTGAATACTGGATTGAAAGCTATTATTATAAGAAAATTCCACCAAAGGGAGGTGTTGATCCCAACCACCTTTAAAATCCATAGAGAATGCTCTTAACATATCTTCCAGAGTTTGAATTGTTCTCTCCAACTGACCTTCTGTTTGAGGAAGATAAGTAGTGTTGAAACTCAACTCTGTATCAAGAGTATGCTGAAGACTTCGCCAGAACATCAAGGTAAACCTCAGATCCCGATCAGATATAATGGAAAGTGGTACTCCATGCAATCTTACCACTTACTTTACATATATCCTGGCATGTTGATCCAGAGATAAATCCTCTCTAATTGCAATGAAATTTTCTGACTTTGTAAGACGATCATCTATGACCCAGATAGAATTATTGCCTTTGGATTTTTTAGGAAGTCCGATGACAAAGTCAATAGTGATGTTTTCCCATTTCCATTCTGGTATGGGTAATGGTTGTAACATCCCCTTAGACTTCTGTCTCTCATCTTTATCTTGCTGACAAACCAAGCATCGAGAGACATATTCTGCAACATCTCTTTTCATTCCATCCCACCAGAAGTACTCTTTCAGGTCCCTATACATCTTCGTGCTTCTAGGATGAATAGAGAATGAAGAACTATGATCCTCATCCAGCTGCTCCTTCATTAATTCTGGGATGGGAAGAACACAAACTTGATTCCTGAACTTTATAATCCCATCAAAATCAAGGTTGAATTCAAGATCATTTCTCACCTTCTTTTGTAACTCTACATCTTCTTTCTGCTCCTCTTTAATCTTCACATGTATAGATTTTTGAACATTCATTTGAGAAATATTATATTTCTCCCCTTCCATTAAAATTCCAAGATCCATCCTTTGTAAATCCATAAATATTGGATCTTTTGTGATCCTCATCATGGATAAGCTATCATGGTCTGGTCGACTTAATGCATCTGCCACCTTTTTTGCTTTCCCAGGGTGGTAATGGATTGAGCAGTCGTAGTCCTTATTCAGCTCCAACCATCATCTTTGACGCATATTCAACTCCTATGTGTGAAAATATACTTTAACCATTTATGATCAGTATAAATATCACACTTTTCTCCATAAAGATAATGCCTCCAAATCATTAATGCAAATATTACCGCAGCTAACTCCAAATCATGAGTTGGGTAATTTTTCTCATGGATTTTCAACTGTCGTGAGGCATAAGCTATCACTATGTCATTTTGCATAATAACACACACCAATCCCTTCTTGGATGCATAACTGTATATCACAAACCTTTCTCCACTACAAGGTAGTGAGAGCACAGGTGCACTAGATAACCTTCTTTTCAACTCCATGAAATTCTCTTCACATTCCTTCGTCCAAACAAACATAACTCCTTTCCTAGTCAACCTGGTGAGTGGATTATATAATCATGAAAAATCTTTCAGAAAACGTCGATAATATCCAACCAAACCAAGAAAAATTCAAATCTCAGTTACTGTTGTTGTTCTCGACCAACTTTCGATAACCTCTGTTATATTTGGATCCACAGATATCCCCACTTTTGAGATTATGTGACCCAAAAATGAATCTTTTTTAAGCCAAAATTCACACTTGGTAAACTTGGCATAAATCTTCTCCTTTCTTAGGGTCTTTAATACAATTCTCCAGTGATCTTCATGTTCTTCCTTACTCTTTGAATAGACATGAATATCATCTATAAAGACTACCACAAACTAATCAAGATAGTGTCCAAAGACTATATTCATCATATCCATGAAGATATCAGGGGCATTAGTAAGACCAAATGGCATCACTATAAATTCATAGTGTCCAAACCTTCTACGGAAAGCCGTCTTTGGTATATCCTCCCTTTTGACCCTTAATTGATGATACCCTGAACGAAGATCAATCTTGGAAAAGTATGGTGCTCTGTGTAGTTGGTATGATAAGTCATCAATGCGTGGGAGATGAAATTTGTTCTTGATTGTGATCTTGTTATGTTATCGATAATCAATGCAGATTCTCATTGATCAGTCATTCTTCTTAACAAATAAAACAGGTGCTCCCTAAGGTGATGCACTAGGGCGTATGAATCCTTTATCATGATTCTCTTGGAGTTGCTTCTTAAATTCCAGAAACTCAATTGGGGCCATTCTATAAGGTTTCTTTGAAATAGGTAAAGCACCCGGTACGAGTTCTATTGAAAACTCAACTTCACGATTTGGGGGAAGACCTGGAAATTACTCCGGAAAGACATCGTCAAACTCCCGTACAATGGCAATATTCTTAATCATGAGTTTCTCATGAAACATTTCAGATAAATAACCTTCATTTAGTGGATTCAAAGCCCATAAGATGGATGAAATTTCCACTAGAAGGTTATGTTTATCCTTGCATCGATAGACGATCATAGATTGATCAGGAATATGAAATGTGACTTCCCTTCTTTGGATATTGAAATGAGCTCCATATTGAGAAATACAATCCATTCCAAGAATCACATCAAATTCCACTATAGGAAAGATCACAATATTTACAGGAAGCACTTTCCCACAAACCTCAATCGATGAAGAATTATAAACATTTGATGCGACTTATGTGCCATAAGGGGTTGTCATAGCTAACTCAACATCTCATTGTAGAGGTAATATGGGGATACCCTTAGAAAATTCTTCATAAACAAAAGAATGGGAGGATATAGAATCAAACAAAACATTTTCTACTTTATAGTGGATGATAAGTGTACCTTTCACCACTTCATTATCATACTCCACATTGATGATATAAATTTCATGTGACTTTCCTTTGTCTTTGGCCTTAAGAGTTTTTTGACGTCGATCATCATCAACAGCCCTTGGATTTGGGAATTGATTGGAATAATTCCCCATCTCTTTGCACTTGAAACATTGAAGGGTGGTAGGTTCATTTTGGGCATCCCTTCCTTTGTTTTCATCATTAGACATCTTCGTCCCATTATTGTGTCATTCAAATGCCTGGTGACCTACCTTTCCACATTTGAAACATTTACTTGTCCCTTTTAGACAACTCCCTCCATGTTTCATTCAACACATTGAGAATAAGGGAAAGCTCATATTCTTTTCAGTGTGCTCTTTATATTTTCCTTTGAATTCCATTTTCCTCTTCTTATCAAACCCATATGACTGATGGGTTACTCCAATCTCCATCTCAACATTGAGAGCACATCGAATGATTTCCTTGTAGCTATTGAATTCCCTTATGGCTATGGCCCTTCGAAGACTTGGTTTTAAGCCACTAAAGAATCGATCGATCTTACTCTTAGGCTGGATAATAATACCAGAAGCGTACCTTGCAAGTATTGTAAAATTTTCTTCATAGGTACCAACAGTCTCATCATCCATTTTCTTCAGTTCAAAAAACTCTTTCTCTATATTGGTTCGAATAATACGAGGGAAATAATTATTGAAAAATATGTTCTTGAACTTGTCCCATTCCATGGACTCAATTTCATCCCTTTACCTCGTATTCTTAATAAGATTCCACCATTGATCAGTATCACCTTCCAAACGATAAACTGTTAAGATGTCTTTATCATGTTCATATCATTGAAGAACTAAAAATATATTTTCAGTGGTACTGATCCATTGTTCAGCCACTAATGGATCAGAAGACCCACTGAATGAAGGTGGATGCTGCCTCATGAAGGATTAAACAGAATTTTGCTCCTTCCTTTGCTCGTTCAGAAGTCCAGTATGATTCATAGCTTGAGAAAGTTGTGTGAGCATGGCTACAAGATTTTTCATTCCAGCTCCCATAACGTTTGGTTGCTCAGGGGGACAATCGTTGCATTGCACATCGCATTCTGTATTAACACGGTTCCTTCAGGTTCCAGCCACTAACTAAAACCAAGAAAAATAGTGTGAGCAACACTAATTATAATATGAAAAACACATAATCAAGAATAAAATTTCACACTTAAGGTATTAACATAGGTTATTCATGTCCATTTATAAAACACTAAGATTGTGTCCTATGAATAGACTTATCCTTAGGGTTCTTACTTAGGCTTTCACTTCCTAGTTTCCAAAGGTTGTCTATACTTTTCCTCTTATACCAACTATAATGACCCTTACTTTACATACATTATTAATACTTCAAAATTGAAGTACACTTATTACAACATATAACTAGACCATGAAAGGACCATATAGGTATAGAGTCTTTAGAAACTGGGAAACATAAGCAATTGGTTCATAAAGAATCTATATTGTCTCCAATTTATTTCATCATATCTAGAGTCCCTTTTGGAATATCCTACTTAATAACATTTTTCATGACCTGGGGAAAGAAAACATAAAAAAGGGTGAGCTCAAATGCTCAGTAAGGGTATAAAAAAGAAATATCAATAACATCATATTCATAAGAACATAACATTTTGGAAATATTAACCTGAAAAAGTGCTCATAATTTCATAACATGGGATAAATCATAGTATTGAAATTTTATTCAAATAATCATAACATAAAACAAGAAACTTTGTGGCATACACACATAATCATAGAGAATAATTTCTTATTAGTCAAGACTAATTTCCAAGGCTATCTTAGTGGAAAAAGTCCATTTCAGAACCGAGTTTACTCCTCGTTTCAGTCCTGTTTCACTAAACACGTTTAACCTGCCTTTCCAGGAATGTCTATCTCATGAGATATAAAATATTTACCCAATGCATTGGATGGAGATATAGGTCCCACCCATCTCATAATGATACCATTATTATGTGTGCAACAAAATCCTAAACCATAGCATAACCCATGTAATAAAAATGGGAATCTTACACATCATGCCATCATAACATAATACATATAAGATAAAAGGACATCATAAAAATAATTCCATCATAACATAATTGAATTAATGAAAAAAATAGGGATAGAAACAGAACCCTATATTTTCTTAGATGGAAAATAATTTTGATAAAACACTTGAGCTCCATTCTTGAGGAAAATATTCTTTCTACTTCAAAAACATTTTCCTTTCAAAACATGTCATAAAATATTAAACCAAAAGAAGTTGATTAAAAGTAAAATTGAAAACTTGTAAAGTAAGCTTCTTGGAAATAATGTTTTAAAAATCCATTCATTCCATATATGTTAAAAAAACATTCTTGTCGTACTTTTGTCAGAAAATTCAAAAAGTACCTCGTATGAAAAACGACAAAAGATTTCTTACATATCTTTTAAAAAAAACTCACATAAGGGTAAAATTGGATTTAAAAAATTGTAGGTGGATGGAAATAATATTACCTATTGTGGAAACATGGTTGTGGAGGATAAAATACACCATAGTAAATACCAAAGTATAAACAATCTCGGATAAAAATGAGATTGTGATACTTTCCCTAACCTTTGGTCTGATTTGCTTCGTAAGTGTCCGAACCTCCTGTATAATAATTTAAATAATGTTATTGACTTATTGAAGAATCATACATATTATTATGATATCATATATTTTCATATTCATAGCTTCTTATTAGTAATATTTAATTACTACTAGTTACTCGGGTGTTTATTACTTTCTGTTCATATGAATGTTTTGTCGAATAAAATATTATTTTTTCTTTTTAGGTTATTGATACCTCATTTCCGGAATGGTATTAGTGTAATATATATTATTTTAATTCATTAAATTAGTTTATATAACTATTATGCAATGAAGATCATGTATAACGAGTCACATCATATCTTGGAGATGGTATTCTATACATACGCACGAGTGATGATATCGTTCCCATGATTGTGGACTTGTATTTGAGTGTATGTATACTATTTCAGAAACAATATCACTTTAAAATAATCATATATAGTAATTATTTACACAATTATACCCATCCATGAAAGGTGGTTGTGGAAAATAGATTACACCACGGCGTGAAGACGGTATTCCGTACGGACCCACACGTGGTGATTTCCTTTTCCGTAGGATGGATAGATGGTGAAATAGGGTTGTTTCATACTTATAATAACATACCAGTATATGATTGATACTGATGTTATTAATTCATAATGAAACAACTAAAGAAGAATAAGTGTAAGAAGAAATAAAGTTGAAAGAATAGGTAACGGACATTACCTCTTCATTGAAGCGCCTCTTTGAGACATCCACTTAGGGCACTAAAATTGGTCTTTGAAGAATACCAGGACCTCTAGAATGTTTATAGGGAAGTGTAGAATAGAATTTTGCAGGGGTTGGCCAAGCTTTAAGGCTCAATGTGGTGTGAGGAAAAGAGGGAAGAGGTGCCCTTTTATAAGGGAGGAGAGGGGAACCTTTGGAATAACAAAAAATATTATTTTATTATAAAGTCAAATTCGATTTTTAATAGATAAAAATTGATATATTTCGATGAAAAGGTGGGTTTGGGACAAAATCCTCTCATAAAATAGAATGTAGACAAGTTTAGGTCATTATATTAACCTTATCTCTTAGTTTTAACTCTTAGTTAATTAGATTGACATTTACCATGTCACTTTGTATTTTTATATTATATAGTTAATAAACTTACAATATACATCCAAGAGGCCCCCAAGTAGTCCATTAATTATACACCTATCATGATATAATTATCTTGGCCGGACCATAGATTTTTATGAATATAATAACAATTAATAATATAATGTTAGTTTTAAAAACTTTTTGGTGTCAATTTTGACACTGTTTGGTAATTGATTTTTGTGAAAATCATAACATAATGATTTGTTCGTAAAATGTTAATTAAATCAACACTAACATGTCATAGTAACATTTAAAATTATTTTAATTCATAAAAAGTCTCAAATTACATTTATTTGGGTATTTAGATCATCAATTAGGTCAATATTTCATTATTAATATAATTACTGCATCATATTTTTGTCAAAAATAAATTAAATTATTTAATGTCTAAAAAATATAAATAGAATACGATTATGTAGGAAATATTGTTATCTCTCTAATGAATATTTATAGTCTAATTTATCTTATGTATAACCCTATATTAAAAATTCTTCAGTTATTAAACTTCGATTTTATCTTTTTTAACCCTTCTTCAAATAAATTAATAATAAATGTCCTAATCTAATCCATTTGGGCCTAAATTGTCATATTTTATTCCTAAGCTTGTTTTTGGTCGAATTAAACTTATCCAATAGAATTAGGACATGTTTTAGGGTAATAATAATAACATTTTTACCCTTAATTACCCTATTTAATTTTAACCGTGGTAAAAAAAAGTAAAAAGTTACTATTCACCAAAAATTATTTTCATCTCATTGAACCAAATTTTAGTCCTTGATATTAAACACGTCTCTCTGATTTTAGAAATTCTTTTCACAGAAGCTGTAAAATTATGTTTTATGAAAATTTCAGTATTTATTAACTACTACTTAGTGGTTTCACTATTCATCAAAAAAATGAATGTTTTTCAGAAAAATACCAAAAATTAGGCCTAAGCTATATTTGATATTATGAATTCAAAAATTATGTTTATTTTAAAAAATTCAATACATATCAGTTACATTAACTAATTTAAAAATTAATTCTCGTCATCAAAACGAATATCGTGTTTTTAAGAGATAATAACTATCAAAAGATTGACACTTGTTTATGTCTGGTTTAAGTGTGAAATTACATCCAATGAAAAACATTATATTAAATTGTAAAAATATATTCTAAATATACATTAAAACCACTCACATTAATAATTTATCACTATTAATTATTTCGATTAAAAAAGTTGTTTTTAATTAAAATTTAGTAATTTTCACTATTCATCAAAATATGAAAGTTATCCAAAAAGTACCAAAATTTCACCCTAAGCTAATTTCTATATTCCAAATCCAAAAATGATGTCAATTTTAAAAAATAAAATTTACCAAATTTCAAAAGGTGGTTATTACTATTCATAATGGCTAGTTTTAATAATATTTTAATAGCATAATGTTGTTTAGTGACACTCGGTATTGCGTACGACGCAAGCTATTGAGGAAGACCACGATTGCGTGTAAATCTAGCCAAGCTAGTGTAGTGTATAGTGAAATATTCCTTTGATGATAACATAAAAAACAAAATATTTCTTATAAAAGTATCGGGTGTTACAGTGTCGGATAGGAATCCCACTTTTGAATAGATCCTTATGACTTAATAGTCTTATATATGGTCTATTCGAACATCCTAAATAAAATTCCAAAATAATACTAGAAACTAGACCGATGACATCCTTTTTAGCCAAAATTTTTGCAAATGTATGATAACATTTCAATATACCAACAGTTTGGTCATACTGTTGGTATAGTGTTCCAATACCAATAGTTTTGGAAGAACCATTTGTATAACATCAATTAAATGAAACTATACAAACAATTTCTTCAGAACTGTTGGAATAGGTAATGGATATAACAATATTTTAGAAAAACCCATTGTCATAGCCTCTATTAAATGACCATAAATGAGGATTTTTCCGAAAACATTGCTAAATGCACAAAAATTCAAAATACCGAAACAAACATTTTGGAAAATTTTTGGTATGAAAATTTTGATTTTTATTAAATTATTTGTTCAAATAATGTTGAAGAAGTGAAAAATTAGTTTAATTATAAATATTAATATATATATTTATCAAATTATGTTTCAATAAAATAGTGTTTCTTAAGGGTGAGGTCATTGAGGTATAAGTTGGAGGTCTAAGGATCAAAACATGTCAGATTTTTTATTGAATTACTAATTCCAATAGTTTCCCAAAAATGTTTATATAGGTCTATACTGATTCCATGATAGCCCAAAGTCACCCAAACAATTGGTATGGCCTATACCAATTGTTTTAGGACCAATACCAATGTTTCCAAACTTTTGGTATTGGTCCAGTTTCTTGTTTTTAGAAGAATGAAACCCATTATTTGAGAAAAATTTTCCACTATCCATCATGGGATTCCATTAAACTAAACACCCATCCTGATTAGTGTTAAGAACCAATGTTCATTAAAGACCCCCATGGGATGGATGAAAGATATTGGGGATCATGAAACAAATTTTTGATTGGTTTAGATACTAGAAATATTAACCAATACCATGTAATATTAACATAAAAATATAACCTACATCCATGAAATATAAAAATAGGGGGTAATATTGTTACAACAATGATCTACATACATAAATTTACAAAAAAACATAGAGGGTATGTGATCAACAAGATGAAGAAAAACTCTATAAATCATGTGGGTTAACACCCCCATTTCATCATCACTAACACCTAAAAAATAAGAAACATTTATCATGAGATACAACCAAATACTCCATGGATGTCCATTCCATTTATAGAATTATACATAACACAATAAAAATATACATGAAGGTGTGTGTATAGTATAAGATACTTTTTATTTATGATACCCCCAAACAATTAACATGTGATGTAATTAAATGAAAATCTATTATTCTTGATTTCTAAATAGTAAAATTAAAAAAAATTAAAAAAAAACTTGTTTTCATTTTGAAAAGTAAAATAATAAATGATAACATATATTTTTTATGGTAAAAATATAAACAAGGATCCATGGATAAATAAATAATGATCTAGGTGATTAGGGACCTAGGATCCTCATACCATAAAGAACAATTAATGTTTTCTATTCTAATGAATGTGATCCTATAAAGATAACATATATTATTATAACGGGCCTCAATGCTTCATCCTTTGATTATTTAGTGTTGTAGCATGAATATGACATGGAGTCTCATTTATTTCCCTGCTAACACATTTAGTGTATGAGTCCATAACAACCCAACTTGATTCCAAGGGCTCCCATGTTCTCAAATCCTTTCTTATAACATGAAAATCATGTTTTCATTCACAATTTTAAAAACCATAACCCACATGTGAATAACATCCATTTAAAATGTGAAAAATACATTTAATCAATTATATCACACAGAATACCGTAGAAAAAATATAGAAACTAAAAAACATAATTAAAAATCCTATTTAGAATCAAATTTAAGCATACTAACATCATCAAATACCATAATATCCTGAAAATTATCTAACATTCACATTACATCACCAAAATCAAATGGGAAACCGTAATCCACACCAAGGAGATACATAAAATAAGTAGGAGCACAAGAAAACCAATATTATTCAATTTAAATAAAATAAATTAAATGGATCACAAGTCAATGAAAATTTAGGGGAAAATAGAATCCATGATTGGAGAAGGAGAAACCAAGATGTGGGAAGAAATGTAATGTTGAGGATCTTACATATAGATTCTTACAAGAATTAATCACAAATCCATCCAAACAATAGAGCCCATAGGTAGTGGCAGTGAATGGAATGTGTTCCTAGAGCTGGTGGATGTTGATTGTGGTTATATAGAATGGTTAGAGGGTTATAATTTGGTAGTGATATAATTTAAATATCAAAAATATAATAATTACTAATTTCCACAATATATTTTAGACTATGTTCCACCAGTGTGGGTTATATTTCCAAGATGATGGGTAGGATGAAAAATTTTCTCAATGGGTCACATTCCCAAGTTCTATGCTATACGGCAAGGACAGTTCCACTATTGATATTTCACAGTTATCGTAGGATGGTTGTATGAACATTCACTTGGTCAAGCATCATGAACAATGCCACTATCCAGATAGTTTATTTTGTACTATACTAGTACACACTTTTGTCAAAAAATGTGCCAAAAATGTGCCTCCAAATATCCACTGAAATAATCATTTTTTTAAAACTAATAGGATAGACATATAATATTGGTAACATAAAAATAAATGAAAAAAATATGAAGAAAAATACCATGGAAGTGATAGTTCTCCCAAGACTCTACAACACATTATTATTTATTTAACTTTATATTGTAGAAAATTATATTCATTTCAGTTTGAATATCATGTGGGATGCATTTTTATAATAATTTATATTTTTAATTATTTCATTCCATGTCTTTTAATTCCACTTAATATCTTTTATTTAGCATCAACATCCCCTATTTTTCAACATCACCTATGATAAAATATACTTAAAGTGTATCATTTTACATTTCATTCCGTAACAATGAAAAAAATCATTCTCAAAAGACATAATCCATTTCACATCTACTTCTAGAATTGTACTCTTACAAAATTATTAGAGATTCTATAACATGTTGTGGTCAAAAAATATTAGAATCATGATCTAGAAGAAATGGATTATCCATCTCAGAATCATTATTCTTCACATCATGATTATGATTTTTTTAATTTATCCATGTTCTATATAGTTCCAACAAAACCTTTATTGTCTTACTCAATATTGAAATATATACATTATCCAAATGAATTGATACCAATAATCCATCAATAATCCATTTTTAAGCAATTGAATATAATTTATTAGATCAAATAATTATAAATTTTATGTTGTGATGTATAATTATAAATATTATATATCAATAAACATAAATTATAAAATATTATGTGCATTTAATCTCAAAATTTTATACTCGGTTTCTTCAAGTGTATAATTATTTTGATATATTTCATAATGGTTTGTACATAAAATTTGAAATATTCTAATCATATACCTCAAGAGTGTCATTCCATGTGTTAAGTAAATCCCATTTTCACATGCCATATGAATATCAGGTGAAGCCAAATTCTTCCTTATTATATTAATTTCCCCTAGTTATATATTTACTAAAATAACACCATTTTGTTATCTATAATAGGACTTATTTCTATGAAAACCATACAATCACATAGTTAAAAAAACAGTATTATTATGGTCGATATATATTCTTAAATTCTATAATTGGGATATATTACTTAATTCATGGTATCCTTAATCTATTACACATGGATTATATGAAATTTTTCATTATAAAATTGAAATTCCCTTTTCTCTATTAACCTGACGTAGGTGCCTAAATTATTACATTATTAAATATATAAGTGGACAATGTTTGAAGGATCGATCTGCTCAATATTTGTGGAAGACCAGATATATATATGATATCCAGTTTCTATTTGGAAAAATAAATAAAAATATTATTAATAGAAAACATTTGGCATCCATGAACTCATTAAGAGAATTTGTCTTCCTAAATGGGGGAAATGAAACTAAATTAGGGTGAGCTCAAATTTTTATTAATGATTACATGCATTAGAATATATCATGTTTCAATAAATAATAATAAATATGAAAATGAAAATAACCGAATCCAAATTCAATTTAATTAAAAACATAAGAATCAAAACTTTTTATTGAATAATCCATGCAAAAAGATAAATAGATGAACACCCATGTCATTTAAGAAATTATCTATTAATGAAATTCAATGATAGATTGTATCATTGTGCAAATATCAATTATAAAAATAATAACACAATTCTAAAACAATGGGGTTATTAATTATTTTACATCATGTTCTTAGGAATATTGATATCTCTAATTTTATATCATTTCACCAGAATGTTCAAATCAACTAGGTTAAACACATTAGATTTTTCCAATTGATTCGGCTGATAAGAATTGTCAATTCACTGAAGAGATTTATATAATTTGGACTCTCAATTAATTTATGTGGACATAATTCCACATATATAAAATAATATATTTAGTTTATGAATGAATATTACAGATCATGAATTATCCATATTGAGTAATGGAAACTAATTTTTCAATATTTCTATAATAAATAAAATAGCATTTAATGTGACCAATATATATAAAACTAATATATAGATAAATAAATAATCATATCTATAATAAAATAATATAGATAATTAATCTAAATAAAAATTCCAAGTAAAATATATTAAAATAGAGTGACTAATTTAACAGAAAGTTTACAATTATAAATGAAACTAATATTGTTCAAAAAAATTTACTACAAGGTAATTTTCAATTAAAATAACATCGGATTACATAATTGAAATTAAAAAATAAAATTCCACTATTTATTATGTATTTATGATATTTAATGTAAAAGGATATATATATAAATCTTATTATATAATTCATGTGAATAATATTATAATATGTCTCAATTAATGGAAATTGAAACAAAGTCCCTTAGATGATCACAACATTTATGTGAGAATTAAAAAATAAATATAAATTTCTTATAAAACGTAAAACCAAATGGTAAAATTTGTACTATTTCAAAATATAATAATAATTTGTTATACATTTAATAATTTAATACAAAATTCATATTAATAAGTAATGAAACCCAACGAAAAGAAATTTAGTTGTATAATTCATTAATACATTGTAATTTTCATGTAAAATACACTTGTATGAAAGGATTAAAATTGATGATTAAAATAAAATGAGTTATTAGGTAATAATGATATTAATTTTCCATGGGGAAATCAATACAACATAAAAAATAAATCGGTTGTATGGAATTAAAATATGCATTAATGAAGAGACATCAAGATGGGGTCCCTTACTACACGCCTTCCACTAGTTAAAAATTATTTATCCATGTGTATAATTATTTTTAAACATTTTAGTAATTTCAACCAAGTCGATAATCATATTTATAATCTCATTAATTATCTTCTTAAAAAAATTACAACATATACATTAGTAATATTTCATTATTTTCATTGCTTTGGATGTTGATTTCCTTATTTTCACATGTGTGTTTTGTAATGAATATTCTATTTCTAGTAAATAAGATATAATTACAAAATCTATAAAATTATAACAATGTTGTAAATATCATATTTACTTATTATATACATTATAATAACCAATATTAAAAATTGGCCATGGAAAATTAATCACATTTCTTCATGGAGATGGTTGGTGGTACATACACTTGAGTGACATTATCATTCCATTAATTTTTTAAATGTTAGGAAAGAGGGTGAAATATTAATATTTAATAATAAATAAAATATCATATATATCACATATATTCATTAATTATATATTTATTACATTCCATATAAATAATATATGGAAATCACATCGCTTCACTTTGTGAGGCGGTGTTTTTTCGTAAACATGAGTGATGTTATCATATCATGAAAGTAATGGAATGTATGATGTTATTTGTGATATTAGAATTCAATATGTATAATTATATCATAAATATCATTTAATTATCTTTAATCAATCATTATATCCAGCTATTAGTGTTGGTGATGAAATACAAAATATATCGGTTTCTGAGGAAGTAGTCCTCCATACGCATGATCGATGTATTCATTTCCCATTTTATAGAAGAGGAGATGGGTCAATGTTAACAAATTGACATAATAAAATCTTGGTATGTCATATATATTTTGTTATTATATTATCCTTATTAAATAATAATTATTGCAGGTTAAAGTAGAAATAATATAAAAAATCTTGTATATGAACGTAACCGGTTATTTAGAAAACATCGTTTAGAATGCACATAAAGCCTTACTAGTATTTATTTATGATAAATAAGTATCTAGGATTATTTTAAGTTATTTTTTATGTGATTTGGGTAGGAAATGTTTGATCTAATGTTATTGGGGATTTTTATTATGGGAGAAGAGTTGGTGGCTTTATTAATTACGGGAGAGGGAAAACATGGAATTTTTTAATAGAATCAATTAAGCTACAGTTTTTAGCATTTAAAAAAAATCCTAAAATGAGTTATTATCGACCCAATAGGTGATAATTTCTAAATATTCCATATAATGGGTTTTTAAATTTTTTTAATGTCATTTATAGTACTTATCTTCTTAGATTAACCCCTAGTAAAAAAAATTATCATAATCGTGATATTTTTTTATGCATCTACTATTATTATGGGTTAAAAATTATGTTAACATAATTACATAATAATTATTATTCTAAATAAAAATATTTAATTCTTTTTTTGAAATTAAATTCATAATTTTTGTAGAATCTAATTTAATTCTATAGTCATAGACAGGACGAAAAATCGGTTTTCCAAAAAAAATTCTCATATGTATATATGTTTTTAATGTAAAATTTAAATAGGAAATTAATAACATTTGAAACTAGAGTAATTTTAATATAATTGAATTAGTATTAATTATATCATATTTTAAATTTTAAATTTTCTTTTTGAATTATGTAATGTAAAATGATGTTTTCAATACAAATAAATATTTTACACTTTTCATCGAGGTAATATATATTTTCGAAAAAATCAGAAAAATTCACCAAAATGAATTTTTATATTTTAAAAATAAAATTGATGTTCATTTTATCAAATAAATTTTCTAAAAGGGGTAATTCAAAATTTAAATTATTTTCCCAATGTGAGACTAAACAATTTTTTTTAAAAAAAATATATCCTTTTCAGAAATCATTGACTTTTGTTTTAAATGATTCTTGTTTAATTTATAATAAATGGATATAAATTAAATTTATTTTATAATAATATAAATAATAGAATTTTATTTAATTTTTTCTTACTATTTACACCTCCAACATAACCTCTAAGTTATATTGGTAATGATTAAATAATATTTTAATAAAATATTTTCATTTAATCATGATGTTGCATATATCGCCAACTATCAAAGGTATTAAAAACAAATTAAGGAAAATAAATCATAAAGCCTTAGTGTTTTACATACCGTGATTTAGAAAATTCAATTATGTCCCTACTTTATGTTGTTGTTTAATGTAACTAATATCTCAATGAAACAAGGCCTCTCAATCTTCTGGGATTTTACTATTTGTATCAGTACATAAATATTCATGAATTATGGTGTATTAGTGATATGGTTTCTCATAGATAGTATAAAATTAAGGTCTTTTTATTTTTGGGAAAATGATTAGAAAACATTAATTAAATATTTATGGATTATACATAACATAGTAACACATCCATAAATTTTGTTAAACCATTGATTAAGATGATTATCTGTAACAAAATCCTCGTATGGATTCAAAAATTAGATATGGTTCTAGAAATATTATATATATGGTTTAGAAACCTAAAATGGGTGAATGGGTATTAACTATATTGATAAATGGGGAATTATAAATATTTTTTACCGCACAATGAGAATTACAGGCTCTCGTAATATGCCAATGTAAATTTAAATTCTCATTATGAACCATTTTAACCAAAAAAATATTACAATAAATGTTTATTTTAGTAGATAGAATATTGAAAGAAATGATTTAATCTTATAGAATTATTTTTTATGTTATTAGTGATATTTATCTTTTATCACATTTATGAAAGTATATTCACCTTTATATTATTAATAAATTGTAATCTGTCATTCATTATTTACCTTTTATTTTAGTTTATCCTTGGAAATTAAAGAAACTAAGTAATGAACCCATGTTATGGGTAATTTTATGAGTTTTCAAAAGTGATTAACCATTCTATAATAGCATTAATTAGATAATAAGTTATAATAATTTCTCAATAAATACATTTTTTAGAAACATGACTTAAAAGGAACATCTGCATCCCTAAAATAAAGGTCATGTTATGATGGGGACCATTATGTGAAAAATTCCATCAGTCTATTGCAGATCATTTGATCCCATAATTATGGAACAATGGATCAAATTCATTGAAATGATTCAATATATACTTCATTTCTTTAATTAAAATAATTTTTTGATATCTATTTATCATATAGATGGGGAAGCTGATCAACGGTAGACGTTCATCAAGAATATGATGGCCAATGAGGAGATCAAATATAAGGAGTAGAAATAATTCATAAAAAATGGTTAATATTTTTTTCATACAGTTATTTTAAAAATTTATAAGGGTTCCATGGAATCATGACAAATGATTTTGAGTCCATCGGGGAGTATGAGATAATATTTATAAGGATTTTATGATAATTCTATTGGTCTATCATTTAACATGATTGTATATTAACCGCATTAATACTAGGTCTAAGATGAACCATAGAAAATCCTTCAAGATTAAATAATTTGTCAGATAAGAAGAAATTATTTATGATCCCTCAATGTCAAAAGTATAATCATTGAATAAAAAGTGTCTTAGGGTTCAGGATACATTATGTAGATAATGGAATTTAATTTTAGTGGTTGAAATAAGAAATATAATGTGGAGATGTATACCAAACACCCCACTTTTCAATAGTGTAGAATGAATAATCCGTGAAATTGAAAATATGGGACAATGAAATGCATTAGGTCTTATAATTAGGGGAACCTACCTTGATGATTATGATGTGAGAAACCCACTAATGCAGTGGAAGAAATGAATACTCCATAGAACTGTCATCACATTTTTCAATGATTAAATTTAAATGATCATGGAAACTATGAAAAATAATTCACTAAGGCAGTGTGTCTCAATGATATTCAATGAAAATAACCCCCATGTCCAAGAGGTAAATGTGTAGTTAATTCCATCACAACTGTTAAAGGAGAGATAGAAATTGAAGTAGTTATTTTTATTCTAGTTATTCAATTAAATATAGCGAAAATATTATTTTATAATGGTCATATGAATTATTTTATATCACTTTATCTTAGTATAACTATTCGAATACCACCTCAAAATATGGAAGATGATTTACTAGTGACGATGGGAAAAGGGTAAATTATCACATGCCAAGAATATAAATCATCTCTGTTCAAAATATGTTGTCTAAATTTTCTAGTGAACATTTTAATAGATCTATTAGTGGGGATTGATGTTATTTTTGTTATGGATTTAGTTTCTTAGTATATATCCAATATAAATTATCAAGATAATGAAATTAACTTTCATATTTCTAATCTTTGAATGATCATATTCATGTTCAGAGAGGATGCTAAATCTCATTTGTAATACCTGTCTCAATTAGAGATATTATTAACTTATGATCAATAATATCTATATCAAATGGTTAAAAAAATAAAATATAACTTTTGATGAAATTCACATTATGAAGGATTTTTCTATAGTGTTTCCCATATAATTTCATAGTATTCCTCCAAGATGAGAGGTTGATTTCTTAATCAAACATATACTCATGTGTTTTTTCATATCTCAGATACCATATAGAATTACCACTATTGAAATTGAAGTGGTGATGAAGTAATGTAGAATATAAATAACAATTTTATATTAACAAGTTCTTTATTTTGGTGGTTATGATCATATTCATCATTAATTAGTATGGCTCAATGTACCTCTGTATTTATTATCATGAGCTTAAAAATATCATGATAAAAAACATGTATCATCTTCTATGGATTGATGACATGTTCAATGAACTCTTTCAAACCATTTAAATTATTAATTTGGATCAATTCTCAATATAATATTATTTAAAGGTGAAGTATGAGGATAACCACAAGATTATTTTTCATAAATTTATTGAAACTATTAGTTTTTGATTATTCTATTTGGACTCTGTAATGATCTGGCTATCATCTTGGAGATAATGAATAGTTTCATTAATGATTACCTTCTTAAATCTATTGTATTTTTTATATATGATATTCGTATATACTCTAAAATAAATTAGGATCATGAAGAGAATATGAGTAGTGTTTTTAATGCCTTTTAAAAAGAAACTTTATATGAAAAGATCATAAAATGTGACTGTGGGGTAGATCAAATAACATTCACGAGGAATGGTATCACAAGAAATTAGGTATACATGTATCCATAAATAACATAGTTAATTTAATAATGTTCAATACCAAATTATATGATATAGATCTATAAATTTATTGTATTAGTAGTATAACATCCCATAACCAATACTCCAAGATCCTACAAAGAAATCAATAACATTTAATTTTTGGTGACGATGCCAATAATTGTGAGCCAATTATTTCCTTCAAAATACAATAACTTCAAAAAAATAACATGAATCACATATATTTATTATGCCATTTTTGGTTTAGAGTTTTAGATAAATATGAATTAATTCTATATAAGTAATTCAAAAGACCATAAATGATTATTTTTTCAACTTAATCCATCTTTTATTTATCAGGTAAATATATTGTGATCATATATATTAAATCCTTCTTGACATAACTCATTCGAAATCATTTCTTTTAAAACAATATAAAAGGATATCTATGATGGGTGAGATGAAATTTTTAGTAATGATAAACATAATAATTTGCAACAAATGTCATCAATGATGATAAGAAGACCGAAAATGCTATTATGACATAATCAATGTGAATTACTATTTCATAAAATAACTCTAACAAATAAACTCGGGAATAATTAAATATGAAAATATGTTGACGGAATATGTCAATAATATCTATAATCAAAACACATGTGATCTCAATATTAATCATTAGAAACATTATAAACAAATAAAATTATATTAAAACAACTTTTTGTAACTTAGAGAATTACTTTCATAAATCCTTATCAAAACACTTTCAAACCCCTTTTCATTAGAATATCCATAATTCCTAATTCCAACATTATCATTACCCAATTCATTAGTGAGATATAACGACATTCATGAATATATGTGGTCCACCCCATGTTAGTATATAAATGGCCTTCCCAATGCTATTTGGATGACCCTATATTAATCTATAAGGGGATTACCCGACACTATCCATGCCACCCCATTTTAACATGTAATTGGCCTACCCATACCTGTATCGGCATCCCCAGCATAGAAGATATCAATAAACCACATCATTAATAAAAAACATATAAAAATCATTATTTCTTTAAAATATCATTATCTGATGGAGAAGGAATCCATCACATTTCAATCTCATTAAAACATGGTTAACTCATGGAAAACAAACAAGTTGTGTAACAATATATTTGAAACATGGTTACCTAGTTATAGGGAAACATGTTTCTAAACAATCTCTTTTAAACAAGATTAACTAATGGAAAAGAAATGTGTTCTATAATAGTCTCATTTAACATTTTGATCCTATGGAATGGAAACAACCCCAAAAAAATCTGATTGAATAATGACTAACAAATTGTATAAAATGGGTTCCATAACAATCTCTTGGAAATAATATTAACTCATTCAAAGGAAACATGTATCGTAGAAATATATTTGATGTAATAATAATAAATAAAAACAAATGGTGAGGATGTTATCAATAAAAAATATCCCCAGTGATGCTTATATTACATCAAGGGCTATATATGTTTATGAATTTATATTACCTGAATGTTGATTAGAAAAATAGAAAAATAATCATTAAATATATCATGTTTCTCAAACCACATTAAACAATTATATTAATATTCCCCATGAAGGGAAACATTTATATGAAAATTATACTATTATTAGAATAAAGATATTCGTGAATTATATTTTCAAATGTGATGTATAAAAACCTCATAAAATAATATTGGCCCATAACATAACAAAAATCTTAAAAAATGAATGTTATGAAAAAAATCATTTATGAGTTTGATAACTTTGAATCTAAAAACAACATAATAGAAATTTCATCAAAAGTATACGTAAAAACCAATAAATTCATGGATAATAATAATAAAATAAATTCATGGGTATTATGTAATCTACAAAAAAAAAAGTAGTGAATTTAGATATATCACATAGAAATCAAATCATGATGAGAAAACCACATTAAAATATCGTATCCTTAGAGTGAGGATAAATCAATGAAATAATTATTTGTGAAAAATTAAATCCAAAAATTATTTTTTAAATAAATAATAATATAATCCAATGTTATTTCACACCTATATTGGTAATAACATAACCATTGAAATATATGTTTGAACCAATGAATATAAATATAGTTAAGACAACCCTTGTAAATTGAGTAACATTTGACCAATTAGATCTATGAATGAATAAAATCAATTGAGAATTTGAATATCATGAAATAAAATTCATATCACATTGTATTATATACACAATATAATTTTAATAATTTGTATAATAAAAAATAAATCTCAATGTATCGTAAATTGAGTGGAAACTCACTACCTTGAGACTGATTTGGCATGCTTGTTCTATATATTCCTGAATAATACTCTTATTTTAATTATTTATGTGTTTTATAACCTTTTAAAAATTATTATTACTTCAATTTCACTTATAATCATGTTTTATAGTATTTTGTAATAAATTATATTTATGTCAGATAATTGATCATATTTCTCTTATGTCTCCAAACTGACATTGATATGTCGACTATGGTCAACGAGGTCATTATTTGAACATATATAAAATAATAACCATGAAATAATTATCATAGTATTAAGCCATTCATACATTTAAGGTCATACATTTATGGTGTTTATGAAAAATAAACCAATGTTGCGATCATGGAGATGGTATTCCATACATACAAATGTGTAACATTCCCATTTTCTATTGATCATTATGGAAAGAAGTTAAGATTCATTTATCTTCACAGAACGACCATTATATCATAAATACCATTATAGATAATTATGTATACTTATATATATATATATCAATATTCTTATGTGTTCATGAAAAATATATAATCACACTTCTTAGTGGAGGCGGTAGTCCACACATCCTAAAACACCTTTTTATCATTTTTAGTCTGTGGAATTGGAAGATTAAAAATGATATTTTTTGTGAAAAAAATATAATTATTTCATTAATATCACAAATATTTAATTTATATTTTGTATTATTATTAAAAAATCTATAATACATTTCATGTTATGTGTGAATGAATAACATCCCATTGAGGAGGTTCTAGTCCACACGCCAACAAATGATGCTATCATAATCTCAAAAATGAAAAGTATGAAGGTGTGTGTAATGTAAAAACTAAATAAGCATAATAAAATTTTAAATATTATTTTTATCATATGAAAAATTTGTTTTCATCATTATTCTAAAACATGATAGGTGGTTGTATAAAATAAATTATATAAATTTGCAATGTGGTAGTCCATCATACACACAAATAATGAATATTTATCCCATTTAACGGAAGGGTTTAAATTTGTATACAAAAAATATAACATAAAATATTATTCATATAATCAGGATAATGTGGTTGTTATATACTAATGTGATAATTGTAATTGAGGTTGTTTTATAATAAAACAAAACAAAAGTTATCATTGAATAATGTTATATCTTTTTCTAGTAACACCTTCTGGATTGCACCAAATGGATTCCTGGATTTTTTTCCTATATTGGGGATTATATAATCATATTATCTATTTTTCGAGGTAATATGGGATTGTTTTTTGAGATGTAATGGGCATGTGAGGTGTGAATATGTTGGTAGGGGGAGTGCCTTGTTTATGGGAGATGGAGTGGCATTCTAGTAAATACAAAAAGGTAAACACTATTGAGAGCTCTCAATTTCACCATGTTCCCCAAATAATGAAATAAATTCAATAGAAGTGGTGATATGGTTGAAAATTTTTTATAAAATGGGTTCTGTAAATGTTTCTAGGTTATTTTAACACTTAACATAAACGTTTAACAGCTATGTAAACACAATTTTTACCTTAATCGCTATAAGTAATTTTAATTACAATCTATAATATTTTAAATCAAAATTTAAATTGAACATAATAGAAATTATATATTATTATGACTCTGAATATAGAATCTATTGATTCAATTTCAAATCTGAAAATTGGAAGAAATTATTTTAAAATAAATAATGCAGATAGGACGAGATGATGAATTTTTTAAAAGAAAAGATCAAATGTTTTAAATGTTTTTATATAAATATTCAATGTATATTTTTATAAAATTTCATAAAAAATTTTAACTGATAAAAAAATCATATTACATTCTAAAAAATATATAATTTAACACTATAAATAATTTAGAAGAAAAATAAGTTTTCAATTTACATTTGTTGTTAATAAATATTCATCAAAATATAAAACTTCTCAGAAAAATAAAAATTATTAACCATTCATAAATTTATAATTTATGATTTAAAAAATTAATTTTATTTTTAAAATCAAAAAAATATAAGTGTCAAAATTCAGTTTTAAATAAATTTATACATTAAAAGCAGTAAAACAGTCTTTTAAACATATATTGATTTTGATGCTTTACATTGGATAATCCTATCTTAAGTATATCAAACTTATTTTATGAATTAAAAATAAATTCATTAATTTCGTAAAATTTAAATTTCATTTATACCTCTAAATTATATTTAAATATTTAATTTATTAATATAAAATAGTATTTTAGTCATAAAAATATTTTTTCATAAAATAAATCCTTTATATTAAATTTATTTTATTTTAATTTCTAATTAATTGGACACTAAATAATTCAATATATAATCCTATTTAACCCATATATATATATAATTTATCTATTAATATTCAATAAATTAATTCCAACATATAGGTGATAACTATCATATTAAATATTATTATTATGTTGTGGTTCAGTAAGACTCGGGCTAGTGGGCAACATAACTCATCAAATGTGCTCAAAATTGTGTTAAACTCTAGACAAACATGGGTTTTCCGATATTATGAGATAAATTATAAATTTTATGCACCAAAATCGATAAATTAATATAAATTACTTTGAAGGAATATAATTCTTAAAATCTCAGGATGTTACATCCTACCACCCCTAAAATTAATTTTCCCAAGTAACTATTTTTGTTAAAAAATTATTAACATTTTTAGAATTACATTATTAAAACCCACATAGTATAAAGAGTTAATAAATATTCCACATAAAAATGTATGGCGGTAAACTTAAATATCACTAGTAGTTACAAATAAATAGTATTCAACATAAAGGGAACTTTTTGGGAAATTATATGGTTAGTTTGGAAGGTAAAACTATTTTCCATGTGATAATTGAGTGAGATAGAGGATATGGGAAAGATGAAGTCAATGATAAAAAAACCAAAAACTAAATATGTGTCTAAAAATTCACTGATATAATCGAAAAAATAGCGTAATAAGATTTAATTTTATTTCTAAATCATTTTTCCAAATGTTGAAGGATTTTATTAACTATCTATAATGGATAAATAAATAAACATAATTACATGACAAGTGAATTTAATCATTGACCACAATATCATATTTTCCTGTGATTAAGAGTATTAAAGATGAACTTTCACTAAATATTTACTAAAATAATATTCTAAAAACCATATAACTATAAATGGGATTGTAAATATATTCCACCAATCTATGGAAATTTATTGTAATAAAAAATAGTTGGAACATCCTACGATAATTCCCAAAATGATTAATGAATCCATTTATATAGTAATATTAAAAAATAAAAAATAATTTCAAAAATATAAAGTAACTTATTCTTTGAATAACAATATTTCCTAAAACATTCTCTAACTATGTCTAAACCACAATGATTATAAGGATTTGATCAAATATTCTTAAAAGATAAATCATACTTCATTTCTAAAATAAAATTCCATTTTATTCTAAAATAATCATTACATATAACAAACTAGAATTTTAATAAGGGAATCATTTACACTAGTAGTAATTCACAAAACACATATCATCGTCCAATCAAGTGTTCACATCCAAACAATTTTCTAGGATTCAATTAGTTTTCAATGAGCATATAGTTTGTCCATTTTTTCTTTAACCATGAAAAATAAATCAGACATAAAAAATATTATTTTGAACCTATGGGTCCAATATACCTCTCCCTAAAAATATATACAAAACCCAGTTTAGGATACCATCATATAGAACAAAAAATAGGGTTTCTAATAAATTGAATATATGATCATCCTTATTCATATAGACATATCAGGGTATCCACAAACCTTAAGAAAACATCATTTGAAACATTATAAACTCAAATGTTTTCGGAAATGACCATTGATACCAAATATAACATCCCAATACAAGTACTCCTATATCCTATGCTAAAATACATATCATTACATTCTGTATTTTATGGAAATAACTGTGACAAAAAAATTCATCCAAACCATACCACATCAAATGTAATTCATGGATGGCATACATTTTTATAGAACTTTTAGGGTTGTACTTTTTAAGATATATAATTATACCTACATTAACAATTCAAATGACCTTAAATTTAATTTTTTCCAACAAATAATAGGTCTTTTTTATCAAATTAATATATCATCATCATCCATACGAAATACCATATTGTCAAATCTTTTCCCACATCACTTATTTAAAACATGGGGAAAAGGAAACTAGAGATCTCTGAAATCAAGTTATCAGTATGGGTAAATTAATAATTAATAATTGAATTTCATCAATCAGTAAAAGAAGAGAATAATGTTTTGTTTACATTATCAATTTTTATGAGAGAATTATAAAGGAACTCTAACCCACCAATAGAAAAATAATCAAAAATGGAATCATTGAAAAGGAAAGAGTCATCAAAAATCAATAATCAAAATTTAGTGGATATAAATATCGATATATTAAAATATTATATGCTCATAAAAAATTCGAAACACTTTTTGGATAATTAGAGAGTCACTTTCACAAATCCAATTCAAATTTTGTTTCATTAAAATAACCATCTGGTAGACTTCAAACATTATTAGTAACCAATGCATTAGAGAGCCACAACGGGCTCATAGAGTGATATGTAGAACAACCCATGTTAATCTATAATGATGTTTCTGCATTAAATATGGGACACCCTTTCATGACTTGTCCCCCAAGGCCTGTTCCAAGACTACCCCAAGACCGACCTCTATAGTCCAGAGGCTGATGACTAGCACCAGAAAGGAAAAACCCCAAAAGCGAAGGCATTTCCTTTAGACCTGTACACACATAGTCTGGGCACACATCATACATGTAAAAGACAATGGAAAAGGTAGTGTATAACCACTACTAAAATACACCACTGAGAGTAATTGTATTTACAGAAAGTTAAGGGGCTAGTATACAAGCCCAACTAGAAATAATGTACAAAAAAATCAATAAATTTGCCCCTAAGGTCATCAACCTAAGATCCCACCTGAAGGGTAGGTACAAATCATTGTTTATCTTCACTGTCACTCACCCTGTCTTTCAATCACCTCCAAGAATTATCGAGCCCCAACTCCCCGAGTCTTAGTCATGAATTCTATCATCTGCACAAGACACAACAAGGTGAGGGTGAAGCCCGTGCAAGGGTGAGTATAACAATACTTAGTAGGGACCTTGAGACCCCCAAAGGGATCCCAGAATTCGACAAAGAAAAATCCCAAATCATGATAACAATCCCAAATCATAGTGTAGAAGATAGATCAGACCAGTTATAGAACATAAAGAACAAGAATAAAGATGATTATTCGCAAAACTATATCACATTATTATGTCGAGAGGCTTTTTCTACCGAACCACACAGGGTCGCTAGGAGCCACCCAACAAGTATCTCTTGGTGATGACCCATAAAGGATCTCAACGTGATGACCCACATTTGATTGCTGGTGTTGACCCACTCAGAGGATCACTAGGTGCTTACCCACTCAGAGGATCCCAAGGTGTAGACCCATAGAGGATCACTTGGTGCTGACCCATATAGAGTATCGCTAGGTGTAGACCCATAGTGGATCACAATGTTCATACCCAAAGAGGATCACTAGGTGTTGAACCTGTTGAGCCAATAAGGTTTTCCTTCTGAATTTTCCATTCCTTCTTGTTTGGAAACTCACAAACACCTTATCTTTAAGGAAAATTGCTTTTATAAAGAAAATTTCTTTTATAAGGAAAATCGCTTTTATAAGGAAAATCGTTTTTATAATAAAAATCGCTTTTATAAGGGAAATTTCTTTTATAAGGAAAATTGATTTTATAAGGGAAATCTCTTTTATACGGAAAATCGCTTTTATAAGGAAGATCATATTTATATGGAAAATCTCTTTTATTAGGAAAATCACTTTTATAAGGAAAATCACTTTAATAAGGAAAATCTCTTTCATAAGGAAAATTATCCTTATCATATTTTCATTATCTATAGCCATATATTTAATAAGTATAATAATAGGATTAATTTATATATTCTCAGAATCGTTTAAAACATTGATATGAAGCATTCTGTATTATGCTCCGAATTCTGGATGAGAACTGTAATGAAGTTCCACTCCGAATTCTGGATGAGAATTGTAATGAAGCTCCACTCTGAATTCGGGATGAGAACTGTAATAAAGTTCCACTCCAAATTCTGGATACGAACTCTCATGAATATTGACACTGAATTCTAATGATGAATTCTGATTATGAATTTAAATGAAGAATTCTGATTATGAATTCCCATTACGAATTCTGATTACGAATTCTAATTACAAATTCTCATTACGAATTCTTATTCCGAATTCTCATTCCGAAATCTCATTCCGAATTCACTTAATAAATAGAATCTGATCATCTTTTCTTTATACACTCTGAATTTATTTAGATTCCGAATATTATTTTTTCTTAGACTCCGAATATTCATTTGCTTACACTTTTATAATTTGTCTAATCTTTGACATTTTTTTACACTCCGAACCTTCACTCTGAACATTTTAGTTAGACTTAAAACGATGCCTTACTTTCTATTACACTTGTTTTATTACAAAAATATGTCGTCTATTCCGTTATATACTAACCGTTGGTTAAATGAAACGTGTACAGGTCCCTCCAATTTTTAGGGAAAATATGACCGTTGGAATGGAGGTCGACCGAGCCGATAAATAGAATCTCATTTGAAGGAGCTCATAACAACTTCTTCAACATTGTTCACACATGCTGTTGAAGTGATATCTAGAGAGAGAGGCTCTTATTAACTCTCAAAGATTCATGGGACTCCGAATGTTGGTTATTACATTCGAGTACATCGAGGGATAGAAAGACATAGATGACTACTACCTTAAAGTTCTAGGGCTTCCTTGCTGAGGAAGATAGAGGTTGCAAACTACCTTGAAGTTGAGGGCTTGCGGGGATTGCAAGACAGAGATTCTAATCATCGTATCGAGGGCTTACCCTGGTGTGGGTAAGACCGACTCTCTTGAAAGAATAAATCAATGGTCCTTTATCAAACGTTGTTGGATACCCTTATTTTTGGGTTAAAAGACTTATATCTTCTTACTTGTAGTTTTTCTACATATTTGTTTCCGCTGCATATTTTATTTTAAGGAATGTATAACTTTCTTATAATTCCTTACTTGTACTCCGTTTCATTTAGATTCTATACATTTAAGGTAGAATCTCATATTGTAATATTTAGTTATGTTTCAATTTACGGATCCATATTTTCGGAACCTTCTTTCCGAATCTCTTTCCAGTTTTAAGCAAGTACATAGAACATGATGTTTATAACTTCATTCCCTATTCCGATTTTTCAATTGGTGTTAGAGGAGTTGTGAATTTGGTTAGTTTAACTTTTTCAAACATAGCTCTTTCCTTTGTTTAAAGAAACTTTTTAAAGTGTACAATTCACCCCGCTCTTGTATATTGAGCATCTACATCATTATTTCGATCCTACAATTGGTATCAGAGCAGGTCTCTGAAATAATTATACTCACACATATGTTTTTCTTGATAATTTTACTTTATTCATCATAAATTCTTTATAATGTTTTTTGTCATTCCAAACTTTTTCATTCCAAACATTGTCATTCCGAACTTTGTGATTACGAACTTTTTCAACTAATGAGTTTGTCTGCCGAAGGTAATTTTATGTATGGAAAGAATCAATGTTGGTTCTATTAATAATCTAAATCCTACAAGACCACCAATCTTTGATGGTATTGACTATGAGTACTGGAGAGATCAAATGAAAACTTTTGTTATCAATACTGGAGTGGACAACATTGTTATGCTTATTGGTGATTATAAAATTCCTGATAAGGAAGTTAGAACATTCACTAACCAGGAAAAGAAAGAGTATCAACTCAATTATAAGGTACGCAATATCTTACTTTGTTCAATGACTAGAAATATATATAACCAAATTTCTTCTTCTGAAGCAGGTAATTGTATCTGTAAGAAGTTAGAGGTTACACACTTTGGAACTTCTAAAGTGATCAAGACTAGGAGAGCTATGCTTAGAGCTGAATATAATGGCTTCAATTATCATTATGGTGAACCAATCTGTAATGTTCAATAGAGATTTATTACTATAGTCAACAGCTTACAGTCTATGGGAGAGAAATGATTCGATGAGGAAGTACTTGTGGATAAGATAATTGATATTATTCCCAATGAGTTGGAATCCAAAAGAATATCTATTGATGAGAACAGGAAGGTCACTCATGTTTCTATTGATGAGTTTTTTGGAACTCTTCTCCAACATGAAACAGGAATGAAGAGAGATGCTGACAACATAAAAAAGAAGAATGGGAATGGTATTGTTTCTTTTACAACAACATCAAATCATATGAAAACTAAGACTCCTGAGAGAGTAACCAGATCCAAGTCTAAGAAGATGGTTGTTCAATCAGAATATAGTGAGAGTGAAGTCTCTAAAAATGAGTTAGCAAATCTTGCTCGAAGGATGAACAAGATAGCTGGCAAAAGAAATTTAAATCAAAGTATAAAAAAAAGTAAAGGAAAGATAGGAATGATGGAGAAGTTACATGTTATGAATGCAAGAGAGCTGGACATATTAGACCAGATTGCCCTTTGCTCAAAAAGAATGAAAGGAAAGAAAGGCATTCAGACAAGAATAGAAAGAAGTATTATAAAGCCAAAACTAAGAATGTTCTAAATGAAAAGGATACCTGGAGTGCCAGTGGTGGCGACTCTTCAGATGAATCATCTGATTATGAATCTTCTGGATAGAAGAATCATGGTCTTATAGCCAGAATAACTATTAATAATCATTGTTTTATGGCTAAGGTAAGAAATGATGAATCACTGACCAATGTATCATTAAATTCTAATGATAGTAAGTATTATAACTATTCTGATGAAGAATCCTCTTCTGATGAAGAAAATACTTTACCTACATATGAAGAAGTTTCTTGGTTTTCTGAACTTCTTGAGATTGAGAACTCTAAACTCAATAAGAAACTTGATAAGGCAAAATCTAGGAATTATATTCTTACAAAAGAAATATTAGATATTTCTAAAGATTTCGATTGGAAAAATACTTATTTTGAATGTATTTCAAAAAATCTTGAGGAAGTATGTTCTGAGAAGAACAATTTTTCTAAAGAATTAGAAAAAGTAATTTCTAAGAAAATTGTTTTCGATCCTGTCTCTAGTTCTAAAACTAATGATTTTGAGGATAAAAACTTGGTTATAAAACTCATGTCCGAAATGTTTTCTTTAATAAAGTGTTTATCAAACATTACCCATGGTAAGGATAATTTTGATAAAATGTATTCCCAAATACGACTTTTAAGTAATAAATCCATATTTGGTTATACCCATGAAAAACCTATTTTTAGTAACAATTATTTTGTTCCCAAAATCACCCCATTTTGTACCAAGTGTCAATGTGGTGGTCACTGGGAAAATAATTGTTCCTTAAACAAAACCCAACCTCTAGGATTTCACAATGCTTATTTTTCTAAGAAGATGTGGGTACCTAAAATTTTGTTATCTGGAAATCTCGGATCCAAACAAGTTTGGATTCTAAAAGTCTAATTCTTTTCTCAATTTTAGGAAAATAAAGAGAGTACCAGCAGCAACACATGGTACATGGATAGTTGATGTTCCTGGAACATGACTAGTAACAAAATCTATTTTGAAAATATTATCAAAACGAAAGGAGGAAAGATAAATTTCGGAGATAATGCTAATGGAGAGATTTTTGGTATTGGTAATATTGTTCTTCTTGGTAAAACATTGATTTAAATTTTTTTTTTGTTAAGGGTCTTAAGCAAAACCTCATTAGCATAAGATAGTTATGTGATAAAGGATACCTTGTGAATTTTAGGAATGATAAGTGCTTAGTTCACAATTCCAAGGAAGAATTTATTCACTCAGCCAATAGGCAAGAGAATGTTTACACCATAAATTTAGAAAACCTCAGAATCCAAGATTTACCTTGCTTATGTGCAATAGAAGAACATTCCTGGTTGTGGGATATAAGACTAGGTCACTGTAACCTTAGGAACTTATGCGAACTCTCTAAGAAGAAACTAGTTAAGGATCTACCAGAGCTTAGATTTAATTCTTCTAAAGTTTGTGATCCTTGCCAATATGGAATGAAACATAAATATAGTTTTAAATCAATCGGTGAAGTCTCAAAAACTGATGCATTACAGTTGGTGCACATGGATCTTTTTGGTCCAACACAAACTGGAAGTATTGGAGGCAAATACTATGTGTTTGTTCTAGTTGATGATTACACTAGATTTACTTCTGTTTATTTTCAAACAAAGAAGTATGAATCTTTTTATTATTTCAAAAGTTTTAGATCTCAAGTTAAAAATGAGAAAAACCTTCCATTGAAAACTATTCATAGTGATCATGGAGGAGAGTTTCAAAATTCTAATTTTGAATCTTTTTGTAGTGGGAAAGGTATTACTCATAATTTTTCAGCACCAAGAAATCCTCAACAGAATGGTGTAGTTGAAAGAAGAAATAGAATTATTCATGGGATAACTAGAACCATGTTGATTTAATATTCTATATCTAGACATTTTTGGGTTGAAGTTGTAAGTACTGATTGTTATACTATAAATCGAGTTTTGATTAGTCCTTTTCTTAATAAAACTCATTATGAGTAATGGAATGGTAGAAAACCAAGACTATCCTACATTATGGTTATTGGTTGCAAAGTATTCATTTTTAATACTAAATATAACTTACATAAATTTTAACCAAAATCCGATTAAGTAATTTTTTAAGGCTACTCAACAACTTCTAAGGCATATAGAGTTTTCAATTAAAATACTTGTACTTTTGAAGAAACAGTACATGTAAAATTTGATGAGTCTGATCCTTTTATTTTTAAACCATCCCAATATTCATCCTCAGATGTGTTTTCAAAAACTGATTGTCAACCTTTGATAGAATATCCTTCTGATAAGGAAAATGTTCAAGAAGATACTTTTGAAACATTTACCCTAGAAGACTTTCTACCATATGTCGATGAACAGAATTTTCAAAACCCAAATCAGTTGATTCTTAAGAATCATCCCAGTGATAGTATCATTGTTGATGTAAATCAACCTGTAAGGACTAGAAGTTCCTTAAGAAATGAAATAGAACATCTAGCATTTCATTCCCAATTGGAAATAAAAATGCACTGATGAACCTTTAGGTGATGATGATTGGATCAAAGCCATTCACGATGAACTAAATGAATTTGAGAGGAATAAAGTCATGACCGTGGTTGAAAGAACAAAGGATACTTTTGTTATTGGAGTAAAGTGGGTCATCAGAAACAAGTGTGATGAAAATGGAGTCATAGTAAAAAATAAAGCTAGAATTGTCGCTAAAGGCTATAATCAGCAAGAGGGAATAGACTATGAAGAAACCTATGCTCCAGTAGCTAGACTCAAATCTATCTGTATTCTACTTGCCTTTGGAACATTCTTTAATTTTAAACTTTTCCAAATGGATGTGAAATGTGATTTTCTTAAAGGTTATGTTCAATAGGAAGTTTTTGTTGAACAACCTCCTGGATTTGAAGATACCAAACATCCTGATCATGTTTTTAGAATTACCAAAGCTCTATATGGTCTTAAACAAGCCCCACGAGCATGGTATGATAGACTAACTTGAATTTTTGATTCAAAATAACTATGTTAAGGGAAATTCAGATCAAACCATTTTTATAAATAAATCTAAGAAAAATGTTTTGATTGTTCAAATTTATGTTGATGACATCATATTTGGTACAACTTAGGAATCCTTAACCGAATATTTTTCATGTATAATGAAATATGAGTTTGAAATGACTATGATGGGTGAGTTAACTTTTTTCCTTGGTTTTCAAATTTCTCAAAAAAAGGAACCTACATATCTCAACATAATTATATTAAAGATCTTCTCAAAATGTATGGTTATGGAAACACTAAGAGTATATGTACTCCCATTGGTACCTCAAACTCTTTAGATCTTGATGAAGCTGGGAAACCAGTAGATCAAACATCTTTTAGAGGTATGATAGGAAGTTTACTTTACTTAACATCTAGTCAACCAGACATAATGTTCTCAGTATGCTTATGTGGAAGATATCAATCCAATCCTAAGTAATCTCACATAAAGTTAGTAAAAATAATTTTTCTCTACCTTAAGGGAACCATGGATCTAGGATTGTTTTATACTTCTGGAAATGATTTTGTTCTAAAAAGATTTTCTGATGCTGACTTTGGTGGATGTAGAATGGATAGAAAAAGTACATCTGGAACATGTCATTTCTTAGGAGATTCATTAGTTTCTTGGTCTTTCAATAAGCAACATTCTGTAGCACTCTCCACTGCTGAAGCTGAATATGTAGTAGCTGGAAGTTGTTGTGCTCAAGTGTTGTGGATGCAACACACACTCACAAACTATGGCTTGAGTTTTACTAAAACTCAAATTTTGTGTGATAACGCAAGTGCCATTGCCTAAGTAATCACCCTACACATCACTCTCGTGCAAAAAAATAGATATTAGGCATCACATTCTTAGGGATCACACACTAAAAGGAAATATTATTCTTCAGTTTATCGGAACGCAAGATCAACTTGCTGATATTTTCACAAAATCATTTCCTTTTGATAGATTCGTATACATTAAATAGAAGTTAGGAATGATAACCGTAAAGTAATCTTTATTAATTAACATTCTGTTGAAAAAGTATCCTTATAGTAATAAAAACCTTTTCATAGGGAGAGTACATTTGATTGTTAGAGTAACTAATTTTGTCAAAGTTTGTTTTCAAACTTTTTGGAACTAAAATTCCGGAATGGGAATTTCGGGAAATGAAATTTTCCAGAATGGATATTTTTGTATAGAAAACATCTGGAATGGAAATTTTTGTATTGAAAACTTCTGGAATGGAAAATTTCGTACTGGTATTTCCATAATGATATTTTGATACCGAGACTTTCATAACGAGGTTTTCATTTTCAAACTTTTGTAATGAAATTTTCATGCTGAAAATCTTGTAATGATTTTTTATTTTCTTTGTTGAGTTTTTCTTAGTGAATTTTTCGAACTATGTCTTTTCGTAGTAATAATGTTTTTTTTCGTAGTTAAATTTTCTTCAAAAAGAATATTACTCATTACGAATAATCCTCCTAAGCCAATTCTAAAGGTATTATTTCCTTACTTATGTTTTCATAATCATATTTTACTAGCTTGTGTTTTCTTATATTTTTTTCAGACTATAGTTTTCTTAAATCATTGTTTTAAAAAAACCTCAAAAGATTGGATTCAAGTTTTCATACGGGATTGTTGTCAACTGTTTGATCAGATCAATGTTTTTTTGGAAGACCAACGGTCAAATTATTTTCTTATATAAAGGGGACCCCGAGACTCATCCCACATCGGTTTTTCAAGCTCCAGCATCCTGAATCTCTGCCTCTCCGTTTTAAGGCCGTTCTGATCTTTAGCAAACTCCATTCCGAACTTCTCAGAAGTCTTCAGATCTGAATGTTTGTGGTAGTAGCTTCTGAAGCCATGTCTTCCCCCAAGCCATTTTCTAAGTGGTTGTTATATAGAGAATGGTTAGTTCATCCTGACTTCTTCATAAAATATGATTCTCTTATATCCAAGAACATAAAGCTTAACAAATGGGAAGATGTTTCTATGTCTTAGCTCAGAAATTAAGATGAAGTATATTCAGATTTTCTTATAACGTTCTATGAGACAGTTTCCTTCTTTAAGGAGGATGGTAGGGAGAAATTATCGTTTAAGCCTTATGGAAAGACTTATAAGCTTTCTTATGCCAAAGAAGCCAGCTTGGTAGGGCTGAACAATGAAAGAGAGGCCGAGTTCATCACTCATGTTTTGCCGGATTGAAAGGGAATCTTCGACAGTGAAAAAGCATTGGAGACTCTTGGACTGTTAGATGATAAGGCTCCGAAGATTTCTAGTGTGTCTACAAATTTTGGGATTCTATAATTATGGGTACAAGGATTTATCGTACTGAGAAAGGATGACAAAGGCAGTTTGAAGAAAAGTGAGATCTACATTCTAGATTTTCTGATAAATCTATGGAAGTTTAATCCGATGAAACACATTCTTATTACCATTGAGAATGTAAAGAAAGGGAATCTGAGAGCTCATAATACAATTTATCCAGCAATCATCTCGAAGTTAATAGTTCGGTTCCTTGAGTCTTTTAAGGAGGCGTGCAAGTCTAAGCCAAGAGTTTTCAAAATTATGTTGGTGAGTGATGGTACCCTCAAAATGATGGATGTTGTCTTCGACAAAAAGACTGGTCAATTCGTTGATTTACCAACTCAAGAAGAAGCGGTTCCGAAAGTTGGTGAACCTGAATCCTCTAAGCCAGTGAAGAAGAGAAAGTTGAAAGAATATGAAGTTGAAGCAGAGAATCCCAAATATAAGGAAGTTCATTCCTTACCTCCTAAACTGAAGAAGAAGAAATCTTACCTTGATGAGGTAGTTGCTAAGTGGAGGGAAATCAAAGAGAAAAGAGTTCAAGGGGTGCCTCAGTTTGGCTTGGATCCTGCAGAGGCTAAGTCCTTGAAGGAAAAAACAGTGGATGAATTAGAAAAACTAGAGAAACAAAAGAAGCTTAAGAAGAAGATGTATGAAGATGAGGTAGCTCAGACTTTGTTAAATATTAATGAGATGGTATGTTCAAACATTCCAGTTCCGAGATCGTTTTCTTTGGAATCTCTACTTGAGACTCCAGGAAGAAACTATGTTACTCCAGAGAAGGAAAAATATAATCATGTTGAGGATGTTGAGTAGATTGAGGAAGTGGAAGTGGAATAAGTAGTTTCTAATGGTAGTGTTGAGACCGGAGATCTATTGAATCAAGTAAACAATTATAAGGCGTCACCATCGGAACATCTATCTCTCCGAACATCAGATGATGAGTCTACTAAGTTAGTCACTCCAGGAAAAGATGAGGAGAAAGGAGAACAAGAATTAGCTTGTCATGCAGAGGAAGAACAACTTCTACATGATATTTCTCAAATGAAGAATGAAGAGGACGGTGCTCAAAAAGATATTGATGATGAAGACAATATTGTTAATGTTTCTAATAGTGATAAGAGAACTCCAGAACAGGAATCCATTCTGAAAAAGGACAATAGAAAGCAACTTGTTGTCAATACCCCGAGCTCAGTGGCTGTAAAGAAAATTGAAGTTGGTGATTCTTCTAAGAAGAATGATGAGCAAATTTAAGAAGAAAATTATCCAAGCAAAGTCTCATATTCAGAGTCATCTTCGTTGGGGCATGAATTTGTTGTTTAGTCATTAAAGAAGTTGGTGGGTTCCATTCCGACCTTCTCAAGTATTGATTCCAGATGCTGAATGCTTCAACATAATTCGAATCAGAATACAGACTCAGTATCCATGGTTATGGAAAAATGTGTTGAGATCGAGGCTTAGTTCAAAACTTTTTTTGTCGGCTATGAAGCCCACAAAAGGTCTTTTAAGAGAATGACTAGTTGGTCAAGGAAAACTGTAGAAAATATGAGGCTCTTTGATGAATTCCACGTTAATATTGAAGATGCTTTTGAGATAGATGACAAGAAGATAAATGATCTAACTTCTTCCTTTGAAGGAAAGTTTATAGATGAAAAGAATTTCCGGATTCAAGAAGTCAGAGATCTGAATGGGAAGCTAAATTCTATTACTCAAAACTGGTGGAATGAAAGGGATCGTCGAAATGAGATTGAAGAGAAGTTGTTAAAGCAAGAACATGTTTTGAAAGCTCAGGAAGAAAATATTGAAGCCAAGAAAGAAAAGATTTAAGCTTAAAGTGCAAGAATTGTTGTATTAGAGAAGCAAGTTGAGGAAGACCATAAAGACTTGAAGAAGATGAATACTATTCTTAAGGGTCTCATGTCGAAGGAAAAAGATCCAAGATAGACAAATCCAATCTTTTTTTTGTATCTTAGCTTTCTTGTTTTTGAACGTTCAAACTTAATGAAAATCTTGCTTGCTCATTTATTTTCTTATTGTAACTAATTTTTCAGGTAATTTTTTATATTTTCCATTCCCTTGA
This sequence comes from Viscum album, assembly GCA_963277665.1. NCBI lineage: Eukaryota > Viridiplantae > Streptophyta > Magnoliopsida > Santalales > Viscaceae > Viscum > Viscum album. The sequence continues at coordinate 258,425,402 of OY728133.1, read as the reverse complement.
TTTATTTTTGAAAATCATAAAGGGGGAGAAGGAAAAATAACCCTAACAAAAGCGGGAAAAGGAAAAAGAACCTTAACAAGGGGGGGGGGGGAGAAAGAAAAAGAACTCTAATAGAGTTTATCTAAGGTGGAGTTTTTCATTAAAGAAAACATTCTTATTCTTAATGAAATATCATTCCAGAAATCTAGAATATGATACATAGAGTTTCAAAGCCTAAGGGGGGGATAGTCGTATTCATCAACTTCCATAAGCAAACAGAGATAAGATTTAATGTTTTCATTTTTGCTTTCTTTCTACTTAGTCATTCTTTTTCGTAAGGATGTTTGTGCTTTCCAAAAAGGGGGAGATTATTGAGTCAATAAGGTTTTCATTATGTCTTTTCCATTCCTTCTTGTTTTGAAAATCAAAAACACCTTATCTTTAAGGAAAGTTGCTTTTATAAGGAAAATTGCTTTTATAAGGAAAATCACTTTTATAAGGAAAATTGCTTTTATAAGGAAAATCGCTTTTATAAGGAAAATTGCTTTTATAAGGAAAATTGCTTTTATAAGGGAAATCGATTTTATAAGGAAAATCACTTTTATATGGAAAATCTTTTTTATAAGTAAAATCACTTTTATAAGGAAAATAACTTTTATAAGGAAAATCGCTTTTATATGGAAAATCTCTTTTATAAGGAAAATTATCCTTATCAAATTTTAATTAACTATATCCATATATTTATAATGTATAAGAATCAGATTCATTTTTATATTATAGGAATCATTTAAAACTTTTTTATGAAGCATTCTGTTTTATGCTCTAAATTGTGGATGAGAACTGTATTCAAGATCCACTCCGAATTCTTGATGAGAACTGTAATGAAGTTCCACTCAGAATTCTGGATGAGAATAGTAATGACGTTCCACTCCGAATTTTGGATACGAACTCTAATAAAGTTCCACTCCAAATTCTAGATATGAACTCTCATGAAGTTTGACACGGAATTTTAATGATGAATTATGATTATGAATTCTAATGATGAATTCTGATTACGAATTCCCATTACGAATTTTGATTATGAATTCCCATTAGGAATTCTGATTAAAAATTCTCATTACGAATTCTTATTCTGAATTCTCATTCTGAATTCTAATTCCAAATTCACTTATTAAACAGAATCTGATCACCATTGCTTTATACACTCCGAATTTATTTAGATTCCGAATATTATTTTTTCATAGACTCCGAACATTCATTTTCTTAAACTTTTATAATTTGTCTAATGTTTTACATTTTGTTTACACTCTGAACCTTCACTCTGAACTATTTAGTTATACTTAAAATGATGTCGTACTTTCTGTTACACTTGTTTTGTTACAAAATGATGTCATCTATTCCATTATATACTAACTGATGGTTAAATGAGACGTGTATAGGTCCCTCCGATTTTTAAGGAAAATATGACCGTTGGAAAGGAGGTCGACTGAGCCTATAAATAGGAGCTCATTAGAAAGAGATCATAACAATATCTTCGACATTTCTCACACATGATTTTGATGTGATTTCTAGAGAGAGAGGATCTTATTAAATCTTAATGCTTCGTGCGACTCTGAATGTTGGTGATTACATTCGAGGACTACAGGGGATAGGAAGACAGAGGTGCCAACTACCTTAAAGTTTGAGGGCATCCTTGCTGAGGAAGACAGAGGTTGCCAACAACCTTGAAGTTGAGGGCTTGCGGGGATAGCAAGACAGAGATTCTGATCTTCGTATCGAGGGCTTACCCTGGTGTGGGTAAGACAGACTTGCTTGAAAGTATAAATCATGGGAACTTTATCCAAGTTTGTTGGATACCCTTCTCTTTGGGTTAAAAGACTTATATCTTGTTACTTTTAGTTTTACTACTTGTTTATTTCCGATGCATATTGTATTGTAAGGAAAGTATAACTTTATTATACTTCGTTACTTGTACTCAATTTCATTTAGATTTTATATGCTTTAAGGTAGAATCTCATATTGTAATCTATAGTTAAGATTCAATTTCCGGATCCATATTTCTGGAACCTTTTTTCAGAATCTCTTTCCAGTTTTAAGCAAGTACATAGAACATGAAGTTTATAACTTCATTCCTTATTCTGATTTTTCAATTGGTGTTAGTGGTGTTATGAATTTTCTTAGTTTAACTTTGTTAAACTTAGCACTTTCCTTTGTTTAAGGAAATTTTTTAAAGTTTAAAATTCACCCCCCTCTTTTATATTGATCATCTACATCATTATTTTGATCCTGCAGAACACCTCAGAGTATCACTAGATGCTGACCCACTAAGAGGATTTCTATTCTTTTTTCACATCACAGCCAACAATTGGATTACCTCACATATCACATTTGATTTCAGGAGAATCCACTCTTTATGACATAGGTCATACCTCAACCACCTCAAATTCCCACTATGAAGTAACTAGAAGAACCTTCATGTCATAAGGTTTAAATAGAACATACAACATGTCAATCAGACGATCAGTCTATATGATATAGTAAATTTAGTAACAAGGGCCATGTTGGAATCGAGCTTGATCAAACCCACTTGTACTCTATCTTTATCCAAAACCCATGTGGAGTATCTCCAAAGGAACGCCTCTTCACGAGTTCCCTAACACCACAAACGACACGTCAAAAAGATGCTTGGTATGCGAGATTCGCCTGTTTTTGTTAAACGGGTCTGGATGGGTCCGGGTCCAGTAACGGTCAAGACCAGATGGCGGGTCAGGCCCAGTTAGTAGCTTCAACTCAGCTGATGGGTTTGACCCCTGGAAGAATATGTAATTCATGTAGGATGGTTACTAGCGCACCGACCGTAAATTGAGCGTCTGTTGCGACCAGTTGGCAGAGAGAGCAGTCGCATCCCCATCTTCCAAAATAGTCGGCTCAACTGTATATTTTTTCCAGCCAAGTGGGCCACTCCACCCTCTCTATGAGGTTCATCAAGGTCTTTCCAGTCCACCACTGTGGCCCAACTGGCCACATCTCCTGTTACCATGGTGCCTACGGCACCACTCTTTGACATGGCTGGCTAGGATGACTACCACCATCGCGTATGCTGTTGCTTCTGCAGGCCACCAGAGATGCTTTGGTTGTCTTTTTTTCTTCACATCTATGTCTCTGGGCTTCCCGGGTTTCTGCCTTCACTGTGAAGCCCTCGAAAATGCCCTTCCCCCATGTTTCATGATCACACACAAGAAACGCTCATAAACCAAGATAGATGAGGGGACCAGACCTTGTTTGGATTAGACCCCACCCTTTGTGTTTGTATTCTAATATATAATGATATCAAAAATAAAAAAGGAGGAAAAATCCCCAACTTAAGACCCCCCAACAACCACCTGCATAAACAGATGATACAGAGATCAACCCGTTAGTTGGTGGGTGCATGTTCATTGTATTTTTCTAATAATATAAATAGAGGGAATATCTAAGCATATAAACCCCCTACCTAGAGTTGGTGTTGTGGTCAAAGTAGAAGATTCGCATTCGTAGACATTCCATGTTCGTTGGAGCTCATCATCCCATGTCGATGTCTGATTCCAATCCTCCAATGGTCATTAATCAAAACTCTTTTCCTCTTTGGAGGATATCTTCACCAGCATTTAATCAGAGTTTCCTCTTGTAGGTCCCCAAAAATCCTTCCAGAGAATTGTTTAAAAAATGAAAAGGAACCACCCACAATGAATTTATTAATGTGTTTCATTAATGAACTGTAATTAATGAACCATTAATCCAATGAGTGTCATGGTTATGAAATTGAAGGGTCATGTGATTAAATGTCCCTTATTCAATGTCTGACATTACATTGTGGTCCTACCAAATTCCACTCAACTATTAGAGAAAGGATAAAATTATTCATTTTCTTATTTTATTATTTCTTTGTAAAGTCCAAAAATTAGCTTCTTCATCTGAACCTTTTTGGTTGATGTTATTATTTTCCTAAGAAAATAATGGTGTTTCAAATTCAATGGTTCTTGAAAATTTTCATCCTAATCACCGGTTCATAAGATAGAAATTCTTTCTCACCGATTTACTAAACATACATTAAAAAAGTTTAAAAATTAATTAACATTCACCCTTAAGACACACCCTTTGAGGTTAGGCTCTGCATAAGGGAAACAAGCCCCCACGAACTCAGCGGTACTCATAGTTTTTCAATCTGAGTTACAATTTAAAATTTAATGGATTTATCAATAAAATAATTGTGACTTAATTATTTTATTTACGACCTAAAACTGATCTACACTGTTGGCTTGCACTGACCAATGTCAGGTTCAGCCTAAGGAAGGTATACCCTCAAGAGCTCAGTTGTGGTCTCTGATTTTTAATCTGTGTCACCATTCTTGCGTTATAATCATCGGAATAATAAAATTATTTTATTTACATATTTTATTAATGGTTTTGTAATTTTTAGGTTTTCTCACTAGAGGCCTCTGCTGACCTAAATTATGTTATTCCTAGGGTAAATCCTCAATCATAAACATAGTGATACCCTTGAATTTCTGATCATGGAACCCGTTTAAGAGTTATTCCACCTTTTCAGGAAAACTACTTAGGCGCATTCATTAAAGAATTACATCTTTCAACAGATCATTCCAGTCACTCTGGGCCTCAGAATTAGGTGACATCAATTTAACCACTCTCAAAATAATTCCATATAAAATAAATTATGGAAATTCCAGGAAATTAAATTCTTCTCACCTTAGGGATTTATGTCCCCGAAAGCTGAAACAATTGAGAATCAAACTAGTGGGGGTACTGAATATGAATATTATCCTCCCATTACCTCATGTTGTCTTGGAGATTCCAGTACTACCATCGTAGTCGCTCTAGAATAATTTACTATCAATGGAGGACATGTTCCTCTTGATCCTCTATCTCTACAGGGAACTACACAACTGTCACCCTGTAATCAATGCACAGCTTTCCAAAGTCGATGATGTGCGATGGATCATGAATGTACCTCCCCAGCTGCGATATGAGAAAGAAAATCATGCAACCAGTGCATATGCGGGTAATGATCTAGGTGATACGCCACCTCGCCTACACCACTCAGAAGCTGAAAAGTTCTGATGAACCTCAGAGGTAGCACAACATTCTAGAAAAATCTCTATAATCACTATTGGGTTGATAATCAAAGGAAAATATAGTCTCCATCCTCAAAATCCAAGGGTATCCATCACGTATAGGTATAATAGTTATGTCTGATCTTTGTAGTCCAAATCTGCTCTGGATGATCTATACCTTCTCTGTGGTAGCCATACCAATTCTGGAACAATGAGTGATGACTCCCTAGGGTCTATCCAGCATAGAGGTGATCTGTATGGAAGCCCGTAAATGTCCTCAAACGATGGAATGTGAATGTTTGAGTGGTAGATATGGATTTACATAAAGTCTAACAGTGGTAGGTGTTACTTACAACTATGACCAAAATCCAGAACACAAGCATGAATCCTATCCTCCAAGTATTGTATGGTCCGCTCCATCTAACCATCTATCTAAGGGTAAAATCTGTGCTAAATCATGCAAGAACCTGATGCTCATCTCTCACCTACTTACAATTGAGGCATTGTGAAATGATCTTTTCCACTACTTTCTTCTTCCCTAGCCAACAGTGCTGATGTCAGAGGTCCATGGTACATCTTTGTTACACCCGGATGTTCACCAAATGGGATTTATGGAACCCCCTTGACACCTCCTCCCACCATGTCACTAGTATTAAGGTGCATCCTATAAAAATGATGACATGCTCCCCACCTATCGACAATCCATCATGATTATTTATTAAGGTTATCTGAGCACATTGAGTCTCACAGTCAACTTCCCCATGTTGTGCCTCCCTGACTCACTAAAGGGGTGGGGGAGTGACTGTCATAGACTGAAGGTAAGATGATACATCACTATCCATGAAGGATAACTGCAACACATCTAGCTAATTTTCCACCTCACTCAACATATGTAAACTAGATCTCTTACTGAGTGAATCTGCCACCACATATCCCTTCCCATGAGTATATACTATCTCAAAGGCAGATTCAGTCAAGAACTCCAACCATCACCGCTATCTCAACTACTGAAAATCCTAAATGCACCATTCTATCAAGGAGAAATTATACCCCTTTTAACTGATTGTTGTTCCCATCGACCCATTGGGAGTGGGTACTCATTATCCATGTACACTTGGTAAAAGTTCCAGTAAACCAAACATAACCTCAAACCCTGCTTCTTATTAATACCTTCCTCAAAAATTCCCCCAACTATACTCTCAGCTCTCAGAGATCCGTGTGGGACATCCGATATGCAGTTGTTGATTTTAGTGCCATCCCTGGGTACAAGAAAATGAAAAAGTCCCTCTCTCTGCAGGGATGTAATCCAGGAAACATCTTTTGAAAGTATGTTCCTACACTCTACCACTAATGCTGGGAATTGAACACTCAAAACACCTACTGCCTTGAGGGTAATGTTGGCCGACTCAAGAGTGATCGGTTTCACCCATCTATGCTTTATTTTATCCCATTCTTCCTGGGTTTCCTTTTTCACCGACCAAGGAAAACCACTTTAAAATGTTATATATTTACCACATTTGTTTCCTAAAACGGTCAATCTGAGCATGAACTATGGATGACAAGGACATAAAAAAACTATCATCATAAGGCCTCAATGTTTCCAACATGTGGTTCGAACCAAAAAAATCGCGTCAAGGGTCTGATCACAACATCGGAAAAAGGGTGATTATCGAGTATCTCCCCATATGTTTCTCTAGAAGTAAGGAACAAGTCAACCATTTTATCGGAAAATCTAGGTCATTAACAAGATTCTTGACAAGATGGAATTATTAGTACATATTTCTATTAATACGGGAGATAGTGGTAGACACATATTGTAGCTCAAATATTTCTTTGATCCATTCGGTCATACTCCATGACTGCATAAAGATACTTCATTCCCATATCCTCTAGCTCCCTGAGCCCGGTGGGGACCACATTGGGGTGTTTTTTGTAACATGCCGAAATGTATACCACCCCATACTCCTCCCCTTGCTCCTATTCCATGTATGATGCCCTTTAGATCCTTCTGTCCCAATCACATCCACTTTCCGAAAAATTTAGCACAACCATGTCTCTGAGACTGGTGTCGGTATCCTACTTTCCCACTGTTGGCATTCGTTGGATTTATCTACTCACCCAAAGAACTATCTACCACAAAAGGTTCTCTATAGCACCCTCAAATAAGTTGCAATGCACAGAGGTATACCGGTTGCATGGATGTTGCTAAACACATATCTCTCAGAGGTTCAATCCCTAAATCAGTGGTCATATTGTATTAATCAATTAACTGGAATGTTTGGTATGCCTCGTTGAACACTCAACTACTGACATGTCATCCTGCCGAAGATATAGATGATCTAGGGAACACATACCCCTTATATTTTTATGGAAATATACCTCTTATAGGATAAAGGTTCTCATGATCTATCCAAAACAATGTCACCTCATCATTTGATAGGGGTAATCTAACCCCCCACCCCCACCCCCCATCACCCTGCTGATAAACATATAATTCTCACTTCCAGGATGAACATCTATCTTAATAGTGACCTAGATAGATGGAAACTCAGTCACCACCTCATGCCTGTCTTTAGCTGCCTATCTGTTGGGATAACCTCAGAAAATGAGATGTATCTGTCACTGAAACTCATGTATGGCACTGGTCCTACATGTGTCCTCTTTCAATAGCAACGATGGTAATTGTTGACCAATGGGAAGCGGTATCACTGGTACACCGCCTGAAGGTACCATATCAGGAAATTGTCATAGTACTGATGCCTTGTCACTCTATGGACCATGCACATGGTCACGCATTGGAATCCTTCCTGACAGTTTGCATGAGTGCATCTTAAAAGAGAATCAAGATGAACTACTATCAATAAGTTATACCTGGTGAGATGACATAAAATAGTTCAAGAGAAAAAAAATCCAAACACAAGATACTAGTGTATTCGTGTACCGAGTCAGAAAATAGAATTCGGGGTCCTGGTGTATGGATACGTCAGCTCCCTCACCATCATTGGGCTCCCTAGATTGAAATCTAAAATCAAGATACTTAACATTATTCCCCCATTAAAAAAATACAAATGGTCAGTTCATCTGGTTGAATCGACCGCCCTCTAATACCACTTTTACAGGACCAGTCAGTTAGGGCATGTGTTGTGACTAACCCAAGCACACCTTCCATAGGCAAGGGGCTAGTGACTAACACTGAAAAGGCGAAACCCAAAAAATGGAAAAAAAATTACTTTAAACATGTACACACACACATAGGGCACACATCATACAAGTAAAAAACAATAGAACATGTAAGGTATAACCACTATTAAAAACCAGAACTGAGATAAAATATTAGAAAAATAAGTAACGGCGCCAATATACATGCCTATCTAGAAATAAAGTACATCAAAAATGGAAAAGACATGCTTCAGATATTTTCCACCAAGGATCCTACACGAAGGGTAGGTACAACTCGTCGTTTGTCTTTACTGCCCGTCACCCCATATGTCAATCAACTCTGAGAACCATCTAGCCCTGACTCCTCAAGTATCAGTTAAGTGTTCCATCTTTTTCACAAGACACAACAATGTTCGGGTGAAGCCCGTAACAGGGTGAGTGTAAAAATACTCATTAGGGAACAAAGGTCTCTCATAATTCCACATTGAAAAATCCAAAGCATGAAATCAATAAAAACTAAAAAATTTAAATGTCAACTCACACTAGGTTTACAAAATAAAGAATATGAATAAAGATGATTAGTCACAAATCTAGATCATCTTATTCTTTTCAAGAGTATTTTGTTGCAGGACCACACATGGCCACTAGTTGATGTCCCAAAGAGGATATCTAGGCCCTGACACACATAGAGGATCCCTAGGTGGTGACCCGCTCAGAGGATCTCTAGGTACTGACCCATAGAGGATCCCTAGGTGCTGACCCACTTATAGTATCGCTAGGTGCAAACCCATAGATGAATTTTAGAAGAAGACACATAGATGATCACTAGGCATTGTCCCACTCAGGAGATATCTAGATTCTTACCCACATAGAGAATCGTCATTCTTTCATCACGTCACAACCAACCACTAGATTATCTCACTTAGCACGTTTGATTCTGGGACGATCTGATACTCTAGACATCAGTCATACTTCAACAACCATAATGTCCCACAAATATGTAACCTAAAGAACCGCCATGTTATAAGGGTTCAAATGCAACAAATGATGCGTTAATCGGACACACATTTTGTATGTTATGTTCACTTTGGTACCGATGACTCAGTAGGATTCGACCTCAACCGACCATTCCATACTCAAAATTACACCAAAATCCTTGTGGAGTATCTATAAAGTACCACCTCATCGAGAGGGTCCTCACTCCACAGAGGATGCATCAAATGGATGCCCGGTATGTGAGATTGTTTCCATTTATTGAAACAGGGCTGGTTGTGGTCCATGCCGGGTAGCGGTCCGAACTGGGTCACAGGTCCAGCCCAGCTGGCGGGTTCAGCCCTGCTCATGGTCAGGCAGAGCTTGTGGGTGTGGCCTAGTTGGTGGGTCCGACCTACATGGATGAACCCACCCCCCAGTGGGCCGGTTGCGGGTGCACCGGCCAAACACATAGCATCTGGGGCGGCCAATGTGCAACATCCCCTCTTCCAAAATGACCAGATCAGCCGAGCGGCCCAAGCAGGACCCTCTACCCTATTTTCTTAGTGCATCTATGTCATTCCCATCCACCGATTAAGTGCATCGACAACTACAAGAACCTCTCCACACCGCAGCTGGCTCATCCGGCCACTGATGCCGGTTGCCACTGTCAGTACCGCTGGTTGTCGGTGCCATCATGCTAGGGGTGTTACATCAGTTGTTGCGTCAATGGTCCACCAGAGATGCTCCAGCTGTCCATTATCTCTCTGTTTTCATCTATAGGCATCTCTGGTTGTCACCTTCCATATGATGCCCTCAGAAATTCCCTACCACTATGTTACCTGGTCGTGCACAAGAAACGCTCATAAAACCATGAATAGTGGGGGGGGTCCAGACCTTGTTTGGATTTTCCTGAACCCTCTATCATAGGGTTATAACATGGGGTGATAAAAAAATTAAATTGGAAGAACAATACTAATTTTTTTACCATGAAACAACCACCCGCATGAAATATAAGATGTGGATCAACTCGTTAGTCATATTGTCCACGTTCGTTGTTTTTTTTCATGAATGGAAAGAGATTGAACATCAACACACATAAACCACTACATGGAAACGATGTTGCAGTCGAAGGAGAAGATACACATTTGTAGACATTCCACAATCATTAGCGCTTTCCATCAACCATTGATGTCCGGTTTGATTCCTCCAACAGTCATCGATCAAAACTCCATTCTTCGTTAGATGAAGTCGTCGCTAATGTTTCAACCAAGATTCCTCTCTTAGAACCCCAAAAACTAACACTAAAGGTATGATTAAATAAATAAATAGAACAACCCACATTGATTTCATTAATGTGGTCCATTAATTAACAGTAATTAATGATCCATCAATCCTACATGTGTCGTAATTACACAACCAAATAGTCCTTATATATAATGTCTCTTATTCAATTCTCAACATTAAACTATGATCCTTACAAATTATGTTCAATAGTTTGAGAAGGAATAAAATAAAAACATTTAGTTAATTTTGTTATTCTTCTGTAAAGGTCCCAAATTAACTTCTTCGTCAGACCCTAGCCGGTTGACATTAAGCATTGCCTACGCGAATCCCAGTGTTGTGAATTCATGGATTCCATCATATTTTCAATCTGATCATTGAATCAAAATAGGGAAATCCCCTCTCATATGTTTACTTAAAATAACATAAAAAAAGATCCAAAAATAATTATCAATCACCCTCAACTTGCACTAGTGGAGGTTGGGCTTCGCATAAAGGAAAGACCTCCCCATGAACATAATGGTACTCTCGGATTTTCAATACGAGTTATTTTTTATATGTTAAAAGATTTAACAATAAAATATTTGTTAATTAATTATTTTATGTATTTACAAAAACTAACTTCCACTATTGGCCCATGAAAACCAATGTTAAGATCTACCTAAGGAAATAATATCCTCACGATCTCAGCAGTAGTCTCATATTTTTAATCTTTGTCACCTTTCGTGGGTTATAGGAATTTGATAAATAAAATAATATAATTTAAGGTTATTCCCTATTTGGGTTTTCTCACAAGAGGCCTATGATGAAAAATGTTAAGTAGCTCTTAGGGTAAACCCACCATTTTGAACGCAACAGTGCCCTCAAATTTTTTATTGAGGCACCTATTTAAGAGTTATTCCACTTTTTTTGGAAAAATTCTCATGTGCGCTATTTAAATATTAACACTTTTCGACAGATCATTCCTCGTACTCCGGGCCTCAGAATCACGTGTCATCAATTTAAGAAGTTTAGAAATAATTCCATATTAAAAATATTATACAGATATTTAGGGACATTACAAACACCATGATAATCAATAATAGGCTTACTCCGAGCTATTAGGGATACCCCAAGTTAATTATTAATGGGTTTACCTGATGTCATCTAAGCCATCCCATTATATAAGATGTACAAGAACAACAGTGAAAGTAAAACTCATATAGAAAAAAATTAATTATTACATTTACAACATAATTAACCCACATGAAATAAATGGGAATCATATAATACTCATAAATAATGATTATCTAGTTGAAAATAAATTGGTTTAAAAAAATCTCATTATAATAAGGTTACCCCATGAAAAAATGGGTTCTAAAATAATATCATTGAAACATGGTTAACTAAAGGAACTGAATTGGGTTCTATGAAAATATATTGGAATCATATTTATCCCATGGAAAATTATTTTTTCCCATAATAGTCTCATTGAAACTTGACTAACCAACTGTAAATAAATGGGTTCCATAACAATATCTTTGAAACTACAATATCCAGTGGAAATGAAACATGTTTCATAAAAATATCATTGATGAAAACATAATACATTCAAATAAATAATGAGTATTTTATTAATACAAAATATTTATAATGGAGGAAATGTAAAAAAATGGTTTTCGACATTACAAAATGAAAATTTCATTAAAATATCATTTAAATCATTATTGATGAAAAAACCTTTAACCATTCCAATGTGACCCATACTACCTTTAAAGATTTGAATCATTATCCCCATGAAGTAATATAGATAAATGAATAATATAATATCATGTTACTAAAGAAAATAATGATATATCATTTCAAAGAAAAATGATACCGACCTTACAAACGATGATAGGTTTACAAAATAAAAAAAATCTCAATAAAGTAAAAATTTTGATAAAAATAGATGTAAATTTAAAACAATAAACCCCATTAAACATATATCATCAAAATGACATAAAAACCACCATATATGAAAGGATTATAATCATCAAATAAATTTATGAGATATAAATACTTCACACAACAGAAATAAGTGGTTAATATGGAAGATATATCAATGAAATTAAATTGAGATGAGAAAAACGCTTACAATGATCATATCATTAGTGTGAAAATAAATCAATTGTATAATTATGTTTAAAAAATTCAAATCCACAAAATAATGTTGGAAATATAGAATAATGTAATAAAAATTCATTTAACATATATTTTTAGCATCACTTAACCAATGACCTAGGTTTTTAACTCATTGAATTGATATCGGGTTTTGAAATACCTTAATACTATTTTATCATTTTAACCATGATAACCATGAATGAATAAAATCATATGAAACATTCCATATCATAAAATAAAAAAAAATCTTCAAATATCAAGTTATATAGATGTATATAAACTATTTAAAAGTAATTAGGTTTCAAGTAATAAATAATTCTCAATTGAATGTAAATTTAGATAAAACCTCGTACATTGAGTATGATTTTTCATGCCTCTTCTATATCATCCAGAATAAAAATATTATGTCAATTATTTAATTTCTGCATAACTATTTGAAATAGTATTATTAATTTTATTTCACTTATAATCAATTTATATATAATTACTTAATCAAAATGTATTGAACATATTGAGCTTATGTTTCAAAAAATAATTTTAGAGGATGATTATGTTTAATGAGGTCATCACTAAAACATATCCAGAATAATAAAAATTCAGTAATTATCAATTTTTTGCATCAATTATACTTTTATAATCATACATGATAAGTAATTATTAAAAATGAACCAATGTTATGATCATGGAGAAGATAGGACATATGTACACATGTGTAATGTCCCCCTTTTTCAATTATCAATATAGAAAGATGTTTAGTAGTGGTTATCTTTCCAAAATGATAATTATATCGAAAAATACCTTTTATTTAATTATATATACATTTATATATCATTATTTTTATGTGGATGTAAAAAAATAATAATCACATCGCTTAGAGGAGGATGTAGTCTACACATCTTTGAACTACATTATAACATTTTACATATTTGAAATGTAATGAATAAAAAAATATGACATATGTAAAGCTAGTTAATTATGTAATTATTAAAATAATTATTTTACATCTATCATATACTTTAATCTATCCCACCCTTAATATATCCCATTTTGGGAGGGAACATATCTCATCTCTATGAGGTGTTGATAGTCCACATGTCCACAAATGATGTTATCATATTCTCAAATGTGGATATCATGATGATATGTGTTATATTAGAATGTTATTAGAAGAGTTTAAATGTAAAGTAAATCCATGGATTTATTTATGACCAATTTTAGGATTTTAGAATTAGGGGAAGGAATTAGGGAGGATAATTTTTTAGGTGGTGGACTAAAACTATGTATTTATAGTTGTAGATAAGTGGGTCGGGTGAGTATGTTTTTATAGTGGAGAGGGGGTGGCCTCCATGTTAATTTAAAAAGGTAAACACTATTTGGAGGTATCCTTTACTTCGTGTTATGTAAATAATGAGAATTGTTTCATAAATGTGTATATAGGGTAATATAATTAAAATATAATTGGTTTTGTACATGTTTTAATGTTATTTGTCTACTAATGCTTAATTTTTAATGACTATGTAAACCCTTTTTTTCCCTATTCACTATAATTAATTCTATTTCCATTCAATAATATTATTTATCATCATTTAATTTTACATTATTAGACATTATAAAAGAGAATGATTCAAAATATGAAATCAATTTTACCAAATTATAATCATAGAATTGGATGAAATTTATTTATAATTAATCCGAGAGACGGGATGAGAAAACATGTATTTCATGAGAAAACATTGAATGTCTCAAATGTTTTCAGAATCAAGTTCATTGTTAAATTGATTAAAATGAACTAAAATGGTTTATATGATATAAAATTTATCTAATTATACTATATAACCACTAAAATATAATTTATCATTATAAATAATTTAGAAAAAAACTATTTTGAATTTAAATTTCTTATCATCCACTATTAATCAAAATATGAGGTTTCATATAATATTACAAAAACATAACCTAAATTAAATATTTTATTCTAAAATTTAAAAACAAAAGTATATTTTTTTTAAAAATAAATAATTTTCAATATTTAGTTTCAAAATAATTCTTCGAAAACAATGCTAGAAAACTTCATTTTATAAATTTAATGCTTTTATGCCTAAAATTTAATTTATTCTTATCTTAAACATATAAAACATCTTGGATGAATTTAAAAATATGTAATTTAACATATAATATATAAATTTCATTAATATTATTAAATATATATATATTTATTTCTTTTAATATTATAAAATTCCATTCTTGTCTTAAAAATAGTTCTTCCAAATACACATCCAATATATTCCACTAATTTTTATTTTCATTTATAATTAATTTTCCATTAATGAATACATTATATAAACATATTTTAATAATATATTTAATATTTCTACAATCATATTCAATCACTCCATTCTAGAGGTTGGGTGATAATTATATTCTTAAATATTAATATTATATTGGTGTCAGGTAAAACTCGGGCTTCTGTGTCACAAAAGCCATCATTAGAACTCAGTGTTTCATGCAACAAAAGATAAACGATGTGTCTCATATATCCTCGGATAAAATATGAATTTTATGTAACATTAGATAACAAATAATTTAAATTATTTTTAAATAATGTATTTATTAAAATCTCAGGATGGTTGAAGTACGGTATTATCATTGATTTTTATCGATTTATCAGGATTGTCAATATCACTAACCATGATAACAGAGAAGGGAGTAAATATTATCTATATCGATCTATTTTAACAAATAAATAATGATTTAAATAAGAGGATATTCACTTTACATGTTCTCACATTACTAATATTTTGGTACAGATTTGTGATCTACAATGATACGTCCAATGATGGAATGGTTTATGTAGTAATTAAGTATGGAAAAGTGAAAACATATAAATATATACAATTACTTATAAATGAGAATAAATAAAAAATCAGGATCTATATTTGGATACATTGATCTTTATATTAACTATTCGGTGGCATTATCTTGATAAGAAATAAGTTTGACATATATATGTATCAAAAAAGACTCAATAAAATATATAAACAAAGGGATATCAAATTGTAATAATGAAGGTGGTTTGGGCATAAAATGTATTTTGATTATTCAATAAATTACTATCCACGGATGGAATATAATATGGATGATGTTCTGAGTAGAATGACTAATCTAACCATATCCCTGGTGGGAATTTAAATGGATCTAGTATTTATTAATATATAAAGGGTGAACATATGACTAATTATAGGATCTAAATCAAACATTACTAAAATAATTTCTCAACCATCTCTTCTTGAGAGAATTAAGGATAAAAAAATGATGAAAATCTATAGAATAAAATAGTGTGTATTCCAAATTCCAAATTTCATAATGAAATATTTATAATTCTTTAATACCATGGATGTGTTCATCAAAACTGGAGTTTAAGTTGGAACTTCTTGATGAAGTGCATAGATCCCGATTTTTTTTTTCAATAATTACTATGATGTATATATATTTGAATGGAAACTTATCTTATTATAATATTAAGATGGAGAATATATAATTTGTATCATGAATCTTATTGTCACAAAATTTCAATGGTAAATGACATAAGACTAAGTGTATGTTGAAACCATTTCCCGTATGATTATAGAAACGGAAAAATAACCCATTATTTCTTTATAAGACTCCCCTAGATATATAATTGTAATAACATCATCTAAGTTATAGTTCATTGATTTAAATTTATAGTCCACTCCATTTATATGAAAGAATATTTATCTCTTGAATAGATAACTATGATATATATACATAAGATAAATTTCAAGACATTATTGAGTGACTCTCACTATTATATCAGATCATAATTTGAGCATTACCTTGAGGTTTTGGGGAATGATTTGTGAAGAACTGGATACAAAGATGAATTTTATTACTATTTATCTTCTTTAGACAAATGAACAGCCTTAAAAAATATTTCATTCAGTAGTGGATATGTAGAGAATTTTTTCAATGGAATATATTGGATTTTGAGCTAATCATATTCTCTTAGTTGAGTTATTATAAGACAACGGTTTCTATTCTATAATTGAAATAGATTATTAGGATTAGTCTTATGGGAATATTATTCTTAAACTAACATGTATAAATAATATTAGAGTAGAATCTTATGACAACTGATACGATCCATTAAATGGTATAGGTGTATCAATCAATTCAATGTTATATTTAATTCTCTTAAAGATGATATAAATATTATTTAGATGATCATTGATGATACCACAATTTTGAGGTCATAGAGAAGTTGTTCATATTTATAACACCCTAGATTAAATTCATGATGTTTTTAGTGAATGTAAATCACAGTCCAAGGTACATAACCACCTTTCTGATCATTAACCACATTGGATCTATTCCATATTGAATAGAACTCCCACATAACCAATCACTAGTGCATGTTGTGTTCTATATACCCTCTTGAGTATGTATATACCTAAACCTATTGTTTACAAAATTTATAAGTGGTACCTATAGATAATGATAATTAATATAGAGAGAAGATTGTTTAGTATTGATAAGATTGTGAAAATTTATACAAAATAGCACTAATATCCCTGTCAATGTGTTATAATAAATCTATATGTTTGAGGATGAAACACGGGAAACAAAATATGTAATGAAATAGAATAACCCCATTCCTTTTCAGTGTTTGAAATAAAATTTCTAAGGTGATATTTATAATAGGGGGAGGAATGTAATGACCCAAATTATCATAAATGAAACACCATTATGAATGAATAATTACATTATTATGAAATATAGTTAGAGAAAATAAATTCAGAACTATAGTTATTTTAAACTATTATAAAATTTATATTGGTGGGTTTAGAAGACCATTAATAAGCATATTGATAATATAGTGATTGTATAATTTCAGATATGGTTACTATATATTATGAATTGTGAAAAAACCTAGTTAATAAAAACAAAATAAGTGATCTATTTGATCATTTAAATCATACCATATGAAGAAAATTTACTCGAGCTTTTAAGAGATAAAAAATCACTAAGCACATCACCTGAAGAAGCCCAATATGAGATTCAACAACTAAATATTTTTTAAAAATATTTGTGGAAGAAGTTCCCACAAATCGATATCACGAATCTGACCATATACGCTAAACCACCCATATAAGTTACCACCAACACCCACATTACCCTCCATGCATATTCTTGTTAAATAAAGGGTTCTGTTCGATGAAACAAGTAGTATGATTTTTAGATTATCTTTTAAATTAATATAAATAGTGTATTTATCCATTATTATTATTATATATATATTATTATTTAATTAGTTTTATAAAAATTATATTTTCATGAAAATAAATACAAAATTTATTATTTTGGGAAGTATATATTTTCCAATAAGAAATTTTTTTTTATAAAATGAAGAATCTTCGAAATAAAATTTATTTTTAAAAAATATTATTATTATATATGATTTATTTTGAAAAAATCATGTTATAATTAGTTATGTCAAATTTATTCTATCAGAGTTTAAAATTGTTATGATGGTAATAACAGATATTTTTCAAAAAGAAATTAGATATTTAATTTAACGGAGGAGATTATAATATTTGGGTAACTATTTTCATAAACTAAATATTATTTTTGAAATAATAATGTCAAAAATTTGTATTGGCGAATTTATCATAATTTTCTAAGATATTCAGTTTTTTGGAAATAAATTAAATAGGGTGTAAATATACACTATATATTATGAAATTTTAACATCCTAAATGTATTACAATAAATACATAAAACTATATCTATAACCAAATAAATGATACAAATTTATAATAATTTTTTTACTTCATTTTATTAATTTTATAAATATTTAATGAATCATCCAAAACCTATATTGAATTTTATGGTTATAAAATCAATTACCTATAAACATGAATCATACACACATTACCAAAGGCATTATTTAAATATTTCGTCACTTTCAAATTATAATATATTTAAAACTACACCCCTTTTAATGAAACCATTGGCTTAAACCATTAGACGGGTTTTAGGTCTGATTATTTATTTATATAGAGTCCAAAACCAATTATTAGAAATTAAAAAATAATTCCCCTCTCCTTTTCTAAAAATACCAACCAAATATACCACTCCACATCATTAAAACCACATTGTGCCTGAATTTACTCTCCCTATCATTCACTAAATCCCTCTTATGGTGTTCCCAAGCTCTTAAAAATATCTAATAATGTTTTTTAGAATCTCCCTCGTAAGGTAAAAAAAATCTCCTCTTTCTCCTCTTCATTCATGTATTTTCATTTCATTATTAATTTTATTTCAAATTTTTTATATTGGAATAAGATTTTACACATCCATTTTACCATTCTTATGATTTTTAGGTAAAAAGGTTTTTCCTTTCACTCTCAATAATACCTTACCTAAATATTTATGTACAGATGTTATAATTCCAAAATTTTCAATATATTTTCTAAGCCAAACATATGGGTATTTAATACCCATGTATATTCACAGATATGTGTATTCAAAAAGTTATATATATAGGTAATATATTGGGGAATATAATATATTTTACCCACACTATATTATCACATGAATAAACATTATTAAAATCAATATTATTTTTACTATCTGTGAAGAACAAAGATAAAATTAAATAATAGGAACAAGATGGGTGGGCCTGGAATAATATATCCCTAAAACGAATTTGGTGTTTTTTATCTCATGATATACAATGTATAGTGTATATGATGTTATCCAAACTACACTATTTTATGATTTCTCTATTTTTATCCATTAATTATGGTTATGATGTTAGGTTTTATATTGTTCCCACAATCCCATGATCCCTTGATTTGATCATCTTTTATCATGATTCAATGTCCAAGATTTTAATTTTCATAGTTTTTATGTCACATGGACATTCTTTATGAATCACATGTTATAGATTCATCATGTTATGCTTATATTACTAACATACTAGGATCTTTATATAACTCCATTCTTAGGTATCTCCCCTACGTTTCTCATAAAGTATTAGAAGGGTGAATGAACTTTAAAATAATTTTTAGTAACATTAAATAATTTCACGGTATCCCTAATATAAGTTATTTTGATATATTAATAATTTCACCAATACAACTATCATTTTAGTATTATATTATTATATTAGGTATATCCTTATGTAATTAATCAAATATTATAGTGTATTAAATATGTTGGTAGTTATAATTGAAAAATGGATACTAAAAGATAAAAAATGGGTTAGATATTATAATTATGGGGGTATTTTTCCCATTGTAAACAAATTATAATGATTAATTATTAAAAATCTAAATTGGATTAAGGGAAAGAAAATTTTAAAAATTAGAAGAAGGGTAGATATATTAATAAGTGATTAATTATTAGTAATTGATGTTTAAAGATAAATAATTTTTAATAACACCGAAGTTGTTCATCAAATTATGAAGCGAATTTCATTTCTTATGTTGAGAATAGATTTGGTTCATTAATTTGTAATATTGACTGAGAATAACTAAATGAATTTTTGAGATATATAAATGAAAAAATCATATTCATTTCAGGATTATATTAAATAATAAAATAAAGAAAAGAAACATTTATAGAAAATGATTAAGAAGCTAGCCACTCTTTGGATAATAATGAATCATGTTGATTATTATGTTTTAATGAAATTGTAGTTCTTGTCATGATTTATAAAATATTTTTATGTCTATAAGATAAATGTTTTGTTTCCATATTGAATGGAAAAGGCAATAATGTTTTTTCAATATGATGATTACTAGTAATCTATTTAGAAAAATAAAACATGTGAAATAGAGAACATTTTCTAATGCCAATATTATATTGATATATTGAGGATGAGATTATACATAATATAAATATAATTTTTGATTCTTGTATAATTATATCATAATAATATAATATATTTTTCCTTTGATATCATGTTTAATTATAATATTTATATGTGTTGGAAATATCTTGTATCCCACTAACTCCATTTATATGGGTATGTTAAAACATATACCAATAATGGCTAGTCGTAAAAAGCAGTTTAACAACTTCCACATTGGTGGTCATACGGACAAGATCACTAAGATTGACTATCCCAAGTGTATAGAGGTCCATTGTGAAGGAATATTCTATTCATAGACATATATAAGAGCATTCATGGTGCATGCACACATGAGGCATGGTCAGAATTGGAAGGAATTACATGTAATCATGATCTTTTTACTATATTAGAAATCTAACAATGATTTCAAGGACATGAGGCTGATGCGATGATGATTATCATTAAGAATAAAAAATAATGGTAGTGAACCGGTGTAAGAATTCTATATTTATGGTAATTTTTCATCTTTGTTTAAAACATTTGTAAATAACATGGATCATTCAATCGGGAAGATATATTTTCATTGATGAGAACCATTTCATCTCATTATTTGGGTGAGTACAATTACTTAATATATAAAAGAACTTTGTAAATTCCATGAAACCTACAACATGATGAAAAATCAACCAATTTCATTCATTAAATATACCTCATGATTAACTCATGATATCGTATGTATATTAGTGTCTGTATTGAGTATTTATAATCTAGGACACCTTGGGCTTTTATAAGAGAATCAACCGAAAGGGTCTCATCATGGTAGACTAACCTACACATGAAGATATATTATTATATAGTTAGTGACTAAAATATTTCCTAGAAAAAACCTGAAGGATTTTTATTGAACACATATAGAATCATTGTAGATTTCCCTATCAGATAAATAAATTGAACATAATATATTCTCGAGTCAACTATATGAATGAAGTGTCCAATGTGAATTTTGAATGCATGATTTTAGAGAATATATATGATATATAAATCTGGAGAGATAATAAATGAGACATGTATGTAGTTTCAATAGATTACAATTAATCAATAAGTAAATTTTTTGTCACATCACCATTGTTTTCATCAAGAATTAACTAGTCTATGAGATATAATTTTTATATGTTGTGACTGTAGTAATCAAGTGAGGTTTGAATAGATGAAGTACCATGATGAAATTGTGATGCATTTATCTTGATATTTTGTGTGTTTATGGTGCATATGTGAATTTTTTATGACTGAAGAACACACATGATGTTATTATAAAAAAATTAAAACAACATACTTGAAATAATCATTGAAGAAGGAATGTGTAGTTATTTACTAAAAAATAGGATGTGGAATATGACCCCTGGTTTTCCTACATTTAAATGATTTTCTGAGATCTATTTTACACAAAATATCCATGTAAAATTTATCTTAGAATTTTTTCTATAATAATATTAGTGAAATTTAAATCAAAATTATGTACTCAATTTAAATATATTTTAATGAAAAGAATTATAATGGATTTTTAATGACTAAAAATTATTTTATTCAATGTTATTGATATGGAAAAATAGATTTTAATGTTTTAATTTATTTATTTAGGTAAAATAATAGAATCAATGGAATTGGTGATAATCATAAATAACTCACATTTTTATGTGATATATTTCCATGAACGTGATAATTTCCATAATTACATAGAGGGATGTGTTTTGAATATAGATATAATTTATTGGAGGATTAATACTACAGAATGAGTATTCATAATAAAGACTCTTATCATTATCTATCTAATCGTGTTTCATGACCAGTAGTTGTAATCAATAGTGATTGTTTAATATTTTATAGAAAAATTTTACATGTTCATGGATGATGATCCATCAACTCATAGAGGAAGACTATCATCTAGTGGTTCCATTCATTCTTCAATGGATCATTGATGAATAAGGGATGTCTATTCCAAAACATTATAGATAGCCTGTGAATACTGTGGATTCTTTATTGGGATGGAATTTTTGAAGGAAACAAAGAGTATTTTTTTACTATATTATACTATAATTCATTGTAAATTTTTTTAAATGCATTGGAAAATCCTTCTTTGGGAATAAACATAATTGAAATGAGTGGGATTTAATACTATACCATACAAAAACTATTTGAAAATATCTATCATTTATTTAGTATACATGAGGTTATATTATGAGAATATAATGAGTTATTTAAGAATGGTAACTAGTTATCAAGGATTAATTTACTAGGAGATTAATTCATAAAAAAATACCACATATTTAAATCCTATAGTGTTCCATCTAGAATGGGGAATATCCCATTCATGTTAGAAATTAATGATGATTACACCAAATCATGTGTGGTGTAATATTTATCAGCAATCTTTTATATTCACGATACATATGTTCTCACTATGTAATTATTCATGTAAAAAATAATAATCCTTCCATTGAAGAATTGTTATATATCCATAAACATTTTCCACTATACTCTAGTGTAAGAATAGGTGCACTAAAAATATTCTCTTCATTTCTATTGATTTTCTTCAAATTACACTATGAAAAGGATCTTAAATACATTTAATGACAAAATCCTTATTATATTTGATATCCATGATAAATTTATGAAAACTAAATAGAATAATCAAAAATGCACTATAAATCCATTGATTTTAGACACCATTGATGGAGTAGGTTATTTTTCAATAACATCCATCATAGAATGATCCAAAAAATACAACCTCATTCTTGATCACATAACCTTATAAAAAATTATTTTTAAAGTATTAATACTTGATAAATGTTTAATATAGTATATTTATCTCTTTGGTCTCAATATAATGTTCAAATTATCTTTCTACTCCTCCTTTCTCATTGAATATATATGAACATGTGTAATATATTATATGAATAAATGATCATGGAAATCTATAAATATGTTATTCATTAAATCCCAAATTTCTAAGGGAAAAGTGAATGTGTAAATGAAAAAACAGCAATAACATGATCACCATACCTCATATAGACATTTTTGTTAGGTATGTTCTCATTCCTAACACTAAATTAGTTATATTAAAAAATAGGCCCTTCTTTTTAAAGTCTTATGATCCATTTATTTGATAAAACATGTCATCTATAATGATTATAAGACTTTATTTCATGAAAATGATCTTCTTATGTTCTTGAAAATTATTTAAAATACCCATTATCCCGTCATTATTCATTAAAAGTTGAAATACTTCACCCCTTAGTGATACACTAGGGTATATGAATCCCATTTATATATTTTAAGGATGTTTATTAATCATTTCCTACAAATCCATTATGGTTATACTATCTAAAGTCTTTGAAATAGTTATAACATCGGGTAGGAGTTATTTTTGAATATCAACTTCATGATTTAGAACAATATTTTGAATGTAGTTTATATATATATATACATATTGATGAATAATATTTATATATTCAATAAGGATTCTCCCCCTCAAACTATTTTAGATAATTACCCCTCATGAATTTTTTGTAAGAGCCATATAATCGAAATAATTACCACTGAAAGATCACGTTCATACTCACACTAATATACATTCATAGGTTGATTTTATATATGAAATGAAACATCCCTTCCACTTCAATTGATATGGGATCTATAAAAATAGACGTAATCAATGCTCAAAATCTCATAAAATACCACCAAAGGAAGAGTATTAAATTTTTTATGGGATGTATTCTTACAAACATCAATATAATATCTTTATTTCTATAGTGTAGGATGTATTTACCTTAATTAAAATTATTCTATATAGTGATTAAAAGACAATAAACCCATACTTATTATGAAGGAATAAGAGTAATAACTTGTATATGGGTCTTGTCTTAGATAATGTCTAAGTTCACCATATTTTATACATCAAAAGATAATTTGTACCTTAGAAACCACATTATTTCCCTCTTTAAACTCTTCATTTTTAATTGATAATTAATTTATCAATGACCTTATATTACTTATAATAAATATATTCATATTCTTTTGATAGTTATTTCATGGTGCTTATTCCCATATTCATAACATATAGAAAGATGAATCTTTGACATTCTATATTCCTTGTCACAACCCATCCTATGGGGCCTGGACATGACTACCCCAAGCCCACCTTCTAAAGGCTAGGGGTTGGTGACTAGCACCAAAAGGTTTTTCTGGAACAGGGAAGACATTGCCTTAGAGATCTAGACACTCTCAAAATGGAAACCTAAGTAAACAGCCAACAAAAAAAATACAATGACGAGTGTAAAGTATAACTAGAAGTAAAATTGTAAATTGAAAACAGTGGGACAGAATACCAGCTCTTGAAATTTTAGGAAAGTAAAGAGCTTTCACATCATCCCTGGAGCTCGACCTGGAGGGTATCAGTTGTAAGTCTGAAGTTGAAGAAGAGGATCCCTACTACTCCCATCTCACAGATCTCCACCAAGTCCCGAACATCCACGTTCCGCCTCGGAGGGTCATTAGATTTCACCAGACACACAATTGCTTGAGGAGCCCATACATGGGTGAGTATAACAATACCTAGTAAGTGTCACTAAGACCCTCGAATTTCTCTCAGTAATCCATAATATAAACCATGACAAGAAATACCACTAGGGTAATATCACAAGCATGATCTAAATCATGAAGACCTAAGCAAAAGAGAGAGCTCCCTCTAACGGTATAACATCAGGTTCACTTGGATAGGGGAGAATAACCGTAAATCCAGATAATACTATCCATAATAACCAAACTACTGACTCGTATAGGTCCCTATATGCAGATGTGTATTGGTCTCTAGATGGTGACCCGTATTGGTAACTGGTGCTGACCCGTATAGGTCGTTGGTGCTGACTAGTATTGGTCCTTGGTGTTGACCCGTCTTTGTTGTTGTATCCGAGGTAGGGATGATTGGACATAGATTTAGATCATCGAACTCTAGAGTTTGTGTTGTTGACCGGCAATGGTCGCTCTTCTTCCCCATGTCATAGCTAGCCCTTGCATTCTCGCACAAAGCATGCCTAATCTTTGGAAGACTTTGCTCCTCAAGTCATCGATCAGTTTTGAACTAGTACAATGTTCTGTAGAATGCATACCGAATGGACTTCCCCTTCATAGGGTTCCCAACATGATAGACAATGCGTTGATCAGATGCCCGATTTGTGAGATATTAGAACTTTAATAAAAGGTCATGTTTGATTGAAGTCTGATCCAATGCATGATTCAAATAAAAGTCTATAAAATATCATATAGTGTATCTCTAATGGACTTTCTTATCATAAGAGTCCTTATGAAATTGACGGAATGTCGATCGGACGCCCGGTCTGTCAGTTACACCCCATATAGTAAAATAGGGGTGATCACATCTCGGTACTTCCCGACTCAGTCAGGCCGGCAAAAATATTTCAAATGGACCACTTCCAAAAAGATTTACCAAATCCACCGACGTCATTTCATATAGATACTTGGTTTGTTAGTTGTGGGTGTTTCTTTATTTGGGGGCCGATTGGGTATGGACTCGGTCCGACTTGGTCAGGTTGGCCAGATGCAACAGGTCTAGGGGTCTACCTGACCCTCCCTAGGTCTGGCCCATTTTAGATTGGCCTGGTTTACTAGGTGTAGCCCATCGGGGTTGGGCCGACTCGTTCGTGGGCCCATTCCATGGTTGGACCAGCCCGCAGGGTGGGGCTCGTTCCACCCACACTTGGCCCAAAGTCCAGCCTGTTGGGTGGGTCCGGCCTGTTTCACAGGCCCGCATCCATCCTGGTCCACCATAAAGAGGACCCATCATAATAGTTGGCCCCATGGATTCAGGTTCATTTCGTGCGGTATGATGCGGTGAGGGGTCTCCACCACCCCTCATACTGCGACCTTCTAGCTGAGACTACCACCGCTAGCTACGCCTACGGGCAGCGCCTCCTGGTTTCACCCTTCTCTCGCATGGCCAGCTTAGGACGACTACCTCTGGCCACTACATCGCATGACATAGTGCCACCTTCCCACCGCCAACAGCCAGTTTCCACTTGCCTCTTTTAGCCACCGTCACCCACCGCCAGCTTGGCGCACTGACAGTAGTTTCTACGGGCCACCGGACGTGCTCCGATGGTCAATTCATGGTCATGTCTATGGCTTTTGGACTTCCAAATTTCTTCCTCCCCATCATGACCTTCTTTATCATGTTTCCATCAAATTGGGAAAATATTCTCCAAAGAACGTTTCAAAAAGACAAGCTGCGGAGGGTCCGGTCCTAGTTCGTTTGGCCAGTTCCCTACACATTAGTGTTATATCAGGAGAGAGGTAATTATTAATCACATTTCAGTAATAATGAACCAATTGAAATCCTCCACAACAACCTCCTACTAATTCATGGGAGAAGAAAAGAATATAGTGATAATCTTGAATTAAAAGACAACCCCTACCTCATGATTTGATGGGGATATTGTTGTCGTTGGTGTTCATCATCCTTCGACCGTCAGATCGATCCTAAAATGGGTGTCGTCAATCCTCTATTCTCCGTCAGAGGAAGGCATGGAATCACATCATTAGGGGTTAATCGCTTGAAGAAACCATTCCAAAAACTAAACCCAATATCTATATAAATAGGAGGTTGGAAGGCGAGCATCTTCTTGAGGAATTAATGAGGTTCATTAATTTAATTAATTAATGTGCCTCATTAATTTACGATATTAATATTTCTCATTAGTTACGCATGGGGTGGTTACACAACCAAAGTATAAAAGTGAAATTAACACCCCATAATTAATGTTCTGACTACCTTCGTAGTCCCTGCCACCTCCCCTCAACAGGTGGTAGGAATATGAAAAAGAAATATCTTTAAAATTTATGTTATTTTATTATTTCATTAAAAGTGAAAAACCCAAATTATTCTCCCAACCAACTATAGTCAAAGTGAGGCCTCCCATAAGGGAATCCTGACACTATGGATTCAACGGTTCTATCATATTTCAATTCTGAGCACTACTTTAACAGATAGAAAACGCCACCTGTGCATTTACTAAACAAACAATAAAATGTTCATAATTTCATTCCATGAATTCCTGGCCTCAGAATCATGCTCTGTAAGTTTTTACCGACTCGTAAAAATCCCAAATAATTTTAAAAAATTAATTGAATTTTCAAGATCTTTATATTCTCCCCACCATGGGTATTTACACCCATGAAAACCAAACAAGGATACAGAATATATAGAGAGGTACTAAGCACAGAAATGAGACTCTCTCTCCCACCTTCACTCGTTGAGATTCCCATTCTACCAACAAGCCCGCACCATAAGAATTGACCTACCACGAAGGACCCTCTCCAGTCGCTCCTCTCTCACCACTAGGAACTCGAAAATTTTTCCTTGTTGTAAATCATATGCTCTCCATGGTTGATGACGTGAGATGAGTCATGCATGTATTTCCTCAGTTGGGATACATGGTTGACGTCATTTACCCTCTCCATCTCTGGTGGCAGTGAAAAGTAGTACGCCACCTTGCCAATCCTCTGAAGTACCAGGAATGTTGTGATAAACCTCAATGAGAGTTTGCTGCCTCAACCAAATCTTCACAGTCCTCGTCGAGGGAAGACTCACAAGCATACATCATCCCCCTCTTAGAACTCCAGTTGTCTCCATTTCCTATCTTCATTGGGCTTCTTTCGGCACTGTGCAGTTTTCCTCTACTCTCAGATGACCGACACCTTCTTAGTGGTAGCCTATACCATCTCTGGGCCAAGGATTGTTGGCTCTACACAATCCATCCAACACAAGGGTGATCAACACATTCATCCATACAACGAATAAAATGGGGCCATCCCAATGGTGGGGTGATAGCTGTTTTTCTACACAAACTCCACCAAGGGTTGAGGGTCCCTCCAACTGTGACCAAATTCGAGGACACATGCACAAAGCATGTCCCCCATGGTATGGATGGTCTGCTCATTCTAACCATCTTTTTGCAGACGAAAATCTATTCTAAAGTGAAGATGAGTCCCGAAAGCCTCTTGTAATCCATTCCACAACAAGGATATGATGTGTGCATCCCATTCTGAGACTATCATCAAAGGCACCTCAAGATGTCGTGCGATCTCTTGAACCTAGTGACGTCCCATTCCTTCTATGCAACCCTTCTCTCTAATATCAAGGAAGTGAGATGACTTAGTGAGTCAGTCAACGATCACCAAGATGGTATCTTTCTCTCTAGACATACATGGTAACCCCATCACGAATTCCATAGATGTCCCTTCCCACTTCCAATCTGGTATCTCGAGGCGTTGTGTCAGGATTACTGGTACCTGGTGCTCTCCCTGCACGTACTGTCATGTGAGGCATCTAGAAACAAACCCCACCACAACATTCTACATCAATGGCCACCAATACTGATGCCAAAAGTCCTGATACATCTTCATCATTCTTGATTGTACTTCCAAGAAAGTGTATGGAACAGCCTCATAACATCCTCTCATAGCACCACTAGTACAACTGTACGTCTTCTAAAAAGGTTAGTGTACTCTCCACTATTAGAATATCTGTCATGTGCATGGCCTGAGGATATCTAATCACCTGTAGTCACACAACTGCTATCTATGAGTTCTGCCTACGTGACTCACTGAAAGAGTAGATGGGAAACTACCATCAACCAGAGGTATACTGTATCATCTCTATCTACATAGGATATCTGACGTGAGGATAACATCTCTGAAGCCTCGTTCAGTGGTCGTGAACTCAATATCTATATATGTGCATCTGCCGCTATGTTCCACATCCTAGGAGTATAGACCATCATAATTTCATAGTACTAGAGAAAATATATCAAACATTGCTTTCTCAAATTCATATTTTTCTTGTGTGAAGATATATCTGATACTCTTTTGGTTTAATTAAACAATGAACTACTCAACCATTAAGTAGTTTCACCACATCTTTAATGTGAAGACTACTACTGCCAACTCTAAGTAGTGAGTTGCATAATTTTTCTCATGAGGCCTTAGCTGCCTGAGCCATAAGAAATCATTGAATTATCCTAAATCAAGATGCAAACAAGTTCGGTGTCTGATGCATCATAATAAACCACGTAGCCAGTGCCCTCCTTTTGAAACTTCAGGATGGGAGTGCTCGTCTAGCTCTTACTCGCCTATTGAAATCTCTGAAGGCATGTCTCTGATAGCAAGAAGTGTTTTTCCTTCTTATTAAAGGTAGTCATAGTTTTTTCTACTCTGGAGAAATCGGGTAATAACCTCCAATAGTATCATACTATTCCAGGGAACATCCGCACCTCAGTAACACTCCTGGGTGGCTACCAAGAAAGTAATGCCTCGATCTTTGCTGGATCCACATTAACTATAGGTTCTGAGATGAAGTGTCCCAGGAAGTGGACCTTTCGTATCCATAACTCACACTTTGATAGATTCACATATAATTGGTGCTCCCGAAGTGTGTCCATGAACTATCTTCAAGTGTACAACCTTCTCTATCGTGGATGTTGAGTACAACAATATGTCTTCGACAGACACCACTACAAATCGGTATTATTAGATTTAGAAGATCTGGTTAATGATACCGATGAATGCAACCGGGGCATTCATCATGCTGAACGTCATCACAAGGTATTCATAATGTTTGTGCTGACATCTGAAGGATGTCTTCGGAACGTCCTCATCTCATACCCTAAGCTAGTGATAGCCTAATCTAAGGTCTATCTTAGAAAACCATTGAGCTCCATTTAGTTGGTCAGAGAGATCATCAATCCTCAGTATAGGATACTTTTTCATCACGGTCAACTGGTTTAGTTTCCGGAAGTCTATGCATAGCCTCAAAATTTAATCTTCCTTCTTGGAAAAAAACATCGGGGATGCCCATGAAGAAACATTGGACCAGACAAATCCCTTCCTCTGTATGTCCTCCAACTATGCCCTTAGATCATGAAACTCTACAGGGGCCATCCGATATGTTGGTGTAGATATCGGTGTTGTTCCTAGTTATAAGTCAATGTAGAAGTATACCTCTCTATGAAAAGGTAGTCATGGGAAAAATTCTGGAAAGACTTCTTCATTCTCATCCACCACCACTTGAAAATGTGGAAATTCCTTATCCATCGTGTCGAAGGTCATGTAGGCCAGTTGATATGTTATCGGCTGCACCCTCCTGAGCACAAGTCCATCTCAAGCTGGTTAGTTTGTTTCTCACCAACAAAGGAAAAGTGGCCACCATCTCTGCTCGTACTTCGCACTGTACATCTCATGCACTCAATATGCACTAGAACTGCTGAAATCCAATCCATGTCTAGAATGATGTCGTAGGGATTCAATGCTGCTACTAGAATATCCCATATGAAACTCTATCCTCTGAGAGTAAGATCCCAGTGTCGACACTAGTGTGTGACTACTTAATCTCCTCCTGCAGAAGTATCCAAACACAATGGTCGAGAAAAAAAACGCATTCGGAATCTCGGAGTACCAATCTATGTTTGTGGCAAGGAATGAATATATAGCACTTCTGCCAATAATTATTGCTACTAAAGTAGAGAAGATAGATATTGTACCTCATTTCATCAAAGGGATGTTAGGATAGTGAAGGTCAACTACATGTAGTTGGGCCTTTCCTTGTCCACCTACTCCATGAGAACATGGTGGACCTACTAGGGGTGGACATGGAAGTACATAGTGACCCCAAGCACCTTATTCTACACCTCATGTACACGTGCCTCATCTGATTCTTGGATAATTCTCATTCTATTGGCGTAGTTTCTACCTCGGTGGCCCCTCCACCATTTACTGATCATCTATGCAGGGCATCAGATAGTCATGAACTTTGTGACATTGACCCCCAAATGAAAAACAGGTCATGATTCACTAGTGGATATCTCGGCCTCTTGAGGCTCACACCACTGACCCTGCATCCAAGGATCACCCTTTAGAAGGTCTTGCCTGTATGGGATTCTGCATCAGCTGTCTATATCCAGCTGTAGATGAATATACTACTTATGGTATGGTAGGGGCTCTCACTGTCAGTGCATGCACGACAAGGAAGATCCCTATCTGCAAAGCTTGCACTAACACCCCATCCTGCGTCAGGATACTGAGAGAAACTATTGTTGGTATGAAATCTCATTATATCCACTACTCAAAGGTCTGGTCCCTCGTGTAAAGTACGTGTACCATGTCGATGGAGAATTTAGAGAGGATAGTAAATTTTTCTTAGTACTGAGCCACAGTCTGGCTGCCTTTCTGTAGATGAAACAACTTCGGAATATGCATAGAGTGTAGTTTCACTAGCGTAAACTCCACCTTGAAAATGATCTCAATGTTCGACTGGGTGAGGGTCATATTTTGATGCACCATGTGCTTTGAGCTCCATCATTTTCATGTTGAACCCTGATAAAGGCTAGTGGCCAAGATTGTCATCAGCTGGATGGGTGTCTCTACTATGCAAAATACTTATGAAACTACCATAAGCCATTCCTCTACTGCCTGGGGTCCATATCAGCTCAAAACATCAGAGGCCTCTGTCTCGAGAACTCATGAAATATTCTCTGCCAAAGTGCATGATCCACTAGTAGCATCTGCTACTCAACGGGTTGTGGTGCTGCTGGTACACCACCCAATGTTGCCATCACTATGAGTAGTCCTTGTACCGAAGCCTCATCACATGGTGGGACACTGTAACGATCTCTAACTATAATCCTAAAATGATGTCTTCATAGAGGGATCTCGTAAGAAACAGTTGTTTCATAGTCAATAAGTTATACCTAGTGAGATGACTTAAGAAAGATCCAGAAAATGTTTCATAACACTAGCAATCAATGTTTTCATACCCTGAGTCCGAAAATAGAATTCGAGGTCCTGGTTTATGGATATGTCAGCCACCACACCAACACTATAATCCCTATACATAAAAACAAACTCAAGACACATTACATCACTACCTCATTCATGTAGACTCATATTTATTCTTATCGAACCGGCCACCCTCTAATACCACTTTTTCACGACTAGTCCCACAGGGCCCAGACATTACTACCCCATACCCACCTTCAATAGGCCAACGGTTGGGGACTACCACCTGAATGATTTTCCCAAATAGGGAAGGAATTACCTTAGAGATATCTATAAACTCAAAAGGGAAAATGAAGTAAACAACCAACAAAAGTAATCTACAACCATGAGAGTAAAGTATAACCACAAGTACAAATGTAAACTGAAAACAGTGTCCTAAAATACAATCCCTAGAAACTAAAGGATATTAAACAGATATCATATCTGCCCTGGAGCTCTACCTAGAGGGTAAAAGCTGTAAGTCTGATGCCGATGAAGAGAATATCGACTAATCCTGTCATACCAGGCTCCACCAAGTCCCGGACATCCAAAGTCTTTCTCGGAGCATTTGTAGTCAGGACCAAAAACACATGTGCGGGTGGAGCCCATCCAGGAGTGAGTATAATAATACCTAATACGGAACCCCAAGATCCCTAAAGGTCTCTCAATAATCCCCCAAGGAAACCATCACAAGAAATTACACAAAGGTAATATCACAACCATGTTCTGAATCATGAAGCACAATGAAAAGGAGACTGCTCAGTCTAACTGTATAACTTCACGGTTACTGGAAAAGGGTTGAATAGTCATAAAGATATATCATATTATCCATTATAGAACTATTGTGGACCTGTATAGGAAACTGTATACTAACCTGTATTGGTCGCTAGATGATGAGCTGTATTGGTTTTCAGTGTGGACCCGTATTGGTCGCTATATTCTGACTGGTATTAGTCACTAGGGCTAACCCATACTGGTCACTAGTATAACCCATATTAGTCGCTGATGCTAACACATCATGGTTGATGATGTAGAGGTATGGATGATTATCCATACAACTAGATTATCCAACTCTAGTGATTCTGATGCTGACCCGCATTGGTCGCGCTTCTTCCTCAAGTCAGAGCCAACCACTAGATTCCCGCATGAAGCATGCCTGATCTCCAGAAGACACTGCACCTCAAGCCATCAGTCCTTTTTCAATTGGTACGAAGTCCAGAAACAAGCATACCCAAGGCACTTACCCGTCATAAGGATCCCAATGTGATAGACAATGCGTCGATCGGACGTCGGGTCTGTGAGATATGGGAACTTTCGAAAAAAGGGCCAGTTGTATTCAAGTCTGATCGAAACCAGCTAACATGTCAAATTCCACCAAAACACACTTATAGTATCTCCAAAGGACCACATTCTCACAAAAGTCCTTATTCCAAAGATGGAATGTCGATTGGAAACAAAATATATTAGTTCCACCCAATTTATTGAAATAGTGGCTGATTGCACCTCGGCCTAGCCTGGCTCTGTCGGTTCCACCAAAATATTTTAAAGGGACTTCTTCCTAATATGAGTCCTAACGCGACTAACTGTGTGTCAAACAAACATCTGATTTGTCATTTATGGTAATTTTTTTATTCAGGGTCCAATTGGGTCTAGGCCCGTTCTGACTTGGTTAGTCTTGACCAATGCAATGGGTCCCAAGGTCTACCTGACCCCACCTGGGTCTATCCCAGTATGGTTGGACCTGGTTCATTGGATTCAGACCATCGGGTCAACCCGAAATGGTTTGTGGGCTTGTGTTGTGGTTGGACTGGCCCGTTTGGAGGGGCTTGGCCCACCTGCGCTGGCTCATTGGGCGGGTTCGGCCCATTCGGTCGGCCTGTATCAGGCCCGATCCACCTAAAAATGGAATGCTTTTCCTAGCTATCTCTGCGGATGCAGCGCCATTTCGTCCAATGAGACGTGGGGTTTGCGCTGCTTCCTCCTGCCATGGATGCTACCGCTGGAGGAGCATGTAGGCACCACATGTCTCTCATGCGGCCGGCTCGGGCCGACCGCCTCTATCCACCGTGTCGTGTAATGGCACAACACCATCCCACCACCCACAACTGGTTACTACAGGCCTCCTCTAGCCACCGCCAGCTTGGCGCACCAGAGGTTATTTCCGCAGGCCACCGGACATTGTCTGGTGGATAGTTCCTGGTTCTGTCTATGCCCATGGGCCTCCCGGATCACCAACGCCACTGTGCAACCTTCTGTATTGCGTTGTTGTCCAATTGGGAAAACCATACCCAAATAATGATACAAAAAAGACAAGCGGTGGAGGGTCTGTGCCTTGTTCGTTTGGCATGCACCCTCTGGATTAGCGTTATAACAAGAGGGAGGTAATTATTCATCACTTTTCGATAATAATGAATCCCGTTCAAATCGCCAGCAACAACATACCACAAATTCAAGAGAGAAGAAATGATTCATGGGAAAATCATGATTTAAAAGGCAACCCCTACCTCTTGATTCATTGGTGATATTTAAGTCGTTGGCAGTCATCATTTTTTAACCATTGGATTGATCCAACAATAGGCATCATCAATCCTCTATTATCTATCGGGGGAAGGTGTGGCGTTAAATCGTCAGGGGTTCCTCGCTTGATGATGCCGTGCCAAAAACTAAATGAAATCTCCCTATAAATAAGTTGGGAAAACATGAGAAAGGTCTGGAAAAGTAATGAGGTTCATCAATTGATGTAAGTAATGTGCCTCATTAATTGACATAATTTAAGTGTCTCATTAATTACCAGAGAGGTGGTTATTCCCCCAAAGTGTAACCATGAAATTATCACCACATAATTAAAGGTATGACCACATTCATTTTCCCCGCCCCTGCCACTAAAAAAGTTATAGAAAAAGTGAAATGAAATAATTATTTATGTTATTTAATTATTTCTCTAAAAGTCACAAAGACAATCTTTTTCTCCCTACCAACTACTGTTGAAATGAAGGTTCCCTTAATGGAATCATGGGGCTTTGGATTCAACGGTTCTATCAGATTTCAATTATGAGCACCTATTCAAATGATTGATAACACCACACACATGATTACTGAACATAAATTAAAAAAGTTCAGAATTTCATTCCGTGCACACTGTGCCAAAAAATCACGCACTATCAATTTTTACAGACTCATAAAAATCTCGAATAATTTAAAAAATATTTAACTGAAATTTCGGGGCCTTTATATTCTTTATCACCATAACCATTGCAATACTCAATTTTTTCATTTTTCGTATTTACTAAAAATACAACTATGTTATTTAGGGTAATAATAATTTTATATAGATGATTTGATATATTCCTTGTATTTTTTTTATTATAGGTCCAATTTCATTGAGTTAATCATGAGGACAATTATGTAATTTTCCTCAAGATTTATTTTTATCCTAATTTCTCCTTGTTCAATATATTAAATAAAATATAAATCATAGGGTGAGCCTAAATTTCCATTAATAATAATAATAAATCATATTATAATGAATTACGTTGTTATTTTTTTAAAAAAAATCTACACCCTTTAACAAACCCAAGACAAATTATGTTTATCCTATATAACTTCAGTTTATAATCGGTTGTAATATTATCTATCCTGACATTATTTTTAATCATTGATAAAGTTAATGTTATTTAACAAATGGAAATCCAATTTTAGTTTCAAATTGGGTTTTAAGTTATGCATCCTTTTATCAACCTGGTGAATATAAAATTATTACCAAAACAATCGTTTTAAGGTTATTACACCTAGAGAATTTCTACAAGAGAATGAATCCAAGTTTTTATGAAGAAACATGATTCATTACAATAAAACTATAAAGCCTATACCTCACCATTACTTTAGGAAATTATCTTATACATAGGGTTATTCTTACGGTTTTGAATTTTTTTAATACTAATTTATAAAAATAGAAAATCACTACACAGTTTCCAATTGAGTCCAACCACGAATTATATAAATAAATATTTCATCATTTAGAATTAATAATCAATAAATTTATCTATAATACAATCCAAAAAACATAATAGTTATTTTTATTTATTGATGAGAAATATAAATACCTTATTTTTTCAATATATTCATCAAATCCCCTTCAATTTTCTCTCATATAGTACGTTTGTAGTCTCATTTTACATATTAAATCACACCCTAATAAGGGGAAATGGAAACATAGTAATGGATGAGGTAAAATTATACATTATGGTAAACATGTGAGGCATCAAATCAAATATTATAAGTGAATTTTATTTTTTCAAAAGAGAAAGTTAAAATAATCAAGGTATATAATGGTTATACCAAAATATATATTTGTATAATCATGATTCCTCGCATAATGATTTTTCATAACATTAAATAAAATACATTACAGTCATGAACATAAACTAATCATAATTCATTAGATCATAATAAAGGTATTGAAACATGAATTAATAATGTGTATGAATCAAAACTATCAATGTCATATGTCAAGGATAACAACTCCAGAATTAATCAAATCATATATAAATGATACCTCCAATTAATTATTCACATAGTATGATTTAGATAACCACCCATTACCATCGTAGTATTGGAATGAGTACCTTTACACCATTTTGGTATTGGGATAAAAACCTAAGTACCATTCATGCTCGGAGAACAAAAATATTACTCCAAAAATCAGAGTTAGTTATAATTCAAGGCCCACCCATCTTAAAATGAATACCATACATATGTGTGTCCCAGGATCATAAAAAAATCATATTTAAAAAATAGAGTAATCAACCAATTGTAAAGTTGATTATTTCATTTAATCAACCATAGAACAATTTCATAATGTTCCATATATATATTGAATGTGGACTCTATCAGAAGATAGTATCCCAAGGGATGAATAAGAATCCCAAAATGATTTTGAAAAATGTGAAATGTGTTACATCCTGGTCTAGGTTCCACACACTAGTTCCATAATCCAGTCGGTCAGTTGTCCTCAAGGAAGTATCCCCGTACACCAGAGGGTGTCGACTAGTAGTGAAGGTCCGATATGTTGATCACAGGATGACTAACCATCTTTTAACAGAGTACTATGACATAAGATGTGACAAATATTTTGGGAGAATATATAACAAAAATACCAATATATCAAGATAATCAATGAAAGAAAATACAATATCCAACTAAAGTAGAAAACATTTCATTATATTGAATGTTTCATGTAAACTTAAAACAAAGAATAAAGACACTGAGAAACCCCATGTGTGTCCCAAACCATGTATGGTTCCCTCATCCATGCTCCAACCTAAGTCATACTACTACATAGTGTCATTTATATTAACTTTTCCAATAATAATAATGTATATTTGGGTACCAATAAAGAATCATGTGTGGTGTGTGAGTAAAACATAATAGGCTACCACCATTGGCGTTTGAAAGAAATCAAGTAAAAAACGTTTTATGTAGTTTTATAAATAAATTAGAATAATTTATAAATAAATTGTTTATCACATTATTAAATTTTATCAATTTAACAACATAAACCTCGAGGATCCTAAGGACACAAAAAAATCAATACATGGTTCATCTCACACTAGATTTTGAAATATCCATAAGGGATATCATATATATTAATTATATATTAATATTCATTATCACAATTTCTATATGATAAAATATAAATAATATGTAATTCAATACAGTGTGACTAATGTGCACCTAGGGCACTAAGGTAAATTCCCTAATGTGACTATGACTAAATAAAGCATAATTTCTTTCTATGAAAATGTGAAAGCTATCATGATCTCCCCTTTATCCTAACTCCTTGAGTTCTCATGGTCCATTATAAATAAAAAAGTGATGTTTTCATGGTCTTCCTATCAACTGTCTCATAATGTCCTTCTCAACAGTCTTTCAAGGACCTTATTAACATTATCTCAAAATACTTCTCAATAATTACTCACTCGCCCCTTAGTTATCCTATGTGATTCATTAGGCCTAACAAAATCATTCCATTAATTAATTTATCCATTGATTAATCACATTTATTTCCATTATTTAATTCTATATTTTATTATTCAACTGAATTCCATTAATTAACCAAATTATTAATTAATCAATGTAATTCTTGTAATGGGATAAATGATTAATTTTCACATATCATATAACAATTAATTCAACAATTAATTTGTACATATTATTCATTAATCAATAATCCAATTAATTAACCATATAATGTTCCAAAATCAATTCCACAGTTAATTAACCAATAAAAATTTCGAAATACAATAATTAATTCACCATATAATTATTATCAATTAATTATTCACCATTATGACATTTAACCCAATAAAAAAATCCCTAATTAAATATTTCAGTATTTTGATAATTAATTTACCAATTAACTATTTCAATTTCATATTCTAATTATTCAATCAATCTCCTAATTTACCCATTAATTAATTGACCGCATTAATTTGTTTAATTGAGGAATTAAAATTGTTAATCAAACCAATCAATTAAATAAATTTTATATATGAAATAAATATCCCTACAATGGGTTTAGAATTATAAAACACCTACCATGATTCATTAAAAAAGGATCTACCAACATACATCCAAAAAATTGAGTGGCATAATGACATAGAAAGGGTTCCAGATATAAAACTGAAATCAATCTTAACAAAATAAATATATCTATAATCTAGATGTAAATATACAATCCATTATTTATAGATAAATCATTAGTTATAGATATAATAAAAAACATAGAATAATATATCATAGAGAAAGGGAGAAGGATGGGAGATGAATGGAAAAAAATTGATATAGGATCCTTTTATTAATAGTAGTTCATATCATCAAACCGGGCTTCAAATCATGATTAATGAATGGATTTTGGCCAGATAGTTCTTCAGTAAGTCTCTGTAATTGTAAAAAATTGTATGATTTCATGTTTAGGTCAAATGATGGAACTATTTGGGGTTCATGTGCACTTATAAATAATTTGTCAATTCAAAATATCTTGCATGGTTTTCTATATAGGGGAAGTAGGTTTTCCTAACATTGCACAAATTATTTTAGTGTTTCATTTTTTCACGTTTTCTGTTCCACATCTGACAACACAAGCACCAATAGTAAAACATTCCACTATAAAGGGTTGCACGGTTTACTGGGATGGGGTACCCGGATATCTCGAACAGTGTTCCAACCGTGTGTATCCCTCTTTCATTTAATATTTATAAAAATTCAACCAAAAATGTACCAAGGCAAAACCCAATCAAAATGTACTCAAATGAGGAAGAATTGTAGTTGTAAAAACGGTTGATACAACTCAAAAAAATTTCGTGATCTTACAATATCCCAATTTATAATTGCTCATCATTGAGCTATAATCCCAGGATTCTCTATGATTCCAAAATCAAAAAGATTATGCCATGTAACTCATATATCTGTTTCCCATTACCATGATTCCTCATTTAAACATCCATGTTTAAATAATACATGAACTATCGACATAGTCTTTCCCCAAAACAGTTTTTCACAGTGATCAAATAAAAAAATATTATCCTTAAATTATGCATCCAACTCAAACTCAATATTATCCACATCAATCTAATGAGAAGGGTTGGGGTAATACATATCATGTTCTGACATATTGAAAAAATAATTAGTAGAACTATATTTTTGTGGAAGATTTAATTAGTACAACAGAAGACTAATTCTCTCAAAAACCTCATATTATCGAATAAATAGAGGCTCCAACATTCCATTTCTTCATATCATATGAAGACCTAACTATTGCAACCCTAGAAGGAATACATGATCATACCCAATATATTCCACTGGTTATTGATTTCTATCATTACACGACTTCTGTATACTCTAATTCATACCCATATACATCCGAATCAATAGAACCTGGTCCGATGTCTCTTGAACAAGACTCAGTCCCAACAACTCTGACTCACCAGCCTCTATCAAGTATATCAGTGATTTTCAAGTCCTACAATAAAGAGACTTTTAATGTTCCTTATATGCAGTTTGATGATAATGGTTGTTATAGGAAAAATCCAATAATTCAATCTGCTTCTCCTAAGAACCACTGAAGTCAAGTACACATGCACAAATCATATCTTCATGCACCTATATAGTATGCTTGAATAACCATATATCTATGTGGGAAAGGCCATTATAAATAATAATTATGTACCGAGAAACATCTATTATTCCTTCAAGAAACGTTATGTGAAGCACGATTCATGTTCTAAAACAATAGTTAATGTCACCCCTTACCAATATATTATTTCAACACCAAAAAATATCCCAACTAATGTAGTGATAAAGTTTCATGTATAATAGTAAAGAATAATAATTTCATCATTTAATCCACAATAACCTAAACAAAATCATTCTTACTTCGACTATTTTTGATAACCACCACAAATTACACTTCCACGTCATCCTAAGTCCATTATATAATGGGAAACAACTATATAAAATCTCTAGGTCATTGGTAATCTGCCTTCACTTACCAATATGTGAAACATCATGGCCAAAACCAAGTTATCTCCTTTTTCATGCATGAGCACAAAAAAATGGTCATCATTAGTCATGGTAAATTCTGGTCACTCCTAGATGTACCACCCACTTCACGGCATGAAATTCCCACATGATCCCCTCTCACATTCTCATAGGAACAACAAACTAGATCCTAACATACATGATCTCATCATAATCTATGGTCTAATTAGAAGGTGAATCCCAATATTCAGGACGTCCCCTTATGACCAAACACATTGGATCCTCATACTGGATGTCTTAGTTTCATCGAAAAAGTGTCTACTCCACTTAAACTGATTCTAGATCATCTTCTCTTGAAACATCTGAACCACCACATGCATGTTAGCATGTAAATCTACCATCTTCCACTCAGAACAAGTATCTTGAACTACCTAAGTCTGATTTTTTCAACTCAAATATTCATCAGAAATGTTTTCGTTCATGGGAATATATTCTAGCTCAAAATCCAATGTCTCAGCATACTCTACCAATCTCTACTACAAAAGATTCAACTATTTTTCTGAAAGGATGTGCTTCAGGCTTTATTGTTTGTTAGACACTATAAACCTCTCACCCAACAGATAATTCCTCCAACACATAAATGCACAGTCCACAACTTCTAGACCATGGTCATCCATAGGGTAGTTTCGTTTATGCGACCCCAAATTCTATGACCCATATTCCATAGCTTGATCTCCGTGTATCAATATAGTAACATGTCTAATCCTAGAAGCCCCAAAAATATACCATATACTAATCATTGATCTTCGGTAGGATTAATATAGATGTTAATGTGAAGTGCTTCCTAAAGTCCTTGAAAACCCAAATAATTTTGAACACTAAAACCTTATTCCATTTTCGGTCAAGCCCAACAGTTGTGCTTCCAAATTGGAAAATTCATGGATGAGGCTATAATAATATCTATTAAAAAATAGAAACATATGGATGTTGAATACATCGAACAGATTCTCCTTAAAAACCACACCATGTAATATATTTGGGTCTATTGAAACACCATCCTCGGAGATGATGTGACCCTAGATGTATACCTGATCATTAAAAAATTGATACATATAAATATTGGAGTATAACCAAAGCTCTATAAGTGTAAAAAATATGATATCAAGCTGTTCGGAATGGTATTCATGAGTCATAAAGTATACCAAGATGTCAACCACAAACACTATGACAAACCTATCTAGGTACGATTGGAATATTCTTTCCATCACGTCCAAAAACACCAATAGTACATTTTTCAACCCAAACAACATTATGAAAAACTTATATAGGCTATAATATATTCTAAACAAATCTTCAGTATATCATAATTCGAAACCCTCATTGGATGATACTGCTATCTCATATCGTTCATTGAGAATAGACTAGATCACCTAAAGTAGTCCAATAGATCATCGATTCACATAATAGGATACTGTTGAACCACAAGGTAATTTACTTTAAATGATAATTCCCTTATCCTCAAATACCATTATACGAGTCTACGGTTTTTGAATCACATTCTAGGCCATTCTGTTAGGTGGAATAGAAATTGGCTCATCTCACATTATGGGATCAATAGTGAAATCTACATCTCACTTAGGGGGTTTCCATATGAATTATTCAAGAAAGACGTCATAAAATAGATCTAATACTGGTGGAAATACATCGTTTCTTATCTCTATCATCTATAAATAAAATGAAAACCTAGACCGTGACATCTCTTAGTTGCGATGTAATTCACCTTTCTCAGCCTCCCTAGATATCCCACTATCCACAACAAAACTAAAGGTCACCGTAAGTTTATTTAAATGACACTTTAGGGTGGTAAAAATAACTGTGTACTTGGTATAAATCTAACTAGTATATACCCATTATTATGTTGAATCCTAACATGCCACGAATTCAGAGATTGTAGAGAAAATGATAACACTAGATCTTGAGTCAACATACCTTTCACAAGTATATATATATGTACCTTACTCATAGTAGTGTATCTATAGTCATTAAAACATTATCAAAATCTACTACTAGGCCAGAAACATTAACAAAATTTTTAGATATAAAAAAATAAGAGGCACCCCTAATAAATAATCCACTAGATATGTAGAAGCTATAAGAATAGTACCTCTCACTATTGATGTCTTATCATCTATTCCAACAAGTATAATTAACACTACATGCAACTTTCATCACCCTATTCTATGTGATTTCATCTAACTCCCCCCAATTTCACCACTCTGTTGATATGGGTGCTCTTTCCATGAAATACCATGTCTGATTCCCATACCGCCATGGCTAGCATAAATGAAGCATCCATACTAATATGGTATAGATAATCCACATCAAGGAACCTAGTTCTGCATAGATCCCCCATCACTAACTATCTTCCACATGTTCAAGAAGTTCTTCTATAGAAGTATATATTGTCACAACCACAACACTATTTTAGTGATCTGGGAAATTGTTCCATTATGTTTCTTAACCTACCAAAAAGGTGTAAAATAAATAGAGAAAGATCTTATGTAACTAAATTTACCCTTGAACAATTTATTTTCACTGAATTGAATCATGTTATCATAACGACACTTTCACCTTTTAGAACATGTATCCTTGATAGTCTAGAAGAAACCATCCGTCTTCGAATGGAACCCCCCTTTATGATCCCCTCAAATTTGAGAGCCTAATTCACCACATCTAGAAACTTATTCAGTCTGATGAAATTTACCTATGAAATAATTTAACATTTAAAACCATTATGAAACCACTTTTCTTTATAATACTCTTATCCTTACAATTCAATAACATATCACTAAAAATTAATAAATCGTTTAGAATATTCTCTCACATACATACTCCCCCCAATTTAACCTCATGAACATGGTTACTCACGCCTACCTAAGCATCTCTTGGTATATTTTCTCGATGAAACTCTCCAAGAAGTCCTTCAATAATTCACAATCAACATGTTCAGTAAGATCCTGAATGTCCCACCAGTGCTTCTCTAATCAATATAGAATATAATATTCCATATTGACCCACGTCTC
This sequence comes from Viscum album, assembly GCA_963277665.1. NCBI lineage: Eukaryota > Viridiplantae > Streptophyta > Magnoliopsida > Santalales > Viscaceae > Viscum > Viscum album. The sequence goes on along the minus strand of OY728133.1, from coordinate 258,381,375 downwards.
TGTCGATGTCTCTAAGTGATAAATTATAGTCTACATAGTCTCAATTCAAATCTCAGCTTCTTTAGGTCCACACTCCCTAGTATATGTCTGAGGGTTCTATAACTGAATCTCCCTTACCAGTTTATACACTCTTTTCACAACCCTCCCAGGATCTATTCTATGAATTTAATGAAAAATGTGATGTTATCATGGAACTACTCCCATACATCCCCAAATGAAATTATCATTGCCTCATGCTTCACTACAAGTAGATCTTAAACAATTATATCTTATTATCATCAACTATAAAAGAATTCTTATGTAGGAATACTTATATAATTAAAAACACACATCCTATGACTTAGAACACAAGTTCATCACATTTAAATTTGAAGAAGATCAAACATGTCACAAGAAGTCTTTTCCCCAAACCTGTCCATGTGGTCAAAACTAAGCCTCTTTCACAACTATTTTCCATATTACTCCCCGGTCTAGGTTATCAATGGTATTTACCAACATTATATTATGTTTATAATATGAAAACCAAATTATTCCAATTGGTTCTTCATTCTACCACTTATAATTTCATGGTAGGTAACATTTTCAATTTAGTTTCACATGTAAGAAAAAATATTTTATGTTTAACAACTTACCGAAAACCCATTTTCCTAATGTGGGAATAAAATGATGCATACTAAAAAATAATTCG